>OX422222.1:88031708-89519208 GCA_949130495.1 Sambucus nigra | reverse complement strand
AGATCGTGAGTATCTTAATAAAAATATATGCATGGGGCTAGGGGGTGTAATCCTACTTGGGTAATTAGTAGTGCTCCATAATAGTTGTTCATTGCGTGATAGTACTTATTAGTCTAGGGATAAAGACTTTTGGTATAATTATGCCTTGAGTTGGTACAAGCGTAGTACTACACTTAGATTATAGGTGAGTTACTTATTTCAGGTGAGAGTCGACGGGTTGCATGTATTATAAATCAGTCCCATGATTATTTCTTGTTGATATTGTAGATATTTCTAGCAACTTTAGTGTCTGACCCAAAATTATAATTTTTCCCCCACAAGTATTATTATTATTATTATTATTATAATTATTATATAGGTTTAGCAAGGCTGAGCGGTCATATTTATAGTTTTGGAGATCCAATTATCATTCTTATAACTGGAGTATTTCATCATTCCAAATGTCATTATATTTAAGAATTTGAGAGCTAGTTTCGATTGTACTTATTTTTTTCATTTTGGAAGGGTTGTAATACGAGATTTTTTTATAGCGTATTCATTTATCGGAGTTTCAAATTATTCTCAGTTCAGTTATTCTATAGCCCTTTGTTGGTGTCTAAATTTGGTTTGTTGATTTGGAATAATCTTGGTTCAATTAAACCAATAATTACAACACGGATAAAAAAATAAGCTAGAGAGGGATGAGGGTCAGAAAGAGACACAAAGGTTTACGTGGTTCAGCCCAATGAGTTCCTACACCCACGGGTATAATGTCACTATATTTCAGGGTTTGGTATAATCCTCTTAAGGGCTCTCTAGGGTTTGGATAAATTGTTTTTCATTTTTCCTCCTTTTAGCTGAGAGAGGTAGTGATCTATTTATATTAATGAGAAGTTAAAGAGATGGAATATCTTTCTACATTAGGTATTTACATCTTCACGTGATAATTATGAGAGTGCGCACGAACTAATGGATCAATTTATTTAATTAAATTCCCTAAACACACAAAACAAATTTTACCAAATTTTAATCTTTGATTAAATTAGGTTGCATATAATGAATGTTCTAATCAAGTACGCATGCAAATAACACAGAAATTGAGGAAAAATCCCTTTACGGGGCAAAACCTATATTCAGCACTTTAGAATGTTTGGCAATACATTCAACTTACAAATCATTTACAACACCAAAGTGATCCGCAAAGTTATAACACCCCGCCTAATTAAATACGGGGTGATCAATCATTTATTAGATTATAACCAAGGTGAACGGTTGCTTCATTCTTAGCATCACTATCGTAAAATAAACTTTTCGATTTAAACACCCTAAATAATTAAGCTAAGTGTCAAATCATTTAAAACGTTATTTCCATTTTATTTAAAGCAAATTATAAAAACCTTTAACAACTAACAATTTAAGAGTCACACAATTATTAAGACTGGAAATGATCATCCAAGCAATTTAAGCATTCAAATAACTAATACCAACTTTAAAACCATAAAGGAAAAACCATCCTGACAGTAATGAAATCCCAAAGAATAGAATACCAAGGAGAAATGAACATAATCTTTGACAAATCCAACTGAATAAGGAAACGGGCGACACATGCCCAATTAATTAAAACTGAACTAAGAGTGGAATCAACAACGAGGTCGTCTAAGCGAATGGCCTGCAACTCCCACCTAAGCTGCAGCACGTCCAGTCCAAGGAACCTAAGCATGACTCCCCTGTGGCTGGGCAACTGTAATATATATATATATACACACACACAAGAGAGAAAAGATAACAGGAAACTGGTCAGAGCCCGATTGTAAAACAACTTAAAATTTAGTTTACCAAGTATTTAAAATGCTTACCGGCTAATGCAACAATCATATTAGTATGCGACACTCTCTTGAGAAATTCACACCCATCATCTAGTGTGCAGGCCTACCGCACTATTAATCACAAAAGTTTAGCTTACTTAAATATCTCATAAGGTTTCATGTTGACCATTACTAGGACGAGGATACTTAATTTATGAAAATAGAGTTTCCACATATGTTTCATTTCATTACAAAATAATCCAGCGTCATCACAAACTTTTCAAACCCTTATAATAAAGTTGGAGTATTTATTCATTTTTTAACCACTTTTTAGTCACAATAGAAAGTTACTAGTTTCAAGTATATATATTAATCACTCATATAATATATATACTATCGACACCCCACATAGAATTTCCGGTGCTGGCATACTCTGCTATCAAGTTCCCGTATCAATCGTACTAAGGGAAATACTAGTTCGAAATCTCTCTCGAACTATATTAACAAGAAACACATACAAATTGAGGCGAAGCATAGTTTCAAGTCACTAGGAGGTCAGCACATACCCTCACGCCTCTTAGGACCGTCTGACTATCAATAAAATAGCATGTACCAAGGATTCCTATGTTTTAGGGTACAAGTCAATATCCCCCCATAAAGGTCCCATTGAGATAAGACTGTCCCAGTGTAAGGACATATTTTCATAGGTCCGTTATCAATTTATTATGTCATATACCGCTACACCGTCGAAGAGCATTCAAGAGACATCTACATCAAAGACGGATCCAAATTACTCAAGTTCTTCATCATTCAAGACTCCGCGAAGTGTACTTTGGTAAGGTTATGTTTTAAATACCTTAACTTTTCACTTAGAGCTTTTGGGATTTTTACAAAATATTTTCTAAGTGTTGGAGCGGACTTTTTCGTCAAATATTGAGAATGAGTATTTTTTCTAAGTTTTGAAGCGAACTGTTTAGGCACATATTCTTCACATTTATCCCCTTAATTTCAGTATTTTTATGATCCCGTGCAGTGTAAGTAGCTTGGATTTGTCTCAAATGTATTCTACTAACCTTTTTGGCAATTATTTGTTGTTTTGTGTATTTCTCATGTGTTTTACAGGTATTTCACACAAGTTAGTGCGAAGGAGAACTCAAAACAGTGAAAGAAACCAAGAAATGGAGAGTTGAAGGGCATTTTCGTAATTTTTCAGCCTTAGTCCGGAGGTGGGGCCAACTAGAAAGTTGAAGAGCTCTAAATTACAAGAATACTGGAAAAAACGGCACCTCCATCCGAGCTACGGTGAAGAAGTTACGATGTTTTGAAGTTGCGCGATAATGAAGAGTCTGGATGTGCGGATTTCTGTCATTAATTATGCATTTAATGCAGTGCAACTCTTGGAAAACTTGTTCCACAAGCACTATTGGCTGTCAATTTCGAGATTTTGTGCTATAAAAGCCCATGACCTACATCATTTGAGAAGAGGCTAGAGAGAGGCTAGGGTTAGAAATTTTAGAGAGAGTTTTTAGATCAGATTTTTAGGTCAAATTTCCATTTCCTTCAAGATTTGCATGAACCCTAGTTTATATTCTGAATCTCAATTCCGTTTTTGTGCTGAATTCAAGTAATATCATTCTATTCTCTTTTGCTTTAATTTTTGCAAATTTCTTACAATGTTCTGCAATTTCATAGTTTCATATGTGAATTTGTTTTTCAACCAAATCATGAGTAGCTAATTTCTCAAGGGTTGGGGTACATGAACTCAATCCTAATACAAATTATTTGTATGGAAAATTAGGAAATAAATGAAAATATTGGTTGAATCGTGAATGAAAATCATATATGCATTGTCATATCTTTTAATCTCTCTTGCCCTAGGTACTTGGGATGTTTAAGAATGCTTTGTATGTATAATTTGTCGTTCACCGCCTTATATTGATCTTTGATTTCATATGATGCGGGCTTGACCCTCATATATGTAATGCTTAGTGATGATAAGGACTGGATTTAATCAAGAATTTTGATTTATAATTCTAGTATTCTAAAGGATAATTTGTTAAGGATTGAGGGATTGTACCCTACCCTAATTTTCTCTAAATTGTTAAACCCAAATTTTGTTGTTAATTTCCATTTGTTTTTCATAAGTAAAGTTTTAGAAATTTTCTCAAAAAATCAATCATCTTTTTATTTCTTTCAAGAAATCATTTCACGGTTTGGTAATTTTCCTTGTTATTGTTTGGCAATTTTGATCCCTGTGGAGACGATCCCGACTTACCGGGTTATTACTTGAGCGACAAGGCTTGCACTTGAGCCTAGATAAATACGCACTTTTGAGACAAATATTAAGTCGCGTCAAGTTTTTGGCGCCGTTGTCGGGGATCTAAAATTGTTAAATTTTCAAGAAAGTTATTGTTATCTACAAGTGATTTCATAAAAAAAAAAATACATTTTTCATTTTTTTTCTTGTGTGCTTATATGCAGAATTCATCTCCCACCCAAATTCACGAAAATCCTATTGCCGAAGCCGGATCTGAAAATTCTGAGTCTTTGCCGTTTTGGGTTCCACCTCCTTCGCCTAATAATTCCATCACAAGTCGTTCGTTGAGTCAAACCTTGAGTGAGAATTCTGAACCTTTCGGTAGCAATATGTCGGATCATGGTAGTGTCGGTGTTGGTGCTGGAGAGGATGATGTACCATATCAACCCATGAAAGATCTTTTATTTCCGGAGAGAACTGCTACCCCTGGTTGCATTTTATTCCCGTATAATGCCGGTCAGTTCCACTTTCGGAATGGAATGATCCAAATTCTTCCTACATTTCATGGGATGGATTCGGAAAAACCATATCTCCATATTCGAGAATTCGAAGATACGTGTGAGACATTTGGAGATCAAACTTGTCCACAAGAAGTAATCCGGTTAAAGCTCTTTCCTTTTTCCTTAAAGGATAAAGCGAAAACTTGGTTATGGACCCTGCCCCCAAATTCTGTTTTATCATGGAGAGATATGCAAAACAAGTTTATCTCTAAATTTTTTCCACAACACAAAACCAATTCTGTTAAAGCCCAAATTCAAGCTTTTCGTCAAAATGAGAATGAGGCTTTTGATAAGTGTTGGGAGAGATATCAGGAGTTAGTTAATGCGTGCCCCCATCATGGTTTTGAAACTCATCATCTGATTTCATTTTTTCAACAAGGCCTTACTGTAGCGTCTAAACAACTTGTTCAAACCATGTGTGAGAGACCTTTTTGGGAGTTAAGTACGAGCGATGCTGAGGCTCATTTGAAATACGTGGCGGAAACTACCCAAGCATGGGATACTTCTGATCCAAATAGTCAAAATAGAAATCGACAAGTGTCTAACTTGCCTGCTGCGTCCGGTATTTATCACGTGGACAAGGACACTTTGTTGGATCTAAAGCTTGATCAAATGGAAAAGAACTTTAGAGATATGCTAGATATGCGATTGAGAGATGTGTCTGGACCCGTACATGTCGGAAATGAGAAGGTTTGTGCCATTTGTAATGCAGGCCATTCTACTGAAGGATGTCCTACTATTCCTGCATACAAGGCCATGTACACTGAACAGGTTGATGCAATAGGAGGTTTTCGAGGAAATTATAATGCTCAGCAAGGGAATGCATATAATCAATCGTGGAGGAATCCCGGGTACAATTATGGACAACCCCAAGGTGGGATGGTTCCTAACCCACAGATGACTCTACAACAACCCCCTCAATTTCAGCAAGTGGCAAATCCTATGCAAGTACCACCTCCCGGGCCTTATGTACCTCCACCTAGGAGATCTCTTGAGGATAATTTCAATCAATTCATCCAATCCCAAAAAGAGAGAGATGCCAAATTTGAGCGAATGTTCGCTGAAATGCATACTAACATCTCTAGGTTGCAGTCTGCGGTGAATACTCAAGAGAAGGGTAAACTTCCAGACCAAGGCCAAAGACCACCTATTCAAGGTCAAACCACGGTTTGCTCCACATCATTAGATCTGCAAGAACAATGTCAAGTTGTTACTACTCTTCGTAGTGGCCGCGTAATTGATCTAGCACCTAAATTGCCAAAGGTGAGTGATGATGGAGTGGAACCTGAGATTGTGAAGGAATCTGAAATTTTCGAGTCTGAAGAACCTTCCTTAGAAAAGGAATTGAAAGATGCGGAAGTTGAGCCTGATATTGAAGTCAAGTCGCCTACTGCTGCTCCATTTCCTCAACGCTTAGAGTCACCTCAGAAAGGTGCTTCGCGTATCGAGGTGATGGATGTGTTGAAGCAAGTAAAATTGAACTTGCCGTTCCTTGATGCTATTCAACAAATTCCGGCATATGCGAAGGTTATTAAAGATCTTTTGACTGTCAAGAGACGTCTTAAGGTGAAGAAAAATGTTTTCTTGGCACAAAATGTGAGCTCAGTTCTTCTCAGTGATCTTCCACCCAAATTCAAAGATCCAGGTTCACCTACCATTTCGTGTATCATTGGAGAAATGAGAGTGGAAAGAGCATTGCTTGATTTAGGTGCGAGTGTAAACATCCTCCCATACTCCATCTATAAGAAGCTTGATTTAGGTGATTTAAAACCTACCCGAATCACTCTACAGTTAGCGGATAGAACAGTCAAAGTGCCTCGCGGGATTGTAGAAGACGTGATAGTTCAAGTGGATACGTTCTACTTCCCCGTTGATTTTGTTATTTGGGACACCGAGCCTGTTCCCCATACGAGAAATCATGTTCCAATTATATTGGGCCGACCGTTCTTAGCTACCGCTAATGCTTTGATCAATACACGGAATGGCCAAATGCAACTCACTTTTGGAAACATGACTCTCGAGAAAAATATTTTCAATGTCGCTAACCAAATGGGTGATGAGGATGAGATTCTTGAAGTGGATCTTATTGAAGAAGTGGTGGATGAAAATATTGAAAAAATCATAGGAGGAGATGCTCTAAAAGTGTGCTTAGGGCAAAGTGATGCTCAAATGAGTGATTATACTAAGTTTGAGAGAGAGGTGGAAGAGTTGAAAATGTGGTTAGAAGAGGAAGAGAGTTTTGAGAGTTTGAGAGCGGTTGACTGGATTTCTAGGTATGAAGAATTGCCTCCGAGGGAGACACCCATGGTCCCCTCTGAACATAGATTTCCTAGTCTTGAGTTGAAGAAACTACCTTCCCATGTCAAATATGCCTTTTTAGGTGAGAATGATACATTTCCTGTTGTTGTGTCTTCCCATCTAGAAAAAGGGCAAGAAGGTATGTTGTTAGATGTGTTGAGAAAGCATAGAAGTGCTTTTGGTTGGACCATAGCAGATTTGAAGGGTATAAGTCCTTTGATTTGTACCCATAAAATCCATCTTGAGGAAGAAGTGAAGCCCTCTCGTGAGATGCAAAGGCGGTTAAATCCAACCATGAAAGATGTTGTAAGAGAGGAAATAATTAAATTGCTAGATGCTGGAATTATATATCCCATTTCGGATAGTAAATGGGTGAGCCCAATTCAGGTCGTTCCAAAGAAATCGGGGATGACTTTGGTTGAAAATGCTAAGGGAGAATTAATACCTCAATGCACCACCACCGGGTGGCGTGTTTGCATTGACTACCGAAAGCTCAATGCCGGAACTCGAAAGGATCATTTTCCCTTACCATTTATCGATCAAGTTATTGAACGAGTAGCGGGCCATCCTTACTATTGTTTTCTAGATGGGTATTCCGGTTATAACCAGATTGAAGTGGATGTTCTTGATTAAGAAAAGACGACTTTTACATGTCCTTTTGGTACGTTTGCCTATAAACGTATGCCATTTGGGTTATGTAATGCGCCAGCTACTTTTCAGAGGTGCATGTTAAGTCTCTTTAGCGACATGATTGAAAAAGGTCTTGAGGTGTTCATGGACAATTTCAGCGTTTTCGGTTCATCTTTTGACCATTGTTTAGCTAATCTTGAGAGAGTTCTATTCCGATGTGTGGAAAAAGACTTAGTCCTCAATTGGGAAAAATGCCATTTCATGGTTACCGAGGGTGTAGTCTTGGGCCACATAGTCTCATCTAGGGGAATTGAAGTTGATCGAGCAAAAATTGAAGTAATAGCTGAGTTACCCCCGCCAAAATCACTTAAAGATGTGAGGTCCTTTCTAGGCCATGCTGGATTTTATAGGAGCTTTATCAAAGACTTTAGCACCATCGCTAGACCTTTGAGTAATCTTCTCATGAAGGACACTCCATTTGAGTGGAGTAAAGCATGTCAAGAAGCATTTGATAAACTCAAAAGCATGCTTATTTCTGCACCTATCATGCAAGCTCCGGATTGGTCGCTTCCCTTTGAGCTTATGTGTGATGCAAGTGATTACGCGATTGGGGCTGTTCTTGGACAGAGGAAAGACAAGAAAGCTCATGTTATTTACTATGCTAGCCGAACATTATCTGGCCCTCAGCTGAATTACTCTACTACAGAGAAAGAGTTGCTAGCTGTTGTTTTTGCCCTCGACAAATTTCGCTCTTACGTTGTTGGGTCGCCTATCCTTTGTTTCACTGATTATTCAGCATTGAAGTATCTCTTGAGCAAGAAAGATGCCAAACCTCGTTTAATCAGGTGGATCCTACTCCTACAAGAGTTTAATCTCTCGATTCAAGATAAGAAAGGAGTAGAAAACGTCGTTGCTGACCATTTGTCACGACTCTCGTCCGACGTACCTATTGATCCCATTCCCATAGACGAGTATTTTCCGGATGAGAATCTATTTGCTACCTCTTCTCTCCCTTGGTTTGCGGATATTGTCAATTACCTTGTCACCGGAGTTGTTCCCTCTAGTTGGAATCCGCAAGAGAGAAGGAGGTTCATTACTTGGTCACGCATGTTCTTTTATGATGATCCATACTTGTTTAAGTATTGTGCTGACCAAATTATCCGGAGATGTGTACCCGATGAGGAAATACAAGGGGTGATTCGATTCTGTCATTCGGAAGCATGTGGCGGTCATTTTTCTAAAAATAAAACTGCTGCGAAAATCCTTCAAAGTGGTCTTTATTGGCCCACAATCTTCCGGGATGTGAATGCTTATTGTAAGACTTGCGATAGATGCCAAAGAATGGGAGCTATTACTCGCCGTGATATGATGCCATTATCCCCTATTTTAGTCTTGGAGTTGTTTGATTGTTGGGGAATTGACTTCATGGGGCCCTTTCCTCCTTCTTTTGGTTTTCTATACATTCTCGTCGCTGTAGATTATGTCTCAAAATGGGTAGAGTCTATAGCTACAAGGACGAATGACAGCAAGGTGGTGATCAAATTTATTCAAGAAAATATACTTTCTCGCTTTGGTATGCCTAAGGCCATAATTAGTGATAATGGAACTCATTTTTTCAATAGGCCGATGGAAAAACTAATGCGAAAGTATGGAATTGTCCATAAGGTTAGCACCCCTTATCACCCCCAATCGAATGGCCAAGCCGAGCTTGCTAATAGGGAGATCAAGAATAACTTGGAGAAGACAGTTGATCCTAATAGGAAAGACTGGTCTCTTAGGTTGACTGATGCTCTTTGGGCTTATAGAACCGCATACAAGAATCCCCTTGGGATGTCCCCATTTCGATTTGTGTATGGCAAACCTTGTCATCTTCCAGTTGAAATCGAACACAAAGCGTATTGGGCTATCAAAAGGGTGAGCTTCAAAATGGATAAAGCCGGTGAAACACGTAAACTTCAGTTGAATGAGTTGGAAGAAATGCGCAATGATGCGTATGAAAGTGCCAAAATCTCCAAGGACCGAATGAAACGAGCTCATGACGGAATCATTCGTAAGAAAGAGTTTCATTTGGGACATAAAGTACTCCTCTACAACTCGAGGTTGCACTTGTTTCCCGGTAAATTGCGGTCTCGATGGTCTGGTCCTTACATTGTGAAAGAAGTGTTTCCCCATGGAGCCGTTGAGCTAATGGATGAAAAAGGGGGAACCACTTTTAAAGTCAATGGGCATCGTCTCAAGCCTTATTTGGAAACCATGGTTAAAGAAGCCGACACAATCTGGCTGTCGGACCCCATTTATGGGGATTGAATGAACAAAGAGAGGTGAGGTCGTCGCACCCCCGACGCGTATGGGGTGATTTTTGTTGAATTTTTGAGTCATGTATAAGTGTTATATAGTATCTTGTTGCATTTAGAGTAATTAGTTCAAGTATTGTTATTTTTTGGTATGCTTGGTTCTAACATGTTTTGTAGATTCAATGGACTCGCACTCATCAGGGATCGCTCCATTTGGGTAATATCTTTCTTTTCCTCTCTTTATGTTGTGTTCTTGATTCGCATTGAGGACAATGCAACATTTAAGTTAGGGGGTGTGGGATATTCTTCCCATTTATTGTTTAGATTCATTGATTCGATCACATGTTCTTTCCAAGTGTGTTTAAAAAATAAAAAAAAAAGCCAAAAATATTTTTCTTCAAAATAAATAAAAATTAGAATTTAAATTTTTCAAAAATATCACCTTTATTCTATTTAAAGTCTCAAATTGTTAACAATCATAATGCACTAAGCCAAAATTGACCGAAGATGGAAATTGAAAGAAAATTGACGACTTAACGAATAAGTGTGGAGATTGATCAAACCCAGTGAGATTTCGAGCCTTTCAATTTTTTTGAGTTTTTAAATGAATCCGAGTTTATGATTAACTCAAAGTTATTTTCAGCGTTTTAATAAGTCGTTGATGATCTCAATCCTTTGTTTTGATCGGTTATGGAAATGTGTGAAATGTTGTCTCGAAATTCGTGCTAAATATATCTCTGAACTTAATTAATCTCGAGATGCATATGGTAATGTAATTAGCAATTTGGACAATGAAGTAGGCAATCGTTTGTTACCCAAAAATATTAGCCATAAAAAGTTGTGAAAAATTATCCCTTTGCAACCCAAGTTGAGCCGAATAAAATATTCCCTTTCGCTTGATAACCCGAAAAACCCAATTAGCCCGGAATTGTGAAAAATTGAAAAAAAAAATTATCAAATAAAGTCCAAAGTGTGCAACAAAAAGGGGCAAGAAAAAATAGATATGCTCAAAAAAAATAGCAAGAAAAGAAAAGGAAAGAGAAAAATGAGCAAATGCCCGAAAAAGCATAAACGGACATCGTAAGAAAATTTTCCAATTCCGAACATTCTATCCATTTATATTTTTACCCTTTACACCTTTTAACCCGAAAAAGTCCTAACCGAGTCCAAATTGCAAAATTAATTACTGCGTGGAGAGCTAAGACATGAAAAGATAATATGAGAGATTAAATGGTGTGAATTAGAGGTGATGTTCCCATTTCCTAATAATTGTAATCCGATGATGAGATCTTTTCACCATAAATTTCCTTCTTTTCAATTTTGTATGCATGAATTTGTGTCCATTACATTTACTCTTTATATCATGCATACCGAGAGAAAATAGCCACAATTCGAGTGATTCGTTTGTGAGTGCATCCATAAGAATTTGAATCAAAACGAATTTTCGAAAAGTAATGTAATGCTCAAACGGTGGAAATTTGAGGTTTAATTTTTGGCTTTACACACACACACTATGGTTTGAGACAGTTGAATATGAGTTGATGGTGATTATTTTTCGAAAATTTTAAATTGTACAAGTTTTAAGTATTTTGATATTTATTTGAGTCAATAAAGAATTTTGTGGGTAAATTCACTGCAAACCCTCACGAGACAAAACTCGTCCTACTAGGGTAACCTAGGGGTTTAAAGGCTTGTTGCATACGCTAAATGCAATCGCGTGCCTGCGAAAGTGGAATTTTATTTTAATAAAGGAATTTTCAAGAGTAGAATTTTGGTTAGTATTCATATACATTGCTCGGGACGCGCAAAGTTCTAAGTTAGGGGGTGTGTTTAGGCACATATTCTTCACATTTATCCCCTTAATTTCAGTATTTTTATGATCCCGTGCAGTGTAAGTAGCTTGGATTTGTCTTAAATGTATTCTACTAACCTTTTTTGGCAAGTATTTCTTGTTTTTTGTATTTCTCATGTGTTTTACAGGTATTTCACGCAAGTTAGTGCGAAGGAGAACTCAAAACAGTGAAAGAAACCAAGAAATGGAGAGTTGAAGGCCATTTTCGTAATTTTTCAGCCTTAGTCCGGAGGTGGGGCCAACTAGAAAGTTGAAGAACTCTAAATTACAAGAATACTGGAAAAAACGGCACCTCCATCCGAGCTACGGTGAAGAAGTTACGATGTTTTGAAGTTGCGCGATAATCAAGAGTCTGGATGTGCGGATTTCTATCATTAATTATGCATTTAATGCAGTGCAACTCTTGGAAAACTTGTTCCACAAGCACTATTGGCTGTCAATTTCGAGATTTTGTGCTATAAAAGCCCATGACCTACATCATTTGAGAAGAGGCTAGAGAGAGGCTAGGGTTAGAAATTTTAGAGAGAGTTTTTAGATCAGATTTTTAGGTCAAATTTCCATTTCCTTCAAAATTTGCATGAACCCTAGTTTATATTCTGAATCTCAATTCCGTTTTTGTGCTGAATTCAAGTAATATCATTCTATTCTCTTTTGCTTTAATTTCTGCAAATTTCTTACAATGTTCTGCAATTTCATAGTTTCATATGTGAATTTGTTTTTCAACCAAATCATGAGTAACTAATTTCTCAAGGGTTGGGGTACATGAACTCAATCCTAATACAAATTATTTGTATGGAAAATTAGGAAATAAATGAAAATATTGGTTGAATCGTGAATGAAAATCATATATGCATTGCCATATCTTTTAATCTCTCTTGCCCTAGGTACTTGGGATGTTTAAGAATGCTTTGTATGTATAATTTGTCGTTCACCGCCTTATATTGATCTTTGATTTCATATGATGCGGGCTTGACCCTCATATATGTAATGCTTAGTGATGATAAGGACTGGATTTAATCAAGAATTTTGATTTATAATTCTAGTATTCTAAAGGATAATTTGTTAAGGATTGAGGGATTGTACCCTACCCTAATTTTCTCTAAATTGTTAAACCCAAATTTTGCTGTTAATTTCCATTTGTTTTTCATAAGTAAAGTTTTAGAAATTTTCTCAAAAAATCAATCATCTTTTTATTTCTTTCAAGAAATCATTTCACGGTTTGGTAATTTTCCTTGTTATTGTTTGGCAATTTTGATCCCTGTGGAGACGATCCCGACTTACCGGGTTATTACTTGAGCGACAAGGCTTGCACTTGAGCCTAGATAAATACGCACTTTTGAGACAAATATTAAGTCGCGTCACGAACCTCGATTTTGATGCCCAGGTCGTTCGCGCGAGATCAGTATCTCGTTCGAACGAGATTGGAAGTCGCGCGATGTCGTTTGAACGACACGCGTACTTCGTTCGAGCGGCATATGCTTCTCGTTCGAACGAGATAGACTTTCTAGGCAATACGTTTTTGTATAAATACTCATTAAATGGTAACGTTTTCATTAAGAAGTCCATACGTTTTCCAGAACAGAAACACTTCCAAAGCAGTAATCTTTAGGCTTCTTCTTTTAGGGGTTTAATCCCTTTTTGTTTTCAATTCACAAAACTCCCATATGCTTTAGTGAATTGTTTTGGTGTTCAAGAACACAACTTTTGCCCTTGTTTATTCTTTGTGAGGAGAGCTCTACAATCAACAGTTGCGTGCTATTGTGGAGGGAGTCCTTGTGAAGATTTCAGACTGCGTGTCTAGGATTGGGGTCCTTGTGGTATAGCTACGCGTGAACCACTGCAGATTTCTAGACGTTGCTTTGAAGGTTTGTCGAAGACACCGTGCGTTACTCTTGTGGGCGAAAGTAAGATGGTATGTAAGTCAATGGTCTTGTAAACTTTTCAAAGTTCTAGAAATAAAAGGTTTTGCCCTGCGGGGATTTTTCCTTAAGCTTGTGTCGCATGCTTTATTTATTGTATGGTTTGACACACTCACACACGCACACACGCAGTAGAATGATTTGGGGCTGATTTATTTTGGTTTAAAAAGAGACACTAATTAAATAAGTGTGCCAACGTAGAAAGTTGCGAATTTAATCAATTATCACCATTACGACTTTCACAAATTGGTATCAGAGCTTATTTAAGCGATCACCACTTTTCAAATTGGTATCAGAGCGGGTTACTCTAAATTATCGAGTGATCATGATTTTTAAAGTTTCTTTTCTGATACAATTTGACTTCTCACGTTGTCAAATTGGTATCAGAGTGGGTTACGCTAATTTATTGCGTATTCCTATTTTCGGCAAAAATTGTGTGATATTGATTTTTTTTAAATCAGTTTTGTGAAAAATAGCATTTTTTCAATGGTACGCCCATTTAATGAGGAGCCTATTTTTGAAAAAGTTCACGACCGTGCTGAAAAATTAAAAAGTTTGAATTTGAAACTTTGCAAAAGAATTAAAGTTTTGGAAAAAAAAATTCACTCTTTAAAAGTAAGATTGAATATTTGCAAGCGTTTCAAACTCAAAGTGATATTTGTTGTGAGCACTTTTGTAATTTGTGTATTGATTTTGATTCTTTAAAAATTGCCAAAAAGAAGAGTGATGAGAAAGTCCTAGTTTTAGAGAATGAATTGAAGGACTCAAAAAATTCTAGGGTTCCCGTTTGTGCCGTCGAGGATAAAAAATTAATCGATGATTTTACGGCACGTGAAAAGACTCTTAGGGATAAGTTTTTTTTAATTGAGGGGGAGCGTGATAAACTGTTAAGTTAATTTGAAAATTTGAAAAAGAAATCCCTGTCTTTGGAAGAGTCTAATTCTTTGCTTGAGCCAAAAATTTTGAAGTTAAAAAATGATTTGACTGACTCAAGTAGGTTTGATAGTGATGGTAATGGCTCATCTTGTTCTCATGCTTCTAGTGCTAAAGCCAAAACCATTATTTGTTTTTGAGGGTCAACCGTTCCAAAGGATGTTAGAAAAGATCACACTTTAGGTGTCGTTTCACCCGTTTACACATGTTCATATTGTGGTAGGAAAGGTCACATTAGGAGATTTTTTTTTTATCTTGGAAGAAATCCTAAGAATTCGAAGTCTATTGTTTTGTTGGTTCCCAAAATCCCGTGTCGACGTGTTACATCCGTTTGGGTTAGGAAATCACTTTTGGATACACTAGATTTTAGAATAGTTGATTCTCATTTGCTTGCACACGATTCTTCTCTTGCCGTATCATATAGATGATTGTGTTTGCATGTTTGTCATACGCTAGTTATGCTTTTTGATATATTTTTGCTAGCGTTGTGACATGTACTTTTTGTATGGATTTTTATTTTTGAAAAAAATTGAAAAATACAAAAAGATTTTATTTTCATAAAATTTTTAGAAAAATCCAAAAAGATTTTTGTATTTTGTTTGCACCGTTTATGGATGAAGACTTAGGATGACCGAGTCACAACATCATTCCATTTTATATGTGACTATTTGATAGTGTTTTGCGACAATAGGTCAATTCATCCATGAGCTTTATAATGTTTGGAGTCATTAAGATGTAATTAAGTATTACTTCCTACATGTCTGACTCATGTTTCCTTTATTGCACACATGCACGGATTTGTTTGATTATTGTTCTTGACTTATCACATGTTGGTTGGGTGTTTTCATCTCAATCATGTCCTTAAATCAACCAAGTGCAATAATACGAGAGTAGTAAAAGTAGTGCATGTAAAAACCATTGCCCGTGAGAAATTTTTTTAGTTTAAAAAAATTATGAGTGAATACGGGAAAGGGCTACGAGTGAATAATAATCACGTCGTGAAAGCCACCGTTTGAAAAGAGCCCCCACAAAAATTAAGGAAATAAAAAGATCAAATATGCCAAAAATTTGGGCCAATAGGTTTTCTCTAAGTTGAGAATTTAGTACCTCTTTAGATATAAAAAAATTGCATTATTATATATGAGGGAGTTTTGGATGGATATATCAATGGGTTTGCACGTCCTTTGAAAAGTTCTCGAAATGGCACTAAATAGTTTTGGACGTTATTGGTGTGAAAATCATTTGACTTTGATTTGTTGATTTGTATAAGACGATGTCATTTAAATTCAACAAATATTTTTTCACCTAAGGATACTTTTGATGTTCATTCGTTAGGAGTACACGTATGCATCGTGCACATATGATTGATTGAGTTTATTTACCTATCGAATGTGTTCACACCCATTCATTTCATTTCCATGACTTGGTTGTTTGAGTTTAAATCCATGGTGTGATTTTTTGTATCATATTTTTTAAAGTGGTATCTTATTTTTGTATGAAAAATTGAAAAATCCAAAAATAGTTTGTGAGTTTTTTTTAGATACACCTTTGCATGCGCGTAGCTTAATCTTTGTTTGCTATGCATTTTATCGTGACACTCCATGTTTTGATTTTTTTTTCTTCTTATCTGTCTATTTGGGGACATCATAAAAAGGGGGAGAAAGAATTATCATGTTATGGGGGAGTTTTTGCATTATGGGGGATATTTGAATATTAATGCTTTATTCTTATATCATTTCAAACTCGATGCGTCACGAAGGTTTTTGCTTTATCTCATGTGTGTAGGTACAAAATTGAAGATTGATATGTTGCACACCCTGATGAGAAAAGCTTTGAGATTTGACGAAGATGATTGAAGAACAGTTTTGAAGTCTTGAAAATTTATTCATGGAAGGGTAGATTTGTATAGGCAATTTTGGTTTTTGATAATTCGAATTTTTTATGTATGTACCGGCATAAACATAGGGGGAGATTTGTAAGGACATATTTTCATAGGTCCGTTATCAATTTATTATGTCATATACCGCTACACCGTCGAAGAGCATTCAAGAGACATCTACATCAAAGACGGATCCGAATTACTCAAGTTCTTCATCATTCAAGACTCCGCGAAGTGTACTTTGGTAAGGTTATGTTTTAAATACCTTAACTTTTCACTTAGAGCTTTTGGGATTTTTACAAAATATTTTCTAAGTGTTGGAGCGGATTTTTTCGTCAGATATTGAGAATGAGTATTTTTTCTAAGTTTTGAAGCGGACCTCGATTTTGATGCCCAGGTCGTTCGTGCGAGATCAGTATCTCGTTCGAACGAGATTGGAAGTCGCGTGATGTTGTTTGAACGACACGCGTACTTCATTCGAGCGACATATGCTTCTCGTTCGAACGAGCTCGACTTTCGAGGCAATACGTTTTTGTATAAATACTCATTAAATGGTAACGTTTTCATTAAGAAGTCCATACGTTTTCCAGAACAGAAACACTGCCAAACAGTAATCTTTAGGCTTCTTCTTTTAGGGTTTCTATCCCTTTTTGTTTTCAATTCACAAAACTCCCATATGCTTTAGTGAATTGTTTTGGTGTTCAAGAACACAACTTTTTCCCTTGTTTATTCTTTGTGGGGAGAGCTCTACAACCGACAGTTGCGTGCTATTGTGGAGGGAGTCCTTGTGAAGATTTCAGACTGCGTGTCTAGGATTGCGGTCCTTGTGGTATAGTTGCGCGTGAACCACTGCAGATTTCTAGTCGTTGCTTTGAAGGTTTAACGAAGACACCGTGCGTTACTCTTGTGGGCGAAAGCAAGATGGTATGTAAGTCAATGGTCTTGTAAACTTTTCAAAGTTCTAGAAATAAAAGGTTTTGCCCTGCGGGGATTTTTCCTTAAGCTTGTGTCGCATGCTTTATTTATTGTATGGTTTGACACACGCACACATGCAGTTGAATGATTTGGAGCTGATTTATTTTGGTTTAAAAATAGACACTAATTAAATAAGTGTGCCAACGTAGAAAGTTGCGAATTTAATCAATTATCACACAGTCACACTTTCTCACCCAGCGCTGTAACCTCAGTGATAGCAAGTAGCGCGGGCATGATTGTTACACATTTATAGTATATGCACAAACACAGTCACATATATATACTACTATTCCCATTTCTAAATTAGGTACACCCACGACCCATACTTATGATATTCGTTCTTAGTACACATTACTCGATTATCCCATACAACGGCTCGCCTCTTTTATTATTATTTATAGGTTATCCCGTACTTACTTCATATCACTCGTAGTATTCTATCTCCCTAAGTATAATTTCAGTAGGTACTCTCTTATTTTCTCACGTTACTTTCTTACGAGTCTCACTCCTTTAATTACACGTTCCCATAATTTCCTATGTGTAAATTACTCCCCGTTACCCCTAAATTCGTCTTACATTAAATACTCACTTTTTACTAAGTCCTACTGATCCTCTTTATGTCCCAAAATGTTCTCACAATAATGCTCAAGGGTTACTAGTCATTTTAATCGAAATAAACTATTATAAAAGGAATATGAGTTTTACAGGAGGGGTCGATCGATCGATGGAAGTGGGTCGATTGATCGATGCTCTTTGGTCGATCGATCGATCAAGCAGTAATGGCGAAACTGCAGAAAACCCAGTTATGAAAATCACTCTCCAAACTCATCCAAATCATCATATATATCTCCCAAACTCCCAAAAATTTATACAACAAGTGTTATATATCCAAACACATAATTTTCTACGTAAAACATGTGGGTTTTCATCAAATATAGTAATTAAAAGGGTAAAAACTGTATAAACCTCAAGAACCCTAATCTTTCTTTAACCTCCCATTCTTCCAAATTATTTTTCCAAATTTTCTACTCCTAACTCAATGAAAATTCGTGGTTTATCCTCTACATGTGAATTTGATTTCCAGAATATGATTATTACCTCTACAACATGCGAATTCTATTCTCCAATATATGCTTTCTTTCATGAAACTAGTTCTAATCAACCCTAGACTAACATAATTGAAGCATTAACTAAAAATAAAGCAAGATAGATACTTGCTTGGAAATATTTGTTTCTGATTTGTAGAAGAAAGTGGTGTGGTTGTGTTCCTCGTCGCGCGATCTACACTTTGGTGGTGACGACGGTGCAAACAACAGAGTTTTTCGCCTAGGACTCCTAGGAAAGCTTCTCCACTTCTTCTTAAATGGTCGTTCTTTGGTTTTTCTTATGTTAACCCTAGATGAAAACCCCTAATATCTGATATATCCTTGGTAAATTCATGGGTTTAATTACCCAAAAATATAAAATGTCGAAAACGCCCTCACGGGATGTTAGTTAGGCCTAAAAACGCCCCAAGACCCAAACTAAACCCTCGAGTATACTATTTTGACTATCTCGACTCTTTCGGACACATTGGCGCACTCAAAATGACCATACGAGTGACTTATAATTTATTCACTTTTAATAATACTATTTTAATCCCGATACGACACCGGCGCGTCCCGATTTAATTTTCCAAATTATCAAATTGTATACTCGTGATAATTTTAATAAATTCAATTATACATATTACTTTATTTGTTAAGTAATATTTAACAAAATCCCAATAATTACTAACTCTTATCGCGCTAGTAAATATTTAAAATAATTTTTGGATTAATATTAAATTAATATCTCAAATTAAATTTAATAAATCCCCAAATTTAAAAGTCATAAAAATACGGGGTATTACATACTTCCCCCCTAATAACGGAATTTCGTCCCAAAATTCGAAAGAAATAAGGCATACCTGGTAAAAATAACTCTAGGTATTTCTCGTGCAAGTTCGCCTCACGCTCCCAAGTGGATTCCTCCACATTATGATGCTCCCACTAGACCCGTTCAAGTGGAACTACCTTCGAACTCAATCTCCTTTCGCTATGGTCTAGGATAGCCACTGGCCTCTCCTCGTAAGAGCTATCGGGCTGTAAGTCAATCTCCTCTATCGCGATGTGGGTGTGGGCCATATCATCCCGAAGGTATCGTCTTAATGACGAAATGTGGAATACATCGTGAATGCGGTGTAAGTGCTCTGGCAGCCCTAATTTATATGCTACTGACCCAATCCTCTCGATAATGGGAAATGGTTCCACTTACCTTTGGGCTAACTTTCCCTTCTTTCCAAACCTCATCGCTCCTTTCATAGGAGATACGCGCAGTAATACCTGGTCCCCCACATTAAATTCGCAAAAAAACCATTTTGCATCGGCGTAGATTTTTTGCCTGTCCTGGGCTACCCGAATGCGACTCCTGATAAGGGCAATCCTGGCTGAGGTTTCTTGAATCACCTCTGGTCCGAGCAAATTTTTATCCCCCACTTCTAGCCAACAAGTTGGAGAATGACAAGGCCTACCATACAATGCCTCAAATGGAGCCATTCCAATCGTGAACTGATAGGAGTTATTTTAAGCAAACTCCATCAGTGGAAGATGTGGCTCCCATCCTCCTCCAAAATCAAGGACACACATGTGTAACATATCTTCCAACATCTAATTGGTGCGCTATGTCTGTCCATCCGTCTGTGGGTGATAAGCTGAACTCAATGTCAACTCTGTACCCATAGCCTCCTGAAAGCTCTCCCAAAAATGTAACACGAAAAATCTTCTCTCTATCCGACACAATATCTAGGGGCACCCCATGTAGCCTGACAATCTCGGTGATGAACAACTGTGCATACTGGCCCGTGGTTAGTATGTCCGTATTGGCAAAAAATGAGCCACCTTGGTCAAACGATCCACGATCACCCAAATGGAGCCGTGACCCCACTGTTATGTAGGCAGCCTAGTAATGAAGTCCATGGAAATACTCTCCTACTTCCACGTAAGTATCTCCAACGGCTGAAGCAACCCCGACGGTCTCTGGTGGTCTACCTTTACCATCTAGCAAGTAGAACACTTGGACACGAACTCAGCAATGTCCTTCTTCATCCCACTCCACTAGTACTGCCGCCTCATATCCTGGTACATCTTATCTCCTCTGGGATGTACCACAAATTTGGACCCGTGAGACAGTGTCATCACTGCATGACGTAAGCCTTCTCCTTATGGGACCACCAATCTCCCATTAAACCTCAAACCTCCATTGAAATCTACTGAATAGGACTCAGCTCCCTCAGCTAAAATTCGTACAATCTGCTCCTGGCAAAATTAATATGTTGTCTATGTCTGTATTACCCTCATAACAATCTCAGGGGTGACTGTCATGACAGACATGAAGGAACGGGTGACCACATCTTGGTGACCCAACTCTTTCCATTTCGCTTTCCAGATGTCCTCTATGTCTTCTACCGGTCTACGGTTCAATGCATTAGCAACCACGTTAGCCTTCCCCAGATGGTATGGTATTTCGAACTGATAGTCTTTCACAAACTCTAACCATTTACGCTGATGCATATTCAGCTCTCGCTGAGTGAACTGATATTGTAGTGACTTGTGGTCTATGAACAAGCGAAACTTCTCCCCCAATAAATAATGTCTTCATATCCTCAATACAAAAACGATCGTTGCTAGCTCTAGGTCGTGAGTGGGGTAATTTATCTCGTGCAGCTTAAGCTTGTGGAAGGCAAAAGCTATAGCCTTCTTCTCCTGCTAAAGTACTCCTCCAAGTCCCCGTAAAGAGGCATTGGTGTAAACCAGATACTTCACTCTCGGCATGGGTAAAGCATGAACTGGTGTCGAAGTCAGCTTATCTTTCAGCTCATCGAAATCCAATTGACAAGCATCGTCCCAAACATATGGTACCCCCTTGCGAGTTAGATTCGTCAATGGACCCGCGATCTTTGAGAAACCTCGAATGAATCTCCTGTAGTACCCGGATAACCCCAAGAAACTACGCACTTTCGTCGATTACTCGGGTCAACCACTATCCCCAATTCGGACATAACATGTCCCAAAAGCTGTACCTCCCGTAATCAGAATCCGCACTTCTCGTACTTAGCATACAGCTAATGCTCTCGTAGAGTTTGAAGAACCTGCCTTAAGTGCTCAGTATGCTCCTCCTCAGTGTGTGAATATATCAGAATGTCATCTATAAAGACGATGACAAACTGATCCAAGAACTCTCTGAACACTTGGTTCATCAAGTCCATGAATACGGCTGGAGCATTTGTAAGCCCAAACGGCATGACTCTGAACTCATAGGACCCATACCTCGTCAAGAAAGTAGTCTTCGACACATCATGTTCCCTAATCTGTAGCTGATGGTATCCCGATCTCAAATCTATCTTCGAAAAGAAGGTTGCTCCTCTCAGCTGGTCAAACAGGTCATCGATTCGAGGCAACGTATTCCGTATCGTGACCTTGTTCAGCTCTCGGTAATCCACGTATAACCTCAGTGAACCATTTCTCTTCTTCACAAACAAAACTGGAGCGCCCCAAGGTGAGGTGCTCCTACGAATGAAGCCCTGACCTAACAATTGCTCTATTCGATCCTGTAACTCCCTCATTTCCACTGGAGCCATACGGTATGGAGCACGTGCTATCGATCGAGTATTCGATAACAAGTCTATGACGAAATCTATCTTTCGACTAGGGGGTAGGCAGGGCCGGCCCAAGGGGTAGGCCAATGAGGCAACCGCCTTGGGCCCTCAAATTTTATATAAAAATATAGGCCCCAAATATTGTATAGGTGTGTATTATATAAGTTTCTAAAAATAGGTCCAAGCCCAAAATATAAACTTAAAATCCACCCACCAACAACTAACCCTTCATCTCCACTTGCTCATTCATTACACTGATTTAAGAATTGAAAAAAATGACTCTCACCCCACCCAAGACCAACTTTTCAAATTTCATCCAACTTCCAACCATTTAAACTCTCTTTTATTATCTCTAAAAAAATCAACCCTCTTTTAAATGCTTACAATACTCTCAAGTTTCAGCCCAAAAAATTCGAGAGGTTTGTATTTTTTTTATTCTCCCTCTCTCATTATCTCATGTTAATTTTTTAGATTGAAATCTTCATTGTTGTTAAATATAAATGTTATTTTTTATTAATTTATTGAACACTTGTAAAATGATGTTAATTTTTTTGTTAAGTTATTCTTGTTCGTATTTTTTTTAAATCCAGAAATATAAATGTCATTTTTTTACTAATATGTTAAACTCTTTTATTAATTTTTTTAAAGGTTGTCATTTTACTAATCTAAGATTTAAAGTGTATATAAAGCTATCTGTTCTTGTTGTCATTTTTTACCTCTTCTTGTCGGCATTTTGTTAAGTTTTTGTTGCCATTTTTTTATTAATCTGTCATTTTTTAATTATAATTATTGTTGTTAATTTTTGGATTTAAATGTCGTTTTTTATATTTTTGTGTTGTTCTTGTTGACATTTTTTTTTATATTTTAAACACTTAGATTAGTACAAACAACATTTATATTTAAAGATTTAAATGATGTAGTTTAAAAGTGAATAGAAAGTTATATGTTCTTGTTATCATTTTTTTTAATTATAGTTTTTAGTGTTAATTTTTTTTGTTAAGTTCTTGTTATTAATCTTGTTGCTCCTTTTAATCTGCTATTAATTTTTTTATTCTATCAGCAAAACAGGTTCCATTGTTCCTTTATTTTTTTGTGGTCGAAAATTTTTAGATTGATTGTTGGGTTGTTGTCTATTCTACTTTGTTCTTTTATTCTTAGCTTGTAAAAATACATATTATACTTTTCGAAAAAAAAATTATATAAAGGGACCCATTTTAAAAGTTCGCCTTGAGCCCCCAAATCTTCGGGGCCGGACTTGGGGGTAGGCCCGGTATCTCTTGAAATACATCAGAATACTCACGAATGATTAGGATCGAATCTAAGGGAATCATGACCTCCGTAGAGGTGTCCTCCCCTATGTAATACAAATGAGCGGAAGAGCCTCCCTCTAGGCGAGACATCGCCACCAAAAACATCTCCTGCCCCGGAATGACAAAGATAATACTCCCACCGAAACAATCTATTATGGCTCTATATGTGGCGAGCCAATCCATGCCAATAATAACATCATGCTCATGCATCTCTAAGACTAACATGTCTGCTGGTAAAATTAAGCCAGCAATATCTACTCCCATGCCTCGGTATATAAAGAAAACCAACGACCCATTCCCCAGTGGTGAGTCTACGCATGTTACAATGCTCTTTGTTGTGGCTAACAATCCTAAAGCCATTTCAAAATGAGTAGCTATAAATAGTGTGTCGCCCCAGTATCGAATAAAACCGGATCCATAGTGACATGGATAAGAAACATACCCTCAATCGCGAGCGGTGCCTGAGGATCTGCTGCCTAGTGGACATTATAGACACGTCCGTACTGCAACTGCCCCTGCTATGCTGGAGCTGTTGGGATGGCTAGTAAGGCTGGTGCTGGAAGGGCGGCTGGAAAGGGTGGCCTCTGAGGGTCATTACGGGCACCCTGCTGCTGTGGAGCCCTATCTCCCTCTGGACAATCCTAGTGCCTATGGACATTCTTGCCACACCCAAAACATCGACCCCTGAAATTTCCTTCCCTATGTCCCTGTTGGCTATTACCACCCCGCCACTGGGACTGTTGGAAATGCGGTTGGCCCTGATGGCCCTGTTGCTGTCCCTACTGCTGACGGTGTTGGCCCTGCTGATTAGACTGGCCCTGCTAGCCCTGCCTAAAACCTTCAAATCCCTATCTAGAGTCACCTGATCGGAACCGCTTGGCAGGGTCCCCCTGATGGGAACTCTGCTCATTATGGCGTGTCTGTCCTTGGTCTACCTCTGTCCCACCAGTACTACTGCCCCCTGTCCTGCCCTGCTGATTGGACTCTCTTGCTCATTTTCTTCCCTGCGAATGGAAGCGAGGATCCTGATAATGTAATAACGCAGCATTAAGTACATCCGTGTAGGTACTAAGTGATAGATTGCCTATGAGGTGCTAGCGAATCCTCCAGGCCAATCCATATACAAATAACAGTATCTTCTTCCCCTCTGTAGGTGCCTCATTCGGCACTATAGTGAGAAGTCTAGTGAACTCCTCCTCGTACTCAGCAACAGTCATATTCTCCTATTTCGGATTCAGTAATTTCTGCCTCATCTCAGTCTGCACGGCGGATGGGAAATATTTACTGCCAAACCGCACCCAGAATGTCTGAATCGTGATAAAGTCTCTCTCCTCCAAGGTGGTAATGGACTCCCACCACTGCAAGGCGACCCCCACTAGCTAGAAGGAAGCCAACAGCTGTTTCTGCACGTCCGTGCACTCGTACATGCCAAGATGCCTCTGGATATCTTTCTTTCATTGGCTGGCAACTATGATATCTGAACTACCCGATAACTTTGGGGGATGCACCTTCTGAAAGGCCTCCCTAACCCCCTCCAATGCAGATGGAAGTTGTGCTGGTACTGGCACCACTGCCTGAATCTGGGCTAGAGCCTACAACACTACCGCTAATGCGACATTCACCGCATGAGCAACAATATCGGCTACCTCGGTTACATTCATCATTCCCTGAGCGGGAGTTGTTGGCTGCTCGGCTTGGGCATGTCTGTTCTTGGGTGCGCGCTGTAACACCCCGTATTTTTGACGATTTAAATAATTATGTGATTAATTATTATGATGGGAATAAATATGCAATTAATTATTGTTGTTGGATTAATTGAATTAAAATGGGAGAAATTAATTTGTTATTAATCCGGATTTAAATAATTATTAACTAGCCTGCCAAGGGTTAATACTTATTGTTGAGAATTATTGAA
The DNA here is from genome assembly GCA_949130495.1 of Sambucus nigra. NCBI lineage: Eukaryota > Viridiplantae > Streptophyta > Magnoliopsida > Dipsacales > Adoxaceae > Sambucus > Sambucus nigra. The sequence continues at coordinate 89,493,927 of OX422222.1, read as the reverse complement.
TATTACTGTGTGATATGTAATATGAAATTATAACATTTGATAAATTGTCGAAAGTGAGAGATACGGCAGTTTGGTAATTTAAGTCTGACGCGCGTGTGAGTCGTGTCGGGACCAATTGATTGAGATAAAAAGAGAATTTATTTTTGGTAACTCGTATGGTCATTTCGAGTGCGCCTTTGAGTCCGGAAGGGTCGAGATAGTCAAAATAGTACACCCGGATGTTTAGTTTGGGTGCCGGGTGATTTTAGGCCTAACCGGCACCCCGAGAGGGCATTATGGTAAATTATATTTTTGGGCTAAATTAATGGACGAAAATTGGGATTTATTATATCAGCCAAGAAAGTCCATTAGGGTTAAGAAGTGACAGGAAGTTAGAACGGCCATGGAGGGTGTGAGGGAGAACCAAATTCCAAGAGAGAAGACTCATTTGGCATCACCTTGCACAACCGTGACCACCAACGCGTAGATCGAGAAGAGAGGAACGCATATGTACCAACATCACCAACGGATCAGATCGTCATTTCGAGGCAAGTGTTTATTACTTGCTTTCTTTTAGCAATAATCATGCTCATGTTAGTATAGGTGGAATTAATCAGATTTATATGTTAATTGGGTGAAAATTGGAGATTTAAATTATGATTAAGGATTGGTTTAATTAGTGGTTGGAATTCCTTCATGTATGTAGAGGATTAATCACAGAATTTGATTATATATTGATGAACGAATCTGGGTTAATTAGGTTCTGCAATTAAAATTTTGGAAACTAGGGTTTATATAAATTGATTTGGGGATCTTATGTATTTATGATGATTTATGACGAATTAATGATCCTAGGAGGTTAGGAATGATTTATAACCTGTTAGGTGTTGATGGGTATTGATGATGAGTTGTTGGGAATCGAATCTTAGAGGTTTTTTAGGTTTAAAAATGGTGAAAAACGCTAAAGTTTGGTGAAGAAGACGAACACTGCAATCTGGCGTGATCTCGCGCGAAGTGGTTCGAACGACATGTGGAAGTGGTTCGAACGACATTGGAAGTCATTCAAACGACATGTCATTCTGGTTCGAACGACATGTCATTCTGGTTCAAACCACAGGGTGAATTTATGGGAATTTTTCTTAGAATTAAATTTGGAGTTTGTTGGTTTATTGGAGTGAGAGAAACTACATAATAGTCAATTCAAATAGGAAATAATTTTGGAGAAAGTATGTGAGAATTAATACTTTAATTATTTCGGTATAGAGAGAATGTACCTTGGAGATTACGAGAGAGATAGTAATCTAATTATTTATACTATACGTAGTAATGAGGTTAAAATACGTATGGGGAGTATATATGTAGGTTGGAGAAATACCTATAAATTATAATAGGATGTGTGTATGCCTATTATGTGATATTATTGTTAAGAGCACTAATGGGTGATAACCCGGGGGTGCAAGAACCTTATAGTTAAGAGCACTAATGAGTGATAACTCGGGGGTGCAGAAACTCTATTATTAAGTGTACTAATGGGGGATAAACCGGGGATACAAAGATGATTATTGTTAGGCGCGCTAATGGGTGATAACCCGGGGGTGCTAGATTAATATTGATAGGTGCATTAATAGGTGCTAACCCGGGGATACAATATTCTATTGTTAGGCGCACTAATTGGTGATAACCCGAGGGTGCTGAATTATTATTGATAGGTGCATTAATGGGTGCTAACCCGGGGATGCATGATTTCCAGAATATGTGCACTAATGGGTCTTAGCCGGGGGTGCAGGATTAGTATATATATATATAAATGTAGGGATGATGTGACTATATATATATATATATATATATATGGACTTGTGAATATTGTTACTGTGTGAAATTAGTAGACTTGATAATAATAATAATAATAATAATAATAATAATAATAATAATAATTACATTGCACCAAGCGGTCTTAACCTAAGGGTGCAGGATTAGTGTATATATATAGGGATGATGAGGCTATATATATGTATGAGTGTACTTGGGTAACTTCCTACTTTGTGAGACTAGTAGATAAAATGAAAATGAAAAGTAAAATAATCTTAGTGAATAAAAGATTTAACCATTCAAATGGTGAATAATGAAATTTAGTATGTGATATAAACTATCTTAATAGCGTATTGTATGGGCGATATGAGAATACTACTAGTGAGCATAGTTAGTATTAGTATGGTTTCTAACTAGTTAGACTGGGAGGTATAACTAGGGGAGATTATATGTACGTTAGGCGTGCACAATAGACGAGAGGTGAGAAACTCATGTGAGAGTTCGATAACTAACATGCGTATAAGACTTGTTTTAAGAACCGATTTTAAATACTTGCTAAATCATTTTTACACATCGGGCTCTGACCCGTTTCTTGTATCTTTTCTCCCTTTTGCTATATATATGTATTATATCAGGTGCTCAGCCACAGGAGTATCAGATTTAGAGATTTGGATTGCTTGACGTGCTGCAGCTGTTGTGGAAGTTCTATGTCCTTGCAGTAGACGCATCTATCCTTTCCATTCAGTTTCATCTAGACTTCTTGTTTAGGGCATATGTCGCCCACTTCTAGTTCTTTCATCAGAGATATTGTATCCAGTTTATCGTATGGTTTGGAGTTTTGAACTGGGAGGTTTTATCCAGTCTTATTTATTTCAGTACTTGATTCATGTTCAGTATTTATTTACATTCCTATGTGTGGTGAATGGTTTATATTTTAAGAATGAATGAAAATGGATTTACTTGGTTTTTATTAAATTGGAAATGTTTTGACACCTAGCTTAATTTTATAATAGGTGATTAATATGTTAAAAAGTTTTTCGACAGTGATGCTGAGAATGAACCAACTGAATATTCTGTTTTAAATTAGTAGAGGACTGATCACCCTATATTTAATTGGGCGGGGTGTCACAGGTGGTATCAGAGCATCAGGTTCTAGTGTCCTTAGGATCTGTGCAGCTTATTACGTTTCAGCGTATCGTTCTTTGATGTAGAGTCTTATGATAGGATTGTTGTGTTCCCTTACGTATAAGACTTACGTTCTCCTGCTAAGAATTATAATGGATGTGACTCATTATATGAAATTCAGTGTGATTCGAACGCCGAACATTTTAGAACGACTAGCGAGGGCCGTAAGAAGAACTGCGGGAGAAGAGGCTCAACAGAAGACATAGAGTAATTGGGGAAGAGTCATCCGGACAAAAATCACAATGAGAATTACTTAAGTAAGAGATAGTAAAATTGTCACTCGGGAACTGTGGGTTCCTAGGACACAGTCATTGATAACGGTGGAGTGAATTTAGGGCCACCTAGCATAGTCGATAAAGGGGAAATCAGAGGGAATCCTATGAAAACCCATCGGTAAAGATGCGGAAAAGAAAATGAGAAAGTGTAACAGACCAGCAAAGGTAGAAAATTCGAAGGCAATTGTGTAGAGTGGGGCGTAACGACACTCAAAATTAAATTTGGAGTTAAAAGCTATAGCTCTTAGGAGCATCGTGTAGTGATTAGAGGCAATCACCATATATGAAGAAGTGTGTTTGAAATTTAGAGAGAAATTTGGGTATGATTTGACTGTGAAGTCTTCCATTCGGTGTGGTAACAAAATGTGAGTGAAATTTTGATGTTTAGCACAATGGGTAAGATAGAAAACGATCGTGAGAGAAAGGTTGAATTGCATAATTAACTTCGTACCTGGCAGAAGGGTATAAATTATCCAAAAGGTTTATAGTTGATAAAGGAACCGTGAGTAGAATACCAATATGGATGAGAAATCCAGTTAAGATGACTAATGTTGATGTCATCAAAGTTATACGGTTGCTAGTGATGGCAGTCCTTCCAAGAGAAGGGAGTAAAGAGGGTTAGCGAACCTGCTGAAGAGCAGAAACTGAATTTAACGGTGTTAGTGAAACCCCACGTAAGAGTATACCCAATAGGGAACTCGATTAGATGATTTTAAGTGATTAACTTCAAAAGGATGATGAAGTCAATCAGGCTGTAGAGGCCAACCATAGTTCCGAATAGCTAGCATAGCCAAAGGGATAATGGAAGAATAATAGTGAGTTGAGACTGTCGGTCCGAGAGAAGGACATTCCCAAAATGGTCAGTGGGACTAGTGACGGGAAATAGTTCGTGAAGTTTTCCTTATTTGAAGGAAGTAGAACTACAAGTGTTGAATGTGTCCACAATTAAGAAGTGAGACCGAAGAGATTAGAAATGGTAAACCGTGCCAGTTAGGCATAACGATTGGAGGAGCGAGACTTCCAGCGAAAGAATTTAGGGTCAAGAGAATTAGGCCCAGGAAATTTACAACCCAAGAATGATGGGTTCAAGATGGACCAGTAGACTCCTCGTTAATACTAGCATACAGTATGTCAGAGTCTACAAGACCCGGGATGTAAACGGGAGTTTTATAAATCTATAATTGAGGCCTGGAGAGTTTGGGCCAACGTTTTAATAATGGGCGTGAAATCCACAAGATGGAATAAATTGTCCATGGTGAGAGGGGACAACTATAGGATGAAATCCTGGGATGTATGATGATTGCAGATGTTCATGGGTCATGATGGTAGCCACGTGCTGAGACCCTGTGATTTAGCGAGACTGGTGAGGTTTTGCTTCTTCCTTGTGAGTAAAGGATAGATTCTAGTGACATGGGTGTGCCACAACTTTTATGTAAATTGGAGACCCTAAACTTCGCGTGCGGGTCGAGTTTAGTGGGAACATTAGTTTTAACAGTCTTGTAACAAACGTATTTCTCGTTGTTAGCAGGGCATTTTGATAATTGCTTGTGAGGGAACCGGGCGGGCCCTAAGAATATGTTTTGTTGTTATAATTTACTACTGCATTGAGTCAGCTTTAGTAGAGTTTATTATGGTAATGTGTAATGATTAATTACCGTATGGTTAAACGATATTAAATATGTAGTGTTATGATTGTCGTGCCGGATACTCCAGGAGGAGTGATCTTAGTTTGGTGCGGCGCCACCTGAAATAGGGTTGGGCCTAGATATGAGTATATATGAAACGTTCATGGTATTATAGACCTCAGCGAGTATAGTGTCTAATTATATGTGATTTTCGAGCATAGGAATTTATTTGTCTGTTAAGACTTAAAATACATTGTGTTCTTATCGAGCAACAAAATATAGCTCGTTATATATCTATAGCGCTAAGTACTTGGTATAGTGTGGACGCCATGCTTCATGTTACATTTTTAGGGACATAAGAGTGGACGAGTAAACCTTTATGTCACAATACGTATATTATGGGAAAGTACATAGTAAGTACTGAAGGCCTTATGGACCTCAACAACCGGCTAAGTTAGATAGTAGTGTATCGGTGGGTTCCTTGTTTGAATTTCGCTTTGCGAGACATCCCACGCATGAAACTAGCGAATGTCGGGAGTTGGAGAGAAGTTTGGTCGATAGTACATAAGTTTTGTATGTGGATTATTATACTTATAAAGGAATATATTTGAGAGTTAATAATTCTTTTATAACTTAAGGCCAATAGAGTAGCCTGGCCTTATTATTTTTCAGAATAGAGCAATGATGCCATTGAAGGATTGTTTAAGTCATGATTAGTGGGGAGGTTGAGTGCACCCCTACCACACCAGCATACCGAGTGTGCAAGAATTGAGGTAAGAAATTTTATGTCATTTGTATAATGATGCGTGAGGTATAGGGTGTGTGGGCGCCCTAAGGGAATTGAATCAGGTAGTGGATTATGATTAGCATGTGAGTCCGATAACATGTAGTCGGGTAAGCCGAAGCTTATTCACGAATTTTCGTCAGAGACTTACATTTCAAGATAAATTAAAACTTATTCAAGAGAGTATAAAATGTATTAGAATACAAATAATAGTGGTGATGGGTTACGATGTAGGGTAATATTGCAAGGATAGTCTTGCAGTGGGCCACCTGATGGATTGAAAAATGGTGAACAATTTGAAACCAGTAGGGGCTTCTTCCACTAGAGAATTGAAGGCTACCCCAAGGATCTTCTCATGTAGCTGAGATGGTGAGATTATAGGAACTAAGATGCGATTGAGTACAGCCTAAGACCCACAGAGGTATGGGTAAGGACAAGCGATCTAACCGAATGCGGGAGAGAAAATTTTATGTGAACCCTGAGATCTTAGAGGAGGGCGAGAGCAGTACCTTCCACTAGTGGAGTTTGTGTCCAAATAACCCCTGTAAGTTCACGTTCGGGCAGAGTGCCAGTGGAAGTATGGCACGGTAAACTTTGTTGTTGTCCTACTTGATAGTTAAAATAGAAGGACCAGTTATGATTACAAATGTCGGAGAAGAATCGATATTATCCTATATATTGTGTGTGAAAAATATATTTCACAGCGAATTTACTTGTAGGCACGACATGAGATGAATTCGTATGTATATAAAAAGAGGATAAATATACTAAGGTGCAAATAGTAGAAGGTTAGATAGTGAATATCTAAAATAAAGTTGAAGTAGTGAAACTTAAGCAGAAAGGCTTGGGCAAGAGCCTATATGACAGGGTAACCTGGATTTTAAAGCAAACACATGTGTAGTGTTCATTATTAAGGGCATTCGATAGAGTACTATATGGGTGGTACGGAGTAGCTTATTTGTGAGCGCCGGGATGCGATGCGCAATATTTTTACAGCGTTGTCTGTACCTGGTATACTTTTATCGAATTTCGGGACGAAATTCTGTTTTAAGGGGGGAAGTATGTAACACCCCGTATTTTTGACGATTTAAATAATTATGTGATTAATTATTATTATGGGAATAAATATGCAATTAATTATTGTTGTTGGATTAATTGAATTAAAATGGGAGAAATTAATTTGTTATTAATCCAGATTTAAATAATTATTTACAAGCCTGCCAAGGGTTAATACTTATTGTTGATAATTATTGATTATTACTGTGTGATATGTAATATGGAATTATAAGATTTGATAAATTGTCAAAAGTGAGAGATACGGCAGTTTGGTAATTTAAGTCTGACCCACGTGTGAGTCGTGTCGGGACCAATTGATTGAGATAAAAAGAGAATTTATTTTTGGTAACTCGTATGGTCATTTCGAGTGCGCCTTTGAGTCCGGAAGGGTCGAGATAGTCAAAATAGTACACCCGGATGTTTAGTTTGGGTGCCGGGTGATTTTAGGCCTAACCGGCACCCCGAGAGGGCATTATGGTAAATTATATTTTTGGGCTAAATTAATGGACGAAAATTGGGATTTATTATATCAGCCAAGAAAGTCCATTAGGGTTAAGAAGTGACAGGAAGTTAGAACGGCCATGGAGGGTGTGAGGGAGAACCAAATTCCAAGAGAGAAGACTCATTTGGCATCACCTTGCACAACCGTGACCACCAACGCGTAGATCGAGAAGAGAGGAACGCATATGTACCAACATCACCAACGGATCAGATCGTCATTTCGAGGCAAGTGTTTATTACTTGCTTTCTTTTAGCAATAATCATGCTCATGTTAGTATAGGTGGAATTAATCAGATTTATATGTTAATTGGGTGAAAATTGGAGATTTAAATTATGATTAAGGATTGGTTTAATTAGTGGTTGGAATTCCTTCATGTATGTAGAGGATTAATCACAGAATTTGATTATATATTGATGAACGAATCTGGGTTAATTAGGTTCTGCAATTAAAATTTTGGAAACTAGGGTTCATATAAATTGATATGGGGATCTTATGTATTTATGATGATTTATGACGAATTAATGATCCTAAGAGGTTAGGAATGATTTATAACCTGTTAGGTGTTGATGAGTATTGATGATGAGTTATTGGGAATCGAATCTTAGAGGTTTTTTAGGTTTAAAAATGGTGAAAAACGCTGAAGTTTGGTGAAGAAGATGAACAGTACAATCTCGCGCGAAGTTGTTCAAACGAGATGGGGATCTCGCGCAAAGTGGTTCGAACGACATGTGGAAGTGGTTCGAACAACATTGGAAGTCGTTTGAACGACATGTCATTCTGGTTCAAATGACATGTCATTCTGGTTCAAACCACAGGGTGAATTTATGGGAATTTTTCTTAGAATTAAATTTGGAGTTTGTTGGTTTATTGGAGTGAGAGAAACTACCAAATAGTCAATTCAAATAGGAAAGAATTTTGGAGAAAGTATGTGAGAATTAATACTTTAATTATTTCGGTATAGAGAGAATGTACCTTGGAGATTACGAGAGAGATAGTAATCTAATTATTTATACTATACGTAGTAATGAGGCTAAAATACGTATGGGGAGTATATATGTAGGTTGGAGAAATACCTATAAATTATAATAGGATGGGTGTATGCCTATTATGTGATATTATTGTTAAGAGCAGTAATGGGTGATAACCCGGGGGTGCAAGAACCTTACAGTTAAGAGCACTAATGAGTGATAACTCGGGGGTGCAGAAACTCTATTATTAAGTGTACTAATGTGGGATAACCCGGGGGTACAAAGATGATTATTGTTAGGCGCGCTAATGGGTGATAACCCGGGGGTGCTGGATTAATATTGATAGGTGCATTAATGGGTGCTAACCCGGGGATGCAATATTCTATTGTTAGGCGCACTGATGGGTGATAACCCGGGGGTGCTGAATCATTATTGATAGGTGCATTAATGGGTGCTAACCCGGGGATGCATGATTTTCAGAATATGTGCACTAATGGGTCTTAGCCGGGGGTGCAGGATTAGTATATATATGTGTAGGGATGATGTGACTATATATATATATATATATATATATATATATATATATATATATATATATATATATATATATGGACTTGTGAATATTGTAACTGTGTGAAATTAGTAGACTTGGTAATAATAATAATTATTACATTGTGCAAGCGGTCTTAACCTAAGGGTGCAGGATTAGTGTATACATATAGGGATGATGAGACTATATATATGTATGAGTGTACTTGGGTAACTTCCTACTTTGTGAGACTAGTAGATAAAATAAAAATGAGAAGTAAAATAATCTTAGTGAATAAAAGATTTAACCATTCAAATGGTGAATAATGAAATTTAGTATGTGATATAAACTATCTTAATAGCGTATTGTATGGGCGATATGAGAATACTACTAGTGAGCATAGTTAGTATTAGTATGGTTTCTAACTAGTTAGACTGGGAGGTATAACTAGGGGAGATTATATGTACGTTAGGCGTGCACAATAGACGAGAGGTGAGAAACTCATGTGAGAGTTCGATAACTAACATGCGAATAAGACTTGTTTTAAGAACCGGTTTTAAATACTTGCTAAATCATTTTTACACATCGGGCTCTGACCCGTTTCTTGTATCTTTTCTCCCTTTTGCTATATATATGTATTATATCAGGTGCTCAGCCACAAGATTATCAGATTTAGAGATTTGGATTGCTTGACGTGCTGCAGCTGTTGTGGAAGTTCTATGTCCTTGCAGTAGACGCATCTATCCTTTCCATTCAGTTTCATCTAGACTTCTTGTTTAGGGCATATGTCGCCCACTTCTAGTTCTTTCATCAGAGATATTGTATCCAGTTTATCGTATGGTTTGGAGTTTTGAACTGGGAGGTTTTATCCAGTCTTATTTATTTCAGTACTTGATTCATGTTCAGTATTTATTTACATTCCTATGTGTGGTGAATGGTTTATATTTTAAGAATGAATGAAAATGGATTTACTTGGTTTTTATTAAATTGGAAATGTTTTGACACCTAGCTTAATTTTATAATAGGTGATTAATATGTTAAAAAGTTTTTCGACAGTGATGCTGAGAATGAACCAACTGAATATCCTGTTTTAAATTGGTAGAGGACTGATCACCCTATATTTAATTGGGTGGGGTGTCTCACGCGCCTCGGAGTCATCTGAAATGAGATGGTAGTTTATTAGTCTACAGTTATTAACAAATCTCGAATAGCTGAAGACGTAAGCGTAAAATGCAAGAATACAACAATCCCAAAAATGGGGCTCTATATCAAAAACTCTAAGCTCGAAGCGAAATAATCCGTATAGATCCAAAAGGACACTAGAACCTGATGCTCTGATACCAACTATAACACCCCGCCTAATTAAATACCGGGTGATCAGTCCTTTATTATATTATAACCAAGGTGAACGGTTGGTTCATTCTTAGCCTCACTGTCGTAAAATAAACTTTCCGATTTAAACACCCTAAATAATTAAGCTAATTAAGCTAAGTGTCAAATCATTTAAAACGTTATTTCCATTTTATTTAAAGCCAATTAAAAAAACCTTTAACAATTAACAGTTTAAGAGTCACACAATTATTAAGATTGGAAATGATCATCCAAGCAATTTAAGCATTCAAATAACTAATACCAACTATAAAAACATAAAGGAAAAACCATCCTGACAGTAATGAAATCCCAAAGAATAGAATACCAAGGAGAAATGAACATAATCTTTGACAAATCCAACTGAATAAGGAAACGGGCGACACATGCCCAATTAATTAAAACTGAACTAAGAGTGGAATCAACAACGAGGTCGTCTAAGCGAATGGCCTGTAACTCCCACCTAAGCTGCAGCACGTTCAGTCTAAGGATCCTAAGCATGACGCCCCTGTGGTTGGGCACCTATAATATACATATATATATACAAGAGAGAAGATATAACAGGAAACGGGTCAGATCCCGATTGTAAAACAGTTTAAAATTTAGTTTAGCAACTATTTAAAATGCTTACCGGCTAATGCAACAATCATATTAGTATGCAACACTCTCTTGAGAAATTCTCACCTCTCATCTAGTGTGCACGCCTACCGCACTATTAATCCCAAAAGTTTAGCTTACTTAAATCTCTCATAAGGTTTCATGTTAAACATTACTAGGACTAGGATACTTAATTTCTTAAAATAAAGTTTCCACATATATCTCATTTCATTACAATAATCCAGCGTCATCACAAACTTTTCAAACCCTTATAATAAAGTTGGAGTGTATATTCATTTCTTAACTACTTTTTAGTCACAGTAGAAAGTTCCCAGTTTCAAGTCTATATATATTAATCACTCATATAATATATATACTATCGGCACCCCACATAGAATTTATGGTGCTGGCATACTCTGTTATCAAGTCCCCGTATCACTCGTACTAAGACAAATACTAGTTCAGAATCGCTCTCGAACTGTATTAACACGAAACACGTACAAATTGAGGCGAAGCATAGTTTCAAGTCACTAAGACGTCAGCACATACCCTCACGTCTCTTAAGACCATTTGACTATCAATCAGATAGCATGTACCAAGGATTCCTAAGTTCTAGGGTACAAATCAATATCCCCCCATAAAGATCCCATCGAGATAAGACTATCCCGACGCGGTAACCTCGGTGATAGCAAGTAGCAAGGGAATGATTTTTACACATATATAGTATTTGCACAAACACAATCATATATATATATACTACTATTACCATTTCTAAATTAGGTACACCCACGACCCATACTTATGATATTCGTTCTTAGTACACATTATTCAATTATCCCGTACAACGGCCCGTCTCTTTTATTATTATTTATGGGTTATCCCATACTTACTTCATATCACTCGTAGTATTCTATCTCCCTAAGTATAATGTCAGTAGGTACTCTCTTATTTTCTCACATAACTTTCTTACGAGTCTCACTCCTTTAATTACAGGTTCCCATAATTTCCTATGTGTAAATTACTCCCCGTTAACCCTAAATTCTTCTTACATTAAATACTCACTTTTTACTAAGTCCTACTGGTCCTCTTTATGTCCCAAAATGTTCTCACAATAATGCTCGAAATATAACAATTAAAAGGGTAAAAATTGTATAAACCTCAAGAACCCTAATCTTTCTTTAACCTTCCATTCTTCCAAATTCTTTTTCCAAGTTTTCTACTCCTAACTCAATGAAAATTCATGGTTTATCCTCTACATGTGAATTTGATTTCCAGAATATGATTATTACTTCTACAACATGCGAATTCTAGTCTCCAATATATGTTTTCTTTCATGAAACTAGTTATAATCAACCCTAGACTAACATAATTGAAGCATTAACTAAAAATAAAGCAAGATAGATACTTGCATGGAAATCTTTGTTTCTGATTTTTGGAAGAAAGTGGTGTGGTTGTGTTCCTCGTCGCGTGATCTACACTTTGGCGGTGACGGCGGTGCAAATGGCGGAGTTTTTGGCCTAGAACTCCTTGGAAATCTTCTCCACTTCTTCTCCAATGGTCGTTCTTTGGTTTTGCTTATATTAACCCTAGATGACAACCCCTAACATTTGATATATCCTTGGTAAATTCGTAGGTTTAACTACCCAAAAATATGAAATGTCCAAAACGTCCTCCCGGGATGCTAATTAGGCCTAAAAACGCCCCGAGACCCAAACTAAACTCTCAGGTAAACTATTTTGACTATCTCGACCCTTCCGGACATATTGGCTCACTCAAAACGACCATACGAGTGACTTATAATTTATTCACTTTTAATAATACTATTCTAATCCCGACACGACACTGACGCGTCCCAATTTAATTTCCCAAAATTATCGAATTATATACTCGTGATAATTTTAATAAATTCGATTATACATATTACTTTATCCGTTAAGTAATATTCAACAAAATCCCAATAATTACTAACTCTCATCGCACTAGTAAATATTTAAAATAATTTCCGGATTAATATTAAATTAATATCTTAAATTAAATTTAATAAATCCCCAAATTTAAAAGTCATAAAAATACGGGGTATTACAAAAGTCTTCAAAACGTTCTATAGAAAATGGGTCAATCCATAGTCATCCACAGGTAGCGATCCATCCTTGGTATCCATCGATTAGCCTTCTTCCTTCTTCAGCGGTGAACATATGGTTCACAAGATCAGCCGTAGAGAATCCTCTCCACAAAGTATAAGTAAGGTATTGAAATTGTATGGTTTCAAAACGATTCATAAAACATATACGGGATATAAAAATTTTGAATCGAATAGTGTTTAGAAATACAAAAGATAAAAAACCTTGGTTCAGGTTTGTTGTTTACGTTTTTTCAAAGTCCCATGCAAAAAGGGTTCAAAATAGGTATTTATATGCCTGGCGAGAAGTCCCTATAAAGCAGTCCAACCTCGTTAAATGTTCATTAGAAGTGCGTTCTAACAAAATCCCTTTTTCATTCGAACGAGATTCAATCTCGTTTGAACGAAGCTTTTAAACATAAATATTTAATTTTAAATCCTTTAAAAATACAGCCTCGATTTTTAATAAAAGTACATCCCATATACGAGTGTGATTAATTATGAAGACCCAAAAGTTTTATATCTTCTTGATATGTAGAGGTGTCTTCGTTCGTGGAGATGTTGGTGTTCGGTTTGACCTGTCGGTACGTGTCAGTTTGTAATGGGATATGATAAATATGCCAAAATGAAAATAAAATCCTAATCTATGGGAAACTCAAAATATTTGTTCTTACAAATCTCCCCATTTGGTTATTCTGGTACAAAACGTAACAACCCTCTACGATAAAAATCCTAATACCCTCCCAAACCTTAGAAATGGAATAGTATAAGTGAAACTTTGTCCTCAATCTCATCTTGTTCTTCCCTTGGGTAACTTTGTCTTCTTCCATCGTAATGTGTTCTCCCTCTTAGATACCTACATACATGAAACAAAGAAATACCTTGGCGCATAGAGTTTTAAACAAGAAAAATAAAAACTCCCCTTAATTTGTTCTCCCACTTTTTGTCTGAAATAGACAAAGGAGTAGAAAATAAACATAAAGTATAAAGCATCACTTATAAGAAGCAAGATACCATCACAAAGATATATAAATAATGCATATGTAAGGGTAATCTCAAAGGCCTACAAAATCAACTTTTTTTGAAAATTTAAATTTTTCAAATAAAAGTATGAAATGTACAAAGTACAACACGCTGTTGACTAACACTAAAATAATCGAATCATGAAAGCGTAATGTAGGGGTGTGAACATATTCCATAGGTTAATCAATATTGGCAATCATAATCACATGTGCATGAAGTTTTGATATACTACTAATGGAAGATCTCAAAGTCTACCTTAGATGTAAAAGTGGTGAACTCATGTGAAATTGACTTAACCTAATCAATACATCAAGAACAAAATTGATTCTCACACCAATGACGCCAAAAATATTTAATGTTTACAAGAAATTTATAGTTAGTCCTAACCCATTGATCTTTAACTTAACTCCCACAAAATCTCACATGACTAAGAACACTCTCAATTATTTTTAAAGAAATTAATGCTCATGTGAAGTGAAGCATCAATGTTCAAAAATTGGCCTGGCACTTCTGTTTTTATGTGTCATTAATCTTTTTGGATCTTTTCATTGCAAATGGTGGCTTTTAATGCAAAGACCTTTGATCTTTCATAAACCATTTCCATTACTTAATATTTAACAAATTTTTTGAAAAAAAAAATCAAATTCGAGCAATGGTTCTTACATGCACAACTTTTATCTCGTTTTTACATTTGGTTGGTTTGAAGCCAAAATTGAGATGAGAACAGAGTGTTCAATAAATGACAGGTATGTGCAATGTTCAAACAAGTTCGTGCATGCATGCATTAAAGTGACTAAGAGTCAAACATGTAGTAAGTAATCGTCAAAGATCAACGTAATGACTCCACACATTATTAAGCACAATAATGAAACGACATTATGTCTCAAAAAACTACGAAAAACTCACATGTATGAATGAAATGAATGGGTACTCTGTACATCTTAAATGTTTTCCATATAAGGTGACAAAAAAATATAAAACTCTTGTTGTCTTTTTCAAAAAAATTCATAACTATCGAAAATCTTTTTGTATTTTTCAAAAAAATTCAGAAAAATAAAACTCTTTTTGGATTTTTCTAAAAATATCAAAAAGAAAATATAAATACAATGATAACACAGTGATAATGCAATCTACCAATAAGAGATATAAGCATGAGAACCATCATATACTAGATAAAGTACATAAACTTAATCAATACTGCAAATACCCAAAAAAATTCTATGATCATCAAATCTAAGTGCATCTAAAGGTTTCGTGAATATATCGACTAACTAATGATCGGTTCTCACGAAGCTCAAGGACATGACCTTCTCCTCAACTAGGTCTCGAATAAAGTGCTCACGTATCCTAATGTGCTTCGTCCGTGAATGTTGGATCGGATTACGAGCAATATGGATCACACTGTGTTATCACAAGAGATAGTCATCATGCCTTGTGAAATACCATAATCCTCTAACATTTGCTTCATACATAGGAGTTGCATGCAATAACTCCCAGTGGTAATATACTCAGCCCCCACTATGGACAAAGATATGGAGTTTTTCTTCTTGCTCAACTATGAGACAAGAGCACTCCCAAAATAGAAACACCCACTTGAATGTCCATTGGCACTTTTTCGGACTTTTGCTCATATTTCTCTCCTTTTCTCATCTTTTTTCTTCTATTTTTCATAGTTTTTTCAATTTTCAATTTTTTTTCATTATTTTCTTTCAATTTTTGTTTCAACATTTTTTATTTTTCTGTCCCTTTTATGTACCGTTTGGACTTATTTGATGAATTTTCATTTTTCACAACTCCGGGCTAGGTGGATTTTTTGAGTTATGGCTAATGGCTTGCAAAAATATGAATTTTCTTTCATGAATTCTTATGGCTAATATTTTCGGGTAAACAAACGATGGTCTAACTTCATTTATCTAAATTACTAACTACATTACCATATGCGTCTCGGGATGAATTTAATTTTGAGACATTTTTAGCGCATTTTCAAAATAATATTTCACTCGTTTTTCGTAACAGATCAAACAAAGTTTTAGATATCATCAATGACTTTTTAATACTGAAAAGAACTTTTGAGTTAAATTTTGACTCGGATTGATTTAATTTCTCAGAAAAAATGATAGGCTCAAAGATCTCACTAGGTTAAAAGTCTCCACACATATTTCTTAAAGTCATCAATTTTCGCTCTATTTTCGTTTTTGGTCAATTTCTGCTTAGTGCATTAAGTATTTACAAATTAAGACTTCAAGTAAAAAATTTCTGATATTTTTAAGAATTTAAATTCCAATTTTTATTTATTTTGAAGAAAAATATTTTTAACTTTTTTGAAAATTTTCAATTTTTTTGGAATTTTTGTCATATTTCATTTTTTGGGGCATTTTGAATTTGTGAAGTTTAAAATACGCATGTGTACCCCCCCCCCTCCCCCCCCCCCCCCCCCCCCCCGCCCGCCCGCCAAATGTCTTAAATTAAAAGGACTAAATTCTAAATAAGAAAAGAAGAGGGCAAAAATAAAACAAATAAATGGGAAAATGCAATAGATGATAACAAACTCAAATACTTTCATTACAAAGAAAGATTACATAGTTCCAAAAGATAAAGTTGTGACACCCCGCCTAATTAAATATCGGGCGATCAATCATATACCAAATTAAAACTGGAGTCTCATATGGTTCATTCTTAGCATCAGTGTCGAAAACCAATTTTATTACTAATAACCTATTAGGCTGGCGTCAAAATTTTATTTAACTAATAAACAAACCATTCAAATAAAACATCCGCACAGATTTTATATGAAACTGAAATGAAATAAAATAACCAAACACTCGGTTCAACATAATACAACCAAATCGAAAGCCGCACTAAAAGAATAAATAAGTGCAGTTGGGTTATTAGCCTGAATGTTTATACACCACCTCATATCTAGATTTTGAGGATAGAAGCGTCTACAGTATACCTGTACGCATCCACAGCTGCTACAGCGAACGGCTGACTCGAAGAAATTATCATCCAGGAATCCCTGTGTCTGAACACCTAAAATATATAAATATATAGCAAGAGAGGGAAAATATAGAAACCGGTCAGAGCCCGAGTTGTGAAAATATTTTTGCAAGTGCATATTTGCTTTATTTATGAAAAATAAGTTTTATCTCATATTTAAATTGGTATCACACTCCATGAGATACCCCTCACCCCACTTCTAATAGTGCACAGCTATCGCGTTCCTATTAAATAACCTAGTCCAAAACCCTGCCAAACTAATCCGTCTTAACCATTCTCAAATCCTAGTTAACCCGAGTACTAAGGACTTAACTTCTCCCCAGTCTCAATAATGTGCCATGTTCGTGCATGGGGTGTCTCGCGAAGTGAAATCTAAATAAGGAACCCCCTGATACACTACTACTTGGCAATGTCGATCGTCGTGATCCATTAGGCCCTCTGTACAAAACGTATATATATACATACCCATATAAATACATATACATCACATACTCATTTACTATACATATCATAACTTATGTCCGGATGAAATCTCCCGGAATGAGAATAAGTCCTTTTTCATTTTATCTCTTTACTCTCGTTAGAGATATATACATATAAATTTATGTTCTCATACATAGGTAATATACTATACACACAAGTATAATAACCACCCCATCGAGCTATAACTCGAGGATGCAGTCTCTCAATGCTACCATCATCCAGGGCATTACTCACATACCATCCTGGGTACCAGAGGTCGGACTAAATATCATCGACATGGTAAAAACCAAATCACAACGTATGGAAAGCGGTCATAGTTCCTCCCAGGAAATGAGACGAAACAAACCCACAATGTCTCACCCCTAATAAGAATCCCACAATATTAAAATGGACGCTATGAACTGGGGACTATACGCTCCCAGCTCCTCAAGCCAGGGGCCTCACCCACATCGCGCAACTTTCCATGATAGCATTATAGGGGGTATACTTCACATAAATATATATATACCATTCACACACAGATATTTATGTATTCATACTATCTCATATATATATATATATATATTAAAATCCCATCGTATATATATATATATATATATATATATATATACATCTGTCACTTCTCAGATGTATACATGGCTAAAATTGTCAATCTCATAATAATATTTTAGTATTCTCATACTTAAAATACTAATCCCATAAGTATTTTCTCTCATAAATAGAACTCACACCTTAATCACTTTTAAGGACTTTTACATAAACGCGAATGTACCAATTCATACAAATTTGATAAGTGTACCCTCGACTTATCTTAATTTCAAGAAGTATCGCTCCACCTATAATGACCGTCGTCAATAGACGTGTCGGGCCACCGCTAAATCCTCTTTAGCCTATATTCCAAATTTCATCCTATTCACCTCATAGGATTTTTCTCACACACAATTAACACATAATTACATTCTCTACGCGCATAGTTCTATACGTACCACCCCCCACCGAAATATCAACTCAAGTTTTACTCGCCAACACCTTTAAATAAATTAGTCATGGATTCCATTTTCCATGAACCCAAGGTTTACGCTTCACTCAATTAATAACTTAGAGGTCTCCACTCTAATTTAGGAACCCCAAACCTTTATTTTCTTAATCCATTTATGTTACTCGAAAATATATATATTTAGTGCCATAAAATCTTAGCACCCTCCTAACCCCTATAAATAACTCCCAATGGCTAAATTTTTAATTCCCAAATGAATAATTATATCCTCAAACCAAAAACTAGGAACAACTAAATCGGAATTTATCCCATATAATTAACCCTAGGTAAAATTTCCAAAAATCCTAGGCCATCGATCGATCGATCGACCCGGACAGTTTCTTATTCGAGAAGCTA
Organism: Sambucus nigra; assembly: GCA_949130495.1. NCBI lineage: Eukaryota > Viridiplantae > Streptophyta > Magnoliopsida > Dipsacales > Adoxaceae > Sambucus > Sambucus nigra. The sequence continues at coordinate 89,475,235 of OX422222.1, read as the reverse complement.
TTTTGGCCATTAAAGTTTCCCCATGCTTTTATATCCTCTCCTAGCATCCTCTAACCTCAATGAACTACATATACACATATAAAAAGGGTTCTAAACATCCTAGAACCCATAACCAACAACTAATTTCGATTAAATCCTATGTTTTCCAATTGGAATATTTTTCGGGGTTAATCTGTTAAACTTTACGAAAACTCGTTTTGATTCATGAAAACCCATCCCGAAAATCTTTGTGGTTTATTACTACCAACTACGATATGAGATTTATGCTTAAAAGAAAGAAAGCCAGTAAACACTTGCCTCATGGATAAAATTCGAAGACCTCGAGTCGAATCTCGCGGAGTTTGGTCGGAATCTCCGTTTTCCTCTCCCTCTCTTCCCTCCTCTCTTCTCTTCTCCCTTTTTCCTTTATTTCTTTCCCTCTCCCACCCTTATATAAGGATAAATAAGGGTTTATCCCTTATAAACTAAAAAATAACTCGTTTACTCAATTACGAGTCCCTATTAGCCCAAAAATTCCCAGAACCTAAGCACTACCCCCAGATACTCTATTATGACTATCTCAGTTATTCTAAAACCAACTGCTCACTCGAAATTCCCATCCGAGCCACTTAAATATGATTTAATAAATAAACCCAATTCCTCTCAATACGGGTTTTTTAATTAAAATATTATCGTTTGCCGCTTTACCCAACTGCGACATATAATTAAAATACTCCAACTCATTTACTTAGTCTCAAAAGTAAATAAAGCACACACCAGAAATAATCAAATGTTCATAAATCCCAAAAGCAATATTCAAAAAAATTTCCTTAATCTCCAAATTACGCCTACTTACGAAATTTAATTTTCCCCAAAAGTACGGGGTGTTACATACTCCCCCCCCCCCTCTTACAACCGAATTTCGCCCTCAAAATTCTGATATAACCTGCACCATTAACCTACATTCGCTAATTTCACTACGTCTTAGTACACCAAAATCAAAAGGTACTAACAAGATGGTCTCCTACCATCTCACACCTTTATCAAGGCGTATGCTTCAACACTCTAGCTTAACCACAATCTTATCTAAATCTTTACATGCTAAAGCACTAACTCGATCGTAATGTTAACTCTAACAACGACGCGTCTCACCTAGTGCTTCTATAATCGCCTATTAGAAGAAAGAGCCTATAACTGCCGCTCTAACGTCTCGAAAAAGCCGATATTCTCACTAACACTCTAAGCGTCCACTCGTTTACAGCAGGACAATTGATCTCCTTCAAAAAGGAAATTTCAATAAGACTTGACTACTCCTGTTAGTTTTTTCTCTTACTTTAGGTGCGCAAACTCTTGTTGCACCTATACAATTGGATTATCGCGTGCCTCCTATGACGTTCCATTCAACCAACTTCAATCTCACCTATAACTTCCTTATGGTAAAATCTTATGTTTTATATACTACGCCCCCTGCTATTCCAGGCGGCATATAATAAATCGACTTACTAAGGTGCCTATACACCTTTTTACCTGAGTACATCTGCACATCCATAGTGAACGTCCGACATGTAACACTCTCTCTAAACAACGGGCCTCATTGCCTTAGCCTGGTACTAACACCTGGGTTTTCCTAACTCGAATAATTTGAAATTCAGTTCTTCCTATACCCGAAAGTCCAATCGTTCTTAAAGTTAACCCACGAATCTTATCATGGTTAACTCACCATAATCTCCTGATATCGGCGCCACTAGTCCTTCTGGCCTTATATCCTAATAATCCCACGATCGATGTGTTTCTAACACACGTAAAATGAATACTAGCCTAACTATTTTCCTAGTGCCCAAGACCTATCTCAATTTCTGACATTCTCTCGATTTCATGCGTGGGACGTCTCGCAAAGCAAAATCCAGACAAGGAACCCTCATGTTATACTACTTCCTCGCATCGTCGATTATCGAGATATAACGGTCTAAGGCACATTAATGGAACGTTCTAAAATTCTATCTTGAAATCTTTCTAACGCTCTTCTATCTCTATGTCCTTCCCTCTTGGTGAAAAGGAAAGTCTAACTAACCGGGGCGCCTACCTTCTGCGAAACGAACATCCTACCCAAAACACATTTCCTCCAAAATTTGCCTTCTGAACAAGGCCTGGACATAAGCCTTAAATAGATTTCCTTTACCTTACCTCACCAACATACTTGCGATGAGAGAACCATTTCATTGCTTTTCCATAGCACTTCCATCTCCATAAGCATGCAATCATTGCACAACTCTCAGTCCATGGTGTGTTCTCCACACTAGGTGACTTACCATCAAAACTAACATCCTTTCATCCCATAACAGCTCTCCACTCACAACGTCATTAAGGTTCATGCATGGAGCGTCTTGCAAGAGAAATTTAAATAACCCCCTCCAATACACTACTACTTAACTTTTTCAGTCGTGGAGGTCCGTTAGCTTCAAATATGCCACTGGGATAAACCCATCCCACCAATCTACAAAATGTGGTCAGAACTCCTATTTCCTTCCAGGAGCCACACCACCAAGCGCTTGTACTAACACTAAGTCCTCAGCACAAACAACAACGAGCTTAAACTCACAACTTAACAATAAATCCGGCACACCTTAAATCATATCTATAAGGTCGCCACCGAAGTTCCATTTACCTATAATAATAAAGGCGAACTTGACTTATATCCAGGTGAGACATCATAACCAAAACCTGTTCCATCCTGGAACCGCGGACACGATAGTCTTGCAATCATTAGCCTTCTATCTCTCCAAACAACGAAGAACTTATTATACTCTGAATAATACCATACTATTATATCACACATATAACGAGTAGTACAAACCAGATATATATTCAAAATATCAACACCCGCTTTTATAGCGAATGAAGGAAACTAAAACTCCACTATCGCAAAAAAAACACATAAAACTACATTATAATATTATTGATACCGCCACAAAGCTCAAATTACACACACGAATCTAAGGCTAACTAAATACCGCGACTCTATCTAGTAACACCAAATATACCTCCTCATCGGAGCTGAAACTCATAACAACTTTGCCAAATCTCCCTGGCTACTCCAAATGGTTCTCGGATATGGTACACTTGTCCCAAGACAACCCCAAAACTACTTTAATCAGTTCCCCATCTAGGCACCCTACTCTTGTCCTTTAACTCCAACCAGGCAAGATCAAAGCGTGTGGGTGTACACTCCATATTGCAAAAATTTCCCACCTCTGGCCACCCTGACCATGTTAAGGTTATCAGTATATCCTCGATCCTGACAATCACCTTTATAATTCCCCTTAACTTCTTCATCAAAAGGAATCTCCACTATCGGCTTCAATAACCCTATTCCAATGAATTCCCGGGTGGATGCCCACCGATCGGGTTTCATGAACATACTTTCTCCATAAGTACTAGCAACACTTACTAGTGAGCCTATCATTCCTCTGAAAGGCTCTTCCTTCATTGTACCTTCTCTATTCAGCACAAAGTTTACTTATCCATATCACTCTTTACTCATTGCTGGCCTCTGACCGATCCATATGTGAATAATCCAGAAACAACATTCTCTTCATTACTGATAAACCAAAGGAACTCAGGGTTAAAACTGTCCGTAAGATTCCTCTACGAGCAAAACATCCTTCTCCCACGAATATGGTAACTAATGTTCCCACCATTTCAACATTTCTCCCATGAGTGAAAAATTTTCCTCAAATTTTCACATATGAGTATTTTCCATAACCCTCTCTAAGCCAAAGCACCTTATACTTCTGCTGAATCACATTACACTTACTCCGTATAACTTAACTTTAGGGAATGGTCCTTATCGAAGACCTTTCGAACCTTTTTCCAACTCAACTTCACCGGGTAGTTCAACTTTAGCGCCACTCTCTACTACAACGGTACTTGGATACTCATAACTACTATACTTTAGTAGTTGTTGCAACAATCCTTAGCAAAGGACACAGGGAGAGTGACCTTTACTTCGCTCCTAGTCTCCGACTTCCACTAACTGCTCCAGCTAAGACCCGCCTCTTGCTTCCCTCATCACGGGCTTCCTTGGTCGCCATTCCTCCATCAGCACACGAACCTCAAATGAGCGTACAAAAGATTAACTATAATCTTATGTAGTGGCAGGATAATGAAATCTCACTAGAGGAATAAACAATCCTAATCATAAGGCTCTATAACAAATCGAGAGCAACGTTGAAAGTGTAGTACGTCCGCACAGATTCTGAAGGACACTAGAACCTGATGCTCTGATACCATCTGTGACACCCCGCCTAATTAAATATCGGGCGATCAATCCTGTGCCAAATTAAAATGGGAGTCTCATATGGTTCATTCTTAGCATCACTGTCGAAAACCAATTTAATTACTAATAACCTATTAGGCTGGCATCAAAACTTTATTTAACTAATCTTTTTAAACAAACCATTCAAATAAAACATCCGCACAGATTTTATATGAAACTGAAATGAAATAAAATAACCGAACACTCGGTTCAACATAATAAAACCAAATCGAAAGCCGAACTAAAGGCGTTAAAAGAATAAATAAATGCAGTTGGGTTATTAGACCAAATGTTTATACAACACCTCCTATCTAGATTTCAAGGATGCAAGCGTCTGCAGTATACCTGCACGCATCCACAGCTGCTGCAGCGAACGGCTGACTCAAGGAAATTCTCATCCAGGAATTCCTGTGTCTGGACACATAAAATATATACATATATATCAACAGAGGGAAAATATAGAAACAGGTCAGAGCCCGAGTTGTGAAAATATTTTTGCAAGTGCATATTTTCTTTATTTCTGAAAAATAAGTTTTCTCTCATATTTAAATTGGTATCGCACTCCCATGAGATACCCCTCACCCCACTTCTAATAGTGCACAGCTATCGCGTTCCTATTAAATAACCTAGTCCAAAACCCTGCCTAACTAATCCGTCCCAACCACTCTCAAATCCTAGTTAACCCGAGTACTAAGGGATTAACTTCTCCCAAGTCTCAATATTGTGCCATGTACATGCGTGGGGTGTCTCGCGAAGCGAAATCCAAACAAGGAACCCACCGATACACTACTACTTGGCAATTTCGATCATCGAGATCCATTAGGCCCTCCGTACATAACGTATATATATACATACCCATATAAATGCATATACATCACATACTCATTTACTATACATATCATAACTTATGTCCGGATGAAATCTCCCGGAATGAGAATAAGCCCTTATTCATTTTATCTTTTTACTCTCGTTAGAGATATATATATATAAATTTATGTTCTCATACACAAGTAATAGACTATACACACAAGTATAATAACCTTCCCATCAAGCTATAACTCGAGGATGCAGTCTCTCAATGCTATCATCTTCCAGGGCATTACTCACATACCATCCTGGGTACCAGGGGTCAGACTAAATATCACTGACATGGTAAAAACCAAATCACAACGTAAGGGAAGCAGTCATAGTTCCTCCCCGGAAATGAGGCGAAAAATACCCACCATGTATCACCCATAATAAGAATCACACAATATAAAAATGGATGATATGACCTCGGGACTATACGCTCCATGCTCCTCAAGCCAAGGGCCTCACCCACATCGCGCAACCTCCCATGACAGCATTAGAGGGAGTACGCTTCACATAAATATATATATACCATTCACACATATATATATATATATGTATTCATACTATCTCATGTATATACTATAATCCCATCGTATATATATATATACATCTGTCACTTCTCAAATGTATACATGGCTATAATTGCCAATCTCATAATATTATTTTAGTATTCTCATACTTAAAATACTAATCCCATAAGTATTTTCTCTCTTAAATATAAATCACACCTTAATCACTTTTAAGGACTTTTACAAAAACCCGAATGTACCAATTCATACAAATTTGATAAGTTTACCCTCGACTTATCTTAATTTCCATAAGTATCGCTTCACCTATAATGACCGTCGTCAATAGACATGTCGGGCCGCCGCTAAATCCTCTTTAGCCTATATTCCAAATTTCATCCTATTCGCCTCGTAGGATTTTTCTCACACATAATTACATTCTCTACGCGCAAAGTTCTATACGTACCATCCCCCACCGAAATATCAACTCAAGTTTTACTCGCCTTAAACACCTTTAAATAAATAAGTCATGGATTCCATTTTCCATGAACCCAAGGTTTGCGCTTCACTCAATTAATAACTTAGAGGTCCCCACTCTAATTTAGGAACCCCAAACCTTTATTTTCTTAATCCATTTATTTTCCTCGAAAATATATATATTTAGTGCCATAAAATCTTAGCACCCTCCTAACCCCTATAAATAACTTCTACTGGATAAATGTTTAATTCCCAAATGAATACTTATATACTCAAATAAATAAACTAGGAAAAACTAAATCGGAATTTATCCCATATAATTAACCCTAGGCAAAATTTCCAAAAATCTTGGGCCATCGATCGATCGATCGACCCGGACAGCTTCTTCTCCGAGAAGCTATTTCGGCCGTTAAAGCTTCCCCAAGCTTTTATCTCCTATCCTAACGTCCTCCAACCTCAATCAACTACATATATGCATATAAAAAGGGTTATAAACATCCTAGAACCCATAACCAACAACTAATTTCGATTAAAACCTAAGTTTTCCAATTGGAATATTTTCCGGGATTAATCCGTTAAACTTTCTGAAAACCCGTTTTGATTCACGAAAACCCATCCCGAAAATCTTTGTGGTTTATCACTACCAACTACTATATGAGATTAATGTTTAAAAGAAAGAAAGCAAGTAAACATTTACCTCGTGGATAAAATCCGACGACCTCGAGTCGAATCATGCGGAGTTTGGTCGGAATCTCCGTTTTCCTCTCCCTCTTTTTCTTCCTCTCTTCTCTTCTCCCTTTTTCCTTTCTTTCTTTTCCTCTCCCATCCTTATATAAGAAGAAATAAGGGTTTGTCCCTTATAAACCCAAAAATAACTTGTTTACTCAATTACGAGTCCCTATTAGCCCAAAAATTCACGAAACCTAAACACCACCCCTAGATACTCTATTCTGACAATCTTAGCTATTCTAAAACCAATTACGCACTCGAAATCCACATCCGAGTCACTTAACAACAATTTTCTAATTAAACCCAATGCCTCTCAATACAGGTTTTTCAATTAAAATATTATCCTTTGCCGCTTTACCCAAATACGACATGTAATTAAAATACTCCAACTCATTTACTTAGTCTCAAAAGTAAATGAAACACACACCAGAAAGAATCAAATGTTCATAAATCCCAAAAGCACTATTCATAAAATTTTCCTTAATCTCCAAATTACGCCTACGTATGAAATTTAATTTTCCCCAAAAGTACGGGGTGTTACAAAAGAAATACATGAAAATAACTACACAATAAAAAGTAACACATCCACAATCTATACTATGAAGGTCCGGGGGAATTTGGGTCACGATCGTATGGGTTGTAATAGTAATTTGACATTGCGCGTCTAGACCCATACTCAAGTAGTACATGCCCTCTTGGAGTCTCGTCATCATACTCATATCATGCCTGTAGTCACGTCGATCCTCTTGATATTCGGCTATGAAACCATCAAGGTGGGACTCTTAGTGATCCATATGGATATTTATTAGTGCCATATTGTATGCACCTTCATCAAATTCGGCCTTGTGATTAGGGCCGGCCTTATCATGGTCACCTCGGTTCTCCCCCTCCCCCCTTTCTTCTTCATCCTGGGAACTCTCCTTCTACATTTCAACGTCCTCAAAAATAGGTGTGGGAGGAGGTTGGACATTTCTTATTTGTGTGGTGCTCTGGCCAATAGATGTTGAATCATTGGGCTTGGGTTGACGTGTTATGGCCCCCACTCGATGACATGACAGTCGGAGCGAAGAGAATTGATGAAACGATAATATGGTAGAGATATTATACCATTGTTGTCATAGAACGCGATAGTGATCTCGTTGAAGTAGATGTGCGTGAGGCTTATTTGCAGTTGCTCGTAAAAAAAGTGTAAGAATGTACCGTGACAAAGGTGAATCGTCAAGTCATTCTTTGTTACAAGATTAGTGACATATGAGTTATGATTAGATTGGAACAGCGAACACATTAGGGGAGTTTCCCGAATGGGAAAGTGTCCCGTTCCCATGGGGTGTCGGGCGTCCAATGGCTTGAACATTGGATGCATGTGAGAGGTGGACCAAACTATGGGTGGTTGGATTCTCGTAAATTTCAATTCCATTCATCCGCATTTTCTACTTATGATATCAAGTGTGAGAGGGACTTTCATGCCATTAACATAGGCCTCATAGTGGCCATTTGGTATTTTGATGAGGTTCCCATAGAAAATACTGACAACATCATTATGGACCTCAAATGAGTCATCGGCCAACCAATAATACCACCCAAACTGAGCAAATAACCTAGTGACATCATCGAGAAGTTAATTCTACACGACTTTTTGCTCCGTGAAAACCGTTCAGGTGGTGCCAAAATATTTATCGACAATCATCCCATTCTTGCATAGAGCGAAAACTATCTCGGGCGTCATTTCCCTCGATTTCGTTGGAGTCGTATTTGTGCACAAACGATCTATGGGCCACGATGGAAATAGGAAAATAGGAAAACTTGGAGAATATAAAAGAGATAAGGATGAATTTTTGTATGGGGGAAATGGTGGAGATGGGTTGGTATTTATAGGTGTGTGGGGGTGTGAAAAGGTGGGAAAATATAAGGGTTTAGTGGGAAAATGGAGGGAGAAGGAAAATTGATGGTTTTGGGTTGGATGGAGTTGAAAAGGATGGATTTTAGTATATGGACGGAAGAGGGATATAATGGAAGGGAGGGATGGTGAAAATATGGGAGGTAAATGGAAAATTGGGAAGAACTTACATTTGGCAGCAACTGGGACCGAACCGGTTTTCCCAAGGGCTCGAATTGGTTCGCTAAGCGAACCAATTTTCCCATAGAGCCGAAGTGGTCTGGCTCAGATTGTTGCCAAACCCTGGTTTCACCCATTTTTTCATTTCTCTCGAGCACAATGGTGGCCAAACCTATAAATCTCCCCACGTTTATCCTAAATTCACTAACTATGATCGAGGGCACTCAAAATTCACCGCATTTTCAACTTCCTCTCTCTCAGAACATGTTAGGGTAAAATCGAACACTCATCTCTCTTGCTAATATGGACTCAACTCACACCCAGATGCAATACACTCGCGTATAACTGAAAAATACAACATAAAATCACCCCATACACGTCGGGGGTACGATGACTTGTACTTAAATTACCTATTCATCCCCGTATATGCGGTCCGACTACAAGATTATCTCAACTTCTTTTATGTACGCCTCGAGATATGGCTTTAGGTGTTGTCTATTTACCTTAATTGTGTTCCCATCCTTAGGATTCCCAACCTCGAACGGGCCGGTCCACCATGAATGTAACTTTTTGGTAAACAAATGAAGTCACAAGTTGTACACGAGCAGTTTTTGGCCCGAATGAAACACTTTTATATTTATATTTCTATCGTACACTAGTTTCATCTGCTTTTTGGCAATGCGTGGGCTCTCATATTCATCATTCCATATTTCATCCAAATTAGTCAATTGAAGTTTCCCCACATCACCGAATTTATCAAGATTAAAATTCAACCTTTTAATGGTCCAATATTGCTTGTGCTCTAGCTTCTTCGGGAGATCACAAGGCTTGCCATACATAAAATGAAATGGTAACATTTAGAATGGGTTCTTGTACGCGGTCTGGTAAGACCATAGCGCATCGAGTAATCTATTAGACAAATCCCTACGATTGGGCTAATAGTCTTTTTGAGAATGTGCTTGATCTCTGTATAGAAACTAACTTGTCGTGCCCATTTGTTGGTGGGTGGTAAGTCGTCCCAACCTTGTGGACAACGCCATACTTTCTTATTAACTTTTTAAATGACCTATTGATAAAGTGTGTGTCGTTGTCACTAATGAGGACTTTTGGATCACCAAAATGAGAAAGTATGTATACTGTCATTCATCGTACTAGCTATGGACTCCACCCACTTAGACATAAAGTGTACTGTGACAAGGATGTATAAAAAAATGAAAGAAGGGGGGAAATTTCCTATTAAGTCTATACCCCAATAATAAAACATCTCGATGGTGAGAATAGGAGTCAACGACATGGTGTCACGTCAAGTAATGGCACTCATCTTTTGGAACCTATCGTATGATCTACAATAAAATTTTACATCTCGAAAGATAGTCGTCCAATAAAGATCGCATTGAAGAATCTTAGAAGCCATATTTTTTGTCAAAAAGTAGCCTTCACATGCTTTTAAATGACAATATCGGATGACACTAGGAATCTCCCCATCCGACATATATTTCCAAATTAATTGGTAGGTGCAATAATTAAACAAATAGGGATTGTCATAGAAAATATGTGCGACCATGTAAAGAACTTGATCTTCTCTTCTGATGTCCAATTGTGGGGGATAACCCCCATGACTAAATAGTTCACAATATCCATAAACTAAGGAACATAGGAAGTGGAAAATATTTTTTCAATCGAAAAATACCCATCAATGGTTATGGAATCTTTAGTTACGTCAAACGAGTGCCTAGATAAATGATTATCTATGACGTTCTTTACTCCTTGATTGTCTTTAATGGAAAGATCGAACTCTTGTAGTAGCATGATCCATCTAATGAGGTGCATTTTTGCATCCTTATAGGAAAGGATATATTTGAGAGCCTCATGGTCGCTAAAGCACGTGATAGGTGACTCAATAAGGTATGGATGAAATTCGTTGAGGACAAACACTATCTCTAAGAACTCTTTCTCCATGGTGGAGTAGTTCAGTTGAGATCCGTTTAACGCTCAGCTAGCGTAATATATAACATGGGACTTCTTATCTCTCCTTTTCCCTAAAATAATCCATACCATGTAATCACTCGCATCATATATAAGCTCGAATGGAAGGGTCCAATCTGGATCTTACATGATGGGATCGGAGATTAACATGATTTTAATTTCTCAAAAGCCTCTTGGCACGCTTCACTCCATTCAAAAGGGTAATCCTTCACGAGTAGGTTACATAAGGGCCTAGCCATGGAGCTAAAATACTTAATAAACTAACTATAAAACATTACGTGGCCCACGAATAAGCGCACATCCTTTAGTGACTTGTGTTGGGGAAGTTCGAAAATAATGTCAATTTTCACCCTATTGACCTCTATCCCCTTGGATGACACGATATCGCCAAGAACTACTCCTTTGGTAACAGTAAAATGGCACTTCTCCCAATTTATTACTAAGTTCTTTTCCACTAATCGGGCAAGAACCTTTTCAAGATAAGAAAGGAAATAGTTAAAAGTGGGGCCAAAGACACTAAAATCGTCCATGAATACATCAAGGCCTCTTTTGACCATGTCGCTAATAGACTAAACATGCACCTTTAGAAGGTCGTGGGTGTATTACACAATCCAAATGGTATATGTGTTGTATAAAAATGTGCCAAAGGGACGTGTGAATGCAATCTTCTCTTTATCTAGCACATCCATCTCAATTTGGTTATACCTGAAATAGCCATATAAAAATTGGTAAAACGGGTGGCCAAAAACTCTATCAAGCATTTGGTCCATGAATGACAAAAGGAAGTGGTATTTTCTATTGCTGGAATTGACCTTCCGGTAGTCAATGCAAATATGCCACTCGATGGTGTTACGCTTTGGAATAAGTTCCCCTTTTGCATTCCCGACCACATCCGTTCCCAAATTATTTGGAATGAATTGAATAGGACTCAACCATTTACTATTAGAGATGGGATAGATGTTGCTCGCATCTAATAATTTAATAATTTCCATTTTAATGACATATTTCATGATCGGGTTCAAACGTATTTACATCTCCCTAGAGGGCAGCATGTCCTCCTCTAGGTGGATTTTACAAGTATAAATAAAGGGACTTATACCCTTCAAATAAGTAATGGACCAAATAAAAGCACCTTTGTACTTCCTCAAAATGGTCATGGGCTTCCCTTGCTACTTTTCATTTAGACTCAAGGAGACAACAATGGGATATGTCTTATCATCTCTCAAATAAGCGTATTTGACGTTGGAAGGAAGCCTCTTCAATTCAAGGTTTGGAAATTTAACGTTCGACAAAATCATATATGATTCCCTCGGTGGTAAGACCTCGAATCGTGATACCTAACTAACATATTTCACATCCTCTTCACTCTCGCCCTCATTCGAAAGCTCTCTCATCCCACTCACCTCTCGGTCAAAATTAGTGTACGCACTCTCACTCTTACTCACCATCACAAGACATGCCTTAAGTGGATCGCTCGTAAGATTACCATCCAAATGTTTGTGTTGTACCTCCTCTATAAGACCTAACTCGTGTAACTTGTCTTCATCACCCATTTTCTTGGTGATGTTGAAGAAATTTATTTCGAGTGTCATATTCCTAAACGTGAGTTTGATCATTATGCATGTTAATCAACGCATTAGCTATGGCTAGTAAAGGACGGCTAAGAATAATGGGTACATGATGGCTCGAGGGGAGTAGGGATCCATTTCCCAAATTATATAATCTGCCGAGAAGTAAAAAGTGTCATCTTAGACAATCACATCCTCAACTATCCCATGGGGTATATTCACGGAGTGATCTGCAAGTTAGAGAGTAATTTTGGTGGGCTTATGATCTTCAAAATCAAGATTCCTATAGATGGAGTAAGGGAGTATGTTGACACTCGCCCCTAAATCTAGTAAATCTCTTTTGATTTCATTCTCTCTGACAATGCACGAAATGGTAAGCACACCCGGATCTTTATACTTGGATGGGAGGTTTCTCAAAAGTACCAAACTCACATTTTATAACAAGGACACCTTCTTTTCTACCTTTAATTTACGTTTCATCATAAGTAATTCCTTTAGGAACTTAGCATACATGGGAATTTTCTTGATAGCCTCAAGAAAAAGTAAGTTAAGCTTCTCTTGCTTAAGCACTTTTACAATGTCATCACGAGAGGCCCCTTTGAGAGGAGGGACCAACCATTATAGGTAAGGTGCGGCTATAAGGGGTTTCGCTACCACCTCAGGACTAACTTTGTCGTATTTTTCACTCTCTTCCAAGGGGGAATATTTGGCCTCTTGCGTGCTAGGAGAAACCTCCTTGTCTTTTTGCACATCATGTAGGGGTGGTGATAAGTCAACAACTCTCCCATTACATAGAGTGGTTACCACTTGACAATGATCATTATTTTCATTGTGGGTAGATATCATACAGTTTTTACCTTGGGGAGTTCGTTGGCTTTGGATGAGAAATTTTCTCTTCTCTTGGACACTTAAGGAAGATTGTAACTTAGAAAGTGATGCCTTTAAGTCAACAAAAGTTTGAGCGTTTTAAGAATTTATTACATAATGAGTTTTCATTAATTGAGTAAGATCTCCCTCAAAACTCTCTCACTATGGAATCATATGAGGTGCGGGAAGAGGTGATTGCATGGGTGGAACTTGTTGATACGGTAGGAGTGGTGGCGGTTGTTAGGCAACATGTGGATTTGGGTTCATCGCTGCATTTGGTTGCCTGTAACTAAAATAACAATGGTTTCTCCACGAGGGATTAAAAATATTTTCATGAGGGGAGTCAAAATTACCCTTATAAGCTCCTACCACCTCAACTTGCTCTTGAAACATAACTTTATTAGTGTGTATAGTCAGACAATCCTTCGTTAAATGTCTTGCCCCACAAATCGCGCAATTCTCCTCCAGTAAAGTTCGAGATGGGCCAGATATTCCTCTTCTCCTATCTTCGACCATGTCTTCTAGCTTCTTAGTTAATTGGTTAATTTGGAGCTTCAACTCAGCTTCCTTATCCAAATGATAGAGTCCGGACGCAAGATGATTTGTGGACATGATTCTAGCTTTGAGTTGGGTGTTCAAATCCGATGTATCCTAAACTTGAGTAGTCTCCACAACATACTCAAAGTGAGACTTTGCATCATCCACATCTAACCCAATGAACTTTCCCGAGCACATAGTTTCAATGAGTTATTTTGAGCTTAGGCTAAGCCCATGAAGGCAATAAGAGATGAGTCTCCACTTCTCAAAGCCATGATCTTAGCACATGTTAACTTTAACACCCCGTAATTTTGAGGATTTAGTATTTAATTATTTTTGGGAGAAAATAAAAATATCTAAATTGGAGAAACTTAAATTTATGATTTGGAGAATTTAATTGAGTGGGAAGAATTATTTTTAATTGGTGACTTTAAGTTAAATTTGTTCAAATTAATGTGCGTCGCATTTTTTAGGTCAAATTTGGAAATGTCAAAAAATATTTTGGATGACAATTCTAAGTGCGTGGTTGAGTCCGGATGGGTCAAGATAGTCAGAAAAGAGTGACTGGGGGTAGTAATTGGGTCCCGGGGTATTTTTAGGCATAGTTGGGCCCACACAAGGTAATTTGGGCCATTTTAATTAGGCCCGTATGGCCTAAAACGGGATTAGGGGTTTTATACCTAATTGGGGGAAAAGTTGGACGGCAGTTAACAAATTCTAAACCTAGGGTTTGAGAGAGACACGTAGGAAAGAAATTCAAGAGCCAATTGGAGATTTTTGGAGCCAAATTAAGGGACTAATTGAGGTGTTCTTCATCAACACCTTAACTACACCAACGGATCAGACCCTACGAACGATTTTAGGCAAGTGGTTAACTGTTATGATTCTAAATTGGTGATAATCAATTCATATTTTTGTGATGTGTAAACCAAAATCCATTTTGGTAATAAATGGGTATTCGGGTGAAATCGGTATTTGGAAAATGGTATATCTTGATGAGATTTGGGATGACATTAGTAGGTTTCATGATTCTGTAGTTTAGGAATATGAACAGTATGATTAAATCAAGCATGAATGGACATTTAAATTCTGATATTAGAAATGTAAAGTGTTTGGGTGTTTGAAACCCAAATCTGTAAAACGTTAAGATTTGTGGAAATTGGTGATTGAATTAAGGCTTATAGGTTGAGTAGAACCGGTTTTCATATGTTAATATGGTAGATTATGATCGAATATTTTTATGGGTGAAAGTAGAAGCTCGAATGGGTTAACAATGGCTGAACAGCAAGCCGGAGAAGAAAGGGACCTGCTCGATCGATCGACCCAGGGGAATCGATCGATCAATCGTCCCAGAATTTTGGCAATTCGGCTAGTTTTATATATATATAAGGAAAATTAATTTAGGATTTAATCCCTACTTTTATTTAGTGATAAATTCATATGTGACACATATTCCTTAGCAATTATAAGGTGATATAATTGGGTTTAGGAGAGTGATAATTGTATGCCAAGAGATGAATAAATTTCGAGAAATAATTTGTGAGTACTGATTTTGGACCGAGGGAAAATATTCGGGTATTGTAGTTGAGAGGCACTACATTATTAAAGGAATTGAGGTGTAGTTAATTAGTTATGGGACGAAATATAGAATCGGATATTAACGATGGTACAGGCCAACTGAGCGAGTCCGGGTATAATGGTTGGGCGACACCAAGTGTTAAATTAATTAATGTGTAAATTAATTAAATTAGAGTCGGATCATAGACTCGGATTGGTATAAATTAACTAATGTGTAAATTAATTAAATTAGAGTTGGACCATAGACTAGAATTGGTAATAATTAATTGATGTATTAATTAATTAAATTAGAGTCGGACCATAGACTCGGATTGGTAATAATTAATTGATGTGTTAATTAATTAAATTAGAGTTGGATCGTAGACTCAGGAAGGTAATGAAATTTATTAATGAGAGATTAATTAATTTAGAGTCGGACCATAGATTCGGGAATATATAGGCTAGTGTTATGGGTTTTAATACACAGTAAAGCAAAAATTTATATTTTATATATATGCGGTGTGGTGATAGTATGTATATATATATATATATATATACATGTGTGTACTTTGTGTGTGCTATTAAATATCAGTGACTAGATATTTATTTAATTTATATACTCTAGTGTTATTAAGGGAGGTTGCGCGATGTGGGTGAATCCCCTAGCTTGAGGAGTAGGGTGAGTATATCCCCAAGTCATAGCGTCTGGTATATGGGTGAGGGATTTATCTCACTTTCAAGGAAGAAAATGACCGCCTCCATTACGTTTATATTTTGGGCCAAGTTTGTGAGCGATTCCAACTCGCGTATCTAGGTTATGTGAGCACGCCTAGTAAGATAGCGCTTTAGAGGGAATCATTCGGAGAGGGTATACTCGAAGGTATGGATATACATATGATATATGTGTGGATGTCGTGGTAGAGGTACGTATATAATGGTAGTAAATATTATATGCGAGTAATAATACAGTGTGTGATGTAATTGTTTTCTATAACTTGTGTCATAGTTATATGATATTATTTAAGGGAAATTAATTAAGTTAATTAGTAAGATAACTTATAATTAATGGATGATAATACTCGGTTTAGAGTGGAAAGGCAAGGGAGGATTACAAGGACTAGTTGGACGGGGTAGTACAACTAGGGGGGAAGGTAATCGTTAGGTGCGCACTTTAGTGGAGGGGTGAGAATGTCCTCAAGAAAGTGCGAAACTAACTTAAATATGGAGCGCATTCATATATTTTAAATTACTGCAGTTAATTCACTTGCTAAATATTTTCAAAATGATTTGGGTTCTAACCCTTACTATAAAACTATTTTCAAAACCTTTTAGGTGTCAAGCCACATGGACGCCAGGATTGATATTCTATATCAGGGACACGGAGCTGCGGCATATGTGGATGCTAGAAGGAGCTCGGATTAGACGCCTCATTCATTCTTTACTAGAGTAGGAATCATCTATTAGTTTCAGTTTTACTTAGGGCATGTCGCCCAAACTTTCAGTTCAATTTTCAGATTTAATTTATCCCGGTGTTGAATATTTGTATTGGATTATTTACTTTGGTGACCGATGGTTTATTTGGCATGTAGTCATTATTTATTCAGTTGATTTAATTCAGTTGTGTGAATGGATTATATTTATTTCCGCATATACTGTTTGGTTTAATTAATAAGATAAAATTTTGTCACCAGCTTTTTGGAATACTAGGTGGTTAGTAAGTTTTAAAAAGGTTTTCGACAGTGATGCTAAGGATGAACCAACTGGAATTTCTGTTTTAATTTGGTATAGGACTGATCACCCTGTGTTTTATTAGGCGAGGTGTCACAGATGGTATCAGAGCATCAGGTTCTAGTGTCCTTAGGATCTATGCGGCTTTTCACGTTTCAGCTTACACTACAAGAAAAAAGCCTTTTATGATGTTTTTTAAGTGTCATAAAACGCATTTTATGACACTTTATTTTTTAATAAAAAACGTCATAAGTTTGGGTGTTATAATTGATACCCATAAAAAAATGTCAAATTAGGCAACGGTTATATACCACTTTTTTTTTCAAAACTGTCATATCTGCTATAAAAAATGGCCATAATATACTCTATAAGATGTCATATTTGATTTAAAAAGCGTCATGATAAATAATTTTCAAATATTTATAAGGGTCATATAACATATTTAATCACATGAGGATTTAATATAAATGTTCATAAATTAAACATATAATAATAAAATTACTAACTAATATTAATGTCATAGTTGAAAAATAAATCTAAACACAAACCAAAATTCTTAGTAATATAAAAACAGCCTTGAAATTTTTGTATTCGAAACACGCACATCTGAAATGCACCAAACCAAGTCATATGTTCGTATAAAAAAATAGTGGGATACAACTAGATACACCTATCGTCTACATCATTCAAAAAAATAATAATAACCGGCTACATGTATCATAGCTACATATACCCAATATATACATCATTCAAAAAAAGTCTCCAAAAAAATGTGCATCCAAAAATCACGTATAAATGCGTTTATTTTCCTTTGGCTTTTACAAATAGTGTCGGCGCCTCAAAAACTCCAACCACGGACCTAATACACCTACCCCATTCCCTCTTTTGCAGAAGGCGATTGGGACTTGGGCTGGTATAGTCCTCTATTGCTCTCTACACCACTGCACAGTCAACCACCTCTTTCTCATCCGGACTTGTTCCATCAATCACCAACCCGAATGACAACAAAATCAGTAACATCACCAACAATGTTCATGGCATATATGTTTGAGGCCTACACTCAAAGTTAAATAATGAATCATCATTACTACAATAAGGAAAATGAAATATAAGTATAATTTAAAAAGATATGAGAAGGAAAGTGGGTAATTATAGTACCTGGTATTTCAACATTTGCTCCTTTCTTCGGTCTTAAAACTACAGACGCAAAATTTACTCAAGATCGTCTTTCTTTTGTGCCCTTGCTAGATACAGCACTTTCAAGCCTATTCAATAACCACAGTGAAATTAGTTCAGTAACCTTTTTTAGAATGCGAGAAAATCATGTAAAATCATCTTTGTTCAATTGAAGTGGCAACCAAATCAACATATGGAGCCATTTTAACGATTCACTTTAGAGGCAATACTATCCAAAGGATTGTCAACCCTTGTTTTTGAGTAAAACACTTGTGTTTTGTCAATAAGTTGAGTTTGATCCTAAATTATCGTATCTTCAGCCCTGAAAAACCACTGAGCAGTAAAATATAATATATTTTTAATAATGAGACACAAGGTTTCAATACATAAAAACTAAGAATTGGCATTAGAAGGGAAGACCATATATATATCATCACACTTTTATTAAACTTAACATGGTTGTTTTCATATTCATATATCATATATCAATCCATTTAGGACTTAAATCCATTAGTTAATTACAATAAAATAGAATTGGCCGAAATAAATGAAGAGTAATTCTAGTGAGAAAGAGAAATTGAACACAAGAAGAAACAAAATATATTCATGAAAAAGTCATTTGTTCATGAAGTACGGGAACTGTCAACCTGAAAAACCAAAACTGTCAACCTTAAAAGGCCAAAGAAGGGTCGTATTAAACATGAAAACAAATATATACATGCTTTGTTCAGTAATTACGGGGTGAAGCTCAAGTAGCGCTGAAATAAGTTGTCTTAGTGGTGTAAAAACAAGAAGAAACAAAACACAATTCTCCATCTCGAGTGTTTTTATTTTACCAAACACTAGTCGCATGCAAGATCACAGGGTTAGCATGTTTGATCATGCAAAATATCCACTAAATCAACGTACATATCAAAATCCATCTCATGTACCAATGCGCGCCACGTTCAAGCACATCTTCATAACACTTGATTATTTCTCGTAACATTTGAACACCTCCAACAACACGGTGATTATAACATTTCTCATAATAAATTTTTATACAAAGAATTTATGCTCGTTTGACATGAGATTTGTCCCCTCACTTGTATCTGTTGAATGATATATGCAAGCATCCATCTGCTGCTTCATCTTTATAACCACAATCCACAATACCCAAACCGAGACGACATCATCTCCTACCATGGATTGAGGGAAATGAAAGACAAGTATTTCATAAACGTAACCTTAGTGACTGTGGGAAAGAAGGCAAAAATTCTCGAAATACCAAACAATCAACAACCAAAATATCAGAGGAGAAGGTTGAGGTAATGAGTTACGAACCTCCAGCTGAATTTTAGAAGGATGGGAGGGATCCACTCATTGACCTGAATATAACATACTTAACTGAACTTTGGCTCATTGAGTGGCCTATTAATCAACCTCCCAATTTTGATGGGCAAGAAGTATCACTGAAGCTCAATGATGATGGACATTTGGGTAGTTTTGAAGGCTCTTCTGGCAAGAAAATCGTATGATGTGGTATGTTTTGCAGCTCAAGACATAGATGCTTTAGTTTTTTTATCTTCAGTATCTGAGTCAAAATCATGGGGAAGATTTCACGGCGTGTTTCCCTAGTCCATTACCTAGAGCCTAGTGAATTCCAGAAACAAAATTCCCATAATTTGAAACAGATGTATGAGAGGTCTGATGCAACGTCTTTGACTAATTCAACTCATCCTTTTGGAACTCCTACGCAAGGCATGAGGTCGAGACGTTCACAATCAGGCAGTGTCTATGCATCCACCTCCACGGATAGTAGTCGACGTAAAAGCTCTTAATCCGAGTTAGGAGAGCCATCAACAGCTCAGCCCACTATGCCCATGGAAATTTTGGCCCATGACTCAGGGCTCAGTCATCGTGGAGTCACATCATCAGGATCTTTGGGGTATTCTCATGAAAAGAAATCAAAGAAGAAAAGGAAAATTGAGGGTTAATGTAATCTTGATATTCTGATTCTCAAGTACCTCTTTGTAAGCATAAGTCAGTTTTTGAGGGTGAGAGGAATTATTGGCCTCTTAGCCCTGAATATTAATTATTGTTGCTCTAGTGGATTAATGACACCAAAATTTTTCATTTTATCTCATTTTTTAATCATTCCAGCATGTATCAGGGAAATGTTTGGAATACACAGATCACTAGAATTAATGTATGGTTTGTTTTATTTTATTATAATTATTATTGAAAAAAAAGAATGATAGATGCAGAAATATGTCCAGTTTCTCTCAACGAGATAGTGCAATATAAAAATTTATGCATGTGAATTCTTCAGAAGAACTAAGTCACTCTTATTCATATATTTGTATTTTACTTATAAATGACTTGATAGTACTATTAAATAGGAGATATAAGATAACTTTACCTGAATGATTTAACCAAGATCAACAATCTCATATTTCAACCTTTCTTAAAATGAATCAAATTCTTTTTTAGAAAGGTAGCTGAACCGGTGTATGTCCTAGTTGATATCAAAGTAACTTCTTCCCTGCACAAAAGAATATAAAAGTTCATTTTTATGCTCTAATTAAAAAGACAATAACAATTCAGTTACCTATAAATATCGAAGTTCATTTTGAATGTCTCAACAGGGACTTCATCATAATCTGTAATGAATTTAAAAATGAATCAAGATACCAACTTCTATCCAAAAAATCAAACTTTAAATGTGAATTTAACAATGTTGGATTCCCAATAAGCACAAAAACTTTAAGCAAGAAAGCACTAAATGAAATTCAACAAAATATGTTTAGGTAGTAACGATGATTTTGTTTACTTTGTAGTATAGATGGTTGGTATGAAGAGGACATATCCCTTCTCAATTGAAAATGCAACAGGCCCCTCTTTAAACTAAAAATTTCTTCCTACCTACGCTTCTCCAATCTCTAGATCAGATGAATTAGCTTCATGAAGCAATGGGAGCATAATTAATATCAAACATGTCAACCCAATTTTCAGGTTATCTTAGTTTTTATCTGTAAATTTTTTTCTTCAAAAAATAACTTAACAGCTATAACTGCTTTATAATGGAGGCACTGTTTTATATATTTATTTATTTTCAAAAACTTCACAGAGAAAACCGTTCTAGCTCAAGTGGTAGGTTTCAACCAAATCCAAAGAAAGTTATGAGAGAGAATGGAAATTGAATGGATATTTTCACACATTGGCACCTCCTGCAACCACTCAGTAAAATTTGAGTTTGAAACAAAAGCATCCTTTACCTTATTTAAGTTGAGAACTTCCTGGATTTGAGTATCTACCTTATCAAGTGAAAGTAAGCAACAATTACACAATACCATATAATAGAGTTAACTTTTACTATTCAATTATTCCCTCTTTCCTGATATCATTTCAAGCTCTATTTATTTTTGAGATGAAATATACATGAACCTTTTTACATCATTGTGCTCTGTTTTGGGGGCATAAATAAAATTATAAAACAGATTATCAAAAATACCAGTCAATCGAGTTAAAAAGGAATTCATAGATGAGGTTCACGCAACTTCAGAACATGATACTCTAAATGGCTATGTGGAAGTAAATTTGGTACCTTAAACTTGGACAGTAAAATTTATGCAATCCAAACCCAGAGTTTATAACAAAAATCTGGGTCAATTAGAAGCCTTTATCTCCATGAATTCGAGCGTTTGTGTCAACTTGGTCTCTCTTGTAATTGAAATATGTTTTCCCTTAGTCCCACACATTCACTAGATATCGAAGGTCTCTTCTCTTTAACACATTCCTTGTATGACTGTTTCTCAATCTGAACACAGTCGGATTCGCTAAGACACTTGCCAGATCCATTGCGAGGCCCTAACATGACTTCGACATATCTATTCTCTTATTCCTTTTTAAAACCCCTACTATCCAAATGAGAACATATATGCATTAATCTTTATTTTTAATTGGTTATACCTTACTCTAAAAAAACTCTCCTTTAACTAATAATGTGAAAAAAAAAAATGTATACTCATGTTCACTCAATCAATCCAAATTCACCTTAAGTGAAGATTCCAACTCTCCGAAGAATACCAATTTAGAGAAGCAAAGGATGTTTACCTGTAGTGATTGAAATTATAACTTCCATTATTGAAGTTCAACAAAAAGATCTTTTCTTTCGAAAGATAAAACTGACGATGCTTTTCATTATGAGGACATGTTGGACGTGTTATATTGCATGTCAATCATGATGCTTGTGAATGGTCTTATTCAGAAGACATGTATTAAGGCCGAGGTTTCAATCGGAGCGGGAACTGATGCAATTGGTATTCCGCATATATTGACTGATATTCTGCGTATGCAATTTGCATTCAGAGAAAAATGAATATTAAAATTTAATTAAGTTTGAAAGAGTATACAAAACATGAAAATAGTATTTAAAAAAAGGTAGTTGAGAAAAATGATAAACAAAAAAGCAAAAAAAAGTGTCCAGTCTACTAAGCATGCAAGTTTCTAAGAAACAGATCATCAAGCTATTGAAGAAATGTGTTCAATTATATCATTCCTACCTTCAGAAGTTGTTTCACTATTATTGGAGTTCTTGCTGAAGGCATTAGATTCAGAAAATTTAGAAGAGCTCTCAATTAGCTCTCAAGACGGCGATAGTATCAGTACTTGACAAATTATATATGATGAGTTAAAGCGTATCATTGCGAAGTTGTCAAATAAAGAACCAGAGTTCTTTATAACCCTTCTCAAGTCCTTTAAATGATAGAGACTAATAAAGATGTGAAATATGAGTTTGGAGCAGAACAACTCACATCCCAGCATAGAGCCGAGTTTTCTAAAATCGAGCAACTTTCTCATCTGTTTGATTGGCTCGTTGCGAATTTAAAAGGACTTAAACCTTTAAGTAAAGTTTCTTCAACCAAACAAAATCTCCTCAAATCAACCCTTGTTGGATTTCTACGCAAATGTATTCTCATTTCTTCGCCCGATAACAACAAACTAATATCTTCAGTCTTAGCTCTCACACGCATGATCGAAAAACCTCTGGTTGAGAAACTTAATAAGCTCTCTTTACTACAGTCATCAAATCTACATGCCAGCGAAGAAACTTTGTCCGAAAGTTCATTTTTAAGCAAGAGGATTATATTCGTCAAGCAACCGCAAAGCTAGATTTTTTCAAACTTGGACGAATAAAGAGAAATAACGTAAGAATAAACATCAAGTGGGTTATGGTGAAAACTTGGAACACATTTATGATCTTTATTAACCGGTACATATTTAGCTCCTAATGTATATTGAACATCTCTCAACAAAACTTCTTTGTTAACCATGTCTAGAAATTTAAATAAGAACTCAATAAATGCAATTATTTCTTTCGTAGATCATGACCAAATGATCGGAGGAGGATAGTGGTATACTAATGTTGTAGTATATTAGATATTCATAATTTCATTCAATATTCTCATCAAATATAACCAGGTTGAGCATTCCATTATATCCATACCCTCTATGAATAGGATACACATCCCACTCAATAATTGTTATATTTGATGTCCCTAGAAGTGGATTATCTAATTTATTCATGTTTGAGTTCCCATTCTGTAAAACATTTTTTATCATATTTATTAACTATTTGTAAGGATATGAAGACCCAAGAATTCAAAACACGCAGATATGCGAGTTCTATCATGCATTCTTATATGTGAGACTCAATATCAACTCATTGGATTAAACAAACTTAATTATAATATACACAATCTCAGTCCATTTGCATCCTACAACAATAACCATTTTCTTTAAATTAAAAACTCTAGACAAGTTAAGTTATATTGTTATTAGAAAGGAAGATGAACTAAACTGCCCAAAAGAATTTCAATGCCACAACCTCTCAAACTTGATAGGTACTTGATAACCATCGAACTAGGTACTTTGCTTACCTTTTTTGTTACCAATCTACTCCAAATATCGAATTCGATTAAATAAAATGGTTATCATGACAAAAATAATTAAAATTATTTCTCATAAACTCTATGCCAATTAGCAAAATAGACAACAATATAAGACAATTTAGGGAATAGTTTGCAACACTCGCATCACAAAACTATTATGTTCGAGAACAATATAACTTCATGGGTAAATAAACAGTCATAGTGCCCAACCAATTCAACTATTCCCAAGTACTTTGAGTTTTCGCCTCTTAACACTCACTTTTAACCCCAAAACGTGCTTATACTAGTTAATTTGGACAAGTGGATCCCAGAGAGGATCCCACGGATTACTTTTATACCCCATGGTGTATCTGTGCCACTTAATGCCAATTTTAATTGCAAATCGAGCCTATATTAGTTAATTTCGGCAATCGAGAGCCCAGTGAGAACATGATCACTTCACACGGGTAACTTTTGTGCCCCATGGGGTGTCCATGCCACTCTCCGGCCACTCGATCGTTGTTTTTATTTTCCACCCATTAATGCCCACGTTTAATCACAAAACGAGCCTATATCAGTTAATTTCAGCAATCGGGAGCCCGGAGAGGACACACTCACTTCACACACAAGTTACTTTTATGCCTTATGGGGTGCCTATGCCACTCCCTGGTCCACTTGGTTGTTGTTTTAAATTCGCCAGTCCATTAATGCTCGCTATTACGGGAGCCCCATGAGAATGAGTTCACTTTCCATTGGTTATTTTTCTGCCCCGTGGGATGTTCGTGCCTCTCTCCTCTGCTCATCCTAAATAGATATGAGATCTTTCAGATTTAGGAATATAAATAAAGCCCTTTTTTTTCAAGAATAAAATACGAATGAGAGTCCAGTTACTCTCTTTCATCGAAGACATAACGTAACAATCGAATGTCTGGAGTCATATAAGTTCAGATTCATTCAATGAGCATCCTTTATTTCATAGAAATTGGGGGCAATAGAATCTCCTTGCATAGGAAGGGGGGCAACCTATCAAGAGCACATAAATCTTCTATGGAACTACTCTAGAAAATTAGTTTCAACATTATATGATTGAGGAGAGAGAGAATGAGTTAATGACAGAAAAAGAGATTGGGAGAGCGATTTAGCTCATCTAATAAATTACTTATGAGCAGACCAAATGAAAACTCTCAAACTTCCAAAAAAAACTCTTCTTAGCAGTAGTAAATTATGGCAAATGATCACCAAATAGCAAACCACCCAAACTTCAAAGAATCACCACAATCAACAAGAATAAAACTAAAAGCAACTCCACTCTTCATGAGACATCAAGCATAATTGAACTATACACCAACAAAAAACAATTTTAGCATTAAATAAAACTTTATTAGCAAGGAACAAACTCAACAAAATCAATGAAAGATTGCACAGGTCAGAAATTGGGACATTCACAGTAAACAGATGGTGTGACCCAAATGACTCCACCAGTGACCATATCACCAATAACAATAACATAAAAACTCTTTGCTTCAATATCATAACCCTAACACCAATGAATAATTCACATTGAGACTAAAACAACAACATGACACTATAAGAAAGTGAAAAATATTGCATTGAGAACATAAATTCTTCACATACCACCTCCTAGTTAGAAAATAATATTTCACATTAACCCAAAATATCTTCATAAAGCCAAAGGAAGTAATTGTACTATAAAACAAACCATTTTTTACGAAATTATCATCCCACGGCATAATGACTAACCACGCATCGAACCTCCGGACAACAAACTCAACAAAAAATATATGTTGCAAAAAAATATTCCTTAAAGAGGCAACATAAAAGTAGGCACTGGTCATTATTTAAATTTGCAAGTGGGCATTATAAAAGCATGTCCAACAAGGAGAACAATCCCAAGGATGATCCGACCACCATTTTAGTTTAAAATGAACCACCTCTAGTAATACTCCTTGCGATGCACAAGTAATAGTAAGTACTACACATTACTAAGTTTCAAATAACGGTCAATCGACACAAATAAATTGCAAGTAGTTACAATTTCTTATTAGGTTCTTAGTTTAAGAATACCCCAACAAATTGTATACAAATGAAACAAAATCTTTGCAATACAAAGATATTTACACACGTTTCATTTATACACAAAATATTTGCAATACAAAAACAGTAGAAGATTCAAATCCATATCTAGTAGGTATTATAATAAATTATAAAAAAGAGTGAGAGCGATGCAGCGGGTATCAAAACCATAGAGAAAGGGAATCCAAAATTTGGGGATTTCTATATTTCCCTCCCCTTATCTAAGACGTGCGGAGGGTAATGTTAAAATAGGTAATGAATTTTAACTTAGTTATAAGTTTTGGTTTATGAAGGTTTGAAAAGAGTCATAAAATATATTAATATATATGATTGTTAGAATAAAAGAGTTATATTTGTTAGTATAAATTAACCTTTTGTGATTTGTTATTAAGTACACTCATAAAAATAACTCTAGTATATTTTTCATGACTGTTTTATTTAAATTAAACTATCATAATATTACATATAGGCTAACATTGTGACAAAGGTGGATTTTATTGATATATGTTTTGATTTGAACACATGGCAAAGGTAAAAGGTATGAAAATAAATGTTTACCCTCTAGATTTAGAAGAATCGATTCCATGTCATTTTGTAAAGCAAACATAAATGTGCATAAATTAGGACATACGATGAGCTTGCACATTCATATAATCGTGAATTCCATATTAATCACGGATCAAACAAGCCCTCATATTTGTTCAAATCCAATTCGGGAGCCCGGTGAGAACACAGTCACTTCCCACGGGCTACTTTTGTGCCCCATGAGATGCTTGTAAACGAAATTGAGAAATAAAAGGCATTTATTAAAAAATATAATAATATAAATTAGCACTAAACACAATTCCACTCTTCATGAGACAACAAACATAATTAAACACTACACAAGCAAATAACAACCACATTAGCATTACTGAATTGTAGTAGTAACAAACAAATTCAACAAATTCAATGAAAGATTGCACATGTCATAAATTATAGAATTTCACAATAAACATATGGTGTGACTAAACTGACTCCACCACGGGCCCAATCACTAATAACTACAACATAAAAACTTTTTTGTTCGGTAGCATTAGCAAATAGTTGTTCACATTAACACAACAAATTTTCATAAAGACAAAAAAAGTATTTGTACTACAAAATCATCCCATGGCATAATAATCAACCAGGCAGCGACCCTCTGGACAACAAACTCAATAAGAAAGATATACAATAAACAAATATTCCTCAAAGTGACGACATAAAACTCAGCATCAATCATTATTTAAATCTGTAAAGTATTTGTACTACATAACAAACTAAACAAAATGTTTGCAATACAAAAATAGTAGAAGATTCAAATCCACGTCTATTAGGTTTTACAATAAATTAAAGAAAGAGTACACCATAATGATAAATATAAATAAGTGTAATTAGTCTATAAATGTATAGTCAAAATTTGAATTTATCCATACAACATTTTATCAAATTATATGTATAAAAAAACTATACCATCTACATCCCCGGCCCAATTGGCATCCGAGTAGGAGAACAAACCATTATCGGTGTCAAAGGAATACCAAATATCGTACGAAAGAGTTGCACTCACGTATTTGATCATATGTTTAAGTCCATGTAAGTGTGACCCTTTCGAAGATGCATGTTATCGCACATAGACTCCAACAGTAAAGGTGATAACGGGATAACTAACCGTCATCATACTCCGATAAAGGTTTTTCTCGATGTCCTTTCTTAAGGTTTTTTTTGCAAAGCTTCATCGATGTACTCATAGGGGTGCGTGAGTGCGTAATGGAGTCTAGATTAAACTAGTTCATAAGATCTCTTGCATATTTGAATTGAGATATAAAAATACTATCATCTAGTTAACAAACCTAAAGACCTAGGAATAACATAAGATCACCTACCATGCTAATCTCAAACTCACTCTTCATCTCCTCATCAAAGGTGTGAGCCTAGAAGGAGCACATGGATCCAAATACTATGTTGTCCACATAAAATTGAGCAACAAAAGTAGCACCACTCTCTCTCCTCATAAATAATATCTTATCCATTCCCTCTCTATTGAAGCCATGAGCTAAGAGATAAGAAGTGAGCCTCTCGTACCAAGCACGGGGTGCTTGCTTCAAGACATACAAGGCCTTATTAAAATATAGACATATCGTAAGTGCTTAGGATCTTCGAACTTTTTTGGTTGTTCTATGTAAACCTTCCCTATGGAATGCCATTAAGAAATCCACTCTTAACATCCATCTAGTATAACTTGAGGCGTAGATGACATGTTATAGCGAGTAAAAAGCGGACGGACTCAAGCCTAGTAACAGGAGCGAATGACTCGTAAAAATCTACACCCTCGATCTATGTGTATCCTTGAGCAACTAACCAAGCCTTATTGCGAACTATGGTACCATTCTCATCCACCTTTTTCTTGTAAATCCACTTGGTATCTATGACATTAGTCTCCCTAGGTCGGGGGACTAACTTCTAGACATCATTCTTACAAAACTGAAGCAACTCATCTTACATGGTAGAAATACCATGCTCATCCTTGAGTATTTATTTCACATTCATGGGCTCGACTAAGGAGGTGTAGCATATATAGCTAATCACATTTTCTAGTTGAGCACGAGTCTTGACACCTAGGGTGGGATCACCAAGTATAACGAAAGAGTAATGACTCTTTCGAACTCAAGATGGTGTCTCCCTTAAATCAATAATGAGGTCCACCGTGGCAGCATGAGGAAAGATAGGATCGTCACCAGGGGTGTATCCTTCTCACATTGGGGGTTAAGAGAAACAAATGTTGGTGGCTCGTCGTCTTTAATCATAGTGTTTATTGACTCCATAACCCTAGAGCTGGCAAGGTTAAAAACCCTATAAACCCTACTCGTCGATGAATATCATAAAGATATCCCCTTATCGCTCCATGGGTCAAACTTTCCTAAGTGCTCTCTATCTCGCAAGATGTAGAAAGTACTCCCAAAGACACGAAAATACAATAGGTTGGGTTTCTTCCCTGTCCACAACTCATAAGGCGTGTGAAGTATGTGCACATGAAGATATACCCTATTCAGCGTATGACATGCAGTGCTCACCACTTCTGCTCAAAAATGTCTAGGCACATTTCTCCCAAGAAGTATGGATTTAGCCATCTCTTTTATCGTACGGTTTTTCTTCTTAACAGTCCCATTTTGTTGATGAGTAGGAACGACCGAAAGCTCACATTTAATGCCGACTCCATCACAATAGTTATCCACTTTTTTTTTTAAATAAAAATAATTTATTGATAAAAGAGAGAATAGCCCTCTCAAGTGGCATTACAAAAGAAGACAAGCCTATCTCACAAAAGAAAACCTAGGAGCATCTAGACTAATTGACTTCTTTACTAGATGAGGAGTGTCCTCAAGATGATGAAATGAATGGGAACCTTTCTGACTAATTGCAAAGGAAGCTAAGATCACAGCAGATTTGTTCAATTTTCTAGGGCACAGCTTGATAGAAGTTTGGATATGTAGAGAAAGGACTTCAATTTCTTTGAAGGATTGCTTATATTGCCAAGGAATGCATATGAGATATGAAGAGAGGCTATTGAAAATAATATTGGTATCAGTTTCAATTTCAACTTGAAGTATATTGGACTCTGAACAAAACTTTATACTTTCCTTAATCACCTGAAGTTGAGCTTCTATAAGAGATCCTTGATGTCCATACATGGAAGTCGCCCTTAATAGTCTACCTAAATCATCTCTCATTATAGCACATGCTCCATAACTGTTACTATTCTCCTCCTCCGAACCAGCACAATTAATTTTAATCATACCTGAAATAGGAGGGATCCATCTTTTGGGGACTTTATTTCTAACAGGATGACACTTTAGAGTAATATTGAAAATACTCAAAGTTTCTTGATCAAAATCTCTATGACCTCCTTTAAAAACAGCTCTTTGACCATGCTCTGAGATTCTCTGAATAACCTTCTCAATAATGATGAAGTGTTTCATAGGTTTTGATTCAAAAATAACCTTATTTCTGCTTAACCATATCTCCCAAATAATGCAAAGAGGAACAAACCTATACAACCATTTAGAGAATTCATAATATCCTGATTGAAGCCACCATTTTATTATAGAGACATGAATTGTAGATGGAAATTGAGTGGTGCCCAAAACTCCATTGAAGTAGTTACACACCTTCGAAGCCATTGGACCAGTTCTGAACAGATGGATCAAAGATTCTATATTAGAATGGAAACACTGACATCTAGAAGCTAGCCTAATCCCCACTGATTGCACCTTTTCTTCAATAGGAACACACTTGGTAAGCACTTTCCAAACAAAAGTTGATATATTTGGAGGGATTTTTGGGTGCCAAACTGAATTAAAAGCCAATGAATTTAACTTAGAGCCTCTAGAAATATCATAAGCAGATTGGAAAGTAAAGGCTCCATTAAAATATGGCTTCCATATCAGCTCATTGTCTACCCAAGTAGAATTTTCCTCCACCACATCCATTGTTGATTGAATTCTTTTGAAACATTTTGAAGCATTGGAGACTTCCATATTAGAGTATTTAGCATTCAAAAATTGAGCCCATAGACTTGATCCCTCTTTTAAATTCCAGGCAAGTTTTATATTTGAATCTTTAATAACTGTATACAAGTTTCTAATACCTAGGCCACCTTCACCTTTCGGACAACAAATCGAATCCCAGTTTAACCAATGAAATTTCTTCCCATAATCTTTATTCACCCCCCAATAGAAAGAGCTGATCAACTGATTAATTGATTTTAAAATCAGATTGGGGGGGGGGGGTTAAAACTAACAAGATATATAAAGGCATAGAAGAAAAAACAGATTGAATAAGAGTAATTCGGCCTCCCAAAGATAAGAACTTGGTCTGCCAGCTCTGAATTTTATAAGCAATAATGGATTGGATAGTTGAATCAAAATATGATGACTTAATTCTACCTGTAAAGAGAGGGCTACCCAAGTATTTGAGATGACCATTAATACATTTGTAACCAGTGACATCTGCAACTCTATTCTTTGTGGCTGCTGAAGCTTTGGAGCTGATTTTAAAATAGCTTTTATCTTGACTAATTAACTTCCCTGATTCCTGCTCATAAAAATTCAAGAACCTCATCAACTACTTCAAACTCCTCTTGCTTCCATTAGTGAAAATAATCAGGTCATTTGTATAACCTAAATGACTTATCAATGGGCAATTCCTTGGATGAGAAAAAGAATAAATTGAGCCATTAGACATTCTAGAATTCAGGCCTCTAGTGAAAACTTCAGCCATAATAATAAATAAGCTTGGGGAAATAGGATCCCCTTGCCTAATACCTCTAGAAGGTTGAAAGAAACCCATAGATTGACCATTAATTAAGATAGAGAACCAAGTTGAGGATATGCATCTCCATATTAAATCTATAACAGTTTTTGAGAAACCAAAAGCTCTTAACGATTTAATAATGAAGATCTAAGAAGCTCTATCATAAGCCTTAGCCATATCCAGCTTTATAACAACATTACTTCCAGGCACTTTTCTATCCAGTAAGTGAAACATCTCCTGGGCCAATAAGATATTATCTTGTATGCATCTCCCCTTCACAAAACCAGATTGATTCTGAGATATCAAATTTGGAAGAATAGGACCCAGTCTTGAGTTAATAATCTTAGTAATAACCTTATAGATAAAGTTACATAGACTAATTGGTCTAAAATCCTTGCAAAAGGAAGGTCTATTTACTTTAGGAATAAGGAATATTTGAGTTAAACTCCAAGATTTAGGAATATCTGCTCCCAAAAAGAAAGATTAAATAGCCTTAGTGAAATCCTCCTTTATAATCTCCCAGTATTTGACATAGAAAAATCCATTGTATCCATCTGATCCAGCAGCACTGTTGATGTTCATTTCCTTTATAGCCTTCAGAATTTCAACTTCTTCAGGAATGCAAGCTAAGTTTAGATTATTTCTTTCAGTAATAAGCTTTGGAATACTGAGTAACAATCCTTTGTCTTCAAACATCCCTGTAGAAAATAAAGAAGAAAAATAAGAAGAAAAACGGTTAGCAATCCCCTCTTGAGTTTCTTGACTTCTTCCTTACTCATCTATAATAGAGTGAATCCACATTTTCCTTCTTTGCTGCTGCACTTGAGAATGATAGAATCTAGTATTTCTGTCACCATTATCTATCCATTGGCCTCTAAACTTCTGAAACCAATATTGCTCTTCTTTAGCTAAAGCTGAATTTAATTCAGTTCTCACTTTAGAGCAGTTCTCTCTATGCTCCATACTTGGCATTTGTTCCTGTATCAATTCTGCTTCCTCTAGCTGATCTTCTAAACACTTTACATTTTCAAATAAATCTTTAAAATGTATTTTTCTCCACTCTTTGAGTCTCCCTTTCAGCCTCTTCAATTTGTAATTCGGTGTTATTATCAGCACGCATTCGATTAATAGTGATACCATTTTGGTTTTGTAGGACACGACACTTGATTATAAGAAACTCAATCGCATCGGACTTTTCTCTACGGAATCCTACGATAGAATATCTGGAAAATTCATCGACCATCGTAAGAATATATCTATTAACACCTAAGATCTTCGAGCAAGTAGGACCCATAAGATCCATGTGAATCAACACCAAAACACAGATGGTGGTAATGGTATTCAACTTTTGATGGGGACTTCGAATTTGTTTTCCTTGTTGGCAAGGTCCACAAATTGAGGAAATTGGTTTCCCAAGCAATGATAAGCCATGAACTAGGTCTTTTTTCCTAATCTCTCAAGATCTCTAAAGTTTAAGTGACCTAGTCATTGATGCCAAAGGTCCATAGTAGAGATCGTAGCACTTTTACTCATAAAGGAGGGCTTGGGCACAATCCCATGAAAATTATCTTCGGCCCTCACTCCTTGTAATAAAAGTTCACCGAATTGGTCATAAACATTGCATTTTGACGTCAAACTTTATCGCAAAGTTTGTGTCGCACAGTTGGCTTATGCTAATTAGGTTCGCTTTCAACCCTTCCACGTATAACACATTGTTTAGTTTAGGGAATTCGAGTATCTCAACACATTCATGCCCTAAAATACTAGATTTACTCATATCTCTAAATGTGACTTTACCTTCCTTTCAATCCTCAAGGTGGGTAAAAAATGAAATGTTACTTGTCATGTGACTAGTGCACCCACTATAAAAATACCATTGGAAAATATTTCGAACCTTGAGAACAACATGCATGACAAGGGGTTTAACGTCTTGATTAGGTACCCAAGTGGAAGTAACCTTGTGTTTCCCCTTAACGTTGTTGACTCCAATCGAAGCATTGGGAGCGTTCTCAAATGGCAAAGACATCCATTGAAATTATTCCATCAAGTTATGCGAGGTCGCAACTCAAAACTCAACTTGCTATCTAAGACTAGCAAAGACGATAGAGCGATACATGGTAGCATGTGTACACCAAGTTCTACCTAATTTATAGCAAAACTCGCTAAGGTGGCCTCTTCTTTTGCAATAAGTGCAAACATAGACGGGTTTGGATCTACCTTGGTTCACCTTTATAGGTTAAACTCTCCTTTATGATTTAGGTTGAGGGCCATAAGTATTAATCACAAATTTAGAAACCGATTTCGGTGCGATATGAAAAGTGGATGCACCGTCATAACCAATTCCATGCCTCTCACTAAAAATTAAAGCGGGTTCGAGGAGCATCTTACCTACCTTCTTCGATATTTCCTCGATAGTAACCTCGACTTCCTGGGCACGTTCAAGATTTTTCTCGAGTTGGGATACAAGGGCATCAAGTTTCTCACAAGTCTCCACGGATGCAATGAGATCTCTCGTAAGACTAGCCATCTTGTTGGTCAAGTCCCAGTTCTCTTTCTCAATTAAACAAACTCTCTCCCCTAAAGCTTCTCTCATGGAGGAATCACTATCTCTTGACTCTCGCCACTCTTTCTCTAGAGATAAAACTCCCGTATCTAGCCCTTTGTTTTGTTTCTTAGTTTTAAAGGACTCAGCATAAAGATCGGTTTAGGCACGACGTATGTCACTCATGTTCTAACTTAAAGCATTATCTCCCTCACACTCATCAGAACGATTAGACTCGCTATCGAGGTATCCATATTTAGTAGCTTCCATATCGTCATGAGGTGCACTAGATATAATAACAGAACCAGCCATGAATGTTGTGAAGTTACATTCATGCGGTGATTTACCCACTGATCTCACAGACTCGACGTAAGCATTGATGTTTAAGGCAGATTTTCCTTTACCTTGAAATTTCAACCTAGTCGAACACTCATGAGCTTTGTGACCCTTTTCTTCACACTCATAACATTCTCCTCGTCTTTCTATGGGAAATCTTTATTTTTTTTTTCAAAATTTTTCTTACCCGATTTATATTTTTTTCTTTCTCAAAACTTTTCTTTCTTTGGAAGTATTTTGCTTTTTAAGTTTAATAAATTTTTTGAAATTTTTATCAAAAGTTCCAAGTTATCTAAATCAACGACGTACTCAGAATCTGACGACACATCCTCTCTCCTTTTAGAATGGGCTTTTAAAGTTATCACATTTCCCTTAGGCTTGACTATTTTCCGGAACATATATATCTCGTGTGTTTGAAGATCTCCTATAAGTTCTTCTACCCTAATAGTATCCAAAATCCATAGTGAATTTAGCACGGTAACCTTAGTAATTAATCGAGAAGGGAGAGACCTCAAAATTTTCTTAATGATACGCATTTTAAGAATTGTCTCACCTATATTGAAACTCGAGTTGACAATATCATACAATCGTGCATAAAACTCATCAAACATTCAAATTCAAGCATTTTAAGCATCTCAAATTTAGTGGTGAGATTTTGGGGCTTAGAATCTTTGACATCATTGGTACCCTCGTATGTGAGTTGGAGGATATCCCAAGATTCTTTGGATGTGGTACACGTCATAATGCGGACGACTCCCAAGATAGCACTCAAACCGCGTGAGTTAAAATTTCTCCATTTAAAGTTATCCTTTGTCCATTGAGAGACAGGTTTTGGGCTATAGACATTATCAGTTGTTACAATGGGTGGTGTCCACCGTCTTTCACAAACCAACCAAATGCGTTCATCAATTGATTTTAAAGTAGACCCCATCCTAGCTTTCCAGTAAGCATAATTAGAACCATAAAAAATGGGCATTCGATTATACAAATTATCCATTAAATTTTGGCCTTTTAAAGATCAATAATTTTTCAAAAAAATGATATAAAAAAAATTGCGAAAAAAGATCACATGATATTTTGGCGTAAACAGCTCCAATACCGATTTGAGAGTGCGCATGAACTAATGGATTTTAATTAAATGACCCAACTCACACAAAACCAGTTTTACCAAATTCTACTCTTTGATTAAATTAGGTTGCATACAATGAATGTTCCAATCAAGTATTTAAACTACGCATGCAAGTAACACATAAATTGGGGAAAATCCCTTTACAGGGCAAAACCTATATTCAACACTTTAGAATGTTTTACAAGATAGTCAACTTATAAATCACTTATAACACCTAAGTATGAGGCGCACAATCCTTCTGAAGAAAATGGCTTAGCCCAAAGTTATCCACTGGCAACAATCTACCCTCGGTATCCACCGATCAACCTTCTTTCTTCTTCAGCAGTGAACCCGTGGTTCATAAGATCAGCCGTAGAGAATCCTCTCTACAAAGTGTAAGTAATGTATTGAAGCTGTAGGGTTTCAAAATGATTCACAAAACATATAGGTGATGTAAAGATTTTGAATCAAAAAGTGTTTGGAAACACAAAAGATGAATTTTTTTGGTTCAGGCCTATTGTTTACATTTTTTCAAAAGTCACCATTCAAAAAGGGTTCAAAGCATGTATTTATAGTTATGACACAAATTTTAAGGCGGCGGCTCGTTCGAATGAAAATTAGGGTCATTCGAACGAGAATAGACATTTGTTCGAATAAGGAAACATGTCGTTCAAACGAAAAAGGCATTTCGTTTGAAATCTACATCTAACGAGATTCTAACAAAAAGTCCTTATAATGAAGTCTAACCTCATTAGATGTTCGTTAGAAGTGCGCTCTAACGAACTCCCTTTTTTATTCGAACGAGATTCAATATCGTTTGAACCAGCCTTTCAAAATAAATTTTTAACTTTAAATCCTTTAAAAATGTAACCTCTGTTTTTATAAAAATACATCCCAAATATGAATTTGAATAATTATGAAGACCCAAAAGTTTTATACCTTCTTGAGATGTAGAGGTGTCTTCATTCTTGAAGATGTTGTTTTTCAGTTCGACATGTCGATACGTGTCATTTTGTAACAGGATATGCCAAATACACCAAAATGCAAATAAAAGCCTAAGTTATGAGCAACTCAAACTATTTTCTCTTACAAATTAGTAGATGGATATTCTTCATGTGCATCTGCATGGTGACTGTTGACGCTCCCATGTTTTTTCTCTTCACATTACTGACTGTTCATATTTTTTGAGGTGGTCGACCAACGAGATAATTGAGCCGACCATATTTGTTTGTTATTTTTGGGTCCACTGAGTATAATGACAGGTGTCACCTTTTTATTGGTCCACGCGATATTATTATTTTAGTCTAAAACAGCATCTTTTATCTCTTTATATTGTGAATGGTTTTTATTTATTATTGTTTTTTATTTATCGTTGATGCTAAGAATGATATAACTTATTTTAGCATTGCCTCTATTTCATGTTTGGCCTGATCAATTGATGTGGAAAATATAGGGTGTTACATCTTGGCTAATTGATGTTACCACATAAGGTCTTTTGGTAGGATAAATTACAAATAAATTAGTTCAAGGATTTTTTGCAAAATTAATATATTATAAAGGTGCTTTTAATTAGTGTCACAACCTCAGACGGTCTAATTCCAATGGGAGTTGGCCAAAGTTGGTCATTACTTGTTAGATACATCTAAAACAAGACTTCTAATTGAAGTTCAACGGTCTAGAAATACATTGTCGAGATGTGAAAGACCTACAACTTCTATTGGAATTTTAACAAGAAATGGATTGTTGCTAGCTTAGAACGCAACTAAACTTGTCCAAGAGGAAATTCTGGCAGTAATTTCACCACAAAACTCTGGAATTAATGTATCTTTTTTCCTAGAAAGATATTTTAAATGAACCAATTTTTAAGGTACTACACATTAATTACCCTCAATACCTAGATTGGGATGTGATAAAATCACAAGTCATCATTTTCTATAGTTATTTCACTAACTCTATATGATCCAATCCTACAGGACCTCGCATTTTAAATAAAATTATTGTTTCGAGGAAAATTACAGTTACCCAAGTCACTTGAGTAACGAGGTGAAGAAAAATTTAATGTAGACATAAATTTTACTACTTTCTCTTAAAAGGTAAAAAATATCGATGAGGGAAATTAATTACCTCTCATCGGTCAAGCGTCTACCCAAAGCTTGAGGTGGATGAAATGTTAGGATACAAGAGGTATGATGATCCGAAAAAGGCAAATAGGACCTTTAAAGGGATGGCCATTCGATTAACTAGAGCACGTGAAAATTGACCCAATCTTACCTAACTCCGATGAGTGGGGAAACGAAACTAGAATATCTCAACAAGTACATCCACGATATCCACCTTAAACTAAAAACAACCCCTATTACCTAAGAAAGATGTCTCACTACTTCTCTTCACAAAGTGATACGTGACCGACTAAATTTAGTGAGCATAGTATCCTATAATTAATGTCTTGAAATTATAGATAACTGTATGACTTCTATATAAATCCAGTAGAGGAACTTGTGTTACATGTTACAAGTAGTTTGCGGATACAGCCTGTAATCCTCTCCAATTATTAGTACAAAATCCCTTATCCATTCACCCCATAAACACAAGTCAATACCCAAACCAAGTATTTTGTTGTGTTGGTTTCTCATACTTTAACTTATGCACTATTATAAGTATAAAATGTTAAATTTTCAATCCAACTAGACGTGAATTAGAACAACCCCAACTCATGCATCAGACCAAAATATATAGGGGCAATAGAACTGTAATAGTATATTTATACTTATGTACCCTTTGTCTATTTGGTTAACGCCCTTTGGTATTCTACGTAATTTCTTACGTGAACCAATACGTCCATTTCTATGTGAACCAATTCTCGGTGGTATAGATTTTGCCATATTTTTTCATCTCATAAATATGAGTAAGAGATATATGGATGTATCAGTTTCATGTCAAAACAGACGCCTTTTTATTTGTATTATTTGTACATCAAGAGCTTATTGTGCGGGCTCTCACCCTCGGTGGAGACTAGAAGAAATTAGCAAGAGATTAGCTATTTTCTTTCTTTTTTCGTGTTTTATAATCGAGCAAGACACTTGCTTATCTATGATGAACTATGTCTTTTGTTTACTTAATATGTTGTTAGTGAACTTTGTAATGTTGTGTTTAATTGTGTGGCTGAAAGTTGTCCATGTGTAAGATTCATGTTGGACCCATATCTACCTTTCTGCTAAACAAGATGTATTGAAATCATAATTCATTAGATACTTTTTATGAATGTCAACTAAGTATCGTAAGTAAATTTCTCCCGATTGTTCAATCATTTGATAACCAGAGTCATTTTTTGATAAATGATCACTTTGAGTTAGACTCAATAGAATTTGATCAACCCTTTTTTCTGTCGTTAAGGTGGATATAGGTAAAAGGGAATGAGGAGATAAGCCCCCCATATTTCGCATATCTTGCTCATTCAACATGGCATGAATCACCTAACCTGCACTTAAGAATAGTAATGCTTTAAAAAACGCGTGATTCATTAAGTGAAAGACGCTAACCAAATAGTTTTCATCTGTACCAGCTGCCACGCATAACCCAATAGAAAGGATTTCAGTGCCCCTTTCTAGATAAGATGCAGAACGCGCCATCACCTTCATTCGCTTAGCGAATGAAGTGGAAAGGCTTTTTTTATAGAGAGAGAGGTGAGTAAGGAGGGATAATGGAAGACCAAAGATCCCCAACACATATCATACTAAGAACTTGCCATTGACCTGATCAATCGCTTTAGGGAGTTTAAAAAGGATACGAAGAAACCCATTGTTCCATCGGGCAACTTACTCATGAGTCCCAAAGGGTAATCAAAAAGCATACTCCTAGCCATTACGAGTCTAATCTATGAATGGCAAAACAACATCAAAAAGCCCTTTTTTCCTCATAAGCTAGGAGTATATTCCTAATTTGTCCCCATTAAAGATGAAAGGATTAACCATGTCCTATCGAGAAAATAACTCCTAAGCAAGAGTGTAAAAGGAAAATGGAATTCATGCATATATAAGAGTTCCAAACCAATAAATCAAACCCACTTTATAGTATAGGCATGTCCAATCCAACTATGGGCATCAAAAAAGTCAAATCAAAATTATGAAGATGTCAAAGGAGCAAAAGCAGATAAAGCTCAAAGCCTAACTATCTCAATGGATTTTTGTAGCCCCAGAGTCTTCTCCCTATAAACATAAAGAGAAACACACTTTGAGTCATAGTCTAGGTTGATCTGGAAAGCTTCATATTCAAGATTTCAAGATCGAACTTCTTCATCATCAATCTAAAGCCACCTTATACCATAATAATTGAGAATGGCTTTGTAGTCATCCTGGCCCCTGACGATGTACGCGGGAGCGGTGCTCGAGGGAACAAAGGATGTAAGCGGTTCTCACCGGTGTGGGAAGTGTGTGAATGTGTAGATATTGGAATCGCAAACCTATTTTACTCAAAATAGTCAAAAGAAGAAGCCAACTAAAAATAAATAGTTAAAAGACAACTATTGCATGCACAACCAAATAAGATATGGACTCAGAGACTACCTAACATAGTGGGACGGTGTTAGGCACACTCTTCGCCATTTTGGTCTCTTATGGTCTCTATTACATGTTCCCCTTATCTCTAATGCATGAATGTGTGTGCATGTGTTCGACAAATGTGTTATGTGTTTAAAGTGGAAAAAAGTAAGTAAAGATAAATATATATAGATGGATGTGAAAGTGTGTGTATCTAGAGGGTGGAGTCAACATATCTACGTCGTGAGAAAGATCGATATGTATTCTCCTAAAGAGATGAAATATGGGTGAATTCCCAAAAACATAACATTACTACAGAAGGAGTGAGTACGCATAAACAATACCTTTAGAAGAAGAGTAAGCTAGCTAAGCATGAATAATATGATAAAAATGTATTAAACGACTATAAATGTAAGGAACACCTCGAAATCCTAATCTCACAATGGGAAAATGAGTACACATATGTTAGATTGCTAAAGAAGTAAAGAATAGTAGGAAAACTAACTGCATGAAAAAAATATACCAACTACGTGAGTGAAAATATCAAATATGGAATGGACTAAATGAAATTAATAAAAACATATTTTAATCCCAAAAGTAATTTTGGGATGCTTATGTATCCAAAATAAGGCATCAAAGTTCACGTAGTTTTCATAATGAACAAGGGTGGGTCTAAATCATAATAAGAATTAAGGGTGTCTCTTTTAATTTATGAAAATAAGGTCAAATAAAATGAAAGAGTGAAAAATATGATGAGAAAACTATAAATTGGGAGTATGGCTTTGTGAGGGATAATTCGATTATACACAAAGAGTGGACATGCGTCCAATGATCATGTCAAAGGATTTAAATAAGAAGATATTGGTTGATAATGCTGGCAAGTGAAAATCTCATAATTAGATACAGTCGATCAAGTGTGGATAGTTATCTAAGGCCAAGGATTCCCACATGTCTCGACCTCTTGTCTTTTCTCTATAAATGTAATCCTTACCCCGAAGAAAAAGGGGCTTGTAACTTTTATTATCAAAACAAGATTAATAAAGAGAGAGAAACACCCCATGGATGTAGACATATTACCGAACCACATACAACATGTCCTTATGTGAATGTAACTTATTTACTTTTTACTCGACTTTAATTGTGTTGATGTTAGTTGTAGGATTTTACTACCTATAATTAGCGTTATCTGTGGGAATCGATTTTCCTTCCTCGACCAAACGAATATAACTTAAAAACAGTCATGTGTCACTCATAAGGCAAACACTTTTCATCTCTTAGTAGCTAGTAAGACGACCAAAATGGTCATGAGGCCCCCAGGATCAGGTCTAAGATCTAACCTAACAGGAGTCGTTATACTCCTAGTTCTCGCTATTATTCACACAAGGATAAAACTGTGGAGGTAATGTTCCACCGCAATACAAATAGATCTCATGGCTCATGGATGCCTATGAACAATGTCTTCGACAATAGGAGGTTGACACATGCCATCAGTTAGAAAAGAATGCTCGCCTTCAATGTCACCTGGAAAACATAGAGCATGAGATCCACAGGGACAACCACAAACATCATGAGATTACCCGGACCCCTAGCCCTTAGGTTAGTTAATCTCGCAGTGAAGGAAGGAGTTTACAACGCAATCAAGATCATTCCAACTAGATGGTCTTGTGAGACAGAAGAAACTGCGACTATAGTCATTGTAACTAGAAGGACCTCTGTAGCCTCATTCGAAAAGATATGGACAAGCATCCATCTCATCAAAGGGTCAGGTCCACTAAGGAGCTATCCATAAGGGCCCTCATCATCGAGAACAAATCCCATGTTTCAAGGTCGATTAAGGACTTTTATCTTCCTAAGAATATTTGTATTCCCTGATTTAAAATACACTATTAGAAGACTGATCCCACCTACCATATTTGTTGATATCGGTAAGCCATGACCTTCTTGAGTAATAATAAGCCCCTCATGTGTCGCGTCTTTCCTTTCAGTTTAGGGGACGTTGTACAAAAGTGATTTGAAAAATTACTACAGTGGTCAATCACAAGTTCCAAGGAAATCACGGAGGTCCTTACCACAAAGTTAACAGCACCCATCCAAAAAGGATTGAGTAACTTATCATAATGAAAAAGAAGCCCTAAAAGACCATGCGTGAATATGCTCGGAGCTATTATGAAAGGTACAACAAAATGGAGGATTTTTTCCAGCAAGTGGTAATGTCCTTATTCAAGATTGTCCTGCTGAGTAACTCCATGCTGAACCAATCTAATAGGGATTCTTTTTCATTATGATAAGTTAAAGGTACAACAAAATGGAGGATTGTTATGAGCAAGTGGTAATGTCCTTATTCAAGATTATTCTACTGTGTAACTCCATGTTGAACCAGTCCCTCAATAAGAAGGAAGTTGCCACTATAGATGACCCGATATCTAGAATCGATAAATACACCAAGGTGGAAGACATGGTAATAGGAAATCAATAAGACAACGGTCAGATAAAATCAAGAAATAATGGATAAAAGGAGAATGCCCTCAAAAGGGTGGGGAAACAGAATGCCGGATCCAAGGGCGATAACAAGTCAGATCCTAGCAAGGCCCATCATGCTATCAACACTATTTTTAAAGAGCCGATTTACAAAATCCTTAACAAAATTAAGGACCAATAGTATTTCAAGTGGCCGAGGAAGATGGAAGGGGAGCCATCGAAGATAAACACAGCCCTGAGATGTTCCTATCACATGAATAATGGGCACAGGGATAAATAACTATAAGGAGCACAAGTCTCACTTAGAAGAACTGGTCCAAGAAGGTAATCTAGATGATTTTGTGAAGAAAAGAGAATGCAAAGACATTCGCTGAGAGCAAGAAAAATCCAGATAATGTCTTAGATGGCGATGATATAGGACATGAGTTAACGGTTATCCATGGGGCATCAAGCTCTAATCAGATTCGGGCAACGCCATAAGAAAGGAATTAAAGAATGTTAAGTGGTGATAGAAGCTTTTCAAATTGACCCTGCTAAAACCACATTCAATAAATATAAGAGAATTTTTTTTATATTGCTCAAAGTATAGAGAGCAAATTTTCTAATATAGCTTAAAGTATGGGCCTTGTTACAATTTATGATAATTTGGTATATCCCATTACAAACCGTCACGTACCGTCATGATAAATCAACTCCAACATTCAATACTTCCCTACATCCCACAAAGGTATAAATTAATTTGGTTTTTAAAATTATTCATAAATTTTATTTGGGAAATTTATTTTTTATTCAACTCAAAATAGGAATTTTTAAGAATTACTTTTTTAACTAACCTCGTTCAAATGAGATTAGGATCTCGTTCGAACGAAGAGGCCACTTCGTTTGAAGTTATTTGATCGAATCATCAAACGAACATCAAACGAAGACCC
Source organism: Sambucus nigra (assembly GCA_949130495.1). Lineage (NCBI taxonomy): Eukaryota > Viridiplantae > Streptophyta > Magnoliopsida > Dipsacales > Adoxaceae > Sambucus > Sambucus nigra. Next base: position 89,431,634 of record OX422222.1, on the reverse strand, counting down.
ACTGTTAGAATTCGCTAGATGCTCGTTCGAAGTGAAATCTAACAAAATTGTCACCTCATTTGAACGAACTTCATTTTTCGTTCTAAAAATATGCCAATATCATTCGAACGAATTTCATTTTTGCTCGAACAATCCATTCCCTCGATAATTGGGCATGCTCTATAAATACATGTTTCGAGTCCAAATTTCGTAAGATTTTTATCAAAACATTTTCTTTGTATCTATTGCAAATAGTTTTCACCTTTTTATATTTATAAAATACTTTTGATTCACAAATACATCCCCAAATAGATTTGTGAGAATACTTTTGAACCTTAGTTGAGTTATAATTGTTGTGGAAAGATCATCTCTAGGGCTAACCATTGTGATCCAAGGGAATCACGACTGAAGATTGAAGGTAGAAGGGTGATCGGTGGATACTGAGGGTGGAACGCCACCTGTGGACTGCTCAGGACCGAGTGGTATTCTTTAGAGATTTTATGAAGACTGTGTGTTATACTTGTGGTTGTATCAAGTAGTTTGTTAGTCGATTGTCTTGTAAAATTTCGATAGTGCTAATATTAAAGGTTTTGCCCGCAAGGGATTTTTCCTCAGTTGTCGTGTGTTTGCATATTTAATTTATCTGTTTTATCACCTTGATGCATGTCATATCATAATAAGATAAAATTGAATTGTGGTTGAGTATCTAATTAAATAAGTTGTTCCCTAAAGATCGTGCAAGCGCACTTTCAAATTGGTATCAAAGAGGGTTACACTATTTTGTTGTGTGATCCATTTTTTCGCAAAAAATTATTTTGATGTCAATTTTTTTAAAATTGATGATCTTGAAAAAGACTAATTTTAATGGAGAATTCGTATAATCGAATGCCCATCTTTGATGGTTCTAATTATGCCTATTGTAAAGCTAGGATGATATCCATTTTAAAGCTATTGATGTAAGGGTCTAGTTAGTTTGTAAAAGAGGGTGGACTCCTCCCACTATCAGTATTAACAATGTCGAAAGTCCAAAACCTGCTACGTTATGGACTGATGATGAGTTTAAATGGAGTACTTACCACTCTCATGAACTGAGTGCTATCTCTGGATCTGTCACCCCTGAAGGGTTCCGTTGCATACTGACGTGCACTACATTTAAAGAAGCATGGGATACCCTCCAGCTCACTCTTGAAGGTACTAATGTTGTTAAAGCATCTGAGCTTTAAAATTTGACCACCCAATTTGAGACAATCACTATGTTAGTGTTCAAGTCATTTGATGAATTTTATGCTCGCTCGTCGGACATCATTAACACTAGCTTTAATTTGGGTGAGAAAATTCTCGAGACGAGGGTTGTTAAGAACATTTTGAGGTCACTTCCTTCCCAATTAATTCCCAAGGTTACAGTTCTTAACTCTTTGGGGATTTTAAAAACTTATAGATTAGAAGAACTTATAGGAGACCTTTAAACTTATGAGATTGACATGTTTCCCCCAAACCATTAAACCTAAGGATATAGGGGTAGCTTTAAAGACTCAAACCAAGAAAAAGAAAAAGGAGAGAGTTTGTGACTCTGAATCTAAGGGTGATTGTGATTTTGATTACTTTGCACTATTTGTGGTTTTTTTTTAAGTTATTCAAATTTTCCAAAGAAAATTCTTCTAATAAAAATACTTTTGAGAAAAATAAAAATAAGAATGAGGGCAAGAGTAGCGGTGAGAAAAAGGAAGAGATGAGGTGTTATGAGTGCTAGGGTAAAAGGTATAAGTCACATTAGTGTCCCACTAGGCTAAAGATAAAGGTCAAGGAGGTTCTGAATAAAGCCACTATAAGTGATAGTGACATCGAGTCGATTGATTCAGGGGAAGAATCACCACATAAATCATGCGTTGCGTTCATGACTAGTCACATTAGCACTACTGATTTCCCACAATGATGAGGACACATCTAAACGTGAAAGCCTCAACGATGATTTGAATCAGTCTGGAGAGAGTGAGGATGAGATTGTGAGTGAGGGAGAGGGTGATCTCCAAAAATGGTTTAATAATCTATACATCAAGATGCTGAAAACCAAGAAGTTGAGAAAATATTTGTCTCTTAGGGTGTTAGAATTGAAGAAAGAGGTGAAAGTTTTGAGAGAATGTAAGGGGTCGGTGAGTCAACTCGAGAAGTGAAGATATTATTGTGTGAGTAGTTGATCGTTTTAGGTAGGGAAAAGACCGACTTGACCAACATTATTGCTAGTCTTATGAGAGATCCTCAATCTTCATTGGAGACTCGTGAGAAACTTAAAGACCGTGTATCCCAACTCTAGAGAGATCTCGAATGTGCTCGGGAGGTTAAAGTCAATTTAGAGGACACATATAAGAAGGTTGGAAAGATGCTCCTCGGTCCCGCATTAGGTAATGTTAAGAGGCTAGGAATGGTTATAACGGTGCGTCCATTTTCTATGTTGCACCCGAGCCAGTTCTCGAGTTTGTGTTAAATTCTTATGGCCCTTAACCTAACCCACCTAGACGTCTTAATGCACACAGGAAAGATCGTCCTAGACGTTTTGAGCAAGGTTGACCCAAGCCCATTTATATTTGTACTCATTGCAAGCTAAGAAGTCATATTAGGGAATTTTTATGTAAGTCGGGGAGAGTGTTTCATAGGTATATTCCTTGTTATGCTACCACACGAGTACCTACATGTGTCCCCGTATGCACTCCAACACATGTTACTCCGTATGCCCCCCGCACATCACTTGAGAGATTTTATAAGTTTTCGAAAGCATGTATAGTATTTGGTCAAGACCTCATAAAGTTTGATGGAGGAATTTGTTAGGGTGTCATCTCCTATTGAGAAAACCTCCATGCTTAATGATTGAGGTTAGGACTTATCACCAGAATGGGGGGTTTATCATTTTTTTTTTGGAACTAAGAAACTTTATTAAAATGGGGTGAAGAAAAGCCCTTCACTAATGGCTTACAAAGCAAGAAATAGAAAAATATGAAATGAAATCTAACAAGTATCTAGATTTATAGCCTTTGTAGGGATGAGCTTTAATTGAAATTCTAATATCTTCATGAACAAGATCAATAATTTTTTAAGCCTTCATGTGTTCTTCTTCATATTCCTTTTTGTTTTGTGCACACCAAATTCTCCAACAAATGTAACAAGGGACCATAATAGAGAGAAGAGATTTAATGTTTTTCCCTCTTGTATTTAACCACCAAGACATAATAAGTCTTTTAAGAGAGGAAAAATTAAATCTATATCCCATCATGCCTGAGAAATGGTGCCATAATTGTTGAGTAATGGAACTTGACCCGAATAAATGATAAAAATCTTCTTCTACAAGAGTAGGACAGCATGTACATTTTGAGGCTAAGAAGATATGAAGAGTTTTCAATTTCGAATCTAAAGGAAAAGCCTGTTAGAGAAGATTCCACATGAAGAGTGAAACTTTTGGAAGGATTCTTGGATTCCAAATGATTGAGAAGGAGAAAAGAGTACAATCCCTGTGACGAACAATATCCCATGTTGATTTTAAAGTGAACTTTCCATCCGCGTTTGACATCCATAAATCTGGATTGTTGTCGTCTACATTATTATGGTAATATTCCCAAAATTTTTGCATTCTCATCCATGTTGAACTTGAAAAGGAGGGTAAGCCATAGAATTCAGAATCAGCAAGGGACCTGTATCTGTGTTTCATATATAGAGCCCAAGTACCATTAGCTTTGTAGAAGGAAGACCAAAGTTTACAAGAATAGGCCTTTATGATGTCTTCCAACTTTTTAATACCAACACCACCTTCTGTATGTGGCAAACAAATACGATCCCATTTTATCCATTTGTGTTTCGATTTGCCTTCGTTGTAGACCCAGATAAAGTTTGCGAACAACCTCTCTAATCTCTGTATGACAGCTAGTGGAGGATCGGGGACACAGAAAAGATGCAACGTCATGAACTGTAGCGCTGCTCTAAGCAGTACCAAACGTCCACTGTGATTAAGCATTTTCCCATACCAAGTATCAAATTTTTTGGCGCATAGAAACTTCCAACCTTTGAAAAATGCTGAAGTCCTCCTACCTGTGTAAAACGGTACACTGAGGTATATAAGTGGTAGTGATGACTCCATGAAAGCAGTGTTATCCTTGATGATATGGCGACGTGTAGCGGTAATACTCACCGAACACATAAATGTCGATTTCGAGTTGTTAATCAGCTGGCCAGTGGTAGTTTCATACTGATGTAAGAATTTTATTACACCGAGAAGACTTTTTTTACCTCCATTAGTGAAAAGTAAACAGTCATCGGCAAAGGAAAGAGGGGATGGGAAAATTTCATAGCCCACAGGAGTTAAAAAAAATTTAACACTACCTTGAACCATGAGTTTGTGAATACCCCTTGAAAGGATCTCACTAACGATGATAAAAAGGCTTGGAGAAAGAGGTTCGCCTTGACGCACACCACAATTTAATTTGGAAAAACCGCAAGCTTTCCCATTAACACAAATGGAATACCAACAATTCGATATTGCATGCCAAACGAGATCAATCCATGTTTCCGAAAAGCCAAATGCATGGAGAACTTTTGTAATATATAACCATGAGACCCGATCATAAGCTTGGGACATGTCTAATTTAATTTGAACATTGGATCCTCGGACTTTTTTGTTGAAGTTAGTCATAATCTCTTGCGCCAAAAGAATGTTATCCATTATGTTGCGATCTTTGACAAACCCCGCCTGAGAAAATAGATGATTTTTGGAAGCAAGGTTGCAAGCCTATTATTCATGATTTTTGTAATTATTTTATTACAAAAATTACATAAACTAATAGGCCTGTAATCTTGACAATAGGTTGGGTTTGGCTTTTTTGGAATAAGAATAATATTTGTAGTGGACCAACTTTTGGTAATGTCATGACCTGCAAAAAAGGACACAATATCATTAAAAATATCAATTTTAATAATGTCTCAACAATGTTGGAAAAAACATCCATTAAATCCATCTGGACCAGTCGCACTATTTTTATCCATTCCAAAGACAGTGGCTTTAATTTCTGCTAAATTCGAGAATCTTGTAAGCATGTCATTATCCTATTGCGAAATTGCAGATGGGATGACATCCAAAATATTAAAATCCATTGGATAATCTGGGGACTGCGTGAGAATGTCTTCAAAGTGATTCACTAATTCTTCCTCAATTAATTGGTGATTATCAATCTTAACACCATCCTCTTTTTGAATGCTATGGATAAGGAGCTTATTTTTTTTCACCTTTGCCATAATGTGGAAGTATTATAGTCCCCATCAGTTACCCACTTTACCCTTGCCTTTTGACGCCAAAATTCCTCCTCAATACACAATTCTTTGTTAAAACTTGCCTTTGCTTTGAAAAATTCCATCCTATTTTCTGGGATTGGATCCAAATCATAGGCACTTTCTTTAGAGATAATAAAATCTTCTGCATTTTTCACTCTTTGATGGATAATTTTGAACACTTTTGAATTCCAAGACTTAAGGTCATATTTTAATCGCTTAAGTTTGGATGCAAAAATGTAGAGAGGTTCCCCAAGCACTTCTTTACTCCAAGAATATGAAACAATGCTAAGAAAATCATCATCCTTAGTCCAGGCATTAATAAATCTAAAAGATTTTGGAATACCATCCATTGGCTATTTAACACTGATAACTAAAGGAGAATGATCTGAGTTTGTTCGGTGTAGGTGTTCTACTATTGTTTGAAAGCCATTAGTACACCACTGAGAGTTGTAAAAAATTATGTCAAGCCGTGCCAAAATTCGATTAACCCCATCTCTATTATTACACCAAGTGAATTTGGAACCTATGTGATCAATCTCAAGAAGATCAGAATGAATAATACAATCATTAAATTCCTCAACCACCAGATTATTTATACCATGTCCCCTCCACTTTTTCATCCTGAGAACGAACAACATTAAAATCACCCCCCATAATCCATTGACCTTGAATTAAGTTTGCAAAATTTTCAATATCCGCCCATAAGGATCTTCTACCCACCAATTTGCATTTAGCATAAACACAGGACAGAAAAATTGAATTTGAGAGATTGGGGAGATCCAATTTAATAGAAATGATTTGATTTCTGTTTTGCACAACATTCATAGGCCAATAGAATTTGCAAAGAACCCAAATTTTATTAGTAATATTTGCAACGCCTGCAAAGAAATTAATCCTTCCACAAAGGTTTTTTAAATTTCCAGCTTCGATTTTAGGTTCCATTAAGCAAACAACACTGAAATTATGGGGCTTAATCAATTTTTTAAGCCGACGAACAGATGGAGAATTCCCCACCCCTCTAATATTCCAAAAAAGGCAACTAATCATTTGAAACCTTTACAAAATTAGTATGTGATGACTTACCTATTGACCTGGTAGGATAGTCCCTAGTTTGAACCCATCGTTTCCTGGGACGCTTTGAAGTGGAGACTGGCATCTTATTCATATTAAAAACATTTTTAAATTTGGAACCCATAGCCTCGGAAAAGTCTTCCAATTATTTTCTATTGGGATTTAAGTTCCCCGCATCTTCACTGTCAGAAGCCCGGGCATGTTTACATTCATTGACAACCACTTTATTCCGTGGTTTAGGTCTTGGAGACACATTGAGGTTAAAAAGAAGTGTGGGGTCATGTGGCACTGTCCTGAGCTTAGAAAGATCATTCATGTCAAAATCAACGCATTCTCCCTCTTCAACCGATTCTAAACAAGGTGCAACATATGAAGGAATGTATTCTCCAGAAACAATAATCAATGAACCAGAGTTTATAGCAGTTGAATCCTCTAACAACATCTCATATCTGTTGGAGCAAGTGATGATTAAAGGTTTGGGCACAGGTATAGGTTGAGAAAGGTTTTGGTCAGAGGTTTTGGAGGGAATAGGTTTTAAGGTTTTAGAAATATGTGGGTTAGAAGGGGTAGTGTTTGGCAGTGGGTTTTTATTTAAAAAGGTTATTTTGGTCTTTGGTTGAGGTATGTTTACGGTTTTATTGGCTTGGGTTGTTTTGTTTGTTTTAAGAATCGAGGGATGAGAAGTAACAGTTCGATATTGTGGGAGAGCAGTTGTATCCGAAATCTTGGACGTAGACGCTTCAATCACTGATTTCCCTTTGTCCACCTGCTCTTGTGTGGGGCACCGTCTCCCACAATCAACAATAACATGACCAATATGCATGCATGAAACGTAAAATGAAGGAGCGTTTTCGTAAACAAGATGCTGCCAGAAACCCGGTTTAAACCCACATCCAATCCAAACCCTAGATGGTAAGGATTTAGCCAAATCAACTTTAACAAGAATTCTGGCTTGACTGGGTCTAGAAACTAATGCAGTAGCCTCGTCCATTTTTAGGGGATTGACAATTAGATTGGCAATGGAAAATAGAGCTCCTTTTTCAAAAACATGAACCGTCATATAAGGAAGTGTGACCCATAATGGCATTATAGGGCAGTCTTGATGGCTGGAAAAATTAGGAGTCCATTTAGAAACAACCATAGTGTATTTAAAAATAGACCAATGCCCCCGTAACCAAATACGTAGAAAATCCTCTTCGGAATTGAGTCTGATAAGAATGTGTTGATCATCTAATAATCCAATGGAAAGACCGCCTTTGAGAGAAAAAGTATGAAAATCTTTCCGAATGACTTCCATGGATGGTCTACCAAAAGAAAATTTCCCAACAAGGGAGTGTCTGAAAACACCTTCCAAACGATTAATATCGTCGTCTTCAAAATGGAGAGTTGTTTCTCCCTTATAAGAGCACGGAGGTGTAAGAAAAGGGGATGGTTGGGTAGAGGCAGAGAGTAAGGAGGCAAAGGATTTTTTTGCATCCCTGTCTAAGTCAGGAGGTTTGGGGTTATCTTGAACGAAGTCGGTAGGTTTGATTGGAAGAGGATGGCTGCTATGGCTAGAGAGAGAGAGACGTTCAAGGAGATCTTTTGTCCTTCTATCATGACCATATTATATATCCCTATTAATAGTGTGTACTATATTTGTATTATCTTTCGCTTTTTACATTTTTTTCGAAAAATCCAAAAATCATTTTGTGTTTCCGAAAAAAAAATATAAAAAGATTTTCATTTTTAAAAAAGTAAAAAAAAAATATTTTTGATAAAATTTTGGAAAAACACAAAAAGAGTTTGGAATTTTTTTACACCTTTATGGATGAACATTTAAGAATTCTGAATCCCACATTCATTCCATATCCATGTGACTATTAGTAGTGTTTTGAGACAAGACATCACTACATTTTTGTGCTTAATAATGTATGGATTCATTACGTTGTCGTTTGGTGATTACTTGCTATTAGTTAGACTCTTAGTCACCTTTAATGAACACGTACACGATCTTATTCGAAAAATGCACTTTTCCTACCACATGTCGAACATAGTGTTGGCATCTCAAGTTTTCTTTAAAATGAAAATAATGTAATAAGCGAGATAATAAAATCTGTGCTTATAAGAAGCATTACCCGGATTTAAAATCATTCTTTTCGAAAAAATTTGTTATATATTAATCAATGAAAAGGGGCTACGAAATATCAAAGGTCTTTGAGTTAAAAGCTAGCATTTGCATTGAAAAGGGCCAAAAATATTAACAGTACATAAAAACAAAAGCACCCGAACAATTTTTTTTTATCACTGATGCTTCACTTCATATAAACATTAATTCCTTCAAAAATTAAATTGAGAGCATTAAATGTATTTTTTAGGGAGTTTAGTTCAAGATCAATGCGTTTGTACATTTTTAATAAATCTCGTAAAAGCATTAAGTAGTTTTGGCGTCATTGATGTGAGAATAACTTACATTTTTGATTAATTGATTATCTTAAGTCATTTTCACATAAGTTCACCACTTTTACACTTCAGGTTGACTTTTTGAGATATTTCATTAGTAGTGTCTCAAACCTTCATGCACATATATTTTTATTATCATTGTTCATTGACCTACTAGATATGTTCACACCCATACATTCTGTGTTCACGATTCAAGAATTGTAGTGTTTATTCATGGTGTGTTGTTATTTGTAAAACTTACACTAAAAAATTAAAAATTTCCAAAAATAATTGGTGAATTTGGTGAGTTTTTATGGGGGAGAACAAATTAAGGTGGAGTTTAGATGAGTTTAATTATAGGGGAGAACATATTATGAGTTTTTATTTCATACTTCAAACTCTATGCGCATCACGGTAATTTTGTTTACTTTATGTGTGTAGGTTCCCTTGGGCATTGATGAAAAGGTCATAAACTATACCGAATGAAAACAAAGCTAAACAAGGGAAGCATAAAAAGAGGATGAAGACAGAGTCTTATGCCATTCCATTTCTAGGGTTTGGGAGGGTATTAAGATTTTTGTCATAGGGGATTTTATGTAATTTGGATTTCAGTTAGGTTTTAGTTTTGTATCGAAATTGCCAAAAGGGAAGATTTGTAAGAGCAAATTTTTTGATATTGCTGATAGTATAGGTCGTGATACAGTTTAGGATAGTTTGGCGTATTTCTTTACAAACCGTCACGACAAACTGACTCCAACATCCAAGACTTCCCTACATCCCCCAAAGGTATAAAGCAATTTGGTGCTTAAAATTATTCAAAAAATTTATTTGGGAAGTTTATTTTTATTCAAACCGAAACAGGAATTTTTAAAAATTATTTTTTTAACTAACCCCGTTCAAACGAGATTCTAATCTTGTTTGGACGAAAAGGCCACTTTGTTTAAAGGGTCGTTGGATTGAATCATCAAATGAACATCTAACGAAGACCCACTTTTAGAATTCGTTAGATGCTCGTTTGAAGTGAGCTCTAACGAAATTGTCACCTCAATCGAACAAAATTCATTTATCGTTCTAACGAGATGCCAATATCGTTCGAACAAACTTCATTTTCATTTAAACGATCCGCCACCTTGATTTTTGTGCATGCCCTATAGATACCTATTTTGACTCCATGCTTCGTAAGATTTTTGCCCAAACATTTTCTGCATATCTGTTGCAAATAATTTTCACTTTTTTGTGTTTATAAAACACTTGAATCACAAATACATCCCCAACTAGATTTATGTGAATTCTTTTGAACCTTAGTTGAGTTGTACTCATTGTGGAGAGGTTATCTCTACGGTTGTCAATTATGACCCGAGGGGATCGCGGTTAAAGACCAAAGGCTGAACGATGATCGATGGATACCGAGAGTGGAATGCCACATGTGGATTGCATAGGATCGAGTGGTATTCTTTAGAGATTATTTAAAGACTGTACATTATATTTGTGTCAGTATCAAGTAGTTTGTAAGTCGACTGTATTGTAAAATTTTTAAAGTGTTGATATTAAAGGATTTGCCCACAAGGGATTTTCCCTCAGTTGTCATGTGTTTTCATATTTAATTCATCTGTTTTATCACCTAGATTCATGTCCTATCATAATAAGATAAAATTCAATTATGGTTGGGTATCTAATTAAATGAGTTGTTCCATAAAGATCGCACAAGCACACTCCCAATAAACACCGTCGACCAAAATATATAGATTATGGTAATCATATCATCTTCACCAAAAAAGACCAAGTTGGAGTCAAAAATCCACATCATGACGCAGTAGTAATCACTTTTAGGATAGCCAACTTGGATGCGGATAAACTATTAGTGGACCAGGGGAGCACTTTGAAAGTCGTGTATTTAAATTTGTTTAACAAGCTCAACATGAAGATAAAAGATCTTAAGGAAGCGACCTTCCCTCTGGTTAGCTTTGCTGGAAGAATGAGATGCCTACTAGAAAGGTAGTTCTCCCAATATGAATGGGAAGCATATCCAAAATGATAGAATTTCTAGTAGTGGACATTGAGCCACTATTCAACACAATTCTAGGGTGAGGATGGCTCCATGCCATGAAGGCAATCACATTCACTTACCAGCAGAAGATTAAATGCATTAGCGATCAGGGGTAATGGAGTTACATAGGAATCAAGCTTCTTACTGATAATGTTTTATCGTTGCCATCAACACTAAATATAAGAAGAAGAAAGAAAATGCGGAGGATATGTATGGAGACACTGCCTCAAAACGAAAACAAAAGTATGGAAGATCGGGAGTAGAAAATATTAGGGTAAAACTTGCAAATTGAGTTATGGAACCATTATAACAAGTTATGTTTGAAGTTTTTGATTGGCACCTCACTCACCGATCATGAAAAGGAAGAGTTAGTTTATTTCTTTAAAAATAATCGGAATGTGTTCACATGTCAAGCGTATGATATTCCCTACATTTATCCCGAAGCGATGTGTCACTAAATCCATGTGGATGCGACATTTATGTTGATCACGTGAAATGCACGATAAATAGCCCCCAAAAAGGCAAAGGCAGTGGAAGAGTAAGTATAGGAACTTTTGGATGCAAGGTCCATCAAAGAGTTCAATTTCCTAAGGGCTCTCAAACGCGGTAATGGTCAGAAAGAGTAATGGAAAGTGGAAAGTATGTATAAACTTTACCAACCTAAATAAAGTGTGTCCCAAGGATAACTTTCTCCTACCAAAGATTCACCAATTGATCGACGTAATAACTAGGCATGACCGAATGAAATTTTTAGACATTTATTAAGGCTATCACCAAAATCCCAATATTTGGACCCGACCCGGAGAAAATAACTCGCATCCTACTTGTATTATGTTCTGCCTAGGGTGTAAGTGAAATGCCAGACAAGACCCGAGTCTGGAAGAAAAGGAGTATGTAATTCAAGACATGGTTTAAACTTATTTCTATACTCATGGACACATTCTTTTTTAAAAATATATGAAAGAGCAAAAAATTAGTTGGTAAGTCGACCCGAAATTTCGACAGAGTTTCGTATTGGAACCGAAAATCTAGATATGAGTGTCTTAGGGTAGAAATTTATATGAAGGCTATGAATAGGGGGTTCTTGTATGGGTTCCCTCATTTGGCATGACTTCCACAATATACCTCTTGCCTATTAGGGCAATACTTCATTGGTACATAAGAAAAATCCATTTGATATACCCGAATGTACATGAACTGCTTCACTATATACCTCATGGTGAATGTATGTGTTAGATATAATTCAATATACTCAGCATACGTGAACGAGTTCGTACTATATAGTCAAGCGGTATGATATAGAGGAACCGTTCAATATACATCGAGGGTACATTGACAATGGAAGGTGGGAGTCTATTTCTTAGATTAATCATGCCTCATAGAATCGACAACCCACCACAGAGTGACTCTCCAGTATAGGACAAATATAGGGTCAAAATTCAATGATCATGTAATGTAGTGTGAAAATGCATGATTTTATTAGTATCTTTATGGAGAGTATTATGTATGCTAACAGAGATATGTAAAACTACTAAGCATGAAGTAAAAGGAGAAGTATATACAAGTGGTATATTCTAAAGATCTAATATACAAGTGGGGTAACACATGTGGACATACAAATGTAGTGAAGCATGTTAATATATATAAGTGAAGTGAAGCATGTAAGTATATTTAAGTTAAATGGAGCATGTGATAAAAAAATACGGGATATACATGTGATAAAGAGGTAAATATGTGCATGAGATGAAGATAGATATACATGGGTGATATAAAATGAAAGAACGCGGCATATGAGACATGTAAGTATGTACAAGAGAAGATGGGAGAAATAAATGTACAAGTGAAAAGATATATACATAAACAAAAAATAGGATAAAAAACAAAACCCATATAAACAGAGTCTAGTCCTTAAAATATCCCCAACAAAGTCACCACTGTGGTCATCCCGACCTCGGTGGCGCTCACGAGAGCGGCGCGTGAGGGTATAAAGGACATAAATGGTCGTCATCAGCATGTGAGGTGTCTGAATGTGTATAGATCGGAGTCTCTAACCTATTTTACTCAAAATAGTCAAAAGAAGGAGCCACCTCTAAAGATATAACTAAAAGATGACTAGTGCATTCTTTAAGAAATGATGTACAGACTCAAAGACTATGTTACAGATTGGGAAGGTGTTAGGCACCCACTCCTCCCTTTCGGTCTCTTATGGGCTCTAAAAATGTTCTCTTTTTATGTAATGCATGAATATGTGTGGGTGACAAATGTGTCATGTGTGTAAAGTGGAAAAAAGTGGAGTAAAGATGAATATATACATGGATGTGCATATGTGTGTATGTGAAGGGTGGAGTCAATACATCTGGATCAAGAGAAAGGTGGGTATGTATTCTCCTAAGGAGACAAAATGTGGGTGAAGTCCCAAAATCATAACCTCGCCATGGAAGAAGTGAGTATGCATAAACGAGACGACTAGAATAAGAGTAAACTAGCTAAGCATGAATAATATGATAAAAATGTATTAAATAACGATAAATGTAAACGTCCCCCCAAAATTGCAATCTCACTATTGGAAAGTCAGTACGCATATGTGGGACCGTTAAAGAAGTAATTAATAAAAAGAAAACTAATTAGATGAATAAAATGTATGAACTACATGAGTAAAATGATAAAATGTATAATGAACTTAATGAAATGAATAAAAATGCACTTGAATCCCAAAAGTAATTTTGGGATGCCTACATAGCCAAAACGGTTTCAAAGTCCAGATAGTTCACATAATTAACAAGGGTGAGTCTAAATTATAATTCGACTTTAGAGTATCCCTTTTGATTATAAGAAGAAGGTGAAATGTAATTGATGTTACACGAAATAGTAATAACTCAGATAAAAGAAGAGGAACCCAGTGAGTCATTAATTAAGCAGTTTATGGGTATGGCAATGAACAACAAATGAAGTGAATAAATTCATGAAATAAGATCAACCCAAAGTATTTAGAGTGGCTCAACAAACTAGCATAATCCACTTCGGTGTAACTGATTTCTCACTAAATAAAGAGTGTTTTACAAGTTAATATTTACAATTTCTCTTTAGAGACTATTTTGAAAGAGTAATTGTAGTTATTTTTAACGACTTAGTTTATGGAACAAGTTAGAATGCACCAATTATTTATAAGTGGCTTGGGGTGTAATGTGCACCCCAAGTCATATAGTGAATGCTGATTGAAGTAACCTTTCTGATTATTCACACATGTCCTTCTAGAATACGCATGGAATATGTGATTATTATCTTCACGTGCACCCATTTGCACAGGCTTGATATAACTAAAATACCATTTCTGGTATTTTTGTGCATTCTTATGGGGAAATCTAGCCGACTCTGTGAGGCTTAGGGTATGAGGCTGATCCTGAATGAGTATGAGGTAGATCCTGAGTGAGTAGTTGGCCCTATAAGTTCGACCTTTTATAGGATGATGAGCCCAAAATATCCATTAAGTATCAAAAATAATTTATCGAATCATCAATTACCCCTAGGCTTCAATATGATAGGAGATTGAAGACTATGAGTCCTTATAGATATTATGGCTGAGTTAGTTTTAGTTGAGGGTAAAGTTTGGCCTTAGTAATGCATAGGCCAAGTATAGTGAGTCGAAGAACAAATTTGGCCTTATAATTTTTAAGTCGAACCATGTATAGCCAAGGAGCAAATTGAACATTAAATTATACGGATGAGAGTTGGATAGGAATTTAAACTTACATAGACCGAGCTCTGGTAAGCCAAGAGTCAACTGAGTGTCCACCGAGCCTAGGTCTAGCCGAATAAAGCCTAGAGTTGAATGGATACACCAAATGCCACAGTCGAACCTTTATGACTGAAAAGCAAATGATTTGTCCAAGTCCACATTGGTTGGAGTTCAAGTTGATCATCTGATTATATGGGTCGATTCACTTGTGGTCGAGTCAATAATATTCAGAAGTAAAAGATGGTTCTCAAAATTCTTGGGTCGAACCCCTTTTAATTAATCAAGCCAATATTGTCGAACTTAACATAGTTGAACCCAATTGATGATTAAACTTAAGAAGAATTTGATACAGTCGAACCCAATTGAACAGATTTCCCCCAAATTTAGATGAGGGTCTTGAGGCTTTAGGGTTTACAAAATATTGCAGTCGATCCTTAGGTTTGTAATCTAAGCACGAAGGTCAATTCTTATTCCAACCAAGGGTCAGCTTGATTATCGAGTTTTCTCATGCCGATGGTCAGCTTGATCATCAGGCTTGTCAAGCTGAGGGTCATCTTGATCATCGATTATGCTTAAGCTGAGGGTCTGAAGGGGTTTCCCACACGCTTAAGTCGAGCTAGTGTTAAGGAATCGTGTTCAAATATTGAACCCGGACACTAATTTATGTATACCAAGTGCATGTGTCAAGTACAATTTTGGTTGAATCTAATATAGATTTTATTGATTATTGATATTAAAAAATTTTATCCTAATTTTAGGTGGGTTTATTTAAGGTTAAATATGATGAACTTTGACTGATCTAGCTGAAGATGGTTTAAAGATGCCCTGTATATGCTAAAGGTAAAAGCATAGATTATTATTGGTCGAACCTTGATTGTGTTTACTGAAGGTGAAAGCCTAGATTTGGATTGATCAGAGTCTTGGGTTAAGGCTGAATCATAGTTTGGGATATTTAAATGATGTCGTCGACCAAATATCAGTTTCCCCTAGTAAAGTGGGGGTGTGTACCCCTTTTTTCAGTCAAGCTTTAGTGGAGGTATACGTCTTAAGGAAGGCGAGCCTATTTAGATCGAGATTTATTCAAGGTAGTTGAATAGAGGAAGATGAGCCTTTTTAGGTCACGGGTAACTTTTAATTTTGGACTTTTACCTTACGTCATTTGGACTTACTAATGTTATGCCTTGGCGCGTATGGTTCAACCTACATTCATCTTATATACGGAGTAATCTTCATTCACTATTTATCACCTCAATTTTTTACTCCCATGTTTGAAATTATGTCTCTAGGCTTACAACTACATTCATCTTGTTCTTAGAGTTCATCATATGTTCATTCTGTTCTAGTAAGATTTGTCATCTATAGATTTTTTTTCAGTAGTGATTTTTGTTTATAACTGTTAATCACATACCGTTAAAATCATTAGGCCCTTTTAGGACTTTGTTTATCGATATTCTTTCTTGTGTTCTTCAACTTTAGCATTGTTTGATCATTAAAATCATATAGTAAATTTTTTTGAATTTGGGAATGCCCAATCCATTTGAGGGATTCTTGAAAGAGTTTAGCTAAAATATAGTCAGGGAAACCCTACATGGCAAAAGAGCAGCCTCTGGGCATTATTAGTCAACCCCTTATTGGTCATTCATCCTCATAACACTTATACAGAAGGTTCATCTCCTCATTATTGTATCCAAAAGCCCGTAATTAGGACTAGGCCAATTGTGCCCTGTCATCCTGATGATTACTCTATCAGCAGTAATACCATGTGTCAGTAGGAGGAATCCTTTGAAGCTGCTATGGATAATGTTTCCTCTAGTGTATCAATCTGCCGCTCGAAATACATTGTAATTTTAGCCTCTTCGTATAGAATTATTATGAACATAGAGAACATAGTGTCGTCTTCTTCTAGATATTCACTTTCAGTCTCTAAGGCATCATATTTTCAAGATTTGAGGTTTCATCCTCTACTGATTCTAAGGCTAATGCTAATGGAAGAGAGACTGTTGATTAAGAGGTTATTGACCTCAAATAATACGATGGAGAGTTATAGCATACATCCTCTGTTGATCTTGCCACTGATTATCCTAATCTAAACCATGATATTCAGGAGAAGATTATTAATAATGAGAAGGTTAACACTTTAAATCTTTCTTGAGCTCGTCTTTATAGGAGTGTCATTGATAGGATGAAGGTTTGTTGGCTCAAACACTTCTTTGGTATAAAATCATTTATCACTGTAAGAGCCCCGAGTGAAGATGAGAGAGTGTATGATGTTAAGAATGCCTCTAAGGTTGCCCTGTATGATTTTATGTTTTGCCTAGGGTTTCTTCTCCCTTTCCACACTTGTAAATGAGACATTTTATCTCATCTTGGGGTTTCACCCACACAAATTTCTCCTAATTCTTAGAGGAATATACTTAGTTCCCTCATATCCACGCGGTGTGTCCATGCCGATAATATTACAAGGGAAATTTTCATTAGTGTTTATACTCTTGTATCCACTAAGAAAATCCCTGGTTATTACTTTTTGAGTCCGCAAAACTTAAGGAGCGGACTTACTAGGGCATTTTAAACTTACAACCATAATTAGAAGACGGGGATTCTTTTATGTAAGTGGAGACTGTTAGTTGTTGGATAGAGAGGTGGAAGGAGTTGTGAGGGTCCCTTGTGACTAAGAAAAGCCTTCTTTGAGAAGTATATTTTCTTTGCATTTATCTGTACATCGTATAATTATGCATTTTACTGTCAATACTAATATTATTCTTGTTTTTATTCTTTTTACGGGCAGAGTATCTCCGGGTCTGAGCGCTACTCACCGGCAACTGGTGGATAACATTGTCAATGCCTGGATTAAGATCTTTGAAATTCTTTCTGCTTTGGAAAAGCTTGAGGAGTTCGGAATCATTTTCAATCCCCATCATTTAGAATAACTTCATAAGTTTTCTACTTTTTAACTTATGTGCTTTTCAAATTTTTCAAGTTGTTTACCTAACTTTAGTTCATAATTTTTGTGTCAAACTTGATGATTTATCTATCAAAGAGTGGGATATTATGGTCCCTACTATTATCGTATATTATGTGACTGCAGCTGAGGGGAGACTCGATGATCCGAAAGATAAGGCACCAGATAAAAGGACGGGAAAAGATGTTGCTAGTGAATACAAACCCTTTACAATCAATGAAGGATGTTACTGGTCCTTCCTAAAGGACTGAAGCCACTATAAGCCCAAGATATATTATATAACATAACCTCATTTCATCCAGGAAAATTTTAAAAGCCTTGCAGAGTGATCTTATGACCCTCTACGGTAATTCCGTGAAAGCTCGCAATTTTCTGAATGAAAACCTCCCCGACTGTAACAAGAGATAATTTTCAATCTCGATAGGGGAGAAGAGATTGGTCTTACCGTCAATAAGATCTTTAAGGTTAGTTTTATTTACTATTTGCTAAAATTTTATATCCCAAGTTTTCTGTGACACCCCGCCAAATAAAATACCGGGGGATCAGTCCTATACCAAATTAAAACAGAAATCCCAGTTGGTTCATCCTTAGCATCACTGTCGAAAACTTTTTAAAACTTACTAACCACCTAGTATTCCAAAAGCTTGTGCCAATATTAACTTTTTAATTAAACAAAACAGTATATGCGGAAATAAATATGAACCATTCACATAACTGAATAAAAACTCAACTGAATAATTAAATAAATAATTTGCCGAATAAACCATCGGCCACCAGAATGAAATCCAATACAAACATCCAACACCTGAATAAGTACATCTGAAAACTGTACTGAGAAGTCTGGGCAACAAGCTCCAAATAAAACAAGAACTGATAAATGATTCGTACTCTAGGAATAAATGAACGTTGTGTCTAATCCGAACTCCTGCTAGCATCCACATATGCCGTAGCTCCGTGTCCTTGGAATAGAATATCAATCATGGTGTCCCTGTGGCTGGACACCTAAAAGGTTTTGAAAATAGTTTTATAGCAAGGGTTAGAACGCAAAATATTTTGAAAATATTTAGCAAGTGAATTAACTGCAGTAATTTAAAATGCATGAATGTGCTTCATATTTAAGTTAGTGTCGCACTACCTTGTGGACATTCTTACCCCTCCACTATTGTGCACACCTAACGGTTACCTTAACCCCACCTAGTTGTACTACCCCGTCCAACTAGTCCTGGTATAACCTTCCCTTGCCATACTACTCTAACCCGAGTATAATGATTCTTGAATTATAAGTTATCTCACAATTAACTTAATTAATTCCTCTTAAATAGTAGCATATAACCGTGTCACAAGTTATATAAAGTAAATACATCACACACTGTATTATTACCCGCATATAATATTGAATAACATCATATACGTACCTTTATTAAAACATCCACACATATAACATACGTATATCCATCCCTCCGATTATACCCTCGTCGGATGATTCCCTCTAAAGTGCTATCTCACTAGGTGTGCTCACATAACCTAGTTACCCAAGTTGGAATCGCTCACCAACCTGGACCAAAACATAAACGAAGTGGAGGCGGTCATATTCCTTCCCTGAAAGTGAGATAATCTCCTCACCCATATACCGGACGCTATGACCTGGGGATATACTCACCCTACTCCTTAATCTAGGAGATTCATCCACATCTCGCAACCTCCCTTGATGGCACTAGAGTATATAAATTAAGTAAATATCTAATCACTGATATTTAATAGCACACACAATATATACACACATCTATATATATATACTATCACTACACCGTATATATATAATATAAAACTCGGTTTTACCGTGTACTCAAAGATCCGTAACACTAGCCTGAAATTTTCGGAGTCTATGTCCCGACTCTCTTAACTAATTTTCTCACTTAATAATTTATCATCTTCCCGAGCCTGTGGTCCGACTCTAAATAATAATACTCTACACAATAATTTATATGAAATTTGCTCGAGTCTATGATTCGACTCTTATTTAATTAATTTACACATTAATTAATTAACACAACTCCGAGCCTGTGGTCCGACCCTCATTTAATTAATTTACACATTAATTAATTAACACATATCCGAGTCTTTAGTTCGACCCTCATTTAATTAATTTACACATTAATTAATTAACACAAATCCGAGTCTGTGGTCCGACTATAATATAATTAATTCACACCTCAATTAATATACTATTTTTTCCGCGTCTATGGTCCGACTCTAATTAAACTAATTAACACACCTATTAATTTAATACCTTCCCGAGTCTATCGTCCGACTCTAATTAAATTAATTAACACACCTATTAATTTAATACCGATCTGAGGGTGTGGTACGACTTTCATTTAATTAATTTACACATTAATTAATTAATACCCTTCCCGAGTCTACAATCCAAATATAAATTAATTAATCATAATATCAATTAATTTAATACTTTTCCGAGTCTACCTTCCGACTCTACCTTCATTAATTAACACGTCCATTAATTTAATAACTTGGTGTCACTCAACCATTATCCCCGGACTCGCTCACTTGGCCCATAACTTAATATTTCCCGAGTCTATGTTCCTATCACAAGGAAACACACAATAGGCATTCACAACCCAAGTAATCCTATAAAACAGTAGATATTTACACAACCCAATTATTCATACTTGTACGTAATATATTTCTCTCTAATATTCACCGTACTTGTTTGCTTTACCAATTTATTTCACTTTCGTATTAATTCAAGTATTCACACAACTCTAAGGGTCCTAGTTACCCCTTGTTATATCAATTCAGTAGTTACCCTTGTTAACCCACTGACCTAACAAATTTAAGTTCGCTCACGCTTTTCCGTAATTATATTCTTATCATCTCGAATTAGAGTACGTCACAATCAAGCCTATGAATCTCCACTTTAACTCTCTCACAAAATTAAAGTCCAACACTCAATCATATACCTAATTACATGTCATTATTCCATCAATATATTTCATCAAGGTCCCAAACACTTCCCCGATAAAATTTTAGACATTTGAGGCTTAAAAAGAAAAATCTCAAATTTTCTGGCAGATTAAAACCCTCTCGTAAAATTTCGATTTCTCCCTCTACAAAACTCCGATTGACCTGATTCCAAGTTCATTAGATATCTAAGAGAAATACATTTCCAGTAATGTATGGTTCACACTCTAATTCGAAGTAAAATTCAAATCGTACACGTTTAAAGTCTCGTCAAAATTCTGGCAGATTACTATGTTGACAGATCAAATACCCTGTAGTAAAATGTCTATTACTCCCTCTACAGAACTCCGATTGACCTGATTCCAAGTTCATTGGATATCTAAGAGAAATACCTTTCCAGGCATGTATGGTTCACACTCTAATTCAAAGTAAAACTCAAATGGCATACGTTTAAAGTTGTGTCAAAAATTCTGGCAGATTGACATCTTGTGTTCATCAATTAAACCCTAAGTCATTCAAAATTCATGTTTTTCATCCAAGAACTCATAAAGATTCCATGTTAATCATCAAATATATTCAAATTTCATTTTATCTTTACTTAGGGATATATAATACACCTATTTCTTACTTTGAATCTCAGCCAAGTATTCTATTAACAAAACCCCATTTATACCCAAAAACGAATTTTGATTTACACATCACTATGATATGAATTGATTATCATCAATTTAGAAATCACAACAGTTAACCACTTGTCTGAAATTGTTCGTAGTGTCTAATCCGTTGGTGTAGTCCCTTAATTTGGCTTTAAAATCCCCAAATTGGCTCTTGATTTGCGTTCCCCCAAATTTCATCTCAAACCCTAGGTTTAGAGTTGTGTTGACTGTCGTTCCCTAATCTCTCAATTAAGTTAAAAACCCTCAATCCCGTTTTTGGCCATCTGGGCCTAATTAATATGGCCAAACTCACCCCGTGTGGGCCCGGCTATGCCCAAAAATACCTCGAGACCCAATTACTACCCTCGGGTACTCTTTTCTGACTATCTCGACCCATCTGGATGCAACCGTGCACTCAGAACTGTCATCCGAAATACTTTTTGTCATTTCCAAATTACGATCTCAAAATGCGACACAGAGATTTCGAACCATTAAACTTAAAAGTCGCTAATTATAAATAATTCGGCTCACTCAATTAAATTCTCCAACTCATGAATTTAAGTTTCTCCAATTTAAATATTTTTATAACTCCCAAAATAATTAAATATTAAATCCTCAAAATTACTAGGTGTTACATTTTCTTCAAGTCTCATTCTGTCATGGATGCATTCATCCATTTTTTTACATAGGGTTTGTTGTTGATGGTATATTTCTAATAGTGGATAAGGAGGAATAATAAAGCCCTGTTAAGTGCACATGACAACACAGTGGTGCTAGGTGATTACAAGGGAAAGTAAGAAGCCCTTGTTGGTAAGAGAAATACTGAGCTTATTGAGTACAAGAAGAAGAAGAAGAAGAAGAAGAAGAAGAAGAAGAAGAAGAAGAAGAAGAAGAAGAAAGTTGAGGTCATCAATCTGACCAAAACGATGGATCAGTCTAGGCTTGCTCCTCAGACAATTGAGCCTGAGTTTGATGAAAGGATGAACGATGCCCTTATTATTACCATTAAGAAGGCCAAAATAGAAGTCATTCTTAAGTAACATGACTCTGTCAGATTCCAGGACCTTGGTTTGTATTACATACACCAAGGGTATGAGGATATAAAGGTGAGAATCGACCGGGAGTGCCTCAATTTTGTTGAAGAGGTTAGCACTTAGAGGATTAATGATGACATGGGAAAATCCATTTATGTGGAGTTTGATGCGTGAGAAAACGAGTAGGAAATAGTTGATGCCAAGTCAAATATTGTATCTGAGAGTCATATTGATGATACCCCTAAGGGATATAACACAACTCCAGTTGATTTCACTCTGAATGTTGGCACCCTCGAGGATGGGGAAACTTAGATTTCATTTATCTTTTTGTTGAACATTTTCTTGGACCTGCGTGGCCTTTTGATGAATATGTTTTTGGAATACTGGTATGTAACCCTTAACATTTCTTCCCTTCTGAGGGATGCTACACTTAACTCCTGGGAGTTTTACTTTTGATATGCTAAAGGTTTTTGATGTTCCATGTCCATATGGCCGACGTGTGTGTCTTTTCATGTGTATTTTATTTAAGTATGTCAAGTTTGCAGGTTTCCCTATTATTATCCCCCATATACTTAACTTTATTACTCACATTAACTTATAAATTAGAGGCCAAGCCTTAAATAATTTGTTTTCCAACCAATTCTTCTTAAATTAGCCGAATAAATTAATAAAGTGTTAATTCATCCTTAAACTAATTTTCATTGAAACTGGCCAAACTAATTATTAAGTTTTTCCAAGTGAAACTTGAAATATGTTTCTTTCTTTTATGTTTATTCAAGGTCATACCTAATTTTTTTATTAGGACGAGGGTGACATTGTTATTATTTTTGACAACTAGAATGCTCGCAAACCAGTTTTCCCTAAATCAACTAAACATGTATTAAATACTTGTCCTTGAACTAATTTTCATAAAATTAGCCGAGCTAATTAACTTTTTCCCTCTTATGTTTATCCTAGATTGGATCCGCATTTTACATTTGTGATAAGGGTGACTTTGTGTAATACCCCGTATTTTTATGATATTTATTTATGGGATTAATTGAATTAAATGTGTATTAATTGAAAATTAATCCGGATTAAAATACTAGCGAGATGCGAGTTGGTATTTGATTTTAATGAGTAAATATGGCAATATATGAATATTGAATTATTAAATTTGTCGTGAGATTGATATACGGCAAATTGGGAAACTTTGTTGAGACGCGTGTGACAGTCGCGTCAAGAATATATTTATTTTAATTAAAAAGTGAATTTTATTTCTATTAACCGTATGGTCGTTTTGAGCGCGCCAACGTGTCCGGAAGGGTCGAAATAGTCAGAAAACACTAGCCGGGGGTTTAGTTTGGGTCCCGGGGCATTGTTAGGCCATACCGGCAACGTATAAGGGTAGTTTGGTAATTTTGGAATTTTGGGAATTAAAACCCACGAAAATTAGGAATTTAAATCTGACTTAACCTTTACCCACTAAACCTACTAACTACACTAATTGACTTAATGGGCTACGGGAGTTATTGGAAATAGGTTTAGGGTTTCCTAAGAAAACCTCTAGCCACCATTGTCATCTTTAGAGAAGAAGTTGTAGAGAGAGAGAGGAGAAATTCTGCAGAGAGAGAGAGAACAATTCAATCTTCAACATCAAATTCAGAGATATATCAGAGGCAAGTGGTTTAATTACGTTAATTGCATTGAATGTTTCTTCCATGCTTAGACATTTCTGAAAATTTCATTGTTTTTGGTAGATTGATGAAAACCCATTAAATTGGAATTAGAAACTTACATTTTGATGAGGAATCGCATGTAGAATTGTATTTAGGTGATTATTATGATGATAATATATCTTGTATGAAACAAAAACGGATTTAATTATGACCATTGATGATCTTACAAATTTCTGGGGTTCATGTTCTTGAGATTGGGGAAAAATGTAGAGACTTGATAATTGGGTGATGATTAGGATGAATTAACCCCATAAACATGTTATTATATGACCTAAGTATGCTTAGGAATGATTAGAAACCTTGAACAATTGTTGGATTGATGTTTGAATGTGATTAGAGGTGAAGAAAAGTTGGAAAAACGAAAAAAGGAAATTTTGGGCTCGAAACTGGCCTCTCGTTAGAAGACCTGACCTGGTCGTTCGAACGAGCTCGTTCGAACGAGCTTCTAACGAGGAGACAGTTTGCCTTCTAACGAGGGGGAAGTTCGTTCGATGCCTTTCGTTCGAACGAACCCTCGTTCGATGCCCACTTCGTTCGAACGAACTCTCGTTCGAACCAGCCTCATTCGAACGAGACTTCTAACGAGCTGACAGTTTAGGCTTTTTGGCCTGTTTTGACTTCGCGTGTCCCGTAACCTTGTCTAATTGTAGAGATAACATTCCCTTGATGATAAATTGATATAGTTGGGATATTTGGTATATATTGAGGAGTAAAACATAGAAGTGTGATTTGAATTAAATGGAAATTGTGGAATAGGACGTGAGTGACTATTACGATGCGAGAATTATTGACGGCTTAAACAATTGAATTAACCGGAAACATGTGAATTGTGTAACATTATAAGTCGGTACGAAAATGAGAAGTGTACCACAAATAAATTATGGTAATTACTGGGATGTGTGCATGCTTAGTAAGTATATGATTTTATGTGTATGACATACCTACCATACTTGCTATCACGGGAGGTTTACGTTCGCTTAGGGCCCTCTAATCCTTGTGTTGCCCGGATTTAGATTGGTACCTCGAGAACATAGGTCAGAGAAGGACTTATTGGGAAGTTAATAAGTCTGCTGATCGTGGGAGCGTAGGTATGTACGTGACCCATGTGATGTGACTGTGTTCGCCTCCATTGTTTTGTGATTTGCTATTATTTGAGTACGATTCCTGAGAGATTCGGAATGCGTGATCCTTATGTACGTGATGTACCGGGATGGATAGCAGAGTATGTGTGCACCGCATCTAGTCTCGGGGTGCTTGTATTGTACATTTATGACGTGAATAATATACACTAAAATAATGGGAACTTTCATGTTAAGTATTATGAGTATAATTATGGTAATGTTTTGAGAAATTATAACGGGATAACCGGTAGAGAATTGTATTGCTAATAATTGTTAATCCGAGTTTAAGTATCGTCCTCTATTTAGTTGATAACGCTAGAATGCATAATGACAATCGAGTAGTAAGGGGTAGAACTTATTACGGTTTGGTTAGTTACGTATATCACTTAGATGGGTATGGTACGTTAGGAGTGCACGATTAGTCGAGAGGTGAGTATTTCATGTGAGTGCACGTCCTAACATGTATTTTGCATTCATTGTTTTAATGTTATTAAAACACTTGCTATTTTAAAATACCCTCCACCTTCGGGCTCTGACCCGTTTGCTTTCAAATCTATTTTGTTGTAAAAACCATTTTAGGTGCCCACCCACAAGGACACCATGCTTAGGATCCTCATTCAGGTGACGAGCTGTAGCTGTTTGTGGAAGTTACAGGACTTTGCTAGTAGACGCTTCATCTATCTTGACTCTATATTCAGCTTTCATCAGTTGTAGGGCATGTCGCCCATTTCTATTAGAAATATTTCCTATTTTAGATTTTCAGACCTTTTGGCATGTAATTAATTCAGGATACATTGTTTACTTATTTCAGTTGTGGGATTGTTGCGAGGAGTTTTCTTCCGGACTTATTATTATTTTGTTGGTTATTCTATTGCTTCGTTATGGTGAATGGTTGTTGTTCTTTCATTATCCTTTTTACTGTATGTTAATCAAACTTAATTTAAAATTTGGCGACTTACTTTTTAAATACTAGGTGGTTAGTAATCATTAAAAATGTTTTCGACAGTGATGCTATTAACTGAACCAACTTGGCATTTTGTATTGATTTAATAAAGGAGTAGCTACCCGGTATTTAATTAGTCGGGGTGTCACACTTTGTTTTGAAAAATTATTTTTATTTGAGCTTTGGCTCATCACTTTTAAGTTAGGATTTCTAACTTTTATTGGAGGCATTTATGCCGACCTTTTTGTAGTAAAAGATTTTTACCATTAATGAAATTTGACCAAGACTTATCGGGTTGTATATGGTCTTTATAGGTTTCGGCTCCAATCTCTTCATATTTAGGCTTATTTATCCTCATAGTTTTGTCCTAAAGATAGTCCACGCTTTCATTGGGTTAATATTTTTTAGGATCCAACCTTCATCTATGTCATAGTCAAAGAAATTTCTATTAGTTTAGATCCCTTTAACATTTCCCTTTTTATGTCAGAGACGATTTTTATCAAAAGAAGGAGCATGGAATAAACTGATAAGTAAGATGAGAGGGAAATTTCTATTTTCATTCATCCACATGGGAAAACTAACATCATGCAAGAAACTATTATTTATACAATCCCTTTTTCTACCTATAATGGTAGTACTTCTTCAAATGCTCTACATTCTAAGGATTGGAAATGGGTTCACCTTCGAGGTTTTCAAGCCGATCGGTCCCCATAAGAACTTCTTCGATAATTTTATAGGGGTCGTTCATCTTTTGGATAACTTTCTTAAGGACATAATCCCCTACCTTCAATGGTTAGCTCACAACTGTATTGGTATAGTACCTGGCAGATCTTTGGTGAAATGTTGCCTGCCTCATCTGTGCGTCCTCTCTGATTTCTTCAACCAGCTCTAAGTCCAATCTCATTTCTTCGTCATTGTTTTGCTCTCTAAAATGTTGTACTCAGTGGCTTGGCAAACTAATTTCAAGAGGAACGGCAACCTCAAGCTCATATGTATGAGTCATCCTATAGTCCCATAATAAGTTGTATAATTCTTTCATCCTTTTCCCGTTTTCATCTTTAAGCCTTGCTTTGATGCCTGAAAGAAAAGTTTGGTTTGTAACCTCAGTCTGAACATTTGTTTCGGGATGATCAGGAGCTAAAAATAAATGTTTAATCCCTTGTTTTTCATAATAGGCTTCCAACGCATCATTATGAAACGGCTTCCCGTTATCAGTAATGAATGCACAAGGAATTATGTATTTGAACATGATGTTTCGCCGCATGAATTGGAAATATTTTTTTGGGCTGATCTCAATCACAGGTTTGATCTCTACCCATATTGTGAAATAATCAATAGCTACAATCATATACTTGTATCTACCAGGTGTTAAGGGGAGGGACCCTAAAATATCCATACCCCATTTAGCAAAGGGCCGCGATGATGTGATGGGTGCGAATGGTTGATGAGGCTGAAGACTTATTAAAGTTAAATTACTAATTTGATGATTCAAGAACACTATAAATCACCCTTACATGTTAAAATAATGTTTAGAATGATTTGTTGGGAGTTTGGGTGAAATTTATGAAGGTTTTAGTGGACAAAAATGGCGAAAAACGAAGTTCTAAGAAGATAAGGAAAAAAAGCTGGGCGCGACTCGTTCGAACGAGATTTCCAACAAGTTTATTAACGAGAATTCAGAGAATAGGGTACTTAGATCGTTCTAACGAACTCGTTTGAACAACATTCTAACGAGAATTCAGAGGCCATTTTCGTTCGAACGAAATCTCAGGCACTTTTAATGAAATTTCAGAAAAAATTAGAGTCTTACCCGGACAAGTTAAAAATGTTGAAATTAATTCGAGAATAGGAAAATGACCTACGATTATGGAGAGTGACCACATTACTTGAACTACTAGCATGAGATATAGGTTAACTACTATAAGTATATAAAGGGAAGTGTGAGACCTTGGTGGTATGCATTATATGTGGTGAAATACGATGGAGAGAATAGTTGTAAATTATAAGGTGTCATGAATATTGGAGAAAATGATAACATGTACAAATCTGGAATACTTGGGTGGCGTGTCTACCTATTAGTTATATAGGTTGTGTGTTCACCTATTGTATGATTTCTTATGTGTGTGACATACCTACCATACTTTCTATCATAGGAGGTCTTAGAATGGGGACAGTCTTATCTTGATGAGCCTTCGGGAGGATTTTAGATTGGTACCTCAGAACATAGGTCTGGGAAAGACTTATCGGTAAGTTAATAAGTTTGTTGTCATGTGGGTGAGTAGGTATGTGCATAGCCCATAAGGCTGGGAACTATGTTTGCCTCCAATGTGTGTGATTTGTTTTGATACGGTTCTAGAGTGATTCAAAAACCATAATCCTCATGTACGTAATGTACCAAGATTTGATAGCAGAGTATGCACGCACCGCAGGTTTAGCCTTTTGGGGTGTTGTGTTAGTGTGTGTGCGTGTGTGTGTGTGTGTGTATATATATATATATATATATATATATATATATATATATATTGTGATAATGATATATGTATATAGATATACACTTGTGATTTTCAACTGTGTTGCCTAGTAGATGGGGATGATAATGTCATCTAATATAATTTAGGTATGTGGGAACTTAAATAACTAATGGGATATTTTAACACGGTTAATTAATATTGGAAATGTAATACGGTATTTAAATGGGAAATACGGGTGAGCACTATGAATGATAGTTTGGGAAACGAATACATTCGGTCTAGTTAGTCAAGGTAACGTCAATTAGAATGGTTTAGCGGTACATTAGG
Source organism: Sambucus nigra (assembly GCA_949130495.1). Taxonomy (NCBI): domain Eukaryota; kingdom Viridiplantae; phylum Streptophyta; class Magnoliopsida; order Dipsacales; family Adoxaceae; genus Sambucus; species Sambucus nigra. The sequence goes on along the minus strand of OX422222.1, from coordinate 89,402,859 downwards.
CGTGCACAAGTAGTTGAGAGGTGAGAATGTCAAGCGAGAGTCGAAAAGCTAGCATGTATATAGTATTTCCTTGACCGCATTTTAAATACCTACTAAACTGTTTTAAAATATTTTATACTCGGAATATGAACCGTCTCTCGCAAAATCTCTTTTTTCTTGTGAAATTATTTTTAGGTGTTCAGCCATAGGGACTCCAAGCTTAGACTATCAAACCATTTGACGTGATGGAACTATTGTGAGAATTGCAGGTCCTTATATTTAGACGCCTCCACTCTTATCCTCTCGGTATCATGATGATATTTCAGTCAAGGCATGTTGTCCATTCTCAGTTCTCATTATGTCAGAGAGATATTGTACTCATTTTACTTCAGTATTCAGATTTTAGTAGTATTTAGTTTTACATTGGTTCGTTGGATTTGAGATTATTTATCTGGGACGTTTATTCCAGTTTTATTTGTTTCAGTTAGTTGATTTCTCATTTATTATTATTAATAGGATTGGTGAATGTGTTAATAGTTTAAGTTGTCGAGTATTAATTAAAAATTTCAAAGTTTTTTACACTAGCTTATTTAATTTATTAGGTGATTTTTAAATTAAATCCTTTTCGACGGTGATGCTAAGAATGAACCAACTAGATACTTTGATTTAATTTGATAAAGGACTGATCACCCAGTATTTAATTAGGCAGGGTGTCCCAAGTGGTATCAGAGCATCAGGTTCTAGAGTCTTTAGGATCTGTGCGGCTTATTATGCTTTCAGCGTAGCGTTCTTTGTTGTAGAGCCCTATTTTTAAGACTGTTGTATTCATTAATTGCACATTATATGTCTTCAGCTATTTTGAGGTACTAACTGTGGACTTATAAAGTTTATCTCTCATTTCACATGCCTCCCCGACGTGCACAGAGAGCCTTTAGAGGCGTGGAGCCAGAGCCTCAGCCAGCTCCAGCTCAGGGTACTATGAATGCTGCGGAGGTTGCCGCTATAGTGGCTCAAGTGATAAATGCAGAACTAGCATTGGTTCAGCTGGCCGCACCCCCAAGCACAGGCGGTGGCATCTGCCCCGGCACATGTGTTTCCTTTTGCTTGGGAACGGGTCAGGGATGCCTTCCAAAGGGCGCATCCCCCAGAGTTCTCGGGGAGTTCTGATGTTGTGGTTGCGAGCCAATGGAAAAAAGACATGCAGAGGCACCTAAGGACGTACGAGTGCACCGAGGCTTAGAAACAGATATTAGCTACCTTTAATCTAGTCGGGGAAGCGTTACAGTGGTGGGAGTCCACTAGCACAGCTAATGAGAGAGACAGCATGGCGATTCAGGACTTCTAGGTGTGGTTTGACCACAAATATTTTCCTTCCGCCGTTCAAACTGAGATGAGATAAAAATTGTTAGAACTCACCCAGGAGGGGAGAACTGTTGCTGAATAAGAGAAGGAGTTCACAAGATTGACTGATCTGGTGCCTGATGAGGTACCAACTGAAGAAAAAAAGATTCAGGTGTTGGCCTGACTTGGAGGATTCGTCAGCACCTATTGGGTAATCCTTCATTGAGATCGTATACGGAGGTACTTGACGCTGCTTTACTACACTTCCAGGATCACTGCTTCCATCTGAAGGGAAGTAAGCGAGTCGAGGAGTCCAACTAGCAGGGCAAGACAGGAGGTAGTGGTGCCAGTTAGGCACAACCAACTTAGGGTCAGCAGAGACAAGGTGAGGAGAGTTCCTATCAGGGGACCCTACTATGCGATATAGATCGGGTGATTACAGGCAGGGACAAGGATGCACATCAGGGCCAGCAGCGTGCACAATAGGGCCAGCAGGGCCAATGGAGGGGTAGTAACGACCAGCAGGGCCGAGGGCAACAGGGACAAAGAGGAGGAAACTGTGTTGGTAAATGTTACGTGTGTGGAAAAACTGGACACAAGCGTCATGAGTGTCTTGAGAAGGGCAGAGCCCCATAGCAGTAGCAGCATGGTGCTCGTCAGTAGCCCCAACAACTTATATTTCCCGTCGCCCTCCCAGCACCACCACAGATGCCAGCTTTGCCTGCCATTCCAGCAGTTTTGGTTCAGCAGGGACAACTACAGTATGGCCGTGTTTACATCGTTCACCAGGCCACATTACCATGGGCCCCACCTGCAGTTGGGGGTATGTTTTCTATTCAAGGGACTTGGAGCGTATTTTATTTGACATGGGGGCTTCACACTCATTCACTATATTTGCATGTGCCGTGAGATTTTTAGACACTACAGATAGTATGGTTACATGTGTAGACTCGTCGTTGGGAAATAAGACACTTATATTCTTTATATGTCAGAGCGTGGGTATAGAGATTGGGAGACTTATTTTACCTGTCGATATGCCTATTTTATACCTGTCCGAGTACGATGCTATTATTGGGATGGATTGGCTAGTTGCGTATAGGGCCGTGGTTGATTGCTATAGTCGTAATATTGTATTCGTCGTACCGTGTCAGGAGATTTTTTTATGGATATGCCTCGTCTTGAGGGAGGATCGTCCATCCATTTATATTACATAAAGGAGGAAACCTCTAAGGAGGTGGTGATTTCGCTTGATTCGATTTCGGTTGTCTGTGAGTTTTTCGATGTGTTTCAGGATATACCGGGATTTCCACCTAGTAAGGAGGTAGAGTTTGTGATAGATTTAACATTGAGCACTCGATCGATAACTCGTGTGCCTTATCGTATGGCTCCGATAGAGATAAGGGACTTACGGGATCAGATCGAGCAGCTGTTGGGATAGGGCTTTATCCGTAGGAGTACCTCGCCTTGGGGTGCTCCCGTGCTATTCGTAAAGAAAAGAGATGGGTCACTACGGGTGTGTGTTGACTATCGAGAGTTGAATAAAGTCACGATATGGAATAAGTACCCGTTGCCACGAATCGATGATTTATTTGACCAGTTGAGAGGAATTGCCTACTTCTCAAAGATAGACTTGAGGTCGGGGTACCATCAGTTATGTATCAGGGAGTAGGACGTGTCAAATACCGCTTTTCTGACGAGATATGGTTCATACGAGTTTCGAGTTATGCCATTTGGGCTAACTAACGCACCGGTTGTGTTCATGGACTTGATGAACAAGATGTTTAGAGAGTTTCTAAATCAGTTTGTCATTATCTTCATATATAACATTCTGATTTATTCTCGAACTGAGGAGGAGCATGTCGAGCATTTGATACAGGTTTTGCAGACACTCCAAGAGCATCAATTGTATGCTAAATATGCAAAATATGGGTTCTGTCTACGAGAGGTGTAGTTTTGGGGGTACATTATATCCGACAGGGAGATATCCGTAGATTCAGGGAAAGTGTTAGCTGTGAGGTCGTGGGGACAACCCATGACATCGATAGAGGTGCGCAATTTCTAAGGGCTAACTGGATATTACAGACGATTTATTCGGGGATTCTCAAAAATAATGGGTCCATTGACTAACTTGACTCGTAAGGGTGTGCCATTCATCTAGGATGATGCTTGCCAGTTGGCTTTCGATGAGCTAAAGGATAAGTTGACTTCAGCACCAGTTTTATCCCTACCCAGGCTGGGAGTGAAGTATCTAGTTTACACTAATGCGTCCTTACTAGGACTTGGGGGTATGCTTAAGTAGGAGGATCAGTTCATAGCTTATGATTCCCATAAGCTTAAGCCTCACGAGAGGAATTACCCCACCCACGACTTGAAGTTAGCGACAGTCGTGTTTGCACTTTGAATATGGAGACACTACCTCTTTGGGGAAAAATTTTGCCTGTTCACAGATCACAAGTCATTACATTACCTGTTCACTCAGCGGGAGCTAAATATACATTAGTGGAGGTGACTCAAATTTGTGAAGGACTATCACTTTTATATCCAATATCACCCAGGGAAGGCCAACATGGTAGCAGACGCGTTGAGCCATAGGCCAGCGGGCGAGGTATGGAAGGAGAAATGGAATAATTTGGGACATCAAGATGCAGTGGCCCGATCTTTTATGTCAGTTATGACCGTTACGCCCTAGATAGTTACGAGGATGATAAAGGCTCAGGCAACAGATTCATTCTGTCGATATCGGATTGTACAGCTTCTAACTGAAGGAGCCGAGTCTTATTCCGTGAGTTCAGATGGAGGCTTGCACTTCAATAGGAGATTGGTTGTTCCTCGGGGGGAGGACTTCCGACATACGGTGATGACAGATTCGCATGATTCAAACTTTACAGTACATTCCGGAGGGGATAAGATGTACCAGGATATGCGGTGACAGTACTGGTGGAGTGGGATGAAGAAGGAAATTGTCGAATTTGTTTTAAAATATCCCACTTGTCAGCTGGTCAAGGTGGACCACTAGAGACCGACAGGATTCTTACAATCGTTGGAGATTCCTATATGGAAATGGGAGAGTATTTCCACGGTTTTCATCACAGGGTTACCTACATCGCAGAGGGTGGTCACGATTCTATATGGGTGATTATGGATCAGTTGACCAAGGTAGCTCACTTCTTGTCGGTTCGGACTGACTACACTTCGGGACAATATGCCCAGATTTTTATTATTGAGATTGTGAGATTGCATGGAGTACCTTTAAATATCGTGTCCGATAGGGACAAGATTTTTGTGTCTCGATTTTGGGAGAGCTTCCAAAAGCTATGGGTACTGAGTTACGGTTGAGTTCGACGTATCACTTGCAGACGGACGAGCAGACGGAGAGGACTAATATGATGTTAGAGGATATGCTGCGAATGTGCATCCTTGATTTTGGAGGAGGTTGGGAGTAATACCTTCCACTGGTGAAGTTCGTGTACAACAACTCCTATCAGTTTACTATTGGCATGGCTCCATTTGATGCTTTATATGGTAGGCCTTGTTGTTCTCTATCATGTTGGCTATAGGTGGGGGGATAACAAGCTACTTGGGCCAGAGGTGATACATGATACTTCGGTTAGGATTGAGATGATTCGGAGTTGTATACGGGCTACTCGGGATAGAAAGAAAAGCTATGCCGATGCTAAGAAGTTCTTCAGGGAGTTCAGTATGGGAGACCAGGTGTTGTTACGTGTATCTCCTACGAAAGGGATAATCGAGAAGAAAGGGAAATTGGTGCTAAGGTACGTTGGTCCACTTCCTATCATTGAGAGTATTGGGCCAGTGGCTTATAGACTTGGGTTACCGGAGCACTTGCATAGAATCCACGATGTGTTCCATATTTCTTCAGTGAGGAGATATCTTCGAGATGAGTCGGTCGACACTCATATTTCTTTAAAGGAGATTAATCTACAGTCCGATAGTTCCTACGATAAGGGGCCAGTTTATATCTTAGACCGTAACGAGAGGAAACTGAGGTCGAAGGTAGTACTATTAGTACGTGTCCAGTGGCGACATCATAATGCCGAAGAGTCTACCTAGGAGCGCGATGATGAGATGCGTGACAAATATCCAGAGTTGTTATTATGAGGTATACCTTTATTTTCCAATTTTTGAGACGAAATTCCGTTATTAGGGGGGATCTATGTAATACCCCGTAAATTTTATGATTTTTAAAATATAGAATTAAATAAAATTAAATATGGGAAATTAATTGATAATTAACCCGAAATAAAATAAATATTAACTAGTGAGTTAAGGGTTAGTATTTATTGGTGCGACTTATATTGAATATTACTGAGTAAATAAAGTAATATGTGATTATGATAATGTTAAAATTATCGCGAGTGAGAAATATGACAGTTATGATATTTAAGTCGGGGTGCGAGGGTCAGTCGTGTCGGAATTTTAATTAATGAGATAATAAGTAATTAATTTTTTAAGTTATTCAAATGGTCATTTCGAGTGCGCCATTGAATCCAGAAGATTCAAGAGAGTCATAAAAGTCTACCCGAGGATTTAATTTGGGTCCCGGGGCACTTTTAGGCCAAACTGACACCCCCTGAGGGGTATTTTAGTCTTTTAAAAATTTAAAGAACAAGGATGGATGAAAATTAGAGTTTTAAATATCCCGTACGTAGTTGCAGTTAGGGTTATTATCGACCGAAATAGAGAGAGAGCCTAAGAGGAAGGAGGAGAAGAGTCTTAAAGAATTCTAAGGCCAAAACTCAACCCCTTTCACCAAAAACACCATTAGCGCGTAGATCGGGAAGAGATGATGACCTCCATACCAATTTTATTCAATGGATCATACCTTCATATTAAGGCAAGTGTTTAAACTTTCAAATTTACAGCATGTATGATATCCATGTTATCATAGGTTCAATTGCATATGTTTTCTATATGATTTGGGCAATTTTTTAGCACATGTATCATAATCTTGGATTAAAAGATTGATATAGATTAGTTCTTCCATGTTTTTAGTATGAAACCAACGAAATTTAGATCAATTTTGGTGTAAAAATCAAAGTTGTATGGTGATTTGGAATAACTAGGGTTTTAAAGGAATAAATTTGATATCTTGGAATTTATTAAAGTTAAATTAGTGATTTAATGATTCATGAACACTATAAATCACCCTTACATGTTAAAATAATGTGTAGAATGATTTGTTAGGAGTTTGAAGAAATCTGTGAAGGTTTTAGTGGACAAAAATGGTGAAAAACGAAGTTCTAAGAAGATAAGGAAAAAAAATAGGCGCGACTAGTTCTAACGATCTAGGGAACTAGAAAGTCGTTCGAACGAGATCTCCAACGAGTTTACTAAAGAGAATTCAAAGAATAGGGTACTTAGTTCGTTCAAAGATCGTTCTAACGAACTCGTTTGAACGACATTCTAACGAGAATTCAGAGGCTATTTTCGTTCGAAGTTTGTTCAAATGAAATCCCAGACCCTTCTAATGAAATTTCAAAAAAAATTGGAGTCTTACCCGGACGAGTTAAAAATGTTGAAATTAATTCGAGAATAGGAAAATGACCTATGATTATGGAGAGTGACCACATTACTTGAACTAGTAGCATGAGATATATGTAAACTACTAAAAGTATATAAAGGGAAGTGTGAGACCTTGGTGGTATGCATTATGTGTGGTGAAATATGATGGAGAGAATAGTCATAAATTGTAAAATATCATGGATATTAAAGAGAATGATAACACGTGCAAATCTAGAATACTTCGGTGGTGTGTGTACTCGTTAGTTATATAGGTTGTGTGTGTACCTATTGTTTAATTTCTTAAGTGTATGGCATACCTACCATACTTTCTATCATGGGAGGTCTTAGAACGAGGACAGTCTTATCTTGATGAGCCTTTAGGGGGATTTTATATTGGTACCTCAGAACATTAGTTTGGGAAAGACTTATCAGTGAGTTGATAAGTTTGTTGTCATGTGGATGCGTAGTCCATAAGGCAGGGAACTATGTTCGCCTCTAATGTGTGTGATTTGTTTTGATACGATTTTAGAGTGATTCAATAATCGTAATCCTCATGTACGTGATGTACCGGGATTTGATAGCAGAGTATGCACGCACCTCAGGTTTAGCCTTATGGGGTGTTGTAGTAGTATACATATATATATATATATATATATATATATAGTGGTAATGAGATATGTATGTAGATATACACTTGTGATTTTCTACCATGTTGCCTAGTAGATGGGGATGACAATTTCATCTAAGATAATTTAAGTATGCAGAAACTTAAATAATTAATGGGACATTTTAATGTGATTAATTAATATTGGAAATTTAATACGGTATTTACATGGGAAATTCGGGTGAGCACTATGAATGCTAGTTTGGGAAACGAATACATTAGGTCTATTTAGGCGAGGTAGCGTTAATTAGAATGGTTTAGCAGTACGTTAGGCGTGCACAAGTAGTTGAGAGGTGAGAATGTCAAGCGAGAGTCGAAAAGCTAGCATGTATATAGTATTTTCTTGATCGCATTTTAAATGCTTGCTAAACTGTTTTAAAATATTTTATACTCGGGCTCTGACCCATCTCTTGTAAAATCTCTTTTCTCTTGTGAAATTATTTTCAGGTGTCCAGTCACAGGGACGCCAAGCTTAGGTTGTCGGACCGTTTGACGTGCTGCAACTATTGTGGGAATTGCAGGTCCTTATATTTAGACGCCTCCACTCTTATCCTCTCGATATCATGATTCAGATATTTCAGTCAGGGTATCTCGCCCATTCTCAGTTCTCATTTATATCAGAGAGATATTGTACTCATTTTACTTCAGTATTCAATTTTTAGTAGGATTTAGTTTTATATTGGTTCGTTGGATTTGAGATTATTTATCTGGGACGTTTATTCCAGTTTTATTTGTTTCACTTAGTTGATTTCTCATTTATTATTATTATTCATGGTATTGGTGAATGTGTTAACAGTTTAAGTCTTCGAGTATTAATTAAAAATTTAAAAGTATTTTACACTAGCTTATTTAATTTATTAGGTGATTTTTAAATTAAACATTTTTCGACCGTGATGCTAAGAATGAACCAACTGAATACTTTAATTTAATTTGATAAAGGACTGATCACCTGGTATTTTATTAGGTGGGGTGTCACATAAATATGATGATGGGTAAATGTTAGGGTTTTAGCATATTCATATTCACCTTTAAAACCTTTAAAAAATCGCAAAAAATCACATATGTTGAGCTTCCTCCGTCAACGAGGATTAGAGAAACATTATACTAGTGAACCATGAGGCTTAGGACTAATGAGTCATTATGTGGGTAAAGTATGTTCTTGAAATCCATCCTAGAAATGACGAGAATCAATCGATCATTGTTCACTTTCCTATGGTGAATCTTTTTTTACTTTTTGGGCATGTGATTTATATCCATTCATCGAGTGTCGGCTCTTGCTTCTCCCACGTATGCTTTTATGTCAGTTGGTTGGGTTCCTTCACTAAGCACTCCCCATATAATCATGTATTGCCAAACAAAATCATGCATGAGTTTTCTTTTGGATCTTTGGGATTCTCAGGAAACTCGACTTTTTACCTAGCAGATTCACTATTTGATTCCCTATATTTAGGCTTTTTACCTTCTTTCTGTTTTGTTTTATCTTTTACGGGAGACCTTGGGGAATTACTTTTCTCCTGAGGATGGCCATTCTGATCCATGAATGTGTTCGTCTGACCCTTCTTAATAATCTTTCCAATCTCATCCTTAATAGCATAATAATCGTCGGTATGATGGCAACTGTCCTTATGCAATTCATAATGCTTGTTTTTGTTTTCTTATTGGGTGGGGACTTCACTTTTCCTGGCCATTTAAGCTCATCTTCATCCTTAATAGCATTCAGGATGTGATGAACCTTTATAGTAAAGGGTGTGTAACTAGTAAAACTTCTCATGATACTTCTTTACTCCTTTGTCTTTGATCTTGTTCTGAGAAGATGTCCTTAAACCACCCTCTTAGAGCTCTCCTTTATTGGATGCCATTGCTTCTTCAGCTGCTATAACCTTCCCCGCTTCTGCCAGAGTCTCATTCATCAAGGTAGGAGGGTCTTTTAAAAGTTCCCACTATAGTTATCCAGTCAAGATACCATTAATGAGGTTATCATCGCAATCTTCTCGCCATAATCAATAATTTCAAGTTTCTCTTTATTGAAATTAGAGATGAAGTCTTTGAGTGTTTCACCTTTCTTCTGTTGAGTATTTAGGAGGTGGGTCACCCTTCTAGCTGGTTTTAGGCCAAAGAAAAAGTTATAGATGAACTTATGAGCAAGTTCTTTGAAGCTTCTGATCTACACCTTAGGCAAACTTGTGTATCATAATTGTGATGCCCTCGTGAGGGTGCCTAAGAATGGCTTGCATATCATTTCATCTAGAATCGGTTAAATATCGACAGTCGACTAGTACATTTTTATATGATAAATGGGATTTGAACTTCAATCATATTTTGGTCTCACCATCGGAGGTTTAGACTTAGTAGGAGTGGAGTGGCCGATATTTTTTGGGACGAATAGTGACCCTTTCAGGTATCCCCTCTCAAAAGGGTTCCTACTCTTCATTAGAACCCCCAACTTATTTTATAGCCTCTAAATGGAACTTTTCCAAGGCCTATCACTTTCAGGTTAATTACCTCCTGACCATTCTTTCCTCGATCCCCCTCTAATCCTGTTAGTCTGAGTATGTGACGGATCTCGAGATCCAACGTAGGCTGAACACCTTAGGGTCAGTGTTCCCTATGTTCCTCAGAATACTTCCTCATGTCACACTAGTTTAAGTAGCAGGCGGGGCACGACGTCTGGGCCCTAAACTATCAAAAACTGACTAATTTGTGATCCTAGTGAAAACACTGGCCCTTTCCTGTAACAGATGCTTTATCTATGTTGCTGATATTATTAATGGGATAGAGGATGTATTTTTTTAGTTGGTAAGAGTAGTCTTGGCTTCTTGGTTGTGATGCAGCCTTTGCCTCATTTTCTTTTGGAATTTAATCATTTGGGTTCTCTTCATATCCTAACTCGAGCTTACGGGATCTTTCAATATTTATATGTCTTACTCCTGATGGTCCAACTTTTTTTGGAGCATTGAATATTTCCATTGGGAGGTTTTGACTACCCCTAACCACTAGAGAATGAGGGTTTGTGAACCCCTCTTATGGTTTTCTTACAACATATGGGTAAGAGTAACATTTGTGATTGCATATGCTCTTGATTTTTTATCATCATTTTCAGTGCTCTGATGAGCTTCGCCATCTCTGATGGTGGTGCACTTCTTGAAGCATGCATCTCATTAGGAGGCGATGGTGGTAAGTACGATGCCATTTTCAGATTAACAAATTGAAGTTATCGAAAAGTAATTCAATCCAAAAAGTACTGGGTAAGAGAGTGAATAGTAGCTAATTTTTAGATCTGGGTTAATAGTTCTACCCAAAATTTCCAGATCTCCTAAACAAACAAAATTGGGGATGAGCTGGTGATGATTTTAGGATTAAATTATCGTAAATATGACTTGAACAATTATTTTCACCCAGAATTGCACTTCAACCATGACCGAGTTCATAAAATACACAGAAACTAAGTTGAAGATGAAGAAGGGTAAACCCTTTACTTAAACCTTCAAATTATGGATCCAAACCTGAGCTAATTCAGATATGTGCCTATAATCAAACTGTGAGCGGGTTCACCCGTGAAAACTAATTGATTCAACAGTCGATTCACACAGACGATGCCAATCTAATATTACACAAAATGGTAATAACTAAATAAAAGAAGAGAAACTCAGTGAGTCGTTCATTAAGTAGTTTATGGGTATGACAATGAATAGCAAATGCAGTAAATAAGTTCATGAAATAAGATAAACACAAAGGGTTTAGAATGATTCAGTCAACTAGCCTATATCCACTTCGATCTAACTTATTTCTCACAAATTGAAGAGTGTTTCATAATTTATAGGTTGTATTTTCTCTCTCTAAAGAGTTTTTTAAAAGAGTAACGGTAATTCTTTATAATGACTTAGCGTATGGAACAAGTTAAAAGGCACAAGGTATTTATATGTGGATTCGGGTGTAATGTGCACCCCAAGTCACATGGAGAATGTTGATTGAAGTACCCTCATGATTGTTGATACATGTCCTTCTAGAATCTGCATGGAATGTGTGATTATTCTCTTCACATGAAATGAAATCACGTGCACCCATCTACATAGGCTCGTTATGGCTAGGGATGGCAACGGGGCGGGTTTGGAAAAATCCTAACCCGCCCCATTTGATAAATAGGGCGGGGTTGTTTACTTTAACTTAATTCCTACGGGTCAGGTTAATTTTAAAAATTGTAAAATTAAAAATACTACATTATAGTCGTAGAGGTCTACAATGGTTCATATTCCAATATGTGAGACAGTTCTCCAATTATCAATCCATGTTTTCACATACATCTTTTACAAAATTAACGTGCATATAAAGTTTTTTTTATGTGTGTGTGTGTGTGTGTGTTGTAATACCCCGTATTTTTATGATATTTATTTATGGGATTAATTGAATTAAATGTGTATTAATTGGAAATTAATCCGGATAAAATACTAGCGAGATGCGAGTTGGTATTTGATTTTAATGAGTATATATGGCTATATATGAATATTGAATTATGAAATTTGTCGTGAGATTGAAATACGACAATTTGGAAATTTTGTTGGGACGCGTGTGACAGTCGCGTCAGGAATATAATTATTTTAATCAAAAAGTGAATTTTATTTCTATTAACCGTATGGTCGTTTTGAGTGCGCCAACGCATCCGGAAGGGTCGAAATAGTCAGAAAATACTAGCCGGGAGTTTAGTTTGGGTCCCGGGCATTTTTAGGCCATACCGGTAACGTTAAAAGGGTAGTTTGGTAATTTTGGAATTTTGGGAATTAAAACCCACGAAAATTAGAGTTAAAAATCTGACTTAGTCTTAACCCACTAAGCCATTTCCAACCCCAATCTAGGTAGTGGGCTACGGGAGAAGTTTAGAAACCTTAAACTTACCAAAAACCAACCTCCACCTCCATTGTCATCCTTTGAGAAGAAATTGGTAGAGAGAGAAAGAGGAGAATTCTGCAGAGAGAGAGAGAGGACAATTCAACCTTCAAGATTCAACCTCAAATTCAAAGAAATATTAGAGGCAAGTGGTTTAATTTCGTTTATTGCAAAGAATGCTTCTTCCATGCGTAGGAAATTTATGAAATTGTATTGTCCTTGGAGAATGATAAAAACCCATTGAATTGGATTTAGAGATTTATAATTTTATGAGGAGATTGCATGTAGAACAATGTTAGGGTGATTATTCAGATAAAAATACATCTTTTATATCATAAAAACGGATTTAGTTATGTCCATGGATGAATTTAATTTTCTAGGGTTCATGTTCATGGGATTTGGGGAAAACTGAGGGGATTTGATGATTTGATAATGTTTAGGAAGATTTGGCCCTATTTAAATGTTTAATTATGACCTACGAATGTTTAGTGTGTATTAGAAACCTTAAAATGCTGTTGGGACGAATTGTATATGGGATTAGAGGTGAAGAAAGTTGGAAAAACAAAAAAAGGAAATTATGGGCTCGAAACTAGCCTCTCGTTAGAAGACCTGCCCAGGTCGTTCGAACGAGCTCGTTCGAACGAGCTTCTAACGAGTTGATAGTTTGACTTCTAACGAGTGGGTTGTTCGTTCGATGACTTTCGTTCGAACGAGATCTCGTTAGAATGCCCACTTCGTTCGAACGAACTCTCGTTCGAACAGCCTCGTTCGAACGAGACTTCTAACGAGCTGACAGTTTAGGCTTTTTGGCCTGTTTTGATTTCGCGTGTCCCGTAACCTTGTTTAATTGTAGAGATAACATTTCCCTTGATGATAAATTGATATAGTTGGGATATTTGGGATATATTGAGGAGTAAAACATAGAAGTGTGATTTGAATTGAATGGAAATTGTGGAATAGGACGTGAGTGACTATTACGATGCGAGAGTTAATGACGGCTTAAATAATTGAATTAACCGGGAACATGTGAATATAGCTAAGATGTGTGCATGCTTAGTATATATATAATTTAATGTGTATGACATACCTACCATACTTTCTATCACGGGAGGTTTACGTTCGCTTAGGGCCATCAAATCCTTGTGTTGCCCGGATTTAGATTGGTACCTCGAGAACATAGGTCAGAGAAGGACTTATTGGGAAGTTAATAAGTCTGCTGATCGTGGGAGCATAGGTATGTGCGTGACCCATGTGATGTGACTGTGTTCGTCTCCATTGTTTGTGATTGTTATTATCTGAGAAACGATTCCTGAGAGATTCGGAATGCGTAATCCTTATGTATGTGATGTACCGGGATGGATAGCAGAGTATGTGTGCACCGCAGCTTAGTCTCGGGGTGCTTGTGTTGTATATTTATGACGTGAATAATATACACTTAAATAATGAGAACTTTCATGTTGGTATTGTGAGTAATATTATGGTAATGTTTTGAGAATATATAACGGGATAACCGGTAGTGAATTGTATTGCTAATAATTGAAAATCCGAGTTTAAGTAAAGCCCTCTATTTAATTGATAACGCTAGAATGTATAATGGGAATCGAGTAGTAAGGGGTAGAACTTATTACGGTTTGGTTAGGTATGTATGTCATTTAGATGGGTACGGTACGTTAGAAGTGCACACGTAGTCGAGAGGTGAGAATTTCATGTGAGTGCACGTCCTAACATGTATTTTGCATTCATTGTTTTAATGTATTAAAACACTTGCTATTTTTAAAATACTCTCCACTTTCGGGCTCTGACCCGTTTGCTTTCAAATCTATTTTTTTTGTAAAAATCATTTTAGGTGCCCAGCCACAAGGACACCATGCTTAGGATCCTCATTTAGGTGACGAGCTGTAGCTGTTTGTGGAAGTTACAGGACTTTGCTAGTAGACGCTTCATCTATCTTGACTCTATATTCAGCTTTCATCAGTTGTAGGGCATGTCGCCCATTTCTATTAGAAACATTTTCGATTTCAGATTTTCAGACTTTTGGCATGTAATTGATTCAAGATACATCGTTTTACTTATTTCAGTTGTGGGATTGTTGTGAGGAGTTTTCCTCCAGACTTATTATTATTTTGTTGGTTATTCTATCGCTTCGTTATGGTGAATGGTTGTTATTCTTTCATTATCCTTTTACTGCATGTTAATCAGACTTAAATTAAAATTTGACAACTTACTTTTTAAACACTAGGTGGTTTGTAACCATTAAAAATGTTTTCGACAGTGATGCTATTAACTGAACCAACTTGACATTTTGTATTGATTTAATAAAGGAGTAGCTACCCGGTATTTAATTAGTCGGGGTGTCACATGTGTCTCTCTCTCTCTCTCTCTCACTGTATATAATATATATATGGTTTAATTGTAATTAACATACATATAAAGGGTATTTATGTAGGCGTAAGTTAAATGGGGCGGGACAGTTTTATTTAAGTTAACTCCCAACCCGCCCCATTTAATAAACAGATTTTTTTATTAAACCCATACCCTCTTTAATTCATTAATCGGATTTTTAAAACCGTCCCATTTGGGGCGAGGCTCCTACGGATTGGGTTAAATTGTCACTCCTAGTTATGGCTAACCACTGTTCTAAAAAACCCGCCTAGGCTCCGCCTAGGCACTCCTAGGCTTAAGGCTTGGGAGAAACGCCTCGCCTTACGCTTTTCACGCATTATTCTTGGTAAAACCCTTAAGGCGCACTTTTTTCTAAAAACAACAATGCTTTAGTGAAACGATGTCGCCTTTTAAAGAATTTGTTTACAAAGCGGACCATTATCTCATCCAAAATAATCAAATAGTATTTTAATTTGCATATATTCAGACATATTTTTATGATATGTGCAATTTTTGTATTTTAATAGCCTTGTTATGGTTAAAAAATATTAAATTATATTAAGAAGGCCTAAACGCCTTTTCACGCCTTTTTACGCCTAGGCTTTGCCTCCACGCCTCAATCACGCCCCGTGTTTTTTAGAACATTGTGGCTAACATACCCTTTTTGGGTGATTTATATGGATTCTTAGTAGTTTTATGGAGTTTGATTAACTTTGTGAGGTCGAAGGTATGAGGTTGACCCTTAATGAGTATGAGGCCAATTCTAAGTGAGTACAAGGCCGACCCTTTTTAGGCCAAAGGGCCCAAAATATCCATTATGTAGAGGATATTATTTCTTGGATAATTAGTAATGAAATAATGAAAAATGAGATGAGAACACTCTAAATTAGGATTTTGGCTTAAACCTTTTTTTATTTTTTTGTTTATAAAAATATATTTTAAAGTATGCAAGTTACTAAAATGGATAGAATTACTAAAGCTAATTATAAACTGAAGAAACCATATGGAGACAAAAGAACACTAGACTATGCAATCCAAAATATCCATTATGTATAGGAGATAATTTATCGGATCTTCAATTACACATAGGCTTCAATATAATACGAGATTAAAGACTATGAGTCCTTAAAAATATTATGGTTGAGCTAGTTTTAGTCAAGGGTAAAGTTTAGCCTTAGTAATGCATAGGCCAAGTCTTATGGGCCAAGGAACAAATTTGGCCTTATAATTTTAAGTCGAACTATGTAAAGACGAGGAGAAATTGAACATTAAATTACATGGACTAGAGTTAGATAGGAATTTAAACTTACATAGACCGAGCTCTAGTAGGCCAAGAGTCAACTGTGTGTCCACCGAGCCTAGGTTTAGCCGAATAAAGCCTAGAGTTGAATGGATGTACCAAATGCCATGGTTGAACCTTTATTACTGAGAAACAAATGCTTTCGCTGAGTCCACATTGGTCGGGGTTCAACTTGGTCATCCAATTATATGGTTTGATCCACTTGTGGTCGAGTTAATAATATCCGAAAGTAAAAGATGGTTATCAAAATGCTTGGGTCAAACCCCTTTTAATTAATCGAGCCAAAATAGCTGAACTTAACATATTTAATATAGTCGAATCCAATTGAACAGATTTCCCCCAAATTTAGATGAGGGTCTTAAGTCTTTAGGGTTTGCAAAATATTACAGTCGATCCTTAGGTTCGTAATCTAACAATGAAGGTCAATTCTTATTCCAATAAAAGGTAAGGTTAGCTTGATCATCGAGTTTGCTCAGGTCGATGGTCAGCTTGATCATCGGGTTTGCTTAGGCTAAGGGTAATCTTGATCAATGGGTTTGCTCAGGCTGAGGGTTAGAAGGGGTTTCCCACACGCTTAAATCGAGCCAGTGTTAAGAGATTGCGTTCAAATATTGAGGCCGAGCACCAATTTAT
Source organism: Sambucus nigra (assembly GCA_949130495.1). Classification (NCBI taxonomy): domain Eukaryota; kingdom Viridiplantae; phylum Streptophyta; class Magnoliopsida; order Dipsacales; family Adoxaceae; genus Sambucus; species Sambucus nigra. The sequence continues at coordinate 89,386,156 of OX422222.1, read as the reverse complement.
ATATACCAAGTGCATGTGTCGAGTATAATTTTAATTGCATCTAAAATAGATTTGATTGATTGTCGATATTAAATTTGTTAAGCTTAGGGCTCGTTTGCGAGTTTTATTTTTGGAGAGAAAAGAAAGGAAAGAAAGAGAAAGTGTGTTTCCTTTCCTTCGTTTGGGAGTTTAAGTAGGAAAGAAAGTGACTTTCTCTCGTTTGGGAGTTTAAAAGGAGAGAAAAGAAAGGAAAATTTTTAAAAAACTTTCTCTTCCTTTCTCTCCAAAACTTTCTTTCCAAATCGGAAAGAAATGGAGAGAAAGGAAAGTTTTTTAATGAATTGTTCCTTCTTCCTCTTAAAAAAATTATTTTCCTTCCAAACTCCCAAACGCAAGAAAGAAAATTATTTTCTTTTCTCTCCCAAACTCCTTTCTCTTCTCTTCTTTTCTCTCCTATTAACTTTCTTTTCTTTTCTTTTCTCTCCTAATAAAATTTTCCTTTCCTTTCTTTTCTCCCCCAAACTCCCAAACGAGGCCTTAGTTTCATATGGGTTTATTTAAGGTTGAATAAGCCGAACTTTGATTGATCTAGCAGAAGGTGGTTTGAAGATGCCGAACCTTTAGTGAAATTGCTAAAAGTAAAAGTCGAGATTATTATCGGTCAAACCTTGATTGTGTTTACTAAAGGTGAAAGCCTAGCTTTGGATTGATCTGAGTCTTGGTTGAGGCCGAATCATAGTTTGAGATGTTTGAATGATATCGTCAAACGAATCTCAGTTTACCTTAGTAAAGTAAGGGTGTGGACCCCTTTTTCGATCAAGCCTCAGTGGAGGTATTCATCTTAAAGAATGTGAACCTCTTTTCTTATCGCTTTATTCAGGTGGTTGAATAGAGGAAGTCGAGCCTTTTTAGGCCGAGGGTGAATTTTAATTTTAGGCTTCTGCGTTGCATCGTTTGGACTTGCTAATGCTAGGCCTTATCACGTATGGTTCAGCCCATATTTCCCTTATATAAGGAGTAATCTTCATTCATTGTTTACCACCTCAATTTTTTACTCCCGTGTTTGAAATTATGTCGCTAGGCTTGCAAGTGCACTCATCTTGTTCTTAGAGTTCATCATCCGTTCATTTTGTGCTTGTAAGATTTGTCATCTTTAGATCTTTTTTCGATAGTGATTTTTGTTTATGACTGTTTATCACACACCGTTAAAATCATTAGACCCTTTTAGGACTTCATTTATCAATGTTCTTCAATTTTAGGATTGTTTGATCATTAAGATCGTCGAGTAAATTATGTTTTTTGAATTTGTGACTGCCCGATCCATTTGAGGGATTCTTGAAAGAGTTTAGCGATAATATAGCCATGGAATCCCTGCACAACAAAAGAGTAGCCTCTGGGTATGATTGGTCGACCCCCTTACTGGTCATTCGTCCTCATAACACTGATACGAAAGGTTTATCTCCTCATCATTGTAGCCATGAGACCGTAATTAGGACTAAGTCGAATGTGCCCGGTTGTTCTGGTGATGGAATTTGGTCGATCCTGTGAAGTCGAAGGTATGAGGTTGACCCTTAATAAGTATGAGGACAATTCTAAGTGAGTACGACGCCGACCCTTTTAGGCCAAGGGGCCCAAAATATCTATTGTGTAGAGGATACAATTTCTTAGATAATTAGTAATAAAATAATGGAAAATGAGATGAGAACACTTTAAATTAGGAGTATGGCTTAAACTCTTTATTTTCTTATTTATGAAAATTTATGTTAAAGTACGTAAGATACTAAAAAGGATATATAATTATCAAAGCTAATTATAGAATTTAGAAACCATAAGGAGAAAAAAACACTAGATTGTGCAAAGTAGCATTTATGAGAATAGTATATGTAAAAGTGTTCTAGACCCTTAAGCTCTTTTAAATTTTGTTTTAAACATTTGGTTTGTTTGATTTTGGTGTATGGATAATGGTAGTAAAGTGGTGGTTAATGGTAGGATAGGACGATGTAAGGGAATGTGGGAAGAATGTCTGATATAATAATGTTTGCTAAATTTAGAATGGTTATCGCACTAAAATTGAGGTCCTATGCAAGTGAGCTCAGGGTTTCCTTAAATAGGTAAAGATTAAATTATAAAAAATTAAGTTTGTCCCTAGGGGCCTGCCAATCAAAAATATCAATGGCTTACCTAGAGGCAGGTTGTCCAGATCTGCCTACTAAGTAGACCTCGCCTACCTATAATTCCTTCCTATAGGCAAGTCCCTATTTCCCTATTTCCAGGGTACCGAACTCATGGAATAGTGACCAAACGTCTCCCTATTTCCAACCTTACACTAAGTTTCATGCGTGGGATGTCTCGCAAAGCGAAATCCAAACAAGGAACCCCCCCGATACACTACTACCTAGCATTATCGGTTATCAAAATCCGTTAGGTCCTCCGTCCATAGTATATACCCCTTTATTCCGTCTCTTGACAGAAAAGTTACAATTTCTCCCGTAATTATGCTTAACAAAGAACGTTTCACTAATTGCACTATTGTCCAGTATAGGTTGGTGGTAATAGCATTCCATAAACCTCGAATACATACAATCGGAATTATCGAAATTCCTTTCCCTAATAATAGGGGTATAAATATTAACTCCCACATCTCTAAAGGATAAATATAACAATGCACTCTTCCTATCACTAAGTCCGGAGTGCTAAACATAATACTGAGTCAAATCTTTTCGCTCAACGGTAAATCCCGATACATACGGAATTATACTGACAAAGTCTATACATACTTTGGCATCGAATATCTCGAGCCCGCTATCTCCTCCGAAGTCTCTAGGATAGATAATATAAGTGCGAGTCCAACCTTCTTACAGGTAAAGCCTCGCCAAAACAAACATAAAACATGCTGCGCTAATGCAACCACTCCGATAGTCTTGCAATAAATGCCCACTATCGTACTAACCATTTCTATAACGTTTTAACAAAGATAATATCATACTCGTGTATCGCATCACTACAACGAGTAACCTCAATAAAGTATAAAACGTTGTTAATATACTCATTCATCCTCCGCGGATAGCACTAAAGAAAAATCCCGCTACACTAGGGAAAAATATTCACATTTTAATAACGTTTATAATGATATGCATTAAGCTCGTCTCACATGCTAATCTAGCAAGGAACAAAATATAGTGACTCGCTCGTGTCACATAAACACGCCTCATCCTCTGAGGATACAACTTACACTTCTACCTTGTCAATCGTCTTGACTGCGCAAATGGTTTTCGGACGTAACACGTCTACTCAAACCAAACAAAATTACTTTAATCGTTGCCTTTTATTAGGCACCGTATTCTTGTCCTTTTTCTCACTTTGGAACATATTATCGCGAGCGATCTCACTCCGCACAAAATATCTCAACACATAATCCACTTACCACCTGTCCTACTAACCAGGTTAGGATTGTCCTTCTCTCGGACTTTAGTAGACTCGATTCTCGTTAGCCATCCCGATTGTTCCTTTAACTTTTTAGGCCATATAGATCATGTTACTATCTATAATAGTACTTACTGAATTTACCATCACTTGGTAAGGATTCCTTTATCCGAATCATTTAAATGGGTCCCCTGATGTATATCCACATCCCTTTGTGGTGCTATATCACCACCGTTGTATTAAGTCTTATTCTCGACTAAATTCTTCAATTCCTTTAAGCTTCCCACACAAGGAGCATTATCATCTTTATTGACAAAATACAACATTGTCAACCTCTGAATCAGTCGTTCATCAGCTTTTCCTCCTCGAGTATTATCAATTATTATTATAAGTTGGTCTCCCACTTGGAGTCATTTCCTCCACTCGTATCTACATCTTTCGATACAAAATTTGCTAACGATTAGGATTCATATCCACAATTGGACTTATGCCATGCCATCCTGCGATGAGTTCAGAACCACGTTTGCTTCTCACCCTGAACAGTTGAGGAAGGAACATACGGTCAACACTGTACCTAAGGTTCTCCTAAAGGCATAGCATTCCACTTCTAAAATTGGTGGTTGACTCCAACCATTATAACTTCGTCCCGAAAGCCAAGAAAATTTTCTCTAAATTTTCACTTTCAGTTTTCCACACTCCGTCCTATTTTTAAGCCTTTGGGTACATTACCTCCTTTGGTAAAGACACATACAATTTTCGCGTTTCTAAAATTTCCCATTGACAGTCTTTACACGTTTTTGTAATATGTTGGGTAAGTTTACCCCCACACCTCATTTGACTATAACAGTATTTGAAAATCATTGTTGCACCTTAGTCGCCTTTCGAGTCTTGGCTTCTCGCGCCATAATGGAGGTGACCTCGACTACGGCCATCATCCTCGAATATATTTTATAATCTCAACTGAGCCCTGCCTCCTGATGTACGCTTAACGGTCCTCTTCTAACACCCGTCATCGCTCGGCACACGCACACATCCGAACGAAATTAGTATTCACTAATGTATACACATTATAACAGGAGAACGAAATCTCGTCAAAGGAATCAACAATCCTAAACATGGGTCTCTATATCAAACAAAGCAACGCTGAAAGCATAGTAAGCCGTACAAATCCTAAGGATACTAGAACCCGATGCTCTGATACCACCTGTGACACCCCGCCTAATTAAATACCGGGCGGTCACTCCTTTATTAAATTAATTCAAGGTGAACAGTTGGTTCATTCTCAGCATCACTGTCGAAAAAATACTTTTCCAATTTAAACACCCTAAATAATTAAGCTAAGTGTCAAAACCATTTAAAACCTTATTCTCATTTTATTAAATCCGGTTATAAAACCTTTAACCATTTACATTTTAAGAGTCACACATTAGGAATGAGAATAGAAATGAACATTCAAGAATTTAACCATTAATAAATAGTCCCAACATTTACAACACCAAAGAAAAACTTCCTGACAGTAATAAATCCCGAAATAAAGGTACTGAAAGTAAAAATCACAATCTCTGACAATACCAACTAATTAATAGAAAGAGGGCGACACATGCCCCTGCTGGATAAAACTGAACTAGGAGTAGAATCAAATGGATGAAGTCGTCTAAACAACAGGCCTGCAACTCCCACCTAAGCTGCAGCTCATTCCTGCCAAAGGACCCTATGCAAGACGCCCCTGTGGCTGGGCACCTGTAATATATACATATATATATATATATACAAGAGAGAAAGAGAAAAGGAAACGGGTCAGAGCCCGATAGTGTATATGATTTAAAAATTCGTTTAGCAAGTATTTAAATTGATTACAGGCCAATGCAACAACATATTAGTGCGACACTCTCTTGAGAAATTCTCACCTCTCTTCTAATGTGCACACCTATCGCACTAACCTTCCCAATGATCTATCTCGTCATATAATACACTATCTTTCCAATGATTTGACTTATCTTAGGTTATTCGCAGGATTTACAACTGAACAACACAAGTATTTAAAACGTAAGATTTCAATTTGTAACCAAAGTTCTCCTTTTTACTTTATTAATCAATAAAGTTTTCCAGTGTCATATTATACTTTCTCAAAACAAGTATTTATAATTTGAGTCATCAACCATGTCCTACATATCAATTCACAGTAGGCAGTTCCAGATTTCAGAATTTTATATATATATTAACTACTCGTATAATATATATATTCTAACAGCACCCCACATAAAAATTATGGTGCGGGCATACTCTGCTATCCAATCCCCGTATCACTCGTACTAAGGGAAATACAAGTTCGGAATCACTCTCGAACTATAGTAACACATACATAAATAATATTGAGGCGAAGCATAGTTTCCAAGTCCAAGAGGTCAGTACATACCCTCACGTCTCTTAGGATCGTCCGACTATCGATCCGATAGCCCGTACCTAGGATTCCTATCTTCTAGGGTACGAGTTAATATCCCCCATAAGGCACACGAGATAAGATCGTCCCAGCGCGGTAACCTACGGGATAGCAAGTAGCGCGGGCATGATTTTCACAAGTATATAATATATGTATACACAATCATATAAATATACCACTTTTATTATATCAATTTAGGTTTATCGCATAACCTATATTCATAACATTTACCTTATTTCCCATTATTAGTTATCACGTATAATGGTTTGTTTCTCACTTTAATTTGAAGGGTTTCTCCAACTTACTACGTAGCCCTCATGGACTCTATCCTTCCAAAGGTACAATTCAGTAGATATCCATTTATGTTCCAACGTAACTCTCTCTTACGTGTCTCTCCCCTTTAATATATACTTAAATTGTCCCTTATGTAAAATATCCCAAAAATATAGATTTCGTCTTACATTAAAGGTCTCTTATTCATTAAAGAATCCTACTGGTCATCAATAACTCCCAAATTATTTTAGCAAGGATGTCTAAGGAGTTTTCTTCATTTCGAATCAATTCAACAATTTTGAAAAGGGAACTTAAGTCTGCCAGGAGGGGTCGATCGATCGAGGTCTGGGGCTCGATCGATCGAACCTTCGATCGATCGAAGCTCTGGGTTCGATCGATCGATCAAACAGATATGGCGAATCCTGCAGTTTTTGCAGTTACGGGTTTTCTCACAAAACTTCATCCAAATCCTAACTTTCCATACCCAACGTCCAGAAAATTATACTACTAACATTATATCATCATACCAGATATTTCCAACGTGAAGCATGTAGATTTCTATCACTAAACATGGATTATCAGCCCACAATTCATATAAATATCAAGAACCCTAGATTTCACTTAAACATGGTTCTAACAAATCTTTTCCAGAATTTCCTTCTCATAAAACATCATAATTTTGTGGTTTAAATCCTCTACATGACAAACGGTTTCCAGAATATCATATAAATCATCACTACATGCAATTTCCTATCTCAAATTGGGTTTTTCTTCCATAAATCTCACCCTAATCATCCCTAGACTAACATGAGTGATGCATCAACGAAAATAAGCAAGATAAACACATGCTTGGGATTTTTAGAAGTCTGGTTTGGTGCCGAAATTGGTGTGGTTGCGTTCCCCGTCTCGCGATCTACACGTTGGTGGTGGAGGCGGTGCAAATGGATGGATTTCGGGTCTTGGATTGCTTTGAAAGCTCTCTCCTTCCCTCTCCTATGGCCGTCACTTGTCTTTGGTTGTTCTAACCCTAGAATACAACCTAGATATCTTATATAACCCTTTTAATTTTCGTGGGTTTAATTATCCAAAAATACAAAATGACTAAAATGCCCTCTCGGGGTACTAATTAAGCCTAAAATAGCCCTGAGACTCAAACTAAACCCCCGGGTACACTTTTATGACTATCTCGACCCTTCCGGACACGTTGGCGCACTCAAAACGACCATACGAACAACTTATAAAATACTCACTTTTATTTAACAATATTTAGTCCCGACGCGACACGGGCGCGTCCCGACTTAAATTTCCATAATTGTCATTTTATTCACACGTGACAATATTATAAAAATAAATCTCATATATTACTATACTCATCCAGTAATATTCAACAAATAACAAATTTTCAATAATTACTAACTCTCGTCACACTAGTAAATATTTAAAGCAACATTCCAGATTAAAATTAAATTAATTTATCTCAATTAAATTTAATAAATCCCATAATTTAAAAGTTATAAAAATATTGGGTATTACATTCACGTCCAGGAGTTATTCTGGATTGAGATACCCCCTTAATAAGCTTATACGTTTTGATACTACCAATAAACCCGATTGGTGGATTTTATAATCCAATAGAGTATCAAATAAGTTAAGTTTTAGATCAAGGAATAAATAAGATGTTGGTGATAATTATTTTGCAAAAACTTAAATTTCACCAAGTGGGTATTTGATGCGAGAAATCATATTATGTGTTATAGAACTTTGAAAACAAGGCCTCTTTATTCGAGTAATTTTGAGATAATTAAATTGAAGTGCATTTGTAATTATTTAGTGGAATTAATTATAATTAAATAAAAATAAATAGATATCGGAGGCTATGATTTTCATATTTCGATTTGGAAGCTAATTTAATTATTTAACTTAGGTATACCATGTAGCAAACCCACAACTCTTTAGAAATCTTAGTTGACCCAAACCCACTTTATGTACCTATATATATATATATATATATATATATATGGGTCTAGGGTAGGGGTTTAAGAAAAAATAATCATTTATAAGGGTTAGATAGGGTGAGATAAAAACACCATTCACATTTTTGTGAAAGGGCGAGGAGAGAGAATTTTTTTCTTTTTCTTCTTCTTATTTTACCTAATTTTCATCTCTAAGAGTGCCCATATACATAGACTACTTTGGGTGGATCATATACTATAATATCAGTTATGTTTTGATCTTATAAGAAAGGTGTAAAGATGTTGAATCATCAATAACATCTTCTTCCTCGTCTTTGTCTCCTATGTTGGATCACTTACAAGAAGATGTTATTTTATATCAAGTTTTTGTTTTTGTTTATGATCATATACTCTAATATCAAGTTTCTATTTTTTATATTCTGAAATACGATGAATTAAAATTCTTAGGGGAAAACTTTTTATTGTTAATACCATCAACTATGTGACCAGTTTAGAATCAAATACTTTTTATTTTCACCTATACAACCTCAATGCAATGACCTAGTGGAAGTAAAGAATATAGTTATCCTACCTAGGATAATGACTATATTAGATAACTCTAAGAATTTATAGGTGACCTTGTACGCAATATTCTTTGAGCATATTGAATGATGATAAGGGAAATAACTTGATAAATAATATTCTCTCCATGTTCGGCTCAGATGAAGTCATCCCTATTGAATTGGGTATTCCAAACCTCACATTCAACTACTTTGAGGCCTAAGACAACGAGCAACCGATGAAGGGAATCTTGGAATAATAGGATGAGAAATAGATCAAGCAACACTCTTGATAGTTGTCACCAAGATGAAAGCCTCCCAATATTAACATAAGGGTGGGGCATTAAATTTTCAAGGTGAGATAATTTGTGCTCATAAAAGCAACTCGAGCAACGGGGAACCTTGGTTATGACAAGCTATTTAACAACTAGGAAGACCCCTACTTCGTCACAAAGTTAATGTGTAGAAAGATAGCTAACAACTAAGAAGGCCACTAAATTAATTAATTAATTAAGATTAATTGGAAATAATATTAAGAAAATAATCAACTGGTTACCATGTTAATAACTTAAATAAATTTGTTAATTAGCGGATGACTTATTTTTACTATATAAATTGTGTTTAAAATTGAAATAAAGAATTATAATTATATTAATTAGAGTGACTGGATTAATTAAATTGAACTTCGGTTTATATATAAATGGACCTTAATTTGTATTTGAGATTAACTAAAGTTTGGGGTAATATTCGAGGGAGCCCGAGGAATTTTTTTAGGGTTTTTAGTGTGCCTTTCATAGTAAAAAAAATGTAAATGAGTAAACACATGTGAGTTTTGGGTTGGCTTTAGTTTGCTTCATAAAATAGAAGAAATTTCATTTTCTTTAATCTTTTCCAACCTAAATAAAACTTCGATTCATCCTAAGCCTCTGTCTATGTTCGTGTGTCTCATTTCTACACCTCTCACCTCCATCATAATCAACATCTTTGAAGCTTAAGTGAGAGAAAGTTGAAAAACAATTCGTATCGTGTTTGTGTAAAAACATTAACACGAAATTGACTTAAATAATCACGACAAATGGAATTCTCATATTTAATATTTAAATTTTACATACCACTATTGATTTTCCCACCTTTAAAATATATGGCTTATAACAAGCATCATACACAACCAAAAGAAGAGTTTTTTACTCATTTGCCCCATAAACTATGTAAGTAGTTTCATTTCAATCCCTCAACTAAAAATTTAGCCAATTTAGCCCCTAAACTCTTTAATTTCAACCAATACCCTTTTATCAAACAAACTTTAACATTTATTAACATAAGTATATTAAGGTCCACGAGGGTCAAAATAAATATATTTTTAGTATATTTATACATTATATATAGGCCTGTAAATTGACTGAGTGAGACGGGCTTGAGGTTGCTTGGGTCGGCCCGAATTGAACTGCTCTTTCTCAAGCCCGAGCTCGGCCCGAACTAAAAACATACCCCTTGACTCAAGCTTGACTCGCATTCTATAACGGGTTTCGGGCCCTAGTTAGGGCAAGCCCGAAATCGATTTCAATGGGCATATTTTATAAAATATAATTTCATTTGAGACTTAAATAATCATAAAAGGAAAATAAAATAAAAGTAATAAAATACAAATTTTTAAAACCCTTGCATAAAAATTATAAATTTTTAAATGTTTTAGTCCAAAAGAATAAAACAAAAATTTCGCTATCTAAATATTTACAAATATATTGTATAAATAAATTATATATTACATGTATAATTCATTTGTATATAATAATTTTTGGGCTTGAGCCCAATTCAGGATCATAGACATGCAACTCAAGCTTGACCCGAATTGATGCTTGGGCTTGAAAATATGGCTCAAGCTCAGTCCGATTTAACCTTACTAAAATCTCGACCATAATTTAGCGGGCCAACTAGGTAGGCTTCGGCTTACTCGACTCAATCTATAACCTAATTATATATATTTATACGTTGTTAATGGGATTATAAATTGGGTTGTCCATGTGGCACTACGCGTGGCATTCAAAGTATCAAACATCACTGTGAATTTTAGTCACCTGTCGATTATGGACTGGATAAGGATATCCTTGCAAACAATAATGATAAGATGACCAAATACAGTCGTATTGTAACTCAACTACCTAAAAGATAAGATTGGAGATAGAGGCCAAACCCATCAGGAGTACTCAAAGTAGTAGTTTATATAAACATGACTCTTGTATTTATAAATATAACTTTCCTGTTGTGGAAAAAGAGATATAACAATGTTGTATCCACATTTTGGACTCTCAGCTAGAATTCTTTAGTACTCCAAGTCGTCCTTCTCGTTGCTTAATGAAATCATCCTTTTTTCCCTTCCATGTGGACGTATGCAAGACCGAGCTACCAAGCCATATATATTTTATATCTTTTTCTTTACTGCATTCATATTCGTGGATGTTTTTCGCATTTAGCATTATTGTAGATTTACCCCCTACAATCATATATACATTAAAAATATATATGCAAAAACTATATGTAAAACATGTCACAATGCAATATTGTATTTTGTTACCTTACACTTTCGAAGTAAAACACATCAAGACACAAATATTATTTTTTACCAAATGCGAACACACCCCAAATATAACGTGACACGTTATAAAATATTATTTTTTACCAAATACGAACATGACCTAATTAAAATAGGATCCAGTTGGGTCATGTTTGCGTTAGGCAAAAAAAATGATTTCCTGTCTTGTCATGTCACTTTAGGTAAAAAAATAATTTCTTAATTCATGTTAAGTAAAAACACAATCTCATGTTGTGTTATGTTTTAACATATAATTTTACCGTATATAATTTTAGGAATTTTTACTAATTAGTCCCGTTTACTAAGTAGTCAGATAGGTCCTATGACCTTTTTTTCCCTCTAAGAGGTCCCATGAAAAACATTTTGTAAATGCAATGTGATATCGATTGCACGGTGATTCACAAATTCCAATTAAAAGCTTATTTAATCAATTGTCAATTTTTAATCCAAATTAAATTCAGCCCTAACACATGCATATAGGTGGGTAAACCAAGCCATCACAAATAAATTGCCGACACACAGATTTAAAGGAAAAAAAACTTTCGGGTTAAACCTATTATTTCACTAGGCAAAGGTAAATCGCAACCTACATACACAATTAAATCTGCAATGAATATCCGCAGAGACTCACATAGACCTCAACCTAGAATCAATAATGAATTAACTACATCAAACCCACAACAACACGCAACTCTGTCTTCAGCAATTAACCCTCGCAAGCACTCCCAATGATCGCAGTCTTCGTCAGCCGTAAAGAAATCTTCCCTACAAGAGAAACTCCAACAAAATTATATCTTGGGTTACAAATTGATTCACTAAAGCTATTGGGAGGATTTGTATATCAAAACAAAGTTAAAGCACTTTAAAAAGTGAGAATACAATAATTCTGCAAAAGCAGTTTCGTAGAATAAAACACTAACGTCATCTGAAACAAAAAGGACTAAAAAAACTATTTATAAAAATCTTGAGTTGGTGACTTTGCTCGAACGAGAACAACATGTCGCTCGAACGACATATGATGTCGCTTAAAGGGACTTCTCACGACATATCAGATGAGGTTAAAAAAAACTAAAACAGTAGCATGTCGTTTGATAAAACACTTCAAGCGAGGTTCAAACGAGGTATCCCGCGAGATACACTGTCGCTTGAAGAAGTCGTTTAAAGAGCTTTCTCATGTCGTTTGTATGACGTTGACATATCGTTTGAACAACGTCAGTGTAAAATTAATTTTTATTAAAACTCCGCCTCATGACTTAGAAAAAAATCTTTTGACGAAAAATGACGCTTCAGATGTTTAAAAACATTTTAGAGAAATTATCCCAACACTTTAAATGAAACATTAAGGGACTTAAACGCAATCTTACCAAAATCTATCTCGCAGAGGCTTCTTTGTTGAAGAATGTTGATATTCAGATCCGTCATGATGCATGAGTGAACTTAAACTTTTTGTGACAACCCGCAATCCGAGATAAGGGGTGGCCAGCCCGATACTCAAACATAACAGGAATCATGGATGGATATCATTCTCAGCATCACAATATAGACTGAGTATACGGGAAAACCACCCAATAAATCAGAAGACGGGTTGCCAAAAAGTGTAAAATTTTAAAAATGCAGTTATGAAAATTAAATTTAAACAACCCAATCTGATAAGCAAGTGGAATTCCACAAGAGTATAAATATTACGACTAAAGCGAATGTAAACAAGAGAACCGAATAGGCTGTCGGTCCACAGCTACATACAACGAAATACAATAATTTAAGTATCTTACATAATACATTCATTAATCAAATACAAAGGTTTGGGCCACACACCCGAGTGAAAAGACCCGATCATATCTAGAACAACAAGAATGAAAGCGTCTAATACATCGTCCTGTAATAACCCGCAAAATCTTACAGCTTGTCGAAAGCAAAGGAATTTGGGAAGTCAAAACGGGCGTCCTTGCGGAGGAGCACCTGAACGGACACAATCGTATATATATACAACATGGAAAGTAAACCGGTCAGGGTCGGGTTCTATATGATCACCAGAAGAATAAAAAGCATGATAAGTATGAACAGTTATGCATAAATGACAAGGATGATAACATGGCATGACATCTACATAAAAGAAAGAAAAGTAAATAACTTAAATTTAACCTTTCCTCATAAATCCAAATATCATATCCTTCTTACATTCCTTAATAGGAATAAAACCATTTTTGGTTAAATCAAGAGATATCATTTCCTTTCACTTATTAACTTTTATAGTTAATTATCTTTCCATTCCTTAATAGGAATATTATTTACATCAAGTGCTCTTTATGGCACATATATCATTCCCGTGCTCTTTATGGCACATATCCATGCTCTTTATAGCATTTATCATACGCTCTTTGTGGCGTTTAACAACCATCAAGTCCAACTTGAGGAGAAAATAGTTATATTCATATACATATAACGATATCTAAGACCGTCCGTCCGGGTTTCCCCACTGTGCGCGCCCCTAAATGACCATCATCTTCAAGGGCCTAACATAAGACAACTTGGGCACCTATCGAAAATACGTCGGGAAGCGGTCATGAGCCTGCGGGGTAGTCAAGACCACACCCGGAATCTCCTACCCATCGTAGAAAAATAACAATAAGCGCTCCCATGGCCTAGGACTATATCCACCCTGCATTCATTAGCCAGGGGGCTTCACCTCACGAGCGAACTTCCCTTATGATGTCATTTAGAGAGGTGTGTAACAGTAAATTAACATCTACATTTTATCATCATATTCATTAACAAATCCATTTCCATTTATCATGTAACTGGTTCCTTTTTATTTAAACCTAACATCATTAAACAACGGGGTTCATTCTAGTTGAACCTATTATCTTTAACACTTGTGGGTTCATTTTATGCGAACCTAATTCCCATCGAATATTATCATTTATTTTTCCTCGAATTACAATTTCAGGCTAGGTCTCCAAATGATCATTTTGATCCTAGAAATTCCCAAAGTTAATACAAATTTTGATAAGCCCATAAGTCTCCAAGTTTGGGCATTTAACTTCCAAACTTCTAAAAGTTTGAATAAAAGAAGTAATGCCTTAACATTACTTTAAACCTCCCCGAAATAAACCCCAGCCGGACCCATTTCTAGTCCAGGGTAACGACCAAACTCCATAACTACTCTAGAACTCTATGTTTACTTCTTTAAAGAAGTTTCCTAGGTCCTAATCCTAAAGAATAAGGAGGAAAATTAAAAGGAAAAGACCCCCAAAACTGCTGGAACCGAATCGATTCGCCCTAAGGGCCGAATCGATTCGCCCCAGCGAATCGATTCGCTCTGAAAGCGAATCGGTTCGGACAACAAAATTTAGTTTCTGAAATTGGCGAATCGATTCGGTCTTAATCCGAATCGATTCGGATAACAAGACCTGGGATTCTGCATCTATGCGAATCGATTCGCCCAAGGGGCCGAATCGATTCGCCCCTGCAGAATGGCCAAGTTTGGCTATGGAGTTTTAAACTCCAAAATTCCTTAAACCCAAAACCAACTCAAACCAAGATTATCTATCATCACCAATACATAATAAGGGCCTCTAACTCCCATTATGTACAAAAATTATCATCCAAAATCATCTCCAAGGGTTAATACCCAATATTTCAACAAAACCCTAACATTTCTAAATCATAACTATCAATGCAATTTATTCTACTTAAATCATAAATTTGCAAGTAGATTACTTGCCTCAAGTGTAAGAATCTGATTTGATGAATAAGGAAGCAACAAATCCTAGCTTGAATCTCCCAATCTCTCTCTTTCTCCCAAGTTCTCTTCCTCTCTCTTTCTCTCAATTGTGAAAAAAATGGAAGAATGGGAATAGGGGTGGGAAATAAAACGGGGCTTAAGTCCCAAAAGCCCACTTAAGTGGCTAATACGCGATAAAAATAATACGCGACTACACTATTTAAGCCATAACCAGTCAAAAGTGCCCGAAATGCCAAAATATAATATGGCACCTATTTTGACTGTCTCACACCTACCGGGACTAACTACACTATCCAAATTATCATTTGGGAATTTTATAACTCATTTTACTTCCGGTTTCATAATAAACCAAAATGTCATTATAAATCCTTATTGATATTTACTCAACATCTATCATTTTATAATTACTTACTACACAGTGTAAATAAATATAAAATGGGCTGTCAGAAGAGAGGGTTATTACACTTTTCTTCCACGTTTGTAGCGATATACAACATACTCTAATGTAAATCAGACTATATAAAATATGTCCTTACAAATATCCCCTTATGTCTATGCCAGTGCAAGCTAAAAATATCTGAATTATCAAAACAAATGTCACATACAAATCTAATACCCTTCCAAGAACCCAAAACTAAAAAGGTACTGAAAATGCAAGTCTATAAACTGTCTTCAAAATCTTCAACTTTAAATCTTCAAATCTCTGACTTTGCTTTCATCGGGGTGTGCAACATGATCATCAAAATTTTATACCTACACACACGAGACAAGGAATAAGTACTTTCGTGACGTATCGAGTTTGAAATGATATAAACATAGATCAAAACATTGATCAAAATTTCAAAACTACCCCATAATGTAAACTCCCCCATTAAATCATAATTCGTTCTCCCCCTTTTTATTTGTCCGAAATAGATAAGGAAAAGAATACACAAAATAAGCATGGAGTGTCACGACAAGCATAGCAAATCAATTACGATCATCAAGGATAAACTTGAAAGCTTCGACCAACTATTTTTTATTTTTCAAATTTTTTAAATAAAATGTAAAAATAATTTACCAAATAAATCTGACCCCATGAATTTACACTAAGATAACTAAATCATAGAAATGGAATGAATGGGTGTGAATTAATAGGAAAATCAATGCAATCAAACATAACTTATGTGCACGATGAATATGAATACTTCTAACGAATGAACTCAAAATCGTCCTTAGGTGTTAAAAATGTAAATTTATATGACATTGACTCAATCTAACCGACACATCAAAGTCTAAAATGATTTCCACAACAATAACGTCTAAAACTATGTATTGCCTTTTCAAGTCTTTGTCAGGACGTGCAAACCCGTTGTTTAAATTTCCAACCAATATCCCTCATAAATAATACATCTTTTATTTTTCTAATGAGGTGATCTAAAACTTAATGGCCCCCTTTTGGCCTATATATCTTTTTATTGCCTTTAAATTTTTTCGAGCTCTTTTCAACCTCTCTGGACCTTGGCTACATTTTACAATGCCACACTTTTTCTAGGTCCAATTTAAACCTTGGCTTAATCACAAAGGATAAATGAGTACCTTCCATAGCCCTTTCCCATGTTCACGCATCATTTTTTATATTAAACATATTCTTCACAGTCAACTGTTCTTACACGCACTACGTTTATTGTCAAGTTTTATCGCATTTGGTTCATTTTAAAGATAGGATTGAGATGGAAACACTTCGACCAACATGTAATAGACAAGTACAATAATCAAATAAATTTGTGTAAGTGCGCATTAAAGGAGACTAAGGGTCAAACATGTAGAAAGTAATCTCAAATTAAATCTTAATGACTCCAAACATTATAAAGCACAAAATGAAATGATGACGCATATCAAAACACTATCAAATAGTCACATGGATATGGAATGATGTTGTGACTTGGTCATTATAAATGTCCATTCATAAACGGTGTAAATAAAATACAAAACGTTTTTTGACTTTTTCAAAAAATTTATCAAAATAAAATCTTTTTGGCTTTTTCATTTTTTCTTAAAAAAATAGAAAATCTTTTTGTATTTTTCCAAAAAATTTCAAAAACAAAAATCTTTTTAATTTATTGAAAAATGTATCAAAAATGGAAAATATAGATACAAAAATGTTACGCATTAGAAATAGGCATAAAATATCATCATGAAAAACATCCTATGCTAGCAAGCACGTCTAAGCCTCAACCGTTAGGTGCGGTGGATTTTTCTAAAGGTGGTGACATCCTATGAAAAACATTCATAAAATCATGTGAAGTTTTGACCAAAAACTTGACTTGCTCCCTAATATGTGCAAACTCTCTCATGTAATCATCTGGATCATCATGTGTGGTAACACATGTCAAAACTCTATGTGACACACTACCCAATTTAAAGCATAATTCCCTAAGGTGTCCTCTCCTTTTGCAATGGGTACAAACATATATGGGCCTAGGAACACTTCTCCTAAAACGTTTAGGACGCACTATCCTCTCGAGAATGGGACACCTAGGTGGGTTGGGTTGAGATCCATATGGATCACTCATAAACTCGAGAACCGACTCAGGTGCAACGTGGAAAGTAGGCACACCGTCATGACCTATTCCCAGTCTCTTAACATTACCCAAGGCGGGACCAAGAACATCTTTCCTACCTTCTTAAATGTGTCCTCTAAAGTGACCTTTAGCTCTCAGGCACGTTCAAGATCTCTCTCTAATTGTGACATACGGGATACAAGTTCACTATTTTCTCAACCTACGACAATCAACTGCTCACGTAAAGAAACCTTCACCTTCTCGAGTTGACTCACCGACACCTCAAATTCCCTCAAAATCTCTCTCACACGCTCTCTATCTCCCTCTCTCTCTCTCCAAATATATCACCCTAAGACCTAATTATATAATCAACTTCTTCATCTTAAGGTCTCGGTGTACAAATCTCTAAACGCAATTTGGAGCTCACCACTACACCAAAACGCTCATTTAGTAACAAATTATTTTTGGTATTACTAACAATACTTTACCATTACTATTTCTTACGGTATATTACCGTTACTAATCTTAGATAAGTGTTACTAATATTAGTTGAATATTTTGAAAGTAATTATTTTTCTTAAAAAGTAGGTTAAATTTTTTTCCCAAGGACGTCTCTCTCCAAAACTTCCCCAAACCCGAAGCTCTTCAAATCGCGACCTAGGGTTCCAAAACTTCATACCTTCAAATCGCGACTCAAATCTTCATACCTTCAGAACTTCATACCTTCAAATCACGACCCAGGGTACTTCGAAGCTCTCCAAATCGCAACATCCTTGTGATTTGGAAGAACTAGGTATGTTTCTCTCTCTCTCTCTCTCTCTCTCTCTCTCTCTATATATATATATATATATATATATATATATATATATATATATATATATATATATATATATTGTGGTATTATTTCTGGTGGTTATTGTGTTATGGTATTTTCTTACATTTAGAGGTATGTGCTAGTAATGACTAAGTCATAATTTAATATATACTTTAGGACTTCCAATTAATCATTTCTTATATTTAGAATTTAATATATATATATATATATATATGTTGTGGTATTTACTATGTGTCAATATATGACAGATATTTGTAAAAACATTGAATTCATTCAGACATATTATTTTTGACAAAAAAAATGTTATGATTTACTCATGTGATGTGAGGCTGGTGTTTGTTATGATTCTCCTAGAAACTCGGTCTCTTTGATAGTCATGTTGGTTATGAAAATGATTTATAACTTATACATTATAAGTTAGTAATGAACGATTTGGGCATTTGCCTTGAAATTTTTTTTGAGGTGTGCAGGAGGGTAAGAAATAATTTCCAAGAATTTTTTTGGTGTGGGAACTTTTTCCACCCCAAGCTACTAACCACAGATTTGAACACAAACTATCAACTACATCCTTAAACATAAACTAGTTGACTAGTTTGTTCGACAAGCAGAGCCTAGTGTGGGTCCATGCCACACTAGAAGAATTTAGGTTTGAGAGTTATGACTGGAGTGCAGTTGAGTGCGAGTATGAGTGTGATATAGGTGCATCACTCAATATAAACGACCCTAAGGTGTTATATGAATTTGATGAGATTCCATAAACTTACATTTAGAGTTATGAGATCACCCGAGCTTTTCTATAAATACCGACTTTTATTTTGAGCTTTTTAATTGTGGAAGCACTGAATTTCTCCACAATTAAAATAAATAAAGTTATAGTTGACATGTTGAATTTTTTCTGAATAAACTTGAAGGGGTGAAATGTGGAATTTCGTGTTTTGTTGAAAATTTTGCTTTGGTCAGTTGGAGTTTTTTTCATAGTTGACTTGACATGTTAAAATGTTTTTTTTCAATAGATATGCAATGCTATTGCAGTTGTTAGATTACTAAACGCAACTCTTGGTCTTACAATTTTTTAAGACCAAGAGTTTGAGATCCAATGAACATATCTATTGAATTTATACAGTAGTAGCGTGTATAAATTTATATTAAGTTTTAAAGTGGTGGAAGAATCCTGAAAAGTGGAGCTTTATCAATTTATGGGCAAGGATAATGTACCCTTCCACATCGTAAGAATTCTCAATCTCTCGTAACTTTTGATGATTTGTTATTACATATGTTGTGTGTTGATATAAAGTTCATTGTATGTCTAAATCTATTTTATTTTCATTTCATATGAATTGGAAATTTAAAAATTCAAAAAATGCTATTAATTTTTTTTGCAGCCTTAGAAGTGTTGAACAACAGGTCACCCTAATAAAAATTACCAAACCTCGAGGTTATATTCCTATTTACCTATATTATATTTCACTTTACTGGTTTTTGACAAGTTATATTCCCCTTTAACTATTTTATATTCCTCTTTACATCCTATAAATGATTCATTTCTACAGGACAAGGATATGGCTCTGTAATTCTTAATGCCAAGGGGGAAGATGATCATATGTTGACAAAGACATTGGCAGAAAAAGTCGGTGTGGATGAGTTACCAACAGATTATTATATCCCTTCAATGAGGTGAAATCCCGTTTATGTTTAACTTTTATTGATTCTTGAGGTTTAAAATCACTAAAAGTTAAACCTCATTGAAGTGTTGCATAGAAGGATATCATACCAATGGGATGCATATATTGACCTTTTTGAAAGTATATTTTTCTTAAGCAGAAAAATTTTATTGCATAAAATGAATCATGGGTTGGGTTCATGTCTAGTTTCAGGACACATGTTAACGTTACTGTAGATTATGAAAGTGTTGGTTAGTTGGTATACAATACAACTTATATTCACTACAGTAAATGTATGGTAGGATGATCATACTGAGGGGATGATACGCGTATAAGCGACAACCTATTTTGTACCCAAAACAGGTAACCCCCTCTTTAAACAAAATAACTTAACATGCATATAAATCTAGGAACTCAACCATCATCTTTTAATCTTTTAAATCATGATTATTGCTTAGAAGTTCAGTTCCAGCTGTATTTATTGCACAAAACTAGCACACGCATTCTGAGAAGAAGTTATCTTGATTAATTATTTATAAATATTATTTTGAACCAGAGTCATCAACAGGTTCAACACCACCTCATGTCGAGAGCACATTGCATATGCTTCATTTTGACTTTTCGTAATCCGTCTGTTCATATATATTATATAGTTTTTACTTACTTTGCTCATCTTTCCAATAGATATACGACTTCCCAAATCACATCATTCTAGTAATATAACACAAATGATTTGTCTTTTACCATATACATTTTCCCACAAGTTACTTTACTGCTATGTTCGGATCTTACGAAGTATATAAGAGAATATGAGAGAAAATATATATACTTCCTCTGATCAAATTAAGAGTCCGCGTTTGAAAGCCAAATCTTTTAAGAAAATTTGACTTTTAACATAATCAGTGGCTAAATTATAAAATATTTGAATATCGTGTAATTTGGTTCACTTGACTTTCAAAGTGCTCTCTTGATTCGGATGTACAAAAAAAATAGGATTCTTTAATTTGGGATGTAAGGAGTACACACACACACACACACACACACACACACACACACACACACACACACATATATATATATATATATATATATATATATATATATATATATATATATATAGAGAGAGAGAGAGAGAGAGAGAGCGGTTCTCATGCATACCCCAGTTTGCATACCGCTGGCGCGGACCAATTTTGATAAAATAGTAAAAAAAATATTTTTGATGTCATTTTTTTTATAGTTTCTAAACATTTCAATAGGACCATAAAAAAAATCAACTCAAAATGAATTTTTTTGCTATTTTAAAAAAATCGGTCAAACTTTGTCAGTTTTTAACAACTTAAAAACTGACAAAGTTTGACCGATTTTTTTAAAATAGCAAAAAAATTCATCTTTAGTTGAATTTTTTTTTATGGTCCTATTGAAATGTTTAGAAACTATAAAAAAAATCAGCCCGAAATTATTTTTTTTACTATTTTAAAAAAATGGTCCGCACGGAGGGTATGCAAACTGGGTATGCATGAGATCCTTTTTGTATATATATATATATATATATATATCCAATGACTTCTTTTTCATATTTTTCTGAGATCACACATAGCACCAAGTATCACAAATGCTTGAATACTTAAATTCACACATGGTAACACAATCCACAGCTCACACTGCGATTTAATTAACATGGTTTGACACACACATGTCTACCGTAATTTTGCAGGTCCTAGTAATGGTCAACCACCAGAATCTACTGGTGACTCATCCCCACGACTATGGTCTTGGTTTGCATCTAAACACATTAATAAGAACAATAGCTGCTCTCAATCGCGAATTATGATTCTCCTTGCTCCTATCTTCTCTTGACTTTTTACTCTACTCATTTGTATGTTTCTTCTATAAAGAAATATCACTAGAGAGATTCAACTGGAAATAGGATTGAAGGGATATAAGAATCTTGAGTAGCACCGACAAAATAGCGGACCGGACCTGCTCTGGGCGGGCTTAATATGGGTCGGTCCTCTATTGGGCCGGATTTAATATGGGCTGAATGTGATTTTGGGTCAGGTTTGAACCGGGCCAACTCGTTTTTTTCATAGTTTTTTTAAAAACTTGTTATTTTCAATATATTTTCGGCGTGAACACAGAAAATGAAAAAAAATCGTAAATACAGAAATCTTTCCGTCGTGTGCTCTGGTTGTTGAAGTCAAACTCCTGCTACTGCTCCAGCATTAGTCATTTTAAACAACAAAGATCAAGCACCTACTCCGATGTCAATTGCTCTGACTTCAAGCTCCGGCGTCAATCAGCTAACACTGCTAACTAACAGTTTCGATCGGCTAGCACTTCAAGCTCCGGCGTCCAGCACTGCTAGTGATCGGGGGCATATTGCCACAAGAGGAAATCTTCACAAGTTGGGACCACGAAGGAATTCGGCTAAAATTTAGGTCCTATGATAGGGAGAAAAAGTTATTAATATATGATGGGTTAGTGTTCAAATGAATTTGGACTTGTATTTGGGCCATTTGTTTTAAAATATGGTCCCCATATTAATTTATACTTCTAAAATATGGGTCCCATATTTTAGTGTTTGGGCTTATATGGGGATTTTAGTTAAATGGGCTACATATTACCACTGCTAATCTTGAGGTTGTTTAACTTTTATGTTTTAACTTTATTGATTAGGGGTAAAATGATTTCACTTTTATTGATTCTTGAGGTGAAATCCCTTCAATGAGATGAAATCCATTCAATGAGGTTTAATTCAGTCATCATTTCACCACCCTCCTACAATGACACTCATTTTTCTTCTTCTTTTTTTAGGATCCATCTGTTATCGTTGTCAATAAGCCCCCTGAAATGCCTGTTCAGGAGAGCTATCTGCATCTTTGTATATGGTTTTCTTTAGTAACAATAATAATAGTTGATCAAATTGTTGTCATTGAGTTACCTGTTATAGCTGATGGACTTTTAGGCAGGGTGGCATTAACCTAAAAAGAAGTTTGGATGAACTGGCTGGAACTTATTTGAGACACGACTATTCAGAACCACCTAGGCTAGTGAGTTCAATTATTTTTTACAACACATTATAACATGTTCATCGGTGTTTATCCTTCATATTAGATTACTCAATTACTTAATGTCACATAAGGGTTGCCTAATACTGCCAATTATCAACCAATTGTTACTACTTGTGCCTTGTATACTTATTTTATTAAAATATGGTTATACATGTGCCAAATGCTAGAAATCTTCCTATAATGCAATATTACTCGAAGTATTGACTTTATGGAACCTTCTTCTAGTGAAAGCGTACAATTTACAAACATATGTCATGCTATCTTTAATATTTGTTTTGATTTGAAGCGTAAAGTTGCACTTACATCTATACGTAGTGACTGAACTAACCCCAAGGGGTAGTAAACTCTCAAGAGTTTAAATCCTCGTGGGGCCACCTATATAGTGTGGCCTGGTGTGTGCACATTGGAGGGTCCAAACATACGGGATTAGTTGCTTAAAGAGGCCAGATATAAAATAAAATTACATAGTGACCGAGCTTATGCATGTCTTCAGTAACGCTTTCCATTGATTAATAGCGGTGAGAGAATTAAGGATTACGGTTAGCTTAGAACAGTGTTTCCTTTATTTTACTTTCCTTGTCTACTTAGAGTTTCATATTGAGGATGATAGACATTGAGTATGGGTTTCTTGTTCAAAACAACTCATACTTCAACATATTGAAACCTCAAAAGGGAAAATGAAAATAAAAGATTAATCAGATATTAGTTATAGATTTAAAAATTTCCTGTTTTTATGAGTATACGTGGTTTTAGGTCTGTTGCATAACTAGGATTTTACTTGTTGTAGCTGAATTTTTTTAGATAACCTTAACTTACATATTTGTTCCAAGGATTTTGCTGACTAAAATCACTTCTACTGCTCCTATTTATATTGGATCTTGACTCGTCAATTAACCCCATCTTCTTCAGAGGTATTTTAATGCTCTAATTTATAATATGTGTTTAATATCTACCTTATTTTTATTTTCACTTGCAATTCAAGCTTTCTAAGTTGGTTATATTGCTACAGACTGATATCTCATCACACTCCTAAATTGGTGAGAATTTGAGGAATACATTGACAAGTATATACTATGTAATTTACTTAGGGTTAATTTTTCATGTCTCTAAGGAGTAGAAACTAGAAAATTCTTTTCTCCCTATCATTCAGTCATAATGGCAGATAAGGTCTCAATAGTTTCTTGTGGCATGGTTTCCACCAATGAATAAATCAGATGTATAGTATAGTTTGTTGACTGAACACACGAGCAATCTACATGAACAACTCAATTATGGAAGTTCAGTTTCAGGGAGTTGATTTGGATTCTCTTCTTGATATGTCCACTAATGACCTTGTTAAGCTTTCCACGGCCCGAGTTCACAGAAGGTAGTAAAAAATAACTATTTTTTATGTGGGTATTTTTTTGTGGATTTTAATAAAGCTAGTGCATGAAATTAATGGGTCAATTTGTAAATGAGCAAATATCCTGATTGATACCAATGGGCGTGTGAAATTGGCGGATTTCGGAGTGGCAAAACATGTAAGTTTTTTTTAAAAATTACATTACTTTGTTTTATCTTATGAATAAATACCAGATAATAATATATTTGACTTGGATATTTGTTGAAAAACTATTATTGACGTGCCATAAGTTACGGAATGGTTTGCTGTGATTAGCTTGTCATTTAGATGATTGAAAAAGAAAAAGTTGGAATGGAAATAGGCCTGACAAGAATATAACTAATTAATTTTATATGACTAAATGTCTATATTATAACTAATATATGATAACTTTATTTTGTTTGACAAAATGTGATTTTTGGATCCTCATCAAGTTTCCAGCGTTGAGGGTTGAGGTGTTGGTGGCGATGATAATAGAACGAAAGTTGATTGTCAACAACGGACTTCTTTTTTATATTTCATTTGATTGGTAAAAATATTTCATTTGGGGATGATTGTATTAGGATGTTATATTGGATACTTTTATTAATGTAACTTTCGGGGTGATTGTATTACGATGCTTCATTTATTTAGTTTAAGTTTCTTTTGTAAATAAAGAGTGGAGGCTTATGTAAATGTAAATGTTGAATATAATGCCCTTATTTTTGTGGACTATTTTTGTATATGTTCTTAGGATTTAAATAGTGTGGTAAGAATAATTGAATTGTTTAAATTCAGGATATTGGATCTTGAAAAATATTTTTCTTAAATACGTATTACTATTAGTAACGGAATTTGACCGTTACTAATTTTGAATTTTACCGTTGCTATTAGTAACAGAATTTTCCATTACTAATTTTGAATTTTACCGTTGCTATTAGTAACAGAATTTTCCATTACTAATTCCGACTTTTACCGTTACTATTAGTAACAAAATTTTTCGTTACTAGCTTCATGCCCCACGCCTTTTTTCTAACGAAAAAATTGTGTTACTAATTTTTTTAGTAACGGTAAAGTTGTGTTACTAATGGCGTGTTTTGGTGTAGTGCACTTTCACCTTCACTTCCAAGTTCACTTTCACCCTCATTAGAGACACTCAAATCATCCTGGGGGCTCTCACGTGCACAAGTATCCTCATCGTTGTGGGACAAACTAGGTGTGCACACACATGACTAGATAAAAGACGATAAACTTCCCATGCGAAAACTCATCCCCGGAATCCTTCACCTCTTCCTCACTATCGCTAAGAGTGGCTCGCATGTCAATCTTCTTGGCGTTTCTCTTTAGCCTAGTGGGACACTCAAACGCCTTATACCCCTTTCCCTTACATTCAAAATATCTCTCTTCTTCCTCTTTTTCTTTCCCCCTCTCTTTCTCACCGCTCTTTTTGGCCTCATTTTTCTTTTTACTTTTCTTAAAAAATCTTTTATTAGAAGAATTTTCTTTAGAAAATTTGAGAAACTTTTTAAAATTTTTAGCAAGCATGGCCACATCATCAAAATCAAACTCGCCCTCAGACTCGGACTCACAAATTTTCACTTTTTTTTCTTATCTCTCTTGGGCACTTCCTCTCCTTTCCTAGACTGGGCTCTAAGTGCTATCCCTTTATTCTTAGGCTTGACAGTGTCAGAAAACATGTCAATTTCATATGTCTGGAGGTCTCCTACTAGCTCTTCTAGCTTAAGATTGCTCAAATTTCCTAAGGAATTCAACACAGTCACTTTTGGGATAAAATGTTTTGGCAACGATCTCAAATTATTTTTAAACACTCGTGCATCGGGAGTGTGCTCACCAAGATTGAAACTAGTGTTGACAATATCAGACAAACGTGCATAAAAGTCATCAAAACACTCATATTCAATCATGGTAATCATTTAAAATTGAGTAGTTAAATTTTGCTATTTAGACTCTTTAACCGCATTCGTGCCTCCATGAGTAAGTTATAAAACATCCCAAGCTTCTTTTGACGTAGTGC
The DNA here is from genome assembly GCA_949130495.1 of Sambucus nigra. Classification (NCBI taxonomy): domain Eukaryota; kingdom Viridiplantae; phylum Streptophyta; class Magnoliopsida; order Dipsacales; family Adoxaceae; genus Sambucus; species Sambucus nigra. The sequence goes on along the minus strand of OX422222.1, from coordinate 89,359,689 downwards.
ACGTCATGATACGTTGAAACTCGTCAGGAGAGACGGTTCCTGAAATTGCACTTTGCCCATGAGAATTAAAAGTGGTCTATTTAAATGCATCCTCACTTCAATCAGTCATATGTTTAAGATTGGTGACATTATTAGCGGTGACAGTGGGAGAAGTCCACACTCTTTCATAAACAACCCAAACTCGTTCATCAATGGCCTTTAAATGAGATTTCATACGGGTTTTCCAATATTCATAATTAAACCCGTAAAAAACTGGAAACCGATTATATAAGTTTTCATTTGGAAAAATTGCGACATCTCAAAATCATATTTAAAAAAAATCAATATCAAATTTTTTTACGAAAAATGGATCACTCGGTAAATTAGAGAAACCCGCTCCGATACCAATTTGTAAATGCGGTGCGATATCGATTGCATGGTGATTCGCAAATTCCAATTAAAAGATTATTTAATTAATTGTCAATTTTTAATCTAAATTAAATTCATCCCTAACACGTGCATCTAGGTGGGTAAATGTGACACCCCGACTAATTAAATACCGGGTAGCTACTCCTTTATTAAATTAATACAAAATGTCAAGTTGGTCCAGTTAACAGCATCACTGTCAAAAATATTTTAATCATCACTAACCACCTAGTATTTAAAAAGTAAGATGTCAAATTTTAAATTAAGTCTGATTAACATACAATAAAAGAATTATGAAAGAATATCATAACCATACACCATGAAGTCTCAATAAAGTAACCAACAATTAATAATAAGTCCGGAGGAAAACTCCTCACGACAATCCCACCACTGAAATAAATAAAACAGTATATCCTGAATTAATTACATGCCAACAATCTGAATAACTGAAATATGAAATGTCTCTAATAGAAATGGGCGACATGCCCTACAAATGATGAAAACTGAATAGAGTTAAGACAAAAGAAGCGTCTACTAGCAAGGCCCTGTAACTTCCACAAACAGCTACAACTCGTCACCTGAATGGAAATCCTATGCATGGTGTCCTTGTGGCTGGGCACCTAAAAGGTTTTTTTACAAAAAGAGATTTGAAAGCAAACGGGTCAGAGCCCGAAAGTGGAGAGTATATTAAAAAAACAGCAAGTGTTTTAATAACATTAAAACAAAGAATGCAAAATACATGTTAGGACGTGCTCTCACATGAAATACCCACCTCTTGACTAATTGTGCACTCCTAGCGTACAGTATTGTAACACCCCGTGTTTTTATTTATTATTTAATTAATTAATTGGAATTTTCGAGAAAAATAAATTTTTGAATTTTAAAAATTTTATTGGCTAAGAATGTTGGTTATGATTTTAGAAGAACAAAACTTCAAGCGGAATTAAAATCGGAGTTAAAACGGATTTTATATTGATTTTATAATATTTTTGCCTTATGGCATTTTTGGGGTAAACTGTCAGTTTTTCGGGGTGATCGATCGATCGACGGGGGGTAGATCGATCGACCCTCCCAGAAAACGTACGCTGTAAGCTGTTTTTTTAAGAGTTTGTGTAGGATTAGGACTCCTAATCACTATATAACCTTGTTAATCCGTAGGGGGACTTCTCATAATCACTTTTTCTTCAGTTTTTCACCAGAGAACAATTCCAAATATTTTTCCTCTCACTCATAATCATCAACCTTCAACAAAATCAAGTTTTTGTCACAAGTTTTGACACAAGTTTTTGAAGGCTTAATTGGGGTTTAATCAAGATCGTTCAAGAACACTCTTTTGCTAATTTTTCGAGAGGAATCCAGATTTCTAATCAGATTTTCAACACGATCTTCACAGGCATGAATACTCTATTCTTTTCCTTTAGTATTATACGTTTTAAGTGTCACCTAAACACTTAATTACATGTTTTCTTAAAAATAATTAGTAACTTAATTAGAAAAATTGAATACTAATTATGGGGCTGTTTTTATATAATCTTTTAATCTGAATAATATTCATAACCTTTGGGTACGTAGAATTCATGAGTGATTTTGGATTTTATTGGTGTAGGTTGCATGTAGAAAAACCCTAGCTTTAAAATAAATGATTTTTGGGTGCGTACAACTCATGTAATACAAGTAGAGATGATAAAATTTGGGTTTTGGTATATATATGATGAAAACTTGGTATATTTAATTTAAAATAATTAAATGAGATTATTTGGATTTTGTTGACATTGTGATAATTAAATTAAAGATTTAATTGAATTGGACTATCATGCGTAGTTTATATATTGATTAATTATGCTTGTTTTGTGTGACTTGTTGGTATTATGATGTTGCCTTTGTGACGACGGGTTATTGGGTATTATTGCTCTCCCTATATTTTAGAATGCCTCTAGGTATGGGATTAGTGGGTATGCCTTTTGATGATTTACGCCTTCTAGGTATGGGACTAGTGAGGGTAGATTATCGTATTTTTTATCATCTTGGGGGTGGGCTGATTTTTGGTACTTTATCGTCGTTACGCTAGCCTAAGCATGAGACTAAGTTAAGATTTATGTTAGAAAATCCTCCTATACATAGGATAGGACGTATTGATAACTTGGGGACCCTTAGTTATGGGACTAAGGGGTATTTTGAGGATCTCACATCGAAAAAAAAAGGGTGGGGTGATTATAAATTTTTGAACTTGAGAATTGATGCCTAAGATAAAAACGGGTATTAAAATTTGTGGCTACATAATGTGTCGGGGCCGACAGTTTAAACGGGTCAGAGGACGATTTATGTCGTGTCGTGTGTGGAACCTTGTCATGTGTCGGGGCCGACAGTAAACGGGTCAGAGGACGATTGATAAGGGGGAACCTTATCATGTGTCGGGGCCGACAGTAAACGAGTCAGAGGACGATTGACAAAGGGGAAGTGTGACACTTTAATAAAAAGTGAGAACGATAATAAAAGTTGGTTAATTTAATTAAATTAACATCGTGGGACTTGGGAATTTAAAATCATATTGGTGTGCCTTTATAAATGGGGATTTTTGCGGGTAGATAGTAGATAATAATTATCGCGTTTAATTATCCCGTTTAATTTAAAATATTCTATTGTGTTATTTATTGCGTATAATGCTACTGTCTGGATTCAAGGATCCTATTTGAGGAGAGTAGTGTGTATTCTTGCTCGGGGCTTTGGCTCTGACCCATGCGTTGACTAATATTTTTCAGGATTAGAATTGGAGAAGCTGCATAAGTTTATCGGAGTTATCATTTGAAGGTGCAGCTGGAGCTGATTTACTTTATCGTTTTGTTTTAGTTTAGACTTTCTTTTCCAGTCGTATTTTATTATGAGACTTCATCGGAGTTTTATTGGGCCATTCGGTTCCAAAGTTGTTTAAAGGATTTATATTGGATTATTCAGATCTTTATTATTCAGGTTTTATTTAATCATTATTGGAGATTGGATTTTTTTGGAGTTAGCATGTGATGGATCTTTTATCGCTTAGTTATTTGTGATTATTTGAGATTTATTCAATTATTTATCTTATGGACTGATTATTTATGTCTCATATCTGTCTCATGCTAAGAATGGTATTTTATTTAGTTCACGCCCGGCATAGTTCGGCGGCGGTGGCTGGCCACCCCGTCTGTCGAATTTTGCGGGGTGTGACAGATGGTATCAGAGCATGGTCTTAGGTCTCGTAGGTTATGAGTCCGTTTAGCTTCCGCGTTTCTTATCTTTGATTCGGTTTTGATGATTTGTACTCTTAGTCATTCCGAGTCTGATGTTGTTTTGTTCCTATCTTTTCAGATGGCGAACACAAGGAGAAATGGGAGTAGGAGAGAGGAGTCTGTTTCTGGCCCCGCGGCTCAGGAAAGGTGGCGTCATATTACTTTGGAGGCCGAAGAGTTAGCGGCTATCATTCGTGAGGCCACAGCGGTTGGTTTGGAGATGGGGAGACAGAGAGGGGCGACTTTAGAGACACAGCAGCGTGGTACACCCGTCTCAACTTGGGATAGGGTGAGAACCAGTTTCTTTAAGGGTAATCCTCCCACCTTTGGAGGGGGATCTGACCCAACGGTTGCTCACCAGTGGAGGAGAGATATGGAGAGGCATTTGAGGGTGGTTGACTGCACGGATGTGCAGAAGCAGATGCTAGCAACTTTTACGCTGATAGGGGATGCGTTACAATGGTGGGAGAGTGCCACCACATCTGAGGAGAGAGATCAGTTGGGATATGCAGAGTTTCTGATCAAGTTCAATAATAAGTACTTTCCGTATGCAATTAGGAACGCAAAGAAGAGAGAATTTATGGATTTGGAGCAAGGTTCAAAATCAATTGTCGAGTATAAACAGGAATTCACCAACCTATCTATGTTTGTACCAGAGGAGGTTAGCACTGAGTTTAAGAAGATGGAGTGTTTCATTAAGGGATTGTCTTGGTCGATTAGGCAAATGGTGTTGGGGAATCCGGCATACACTACTTATGCTCAGGTGGTGGATGTCGCAATGTTGTTATGGCAAGAGAAGGCCAGTTATCAAAAGAAGTTAGGAAAGAGACAAGAGTCTAATGGACAGGCAGGTGAGAATAAAGGTCGCAATGATCAAACATGGAAAAGACAGAGGACCAATCAGGAACAACAAAGTCAAGGAGAGGATCAAGCCAATACTAGGCGTTTCGGACCTTTTAGGGGTGAATGCTTTATATGTGGAAAAGTAGGACATCCAGCGGCACGGTGTTACAAGAGAGCGGGCCAACAAAACCAAGGAGAACCTGCCCAACAAGGTCAACGTACGCAAGGTCAACAAGGGCAAGGAGTTCAGGGGCAGCTAGGACTGAGGCCTCCAGTCTTAGCAACAACTAGCGTTCAGGGGGCGCCAGCAGCAACAACAGCACCGGCAACGTCAGGTGCGCAAGGGGTGGTCACTACACCAACCAATCTCAGTTATGGGAGGTGCTATGTGCCACAGGTTCAGTCAGAACAGGATAAGTTGCGTGGTTAGTGGAATATCGCGGTACGTAATACTTTCTTAGATAATTATATATGTAGGATTTACATATCGTATTTTTGTTAAGGATTACGTTTGGGTGGTTTAGGTGTATGGGCGCCTAATTGTGGTATTCTATGGGTAGGCATATGTGAGCCTTATTTTTTCTTTTTGCGAGATTTATCTTTTGATGTGTATGCTTCGTCTAATTTCGAGGACGAAATTCTTTGCTAGTGGGGAAGTATGTAACACCCCGTGTTTTTATTTATTATTTAATTAATTAATTGGAATTTTCGAGAAAAATGAATTTTTGAATTTTAAAAATTTTATTGGCTAAGAATGTTGGTTATGATTTTAGAAGAACAAAACTTCAAGCGGAATTAAAATCGGAGTTAAAACGGATTTTATATTGATTTTACAATATTTTTGCCTTATGGCATTTTTGGGGTAAACTGTCAGTTTTTCGGGGTGATCGATCGATCGACGGGGGGTAGATCGATCGACCCTCCCAGAAAACGTACGCTGTAAGCTGTTTTTTTAAGAGTTTGTGTAGGATTAGGACTCCTAATCACTATATAACCTTGTTAATCCGTAGGGGGACTTCTCATAATCACTTTTTCTTCAGTTTTTCACCAGAGAACAATTCCAAATATTTTTCCTCTCACTCATAATCATCAACCTTCAACAAAATCAAGTTTTTGTCACAAGTTTTGACACAAGTTTTTGAAGGCTTAATTGGGGTTTAATCAAGATCGTTCAAGAACACTCTTTTGCTAATTTTTCGAGAGGAATCCAGATTTCTAATCAGATTTTCAACACGATCTTCACAGGCATGAATACTCTATTCTTTTCCTTTAGTATTATGCGTTTTAAGTGTCACCTAAACACTTAATTACATGTTTTCTTAAAAATAATTAGTAACTTAATTAGAAAAATTGAATACTAATTATGGGGCTGTTTTTATATAATCTTTTAATCTGAATAATATTCATAACCTTTCGGTACGTAGAATTCATGAGTGATTTTGGATTTTATTGGTGTAGGTTGCATGTAGAAAAACCCTAGCTTTAAAATAAATGATTTTTGGGTGCGTACAACTCATGTAATACAAGTAGAGATAATAAAATTTGGGTTTTGATATATATATGATGAAAACTTGGTATATTTAATTTAAAATAATTAAATGAGATTATTTGGATTTTGTTGACATTGTGATAATTAAATTAAAGATTTAATTGAATTGGACTATCATGCGTAGTTTATATATTGATTAATTATGCTTGTTTTGTGTGACTTGTTGGTATTATGATGTTGCCTTTGTGACGACGGGTTGTTGGGTATTATTGCTCTCCCTATATTTTAGAATGCCTCTAGGTATGGGATTAGTGGGTATGCCTTTTGATGATTTACGCCTTCTAGGTATGGGACTAGTGAGGGTAGATTATCGTATTTTTTATCATCTTGGGGGTGGGCTGATTTTTGGTACTTTATCGTCGTTACGCTAGCCTAAGCATGAGACTAAGTTAAGATTTATGTTAGAAAATCCTCCTATACATAGGATAGGACGTATTGATAACTTGGGGACCCTTAGTTATGGGACTAAGGGGTATTTTGAGGATCTCACATCGAAAAAAAAAAGGGTGGGGTGATTATAAATTGAGAACTTGAGAATTAATGCCTAAGATAAAAACGGGTATTAAAATTTGTGGCGACATAATGTGTCGGGGCCGACAGTTTAAACGGGTCAGAGGACGATTTATGTCGTGTCGTGTGTGGAACCTTGTCATGTGTCGGGGCCGACAGTAAACGGGTCAGAGGACGATTGATAAGGGGGAACCTTATCATGTGTCGGGGCCGACAGTAAACGGGTCAGAGGACGATTGACAAAGGGGAAGTGTGACACTTTAATAAAAAGTGAGAACGATAATAAAAGTTGGTTAATTTAATTAAATTAACATCGTGGGACTTGGGAATTTAAAATCATATTGGTGTGCCTTTATAAATGGGGATTTTTGCGAGTAGATAGTAGATTATAATTATCGCGTTTAATTTAAAATATTCTATTGTGTTATTTATTGCGTATAATGCTACTGTCTGGATTCAAGGATCCTATTTGAGGAGAGTAGTGTGTATTCTTGCTCGGGGCTTTGGCTCTGACCCATGCGTTGACTAATATTTTTCAGGATTATAATTGGAGAAGCTGCATAAGTTTATCGGAGTTATCATTTGAAGGTGCAGCTGGAGCTGATTTACTTTATCGTTTTGTTTTAGTTTAGACTTTCTTTTCCAGTCGTATTTTATTATGAGACTTCATCGGAGTTTTATTGGGCCATTCGGTTCCAAAGTTGTTTAAAGGATTTATATTGGATTATTCAGATCTTTATTATTTAGGTTTTATTTAATCATTATTGGAGATTGGATTTTTTTGGAGTTAGCATGTGATGGATCTTTTATCGCTTAGTTATTTGTGATTATTTGAGATTGATTCAATAATTTATCTTATGGACTGATTATTTATGTCTCATATCTGTCTCATGCTAAGAATGGTATTTTATTTAGTTCACGCCCGGCATAGTTCGGCGGCGGTGGCTGGCCACCCCGTCTGTCGAATTTTGCGGGGTGTGACAAGTACCCATCTAAGTGGTATTTATATCTAACTAAACCGATATAAGTTCTAACCCATCTACTCGATTCACAATATGAATTCCCAATGTTATCACTTGAATAGATAGCTTTACTTAAACTCGGATTCTCAATTATTAGCTTTACCATTCACTGGAGGTTATCCCCTTATTTATCTTCTCAAGGAGTTACTATAAATTATTCTCATAATTAAACATGACAAGTCTGTTCATTTAACCGTATATCATTCACATCATAAATATACAATACGAGCACACCGAGACTAAGCTGTGGTGTACACATACTCTGCTATCCATCCCGGTACATCACGTACATAAGGATCACGCATTCTGAATCTCTCAGGAATCGTTCTCAGATAACAACAATCACAATCAATGGAGGCGAACACAGTCACATCACATGGGTCACGCACATACCTACGCTCCCACGATCAGCAGACTTATTAACTTCCCAATAAGTCTTTCTCTGACCTATGTCCTCGAGGTACCAATCTATATCCCCCTGTAGGCACACAAAGATTAGATGGTCCTAAACGAACGCAAACCTCCCGTGATAGCAAGTATGGTAGTGAGAACGTGTGTGCTCGCGTTCAAATGATCAAATTATGTATAAAACCCTTTTAATCCAAACAAACCCTAAACATGCAGCAGTATGTGATTGAATAAATTGATAATCTACGCAAAAACATTCAAACACATGCAATTAAGGAAAAATCCCCCTCAGGGGCAAAACCATTTATTTTCACTATAATTTGTAAGAGAACGGCTTACAATCGGATTACAATGAAAATACAAGTTGACTAAGAATTACCCTCGGGTATCGGATTCTGTAGTCGCGGCTGGAATTATCCCTTTCCAGTAGGGCTGCAATGAAGAAGAAGAACGGTCTCCTCCACAAGGGTTGAACAAACCAAAGTTGTGTTCTTGGGTTGCTTAAAGGATTCACAAAGGTTTGGCAATGATGTGTGAATCAAAACATGAGTCTTGGGACTCAAGAATATGAAGACTAGGTGTATTTGGACTCTCAAATTCGTCTCCTAAAGTCTTGCAAAACAACTCCCCCGAAGTTGGTATTTATAGGAAAAAATATGAAGAGTCCCACGTTCTTAAAACTCTAAAATTCTATCCAGCGTAAAAAAAAAACAGCATTCTTTGAGGAATTTTCTCTATCTTCAAAAGGTCATAACTCCTTCACCGTAGCTCGGATTGAGGTGCCGTTTTTTCCAGTATCTTCATTGCGGCGAGCTCTTCAACTTTCTAGTTGACCAGACCTCTGAACTATGGATGTGAAATTACGAAAATGCCCTTGAACTCTCCTATTGTGCCTTTTTTTTTACTGTTTTGACTTCCCTTGCGTACCACTTGCATTAAGTCCCTAAAATCTTGGAACGTGAAGTCATTGAGGCAGATGTGGGACATATTAGTGGAGATAATGCATGCTTGATTCCCGGAATTCGGATAGAGGCCGTCATGTGAGATCGTGAGGAGACGTGCCAAATGTAGCGGCGTACGACATAAATAAATGAAACATTTCGGACATGTGAAAAATGTCCTTACAAATCTCCCCCTATGTCTATGCCGGTACATACATAAAAAATCCGAATTATCAAATATGAAATTGCCTATACAAATCTACCCTCCCATGAACCCAAAACTGGAAAAGGTACAAATGAATAGTCTTCATCGTTTGTTCTTTAATTCTTCAGGAATCTCAAAACTTTTCTCATCAGGGTGTGCAACATATAGATCTGCAATCTTCATACCTACACACATGAGACAAAGCCAATACCACGTGACATATCGAGTTTGAAATGAGATAACATGGATATCAATATATGATAAAAATATAAGCAACATCTCAAAAACTCCCCCAGAATTCAAACTCCCCCATAATATGATAATTCTTTCTCCCCCTTTTTATGATGTCCCCAAATGGACAAATTAGAGAAATAAATCAAATAAGCAAGTGCGGGGTGTCACTAGGATAAAAACACACCATGAATAAATAGAAAGCAACCAAGTCAATGATAGCGTAAATGAAGTGGTGTGATCAAATTCGATAGGAAAATCAATGCATACAAACATGACATATGTGCACGATGAATATTGGATATTCCTAGCGAATGAACTCAAATGCTTCCTTTGGTGTAAAAGAGTGACAATATAAGATATTGACTCAATCAAATCAACAAATTAAAGCTCAAAATGATTTTCACACCAATAACGTCCAAAATGATTTTATGCTTTTTCAGGACTTTCAAGGAAGTGCAAACCCGTTTAGATTCTCCAACCAAACTCCCTCAGATATTGTATTGAATAGAGGCATTCTAAATTCTCAAACTTTGGAGAATTGATGGTGAAACCTAAGTGGCCCATATTTGGCATGAATTGCTTTTTATTGCCTTTAAATTTTTTCGGGCTCTTTTAACCTCTTTGGACCTCGGATATTAAAATTCCTCCATTTTTTAGGTCCTTTTTAACGGTGGCTTTTGCGCAAAGGATAGATGATTACCTTTCGCAGCCCCTCCCCGTTATACAAAAACACACAGTCTCACCAAAACGGTTTTTACATGCATTCCAATCTTGTCAAGTTTTATCGCATATTGTACATTGTATAGACAGGATTAAGATGAAAACACGCAAGCCAACATGAGATAGACAAGTGCAATAATCAAATATAGCCGTGCATGTGTGCAATAAAGGATATAGGAGTCAAACAAGTAGGAAGATATCACTAATTACATCTCAAAGACTCCAATCAATGTAAAGCACGTGGATGAAATGATGTAGCCTCTCAAATCTCTATCAAAGAGTCACATGGATAAATGGAATGAAGTTGTGACTTGGCTATCTTACATGCTCATCCATAAAAGAAGCAAAATACAAAAATCTTTTTGGATTTTTTCAAAAATTTGGAAAAATAAAATCTTTTTGTGCTTTTCTCAAAATTTTTCTTAAAGGAAAATCTTTTTGTATTTTTTTTCAAAAGAAATATAAAAAGCAAAAAGAATAAAACAAAGTTGTACAACAAAGTAATGGTACATATAAAACAAACTAGCAATAGGAAGCATATGATATGAACATGAAGAAGCATCATATTCTAGACATAGACCAACCCCTCAGTCAACTGTGCAAATCCCTAAAGATTTCCTAAGACTCTCAAATCTAAGGGCATCTAAAGGTTTCGTGAAAATATCGGCTAACTGACGGTCGGTAGGAACAAAACTCAGGGATACGACTTTCTCTTCAACTAACTGACGAATAAAGTGCTCACGTATCCTGATGTGTTTTGTGCGCGAATGCTGAACTGAATTGCGGGATATGTGTATCGCGCTCGTGTTATCACAGGAAATGGTCATGGTGTCCTGTGATATCCCATAATCCTCCAGCATTTGCTTCATCCACAAGAGTTGTGTGCAACAACTCCCGGCGGCTATGTACTCAGCCTCCGCAGTGGACAAAGAGATGGAATTTTGCTTCTTGCTCAGCCAGGAGACAAGAGCAGAACCAAAATAGAAACACCCACCAGAAGTGCTCCTACATCCATCTACATCCCCAACCCAATCGGCATCCGAGTAGGCGGACAGACGGTCATCGGTATCAAAGGAATACCAAATCCCGTATGAGAGAGTCCCACTTACGTATTTAAGAATACGTTTTAGAGCAAGTAAATGTGACTCTTTTGGGGATGCCTGATAACGCGCACAGACTCCAACACTAAAGGCGATGTCGGGACGACTGGAAGTCAAGTAGAGGAGACTACCTATCATACTCCGATATAAGGTTTGCTCTACGTCCTTGCCTGAAGTGTCCTTACTAAGCTTGGTAGTGGTACTCATAGGTGTACGTGCATGCTTAGCGGAGTCTAAACCAAATTTCTTCACTAGGTCTCTAGCATACTTGGATTGGGAGATGAACATCCCATCCTCTAGCTGACGAACCTGGAGACCAAGGAAGAATGTAAGCTCACCAACCATGCTCATCTCAAACTCACTTTTCATCTCCTCCTCAAAGTGGTGAGCATGCTGGGAGCATGTGGATCCAAAGACTATGTCGTCCACATAGACCTGGGCAACCAAAATAGCACCGTCATCTCTCTTGACAAACAACGTCATATCTACTCCCCCTCTCTTGAAGCCACGAGCTAAGAGATAGGAAGTAAGCCTCTCATACCAAGCACGGGGTGCTTGCTTCAAACCATACAAGGCTTTCCTCAGATAGTAGACGTGCTCAGGGTGTTGAGGGTCTTCAAACCCTTTTGGTTGTTCCACATAAACCTCCTCCTGTAGAATGTCATTCAAAAAGGCACTCTTGACATCCATCTGATACACCTTGAAGCGCAGATGACATGCGATGGCGAGCAGAAGACAGACGGACTCAAGCCTCGCAACAGGAGCAAATGTCTCCCCAAAGTCTACACCCTCTATCTGTGTGTAGCCTTGAGCGACCAACCTAGCCTTATTTCGGATTATGGTACCATTTTCATCCATTTTGTTCTTAAAAATCCACCGGGTACCTATCACATTAATCTCACTAGGTCGGGGGACAAGTTCCCAGACATCATTCTTTTTAAACTGAAGCAACTCATCCTGCATAGCAGATATCCAGTGTTCATCCTTGAGTGTTTCTTTATGGTTCTTGGGCTCGACTTTGGACGTGTAGCAAAGATGGCTAACAACGTTCTCTAGCTGAGCACGAGTCTTGACCCCTAGAGTGGGATCACCAACAATGGCAGAAGGGTCATGACTCTTGCGAACCCAAGAAGGTGTGTCCCCTAACACAGGAGTAGGGTCCACAGAGTGTGAGAGAGGAACAGGTAAATCACTGTCAGAACAATCCTCATCCTCACACTGAAGGTTAGGATCAATAACCGTCGGAGGTTCGTCATCTTGCACGGTGACGTTTATTGATTCCATAATCTTAGAACTCTTCAGGTTAAAAACCCGGTACGCTCTGCTATTCGATGAATATCCTAGAAATATTCCCTCGTCGCTTCGGGAGTCGAACTTTCCTAATTGCTCTCTATCCCGTAGGATGTAGCATTTACTCCCAAAGACACAGAAATATGCCAGGTTGGGCTTCTTGCCAGTCCACAACTCATAAGGAGTGTGAAGTGTGTGTGGACGCAGATACACCCTATTCACCGTGTGGCATGCAGTAGACACTGCCTCTGCCCAAAATCTCCTAGAAACTTTACGACCTAGAAGCATAGATCTAGCCATCTCTTGGATCGTTCTATTCTTTCTCTCAACAATCCCATTTTGCTGAGGAGTTCTCACAGCAGAAAACTCATGTTTGATCCCAAGGCTATCACAGTACAAATCAACCTTTGCTTCCTTGAATTCAGTGCCGTTGTCACTACATATTCTGTTAATAGTGACACCGTGTTGATTTTGCAGGACACGGCACTTGGTCGTTAAGAAATCTACAGCATCGGATTTCTCTCTCAGAAAACCTACAATGGAGTATCTGGAGAAATAATCTACCATCACGAGGATGTAACTCTTACAACCTAGACTCTCAGTACGAGTGGGACCCATAAGATCCATGTGAATCAACTCCAGAACACGAGAGGTGGTAATGGAATGTAACTTCCTATGAGGACTACGAATTTGTTTTCCCAACTGACAGGGTCCACAAACGGTCGAAGTTGACTTTCCAAGAGATGGTAAGCCACGTACCATGTCCTTTTTAGATAAACGATTGAGATCTCTAACATTCACGTGACCTAGACGTTGATGCCACAGATCTATAGGAGTGATCGTGGCGCTGTTGCAGACAAGTGAGGATGTGGGCTCAGTCCCATAGCAATTATCCTCGGTCCTCACCCCTTGCATCAAAAGTTTACAGGCTTGATTGTAGACTTTACACGCGTCCCGGTCAAACTTTACTGCAAAGTTAGTGTCGCACAGCTGGCTAATGCTGAGAAGGTTTGCTTTCAAACCTTTGACGTACAAAATATTTTCTAGCTTAGGAAAACCATGTAACTCGATAGTACCTCGTCCTATAATGCTAGACTTACTCCCATCTTCAAAGGTGACTCTGCCATCTTGATAATCCTCAAGAGTAGTAAAAAATGAGGCATCACCTGTCATGTGTCTGGAGCACCCACTATCAAAATACCACTGTGAGGTATTATGTGCTTTGAGAGCAACATGAACAACAAAGGCCTTTTTATCTTTCTTAGGCACCCAAGCAGAGATGACCTTTTGTTTTCCTTTGTTGGTTTTAGCTGGAATGTAAGAAGCATTCACTAACGGCGAAGACATCCGTCGGAATTCTTTCATCAAACTCTGAGTCGTGGCAGCTAAGAACTCAACTCACTCTCTCAAACTAGAAAACTCATCAGTATGTCGTGGTGGAGCAGTAGTACGTCGTGTCCGACCCATGCTATAGCAAGTTTCCCTAAGGTGGCCTTTTCTTTTGCAATAAGTACAAAAGAGCTCAGTCAAAGGCGGACCTTGGTTTGCTTTTCTTGGTCGAACTCTCCTTCGAGGTTTTTTACGGTGACCATAAGGAGTTGTAGTAAACTCAGGAACTGGTCCAGGTGCAATTTGGGACGTGGAGGCACCATCATATCCAATTCCTTGACGATCACCAAAACCTAAAGCGAGGCCGAGGAGCATCTTTCCCATCTTCCCAGATCTGTCCTCGATTTGTACCTTGACTTCCCGTGCTTTCTCAAGATCATGAGTCAGCTGGGCAACAAGGGCTTCAAGTTTCTTCCGAGTCTCCACGGAGGAATGGAGCTGACTCGTAAGACTAGCCACTTGCTTGATCAAGTCCCCTCTCTCTTTCTCTAGAGTACTCTCTCTCTCTCTAAACAAATTCTCATTCTCGACACAGGTAGATTCTCTCTCTCTCAGAGCGGTGCAGGTGGAGAACTCTCTTTCTCTCGCTTTCCTTAAATCTTCCTCTAGGCAAGTGATCTTAAGAACTAACGCTTTGTTACGCTTTTTAGTTTTAAAAGACTCAGAATATAACTCAGCGTAGGCGCGTTGTATATCACTCTCGCTCTCACTTGTGTCATCCTCCCCCTCACTCACATCGATCTCACTGTCGAGGTGTCCCTGTGAAGCATCATCCTCATCGTCGTGAGGAGAACTAGGAGTGCTCACTTGGCTGGCCATGAATGCGGTGAAGTTACACTCATGCGGTGACTCATCTCCAGAATCCACCGTCTCGACCTCACTGTCGTCACTAAGGGTAGCATTAAGGACAGCTTTCCCTTTCTCTCTATTCAGACGATTGGCACACTCAAAAGCTCTATGATCCCTACCATCACACTCAAAACATCTCTCACTTTCTTTCAGAGAAGGATTTTTGGAAACTTTTTCATTTTTCTTTTCAAACTTATTTTTCTAAAATTTCTTTTTATCTTTAAAATTGCCATTTTTCTTAAATTTGAGAATCCTCTTGAATTTTTTTGCGAAAAGAGCCAAATCATCTAAGTCAAAATCGCACTCAGAATTTGACGTGTCAGTCTCTCTCTTTCTAGATGACTCTACCCTCTTTCTAGCTGACCCCTCACTCCTTCTCTCTTGGGCTTTAAGAGCAATTCCCTTATCTTTAGATTTAGCATTTTTAGGGAACATATCAATTTCATAAGTTTGCAAATCTCCTACAAGTTCTTCCAATTTTAGCGTATTTAAATTACCCATAGAATTTAGCACAGTGACTTTAGGGATAAAACGCTTAGGCAAAGAACGAAGAATCTTTTTAACAACTCTAGCATTCGGAATATGTTCACCAAGAATAAAACTAGTATTCACAATGTCAGAAAGTCTAGCATAAAATTCATCAAAGCATTCAGAATCATGCATGGTGATTGTTTCAAATTGAGTTGTCAAGTTTTGCAACTTAGACTCTTTCACAGCATTAGTTCCTTCATGGGTGAGTTGTAAAACATCCCATGCCTCTTTTGAGGTGGTACACGTCATTATGCGTATGAACTCATCAGGTGTGATAGACCCAGAAATAGCACTTAGACCCTTAGAATTAAAAGATGACCATTTAATTTCTTCATCAGACCAAGAAATGTCAGGTTTCAAGTTGGTCACATTATCAACAGTCACGGTGGGAGGAGTCCACCCTCGTTCAACCAAAATCCAGACACGTTCATCAATGGCTTTTAAAGCCGACCTCATACGGGCTTTCCAATAAGCATAATTTATCCCGTCAAAAATAGGCATTTTATAATATGACTTCTCCATTTGAACACGCACTTTTTCAAAAAACAATTTTTTCAGAAAATTGATATCTTAGAAAAATTTTGCGGAAAAAAAAAGGAATACGCGATAGATTAGCGTAACCTGCTCTGATACCAATTTGAGAACGTGTGTGCTCGCGATCAAATGATCAAATTATATATAAAACCCTTTTAATCCAAACAAACCCTAAACATGCAGCAGTATGTGATTGAATAAATTGATAATCTACGCAAGAACATTCAAACACATGCAATTAAGGAAAAATCCCCCTCAGGGGCAAAACCATTTATTTTCACTATAATTTGTAAGAGAACGGCTTACAATCGGATTACAATGAAAATACAAGTTGACTAAGAATTACCCTTGGGTATCGGATTCTGTAGTCGCGGCTGGAATTATCCCTTTCCAGTAGGGCTGCAATGAAAAAGAAGAACGGTCTCCTCCACAAGGGTTGAACAAACCAAAGTTGTGTTCTTGGGTTGCTTAAAGGATTCACAGAGGTTTGGCAATGATGTGTGAATCAAAACATGAGTCTTGGGACTCAAGAATATGAAGACTAGGTGTATTTGGACTCTCAAATTCGTCTCCTAAAGTCTTGCAAAACAACTCCCCCGAAGTTGGTATTTATAGGAAAAAATATGAAGAGTCCCACGTTCTTAAAACTCTAAAATTCTATCCAGCGTACAAAAAAAACAGCATTCTTTAAGGAATTTTCTCTATCTTCAAAAGGTCATAACTCCTTCACCGTAGCTCGGATTGAGGTGCCGTTTTTCCAGTATCTTCGTTGCGGCGAGCTATTCAACTTTCTAGTTGACCAGACCTCCGAACTATGGATGTGAAATTACGAAAATGCCCTTGAACTCTCCTATTGTGCCTTTTTTTTTACTGTTTTGACTTCCCTTGCGTACCACTTGCATTAAGTCCCTAAAATCTTGGAACGTGAAGTCATTGAGGCAGATGTGGGACATATTAGTGGAGATAATGCATGCTTGATTCCCGGAATTCGGATAGAGGCCGTCATGTGAGATCGTGAGGAGACGTGCCAAATGTAGCGGCGTACGACATAAATAAATGAAACATTTCGGACATGTGAAAAATGTCCTTACAGGTAGGTATGTCATACACATAAGTTATATACTAAGCATTTACACATCTTAGATGTCTCAATATTAATAAAGGTATATTCTACATCGTTATACCATTATTCCAATTTTATACATTTTAAGTCTTCCGATAATATATAATGTAGACTGTCGACACATCTCACGTCATAGTTTCTTGTACTTAAAACCTATCTCAAAGGGATTATTAAGTTTCCTATTATTCCCACATATAACATCATTATTCTTAAGGTCCTTACTTCTGCCCCAAACCTCATTTCATCAAATTATTCAAATTTACTCTTTTAACCCTAATGTTATCTCACTCATCGAATTTCATTAGATTTTAGAATAATTCCTCAAATTGAATTCTAATTAAGGTCCAAATTTTATAACCATACCTACTGGTCTTCCTTAAGTCTAAGGATATTCATAAAGTCTCCAATAATAATTTTCTAAGGGTTAACATTATTAAAATTTAACCAGGGAAAATTTTACTCATTCTAGAAAGGCCGATCGATCGACCTTGAACATCGATCGATCGATGGTGGTCGATCGATCGACTGATGAATGTCGATCGATCGATTGCACCAGATAGGCTACGGACTGCTTCGTTTTGCAGTCCTCAAATCGTCCCAAAAATTCATTACAATGCATGAAACTTCATTCTAACGTTATAATATCATCAAATAATCATCCTACAACATTGTTAACGTTCTAAAACTAATTAATCATCACCCAAAGGCCTTATTTAGATCAAAACATCCTCAAGAACCCTAGTTTTCTATTTCTTTCAAGAACAACAGTAATTCTCTTCTTTAATCCATTTTTAGATCATCAAGTATTATGTTTTGGATTCATAATTCGTCCAGAATATGTATACATGCAATTCCTAACATGGTTTATAGTTTTAATCCTCAAATTCATGGGTCTATATCAATCTTCCAAGACAAAATTCGATAATTACACTAAATATGGAAGAACACATTCATTGAATCAATTGTAACTAAATCACTTGCCTTATGTTCTTCAGATTTTTGTTGTTGGTTGAAGAAGGTTGAATTGCTTTCTCTCTCTCTGCAGAATTCTCCTCTCTCTTTCTCTCTCTACAAGTTCTTCTCCAAGATGACAATGGTGGTTTAGAGGTTGCCTTAGGAACCTCTTAAAATTTCTTCCAATAACTCCCGTAGCCCATTAAGTCATTTAGTGTTGTTAGTGGGTTTAGTGGGTAAAGACTAAATCAGATTTTAACTTCTAATTTTCGTGGGTTTTAATTCCCAAAATTCCGAAATTACCAAACTACCCTTTTGGGTTGCCGGTATAGCCTAAAAATCTCCCGGGACCCAAACTAAACCCCCGGCTAATGTTTTCTGACTATTTCGACCCTTTCGGACTCGTTGGCGCACTCAAAATGACCATACGGTTGATAAAAATAAAATTCACTTTTTAATTCAAATAATTACATTCCTGACGCGACTGTCACGTGCGTCCCAACTAAATTTTCCAAATTACCGTATTTCAGCCTCGCGACAATTTTAATATTTTCAATATTCATATATTGCCATATATACACATTATAATCAAATACCAACTCACATCTCGTTAGTATTTTATCCGGATTAATTCTCAATTAATTCACATTTAATTTAATTAATCCCATAAATAAATATCGATAAAAATGCGGGGTATTACAGTAAAACAAACCATCACAAATAAATTTTTACACACAAATTTCAGGAAAAAAAAATCCCTTTCGGGTAAAACCTTTTATTTCTCTATGCAAAAGTAAATCGCAACTTACATACATAGTGAAATATGCAATGAATATCCACAGACACTCACATAAACCTCAACCTAGAATCAACAATGGATTAATCGCAACAAACCCACAAGAACACGTAACTCTGTCTTCAGCAAGGAACACCGCAAGCACTCTCAATGATCGCATTCTTCGTCAGCCATAGAGAAATCCTCTCTATAAGAGAAACTACAACAAAAATGTGTCTTGGGTTCAAAATTGATTCATTAAAGCTATTGGGATGATTTGTGAATCAAAACAAAGTTAAAACACTTCAAAAAGTGAAAAGACAAAAATTCTGCAAAAACAGTTCTCGTATAACGAAATACTCACGTCTTCTGAAGCAAAAAGGACTAAAAAATGAACTATTTATAAAAATCTTGAGTTGGTGACTTCGCTCGAACGAGAACATTATGTCGCTCGAATGACATATGATGTCGCTTAAAAGGGGGACATATCAAACGAGGTTAAAAAAACTAAAACAATAGCATGCCGTTTGATACAACACTTAAAGCGAGGTTCAAACGAGGTATCACGCGAGATGCATTATCGCTTGAAGAAGTGTATCACGCGAGATGCATTATCGCTTGAAGAAGTCATTTGAACGACTTTCTCATGTCGTTTGAACGACATTGACATGTCATTTGAACGACGTCAGCGTAAAATTAATTTTTATTAAAATTCCACCTCAAGACTTAGAAAAAATTCTTTTGACGAAAAATGACGCCTCGTATGTTTGAAAACATTTTAGAAAAATTATTCCAACACTTTAAATGAAACACTAAGGGAATTAAACACAATCTTACCAAAATCTATCTCGCAGAGGCTACTTTGTTGAAGAATGTTGATATTCGGATCCGTCATGATGCATGATTGAACTTGAACTTTTCTTCGATGGTTGTAGCGGTATACGACACACTCTAATGTAAATCAGACTCTATAAAATATGTCCTTACACATTTCTCCTCCGACATGTCCTATTTGTAAACACGTATGAATATTTATTACATATATAAACATGATCTATTGAGAAAAAAATATTCTGATATGACCAATTAAAAAATGTATTTTATAACATATGTTAGGAGTTAATGAGACTTAAATACTTAATATCTTTTTCTCTTTCATCTTGAACATTGTGTTATTTGAAGCAAAAAACATGGGTAAATAAAAAATCTCTTTGAAATAAAAAAACTGAATAATTCAAAAGTCTCTTGAAAACTAAAAAGACGATCCATTTTAGA
Source organism: Sambucus nigra (assembly GCA_949130495.1). Taxonomy (NCBI): domain Eukaryota; kingdom Viridiplantae; phylum Streptophyta; class Magnoliopsida; order Dipsacales; family Adoxaceae; genus Sambucus; species Sambucus nigra. The sequence continues at coordinate 89,339,769 of OX422222.1, read as the reverse complement.
CTTCATTAATTAATCTCTCGATTAAACATGGATTCAATTAATATCTTTTCTTCATTCTCCACTCACATCACATTACGTATTTTAATTATTGTATCTATAAATGACATACAATTTTTTAAACTTAAAATAAATAAAAATATGTATAATTTTTTATATAAAATACGTACAGTCATTTTGAAAAAAAAATGAATAAACTAAAAGTCTTTTGAAAACTAAAGCTAGACTCCATTAATTAATCTCTCGACCCAACCTAATCTAGATTCAATTAATATTTTTTCATCATTCTGCACTCAAATTACATTACACAATCCTACTAATACTACTACACCTATATAATGTTTTTATATCTAGAAAAAAGTTTTTGAAATTATTTTTAATATAAATAAAAAAAGTTTTTGGTTATAAAAATATTTTTAACGTTTTATTTATGATTTTTTTAAAAGTTTTTATCTATATTTGACGCTTAGTTTTTAAACAAAAAATAAAAAAAAACATGTATATTTTTTTTCATATAGAATACGTAGAGTTATTTTGAAGTTTTTATTTATAAAAAGTAGTTTTTACATGATAGAAACATTTAAAAATAATAGACAAAATTTAGTTATGAAAAAATTAACCTTTATAATAGTTTTAAGATAAAATATTGAATATATAATCTCTATCTCTATATACTCTAAAATACTAAACAAGGCTTAAATGCTTCTTTTTTATTAAGGTATCTACGTGGCAAATCAATTTATATACTCTAATATATGCCGGCTCATATTCCTTTTGAGAGAACCAATAGGTTTTTTAATTGCGTTTGTTTTTTTATCTGAAGTCTGAAATCTGAATCTGAAAAATATGTTTGTTTTTACGTCTGAATATACTTCTGAATGAATGTATTTAGACTGATTCAGACTTCAGACTTAACTCTACATCTTAATCATTAAGAGACAAATATGACCTTTAACCTCTTAATCATTTAAAAAAACAAACACTTTTTGATACCTCTTAAGTCTGAATGGTTCAGATTCAGACTTAGGACGTAAAAACAAACGACCCCACGACTCTTTGTCATTTATATGCACCACTTCTCTCTCTCTCTTTTCCCCATACCGTTAGCCATTACCCTCACCGTTTCTCTTCCTCCATTAACCCACAGACGAAGATTCGCCCGATAACACCATTAAAACCCAATCATGTATGTATTCTCTCTGTAATAATTTCTTTTTTTTCGATTTAAGGCGTTTCAGATGTTCGTATTTCAAAAGGATTTTGGGTTGGATTCACGTTTTTTTTCCTTTTTCGAAATAGGGTTTTTTGTTAATGTATTATGTGATCTGTCTGATTTTCTCATTGATGGAGATTTGCTTTTGTTTCTGCTGGTCACTTTTGGTGGGTAATGACGATAGGATTATGATGATTTGTTTGTACTGTTTGGGTTTTGTCTGTTGCATTTTGATTGGTTGGAAATTTGGTGGTTGGTTACTTAATTGTTGTTTTTGTGACACGTTCCAAACCCAGAACGGATCGGTCGGAGGCAGGAGGCTAAGTGGATCCGGGTATGGATCGTGAGGTGGGCCTATGGGTTTAATGCTGGGTTCAGATTTATGGTCGTCGGAGTGGAGTGGTTTTTCTGGTTAGAGCAGATTGGAACTGGGTTTGGGGATCAGAGGGTTATGGAGTTTGTGGGTATTGGAATGTAAGGCCATAGTAGGTGGGATTCGGCGGCATCAGGGACTGGGGTTTGATCGGGTATGGCTTTTATCGGGTTTTGGCTTTGGGTTGGTTTGGTCGAAATGGTTGCTGCCATATGTTGTGTGGGGTGAGTTGAGGCTGGTTTTTTGTTTCAGTCATATTCATTGCAAAATATCATTTCCTTTGGTTTTTACATTGTTATATTGCAATATAATTCCTATAGTATTGCTTTTTGTTTTGCCAAAGTTTATAAGGTTAGTCTTTGTCAGATGTGAATATTAAATATTTAGTCCAATGTGTTCATCTCTCTATGCAAGTGTTCTACAAAAAAACTATAAATTTTTTATATCTTACATGTTTGATAAATTGTCACTCTGGTTTCCATTTGTTTTTGTTTTGTATCTTCGGTGAAAAATGTATGTTTTTTAATCTTTAAGATCTTTTTTAATTTGGGTAGATTAATTCTCATATTATTATTTTGAACATTTGTTAGTTAATTCATTCCTACCATTGAGTGCTTATCACTGTTTGTATTGGGTTACAAAGTATTGGGTTCCCAATTTGTAAGAGCTAAATTTATGACTCATAAGTATCTTTTTGTCTTTTCTTATTCTCGATTTTGAATGGATATTTAACGTTTATGAGTTTCAAGTTAATGAAATATGTGAAGGTATTGTCTCTATACGTATACATATGTTATTTTTAATATGAGATAAAGTGATAGAGGAGTGGAGAAGAGAAGATTTTGAAGGATATGGGAAGATGAACTGAAGATGGCAGTGGAGAGAGAGTGATAAAAATCGATGTTAGGGAGAATGAGAAAGAAACAATGAGGTAAATTAGAAAACTTTGGTTGTTATTTTTTTCTCACATTGATATTACAGTTCCACGTGAAAGATAAATTTGTATTTTGTTTAACCTTTTTAGCTTAAAACAAGTTTATTATATATTATATATATTTTTGTTTATGTTAATCTGATAATTATCTGACTTATTATAATTACGATCAGTTAGTCCGCGGATCGCGCGGGTTTACACCTAGTATATACTAATTGTTATAAGTATCATTATATTTATTTTTGCACTTGTTTGACAAAAGGGGTAAATTTGTTGTAATTGAATAGTGCAGGGCTGAATTGAGTAAATTTTCAATTTAAGTAGTAAACGAGCCATAGGGGTAACAAACTTAACAAAAGAAACCCATTTTGTCGATCCATTTTTTCTCTCTCTCGAATCTCGATCTCGATTTCACTTTACATTTGGAAATGCAAAACTGTCAATTTTGAGCCAGATCTTGATGATGATGATATCGTAAGTAGCATTTATTTTGTATTCTCTGTGTGTGTGTGTGTTTCCTTATGATTGTGTATATTTCTTCAGTTATAATTGAAATTTTTGATAACATATTTGGATGAAGAACAATGTTAAAACCCATCTCAGGATAAAATCGAATTTATATTGTAGTTCTGTATAGGCATGCATGTGTGAATGTATTGACTGTTGTTTGTATAGAATAAGTGCCCTGAATTTATTTGAATGATTGATTGTTTTTGGTTTTGTGTTTTCGGGTTTGATTGGGTATCGCGTCTTATTTTAATTGGGTCGTGTTCGTGGAACTAAATGAAAACACGACATTGTGTCGGAAAGAAGCTTGTAAAGCTGTTTTAAGACGACCCAAAATCACGATTTGTCACCCCTAGCAACTTTTAAATATCGGTTTGGGGTAGGCCCGGTAAAATGGTTTAATATGGACAAAACCGTCCATTACCCGTCCACATTTCTAATTTGGGATCCATGTAACTAGTTAGCGGGTTTAACTGGTTTAAAGTAATACTGATGTCGGGTCTGAGCGGGTTATTGTTGGGCTCAAATGGTTGAACCCATTAAGTCCAGTTTCTGAAGATATGAACTTACGATTCTCTTTTTATTTGAACATAACTCATTCCATCAGTGAGCCCTAGGTTAAAGCAGCGATTTGGGGATTTGGTCCGAGCGGGTTACAATTTCAGAGACTGATTTGGCAACGATTTGGGGATAAATCCATTAAACGAGCAACAGATCTTGAAACCACCATTAGACGATTTGGGGATAAATCCATTAAACGAGCAATGATTTTCTGTTTGGGTGAATATCCAAACAACAAATTTTCTCTTTGAACAGGTATGTTTTTCTGTTCAAAATACCTGAACATATTACGTTTGATAATATTCTATATGTTATATGTTATATAACGTATATGCTATATGTTAAAAGTTATAAATTTTTAACAGTTATAACCGTTATAACTTTTATAACAGATATGGAGCATTAACTGTTAACAGTTACCCCACCCGACCCGGAATTGACCCAACCCAACCCTCCCAAATTATTCTGTCTGATCCGCTCTTGATCCGCCCAAATTTATCCGTATCCAGTTCTAGTTTGGGGATACGTAATGGAAGCGGTGTCGGCGTAAAGTTATCGGGAGTATCGGGCACTTGTCAACTCCTGATTTGTCGTTGTCGATAAACCTGTAACGACGATACCTAACGGTTTCCATAAGTTCAAAACTCGTTACGAATCGGCGATACGTAACGGTATCGACCGATATTTAAAACCACCAACCGATTATCTTGTTGTCCTTAATCGTGGTCTCATTCCTCTTATTGGCTTGGTCTAAGAGGATTTCATTTTGTTTGGGCAGCCAGGAGCCTTGGTAGTGGCCTCTTGAAGTGCCTGTATCCCTTGAGACATGACAAAACAAAAATAAGGTTTTGCATGACTTGCTTGGCGAGGTGTTTGTCGGAATGGTTTCTCATCTTAAGGTTGACATAGCATTCGACATCATGAAATCATGAAAACCCCGCTAAGCCTCACCCGCAGTAACTACTTGAGATTCATGACTTAATTGAATTACTTGTATATTTCGAAGGTTAGGTGCATTGGATTATTTTTGTACAAAATTGTAACGCTTCATATCGAGGCAGGCTACTGTTACACTCCGCTCAAAATAATAACGGGTGGCCAGCCTTATACTATTTTAGATTCCCGGGAATCTTAGATGGCTCAGTCTCAACATCAACTGACAAGGCTAACTAGTATACGGCTAACTACCCGAAATTAACTAAGCGAGATGCCAAAATAAAATAAAATGAAATATGCGACAACCAACAAACCAACACTACATAACTACTATTAAAGGAAAGATGCATACAAGTACTATGATAAATGAAATGCTATAATAAAATGAAATGAGTGTATACAAAGAATATACCCGAATAAGCTGTCGGGTCACAGACAATACAACATCCATGGAGAAGAAAATATAAACAATTACATATGACTCGTGGGTATAAACCCGATACACAACATGAATCCTATCTAGATGTACATAGGGATAGGAAGCGAATACAATCTAAATCCCGTGACAGTTCGCACCTGTTACGGCTCCGAGACTATGAATGGAAAGGGCATCCATGCGGTAGGACACCTGTAATAGTATATACATACATAGATAGCCAAAGAGAAATATAAACGGGTCAGAGCCCGAGTGTAAAAATGTTTAGCAAGTGTGTTAACCGTGCATAATAAATATAAATGCACTTATTTCATAATTAAAGTGGAATCGCACTCTCGTGAAACCCCAACTCACCTCTCATCTAACGGCGCGCACCTATTCGCGTCCTGAAATCTTAATTAAGTTACCCCACCCATAAGGACAACCTAACTTACTATAGGCATAGCCTATGCCCACAAGACCTGCCCTCCTATCATTACCCAAGAATCCAACTCTTTCTGAACACACTTAATTAATATTACAAATATATATGCCATACTAGGCCTAATTGATTCCAGTTTATAATTTAACCAATGATAATACTTAATATGTTACCCATTTACATTAGGTTTGAATCATATCATTAATTTCTAAATAACATGCATACAAATTAATAAGTACAAAACTTCTCTCCAATCTCAACATTGCATTACGTTTCGTGCGTGGGACGTCTCGCAAAGCGAAATTCAAACAAGGACCCCCCCGTTACACTACTCCTTGACAATATCGATCCTAGAGATCCATTATGCCATACATACAATTCTACTATTACAACTACTGAATTTAGATTACCATATAAGAACAACTCAAAATATCCCATAATATCCTTGGGATGATGTATCCGAAATATTCCTTAAATGTGATACATCAACTCCCATCAATCTAGTACATCATAATCATCCAAGATGTACTCCATAAAGATTCCATATCCTTTCACCTATAGGATATATTAGGGGTGGCCGTGGGCCGGGCCTGGGCAGGCCCGGTCGGGCTCGGGCCGGGCTTGAAAAATTAAGGGTTATCCCAAGCCCGCTCGGGCCTAGATCGGGCCTTATTATGTAATCCCAAGCCCGCCCAGATTTGAAAGCTCTTTACCCAGGCCCGCCCGATCGGGCCCTATTATGTTAATTAAAAGATTTTTTTTTAAAATTAAAATACCTATTTTTTTATTTAAAGACCATTTTTTTTAATTAAAAATCTGTTTTAAACTCCATATATTATAAAATCCATATATAAAGTTTCTCACTTTACATGAAAAGACTTGGTATACATTTTTATATTTATAGAAGTCCCCCCCCCCCCCCCCCCCATATATATATATATATATATATATATATATATATATATATATATATATATATATATATATATTTCGGGCCTCGGGCCGGGCCGGGCCTCATCGGGCTTAAGAACTCATGCCCAAGCCCGCCCGAAAAAAAATCGGGCCTATAAAATTTTGCCAAGCCCGCTTTGCGGGCTATTTACCTTACCCAAGCCCTATTTTTTTATTGGGCGGGTTGGGCGGGCCTCGGGCCTATGGCCACCCCTAGGATATATAAATATATATAGGTATTTATTCTAACCATATATATATATATGCAATCATCCATTCCCATAGCCAAGTGTACACACTACATATGATGTACAATGGCTATGCACATAATATACCCTACTATATATATCGCCGATAAACTGCACCATGCTATCATCTTCCAGCGCATTACTCATATACCATCCTGGGGACCACGGTCGGACTCAATATCACCGACATCGGTGCCAAGCACACACACACGACGTCCCGGGAAGCGGTCATAGCTCCTAACCGGGCAATGAGACGAGACATACCCACCACGTCCCACCCCAAAAGAAATGCATATCACATAATAACACAATGGACGACCATGACCTGGGGAATATCCACACCCTGCTCCTTGAGCAAGGATGCTCACCCTCTGCGCGGAAACTTCCCAATGATAGCATGAGCGGGGTATGCTTAACCACATAAGTATTATATATCATTCACATGCACAATATATATACATCCATATGATTACATCATATAATTAAACCATCACATACGGTTTAGATATTCATATCATGTATATCCACTTTATTCATATCGCTATATTATATATATATATATATAACTATCTCTCGTTCGCATGTATAAGATTTATAAACTAGGCTTTAAGTATATATAACTTCAATATACTAGCCGCCACCCCAAACTCATTTAATTTACCTCAATATGTGAATACGATCCCTCACTTGAAGTAGATTCATCCATTTTTCCTATGATGAATAGTCTCCCAACATATACATAGATATATATCCAACATTTAGGTTATCACCCAAGGTTTAGTGTAGGTAACAATCACTACACATCTCATCTATATTCGAAAGTACATAAATATCTCTAGTACTATTTGACCACATAACTAATAGTCTATAAACCTCAACTTATCCCAACTTCCTTTCAAGTATTGGAATCCCAATGGTTATTTCCACACAATTATGTATAAACTATCCTGACTAGAATTGTACTACCACTTATTCTAGTTGATAAAACGATCCAATCATTCCCAATTCGGACTACGGTTCATTTACTCTCATGAATCCCCTAGTTTAACACCCCTGATTTACCCCTTAAATTTATCATTACTAAGGATAATGCGACTACTCTCTCTCATTTGTCCCCAAATGGTATCTTAATGATATCCTATCTCTATAAGGATTCGATATAAATTTCGGCCTAGAATTTCACAACAGACCCTCGCAACTCTCTCTAAGAGTTCTTAACCTCCCATCATATCTATACTCACTTTTGATTTATAATTAGGATTTTCAACCCCAATGAGGTTTCTCACTATCTCCATAAACACACACAACTCCAATGCATACACATATATTTTCCCCAAACTATTTCAAGAAGTCCCCATGATCCTAACATGTGAGAAACCCCTTATAAGTCTCCAAACTATATCTCTTACATCATAAAAGAAGACCCCAAATTAATAAACCCAACCAAATAGGGTTAGAAATCACTATAGAGAAAATCACTCCAAATGCCCTGTTTCCGAATCTATTCGGCCCTATTCCGAATCGATTCGGCTCAGCGAATCGATTCGGCCTCCAAGGCGAATCGATTCGGGTCCCAAGACTTGGGCTTCTGTCTCAGTCCGAATCGATTCGGCTCCTGCCACTTTTGCCTAAGCCGAATTGATTCGCTTAAGGGGCGAATCGATTCGGGTCCGCAGAACCCTAAAAGTCTCTTCTTCTTCACAAAAACCCACGAATTCTAAACCCTCAAATTTCACTTCTAACCCCTACACCTTCATCATAACATGATTCTAAGCAAATAAATCAACCCAAATTTGACCCCAATCATTTCTACACCATCAAACCCATATATAAACATCAATTTCAGATTTAATCTTAAAAATCTAGGTTTTGTTAAATATACCCAAAATCCATTTCTTAAACCCACAAATTATGAAATGAACTACACAAATGACTTATTTAGCAAGATTAAACACTTGCCTCAGATTTGTAGAGGTTGAATAATCCTCGAGCTCGAGTTTTGGCTGGAGTTCCCAAGCTTTTCTTCCTCTCTTCTTTTCTTCTTCTTTCCTTCTTCCTTTCTCTTTTCTTTCTATTTCTCTCTTTCTCTAATGAGAAGGCTTCACCCGTAAGCCTTTAAATCCCTTAAAACAATAAACCCAATTTTAAATGTTAATACACACTTTAAATGACTCGTTTACTCCAATTCGAGTCAAACTGACTTATAAATATTCCGGAGCCGAAATAAAGCCCAATGACAGTCATTTTGACTATCTCGACCCTTCCGGAACCAATGGTACACTCAAAATCATCATCCGGAATACTTTAAAACGTCCTCAATTTTTGGACCTCAATTCCCAAATTTTAAAATTCTCCAATTTAAATAAATTTAATTCTCCCGAAAATTTAATTTCTCAGTCCCAAAATCTTGGGGTGTTACACTCTTCCCCCGTTACGAGAATTTCGCCCGCGAAATTTAAGATATGCCTAGGACTTCAATCTCATCTAGTCCTTACATCTACCCTCTAGATCACTATATCGATCCTTTCTAGTTCTCACATCGAACCATATAGACTTTAAAACAAACTAGCTAGCCAGGGTGCCCATACACCCCGTACCCGAGCTCCACTCGTAGAATTATAATCAGGCTCCATTAGCCTCAAATCGTAATATAACTCTCAGCAATATAATCTATATAACAACATATTAAATATATAAAAGTTTGAAAATTCCCAATGGTTGAACTCCTTTCAATTCCTGACGCTAGCTACCTTCGTGCGGGGGAGGTCTCGCAAGCGAAATCCAAACAAGGAACCCTCCCAATACACTACTGTGTAGCTAGGTCAGGGATTGAGATTAGTTAAACCAGGGTTAAGGTTTTATAAAACGATTTTCATATTTTAGATACTGCCCGAAGGCCTATACAACAATATAATATAAATCAATTCCGTGTCTTTCGACACGCCAAACAAACACCTTATGTTCAAGACACAAAGTCTCAACAAACACAATACCATACCCATACTTAGCCCTCCAAACTAGCGCAACCCTGAACTCAATTCCCGCTCAATGCTAATTCTGCTAAATTCTAACCCTCATTGGAACAATAAAATTTACCAGCACTAGCCTATCTACACGACAATAACCTTATAACTACTACTCAACAAACCTTGACATTCCGCACTTCCGGAATTCAATAGCAAAACTCTCTACTATCTCCTCACGAGATGGTCTGTTATCTCAAAAGATGCTATACATAGGCCGTACTTACTCACTCCTTCCTCTAAGGGAATTCTATGCACCCTAGGGGCGTAGCGGCTAACCGCTCAATATACCTAACGCGCGACGTTCCCAATATCGCATAAAGCGTGACTTAAACCCAAAGAAAAGTATTATACCTTATACTTCCACAATCCAATGGTTTCACCTCGTCCTTGAATCTCAACTCAGGGTCCTCTACTTCTTCCTAAACCTATTTCTCCATAAGAGAAACACCCTCCTCAAAATCCTTCCTAACCATTTTGAAGGACAAAACGCGATTGCGACTACCGAAAACTCCCTCTTTCCAGAAGGCAGTACTCCCGACATTGGGACAACTCCACCTACCTTCCACCGGTAAAAGTCACCAACACCAGGTTTTCCTAATAATTGTTGAAAAATTTCTCAATCCAACCTCCCAAAGACTTCACTATATGCCTCTCCTCAGAACTTACCTTATTAAGTCCAAGATTCACCATCCGAGTAAATTTCCCTTTCTTACTCAACCACCGATAGGTCACCCTGAACCACTGCTAGAGTTCTCTTTCTTATTTCCGCCTGAATCGAGGAAAACAAATACCTCCAATCAAAGCGTACCCAAAATCTGTTATGGGTATTGTATCTCTAATCTTGTCCTTTCCCAGACGACATAATCTAGGCGACGTCTGAAACGAGAGCAACTGTTATCAGAACGTCGATCAAGTGAATACACTTCTCAGAAGAAGATAAATGCAGTGAGCACACAATCCTAATAGTAGGGCTCTATATCAAGAACGCTAACGGGAGAACACAGAAAACCCGCACAGATCCTAAAGACTCTAGAACCTGATGCTCTGATACCATCTGTAACACCCCGCTCAAAATAATAACGGGTGGCCAGCCCTATACTATTTTAGATCGGGAATCTTAGATGGCTCAGTCTCAACATCAACTGACAAGGCTAACTAGTATACGGCTAACTACCCGAAATTAACTAAGCGAGATGCCAAAATAAAATAAAATAAAATGAAATATGCAACAACCAACAAACCAATACTACAGAACTACTATTAAAGGAAAAATGCATACAAGTACTATGATAAATGAAATGCTATAATAAAATGAAATGAGTGTATACAAAGAATATACCCGAATAAGCTGTCGGGTCACAGACAATACAACATCCATGGAGAAGAAAATATAAACAATTAACTCGTGAGTATAAACCCGATACACAACATGGATCCTATCTAGATGTACATAGGGATAGGAAGCGAATACAATCTAAATCCCGTGACAGTCCGCACCTGTTACGGCTCCCGAGACTCTGAATGGAAAGGGCATCCATGCGGTAGGACACCTGTAATAGTATATACATACATACATAGCAAAAGAGAAATATAAACGGGTCAGAGCCCGAGTGTAAAAATGTTTAGCAAGTGTGTTAACCGTGCATAATAAATATAAATGCACTTATTTCATAATTAAAGTGGAATCGCACTCTCGTGAAACCCCAACTCACCTCTCATCTAACGGCGCACACCTATTCGCGTCCTGAAATCTTAATTAAGTTACCCCACCCATAAGGATAACCTGACTTACCATAGGCATAGCCTATTCCCACAAGACCTGTCCTCCTATCATTACCCAAGAATCCAACTCTTTCTAAACACACTTAATTAATATTACAAATATATATGCCATACTAGGCCTAATTGATTCCGGTTTATAATTTAACCAATGATAATACTTAATACGTTACCCATTTACATTAGGTTTGAATCATATCATTAATTTCTAAATAACATGCATACAAATTAATAAGGACAAAACTTCTCTCCAATCTCAACATTGCACTACGTTTCGTGCGTGGGGCGTCTCGCAAAGCGAAATCCAAACAAGGAACCCCCCCGTTGCACTACTCCTTGACAATGTCGATCTTAGAGATCCATTATGCCATACATACAATTCTACTATTACAACTACTGAATTTAGATTACCATATAAGAACAACTCAAAATATCCCATAATATCCTTGGGATGATATATCCGAAATATTCCTTAAATGCGATTCATCAACCCCCATCAATCTAGTACATCATAATCATCCAAGATGTACTCCATAAAGATTCCATATCCTTTCACCTATAGGATATATAAATATATATAGGTATTTATTCTAACCATATATATATATACAATCATTCATTCCATAGCCAAGTGTACATACTACATATGATGTACAATGGCCATGAACATAATATACTCGGCTATATATCACCGATAAACTGCACCATGCTATCATCTTCCAGGGCATTAGTCATATACCATCCTGGGGACCACGGTCGGACTCAATATCACCGACTTCGGGGCCAAACACACACACACGACGTTCCGGGAAGCGGTCATAGCTCCTAACCGGTCAATGAGACGAGACATACCCACCACGTCCCACTCCAAAAGAAATGCATATCACATAATAACACAATAGACGACTATGACCTGGGGAATATCCACACCCTGCTCCTTGAGCCAGGATGCTCACCCTCTGCGCGGAAACTTCCCAATGATAGCATGAGCGGGGTATGCTTAACCACATAAGTATATATATCATTCACATGCACAATATATATACATCCATATGATTACATCATATAATTAAACCATCACATACGGTTTAGATATTCATATCATGTATATCCACTTTATTCATATCGCTACAGATATATATATAACTATCTCTCGTTCGCATGTATAAGATTTATAAACTAGGCTTTAAGTATATATAACTTCAATATACTAGCCGCCACCCCAAACTAATTTAATTTACCTCAATATGTGAATACGATCCCTCACTTGAAGTAGATTCATCCATTTTTCCTATGATGAATAGTCTCCCAACATATACATAGATATATATCCAACATTTAGGTTATCACCCAAGGTTTAGTGTAGGTAACAATCACTACACATCTCATCTATATTCGAAAGTACATAAATATCTCTAGTACTATTTGACCACATAACTAATAGTCTATAAACCTCAACTTATCCCAACTTCCTTTCAAGTATTGGAATCCCAATGGTTATTTCCACACAATTATGTATAAACTATCCTGACTAGAATTGTACTACCACTTATTCTAGTTGATAGAACGATCCAATCATTCCCAATTCGGACTACGGTTCATTTACTCTCATGAATCCCCTAGTTTAACACCCCTGATTTACCCCTTAAATTTATCATTACTAAGGATAATGCGACTACTCTCTCTCATTTGTCCCCAAATGGTATCTTAATGATATCCTATCTCTATAAGGATTCGATATAAATTTCGGCCTAGAATTTCACAACAGACCCTCGCAACTCTCTCTAAGAGTTCTTAACCTCCCATCATATCTATACTCACTTTTGATTTATAATTAGGATTTTCAACCCCAATGAGGTTTCTCACTATCTCCATAAACACACACAACTCCAATGCATACACATATATTTTCCCCAAACTATTTCAAGAAGTCCCCATGATCCTAACATGTGAGAAACCCCTTATAAGTCTCCAAACTATATCTCTTACATCATAAAAGAAGACCCCAAATTAATAAACCCAACCAAATAGGGTTAGAAATCACTATAGAGAAAATCACTCCAAATGCCCCGTTTCCGAATCGATTCGGCCCTATTCCGAATCGATTCGGCCTCCAAGGCGAATCGATTCGGGTCCCAAGACCTGGGCTTCTGTCTCAGTCCGAATCGATTCGGCTTGGATCCGAATCGATTCGGTCATTCAGACCTGCCACTTTTGCCTAAGCCGAATTGATTCGCTTAAGGGGCGAATCGATTCAGGTCCGCAGAACCCTAAAAGTCTCTTCTTCTTCACAAAAACCCACGAATTCTAAACCCTCAAATTTCACTTCTAACCCCTACACCTTCATCATAACATGATTCTAAGCAAATAAATCAACCCAAATTTGACCCCAATCATTTCTACACCATCAAACCCATATATAAACATCAATTTCAGATTTAATCTTAAAAATCTAGGTTTTGTTAAATATACCCAAAATCCATTTCTTAAACCCACAAATTATGAAATGAACTACACAAATGACTTATTTAGCAAGATTAAACACTTGCCTCAGATTTGTAGAGGTTGAATAATCCTCGAGCTCGAGTTTTGGCTGGAGTTCCCAAGCTTTTCTTCCTCTCTTCTTTTCTTCTTCTTTCCTTCTTCCTTTCTCTTTTCTTTCTATTTCTCTCTTTCTCTAATGAGAAGGCTTCACCCGTAAGCCTTTAAATCCCTTAAAACAATAAACCCAATTTTAAATGTTAATACACACTTTAAATGACTCGTTTACTCCAATTCGAGTCAAACTGACTTATAAATATTCCGGAGCCGAAATAAAGCCCAATGACAGTCATTTTGACTATCTCGACCCTTCCGGAACCAATGGTACACTCAAAATCATCATCCGGAATACTTTAAAACGTCCTCAATTTTTGGACCTCAATTCCCAAATTTTAAAATTCTCCAATTTAAATAAATTTAATTCTCCCGAAAATTTAATTTCTCAGTCCCAAAATCTTGGGGTGTTACAGCTACAAACAATATTAGCCACAATAACTGAACCATCACAGTACTGTCTATACAATTTGAGGGTAAAAGAAAATGTACATTTGCCTTTAAAAACAGAAAAAGGGAAATGCTTAATGTTTCAAAAATTGAAAAAGGGTAATCTATTCTTGCATGACTCAAAAAGAAAATTTAAAATGCAATTCAGGGCCACAAACTCATTAACATTCTGAATGAAATATAGAACAGTGCCCACTATTGTCAAATAAATGAGCGCGACAAGAAAACTATGCTAGAAAAGCATGAGAATACAATGATTCATATCTGGTGGCATTGAGCACCAGTCATAGGGCTGCAACTCATGTTCCTCATGAACTTGTTCAAATAAAGTAACTAATGATCCTTTGTAAGAAATAGAAAGCATGACACCCGCTCCTGGTTTTTTATATATCTATGTTTTGCGGGTTTTGCACTTTATATGTTTATTTATTTATTTTTGTTTTTGTTTTCATGATTGTTTGCTTAAGACTCATTCAAACTTACCGAGGTCCATACTTGTATTAGTAAATTCCCATCAAGTGTCCACAAAAATTATACTCATCTTTGAATATATATGAAATCCGTTAGATAATTTTTGCGAGGAAGAAGAAATCATATTTTCTGACCGGTGGATCCTTGCTAGGGTGACACAAAACCATTCTTCTCGTTCTTTCTACCTTGCTTCTGTGTCCGCTGTTTTTGTTCTATACCATCACCATGTTTGGGTTCTCGATTTGCTTTTTTCAAATTGAGCGGATGGATTCTTGCTCAATAAAGTGACAGACGCTTTCAATCAATTTAAGCTTAAATAGATAAATTTAACTACTTTTTTTTTTTCCAATTCACTGCATCATTAACTAAATAATCGTAAATCTGCTTCAAATTGTATTGTGACTGAATTAGAATTCAAATTATAATTCCAACTTCCAAGCATAGCTATGGGACTCTTAGGTCGGTTAGAAATGTTATAGGCATTTATTGAATTGTGATGACGCAATTTTAAGTTGTTGTACGGACATATTGCACCTCTAGATCTGCGAATGTGACTGTTCCTAGGTATGTGATTGTATAATTATTTCTTTAAGGCTGTTTAGCATTATCACAGTTTAGCTGTTATTTCTCCTCATTGCAGGTTCCAAGTATAGGTTTAGTAATTTTTGATTTTCTTCCCTATCTGCTATCCTTATCTATGTTTGGAGGTCATGTGACTGTTCCTGCCAACAGTCCACATCTACGGAAGTCTGGAAGCAGACCTGTTGTTTTTGATCTAGGTAAGATTTATTTTATTTTATTTTGAATGGTAGGTAAATCTGTTTTCTTCTTCTCGGTGGATTTATCATGTGCACACGTAAGAGTTGTATTTTCTGTTAGGCACCAGTGACCTGGGAAATAGTGCTGAAGAAGATTTTTTGCATTCAGTAGAGTCGAATGAAATGAAGGGTGTGACCACACCATTGAGCGGTGCTGCTATAATGCCGTCTCCTGTGTTGCTATGGAGACTTAAGGTATACATTTTTGGTATTTTAATTTCTATTGTTGCTGAAAGAAATTCAAAATGTGAGAGGGCCTCTGAAGATCCTCATTTAATTTCATTTATAGTAAACATAAAAGACTAATCAATTAGTTCCTCTGATTTTTCTGAACTGAACATGACACTGATTTTCCTCGCGTCGTACGACATCCGTTAAAATTTAACATTTTGTATTGCTTACACCGTGTTGTCAGAAATGTATCCTTCTTTGCCTAGTTAGCCTCCTTTGTTTATATGGAGAGTTATTACATTTTTTAGAATAGAAACTTGGCCCTGGAAGCTCCCCCTACCCCCACTCCTCAAAAAAAAAAAAAAAAACTCAAAAACCCAGAAGTGAAAGTCTTAGCCACAAGGGTTTGTCAAGTTTTTACTTGTCTTTTCAATACATTTTTTCTTTTCTTTTTAGGCATCGTCTTTTACACACTAGTTATTCAATACGAGAACTCCTGAAGTCCCGTCACTCATTATAGTATGGTTGTGTAAAAGGGGTGCAACCAAAGCCCTAGTACCCGATAGGCAAATCCGAGTGATATGACCCAGATGGGAGCTATCCCTTTAGGCAAAGCAATATCAAGCAAATATATAGCTAAGATGGGTGTATCCCCATGGGAAGGCATGACTGAGCACTATATAGCTACGATTGGAGTTATCCCCATAGGCAAGGGATAATTGAGGGAGATGTAGTCGAAATGGGTGCTATCCCCTTAGGCAAGGCATAATCGAGCGAGATGTAGTTGAGATGACACTCTACACTAAACATTACCATGTATGCCCAATCGAATTTTTATAAATAGTTGTGTTTATACTTTTTATACTCGAACTAGGTAGAGTTCAAAGTTTTTTGTGGTAGCAACCAAGCGCTTTTGTTTGGAGGATAGAGAGCAACGTTTTGTTGTATCAGTTAATATCAGTGATATAACGGTCGGTTTGTTGTATATTGGCGATATATACCGATATCATCAAATCTCGACTGAGATTGAATAATATAGAGGATAAGTCAATCTTCCTACCAGTTTCTGCTCGCCGGTGGGTTCATAGAACTCGCAACAACATTTGGTTACAATCTCAGCTTTGTAGGGTTGAAGACATGCGGGTTTCGATATCATCAACATTTACCCTATGGAGTCCAAGCCTAGTGAGCTTCTGCCCGCATCATTCTTACCACCTGAATAGGTTATTACTACTGCGACTTGAATGCATGAACTCAGATACCAAATGATGGATCAAGCGCTTACCGTTATGCCAAAAGTTAATATACAAGAGGCTGGTCTGCCCCATGAAGCTCAAACCCCGTGAGCCTCGGCCCATTCAAGTTAAAATATGCTCCTGCATCAATTAGATTTTAACAGTCTGAATGTTAATTTGTCCAGTAGAAGTCCTAAACGTATTTTTAACTTTTGAGATTGCTAGCTTTAAGGTTTCATATTCCAAAGATTTGCATATCATTACTTGAGTTTAATGTTTATTGATGTCCAGGTTCTGCTGTTTTTCATCTGGGGTTTCAGTTGTTGCAAGGTCAGTTATATTTTTATTTTTCTTTCAATTAGAAATTCTAAGATCGATTTTGACGGGAATAGTGCCCATTTTGAAGCACCATTGTGCATGGTCTCATTGTTGGTACCTCATAATTGTTTATATATGTAACATTTGCAGATCGGGTGGGATTCTGTCATGAGAATGAGCGTGGACTTGCGGGATCTATTTCTGTACGAGGCTTTCTTGTATTATAATCCACTTCTTCTTGTGGTTAGTGAAGTTATTTTTGTACACTTGATTGTTTTATATATCATTCTAAGAATAGGGTACTATGATCCGGGGTCGTTCGGACTGAAAACAGTGGGTTCACGATCCGGATCTCTAAATGTGGCATTCCCGATTTAACATTAATTATTTTAGCTATTAGTGATTATAGTGAAGCTTTCGAATTCAATAACAAAATAAGTGGGAAGAAAAATGACTCCTCAGCTGATATAATACAAGAGCGGTTCATAGAACTTAGTGATTTTTTATAACATATAGAGTCTATACGCAACACATTCTTCGTAAATGGTGTTCTTTTAGTACTATAATCATGTATAGTGAAACGATTAAGCCTACCCCCACCATACCATGAACTGGATATAGCAACATACCATAAACCCGTTCCGATGTTTCAGTTAACATTGGAATAGACTACTTAGATGGTGTTTTATCGTTTCATGGTGATGGAGATGGAGATGGTAGCAATAATAGTAGTTGCAATGGTAATAATGGCAGTTGCATGGTGGTGATTATGGTGTAGTGGTGGTGGTCATAGTGGCGATGTCATGGTGGTTGCTGAAAGCACCACAATAATTACTCCTAAACACCACATTATAATATTTTTAGTATATTTGACAATCAATTCAAGCACACCGTGGTGCTGAGATATTTTATTCTCCTTTTCCCATTATTAGCACATTCTTTTTGGTTTTGATGTTGCAGACTATGGTGGTTTGGCTTTGGGGAGTAAATCTATGGGTTTTTGCTCAGGCTAACGTCAGTTATGCTAAAATTTTTGACCTTGATCAAAGTCACCTTACCTACAGAGAAATATGGAAGGTAATCCTCAGAAAGAGTGTATTGATTAGACATTTTGTAAGCTTGTTTTTTGGGTTGCCAATTGACGGCATCATCACTTGATACTATTGCAATTATAACAATTATAATATTCTTTTCATGCTCGTGCTTGCTGTTTTACTCTTTGGTACAAATGATGCATATCTAAGAAGCATGGACATGACTACTAGTCATGTCGGACACGACATGGACACGCTGGCACGTAACATCTTAAAAAATTACGATATGACACGGCGGGTACATGTTAAATAAATATATTTTTATAAATTTATGTATAGAATTTACAAGAACACGAAAAGAAAAAAATAACGTGTTTGACTACTTGTTAAAAAGAAAGAATCAACATCTTAAAGCTAAATATGAAAATGAAGTTTATATTAATGAAATAGAAAATCTTTCTAGTGCCAGTAGAGGAGTGCCATTTGGGTCTATTCCTTATAGGATGAAGCTCAAAACGATGCACTACTTCAACTTATATTGGAAACAAGCGTTGGACACGTGAAAATAAATGTCACACATTTATTTATATTTAAATTATGGACACGTGGCAATGAATGTCGAACATGTGTTGGTAGAATGTCGAGACGGACATAGACACGCAACTTTCTCATTTCTCTGAAGTGTCCATGATTCTTAGATGCATCTTATCCACATCTTTGTTCTATTATGCAATGTTTAAAAAGGCGAAAGGCGAGGCGAGGCGTTTTGGCCTCGACGAGGCGAGGCGTAAGCCTCGAGGCGCTTGAGGCGTAAGCCTCACCGAAAAGAAAAAAAGAAAGGGAAAAAATATAAAAAGTCTAATAATTTCACAAAAAATAATCCAACACATTAAATGATGCAAAAGGGTCCATAATCATTCAATCCATCAACCAATCAAACTAAAAGTTCATCTCCATTACATCATTACCGTATTGTTCATCACAAAAACATATTGTTCATCACAAAAACATAGAAAAACAAAGCATCCCCTCAAGCTTAATACTAAAACAATAATGGATCATCCGTATCCAAAGGCTTGAAAAGCGGATTTAATCCATCATCATCGCCGCTATCATCACCATCGCTAATAGGATCGTCCATTGAATCATCATCATATCTAATGGTCGTCTCGTCATCATCATCACCCGAGTCAACATCAACAAATTCATCTTCCTCATTTACCAAGATCCCCTTTCCTTTACCTATAAGATAAAATATAATTATTTTAACTCTTTAAAATAATTATTTAATGTAAAAAAGACAATTGTGAATACTAACCCTTTTTTGAAGTGTTAAATTGTGAATTATTTCTCTTTCTTCCTCGCCCCCCTCTAGCACGTTCACGGCGAATGGGAATGGGAATCTCTCCTACCCCTATCACATCATCCATCGCTCCTGAGGCATCCGTAACCACCGAGGCATCTGTCGAATGGGAATCATCTTGCCCCGCTACCCACTTATCATCTGAAGGTAGATGATCAATAACCAATGGGTCCTCATCCGCGCCTTCTTTCTCAAAAACTTCATCTTTAACTTCTTGTTATACATTATATACACCAATGAATTCAACCTCTTCGTTGACAAACGATTTCTCTTTTTTGTATGGAGCTGTATAAATTTTTCAAATAATAATTTTTTAGTCATAAAATAAATAATAATTTTTACAAATAATATTTTTTTACAAACGAATACCTGATTGAATGTGCTCCAGTTGCGTTCACATGCGGACGAAGAGCATGTAAGACTCAAAACCCTCACCGCAAAACTAGTCAATTCTGGAGTTCCATCTCCAAATTGAATCCACCAATCCGCTAAAATAAGAGTGAAGTAAAATTTAGTTAAAAAATGTATTTAATGGTATTAATCAAAAGCAAATCGTACTTAAACAAAAGATTTACTTACCTGGACTACGCAATTTGCAACTTGTTTTTGCCGACGCAAAAGAGAAAAACCCCTTTCTATTCCTAAAATCATCAATCTGTATATCCGCTTTCAATCTATCTTGCTCATTCGGAATAAGCTTTTCCATGCAAGTCAATAAACCCAATTTAATTTCAGGATGGTTAGAGAAGTTCTCTTCATATTGAAAATGTGGATTTAAGAAATATGCCGCCGCATGCAAATGGCGATGTAACTGAAACTCCCATTTCGTATCAATTATGCTCCATATCTCCTTATAAGACCCCTCATCTCCTCCCAAATTTTCTGCTATGGCCTCCTTTGCTTTGTCCATTGCACCATAAATGAAACCCATCCCTGGCATCTTCTCTGAATCAGTCATTCTCAAAACCCCCACAAGAGGTTTTGTGCTTCTAATTGCGTACGACATACTACCCCAAAAATTTCGATCCTGCAAAATGATTTTTTTTATTTGCTTCCCTTCATCCTTCTTTGCCCAGCTTGATCTAGCCCATTCAGGAGAAGTGAACATACGCTCCAATGGTTCCTTAAGGCTATACATACTCTGAAGGGTCAAATAAGCGGTAGCAAATCTCGTTGCAGCCGGGCGAATAAGATCCTTCTTCGTATGATCTCTCATCAATTGCAAAACCCACCCATGATTATATATGAAGTTACTCACCTACAGTTAAAAAGTAATATGTGAAACGAATTAAAAAGTAAAAAATAAAAATTAAAGATGAATTAATACCTTCTTTGACTTTATCAAGGCGTTTTTATGCTGCGGCAATTCCCCAACTTTCTCCAACATTAGGTCAATGCAATGGGCGGCGCATGGTGTCCACCACAGACGTTTCCTCTTCTCCATCAACAACTTTCCCGCCGCCTTATAATTCGAGGCATTGTCGGTTACAACTTGAATGACCAACTCCTCCCCCACCTCCTCAACAACACTATCAAGAAGCTTAAACAACATGTTTGCGTCCTTTATAGCATCTGACGCATCAACTGATCGCAAGAAAACCGTTCCATGTGGATTATTAACGAGAAAATTTATCAAATGGCGACCTCGAATATCCTTCCAACCATCCGATAATATGGACACCCCTGTTTGCATCCACGTTTTCTTTACTTCATCAACTACAATTTTGGCACGCCTTTCTTCCTCTTCTAATATCCACGTGCTAAGCTCGTATGCAGTAGGAGGTTTCAACCCGCGACCATACTTTCCAATTGCTCGCACTAGGGGTGGCAATTTGCGACACGACCCGTTAACCCGACACGAAATCGACACGCTTTAAGCGGGTTTGGGTATAGCCTTAACGGGTTCGGGTCATAAACGGGTGGACCCGCCAGACCCGTTAAGAAAACGAATCGGGTTCGTGTATATTCGCGAAACCCGTTAGTGACCCGTCACCCGTTTAGAATCCGTGTGACCCGCTACCCGTTTATAACCCGTCACCCGTTTATAACCCTTCACTCGTTTAGAACCCGTCACCCGTTTAGAACCCGCGACCCGTTTGCAACCCGCGACCCGTTTGTAACCCGTTAACTCGTTTATAACCCGTTAACCCGTTAACAACCCGTAATCTAAGCATCCCACATCGATTTGTTATGAAAATTCTCCATTCTTGACTAAGTATAAGTAAGTTGTTACCTCTTTAGATTTTTAAAGTAATCGGGTTACCGGGTTAAACGGGTGAATCGTGTTAAACGAGTGAACCGGGTTAAACGGGTGAACCGAGTTAAACGAATTAATGGGGATAAACGGGTGAACCGGGTTAAACGGGTGAACCGGGTCAAAACCATTCGTTTATTTAACGGGTGTAAACGGGTCGTGTCGTGTCATTCGTTAAGTAAACGAATCGTGTATGAATTTCATTTTTCCACCCGTTTAGTAAACGAATCGTGTTTGGGTGGATGAATTTTTGACACGATTCGTTTATCACCCGACACGAACCCGGCTCGACACGACCCGTTGCCACCCCTAGCTCGCACCATACTAATAAAGGAAGGACTATTTGCCACATGAAATGGAAGACCATTTTCAAAGAAAAATCTACCAATATCAAGGCATGCTTCATCTCTAGCCTCCTTTTCAGTTTTAGGCTTAGGTTGATCATCACAACCATCATCATCAAGATCAACTAAAAACTATCCATGGGTCCCCTAATCCCCCTAGCCGTACTACCCATACTTGAACCATCTTTTGAACTTGTAAAATACGCACCACTCTCAATATGTTCCTCGGATTTTCTTCGGGCCACATCTTTTTCAAAGTTTTTATTTTTCAAGAAATCCGCCATTTCTTGTCTCACATCCGTAGGAACTCTATCACATTCTCGAACATTTTTTTTCGTTCCCGCAAGATGATCTTTCATTCGTTTGACACCCCCCTTTATAACTTTATTGCAAAACTTACATTGGATATAGACATATCCTTTCCCATTGCCAATCTCCGTACCATATTTCCAAGCGGGATCCTTTCTAGACATAATTCAACTACCTACAAAAATATAAAGCAAAGTTATTACAAAAAACAAGTTACAAAATATTGTGGAACAGGTTTTATTAAAATATTGTGAAACAGAAAAAAAACAGAAAAAAGTGTAAAACTATAAACTAAGCTAAAAATAAAAGTTTTTATGGGAAATAACAGAAAACAGGAAAAAAAACAGAAGAAAAAAAAACAGAAAAGTAAACTAAGTGTACAGGAAAAAAAAATAAGTTCTTACAATGTAAGTTTTTACAGGAAAAAAAAAAGTAAAAAAAATTAAAACCAAAGTTTTTACAAAAAAAAAATCTACTAAAACTAAAACTAAAAAACAAATAACATAAACAGTTTCATATAACAGTTTTTAGACAAAAAACAAGTTAAAAAATATTGTGAAACAGGTTTTATTAAAATATTGTGAAACAGAAAAAAGTGTAAAACTAAAAACTAAGCTAAAAATAAAAGTTTTTATAGGAAATAACAGAAAACAGGGAAAAAACAGAAGAAAAAAAACAGAAAAAAAAAACAGAAAACTAAACTAAGTTTACAGGAAAAAAAATAAGTTTTTACAATGTTTTTACAGGTAAAAAAACTTAAAACCAAAGTTTTTACAAAAAAAAATATACTAAAACTAAGTCTAATACTAAAACTAAACTAAAACTAAAACTAATACTAAACTAAAAAACAAATAACATAAAAACTTTATGTTAACAGTTTCGTATAAAAAACAAACAAATAACAGTTTCTAGTAAAAAACTAGGGCCGGAGTTGAAGAATTAAAGGGTTTTGCTCTTACCGAGGGCCGGACTTGAAGAATGGAAGGAGAAGGATGGCCGGATTAGGGTTTCGGTGAAGGAAAATGGTTTCGGAGCAGAGAGAGAGTAAGCGGACTTCAATAATAGAAGGGTTAGGGTTTATTTCTAACGAACGTTTTTTTTTTTTTTTTAACTATCTTCTCTTTTCCATTTTTTAAGCCCCGTATAAGAGGCGTACGCCTCACCGCCTTGAGGCGGTCAGCCTTGAGGCGCAGCGCCTCATCCAAAAAGGCGTAAGCCTCTATTTAATGGCCTGAGGCTTAAGCCTCGAAGCGTTTTTCTCTCGCCTCGCCTCGGGCGCCTTTTTAAACATTGCTATTATGTTAATGCATGAAACTCGTCTAGGCACAATTCTCTACATCATCTAAGGGGGTGGGGTTGATTACAAAGTAGGAAAAAGATTGAAAACATTTTTTTTCTTCTTATGAAAAGTTGGAAAAAGTGTGGATGAATGGTTGAGTGTCTTGGGGAGATACTCTTTTACTTTATCGATTTCCATGGAATCCAATTCTTACCCGCAAAGAATTGGATTTTTTGAAAAACAGGAAAAATAAGAGCATCTCAACAATCGCTCATATTTTTTTCCACTTCTTTTTCTCCAACTATGTTATAAAAATTTCAATCTTTCTCTAAGATAATTTTTTATGATTTTTAGCATATGGTACTTGTCTTGGGCACAAATACAATACTTTATATTAAACAAACATTTAGAGTCCAAAGCCAAAAGAAAACCCCCCAAAAAACATTTTTCCCTTTTAAAAAACAGCCACGATTTTTCTCTTTCTAATTAATAGCATGTTCTTGTGCGGTCAGTTATTTGGTATCTATTAGAATTATCATGAAGACTTGAAGAAACACAAGGTTATGAGTTGGAATGGAAGAACAATGGTAACCGAGAATTTAAGCGTGGTCCCTGTGCCTCGAGTCAACAATTGCTGATAATAGACATTTCTTCTTTCATAAAAGGAAAAAGGGAACATTGTTGTTACGTAGTGCATTGGCTTTACAAATGAATCCATGAACCAATATAATGGTTACTTTACTGAAGAAAGAACACCGAAATCGAATCAAGTACACAAGTTGCCAAAAAAATCTAAGAAGCACTTTGAAATAACAATACCTAACTAGCATATCTTCAGCTTGAAAGGCAAAAAAACAGGTAAAGTCCAAAATGCAAAAGGAAGCCAATCAATCTCTGAATCTTCTTTTTTTTTTGTCACAAGGGAAGGTCAATGGACCTAACTTCCCTCCACCCCCAACCACCCCCAACAAAAGTTGGAATCAAATTCAAAATTGTGCTCAATTACTGCATAATAGCATAATCAAGAAAATGACTTTCAAAGGGCCAAGACTGTTTCAATCAGCAAACCCTTCTGTCAGTACACCAAATGGTGATCTGAGAAAAGAGAAAGAGGTTTAGTCTCTCGTCCACACTAGTACCATACATACTTCCCTTTTCTCTTGATCCCTCATAAATGGATTAATTGAATGATTTAATGCTGCATTGTTTTTCTTTTCTATATATTGATTTATTTGGTGGATTTTGATACAAATTATATAGGAGAGTTGGTACTGAACTTATGGTCACCTCGACCTGCTGAACCTGTTGGCTTACTCTTTAAACTACAATTTTTGTTCAATTGTAGAATAAATTTCTTATTTCTGCTTCTTGCTCACTCAGAGATCAGGTCATTCAGGGATTTCTTCTGAAGTGAATTGCTTCTTTGCTCAAGACACATCTATTTAATATGTCATCAGAGTTGCTCATATTTTTCTTTGGTTTCGCAGTGTGCCACCTGGATGACAATCGTAGTCCCAACTAGCATGACAGCATACCTTTATCTTTACTCTCATGGTGAAGTTTCGTTGGCCGCATTCCAACCAGTGTAATAGATGCTTCCTCTCTCATTAGTTGCTGACAACATAAATATTGTTTGAACATATTACTGTTTAAGCATTTCCTCGTTTTGTTTTCACGTGTATTATTAAGTTTGACAAATAGAAATCGGATAAAGGGGGAATATATATATATATATATATATATATATATATATATATATATATATAGAGAGAGAGAGAGAGAGAGAGAGAGAGAGACTCTCACACATACCAATTATACATAAATTGCTGGCGCAAACCTATTTTCTAAAATATTAAAAAAATATTTTTGAGTTGAGTTTTTTTGTGTGGTATTTAAACATTTCAAGGGACCCATATAAAAAAAATCAGGTCAAAATAACGTTTTTTGCTATTTTAAAAAAATTGATCAAACTTTCACAGCTTTTAAACCGATTTTTTTAAAATAGCAAAAAGAGTTATTTTGAGTTGATTTTTTTTATATGGGTCCCTTGAAATGTTTAAATACCACATAAAAAAATTCTACTCAATTTTTTTTTTTTTTTACTATTTAAAAAAAATCGGTATGTATACTTGGTATGTACTGGAGCCTGCCTGTATATATATATATATATATATATAATCTTGACATGGAAAATCTCAAAAATTGAGACATTAGCATGGCGAGGACACAACCATGAACATGCGTATTGTACTTAGTTTATTGAGATTTCTATGCTTTAGAATTCGGTATGTTGGAAAATGAATTCTACAGGCAGTGTCTTTTTTGATAGACCACAATCAAGTGAAAGCACAAAGGGTATACACAATGCAAAAGAAAAGTAAGTAAATGAAAAGTAGCTTAGATATGACTACACTTCTAAAAACTATACCTAGAATTAAATAGAGAAGGAATATGTTCCCGATACGCAAAAATATAGTGATACGAGAAAAAGCTTTTCAATTTTTTTGAGTGCGTTTTCCTCTACCTCAAACGAGAACCTACTATGTACCTTCCAAGCCCACCTCGCACTATATGCATTCAGTGCTAGTACCTCTCTCTCTCTCTCTCTCTCTCTCTCTCTCTCTCTCTCTCTCTCTCTCTCTCTCTCTCTCTCTCTCAAACCTTAAATGCTTGAACTTGGCATCCCAACCGACTATAAAATTAAAGCAAAAGTTGAAATCATCCAATGAAACTTAAACAATAGCAAAGGAGAGAATTTAAGCCCTGGCCCGCCAACACTAGTTGGTGGGAACGTGGCCTGTGCGCACCAGATTATCATTTTTAATTATACTCTGTTGCTGTTGCCTCTTGCCTCCGATGAACTATTGGCATTTGTTGATCTAAAGATAGCTTTTTTCATTTCATATCAATACATTAAATTTGTAATAAATGTTTCCTATGATCCACTGCAGGTGCTCTTATATGCTGCTGTTGCAATGATTCTGATATTCCCCTTTGATATTTTCTATCTGTCATCTCGCTACTTTTTGTTGAGGACTTTTTGGCGTATAGTGTTCCCATTGCAGGCAAGTTTATAATCTCGTATTACTTGTTAAGGGAAATTTTTGATGTTTCACCCGACGTAGGTACTTGGTGAATTTTATTAGCACATCAGTGAATATATACATATGATGTGAATTTGGGTGCGGGAGCGTAAAAAGAAGAAGTTATCTACACAACAATTAACTACATAACATCTACACTTCTACACAACAACAACTAAACGAAGGAAATGAAATGAGTTTCTTTCTCTCTCTCTTCTCTCTTCTCACTTCTCAATATTCAAGGTTGAGTACAAATGAGGGCCAAGTGGCCTATTTATAGGAAGAGTTAGCTTGCTAATCAAGCTAATACCCAAAAAAGTTTAAAAAGGACAACTAAAGAAGTAATTACAATTATGTCTCTATTAGCCTTTTGCTACTTCCTTCCTATAATACCAAACAAACAACTAATAAAAGGAAATACATCAAATAAAGCAAACAAAAGAAAATAACAAAAAAACAATAAAACCCTAAAATTATTAAAAATAACCCTCATTCTTCATTCACATCATTCTCTCCGCCTTCAAAAAAGTTCGTCTTCGAACTTTAAAGTTGAGGTCGAATGCAAAAATGTCCAAAAATTGCGGAAGAGACAAAACTTGAGTGGTCAAAATTGAATTTTTGAAAATTTTGAGGAAGGCTTTTCAAGTATTGCATCAATCTTCACCTTCTACCTCTTGCCACTTGTGCCAATCAAAATTATGTACCACCCGGATCAAAAACCAGGGTTTTGATGTAAAACCCTAGTTCTTGATTGTGATTGTGATTGAATGAACCAGGGGCTGCGTGGATACACAAGGAAAGCAATGAACCCAACTCCTTCTTCAGGTTGTCTCTAATAATTCCATAAATTTTCTCCACATATGCCATGAGCTGCTGCTGCTTGAAAAGCAATGCCGGGTATTTAGCCTCAACTTGACGTACCACCTTGAGTGGAGCTGTAGTTGTAGCAATGTTGACAGAGGAAGGGGATACATGAAATCCTGTCGATGACTGAGGCAGACCTGCTGCTGCCCTAAGGTTGTAATTGTCCACCAAGGCAGCGGTGGTACACTTGCGTTGTTTAGAGTCGGGATTTGTGGGTTCTTGAATGGAAAAAGTAATTTTCGGTGCCGAAATGGGTTATGTTTGTTTAGTCGGCACTGGACTATAGATAGGGCTGTCATTGGTCGCAACAGTGGTATGATGGTCAAGAGAGTGAGCCGGGGGTTGATGGTCTTGGGGAAGGCTGTATGGCGAATGGTTTTGGTCAGAGGGGCTGGGCGACGCGTCAGGTGGGATGGGGGGCCTGGTCTTTTGGGGCTGGTGGGATTCAGAAGTAATGAGCGGTGGTGGGAGGGGCTGAATTGGGCAGGTGCTGCTGTCTTTGGATGGATTTGGGGTTGTTTGGGGAGCGGTTTGAGGTGGTGGGTTCGGTTGGATGGTGGTTTGGAGATAAATGGGGCTAGGGCTAGGTTTTTTTTTGGAGTAAAAGGGTGGAAATGGTTGCGGAAGCGTGGTTAGATGGGTTTTTGGGGCTAGGGTTTTGGTCTCTTGAATTAGGGTTAGGGTTAATGGTGGTGGGTGGTGGTGGAGGAGTACGCGAGTCGAGTGCATCAAACCGGGCCGACAATCGGTTGAGGGCCTCCAAGATTTGATTAAAAGGGTTTTCGTCGGATGTGTTCATCTTTTCTTGAACCCACCTTGTCGTTGTTTACGAGTTTTTGTTTTACAACAACAACAACAACAACCGGGTGGAGCGACTAGGCTCTAATACCTATTGACGTAAATGACGCCAAATGGGAGTAAAAAAAGATAATCTCTCTAAATCTCAATATCTATGAGTCTACATAAGGGGTGTTTATAGGAGGAAGGTAGCTTAGGCTCCAAGCTAAATATGTAATTACAATTATGTCTCTATTAGCCTTTTGCTACTTCCTTCCTATAATACCAAACAAACAACTAATAAAAGGAAATACATCAAATAAAGGAAACAAAAGGAAATACATCAAATAAAGGAAACAAAAGAAAATAACAAAAATACAATAAAACCCTAAAATTACTAAAAATAATTCTCATTCTTCATTCACATCAGATGAACTATCAAGTATGGTCGGGGTCTCAACAACCTCGGAGACATCCTCGTGAAGCATATCCGAAGAGATAGGATCGTCGGTGTGCGTGAGAATGACATCAGATGTAGGAGGAGCTACACCGGTGGACAAGTACTCCAATTATGGGACCAAATACCTCGCTCGTGCACGTATCCAATGTTCAAGTGCCATCTCCATCTCATAATACTCGGTTCGACATCGATTTAGGTGTTGATGGTACATCTCATACTCTCCGATAGAATAAGCACTATATGCCAATGTGCGAAGCTTTTGAGATGTATATGAATCCGTCTCGTCCCAAGAAGCTTGAAAACTTTGGAGGTTCTTGATGATGGCACAACTTACCATGTCGAAATCGGCACATGCATTCATATCGAGCCCGTATTTGGTTCCATCCCACGATAATTTGGAAGAAAGGTATTCTTCGGGTGGGGGAGGGATGAAATCATAGGACCTTGATGGACTTGGGGCAGATTTGTAATGGTTGGAAAATTCAGGGGCTGAATTATAATTTTCAAAAATTGATTGGGGATTAGAGTGTTGAAGAGGTCCGGGTGGTGGGAAGGTTTGATTAGGGTTTGTGATGTGGTGGGAGGTTGCCGGGGTTAAATAAGAATGTTTATTAGGGTTAGGGTTTTGAAATGGAGTGGTCTTTACGGATTCTTGAAAATGGGGTAAATAGGGTTTGGAATTAATTTTTTTTTTTGTTGAAATTGGTTAGGGTTTGCATTAGAAATGATCTTGGATTGGGTGGAAGTAGTAGGCCATGAATCTTGGTTGAGATTAAGGCTTTCTTGAATTTCCGATGGTTTTGGGTTTGATCGGAGTGGATTCTTGAAATTCCATAGGGTTTCTTGAAATTCAGGCTGAAATCTTGTGTTGGAATTGTTTTGTATGATGCTGAGCAGATCGGTGGAGATTCCGGGAAGATTGGTAGAATTTCAGAAAAAAAATGTCGGGCCGGGCATTCGGCTGAGGCCATGGCTGCTGTGCCGAGAGGTGATGATCGGATGCTGCTTTCTGACGGCAGATTCTCTTGTTTCCAGGGGGAACAGCCGGCGGGATAAGCCCTAGGGGCTGTCGGCTGCAATGATCCCTGTTTCTGGGCAGTCGTAGCTGTCTTCTCCGGTGAAAAGAAGCTGCCAGAGGCCGTGATGGTAGGTGTGATCGATGTAGGATTTTGGCTTTTCTTAAAATCACCCGGGTGACTCCAATTTGAGCCCCAATCTTCTATAATCATGGTTGATCCAAGAATAAACCTCGCTCTGATACCAATTTGATGTGAATTTGGGTGCGGAAGCGTAAAAGAAAGAAGTTATCTACACAACATCTACACTACACAACAACAACAACTAAACTAAAGAAATGAAGTGGGTTTCTTTCTCTCTCCCTTCTCTATTCGCAATATTCAAGGTTGAGCACAAATGAGGGCCAAGTGGCCTATTTATAGGAAGAGTTAGCTTGCTAATCAAGCTAATACCCAAAAAAGACTAAAAAGGACAACTAATACCTAAAATGACATATAAGTCCCAAACATACTTAAAAACTAATTATACACTAAAAATAAAAGAAAATTACAAGAAAATATTAAAATAAACCCTAATTTTCATCAACATATATACTGCATCTGTGTATTTTGAACGTATATTACTAAATTTTATTTCCTATGTAATATGTGGTGTCCTTATCTTCACTGGCATGCTTGTAAGCCTCCACCCCCAAAAAACGCTATTCAATTTCGATTAAAATGAATGCATTTCGATTTTTTTTTTCATGTAAAAATAAAATAAAATCGTAAACTACACATGTTGGGGACTATTTAGGGTACCTTTGCGACAAATGCATAGCTTGGGAGATTTTTTGCATTACAAATAGTTATTTGTTTTTCATTTTTACTGGTAGAAGTTATTTAAAAACTGAAAACTTGCAATAATAACCCCTGTGCTAAGATCTGCAGGCACTTTGTTACTTGGGAACTGCAACTGTCTTTGGGGATTTGATTTCATGCATCCTTCATAAGGATGCAGTGAAGGATTAATTTACCAAGCATTAGTTTATTAGCAAAATACAGTGTCTCAAAATGACTAGAGATAAAGAATTTGGTGGACTTAATCCTACAACCTTCCATGGATCTCATTGGGGCTTGTGCGAAGAACTACACGCACACATATACATTTTCGCGTTTAATAACTGGAATATGTTTGTTGACTGTAAGACACTAATACAGTGCTATTTTGTCTTATCTGATGTTTATTTGTGGAATACAGGCAATAACATTTGCTGACTTCTTCTTGGCTGATATATTGACCTCGATGTCCAAGGTATGCAATCTGTTGTATGTAATTTTAGTTAATCTCTAATTGATTATGTTGAAGTTGAAGTGGTGGTATCCGGTTGGCATGCACTGTTTTTATCATATTCACATTGTTATAATTTATCAATGCCTGTGAGTGGATGGGCTATTGTTGTTTCTACACCTGAACCTTCTGGAATACATTAATATGAAGGTAGTTCACCGAATGTTGATTTGCGAAGGGGCAATGACTATATTAACGAGAGAGCGCTAGACATAGCCAGAAGGAGAGAGTAAGGAGACATAGCCCACTAATGTTTTGAGGGGAGATTTGCAAAACAACAACGCTATGTATTTTCCAGAGGGACTAATCAAGAGGAGTGGTTGACAGAACAGACACAATGACAAACCGACACGAAGGCAGGCCAAATACGATAAATGTGGATTTTGAATGTTTTCTGGGATCTAGAAAAAGGTTTCAGAGGTTATTTTCTCTCTGAAGTTAATTCGTGCTGGGGTCGTAAATGCTCTGCTCAGAGCAGAAGGAATGTTCTTACGAGTTTGGAGAGCTTAAGATAACTGGGAGAGTAGAAGTTTGGGAACTCTTTATTTATAGGGTAGTTTTTGCGAGGAAATGTCTTGGTTATTGAGGGCCTAACTTGGCGTTGATGAGCAGTAAATGAGACGGGATGGTCCTGATCAGTGCATTTAATGAAAGCCATGCCTACTTATCGCAGAGTTGCGTCTTAGGTTGTCTGAAAGGACATGTCATTGCAAAACCGACCGATGGCTAATTGGTACTAGCCTATGAAGCACATATACTTCATTAGGGTCCCCATAATGGTACCAGATACTCGGACACCTGCCAGATACATATTCAAGGCGTATCCAAATATAAAACATAAATCAGAATAAATAGACACGTATCCTGTATGTATCCACTTATCCCACTCATATGTCGTTATTTATTTTATTAATTTTTAGATACTCCTCGAATATGTAAGGGTTACGGCGAGAATACTTGGGAGATACGGTGTGGCACTCGAGCATTTTTTTGAGTGAGGTCATTTGAATTTATTATTATATATATATTATTTGTAAAAATTAAACCCAAATCAGTCTCTTGCCCCATTATAAATAGAATAAAAGGTCGTAAACTAAAACAATCCATCTCTCTCGGTAACTTCGTCACTCTGGAATCCTTGTTGTCCTCGTTGAACATGATATGTAAACAAGCACCTTACGAACATTTATGATAAATATTGAATTGTTGTTTATATGTGTAGAGGAAGCTTGAAGGTAATCCTGAGATTAGGGATAATTCCCCAATTGGCAAACAGTGTTTGGGATTAAGAAACTGAGGCAGCTCAAGCGTGGCAACTCAGCGAGGCAGCTTAGCGCGACAACTTATACTTTAGCTTGTTGTGTTAGTTATATTGTATCTTTGTTTATATTGACTATGAGCTATAACGGTTGTAATGATGTAACGAGAATAATAATGAGTTCTAGTGCGAGGTCAAACGGTACTCGCGAGAGACCAGACTTGGCAGGGCCTGGGAAAGCTTTCATGCTCTATCGAATGACCTTGCCATGAGAACTTTTGAGGGACTTGGTTTGGAGGATTAAGAAGTGAGGCACCGTAAGGGCTTGTCCTGACCATCTTAGATACACCGAAGGACCTTGGCCGTGGAACCTCGGGCGGAGCAGCTTGGAGTTCCATCGGGCGTTGAGTTGAGAGCCAAACAACCCTTTACTTAATGTCACATCTACTTTTTGTGATGTCACTAACCAGCTAGGCAATGCCAGACCTGCACTTGAGTAAACCACCGTGGTATTTGGGGCTGTCAGACAGTTGGTGAGCCACCTCTGTGACAACAGCCCCCTGACATAGTTGTTAGGCAAAAGGCATGTCTTGGCATTTAATATCTATGACGTGGAGCTAACTAGTGCATCAGACATTTAATGTTGTGACATAAAGTATGAAGGAGGTCTTTCATAGTCTTGAATGACTGAGTTGCCTCGGGAGTGGTCTGGAGGGCTATCTAAGGACCCCAACCACCTTTGAGGAGATGATCTTTTTGGAGAGTTCAGAAGTTATTACTAGAGAGAATATACATCAGAGAGAGTTATTACGAATCAGAGGTCTTACTCACTCACCATTGTCATTTATTACGAAGTTTTTAATACTTGACAGAGATTCTTGAGGGTGTTTTGGTGTGTTTGACTGCCTACCAAGGTGTATCTAGGGTGCTTACTTCTCTCTCCCTTTAGCTAAGTTACTTCTAAGTTCATTACTACCTTCTGAGTTATACACGAGAGATTTGTGAGTTTAAACCGAGTTTATCTTCATTAAGTTTGTGTTTGCATGTCCTATCATTAATACAAGGTTTTGCTAGTTAACTTACCATTACCATACTCAAAAGAGGTTACGCCTTTATCTTATCTAAAGTACCCTCTTACATTTGACGACTCTGTTGGGGAGGCATTCTTCTAAGCAAGGAGTATGGCGCAAGATAACGTTAATCGAAGGCTCAACTTTGATGACATCCGTCATAATGAAGAACAAGCTGCGAGAGAGCTGGAGGCTTTAAGGGATGGGACTCCTCGAATAGAGGTACCTCCGGTTCAGGCGACGACAGGTGTTCCAGGGGTGACACAAGCTTCCACGAGTGCATGGTTAAGACCCACTCAGGTGGCACTCCTTATGAGTAAGTTTTATGAGTTTTTGCAAACTCTGGTAGCTTCAACGGTGTTGGGAGGATTTGAAGCCAATTCCTTCGTAACACCAGGGGCAGCCCCAACGGCCCCACCAGGCGCAGGTGTAACGGGAACAGTCCCTGCGAGCATACCCTCTGTTGTGAACCCAGAAGTGGGAACATCGGGAGTATCAATGGCCCCAACTGTGACGGCTGCTCCAGCTGCAACGGGCACTCAGCCTATGGTCCCGTTGGCTGTTGTCCCAGTAGCATCACTCATGGAGGAAATGAGGAAGGAGATGCAAAAGTTCATGCAAGCTTCCTCGCAGTCTGCTGGTGAGGTAGCTTCGGTTTATGATGACTTTCGAACACCTTATCCTCAGGAATACAATGATGAGCCCTATCCAAAGGACTATATTCCTCCTATTTTTGAAAAATACACAGGAAAAATGTGGAAACCCGAAGGAGCACATTAGGCGCTTCATTGAACACTTGGGGGCACATTGTAATGATAAGAAGCTCAGGTTGAGGGAGTTCTCTAAATCCTTAACCGATAAAGCATATACCTGGTATTCTCACTTAGCTCCCAAGAGTATTTCTACGTGGGAGGAGATGCACATATGGTTTGTCCAGAAATTCTTTCTAGCAGAGGACGAATTTACTTTGACCCAACTGGGGAGAGAGAAGCAACGACCCAGGGAAGACGTGGTGGCATACGTTCGAAGGTTCAGGGAAAGATCCCTCGACGTAAGGGAGGAGGCCAAAGAGTTTGAGGGCTGCTTCCTGAGTACATTTGCCATCTTATCAATGAAACATGCTAGGGGACTTTTTCGGAGTTCCTGAAAGCGGCAAGAAATATCTCCTTGGCGGTACGATCAAGTCCGGTGGTGGTGCCCATGATGTTTAGGCAACCGATACAACCTGTGGGGGGGAGATTTCAGCCCCCACGGGTAGGGTACACCGAGGGAGGAGATGGTAGTAAGGTGCCGAAGGACAATAAAAGGAAGTTTGGATGAAACAGGGAGGACCCACCACCGTTGCCTTGAACAGTAGAGGAGGCTGTCAGCTGTTACAACGCAATGGTCCAAGGAGGAACGGTCTACGAACCAAAAGACATTCTCGTTGGGGAACCCGATGCGGCAACGAAGGCGGATCCCAAATACTGCCAGATTCATCGGAGGATCCAGCATCCGACAGAGAGTTGTTTCACACTGAGGAGAATCATCGACAAGTACGTGAAGGCAGGGACGTTGCAAATCCCTCCACAGAATGTCAACAACAACCCACTACCAGCACATGTGGCCAATCTCGTGGTGGCCTATGATGAAGAGGCGGAGAGAGGAGAAAGAGAGGGATACGAAGAAGCTTTGGAGACCTGTACCGAGGGAATGGCTAACGTAGTATTGGCCTACGATGAAGCGAGCGCCAAATACGTGGAGGACGTATACATCGTTGAAGGTGAGGAAGCAGACCCAGTCCTAGAGTACTGTGCAGTTTCAAAATCCCCGAAATTCACCTGGTTCTTCGACCAGGTGGGGATACCGAAAGAGAGTAGGATGGAAATAACTCAGGCAATACTTGACATTGCGAGGAAGAACGCGGTCCCTTCGCTGAGATGGAAGGCACCCATGGCGAGGTTGGTGAGGAGGTTTCTGTCAGAAGTAACCTTCAGCGATGCTGATAGGGCTGTGAGATTCCCTTATAACAGGCCATTGTATGTGATTGCCAGCGTCAACGGAGTTAGTTTTGCAAGGACTCTTATGGATGGGGGAGCTTCCATCAATATTATGCCAATTAACTCCTTCCAATATTTCAGAAGAAAGGCTGGTCCCCATGCCTGCTAATTTCGAAGTATGATAACCAATCTTCCAAATCCATTGGGTATGTTAACGTTGGGATTGTAATGGGAAATCTGAGTTCTCATATCAAGTTCCACGTAGTAGAGTGCGACTTCCTATCATCTGTCAATAGGAAGGGTGTGGATGCACAATCAAGGGGTAGTTCCTTCTACGTACCACCAATGCGCTAAGACGAACATCAAGGGGACAGAGGTGACCATTAGGGCTACGAAGAGGCCCTTCGCTGTCGAGGAAGCTCACCTGGTAGACGCGGCATTTTACGCTGAGTTGGAGGAGGATGTCCGTGTCCCAACGAGAAGAATGGAGGGAGCATGGGTTCCCTCGATCAGAGAAAGGATGGGGCCCTTGAACGAGCAAAGTAAAGAGGTTGCAGGTAGCGCAAGAGTGATGACCGAAGAAGCTCACCAGGCGGTCCCTCGGCCCCAAAACATCTCGAAGCAGCTTAAAGACAGGATGAGTCCCAGAGTGGACCCGATGGAACATGAGGTCCAACTACAGAGCGTGCTGAGCCGGTTCTCAGGAAAAAGAGTGGCCGAGGCTTCTAGAGAGAAGAAGAGGAAGGCAGTTACCGCTACCAACAAACAATTCAAGGTCATTACTGAAGAAGAAAAAGTGGTATATCGATTATAACGGTGTGGGCGGGCGGTCGAGGAAACTGATGACGAGGTTGACCCGATATATGAATGCTTTCTGGTGGATCAACGGGGACAATGTATGGTGATAGACAATTCTAGCATACAGGAATTTGTGGAGGAAGTCGCCGAGGAACCAGATTACATGGCAGAACAACCGAAGCCCCAGGCACAAGAGTTGGAGCAGTTGAACCTGTCGAAAGAAGGGGAAGATCCAAGGCCCATCTTCATCTCGAAGGATCTCAGTAAGGAGAAACGAGGGGCCTTGGTTGAGTTGATTCGGGAATTTATAGATGTTTTTGCATGGAAATACACGGAGATGGAAGGGCTGGATGAGGAAGTGAGCTGCCACAAGTTGAACATTATGCCTTCAGCCATTCCAGTGAAACAGGCAACGAGAACGTACAAACCTGAGCTGGATTTAAAGATCAAGGAAGAGGTTCAACGCTTACTAATGACAGGTTTCATCATACCGATACAACACTCACTATGGCTATCTATCATTGTCCCAGTGGGAAAGAAAGACAAAAATCAAATAAGGATCTGTGTGGATTTCAGAGATTTGAATAGAGCTTGTCCCAAAGATGAGTTCCCTCTGCCCTCCATTGATAGCCTGATAGATGCAACGGCCGGTCATGAGATGTATAGCTTCATGGATGGGTATGTAGGGTACAATCAGATCAAGATGGACCCCATGGATGCAGAGAAAACAGCGTTCAGAACCCCGTTGGGCACAAGGTGATGCCGTTTGGACTCAAGAACGCTGGGGCTACTTACCAAAGAACAATGATGGCTATTTTCCATGACTTCTTTCACAAATTTGTGGAATTTTATGTGGATGATTTGGTCATCAAATCAAGGAAGGAGTCCCATCTGAGCGATTTGAGGAAGGTGTTTTCTCGTTGCAGGAAGTATAAATTGAAGATGAACCCACTGAAGTGTGTTTTGGGAGAGACAAGTGGGAAATTCCTAGGCTTTGTGGTTGATCGACAAGGGGTGCAGGACCAGGATAAACAACGGGCGATCTTGAAAATGCCATGCCCAAGAACGGCGAAGGAGCTGAAGAGTTTCCTCGGTAAGGTCTCCTATCTTAGGAGATTTGTGACTGGATTAGCCGAGGTAACACATCCGTTGATGCAGCTGTTACGAAGGAACACGAAGTTCAAATGGGAGGAGATTCACCAGGAGTCTCTCGACGGGCTGAAGAGACTGCTCGTTTCACCACAGACTAAGGTTCCCCCAAAGGCAGGAATACCGTTGTAGTATTTCACATCCACCACGAGGTTCGTGGGAGCTTTGCTGGCACAAGAGATCGACGGGCAAGAACGGCCAGTTTACTACCTCAGCAGGATCATCCATGGGCCAGAAGTCAGATATAGTAGCTTGGAAAGACATTGTTTAGCCTTTGTATTTGTAGCGCAAAAACTTAGACATTATATGCTGTCTTTTACAATTCATATTGTAACTAGATGTGATCCTATTAAGTATTTGTTGGCAAGAACTATATTAATTGGCAGGGCAACTAGGTGGTTCCTTATCCTCTTCGAATATGACTTGAAATGCGTGGTTCCTCGCGCGATCAAAAGTCAATCGTACGTCGACCTATTGGCAATATTCCCCTCGGGAACGTTTGAGCCACCCAAAGAAGGTATTCTAGGAGACGATTTGCAGGCCAATCACTTAGATGCAACGGAGGAGGAATGGACAATGCAGTTCGATGGATCTTCGGCAGAAAAGAAAAGAGGAGCAGGGGTTATTCTTTCAAAAGGAATGGAGGAGATTTGCCTTTCCTACAAGTTAGATTCCCTTGTTCTAACAACGAGGCAGAATATGAAGCATTGTTATTAGGATTGCTAGAGGCTCTTCGAAGAGGGATTCATTCACTTTGCATTAAAGGGGATTCTAACTTGGTGGTTCAGCAAATGAATGGAGAGTACGCGTTGAAACACATGAGCTTGGCACCATACAGAACAATCATCCAGAGGCTTCTCTGCCAGTTCCATCGGACCAAGATCAAGAGGCAGCCCAGTACAATGAACCGTCACCCAGACGCCTATGCCACCATTGCCCAAAAAATGGTCATGAAGAGCGATACAACTACCGTCGTGATCCAACGAAGAACAACTCCTTTGATGGTGTAGTCAATTCTACTAATGGAAGGGGATGCGGACTGGAGGGGAGAGCAGGAGGCAACTGGAGACTGGTGAAGGAACGATGGCACTAAGAGAATTAACTCAATACTTCACGAACCAGGGGAACCTTTACTTCAGAAACGCAGGAGGATGGCTGTCGAGGTGCATCGGTTCAGAAGAAGCAGGACAGAGATTGAAGAAAACACACGAAGAGCACTGCGAAACAACTGAGATACCCCTCTACAGAAGAATGCAAAGTGAGGGGTATTTTTGGCCAAGAATGAAATAGGACGCGACAGAGCTACAACGGAAGTGCGAAAAATGCCAATTTTTCTTCGAGGCAGCTGAATGTCATTTCGTGGAGGCTCAACTTGACTGGAGACAACCCTATATTGACTTCATTAAGGATGGAGTTGTCCCAACAGAGAAAATTGATGCGATGGGACTCCGGCGAAGGGCCCCGAGATTCTACGTTCAGGAGGGGCAACTTTATCGAAGGGGATACTTCAACAGGCCGTTGCGTTGCATCACGAAGGAAGAAGCAACCGAGGTCCTCAAACAGGCGCACGATCCAGCTCACATAGGAGGGGCCAAGTTATATGATCAGTTGATGACTTTGGAATACTATTGGCCAACGATGGAGAAAGATTCTGCTGAGTTCGTTCGAAGGTGCAAGGCTTGTTAGCTTCATTGAAATATGATCCATGCCCCATCAGTGGACCTACACTCCCTGACAACCCCCTGTCCTTTTCACACTTGGGCATTCGACCTGATTGGGGCAATACATCCTTCTTCGAGGGGGAAGATATGGATACTAGTAGCAACAGAGTGCTTCACAAAGTGGGCTGAAGCGATACCACTGAGAAGGGCAACAACAGGGGTGGTGAGCAACTTCATCAGAGAATACATCATATGCCGTTTTGGGATTCTAAAGGTTATCCTGTTAGACAATGGAACCCCCTTCGTCAATTCATAAGTAACGATGCTCACAGACAAATACTCCATTGTCCATCACACTTCGACGGTGGCATATCCAAAGGGAAACGGTCAAGCTGAAGCAAGTAACAAAACTTTGGTTAATATCTTGGCTAAAACAATGGAGGATTTCCCAGGATCGTGGGATGATAAGATACCAACTGTTTTATGGGCCTATCGAACGACTAAGATATACACCGTTCTCTCTTGTTTATGGGGCTGAGGCGATTCTCTCAGTGGAGTTGGAAGTTCCTCTGCTCGATATGCTTTGCGGAGTAGTATGCTCCCTCAGAATAAACATGTGCAGTTGGAAGCGTTGGATGAACACAAAGATAATGCGATGCAACACTTCCAAATGTATACGAAACAGCTCTCCAGGGCATATGATAACTTAGTGAGACCAAGGAAGTTCGTGGAGGGAGACCTCGTATTGAAAGCAACAGTGAAACACATCAGGGGGCTTCCTTTATCCAAGTTTGCTGCAAATTATGAGGGACCTTTCATTGTAAAAGAACTCATGACTCAGGTTATTGCTTAATTTCTAAGATGGAAGAAGATAAACCATTCAAGATTAACAATAAATGGTTGAAAGTCTATTATGTGTAGGCAATTATGTTTGGACCACTGATGTATCTGACTGTTGTTATGAATACACAAGTTTTTTTTTTATGATGCGTATGCAAGTTCTTTTTATTATAACTCAAGTAGAGATGAAAGAATTACAGAACTTCACATTTCACAATCTACGCAAACAGTTGTAACACAAAGAAATGGCATGAGAAAATAAATATCTTTCTTCATTCATAAACTTTGGGGCATTACAAAATTGGGAGCTATTGCCCAAGAATTACATGAGAAAAAAGAAAAATATATACAAAAACTCATTGGCCTAGGAGGAACCACAAATCTGGGGAGGAGAAAAAATCTCCAAGAAGGCTCGAAGAAGCTTCTAAGCAAGACCGTTGGGCATGAATAGAAACCTCTAACCTCATCTGTGCTTGCGTGCGTTCGATAAGAAGTTTTTCTCGTTTTAGCTTCGCCAGACGCAGAGCTTCTTCGATGTCCTCCACCTCCTTGTCAATAGCTCCAAGAAGAGGTGCTACCTCGGCCAACTTAGCTTCCTTGGCCCGCTGATCCTCCTGATGTTTTCGCAAGAGTTTCCTCTGGCTGTCCAGTCATTGGCTCTTCAAGGTCTTCAAATGTGTGATAAGCCAGTCAAAACGGAAGTCGTCGCGACCCAACTCCCTCAGATAACCCGAAAATTGGTTAAGGAGGGGTCTGGTAACGTTTGAGGTCGGAGTGTTGGCAATTTCAGCAACGACGGTAGCCATGCCTTGAAGCCTGTAACTCATAACGAAGATGTTTGAACGCAGGCAATCCACCGTGAACGTCTCAGGATGATGATTTACAAGCTGTTCAACGACCAGACGATGGTTGGCAGGCATCTGAGGAGAACGCTGAAGCACCATCAGGCAGAACGCGTGAGGAGCTAGGTCGGGCAGATGAAGCTCACAACCAGATTGGATCTCAGCAGCGGCACCGGTCGTGGAACCTTGATCATTGTGGCTGGAATCTTCTGAAACGACAGGTTCCTGGTGGGGCGAGGCAATTGGCGAAGGAGCTGGTGGAGAATCCTCTCGAGCAACCTGAGAACAGTTAGAGGAAATATGGAGTTTATGAAAAAAATCTTAACAAGTGTTTTGTTGTTAAGTCACCGATATAAGTGGAGTTTTTTGGAAAAATCTTAACAAGTGTTTTCATTGTTAAGTCACCGATATAGGTGGAGTTTTTGGAAAAACTTAACAAGTGTTTTTGTTGTTAAGTCACCGATATAGGTGGAGTTTTTGAAAAATCTTAACAAGTGTTTTCATTGTTAAGTCAACAATATAAGTGGAGTTTTTGGAAAATCTTAACAAGTGTTTTCGTTGTTAAGTCACCGATATAGGTGAAGTTTTTTTTTTTGGAAAATCTTAACAAGCGCTTTCGTTGTTAAGTCACCAATATAGGTGGAATTTACGAAAAAACCTTAACAAGTGTTTTCATTGATTAAGTCACCTACATAGGTGAAGTTTGAGTTTGAGAAACTGAGAAATGCAGAGAGAATAGCGAAGTGCTGAGTAGGAGCGAGAGTGGGAGTCACCGCGGGGGCCATAATGGTAGAAACCATTAGGGGCGGGCTCATTGCCTTAGTAGCTTCAACGGGGCCCTTGGCTGAAGAAGCCTCAACGGTAGGCAAACTTCCCTTGCCAATAAAAGGTACTAAAGCCAACAAGAGTGCATCATAAGAAGAAGACGTTGGACCTTCAAGAGATGACCCAACGGGAACAACAACATCAACCTGGGCCTGGGAACGGAAAAGGCCACTAAGAGCAAAGGGTGGAGAGAGACTTGGAGAAAGCTGCAAATGCAAAACCAAGTGTTCGGCACAAGGAGTAATCACAAAAGAATAAGGCGCATGAATACATCTAACTTACCCCCGTTATGGCACCAAAAAGAGGAACCGTAATAAGGGGTCTTGTCAATGCAGGCGAAAGGAGAATGTTAGCAATCACATACGCCACTTCCACTTAAAATAGCCCAACATATCAGAATGATAAACAAAGCAATGGGACAAATAAAAGGCACGAGACTCGACAAAAAATTTACCTTAGGGGCACTCTCCTCGACCACAACGAGGGGGAGAGGGACCTCTTGCTCGGTGGGTAATTCGGAGGAGGCTGGAGTAGTTGCCTCTGGTTGGCCAGACATTTCAGCAGACCCAATGATGGCAGCCCCGTAGCAGTTTCTTTGACCCGTTGGGAGGACGAACGACGAGAGTATGTAAGGCCTATTATGGGGGAACGGGGAGGAGTGGTATCAGCTTGAGAGAAACCGCAACGCCCACCCACGAAACGGCTTACAGGGGGACTGGGCCTTTCCTTTACAACTCCCTGCACAAAAAATTAGTATTAAGAAATAAGCTGGTGCAGCTTACCTTAAGAACAGGGGAACAAGAACAAAAACGAATGCACACATACCTCAGGCCCAGAGGGAGAACGAGAAGGTATAACCACTGGTGAAGGTGGCGAGGAAGCAGCAACAGAAGGAGCTGGGGATGGAGGTACCTTGGCTGTCCGTTTCTTCTAGGACTTGGTGCCCAGAGTTTTCTTCCTTGCGCCCGTTGCATCAGCGCCTTCAGGTACCTTCGACCTTCTTCTCCTCTTTGCCGGTGGCTCAGTGGGATCAACCACGATCGTGGGAAAAGCAGCCGAAGGAGGAACGACGACAGCGCGCCGTTGGAACTCAGCATTTATTCTTTCGACCTCAGCTTGCATCGACCTCCTTAACTCTTCAGCTACCTCTGGAAACATAGGAGGGGGAACGGAGGCAATAGGGAATGCCTCCAAAGGAGTTTGTGCTTGAACTTGGGACTTGGACTTTGAGGACTTGGATTTTGAAGACTTGACTTCTTGGCCTTTTTGGCAGGTGGCTGAGAAGGCCCTTCGCCTGTTGCAACTTCGGTTGAAGGGGCAGTTTGTTTGGGAGCTGCAACGGCCTTGGGTTTCGTGGTGGCAGTTGGGATCATTGGGCAATGAGGGGGTAGCTCTTGGGGATATTCTTTAATGGTTTTACTCAAGGGAAACTCAACCCCAAGCACGGAGTTCCCCTTCATACCCAATTCAGAAGCTGAGAAGGAAAGAATTGGGGGATATTGAGGGGGGGACTGAACATACTCACGAATCAGTTCCAACTGCCCCAAATGGAACTTGGTGGCAAAAGAGGTGGATACGTCTCCCTTCCTAGTGGCACTAGGAAGGGTGACACGACCATCGATGGTGGACGTCACACCAAGCACCGCAGCTGCAGTATAGAAGGTGCAGTCTTCAGCGAAAGTGGCCCTTGGGTGGTTGTGTTGAAACACAGGTCGAGGGCCCCCCGATCAAACCCGAACTGCCTGCTGCTTCTGTCAGGGTTGTAGGGCTCTGAGGTGTAGTCCCATTCAGTGTAGGAAGGAAAAAACCCAGGGGTAAATAGCAGCACCACGGCTTGCGAGGGATCTTCTACAACCGGGATGAACTTATCCTTGTGGCTGCAGAAGGAAAGAAACCCCAACTATGGGCAAATGTAGACTCACTGTATGGCCTCATCACAAAGGAGTGTAAAAGATCAAAAACTTCCATTATCTCCTTTCGACTTTGCTTCTTATGGAAACATAGGAGGCGTGGGGGCTTTATACCTTGGCTCACGGGCAGAGAAATTGACTTGGCGGCAATAGCAGGAAAGCGGGTGTAAAGGAAGCCCGTCAAAATGATGGTGTTGGCAAAATTGGCCAAGTTATAACGACCCAGTGATCGTACCATGTCGATGTGGGTTCGATCCAACCAGGTGTCGAGGGACCCCAAGGTGATGGCGGCCAAGAGGAAGGTTGAACCCCCTGGCCAAACGAATGGAAATATTTATCAGGACCTGGGATGATCGTTGGGTTCCCAGGAAGAAGCGTAAAAGCAACACAAGTATGTAGGCTGGTAGTTCCAGGGATGTACCTCTACCTCGGCCCCCTCTACCTCGGCCCATTACAGCATTGACATCCTTCGAGGTCGGCGCTTCGAAAAAATAGTTGATGAGGGGAGTAAATGTGGCTTTGTTCGAGGAACCAGTGCAACTGCGGCAGATCCGATCCAACTCAGCTCGATCTGCAGCCTCTTCGGCATCCAGGGCCTCATCGTGGTGGGTGAACTCACCCATGGGCTCAAACCCAAGGAGTTCACAGACGTCCTCCAGTGTAACGACGAACTCCCCCCACGCAGCAAAGAATGTGTGAGTAATGACGTTCCATCTGGAAACTAGCACTTGGAGCGTCGCGTTGTGCTTAGAGAGGGTGAACTCCCCAAACCAGTAGGCTCGATGAAGCCCAACTTTCACAAGAGCAGCAGCGTGGCACTGAAATGGGCTGGCGACCCCCCGGGTGCTTCGAAGTCAATCTGAGAATAGGGGAAGTCACCACGGTCCAAACGGAAACGCAGAGTCCCCTCTGGGGGTAGATAGCCCCACTTCGATGGATCCATATCCTCATCACCCAATAGTAAAGGGTCAAACTTGGAGGAGAAATGACAGGTCTTGCATGCCTCAGAAA
Source organism: Sambucus nigra (assembly GCA_949130495.1). Classification (NCBI taxonomy): domain Eukaryota; kingdom Viridiplantae; phylum Streptophyta; class Magnoliopsida; order Dipsacales; family Adoxaceae; genus Sambucus; species Sambucus nigra. The sequence goes on along the minus strand of OX422222.1, from coordinate 89,294,873 downwards.
ATTTATCATCTTCGCCAAAGATGGGCGCTCGACGATAGAAGCGTAGTTGCTCTTGACGAGCAATACTCAGGGCAGCGGCGCTAGGGGCAACAGCGGCACCAGAAGTGGCAGAGGGGGAGCCTGGCTGAGTAGTGATGGCGGCGACCTTAGAAGTACTTGAAGAAGCCATGATAGAGTGGTGATGAATGGTATAACTGGGCAAGAAGGGCTAAGAACAAGGAGGGAGGAGCACACGTAAAAGAGGAGAGAAGGAAGACGCTAGGTAAGAGCTTGGTAGACAATGGAGTTCGCACAGAGTTTCTCTCTCTAAGGAATACGGGAGCGTGAAGAAGAATGAAAGAGAAGGGTTTGAAATAAAAGAGACGTTTGAAGCCTTTTAAACCTTTTAAACCTGTCTTTTGAGTTTCCCACCATCGCACGTGCAAGGCCGCCTATAATCATTTCAAATGAACACGTGGCACTTCGGGAAGTGTTTTGACAGCTGAAAAGACAGCGCTACGTCATTTACAAAGTGATGCCTGGTGATAGAAAGGGTTGCCTTCCTAAGCAAGTTCGAGTTTTGGCGCCAATTTTTTTGTCAGACATATCCAGTAACTCCCAACGAAAAAGATGTCTCAACGGTTCCAAAAAGCTACGATGTCCCCTCGCCACAAGTCCAAACGTTGTTTAAATGGTGACCCAGCTACATCGGGGAGAATTTCTGCTTTTTCGAACATAGCGAAGCATTACAAGGGAGAATTTCACTTACCAAGAACCAAAACGAGTATTTGAGAAAGTTAGCAGGCCTTTCGGGAGAATTTCAAATAATAAAAAGCTAGAACGACTGAGGCTCGGTATAAGGAAAAAGTGGCGATGTCCTTTCGACAAAGCCCCAATAAGTCGTAGCGCTTCGGCTCAGGTACATCGGGGAGAATTTTACTTTTTCCTGGAGATTAAGGGGCTGCGGTTCTAATGAAGGAAAGGAGGCCAAAATTTTTACACACAGAGAAGGTTCATCGGATTGAGAAGTTATCGTGCAGAAATTTCCTGTTCCCACAAAAAATCTCTCCACGAAGGGGCAAATGTAGAGGGGGCTTGAAGGTAATCCTGAGATTAAGGATAATTCCCCAATTGGCAAACAATGTTTGGGACTAAGAAACCGAGGCAGCTTAAGCGTGGCAACTCAGCGAGTCAGCTTAGCGCGGCAACTTATACTTTAGCTTATTGTGTTAGTTATATTGTATCTTTGTTTATATTGACTATGAGCTATAACGGTTGTAATGATGTAACGAGAATAATAATGAGTTTTAGTGCGAGGTCAAACGGTACTCGCGAGAGACCAGGCTTGGCAGGGCCTGAGAAAGCTTTCATGCTCTATCAAATGACCTCGCCATGGGAACTTTAGAGGGACTTGGTTTGGAGGATTGAGAAGTGAGGCACCGTAAGGGCTTGCCTTGACCATCTTAGATACACCTGGTAAAACACCGAAGGACCTTGGCCGTGGAACCTCGGGCGGAGCAGCTTGGAGTTCCATCGGGCGTTGAGTTGAGAGCCAAACCATCCTTTACTTAATGTCACATCTACTTTTTCTGATGTCACTAACCAGCTAGGCAATGTCAGACCTGCACTTGAGTAAACCACCGTGGTATTTGGGGCTGTCAGACAGTTGGTGAGCCACCTCTGTGACAACAGCCCCCTGACACACAGTGGTTAGGCAAAAGGCATGTCTTGGCATTTAATGTCTATGACGTGGAGCTAACTAGTGCATCAGGCATTTAATGCTGTGACATAAAGTATGAGGAAGGTCTTTCATAGTCTTCAATGACTGAGTTGCCTCGGGAGTGGTGTGGGGTGCTATTTAAGGACCCCAACCACCTTTGAGGAGATGATCTTTTTGGAGAGTTCAGAAGTTATTACTAGAGAGAATATACATCAGAGAGAGTTATTACGAACCAGAGGTCTTACTCACTATTGTCATTTATTACGAAGCTTTTAATACTTGACAGAGATTCTTGAGGGTGTTTTGGTGTGTTTGACTGCCTACCAAGGTGTATCTAGGGTGCTTACTTTTCTCTCCCTTTAGCTAAGTTACTTCTAAGTTCATTACTACCTTCTGAGTTATACACAAGAGATTTGTGAGTTTAAACTGAGTTTATCTTCATTAAGTTTGTGTTTGCATGTCCTATCATTAATCCAAGGTTTTGCTAGTTAACTTACCATTACCATACTCAAAACAGGTTACGCCTCCATCTTATCTAAAGTACCCTCGTACAATATGTTTTATACAATTGTTATCGACTTAATTGTCTTTTGTAGTCATAGTTTGCATAAAGTCGTTAAATTAGTATATTTATATACATATAAATCTATACTATATTATTATTTTATTAATGTCTCCCAACTGTATCGTATCCTAGTTTTTTGAGTTTCGCCATATCCCTGTACCTGTATCGTATCATATACAATACCCCTATCCGTGCTTGCTAGATGAAAAGTTATATGACCATTGGAGGAGTATGTTGATGATGTATTTGTTGAAGATTTAAGCTGCTTCAAAGCCAATGTATGCTCCTTGGTCATTGTGATTGTCACCTATGGGGTCGAGGGTGAGTCTTTATAAAATGAGGGTGACTCCTTCTAATAAGGCTGCCCGATGCGTCTAGTGGAGCATAAAGAATTACAAGAAGAGTTGGCAAAGTTGACGGAACGGGGCTTCGTCATAGATAATACGAGTCCTCGCCTTTTATGCTTTTTGGAGTTTTGATGACTCGAGTACTATGAGCGCACCATACCTCGGGTACTCAGACCACTTTGGGAGATGTGATTCTCGTTTTGATGACATGCTTGTCTATAGTTAGTGTCTTGTTCGTCACCTTGTGCATTTGAGAGATGTATTTGATCTAGTGCGAGAAGCTGTGGCTACATTTTATTCAAAACTTTATTCCTATTGCAACAACTCCTACAGATTGTATCAAGTAAGGGTCCCTTTCAATGGACTTTTGAAGACGATGAAAGTTTTTAGGTATTAAAGATGAAACTAAAGAAGACGCCAATTCCTTGTGGAAAGCTAGTTAATGTGAAAGCAGAGGATATGTCGAATTTCATTAAGGGTGTTCATGAGGTAAAGGCGTGTATCGAAGCAAGGAAGGGAAAATATAAAGAGGATGCAGAGGCTCACAAGCATCGCGTGGAGTACATGGCAGGTGTTTTTGTCTGGATAGCTGAGACGATAGAGTATACACCTACATTTATGCATAGCATGTTCAAGGATCGAAAGATTAGGCCGTGTGGGATTTTGAAGACGTCGAATGTGATGCATGTTAAATCTTTAGTCCGTTTTCTAGTTATATCTGATAGTGACGATAACTCGAGAGAGAGTTCGTTTTAGCACGGGGAAAACGATGCAACGAGGAAGGAAGAAAAGTTTTGAAGACATGCACGTCAATCTGTTAATGGTCCTTGTCGGTTTTGTGTAGTGTCTAAGATCGACTTCACCCATACCCGACCTATTTATAATCGTTAATAGTCGGTTTTGTGTCCTGCCGCTTTCGCGTCAACCATTTGTGCTTTGTGTCGAGACATTAACAACCTGAATTTGTTAAGGCTTGTATTTTCATGTTGTGCTATGGGTCTTGTGAAGAACCTCCAAGTTGACACGGAATGAAGAAGAGGTCAGGCCATAATCGCCCTTTCAAATGGAAGTTTCTCTAGTTTGAATGAGAGGATTTTCAGTGTTTTGTTGAAGTGGTGGTGACGGATGTTTGTTTGAGCGGTGGGTTTTGCATTTGAACACGCGACTCAGGAGATGTTCAATATTCAGATATGGTTTCCTTATTTTGGTTTAGATTTTTTAACATCATTGATTCCACCCTTTAGTTGTTTTTGATTCATTTCAGGGTTTTATTTCCTTTTATTTTAGTTTCTTTAGTTAGTATGAACCCTTTACTATTTGTTCTTGTAATTGAATTGAATAATTCAGTTTTTGGAGTTCTAATATAGAATCATAAGAGAGAACATTGACCACTTTTGTGCTTGTTCTTTTTCTCGCTCTTGTTTTCCTTATCCGATTATTCTGTGTGATTACTTGCTTTTGTTCCTTTGTGTAGGCCTTTGGCAATAAGGCTATTTACATTAGTAATGTGGTTGGATGGGGTGGAAAAATAGCATTACTTGTTTGATCCCAATGTTTGTTATGAAATTACTATTTTCTTGTTTGCACAGTATGATTTTAGCAGCTTTTAAGCTTGCACCCAAATGTGAAATTACAAGGAAAAATCTGAGTGAATCCGAGATTCTACTAGTAAGATGCTTTCTGGTTGTACTTATAATTTGTAGTTTTCTGCAGGTATTTTCTGATTTGGAGCGTTCAATTTGTCGCATGGTTCATCGACAGGTCCGTATATTTATGTTTATCTCAGGTTTTGTTCATATCATTAGATTAAGTAATATTAATCTCAGCACTTGGATATTCTTAAATTTGTTTTCTAGGGATATTATATCTTTATCATCAGTTCCCATAAGCCAGATCGTATTTGTGATTCCACAGTTCCTGCAAAAAGCACCAATTGTATAATATATGGTCCGATTTCTGTGTCCATGCAAAACAAACTTCAGTTTTCTTAAATTTCAATACCGTTATTTCTTAGATTTCAATTAGTGTTATTTCTTATTCTTTTAAATCATGATATAAAAATCATGCTTTTATTTAGTATGAATGAAAAATGGGAGTCTAAATGGATATACAAAATATTGTAAAAATATACCCAATTTGACTCAACTTATCAAAGCCCTTTTACAATTGGGGTCGACTACATCTATCTATCATACTTTCCCATTCCGTTTTGTTTAGTACAATGTCCTCAGTAATATTATTAAAATATAATATTATTAAAATAGTGGATTGATATTTTAAAAGTATGGCTTATTGATCCTAAGGGGTGAACCCGGGCGCAACGGTAAGGTTGCCCCCGCTGTGACCTGGAGGTCACGGGTTCGAGTCACGGAAACAGCCTCTCTGCGTATGCAGGGGTAAGGCTGCGTACATCCAACCCCCCCAGTACCCCGCAGTGGCGGGAGCCTCGTGCACTGGGTTTGCCCTTTATGGCCTATTGATCCTATGAAAATTTATACGGATTTTTTTGTCTTTGGATGAAAAAATAAGACTTAGTAAGTCTATTTTAAAAATATTCATTGGATTTATGTCTTTTGGATTGAAAAAGTAGAATTTTTTGTTGACTTTTCCTCTGTTTGCAGAATAATTTTTAAATTTATTAATTATGGCATGATTAGTGCTAAACTAGAAGTGTTGAGAGAGGCAAAAAAATCAAGAGGGTTTAAAACAAGTAGAACTAAAATGAAGTGCATAAAATTCAACTATGTAAATAAGATGAAACAAGAATAAAATTAGAATTCAATACATTTATGAGACACGATAAGTATTTGATGTGTGTGTAGCGGAAGCGTATTAATTATACTACACAACAACAGCAGCAATAGAGGAGACTCTTACTCTAATTCTTCATTTCTAGAAGTCAAGTTGTAATTACAAATGAGGGTCAAATGCCTTATTTATAGAGTGAGGTTAGCTTGCTAGTCAAGCTAATCCTAAAAGCTAAAAGACTAAAAAGGACAAAATAAACAAAAGACAAAAATAACCCCTAGCTATACTTGGAAACCAAGAAAAGACCCTAAGATGACTAAAGGACTAAAGTACCCTAACCTAAAATATTCCAAAGGAAAATTCATTTATTTAACTAATAAAAATGAAATAAAATACAATTAAAAATTTTCCTTCAGTTCCACCTCCTTGCGCCACGTGTCATCAATATGGCATCACTCTTCCCTCCTTTGAAAAAGCTCGTCCTCGAGCGTGAGGGAAAAATTGCTAATGTCCATGCTACACAAACAAATATTTGGAATACATTTTTTTCTTTTATTGGGGGTGAAAATGATTTTTTTTGAAATTTTGGGGCCCAAATAAAATATTTTTTAACATTTTAAAAATTGGGGGCTGCCCAAATTTTTCCACACCAATAAAATCAATTTTTGGACCTATAATCCCCAACCCAAGTGGTCTGTCTCTTAAAATTGGGCCAAGAGTAGACAGACCACTTGGACAACCCAAACCCCTCAAAAGCATTAAGGTCCAATCTTCCACTTGAAAAACTCAACTCATTAAAAGAAACCCTAGATGCCTTTTCTTCATCACAAACCCTAGCAATCCCTCTACTTCTAAACCCAACAGCCTCTCTACCAAACTTAGCCGCCAAAGAATCTGCTGGAAGTTGGCCGACCCCCTTTTGTCATCGGAAATCATCATCGGAGATCAGCAACACTGAACGGCTGCTGGTTTTGTTCGGTCGGAGGGGCATGGGTTCATGTGGTTGATTTCGAGCCCAGATCTGGGTGAAAATGGGTTGGAGGTCCCCAGATCTGGCTGGGTGGTACTCTAGAGTCGGAAGATGGTATATTTGGCCGGGAAGAGCTCCAGTCGGCGCTGTACAAGAGGAATATATGGCCGGGTGTTGCTCATGGTTCCTGCAGGGTTTTTTGGCTTTGGATCTGGCCTGAAACTGACTCGACATGGACTGTAAGATGGCTGAAAAGATGAGGTTGTTTCAGGCATTCGTCGGTGCTTGACAACCTGTCGTTTGAAGCTGGGAAGTCGTCGGAGGCCAAGAAGCTTGTCGGAAAGGCTTTCCTCATCCCCTTCCGATTCACTGTTGCCCCCCTTCAAATGGTGATGAATGAGGTGGTGGGCAGTAAGTTGGTGGTTGTGGGACCCATTCGTCGTAACAATTTTTCATTGGATATTTGATCGATTTTTGGGGTTTTGATCACAAACCCGACTGCCATGTGAACATTTATCAGCCAAGACACTCTCTCGACCAAACTGTTGTTCCGAGTCGAAGCCGTAACTCGTACGGGGCTTTGTACGCCACTTAATACAAAGACACACCAAGAGCGAACATATCTCACTATGTGTAGTGGGTAGCGGAAGTGTGTTAATTACACTACACAACAACAACAACAATAGAGGAGACTCGCACTCTAATTCTTTATTTCTAGATGTCAAGTTGTAACTACAAATGAGGGTCAAAGGGCTTATTTATAGGGTGATGTTAGCTTGCTAGTCAAGCTAATCCTAAAAGCTAAAAGACTAAAAAGACAAAATAAACAAAAGACAAAAATAACCCCTAACTATACTTGAAAACCAAGTAAATACCCCAAAATGACTAAAGGACTAAAGTATCCTAATCTAGAATATTCCAAAGGAATATTCATTTATATAACTAATAAAAATAAAATAAAATACATTAAAAATGAAAATTTCCATCGGTCCCACCTCGTTGTGCCACGTATCATCAATATACATCAGTATCTCAAATAGAAGATAATACTAAAGTTGGAGCATCCTACCCATATGGATGGAAAGCTTTGATATTAGAGGAGACTAATTTATGGTTAAGTCTAGTCTTGCATCTTAGTTTATAAGATCCTGGGACCTCCACCTACTGTCAATTCCTTGTGGTTGGATGCCCCAGCATCTATGTATAAAATGAGATAAAACTATCTACGATGGCCTGGACACAAAATGCAGATTGAGAATGTGTCAGAACAATTTTGATCAAATATTTATACAGAGCAGACTAGCGCAAAAAGATTCATATATCAGACCCAAAGTAGTTGGGAAAAGATTCAGTTAATGAAGGAAAAAATATTATACTGCTCACTCTATCTGCCCAATTCGTCAGCCGCGTCTGCACCGTGAATGAACCCCTTAATATGTCTTTTTTTCCTTACAGTTGCGGATACCAAAAATTACCTTATTTAACACACGCTATATTGTATATTCCTAAAATGCTGTACTACTATCATTATAACATGGTTCATAAACGTGTGCAGGTTGCCACCATTGCTTGGTTTGAAGCAGATTCTGTTTGTGGCAGTCATGCTGTTGCAATCCCTATTGTTCTTGTTTTGCCTTATATTTTTCGTCTCTTTCAATGTCTCCGGCAATACAAGGACACCGGGGAAAAGACGACGCTACTGAATGGTAAGATTTCTTGGTAAACTTTACTGTCTTTCGCTTGTTATTGTATAATTGATGATTCTCAAGGTCAATGTTTTCTGGAATTGGATGTCTATTATCTTGAATGATTTGCTGCCAAAGTTAATTTGTAGTCTGTATTTACTCCTTAGATAGGAATATGCCGTATAAGTAGAAAATTAGCCATCTTGAACTAGTTTATATGTTATATATTGATGGAATTGCGTCCAGTCAAAAGTCGTAGGATTTGAAAAATTCTTTTTTTTTTCCCCAACTGGAGCAAAAATGATGCCTGGCATTGCTAGATCTTTTTCAGCTACAGAAGTTCATATAACATTCTTTGCTGCTGTAAAATCTTGAACTTCTTGTTCATTCATGGTTAATTTACTTTATATTAGCTCTTATTTTTTCTGGCAAGCAATCTTAAAGTATAACTGTTGTTGAACTTGCGTTGAAGATAATTGGAAGCTCACATTTAATTGGTATTGGATTTTATTTTATTATTATTTAGAATTGAATTGTGGGTTGTGATTGTAGGACTAAATTCTATTTTTTTTAGGGATTAGGGATTTGATTTCTTTCCATCTTTATCTTGATTTTTGTAGCCTAGTGCTAGGAAGTAGGATTATGATTTTATTATGTAATTCGGACTTGAATCATGAATTGAGTTGAAGCTTATGAATTTTTGGCCTTGTGTGGCCTCCTCCTCTTATTCTCCTATTCTATCTCCATTCTTGCTATGCAGTAATGACTCTTCTTTATTTCTTGGATCACTTGTAATTTAGGGTCTAGTAGTTCTTGCTATTGCAGCTTGGGGGCACGAGTTCTCATATTTAGGGCTTGGGGTCCATTTTGACGCATGGAATCTGTTAACCAGTTAAATCATTTAGCTCCCTGAAGGCATTTTGGGCATTTTCTGAGAAAGTTCGACCGGGTCAATGGACGGAATCGGTCAAAATGGGCCCCAAACCTTAAAATGGCCCCAAACCTACAATAACCAAGAAGTACTTAACCCCAAACCCGAAGTACAAATGACCCATAATTTTTATAATATTGAAAGCTTTGTTGCTTTACATTCTGGTGGAGAAATGAGTATCAAACACCTTAACTGAGACAACTTTAGGCCTAAATAAAAAGTGGAACCCACACATCTTTTGGGGTAAGTCTACATACCGACGCGTTCCTCTCCGGAATGAGTTGATGTGGTATATTCACATGTTCAAAACCATTAAGAGGTGAATGGGAAATTTGCTTCAAAGTACCTGATGTGAATTATTCATTTTTTTCATTTTTAGTCTTTCTTTTATTTTTAGTATTTCATTGTATTTTTCTTTTGTTTAGTATTTAGAAGAAGGAAGGTTATTGACTCATAGGAGCGTAATTGTAATTAGATTGTTAGCTTAGAGGCCAAGCAACCTCCTTCATATAAATACTCATTTGTAGCCTCATTTGAGAATTCTTCCATTTTGAGAAATATTGAATTGAGAGAGTTTAGACGAGAGTCATCTTTTCTTGCTCCCATTTGACGTCATTTACGTCAGTACCCCATTTAAAGTGGGTAAACTAGTTTGTGGTTTGGTGAAATGGGTTTGTCCCACGTAAAAAATTAGAAGAAATGCGAGAAGTATATATACCCCTTAAATGGCCTAAGGCATTGGATGCCCCTGGGTATCCCAACCTTTTGAAGGGCAGAGGACCTACACTATGCATAATTTGGGTGTTGGGACAAAATCACACGGATGCAGGCCGCCGGCCCGTCTGGTCGTGCCCATGGTTTGTGGGTCATGGGCTTGGGCCTTGTTCTATCTTTTGAACCATTTTTTTTTGATTGCCGTAGTTTTTCTGTCGAACTGGGAATTGGGCATGTATGTAATGATTTTTCAAAATCAAAATGGGTATTATTTATCTGGCCCAACACACATGTAACCTGGCCCGTTTGTGGGAGTTTGCAGACAATTATTTCTAACCGTTTTTTGGCTTGTCTTAATTTTTACCTATTAAAGGCTGTGTCCTTTCATTATTTTTCCTTTTGTGGCGTTGAGCCTTTCTAGATTGTGACTATTTTAAACAAACATGAATATGTTCAGAAAATTCACAATTCTCCTGTAAATATTTCGTTTCTTCCCTGCATTCAGATGATAATCAGATATCTAACACTGAGAGTCCGTGACCATAAATTATGTAGTACGAATTTGTATCAGTTGGCGTATTTTGAGAGTTCATCATAGGCAAATCAAATTGGAGTAATACTTTGATTTACAAGATCATTTTATTCTGGGAGGCAGTTGTTCAAGGGATTGTGAGTACCGTAGCGGAGACGTAATGGCCTCAAGGACATATTGTCAAACAATAGCCTCGATGAAGTTTCTTGCATTTGTATCACTCCAATTTTGCAAGTTTGTATTATTTGTAATTGTATTGCAAATTAGTATCAATAAAATATAGTTGGTTTATAGTCAGTTATTTATAATTAGTTTAAATTCTCTGTTATTAAATCTGTGTACACAATCCAACACACAACTTTTTCTATACTATTTTAACTCTATTTATTGTTTCAGCTTTAAAATATTCGACTGCAGTGCCAGTGATTTTTCTTTCAGCCCTCAAGTACCATGTATTCCCTGATAGATGGACAACCATATATCGACCCCTTTGGCTTCTCTCGGCTGTTTTGAACTCCTTGTACTCATTCTACTGGGATGTGACCCGAGATTGGGACATGAGGTATGCAATTTTTTTTACTATTCTTTTGCTGTTTGCTAGAAGTCACATAAATGTGAAATGTCATCAAGTGCCTTTTACCACCCTTTTTTAGGTAGTCTATGCAAGAATGACGTTGCTTTAGTGTGTTATATTATTTAATGCTTTAACTAGATCACTAATGAATGCCAATATTTTAACCCCTTAACAACAATTTTGACATTTGAACTCGATACTGTTCCTTCTGCTTCTGTGGAGATTTGTAATTGAAACACGATTACATTGTCTACCTTTCGCATTCGAGTGTTTTGCCTATCTTACGTTTTGGATTTTTTTTTCTTATTGTAAAGTTCGAATTATCGGTGCATGTTGTCTTATGGGCATATGTGTACATCATATATATGCAATCATCATTATCATTAACTATGCAATTTTTGCAAGAAACTCCACAAAGTATTTTTGATGCCCCTCACATGGTGAATGACTCACTTCTAGCAACCTTTTAGCGACGTCTTCGGGGTATTTGAACAAAAATTTATTCATTTGTTTTTTGCTCTTTACCCTAATTTATACTTTCCTCGTCCCAATTGGCTTTCGCATTAATTAAAGTAAACTAATCAATGGCCAATATCAAGACATATTAGCTATTGTGATTTTTCGTTATTTGATGTTCGACTTAAAATGAGAGAATAGTGGACTCTTAATTCGGACAGAGGGAGTATATAAAAAATCACGAGTTACCCGTGCTTGCAATTTTGCTTTAGCGCTTGTATAACATTCAAGGCGTTTTACCCTTGAAAGAATTCTAAATCAGTGGTAATCCATTTTCTCTTCTTTGCTGCTAGTGTCTTCACTCGGATCTTCAAGTTCAGCAAACAGCATTTCTTCTCGCAAATATTATATGGACGGAAATGGGTAAGGATGTTTCTGTTATATATTTTGCAATTTTTCTCACAACTTCAATTAATTTTTTCGGTCGACTTATTCATGCACAACATTTCATGGAGGTATCCCTAAACTGGTGCAAGCTGGTTGAACCCGCAACCAAGTTCTGCTTTAGCGGACTCATTGTCACGACCACATTTTTTCATATTGTTGTATGACTTAGATTAAACTGGGCTAATGTGACAATTTGATTTGCATGGTGCTGGTTGGGATGGATTACAAGGTTCTATAATTTATTCCAAGTATGCTTCCTATCAGTGGTGGATCCAGTAAAATTGGACATCGGGACGCCATATCATATATTACTTCCGTCCCAAATTAATAGTAAGGAATTTATTTTCTTAGGATGATAAACTTGGAAAGTAAATGTTTACTTTCAAACATGGATTATTAACATGGGACAGGTGCTGTATTACAGTGGGGGAAGAATATATAAAACAAAAAATTGTGATTCTTAGTACTGAATTTTTTGTTTTTTTATAATGTGTCCCCCCCACCCCCACCTTCACCCCCACCACACACACACACACACACACACGTATCCCCATCCTCAAATTTATCAATATATGCTTATTTTGTGTCCTATAATGGGATGGACCTTATAGGTGGGATAATTTATACTGATTCTTGTTGGGATTGGATTACTTTTTTTTTTTAATCGTAACTGCTATATTTATTTATTTGTCGCATCAACCGGGCGAAATGACCTGTTCAATTTTCACCAGAAATAATCTGTGGATACCATCGTGAAAGTTAAAAGTCTACGTTTGGAACGGTGCAGGTTTATTTTTGGGTAATAGGAAGCAATCTGATCCTGCGATGCACATGGACATACAAGTTGTCAGCTCATCTCCGCCATAATTACCTTACCGTGTTTGCGATAACTGCCTTGGAGATTTTCCGACGGTTCCAGTGGGTTTTCTTCCGTGTTGAAAATGAGTGGAATAAAATGAATTCCAAACCCAACATCCAACTCTCCTCGATTGACATCTCGAGTGAGGAAGAGAAACTACTCAACTCCAATGGTCACGATGTATAGAGACAACCAAAACAACTACCATGGCCACCGGCCTCTTTTGACTTTTATATTTAACATCCTCCATTTATTCGGCCGAGGTTCACTACCATTCCATTCCCTTCCGATCCTTCATTCACATTTCGTATCGAAATATGTTTTGATTTATAGTATTATAGGTCATTGATGGAACTACTACCAATAGGTATACATGTTCAATTCATTTTCTTTTTCTCTTGCATATTTACATTATGCAGCTATTGGAAATGGATTGAAATTTTCCTCATTTGTGTGTGCGCATTGGATCTTGCTTTTGTATGTGTGGAGAGAGAGAGAGTTGAAAAGTGGTGTAAAGGGGGGAGGGGGTGTATATGACTCCGTGTAAGAACCTCATATTTACATACTTGCATCCAAATTATCTTTTTAAATAGTAAAAAATTGATTTTTTTTTGTAGATCTTCTCGAGGTCTACAAAAAAAAATGATAAAAAAATCATAATTATTTACTATTTAAAAAATTTTAGCTGCAAAATTGATGAATATGTGCATTTTTTACCGTTAAAACTTTTCATGATCATATCACCTACTTTTGGATTGAATTTTTTGATTATTTTTTTAAATGCCTGCCTCACTTCAGAGATTATTAAAAAAGATCATCAAAAAATTCAATTTTTACAATAATAAAAAATTGTTTGTATATATATTAAATGGTAAAAAAGTGAATATTCTGATGGATTCTACGAAGATATGGCAAAAAATTGATAAAAAATTCAATAAAAAAGTGAGAGATGCAATAATGACAAATAAGTGTATTTTTGGTCCTTCAAATTTTTGATGAACACCTTGTCAACTTTTAGACTCCTCAATATGCAGACTTGCAATGTTGGGAGACTCCACTGAGTTTGACTTTGTATACAGAAGTAAAATAAATGAATGTTTTTATTTCCGCCCAACTTAATTTTCTTTCTACACAAATTAGTTTTTAAAAGTTTAAAATTTTAAATGAACACAAAAGACTATTACGTGTCTTTTAATTCGCTCGGATCAGTTGAATTCAAATTGAAGAAGGGCATAAATATTTGGGCATAAATATTTTGACAGTTGATATGCTAAGAGCATTCGCAATTGTGACATAAGAGTCCAAGGTATTTTGTAGGGGTAATTATATCTAGGTCCTATTTATTGGGTCAACAAGCTTTTAAGTCCTATTGACTTTTTAATAATCCCATAGGTCCTATTCCAACTTTTTAGGAATTTTTTTCACAATTTTATCCTTTTAAAACCAATCATCCGTAACTTCCTTGAGGAAGTTACATAAGTGGTTGGACTTTTTTTTTTAATCTTTAAATGATCATAACTTTTGATTCACAAATCTGTTTTTCGTAAAATTACTATTTTTGAAATCTGCTCGACGAGATCTATTAAACAAGATCCATGAAGACTATAAAATTCCAAAGAAAAAAATTTACACAAACAGTAAATTTTACTGTATGCACTAGAATATGAAGTTTTATATCTGTGACATTTCACAAACAGAGAGTAACATTTACTGTGATAATACTACACAGTATATATATATATATATATATATATATATATATATATATATATATATATATATATATATATATATATATATATATATATATATATATATATCCGGTGAATCCAAACCCTATTTTTTCAAAAATACCTTATATTTAAAGGTTCGCGCTAGCGGCATCCAATCCTTACCACCATTGTTGGAGCTTCAACGACCTTCGTCAGAGCTCCGATTTGGGGTGGGTAAGGGTGGCATGTGGTGCCGCTGACGCGGACCTTTGAAAATAAGAGACTTTCGAATATATAGGCTTTGGATCCACCGGAATATAATGGGGAGCCGCTGGCGCGGACCTTTGAAAATAAGATTGGATCAATGGGATCGGGATCATCTCGAGCGCCAATTTGGGGTGAATAGGAGTGGCACAGAACTTTAAAAATTTTCGAGCATATTGGATATATATATATATAGTTTGTAAAAATGTCATAGATATTAAACTTTATTGTATACACCAGAAAATGAAATAGTTTATATTTGTGACATTTTCACAAACAATAACATTTAATGTGATAATATATTTATGAACTAGTTTTATATAAATAACATTTTCACAAACAGTAACATTTACTGAGTTAATATTACACAATATATATATAACATTTTCACAAATAGTAACATTTACTTAGTTAATATTACACAATATATCTATATATATATATATATCCAAACCTCTTTTTTCTGATATTATCTTATTTTTAACGATCCATGCCAGCGGCATCCAATCCCCACCACCACCCACCCCCTTTATCGGAGCTCCAACAACCTTCATCAGAGCTTTGATTTGAGGTGGCATGGGATGCCGATGTAACATTTTCACAAACAGTAACATTTATTATTCGTGAAAATATTAAAAATATAAACCTAATCCATTGCTATCCCTACTCACCTCAAACTGGAGCGCCGGTGTATCCAAACCCCATTTATTCAATATTCTCTTATTTCCTAAGGTCCGCGCCAGCGGCACTCCATGTCACCCCAAATCAGAACTCTGATGAAGGTTGTTGGAGCTTCGACAATTGGGGTTGGTGGTGGTCGGGATTAGATACCGCTAGCGCGGACAGTTAAAAATAAGACAATATCAGAAAAAAGAGGTTTGGATCCACCGTATATATATATATATATATATATATATATATATACTGTGTTATAACACAGTAAATGTTAACGTTTGTAAAAATATTATAGATATAAACCTAACCCAATGTCACCCCTACTCACCCTAAATCGGAGCGCCAGTGGATCCAAACTCCATTTATCTAATATTCTCTTAATTTCATAGGTCCGCGCCAGTGGCACCCTATGCCACTACTGCCCACCTAAATCATAGCTCTGATGAAAGTCGTTGAAGCTTCGACAATTGGGGTGGGTAGTGGTGGGAATTGAATGTCGCTAGCGTAAACCTTTAAAAATATGGTAATTTAAAAAAAAAGAGGTTTGGATCTACCGTGTGTGTGTATATATATATATATATATAAACTCAGTAAATGTTACTGTTTGTAAAAATGTTATATATATATTGTGTAATATTAACTCAGTAAATGTTACTGTTTGTGAAAATGTTATATATATAAAACTATTTCATAAATATATTATCACAATAAATGTTATTGTTTGTGAAAATGTCACAAATATAAAACTATTTCATTTTCTGGCATATACAATAAAGTATAATATCTATGACATTTTTACAAACTCTCTCTCTCTCTCTCTCTCTCTCTATATATATATATATATATATATATATATATATATATATATATATATATATATCCAATATGCTTCTATTTTTAAAGTTTTGTGCCACCCCTATTCACCCCAAATTGACGCTCCAAATGATCCCGATCCCATTTATCCACTCTTATTTTCAAGGGTCCGCGCCAGCGGCGCTCCATGATACTTCGGTGGATCCAAAGCTCATTTATTCAAAAGTCTCTTATTTTCAAAGGTTTGCGCCAACAGCACCACATGCCACCCTTACCCACCCGAAATCGGAGCTCTGACGAAGGTCGTTGAAGCTCCAACAATGGTGGTAAGGATTTGATGCCGTTAGCGCGAACCTTTAAATATAAAGTATTTTTGAAAAAAGAGGGTTTGGATCCACCGGATATATATATATATATATATATATACTGTGTAGTATTACCACAGTAAATGTTACTGTCTGTTTGTGAAATGTCACAGATATAAAACTATTTCATATTCTAGTGCATACAGTAAAGTTTACTGTATGTGTAAATTTTTTTCTTTGGAATTTTATAGTCTTCATGGATCTTGTTTAATAGATCTCGTCGAGCAGATTTCAAAAATAGTAATATTGTGAAAAACGGATTTGTGAATCAAAAGTTATGATCATTTGAAGATTAAAAAAAAAAGTTCAACCAATTATGTAACTTCCTCAAGGAAGTTACGGATTGTTGGTTTTAAAAGGGTAAAATTGGAAAAAATGTTCCAAAAAATTAGGAATAGGACTTATATGTAAAAGAAAAACATGATGGGACTAGAATGTATATAAGAAAGTCTAAGAGGATCTAAACGTAAATGCCCCTATTTTGTATCTTTGCAAACTTGGATGCCTAAAGTAGTGGAAAATTGTGGGCAGATTCGCTAAGTGGATTTGTAGTCAATTCTCCAAATTTGAAGAATGACTACAAATTATGTAAACCCTTCCAACGAATTTTATTAGTTCGTGGTAATTCCTATGAACTTTATTTGTTTGTATCAATTGATACGAACAAATGCAGTTCGTATAAAATATAAATAATTAATTTTTATAGTTTTTTTGGTTTTAGTTATACTTCTAAAGTTTTGCTAGCTCCCATTCCATGCGTTTTTTAAATTGTTTTAAGTCCCATAGCCGTCGAAAGCTTCCCTTAAATTTCCTGTAACCTCTCATAATCGCTTATGTCTCTATTTGTAGAGAATGATAAGTGTAAAACTATAGGACCAATAACAAAAAAATAATGACATGGGATTAAACACACATATATTCAAAAAAATAGAATTAAATACTTGTAATCCCAAATTTTTATTACATATTTGGATTGTTAATGTCACACCCCGCTTAATTCTGGCGTCGGCCGCCACCAAAACTAAGTCGGGCGTGAACTAAATAAAATATCATTCTTAGCATGAAACAGATATGAGACATAAATAAATCAGTCCATAAGATAAACAATTGAGTCAATCTCAAATGATCATAAACAACTAAGCGATAAAAGATCCATCACATGCTAACTCCAAAAAAATTCAATCTCCAATAATGATTAAATAAAATCTGAATAATCCCAACAGAAATCCTCTAAACAACTTTGGAACCGAATGGCCCAATAAAACTCCAATGAAGTCTCATAATACGACTGGAAAAGAAAGTCTAACTAAACTATGCCATAAAGTAAATAACTCCAGCTGCCCCTCCAATGATAACTCCGATAAACTTATGCAGCTTCCCCAAATCAAATCCTGAAAAAGATTAGTCAACGCATGGGCCAGAGCCAAATCCCTGAGCAAGAATACACACTACTCCCCTCAAATAGGATCCTTGAATCCAGACAGTAAGCATTATACGCAATAAATATCACAATAGAATATTTTAAATTAAACGGGATAATTAAACACGATAATTATAATCTACTAACTACCCTAAAAAATCCCCATTTATAAAGGCACGCTAATATGATTTTAAATTCCCAAGTCCCACGATGTTAATTTAATTAAATTAACCAGCTTTTATTATAGTTCTCACTTTTTATTAAAGTGTCACACTTCCCCTTGTCAATCGTCCTCTGACCCGTTTACTGTCGGCCCCGACACATGACAAGGTTCCCCCTGTCAATCGTCCTCTGACCCGTTTACTGTCGGCACTGACACATGACAAGGTTCCACACACGACACGACATAAATCGTCATCTGACCCGTTTAAACTGTCGGCCCCGACACATTATGTCGCCACAAATTCTAATACCCGTTTTTATCTTAGGCATTAATTCTCAAGTTCTCAATTTATAATCACCCCACCCTTTTAATCGATGTGACATCCTCAAAATACCCCTTAGTCCCATACCTAAGGGTCCCCAAGTTATCAATACGTCTTATCCTATGTATAGGAAGATTTTCTAACATAAATCTTAACTTAGTCTCGTACTTAGACTACCGTAACGACGATAAAGTATCAAAAATCATCCCACCCCCAAGATGATAAAAACGCGATAATCTATCCTCACTAGTCCCATACCTAGAAGGCATCCTAAAATATAGGGATAGCAAAAATTACCCAACAACCCGTCGTCACAATGATATTTAATAATACCAACAAGTCACACCAACAAGAATAATTAATCAATGTATAAAATAACGCATGATAGTCCAATTCAATTAAATATTTAATTTAATTATCATAACATCAACAATACCCAAATAATCTCATTTAATTATTTTAAATTAAATATACCAAGTTTTCATCGTATATTGATCAAACCAAATTTTATTATCTCTACATGTATTACATGAATTGTACGCACCCAAAAATAATTTATTTTAAAACTAGAATTTTTCTACATGCAACCTACACCAATAAAACCCAAAATCGCTCATCAATCCTACGTACCCAAAAGGCTGTGAATATTATCCAGATTAAAAGATTTTATAAAAACAGCCCCATAATTAGTATCCACTTTTTCTAATTTACTAATTATTTTTAAGAAAACATGTAATTAAGTGTTTAGGCGACACTTAAAACGGATAATACTAAAGGAAAAGAATAGAGTATTCATGCCTGAATAAAAGTTGGTTTAGAAATCTGATCTTGAATGTGCATTCCTCTAAAAAATTTGACAAAGATTCGTTCTTGACGCGTCTTGAGAAAATTCGGTTAATCTTGACAAAAATTGAGTTGAAAGTTATGTAGAATGGAGCTAGGGTTTTGAGGTTGAAGAAGATGAGAGGATTCTGATTTTTGAGAAGGCTAAAATGTGTTTTAAAAGATCTAAACTCGTCACTTTATTTTTATATACCAAAAAGAATTAGAGTCCTAATCAAATATAAATACTTGAAAAAATCATTACGGACGATCGGACCGTTAGAATTGCTTGAAATTTATTATGTTGTAGCGAACGGCGAGACAGGACTGCTGACAGAAATTCAGCTTGATCGGACGGTCGGATTTCTAAAAATATTATTTTTACTAGATAGTTTTATGTTCCGAGGACTCTTAGAGAGTTTTATGTTTTGAAGACTCTTCTAAATAAATTCAATTAAAACTCCATTTTAATTCCGATTCCAATTCCGTTTGAAAATTTATTTTTCAAATATAAAAATCAACACTTTAAATTATAAAACCAAAAATTTCATTTTTTTCCGATTTCCAAAATTAATTTAAAAATTCCCATTTAAAAAATTCGGGTTGTTACAGTTAAAAACTACATTTGTTCGTATTACGAACAAATGTTATTCGTAAGAAATATTTTATTTCTTTCCTACTAACAACATTATGGTTCGTGGGAATTATTTTGCAATTCATGATCACTTCACGAGTGTGAACTTTGCAATTGACGAAAGATAAAATCCACTGTTTGTTATGTAAATATACCCTTCATGACTGTGATTTCAAGCGAATAAAGTAACATTTGGTTTACCGTGACTTGTGATTGCAATTTTGTTTTTGGGTTAATTACACTTGCACCCCCTGAACTATACCCCTACTAACACTTTACCATCCTAACTTTGATAAATATAGGTAAGATCATACTACTAAAAATATAGGTGAGAGCATACTACCAAATTCCCGTCGTTCCCGTAATGACAAATATGAATAACAATTAATCACTCAATCCAACAGCATATATGAACAATATTGCAATTTACTCATAATGACACAATTATTTTCATCTAAGAATTTTAGATTAATCAACATGCAAGTTTATGAAACACATAATAATCGTCCATTTTTATTAACTACATGATTTTTATGAGTGTGTACGTGCCCCATTTTCATTTAAATAAACTCTATAAAATTGTACATGCGAACCTACACCCATAATAACCAAAACCCAATACTCTATCCTACGCACCCAAGGGTTTTCAATCTTATTTCATATTAAAAATTTCATGAAAATAGTACCAAATTAGTTCTCACTTTTTTTTGCTAATTAAAGTTGCTAATTTCTTTTAAGAGACATATGTAATTAATTGTTTAGGCGACACTTAAAACGCATAATACTAAAGGAAGAGAATAAAGTATCCATGCCTGATAAAAAATCGAATGAGAAATCTGATTAGACGGTTGTAATTCTCTCAAAAATTAACAAAGTATGGTTCTTGTATGATCTTGAGAAAACACCATTTGAGTTTTCAAATCTTGAGTTAAAACTTGATAACTTTGGGGCTAGGGTTTGTAGGAGGAAGATGATGAAAATAAAATAGGTCTTCTGCTTTTAGAATTGGTAAAATTGTGGTTTAAAAGTCCTAATCCCGTATTATATATATATATATATATATATATATATATATATATAAAGTTAAAGGAACTTAAGTGGCATTAGAATACTATTAAAACTAAAACTGTTCGCCCGTTAGTCACGGTCCAGAATCGTGACAAACGTTTTTTTGCCTAGAGAGTTTTATGTTATGAGGACTCTTCTAAACGACCTAAGGTTTGTATATACTCATATTAGGAGTCTTTTAAACTAGCTTTTCGAATTCCGAATTAATTTAATTAATTACCGGATAAAATTACGAGTTGTTATATTTTTCTACACATATTTTCTTTTATTTGATCATAAACAAATTCCTTTAATTCTATAGAATTAAATAAATTACAACTTGATTTTTTTTATTAATAACAGTATAACATTTAATAGTTTAAATCCATAAGTTTCACAACTTGTTAATATAACAAAAACATGGAGTGGAATAAAAAAATAACGATAAATATTTTTTATTTGACCTTCAAGTAATGATAACTGTGGACACTAGTAAATAGGCCACAACAGATCAAGTAATTGACTTTATCCAAACAATTAACATAATCATTTGAAATGAATTGTCAATGTTAATTAAACACACATACAAGTTCATTAATGTAATTTCAAAATATGGGAAGGTTACAATTGCAATATTATTATAGAGCACCAAACTTTTAGTAATAGAATTATTAGTTTTGAACAAGATAATTGTGACAACTCCCATTTTTCACGTAAAGGTTGGCCAGACACAATATGTCGAGGATGGGGCACATCTCAGCTGGCGTGTGCTACCTGGTCCCGATGTCGAATGCAATCATCAACTGATAGATTCATTGACATGGAACATCTGCATAATACGAATGGAAATAAATCGACTGAATAAAATAAATCCCGAGCTTATGCCTGTACAATCTCTAAAATGTAAATAACCGCAATGCAAAAGTAGAAGCAACCTATGCTAGAATTAAATAACCGAGTCCGCTAAGAAAATGGAACTGCAAGTCTGATCCTCCTTCAGCCTTGCTGATCCTGTCTAGGAAAACCTGGAAAATATTTTTGATAATTTGGGTCAGAATCCTAAGTTACAAGAATTAACTTTCAAGACCAATAAATAATGATGCAGTTAATTCAAAATACATGCCATCCATCGGCTCTCACTTGCAATAAGTATCTCACTCCTCATCTAAGTGCAATACTATACGCATTCCCAACCCAAGCCATATAATGATAACTGGTCGCTTTACTGTCGTAATAATCAAGAATAATTAACTATAGTATAATAGGGATGTAACTACCTACACGTATACTATCACAGTACAAAGACTAATCCCATAATACTACTCCTACAAAAATACAATCACAGTACATAATGTATTTTGACAATTGTCTACTTCATTGGAGTACATGAGTTCTCACATAATGCATATATATATATATATATATATATATATATATATATATATATATAACACTAAGGCATCTATCCTCAATGTCCACCTCGTGCTTCTATCGGCAAGTCCGGAGGAGTCCCTCATCTAACGAACTTAAACAAAACACAAATAAATGGGGAGATCACTATGCAGAACCACCACCTCCTGCCAATACCCAGACTAAGTAGATGGAACAAATCATCTTACTTCAATCATCACGAAGCGGTGACCCCTGACCATATGATCTGAAACAACAGCCTTCACTACGTCCTAGCACATCTTAGCTAACATGTGTTACTCGGTCCCGATCCCGATGTCGAACGCAATCCCCAATCGATAGATTCACTATGAATACGGGTATGCCCACACAAGTATAAGACACATATATATAACAAAATACGTATGTAATTACCCCATAATCTATCGCACCTCTCATGCATCAATCCAAATAAACTTGATTCCATAACCTAGGAATACAACTCCCTATCCTCCATTATTAATTTCCTAGTTAATTATTATAATTGTCACTTAATGGTTAACAACACCAATCCTCAATTATATCAATCAACCCTCACTTGGATAACCTCCCACTTACTCGGATGAACTCGCAAGAATTCCACGACCATTTCCCTCGGTCTGACCCGACTAGGGCTGTTTTTTTTTTTCGATTTTCCCAAATTTCTATCCGATTTTTTTTTTTTCTGATTTTGGAAAGATTTTTTTATTGTCGATTTCCGATTTTTTCGAAAAAAATCGGATCGAAAATCGAAATTTTTTTCATATTCCGAATTTTCGATTTTTGTCGATCCGAATTTCCGAATTATTTTTTGAAATATTATCCGAACTATTTTCCAAAGTATTTTCCAATTTTTCCACGAAATTTTTTCCTAACTATTTTCCAATTTATGTTTCTGGAAAATTACCGAATTTTTGAATTTTGCTGAAAATTTTGAATTCGGAAAAAAAAATTCGAAAAAAATCGGATTCGGCTTGGGCACGCCAATTTTTTTGTCGATTTTTTTGAATTTTTTCCGAAATATGCTTTTTCGATCCGATTCGACCGAAACACAACCTTAGACCCGACCAAACTCCAAGGGCTGAATCGATTCTCCTCAAGAAGTCGAATCGATTTGCCTTGGACCGAATCAATTCTCTCTTGAGGCCGAATGGATTTGGGACAGACAGTAAGCCGAATTTGCCTTATTTAAAAATGGGTCATCCTCTCTAATCTCCATTTCCGATTTCAAAGCTTTGTAAACTTAATTTTATCAACTATGAATCCATAACAATTAAGGGAATACATCTATACTGATTTATAATCATTCTAAACATGATTGTTCCTGTAATTCAAGGGTTTGATCATAAAAATCATAACTTTTTCTAAGCTAACTATGGGGTGCAAACTATAATGGCCCAAATTCTAGTGGCCCAAGTAAGCAGGCCCAACCCGAAAATATAAAGCGTATCATTCAAGTTGAAGTTAATATCACATGAGATAAGCATGGTTATTATCTATCATCTCGAAAGAAATTAACATAGATCAGCAAACAAGCTAACCATTAACTGGGAGAATTTCAATATAACTCTACCACTTTTATCACAATAAATAGAACCCTCACCCCGGGGCATTAGGGCCATGTAATATACAAAAAGAAACACCCCGTGGATGTAGGGAGTTATCGAACCACGTAAGTCCTTTTGTTGTGAGACTAGTTTATTCCTTGTTTGGTTCCAAATTTCTTAAATTCATTCATTGTTATTATTTGCACTTGCAATTGGCACCGTATGTGGGAAATGATTATTTTTAACACTACACAAAAACATGCCATATGTCACAGTAAAAAACCTTAACAAGTTGACCTTATCATAGTCAAAGATCATGACAGGAACTGGGGGGACAACGAATTTGTCACGGACGTGTCACGGTCAAAGTACGTGACAAGTTTTTCTATATCACGGGCGTGTCACAGTTTAAAACCTCGACAATTAAAATATGTCACTATTAAAGCCCGTGACACGTCCATGACAACTATGAACTTGTCAAGTACGTGTCACGGTCAAAGTTCATGACAAGTTTTCTTTATCACAAAATTATCACGGTCAAAGTCCGTGATAATTCTGGACTGTAGTAGGAAAAAAATTGCTGGATAATATGGCCACTGCAACTGTCCAACAGTATATTATCACCTGTAGCAACAATATATGATATATTTTCTCAATAATTAATAGAAACCAACATCAATATTCATAATAACCAAACACTAAACGAATATAAATAAGAAATGTGATATATAAACCCACATTTGAATGTTTAATACGAGTTAGTACACAATGTTCATTGATTATCAACTTGGAGGAAAAACCTAGGCCATACAATATACAAACCAACTAGGGGTGGTAAACGGACGGATACGGATTGGATACCATGTTTTTCATATTCGTATTCGCTATCTGGATGCACTATCCGTACTCGTATCCATATCCGCCTGGATAGTTAAAACAACTATCTATATACGTATCCCCTCGGATACCTCGGATTCAGATAATATCCGTATCCGTTTACATTGTTTAGTCATCGCAAAAATAACTATTAAAATGTCAAATCCAATGAAATCCAATCCAATACAAATAAATATATAACAACATTACCACCTCCTAACATCAACAATTATGGCTTCTATAGTAATAATAGTAGCATTCCACAATCATAATATGGCTGAAAGTGATCCATACTTTACAACCATATAAGCTTAAAGCCATCCAAAAAAATAATAGTAGAATTCATAACAGTAGAAATAAATATGCACCTTTTAGATTAAATCAAATTTATTGAGAATGATAACCTCATGGACCTTTTAGTCTTCAAAACATACTGATATTTTTATTTTAATAAGTATACATTTTTATTTTGTATATAATATACCTGCTGTTAACTTTAGTTCTCACCACAATCAAAACCATCTCTTTACTTTTTTTGTTTCTCTCCTACATTTATTTATAATTAAGAAAACTAATGAATAACCACATGAACAATATATAAATACATTTATATATTTTTATTTTTATTTTGTATGTACCTGTTGTTGTTAACTTTCTATTGCAGGAGGAGGGTATGCGCAGCGGCAGAGTGGCGGAGTTGATGTGCAGCGGAGGGGTTGATGATAAACGGTGGCGGGGTTGATGAGAAACGACAGGCTGATGCGACGGAGGAGGAAATGGCAGAATGAGGGTTTTTTGTGGAGTGAAATGAGGGTTTCTTTTCTCTTGTTTTAGGGAATAAAAAAATAAAGTTTTTTAATATTATTTTATAAGTAATACTAATACTAATACTAATACTAATACTAATACTAATACTAATACTAATACTAATACTAATACTAATACTAATACTAATACTAATACTAATACTAATACTAATACTAATACTAATACTAATATTATTAGTAATATTTTAAACATATGTTTGACAGATACAGATATCTAGTAAAATGGATACTCCGTATTAGGTACGGATTATCCGTGTCGGATACTAGTACCATCCACATCCATATCCGTGTTTTCAGATATTTTTATAGAGTATCCATATTCATTTATGTTTCCATTTTTTTGGATAAATATCCACAAATTCAAATTCGGATATCGGATGGATACGAATTTTTGAATATCCGCTTACAACCCTAAAGCCAACACAACGCTGAATATGATGTATGCTGCACTATTTATTCAACCACATGGCTTCATTCTCTTTTACCATCAATACTTCAGTGATGTGAACTCGAGCCTCGTGAATCTACAATGGACAGTTATGCACCAAGGAACTTGGGCGTATATTCGAGTCCCTCAATCCCCTGGCTATTATATCGCCTCCCCGTAAGTCTACTAAATAGACTTTATCCCAATCAATTATAAATGGATTTTGAAAAGTTGGGATCGAGATGGGGGTTGAAAATAAGACATATGGAGATTGGGGGGGGGGGGTATCGGTGATGGTGAGGGTGAGAAAGAAGGAGCAGTGGCCCCCTCATACACTACTTTCTCCTTGCCATTCCCTGAGTTGCACCCGGCTCGACCTTGAAGAGCTTGCTTGACAAATGAAAATATTTTATTCAATATTTTTTTCAAGTTGTCAAACTTTTCGACATTATTGGTATGCATTTCGTTGACCTTGCATGCATGTCCAGTGTTGCTCGACACAATCCCGTTGAGCCTGGACTTCCCCATCCGAGAGCCAACACCCTGAGTACGACCTTTATGATCCTTCCCGAGAACTTCGCAAAGCGTATCTGAACTTATAAATACCTTATCGACATCACTCTGTGAGTGGTGGACTTCTTTCAGTTTTTCCAGAAATAATAAAAAAATACACGATAAGATGAAATAGTAAAAAAGTATGTGATTATAAATGTTGATTTATTAACATGATTAAAACTATAACTTACAATAGTGGCGACCATGGTAGGAATGACCTCCTTATCCTTCCATTTCTTCGTTCGAATTGCCACATAGGCATCAAGTCTATGTGGCTTAACCCTAGGACCACTCCCTTTCTCCTAAAATAAAATAATGAAAAATTAGTGAATTAGAATATAATTATCACTAAATATGATAAAATAAAAGTAAAATGAAATAACATTCAAAACTTACCATCTTATGCTCCACCGCGACGTAAGACGTACGCCCGGACTAGTGCACGTCGACCTTCTTGGACCAATTTGTCCTCCCCGATTAAGAGAGGACAATTGCCTATTCTATATCTCATTATCGACAAACTGTTACCAGTTTTTCCAGTGATATTGGCTCCTTCTCGGGTACCGTATCCCTACGTTGTAAGATGGACTCTCGGTCCCGACCAATATACTGTGCACGCACATTTTTCTTCCATGTTTTCCATTGATCTCTTAGTTGTTGTAACGTGGACTCGCGTGCTTGTGGGGGCAAGTCGAATTGTTCCTGTCAAATAAATACAAATAAAAAGAAAGAGAGTTAGTATTATTTAAATTATAAAATAAAATATAAATATTATTGAGTCAAGAAAGTACTTGTAATGCCCCCCAAATGATCATCTTAAGCTCATATGGCACCCTCGTCCAGTCAGTGTACCTGGGGAAAATAATTATTTTGAGCAATTCCAATGCCATAGATTGGAAGGTCGTCGTGTTCTCTATTAAGATTCCCAACTTGCCCCACTTTAGGGGCCTGGTGCTAGACGAGCCTTCCTCGTCGCCGCTTCCTTAACGCTTTGATGAAGACATGTCATGCAAAAATTGTTATTAGTAGAAACATATATATATATATATATATATATATATATATATATAAATAATGAATTAGTTTGGCAGGTTTACTAAACCAAATTAACGACATTAGAAGGATACAAATCTATATCATAAACCAAACTAAGAATTGTTTAAATAATTGGAATACTTATTACAAATCTAAGAATTATTTCATATCCGGGTTATGTCTCGGACTTTGAAATAATGCTTAAGCTGATTAAAATTCAAATTAATATATTCATTAACTAACCAACAAAGATTTATTCAAATCCCTAAAAACTGATTAAATCCAAATGAATAAAGCATTAAACTGTCATCCGATAATGATAAAGCACTAGAAGAATAAAATTAACGACATTAGAAGGATACAAATCCATATTATAAACCAAACTAAGAATTGTTTCAAATGACTGTAATACTTATTACAAATCTAAGAATTATTTCATATTCGAGTAATGTCACAGACTTTGAAATAATTCTTAAACTCATTGAAATCCAAATTAACATATTCACTAACTAACCAACAAATATTGATACAAATCCTTGAAAACTGATCAAATCCAAATGAATAAAGCATTAAACTATCATCCGATAATAATAAAACACTAGAAGAATATAAATTAACGACATTAGAAGAATACAAATCCATATCATAAACCAAACTAAGAATTATTTCAAATAATTGTAATACTTATTAATAATTTAAAAATTGTTTCAAATTTGGGTTATCATCCAAAATGGATAAATATTCGGTAGGAGCAGCCAAGTCATCCACGCTACTAGTTAGATGCTTTGGCACGTGTAGGAAAATTGACCACGACTCCTTATTGATATACTCCGAGTAAAATGCTTGCTTGACCTTTTAAAAATCATAAACAAATGGCTCATCGCTCATATGCTCGTTGCTTTTCATCTTAGACAAATCAACTATGATCAAATTGGTACATGTATCAACTTTACAAGCATTTTTATCCTCAACTCTTACCCAATCACCGTAAAACACAAGCTCTTTGCAGCTTAAATAGTCCAATTAAAATATATTTTGAATGAAACCATAGTTAGTCGTTTCAACTTCAATAAGGATTTTATCTTTCGCACTGTCTCGAAAATAAGTAAGAGCCTTATATGAAATGCCTGAGTTTTGTATATTTGTATTTTTCTCGTACACCCTTTTACCAAATACATAATCATTCAATCGATACTTTATGTACTCATGTGCCATGAAAATGGGTTCATTGGCTAGACGATCAAGCTTTGACGTCTCATCACCTATCTTTAAGATTTGAGATTATAGATAAATTAATTAGGTTAGTTTTAAGCTTTCTTGTAATGTGTCATTTAATAAGAGACATTCTCATTATAATTACCTCGTGTGACACCTATAGCCTAAATTTGATGTCTGATTGTGCCATTATTCTCCGTCTTTTATTGTTCCGACACACATCATATTTCCTACATTCACTCTGATGAACATATTACGAAGTTGATCAAGTATAAAAGTTAAAATAATATAAAAGACAACACCACAAACACCTCCTTGGATGATGATAATGTTGTACATTATGACATCATCAATGAATATACTCAACTTTTTTAAGAGTCTATAGAACTTGAGAAGAAGAACATAAAACTCTCCATCATGCTAGCCAACGTTGAAAAGCAAAGGGTTATAGTGAGTGAGATTTATGAGATCGACTTAATGTCTCATAATGTGGATTTTGGTAGACCACTTAGCATAAAGGGTGGTTGTAATGGCTTCATTCATGTTGATGTTGAGTACTTAAGGAAATCCTTGAAAGAGAGTGAAAACTCCTAGATTGCCTTAATGAACAAAATCTACGTGCTAGAGATTGAGTTAATATTTGAATCCACTTTTTAGATGGATTCAAAAGATAGATCTCACAAGTTGGGGAAGATGCTTTTAAGGGTTTAGATAATCAAAAGACAAGAGTATGATTTGGCCTTTTAAGTGTTATTCTTTCGTCTCTTAGTAGTCAAGTCTCTTGTTCACGCCCCTATCACAACCCATTTTTTCACCATCCTTAGATAGTTATTCCTCAAATAATATATCTATGAAGAATAAAATGAAGGTGAAGTTCAATTTCTCCTATTATGACAAGGAAGGACATTTGAAATAGTTTTGTTTTAAGTGGAAGAAACATGCTCTTAGAAACCTAATCTCTCTGGTAGAACCTAAACCCTACAAGTGTACCCATTGCCATAAGATAGGTCACCTAGGAGAGTTTCGTATTTTTCTTCAACCGTCTATACCTTTGATGAGATTTTAGGATGATTTGAGTGTTAATTGAAAGGGTAAGAAGAAGATATGAACCTCTATCAAGGCCTCTAAGGGAAAAACAACTACGTAAATTTCGAAAGTCGTATCTGAGTCCACTACCTCATATACATATCATAGTTGGTCTAGGAACATCGACATTGATCAAACCAAAGTCGATGGTCGAAGGTGATTAGAGTTCGGATTCGTTAGATATGCCTAGTATGTGCTTTAAATTCTCATCTTATTCATTGGTTTTTATCTAGGTTTGGTTTTATCATGTGCTATTTGGTTGCTATTGATCTTTATTTTTTCATATTGAAAGCCTTTACGTTTCTACAATATGATTCTCTATGTGTGTAGGTATTCTTATATCCCATGTATAGGATTTTAATCTACATGCTTAGATACTGTGCAATAGGTTTCATTTATGGTTTGTATACTCCATGCTTAAAATTATAATGCCTTGGTAAATTAAGCTTGCAAAATTTCGAGTATTTAGTCATAACTCATACACTACATCACACTATAACTTGAGCAATTTCCAATGTAAAGTAATATGAAGGTATTTATCTTCTTTTTCCAATCTAAAGGAACTTGAAAGTTTTATGTGGTGTTTGAGAAAAAAGAGTCAATTGAAATCCTTTTTTGTGTGAAAGTTTTTATCGTAAATGAAGTTGAAAAAGCAAAACCTAAACTTTCAAAAAATTCATGAGTGAAAGGTGTCCATGACTATGATATTAGGTTAAAAGGGATACTAACCTTTGAAAATTGGATATAAGTTCCCCACCTATTTATTTGTGAAAGACTCCACTTACAAGTGCATTTTTATTATGATGTCTCAAATATTATGATCTATCTAGACTTGGGTAACACAAAAAATATGATACTCTGAAGGTTTTTGTTGCCCAGAAAAATACTCAAGAGGGGGGGGGGGGGTGAATTGAGATTTTGCAAACTTTTTAGGTTAAATCAATATTTCAGAAAAATATTTAATTTAAAACTCTTAATTCAAATTTCAGATTTAATAAATCTTAAATGATTAAACCAGTGATGATTAAATAAATGCAACCAATTAATTTAAACAATATAAATCAGAGATTATAACACACAATAAATAAATTATCAAATTAATATTTCCAATTGATTAAACAAGATAAGAAGCAGATAACAACATCCAATAAATAAATAATCAATTTTCGTATTTAACATAAATTAATATAATCTAAAGTGATTCACACAAGGATATAGAATAAATACTACTAATTAATTAAACAAGTTCAAGATTATAAGATCCAAATAAATTTGTAAATAATTTTCGTAATTAATAGAAACTATTATTCTAAAATTAATTAAATATTATGAAAATAAATATTTCAGTCTTAAAATAAAATTATCAAATTTTCAGAATTAATTAAATTGCAAGTGTAAGATCTTAAAATAAAAATAACCAATCACACATATGCAAATAAATAAATATAAGTGCTGAAAATAAATGACACTTTATTTTTAACGTGGTTCGGCCAAATTCCACCCTACGTCCACGCGCCAAGAGCAACTTTCGTCTCTTGCGCTTCAATACCGTGATCCACTAAGGCAGGATCAAACCTCCAACGTACAATTGAGCAGTTGAACCTATCTACTTGTACAACCGGAGCTAATCACCGAGCTTCAAAGCTGAAGTTTTGAGTACAAAGTTTGGATGTCGAAACTCTTTAAAATACAAATTGGTTCGAGTTTCTTCTTCAAACAGACTTTCACAAAATATCTGATTTTGGCCCAAGTCTTCTCTTCAAATTTTTGTAGCAGAATGATAATTTTTGAGTACAAAGTCTTTTCAATAATCTTCTTCAAGGAAGGCTGAATAATAATATGTGGCTATCTCAAACTTTGAGTAGAGTGAGTGTTCTTATTTTGTTGCTTTCTTGAATGTTTGTATGAGCGGAATATAAAATTTTTTGGTTGCTCTCTTCACTTTGTGTATGAGCTGAGTGTATGTTCAGTTGCTCTCTTTTTTTTATCATGTCTGTGTTGAGATCTTATATCCACTGATCTTCTTCTTATGTGTTTGTAGTTCCAAAAATAAGATGACCGTTGGAGAGCGTCTGATTAACTTGGGGAGAGTAGACTAAGTGAGCATTAAATGCTCAAAATCTTAAAATGAGATCGCATCTAGATAAACCATTTTTGCTATCTAAGAAAATATTGTAGACTGAAATCTGAAGAGAGAGAGGTTAGAAGACACAAAAAAATGGGAGATACAATGAATCGTTTTTGGGTAGATAAGTAAGAAATGAATATAAAATATAAGTGAGTCATTTTTCAGTCGACATGTCTCATCTGTTGAAAATAAGAGAGAATATCTTCTAACCCTCCTAGCTCCAACCTAATTAACAGTAATGGGTTTTTATCTTATAAAGATGTACTGGGAAACAAGAAGCAAAATAACGCTGATATTTATTTTGAAAACTCTATTGAATGTTGGTCGGATGATGATGAGGACACGCCAATGTATACCCATTCACAGTTCGATCTTGACCTAAACCAGGATCCGAAGGAGAACGAAGCCCCCCTATGTCCCACAATATCAATTCCAAAAAAACACATTGAAAAAGTGAGAAAAAAATGGAAAGATAGCGTTATCGTAAGTCTGCTTGGAAGAACCATTGGTTTCAAAGTTTTATGTAGTAAGGTTCCCTAACTTTGGAACCTCCAAGGTGATTATGAGGTGATTGATCTTGAAGAGGGGCATTACCTCTTTAAATTTACAATGAAGGAGGATTACAATAATGTCCTAATAGGAGGTCCATGGATTATCAATGGCCATTACCTCATTGTGAGAAACTGGGTTCCAAATTTTAACCTCCTTAAAACAAACAACGTTACAACTGCTTTGTGGGTTAGACTGCCTAGGCTACCCTTTGAATGGTTTGATGAAAAAATCCTCTATAGAATTGGGAGTAAGCTGGGAAAGTCTATTAAAACAGATTTCAACTCGGCAGGATCAACTAGAGGTAAGTTCGCACGTATTTGCATAGAAGTTGATCTAGCCAGACCATTAATCCCATGTTATAAGCTGATGGAAGAAAATATATAGTAGAGTATGAGTTTCTACCCTATTTTTGCTTTAAGTGTGGAATAATTGGTCATAAGAGTGAATATTTCCCCACCCAAGCTCTAAACCAAATCAATAATTCTGCTTTTCAAAAAGTTACTGATAGAAACCACAACAGTGGAGCACATAATAATGAGCCTGTGGAAAAAGTTCAAACCAACTGCACAAATGGCGCCAACCAGAAAAATAAGGATACTTGGGAGCAAAACCCAAATACGAAGGAAAATAACATGGATGTTGCGTTCGGGCCATGGATGCTCGTAAAGAAAAATGAACGCAAAATGAACAATGGTAATTCCCATGCAAATATAGAACTGCAAAAAGGCATGAACCAGAACAGATTTGCTGTACTAGAGGCTAAGGAAGGAATAGATAAAGGGAAAAATAAGCAGGTAAATGGCGGTACTAAATGACAACCTAAGTATGGACAGAAGACAAATCTTAATACTAGAGTTATGGACAAAAGAAGTGGGGCCACCCTTGTAGATTTCATCTCACCTGCTACATCAAAAAAATTTATCGCTAAAGGTGACGGATATGCAGCATCCACCTCTAAGCAGACATCGTACCCTGTAGTGGAGTGTGTGGACCATGTTCACTTGCCAACAATTAATACAAAAAAAAGCGTGGAGAATGTGGAAATGACTTGCAACAGGTTGCCACCGAAAGTAGGAGCTGACTCTTCTTCAAAAGCTTGCTATGATTTGACCAAGTGTGAGGACCTGGTACGGAGGACTGCTATCTCTACCCATCAAATGTCTAAACCCATACTTGGTGGGAATATCTTATCTACCATCCAGCTTTCAAGAAATATAAATGCTCAAAATTATATCTCCCCAACTAACAGGAGAAACGGACACGGGGGTCACGAGAATGGAGAAATTCCAGAATTTGCCGAAGGTAGCCGTGAAGATTGTGGATTATCCCCAATGGATGAGTAAGTTAGTACCCATCTTTTATTCATATTTTTTAATAGTTGCTATAATCTGGAACTGTAGAGGGGCTAAAAATCCCCTTTTCAAACCAACGTTGAAGGATCTAATCCTATTCCCTTGATGTTGTAATCATCTTAGAGACCCATACTCCTATTAGTAGTGTTGTGGATTTTTTCAATAACTTGGGGCTTACCGAACATACTGTGTCTGAACGTCTTGGGCATTTCGGAGGTATATGGGTTACGTGGAAACCTCATAATATCCATCTTCAACCGCTGGCCATCTCTCGCTAGGCCATTCATGTCACGGTCAAGAAATACCATCATGATGAGTGGTTGCTCTCGGCTATCTATGCTAGCCCTCTACCGCGCGTGAGAAGACATCTTTGGGGGAACCTGACAGACATTACAGAGAGCTTGGAGGTGCCGTGGCTTGTCACGGGGGACTTTAATAACTATATGGGCGGATCAAAAAAAAAAACTTACTTTAAATATGTGACTAACAACAAATGCACTAGGTTCCTGGACAACATCAATAATTGTAATATGTCTGACTTGGGGTGCAACGGACCTAGGCTTACTTGGACCAACAGTCGAAAAGGCTTCGCGAACACTATGGTCAGGCTGAATAGGTGCGTTGCTAACAATGATTGGAGATTGATGCACCCAAACGCCACCGTTGATAATGTGCCCAAGACTGCGTCTGACCATTGCCCGATGGTCCTCCATTTTGAAGGTACTAAGTCTAACGTGAAACTCCATAAACCGTTTAGACTCCTTACTTGTTGGTTTGTTAGAAAAGATTTTAAAGACTTAGCTGTCAATACTTGGAATAACTACTCCAATCTTGGTGACAATATCCACACTTGCACAAATTCTATTAAAGATTGGAACAAAAATGTCTTTGGTAATATCTTTCAAAATAAAAAAAGGATCTTGCGGAGACTCAAAGGAATTCAAAAGGCTGGACATCCTTGAAAAAAATCTCCGGACCGACTTTAATGACATTTTAATTCAAGAGGAGAAATTTTGGCGTCAAAAATCTAGAATTCAATGGATGAGTGAGGGAGATCGGAACACTAAATTCTTCCACACCTCCACTATAATTAGAAGGAAGAGGAATAGAATTGACCGTCTTCTGGTTAATGGGGAATGGACGGAGGATGCTACCACCCTGACTAGCCACATAAATGCATACTTCAAAAATTTGTTCCATGCTGATTTCTCGTATGATATTAATAGTCAAATGAACGATTATCCCAACTTTAAATTTGATAATAGGGATAACTGTACTCTCACTTAACCCCTTGTGCTCGACGAAGTTAGACGTGCTACTTTTAGTATGAAAGCTAGTGAAGCTCCGGGCCCTGATGGTATTCAACCCATGTTCTATCAACACTTTTGGAATACCTTAAAAGATAATTTGTTTAGCTTTGTTAGTAAGTGTTGGAACGAGTGTGACTTCCCTGCTAATATGAATAATAGTTATGTGACTTTAATTCCTAAAATTGATAATCCTGAAAATATAAATCAATTTCGTCCCATCACTCTCTGTAATGTGGCATACAAGATTCTCGTCAAGGTGATTATTAATAGGCTCCGCCCCATCCTTTGTCGGATCATTAACCCGTGCCAGGCTAGCTTCCTCCAGGGTTGGCAGACTTCTGATAATATCATTATTACCCAGAAAATTATCCACTCCCTTATGAAAAAAAGGGTAAGTTTGGTGGTGTTATCATTAAAATTGATCTCGAAAAAGCCTATGACAAAATTAGTTGGGACTACCTTGAAGAGGTCTTGAAGTGGTTTATTATAGAGAGTGGTTTCAGAAAGTTGATTTTAAGTTGTGTGAGAAATTCCTCCACCGCTATACTATGGAATGGCTCCCCGCTTCCCAATTTCACCCCCACGAGGGGGCTTAGACAAGGGGACCCGTTGTCCCCCTACTTGTTTGTGATGTGTATGGAATACCTATCTACTAGCATTTATGACAAAGTGGGGAAAGGTCAATGGAAATGTATTAATACCTCCCCTAATGGACCCTGTATATCTCACCTCTTCTTTGCGGATGATATCATTTTGTTTTCTAACACGCCAGTTAGTTCTTGTGAGACAGTTCTAGATAACCTTGATGAGTTTTGTCACATCTTGGGTCAAAGAGTTAGTTACTCCAAGTCAAAAATTTTTGTCTCGCCGAATATCGCTAAAACTAAAGCGGTTGAGCTTAGTAATATTTTTGGGATGAGCCTCATGGAGAATTTGGGTACCTACCTTAGGGCCAATCTCGTGCACGGGAGGTTCAATTACGCCTGCCTGAAAAGTATCATTGAAAAAGTCCAAAAAAAGCTTGTTGTGTGGAATACTAAGTTACTATCCTTTGCAAGGAGAACTATCCTTGTTCAATATGTTACATCAATGATCCCTTCTTATAATATGCAAACTGCTATCTTCCCCAAAAAGACTTGTGACACTCTTGACCGGTTAAATAGAAACTTTTTGTGGGGAAGCAATGAGAGTAACAAAAAGATCCACCTTGTTAGTTGGGAGCAAGTCTGTAAGCCCAAAGAGAGGGGTGGGTTAGGTATTAGGAAATCCCATGAGAATAATAAAGCTACGATTGTCAAATTAGGGTGGAAAATCATGAATAATTGTGGCTCCCTATGGGCCAATGTCATAAGAAAGAAATATAAAGTTGATCCTAACCCTAGATTGTGGGGTAAGAAAGACAATACCTCCCACATTTGGCGTAGCATTATTAAAAGTAAGAATGTCCTCACTAAGAATACCAAATGGAATGTGGGTGACGGGAGTAAAATTAACATCATGAAAGACTGGTGGTGTGGGGATGCACCTCTTACCGATAGGGGGGTCCAAAGTGCCATGAGTGATGAGAATGTTAGCACTCTCCTAAATGATAATGGGTCTTGGGACCTTCATAGGATCCGCCAGGGATTCAATGATAATATTATGGATGAAATTATGGGTACGTTGCTCCCCTCTAGGGGGGCTAGGGAGGATAAACCATCTTGGTATTCTAGTAATAAAGGTAAGTTTTCTATCCTATCTTGCTATAATAATATTTCCTTAGGATGGGTTCTACACCCCCATGGGATGGTTGGAAGAATCTTTGGAAACTTGGTATTCCCCCTAAATTGAAACACTTTGTTTGGACCATTATTCATGGTAAATTTCTCACTAATGCTCATAGAGAGAGTCGAGGTCTCACCACAGATAATACTTGTCCAAGATGCTCATGCAAGGAAGACCTCAATCACCTCTTCAAGGATTATTTTTTTCCTACCCAGGTCAGGAAAACCTTCCCCTCTCTCGTAACCAAGGTATGTTCATTGATTTTGTTACTTGGGTGTGTGATAATGTGTGGTATAATGCGGATAATAATTGGTATGTGACATTTATCTCTTTTCTTTGGTATATTTGGAAAGCCCGTAATAATCTAATTTTTGATAATGTTAGCGCTAACCCCTTCATGGTTACTAAACTTATTTTTGAACTTAAGTGTAATATTTTTGAAGCCCAAAACAAGATCACTGGCCATGAAGGGGATAGTGCTAACATGTTTGCTAATGTTAGTGCTTATATTCCAGGGACTTATATCATCCAGTCTGAACGGAGATTTGACATTAATAATGGGTTGGGAGATTTTGGTGGTACCGTGCGGGATGAAGAGGGGAATTGGATTGTTGGCTTCACTGGTGGTATCCAAGGAACAGCAAGCCCCCTTAGAGCTTAACTGGGAGGTGTCTTTTATAGGATTAACATTGCCCACAGAAAAAAAGTGGAAGGGCGTATGCCACATGTCCAATTGTCTTGGTGCCGTCCAACTGTTGGAGTCGACAGATAGGGGGAATCACCCACTGGATAATATCATTGAAGATTGATGTGAGTTGGTCAAGTACCTTAAGACCAAGGTCATACACATTCCAAGAGAAAAGAACATCGAAGCGGACAGTATACCCAAGATTGCAAAAGATTCGCATGATCTATATTTGGAGTACGATCATACCCCGGAGCGGCTCCTTGTGATGCTTGATCGCGCCATGTTATAGTTTCCTTGTTGTTGTTTTTATTTCCTCTTTGTAACAAAAAAAAAGAGGTTTATTAACTCTGCAACAGCATAAGTGAAAGTCAATCAATGTGGCCCACTCAATAGTATCACAACAACTAGTTGGTTATCAAAAATTGAATCATATAAATATAAAATAGCTGTTAATAAGAAAGAAGAGGGACATACCAATCAACGATGTTAAAGCAACGGTAATCACAGAAACGGACCACTTGTGGGTTTTGACGAAAGAGTTAACCAATTACTACTCAATTTGTCGAAATATAAATAATATCGCCTTGAACACAAAATAGACATCATCATATTGCAGAGATAAAGACAACAAGAAAAAATTTCGATCCTTTAGATCTGCCTATGAATTTGGAGATATGAGTTGAGAGAGAGTTAAGATTCTTACAATGTATACTCATGACCTGCCAAACTATGAGTTAACTGAATATATCTATATTAAGATGCATTGGATGGAATTATATCTAACAGCATAGACATGTTGATGCATGCGTGGTATATATATATACAAAGCATTATCACTGCCAAAGCAAAAAAAACAAAAGAGGGGTAGTAAAAAAAACTTTTCCTTTAATAGACATCACAAATGCACATAAGATATAATATAAACATACAATTATATATAGCTGTGCAATATAACAATATGTATAACAATATTGATTCCCCATATATTCTGCATAGTCCAAATAATAATTCACCAAAAAAAAACTCAAAACGTTAATTTGTATTTATCAATAATATCTTTTAACAGTATAAAAATTATCATAACATAATTTAAACGTTAAAAAAAAGTGTAAGAATGAGTATGTGAATAAGCTGTACAAAAAAAAAATTAAGACATGCACGATTATTTTATAAAAACTGTCTTTATATATAATAATATAAATATGAGCGTAAAAAGAAATACACAATATATAATGTACAAGTATATAAATTAATTAACAGTGTTGGCACCATGAAAAATATAAGAGGAACAAAGTTGTGTTTAAAACTAACGAAGATATGTAAGGATGCATACACCTTAATATTAAAATATGACGTCTTTGATATATATTTAAAAAAAAACATCGGTTTCAATTTATAGCAGACATAAAAGTTAAAATAAATTATAATATAACGAAATAATAAAATATACAAACTAAAATTTTATATATAAAAAAATGACAACATAGATGTATAAGCAGGTAAAAGTTACAAACCTCTGTATACTACTTGCAATGACCGAGGTGAGTAATTGTGAGTACTATAGGTACTCTAGTATATACTGTCATTAGTAGTCTATTACTTATATATATATATATATATATATATATATATATATATATATATATATAAATACATAATAATAACTACTAATACACTGTTCATGTGTGGTGCATGTGATGAGTAAAAACTAAAGGCTACAGATATGAGTATTGGCATGTGAAAAATTCTTGTTTCATATGTAATATAATATTATATATAGTTTAAAAGATGTTAAGAGTACACATAAAAATATATAAGTATATATCTATAAATTGTATCAGCAAGATTACAAACAAAATTATGCTATGTCTGTCCCAGGGTTCATGCTTGTAACAGTTATATAAAAAAAATGATATATATAATAATATAATAGGTAATACGTAAAGGAGTGGAAAGTAACAGGTGATAATAGAAATCTTCCCTTATAGTATACAGCTTGTGTCAAATAAGGACACTTGATAAGACTAAATATATAAGAATTATACATTTAAATAACAAAGAGAGTATATAATAGTTTATTGTTGCCCAGATTATACTCAAGAGGGGGGGGGGGGGGGGGGGGGGTGAATTGAGTTTTTACAAACTTTAAGTCAAATTAAGATTTTAGAAAAATATTAAATTTAAATCACTTAGACAAATTTCAGATTAATAAAACTATAGAGAATAAATTTAACAATATCAAATAAATGCAATCAACTAATTATAAACAGCTAGAAATGCAGATTTTAACACACTAGGAATATTAATTTAATTTTCGTATTTAATATTAAGTGATATTTCTGAAATTAATTATTTAATTCTAAAATAATTATTTTAACCTTAAAATTAATTTAGTCAAATTTCGAAATTAATTTATTTGCAAGATAGTGTGCTGAAAATATTAACTCAAGCAAGCATGTGCAAATAAATAAATAAAAGTGCGGAAAATAAGTGACACCGAAATTTAACGTGGTTAGGCCAAATCCCGGCCTACGTCCACGCACCTAGAGCCCCTGTCTCCTTTGCGCTTCACTAAACCTGATCCACTTGCGGGTACGATCAAACCACCGCGTACAACTGTTTGCAAGCTAACTCCGAGCTTCAAACCCCGTGGCCCACTTGCGGGTAGGAACCAATCACCGGTACAATTGTTTGCAAGCTAACTCCGAGCTTCAAACCCCGTGGTCCACTTGCGGATAGGAACCAATCACCGGTACAAACCGAAGCTTCAACAAAGCTTCACAACAAATCTGAATTTTTTTAGTACAAGGTAAAATACTGAAACTCCTTAAAATACAATTTGTAATCTGAGTTTCTCCTTTTTGAATCAGACTTCAATAAATGATGTTGAAGTAGGCACATATCTTCTTCTTCAATGATTGAGCAGATGATAAAATTAATTGCTCTCTTGAATGTGTAGCTGAGTAGTAAAATAAATGCTCTCAATAATATTTCAAGTCTTGCTCATGTTCTCATTCAAGTCTGTTGATCTTCAATGCAACACTTGAAAGCTTTAAATGTGTCTTCAATAACTAGCTGTTAGACACATGCAATTTGAGCATTAAATGCTCCTGATATTGCTGAGATGATGTAGCTTCAAAATCATTTCCAAATCTGATATGCAGATCTTTATCTTTATCTTCTCCATAAAAATATAGCTGTTGTAGCATGGAAGTGGTATTCTGAAAACATATGTGATTGAAAGTGGCTAGGTAGGTGACCCATATATTTTCTGTAAAAAGATTGTTAGTCCAAGAGACACAATAAAAATCTGATGTGTAAATGTAGAACCATTGTGTAAAGAATATAACTAGTGTGTTAAGGACATTTTTCTGTCAAGAGAGTAAATGGGACAAAGTGAGTAAATGTACTACTCAGTCACAGGTTTGCAAGAATATATATGTAAGGTGTACATATATATATTGTACAAAAAATATTTTCCACACTGATATAAAAAGTTTTCGAACAGATATAAAAATAAATTTTTTGACAGATATATATATAAGGATTTTCGGACTGAAATACAAAAAAAGATTCTGAAAGAAAATTTCGAACTGAAATATATATATTAGAAAATTTTGAACAGATGTATATATATAAAAAATTTCAGACTGAAAAATATATAAAAAATATCGAACAGATATATATATATATATATATATATATATATATAAAAACAATTTCCAAAATTCATTTATGAATGAATCCAAACTATTCATTCTGCCAATGATGGCGTAGCCTCAAGTCTAGTCAAGGTGTGTGTGGCTAGAAGCATTTAAGGGGAATAACAGGGTATGGAATCATGTCCTTTATCTATTTAAGATAAGTACAAGAGGTCAAGAGCAATTTCCAAACGAATTTATAAAGCAGTCCAACTGTTTATCCAGCCTTTTTATACAGTCTGAGATGACAGACTAGAAGAGGCGTGTAGCAGTGGTAAACTATGAGAGGTTACACGCATACATTTAAACATATATATATATATATATAACATTTTCCGAACTGGTATGTATATATATAAAATTTTCCGAACTGGTATGTATATATAAAAAATAATTCCCGAACTCATAAAAAATTTCTGACTGTCATAGAAAGAAATATTTGCGGTAATACCCCGTATTTTTATGCTATATTAATTTGGGGATTTATTAAATTTAATGAGAGTATATTATTTGATAAAAATCCGGAAATTAATTGTGTTATATATTGAGAGTATGATTTGATAAAAATCCGGAAATTAATTGTGTTATACTTATTAACGTGACGTGAGTTAGTAATTATATGAAATTGTTGAATATTACTTATGAGCATAGTAATATATGTTATTGGTTATATTAAATGTCACGAGTGAATGAAATGACAATTTTGGGTACTTTAGTTGGGACGCGCCCGTGTCGCGTCGGGACTAATTATTAATATATAAAAGTGAATATTTTATAAGTTATTCGTATGGCCATTTTGAGTGCGCCAACGCGTCCGGAAGGGTCGAGATAGTGAGAAAAGTGTACCCGAGGGTTTAGTTTGGGTCTCGGGATGTTTTTAGGCCTAATTAGTGACCCGGGAGGGCATTTTGGTCATTTTACAAAATAGGGTAATTAAACCCACGAATTTCAGCCATCCTTAGCATCTATTTAGGTCAGCCTTTTAGGGTTAGAACATTCATAACCCTAGTACGGCCATTGGATAAGAGAGGAGAGAGCTCTCAAGGTGATTTAAGGCCAAATACACCACCGTTTGCA
This sequence comes from Sambucus nigra, assembly GCA_949130495.1. Lineage (NCBI taxonomy): Eukaryota > Viridiplantae > Streptophyta > Magnoliopsida > Dipsacales > Adoxaceae > Sambucus > Sambucus nigra. The sequence continues at coordinate 89,252,541 of OX422222.1, read as the reverse complement.
CCGCCGTCACCACCAACACGTAGATCTCGAGGAGGAGAACGCAACCACACCAAAATCAATAGGAAACCAGACCTCTGAAATCCCAGGCAAGTGTTTAACTTGCGTATTTTCATTGGTGCAATATTCATATTAGTCTAGGAATGATTAGGAGTATAATCTATGGAAGAAAACCCCAATTCTTGATAGGAATTTGCATGTAGAAGTCATTAAAACCATATTCTGGAAACCTTATGGGATGTAGATGATTAACCCACGGATTTTTGATGATTATGTAGAAGGAAATCCTGGAGAAAACTGATTAGAACAAAAGTTAAGAAAACTTTAGGGTTCTTGATGATTAGATGGATTTTGGGTTGTTTAACCATGATTAATTATGGAAACACGCATGCTTAACGTTAGAAACATCTGGAAATATATTACTATGATTGTAGTATAAGATTTGGGACGATTAGTGTTGGAAAATATGTATTTGGATGAAGAATTTTGATGAAACCCGTAACTGCACTTCTGCAGAAATCGAAATACCTGTTTGATCGATCGATCGACCCTAGAGCGTCGATCGATCGAAGGTTCGATCGATCGAACCCCATCCGTCGATCGATCGACCCGTCCTGGCAGCCTCTTATTTCCGCATGTTTGATTAGATGAAATTAATTTATCATGAAATAATCCTTGGGCATTATGAATAAAATATTTTGGGATATAGGAGTGACCAGTAGGACATATGGTTAAGTGTTGAGAACTTTATTATGTGACGATAATTGGGTTTTAGGGACAATTACTTAAGGAATGATGAGACTACGTATTTCAAGTGAGAGATTACGTCGAATACTAACGATAGTGATTAGACGCCTACCTACTGAATTGTTACTTGGATGGATAGAACCCATGAGTGTCCTATAACTAGTGAGAAAACCCTTCGAGTTAAGGTTAGAGTCGAAACCTTATACGTTGTTCTAATTATGTGAAATTAAGGATAAATGTGGTAATTATGGGTAATGAGAGGAACCTATATTAATATAATGAAATTGGTATATTTATATGAATGTGTGTGCATATATTATATACATGTGAAAAACATACCGCGCTACTTGCTATCCTTGAGGTTACCGCGCTGGGACAAGTCTTATCTCGATGGGACCTTTATGGGGGATATTGACTTGTACCCTAGAAGATAGATATCCTTGGTACAGGCTATTGAATTAATAGTTCAGACGGTCCTAAGAGACACGAGTATGCGCCATCCTCTTAGTGACTTGGAATCTATGCTTCGCCTCACTATTGTTTGTGTATGTGTTAATACAATTCGAGAGTGATTCCGAATTTGTATTCCCCTTGATATGAGTGGTATGGGGTTTGGGATAGTGGAAGTATGAACGCACCATAGCTTTAGTTGGGGTGCTGTTATATATATATATATTATTCGTATAGTTAATATATATATGAGATTATGGAATTTAAACTGCCTACTTTGATTTGATAAGTAGGATATGGTAGTTGACTCAAATAATAAATACTATTTTACGAGAATATAATAGGTCACTGGGAACTTTATAAATTGATGAAGCTAAAACGAGAGTTGTGCTACAAGTTGAAAGTAACCTTTTTAAACAATGACATTGTCCGGTTTTGAAAACTTATGAGTAAGTTAAGTTAAATTAAATTATTGGGAAGGTTAGTATGATAAAAATTGTTAAGTTAAACCATTTGGGAAGGTTAGTACGATAGTCGTGCACATTAGAAGAGAGGTTAGATTTTCTCAAGAGAGTGTCGAACTAATATGTTGTTGCATTGGCCTGTATCAATTTAAATACTTGCTAAACAAATTTTAAATCATACACACTTTCGGGCTCTGACCCGTTTTCTCTCTCCCTCTCCCCCTTGTATATATATGTATGTATTTCAGGTGCCCAGCCACAGGGGCGTTTTGCTTAGGATCTCTTAGAAGGAACGCGCTGCAGGAGTTGCAGGTCTTTTGATTAGACGACTTCGTTCATTCAGATCCACTCTTAGCACTTTCATTCAGATGGGCATGTGTAGCCCTTTCCATTATTTCTTTATGTTGGGACATTGTTATTTCAGTTGTTTCCTAGTTCGTTATTATGGGATTTTGTTCAGGATGGATGTATTACTTTATTTTCTCGCATGTTGACATTCGTTGATGGATGTTTTATATATTGGATTTTTGGTTCCAGTTTATTGTGGCGTGAATCTTATTCATTGATCTTTGTTAATAAAATAAATAAATCTTTTCTTTAAATAAAATTTGGAAGTTAATGTTTAAAATTGGTTTTGACACTTAGCTTAATTTTAGGGTGTTAATTGGAAAGTTTCTTTTTACGACAGTGATGCTAAGAATGAACCAAACTGTTCACCTTGATTTAATTTAATAAAGGAGTGATCGTCCGGTATTTAATTAGGCGGGGTGTCACAGGTGGTATCAGAGCATCAGGTTCTAGTGTCCATAGGATCTGTACGGCTTATTTCGCTTTCAGCTTAACGTTTTTGATATAGAGACCTAGCATTAGGAATGTTGTATTCATTTTTAATCATTGGGAATTCGTACTTCTGCGATTTGACGATACGAATATTAAACTTATTCTGTTGAAATTATAAAACTTTCAGATGGCCCGCCAGGAAGAACAAGATAAGGCCATTGGGGAAGATTACGAGCGAGGACAACTCACGTTTCAGGTGTCTCCAAAAAGGGTACCAATCACCAAAATTGCGGGCATTGTGGCACAAGCAGTTACCACTGCAGTTTTACAGTACCAAGAACGCAGCATACAACTTACAGGAGGCAAAAGACCTAGAGAGGTTAACCAAAGGCATGTGACTAAAGCTGACAGTCGTGCGAAGGCACCGAAATTGCAACAACAAACTACTCAAGACCGAGTTAGTTCCGCAAGTAACAAATTTTTTGTAAAGGGCCAAAAGCGTCAGGGCCAACGAAACCAGATTCAGAATGAAATCACAGAGAGGTGTTTCGGTTGTGGAATGGACGATCACAAACGTCAATTTTGTCCGAACCAAACTGGGGATAAACTACAATCCGACCAGCGAAGAATTTCGAAACTCTGCTATAAATGTTTACAGCCGGACCACAAGTGGAGGGATTGCCCTCACCCTGACAGGGTCTTTTCGCAAATTTCCCCTCAAGGTCAGCAAGACCAGGGAAAATGTGAGACTAGTCAACGAAGTGATGAAGTGAAGAAGTTTCGAGAGAAGCGTTTTCAGTGTGGCAGGAAAGACCATAGTTGTCAAAATTGTCAAGAGAGAAATAAAGTCCCAAGTCGGCAAGGACAGCAAGGCCGACACCGCCAGCAGCAGGGTCAGAAGGGGAGGAACTTCAGAGGCAGATGTTTTGTATGTGACAAGCATGGCCATAAGCGCCAGGATTGCCCAGAGGATTATAGTGCCCCACAACAGCAGGGTGCCCGCAATGAGCCACGGAGGCCACTTTTTCCTGCTGTCCTACTAGCCATGCCAACAGCTCCAGTGCAGCAATGGCAGTCACCATATGGACGTGTCTATAACGGTATGTTTCCTATCCATGGTACTATGGGTCGGGTTTTGTTTGATACGGGGGCAATGCATTATTTTATAGCTACGCATTTTGCGAAGGCCTTAGGGTTGTTAGCCACAGTAGAGAGCACAGTGACGTGTGTAGACTCACCATTGGGGAGTGGGTCACTTATTTTCTTTATATGTCGGGGAGTGGGGATAGAGATCGGTAGTCTGGTATTACCTGCAGACATGTTAGTTTTAGACATGCATGAGCACGACGTTATTATTGTTATGGATTGGCTCGCAGCTTATAGAGCCATGATTGATTGCTTCGGTGGGAGCATTGTTTTTGCCATTCCGGGGCAAGAGATGTTTGTAGTGGCGATGCCTCACCCAGAGGGAGGCTCGACCGCTCATTTATATTACATAGAGGAGGATGCCTCTAAGGAGGTTGTGATCCCTTTGGATTCGATCCCAGTTGTTAGGGAGTATTCTGACGTGTTTCAGGAGATACCAGGCCTACCCCCAGTCGAGAGATAGACCTTGTTATAGACCTATTACCAGATACGAGACCTATTGCACGCGCACCGTACCGTATGGATCCGGTAGAGATGCGAGAGCTACGAGATCAGATAGAGCAACTGTTAGGTCAGGGCTTCATTCGCAGGAGTACCTCACCTTGGGGTGCTCCAGTTTTGTTTGTGAAGAAGAGAGATGGTTCACTGAGGTTGTGTGTGGACTACCGGGAGTTGAACAAGGTCACGATACGGAATAAGTATATGTTGCCTCGAATCGATGATCTGTTCAACCAACTGAGGGGAGCAACTTTTTTTTCGAAGATAGATCTGAGGTCAGGGTACCATCAGCTACGTATTAGGGAGCAGGATGTTTCAAAAACTGCTTTCTTGACAAGATATGGGTTTTATGAGTTCAGAGTAATGCCATTCGGCCTCACTAATGCTCCAGCCGTATTTATGGACTTAATGAACTGAGTATTCAGAGAGTTCTTGGATCAGTTTGTCATTGTTTTCATAGATGACATCTTGATATATTCCCATTCTGAGGAGGAGCATGCCGAGCACTTGAGGCAGGTTCTTCAGACTTTACGAGAGCATCAGTTGTATGCTAAGTACGAGAAGTGTGGATTTTGGTTGCGAGAGGTACAGTTCTTGGGCCATGTTATTTCTGAGCAGGGGATAGCAGTTGATCCGAGTAAAGTGTCAACGATAAGGGAGTGGGGACAGCCCACGACACGGACAGAGGTGCGTAGTTTCTTGGGATTAGCCGGATACTACATGAGATTCGTTCGGGGATTCTTCAAGATAGCGGGTCCATTGACGAATTTGACTCTCAAAGGGGTACCGTATGTTAGGGATGATGCTTGCCAGTTAGCTTTCGACGAGCTGAAGGACAAGCTTACTTCAGCACCAGTCCTTGCTTTACCGAAACCGGGTGTGGAGTACCTGGTTTACACCGATGCGTCTTTACGGGGACTTGGAGGAGTACTCCAGCAGGAGGAGAAGGCTATAGCTTTTGCTTCCCGCAAGCTTAAACCACATGAGAAGAATTACCCCACCCACGACCTGGAGTTAGCAGCGGTCGTATTTACATTGCGGATATGGAGACACTATCTATTGGGAGAGAAATTCCGTTTGTTCACAGACCATAAATCACTGCAGTACCTGTTCACTCAGCGAGAGCTGAATATGCGTCAGCGCAGGTGGTTAGAGTTAGTGAAAGACTACCAGTTCGACATACAGAATCATCCGGGAAAAGCCAACGTAGTTGCTGATGCGTTGAGCCGCAGACCGGTAGAGGATGTAGCGAACGTTTGGAAAGCAAAGTGGAAGGAGTTGGGTCACCAGGACGCAGTAGCCCGTTCTTTCATATCTATTATGACTGTCACACCCGAGATTGTTACGAGGGTAATACAGGCACAGACCACATACCCGTTTTGCCAGAAGCAGATTGTGCGACTTTTAGCCGAGGGTGCTGAGTCCTATTCTGTTAGTTCTGATGGAGGTTTGCGGTTTAATGGGAGATTGGTAGTTCCTGAAGGAGCAGAGTTACGTCATGAAGTGATGACTCATTCGCATGGGTCCCTATTTGCAGTACATCCGGGAGGCGATAAGATGTACCAGGACATGAGGCGGCAATACTAGTGGAGTGGGATGAAGAAGGACATTGCTGATTTTGTGTCCAAGTGTTCTACCTGCCAGCTGGTTAAGGTGGACCACCAGAAACCATCAGGATTGCTTCAGCCATTAGAAGTACCCGCGTGGAAGTGGGAGAGTATTTCCATGGACTTCATTACAGGGTTGCCTACATCACAGAGGGGCCACGATTCTATCTGGGTGATTGTAGACCGTTTGACCAAAGCGGCTCATTTTCTGCCGGTGCGGATAGATTATACCACGGGTTAGTATGCTCAGTTATTCATCGCTGAGATTGTAACATTACACGGGGTGCCCCTGAATATTGTGTCGGATAGAGACAAGATGTTCGTGTCACGTTTTTTTTTGGGGAAAGCTTTCAGGAGGCTATGGGTACTGAGTTGAGGTTGAGTTCAGCTTACCACCCACAGACAGATGGACAGACAGAGCGTACTAATCAGATGTTAGAGGATATGCTACGCATGTGTGTTATTGATTTTGGAGGAGGTTGGGAGCCACATCTTCCACTGGTAGAGTTTGCTTATAATAACTCTTATCATTTCACGATTGGCATGGTTCCATTTGAGGCGTTGTATGGCAGGCCTTGTCGTTCCCCAACTTGTTGGCTTGAAGTGGGGGATAACAAGTTGTTAGGACCAGAGGTGATTCAGGAGACCTCTGCGAGGATTGAGATGATCAGGAGTCGCATTCGAGTAGCCCAAGACAGGCAGAAGAGCTACGCCGATGCGAAACAGTTCTTTAGGGAGTTTAACGTGGGGTACCAAGTGTTACCGCGTGTGTCTCCTATGAAAGGAGTGATGAGGTTCGGGAAGAAGGGAAAGTTGGCTCCGAGGTACGTGGGACCATTTCCCATCATTGAGAGGATTGGGCCAGTTGCATACAGATTGGGATTGCCGGATCATTTACATCGCATTCACGATGTATTTCACATCTTGTCGTTGAGACGATACCTTCGAGATGATATGGCCCATTCTCACATCGCGATAGATGAGATCGATTTACAGCCTGATAACTCTTACGAGGAGAGACCGGTGGCTATCCTAGACTATAGTGAGAGGAGATTGAGATCGAAGATAGTTCCACTTGTGCGGATCCAGTGGGAACATCATAATGTGGAGGAATCCACTTGGGAGCGCGAGGCAGATATACGCGAGAGATATCCAGATTTGTTCTTACCAGGTATGCCTTATTTTCCGAATTTCGGGACGAAATTCCGTTATTAGGGGGGAAGTATGTAATACCCCGTATTTTTATGCTATATTAATTTGGGGATTTATTAAATTTAATGAGAGTATATGATTTGATAAAAATCCGGAAATTAATTGTGTTATATAATGAGAGTATGATTTGATAAAAATCCGAAAATTAATTGTGTTATACTTATTAACGTGACGTGAGTTAGTAATTATATGAAATTGTTTAATATTACTTATGATCATAGTAATATATGTTATTGGTTATATTAAATGTCACGAGTGAATGAAATGACAATTTTGGGTACTTTAGTTGGGACGCGCCCGTGTCGCGTCGGGACTAATTATTAATATATAAAAGTGAATATTTTATAAGTTATTCGTATGGTCATTTTGAGTGCGCCAACGCATCCGGAAGGGTCGAGATAGTCAGAAAAGTGTACCCGGGGGTTTAGTTTGGGTCTCGGGATGTTTTTAGGCCTAATTAGTGACCCGGGAGGGCATTTTGGTCATTTTACAAAATAGGGTAATTAAACCCACGAATTTCAGCCATCCTTAGCAGCTATTTAGGTCAGCCTTTTAGGGTTAGAACATTCATAACCCTAGTACGGCCATTGGAGAAGAGAGGAGAGAGCTCTCAAGGTGATTCAAGGCCAAATACACCACCGTTTGCACCGCCGTCACCACCAACACGTAGATCTCGAGGTGGAGAACGCAACCACACCAAAATAAACAGGAAACCAGACCTCTGAAATCCCAGGCAAGTGTTTAACTTGTGTATTTTCATTGGTGCAATATTCATATTAGTCTAGGAATGATTAGGAGTATAATCTATGGAAGAAAACCCCAATTCTTGATAGGAATTTGCATGTAGAAGTCATTAAAACCATATTCTGGAAACCTTATGGGATGTAGATGATTAACCCACGGATTTTTGATGATTATGTAGAAGGAAATCCTAGAGAAAACTGATTAGAACAAAAGTTAAGAAAACTTTAGGGTTCTTGATGATTAGATGGATTTTGGGTTGTTTAACCATGATTAATTATGGAAACACGCATGCTTAACGTTAGAAACATCTGGAAATATATTACTATGATTGTAGTATAAGATTTGGGACGATTAGTGTTGGAAAATATGTATTTGTATGAATAATTTTGATGAAACCCGTAACTGCACTTCTGCAGAAATCGAAATACCTGTTTGATCTATCGATCGACCCTAGAGCGTCGATCGATCGAAGGTTCGATCGATCGAGTCCCAGCCGTCGATCGATCGACCCTTCCTGGCAGCCTCTTATTTCCGCATGTTTGATTAGATGAAATTAATTTATCATGAAATAATCCTTGGGCATTATGAATAAAATATTTTGGGATATAGGAGTGACCAGTAGGACATCTGGTTAAGTGTTGAAAACTTTATTATGTGACGATAATTGGGTTTTAGGGACAATTACTTAAGGAATGATGAGACTACGTATTTCAAGTGAGAGATTACGTCGAATACTAACGATAGTGATTAGACGTCTACCTACTGAATTGTTACTTGGATGGATAGAACCCATGAGTGTCCTATAACTAGTGAGAAAACCCTTCGAGTTAAGGTTAGAGTCGAAACCTTATGCGTTGTACTAATTATGTGAAATTAAGGATAAATGTGGTAATTATGGGTAATGAGAGGAACCTATATTAATATAATGAAATTGGTATATTTATATGAATGTGTGTACATATATTATATACATGTGAAAAACATACCGCGCTACTTGCTATCCTTGAGGTTACCGCACTGGGACAAGTCTTATCTCGATGGGACCTTTATGTTGGATATTGACTTGTACCCTAGAAGATTGATATCCTTGGTACATGCTATTGAATTAATAGTTCAGACGGTCCTAAGAGACGCGAGTATGTGCCATCCTCTTAGTGACTTGGAATCTATGCTTCGCCTCACTATTGTTTGTGTATGTGTTAATACAATTCGAGAGTGATTCCGAATTTGTATTCCCCTTGATATGAGTGGTATGGGGTTTGGGATAGTGGAAGTATGCACGCACCATAGCTTTAGTTGGGGTGCTGTTATATATATATATATATATATTATTCGTGTAGTTAATATATATATGAGATTATGGAATTTAAACTGCCTACTTTGATTTGATAAGTAGGATATGGTAGTTGACTCAAATAATAAATACTGTTTTGCGAGAATATAATAGGTCACTGGGAACTTTATAAATTGATGAAGCTAAAACGAGAGTTGTGCTACAAGTTGAAAGTAACCTTTTTAAACAATGACATTTTCCGGTTTTGAAAACTTATGAGTAAGTTAAGTTAAATTAAATTATTGGGAAGGTTAGTATGATAAAAATTGTTAAGTTAAACCATTTGGGAAGGTTAGTACGATAGGCGTGCACATTAGAAGAGAGGTGAGATTTTCTCAAGAGAGTGTCGAACTAATATGTTGTTGCATTGGCCTGTATCAATTTATATACTTGCTAAACAAATTTTAAATCATACACACTTTCGAGCTCTGACCCGTTTTCTCTCTCCCTCTCCCCCTTGTATATATATGTATGTATTTCAGGTGCCCAGCCACAGGGGCGTCTTGCTTAGGATCTCTTGGAAGGAACGCGCTGCAGCTTAGGTGGGAGTTGCAGGTCTTTTGATTAGACGACTTCGTTCATTCAGATCCACTCTTAGCACTTTCATTCAGATGGGCATGTGTAGCCCTTTCCATTATTTCTTTATGTTGGGACATTGTTATTTCAGTTGTTTCCTAGTTCGTTATTATGGGATTTTGTTCAGGATGGATGTATTACTTTATTTTCTCGCATGTTGACATATGGATGTTTTATATATTGGATTTTTGGTTCCAGTTTATTGTGGCGTGAATCTTATTCATTGATCTTTGTTAATAAAATAAATAAATCTTTTCTTTAAATAAAATTTGGAAGTTAATGTTTACAATTGGTTTTGACACTTAGCTTAATTTTAGGGTGTTAATTGGAAAGTTTCTTTTTACGACAGTGATGCTAAGAATGAACCAAACTGTTCACCTTGATTTAATTTAATAAAGGAGTGATCGCCCGGTATTTAATTAGGCGGGGTGTCACTGCAAACAGATATATATAAATCTTTTATACGGCCAAATTAAAAAAAACATGTGATCAGACTTGGTCAAATCGATAGCAGGTGTAAGTGTGTATAAAGTCAGTACAACACGTAAGGCTCAACGTCTGAAATCTGTGTATGGCCGAAAGTTTTAGTAGGTCTTTGTACGGAATTTGTGTCGCCAACTACACAGGCTTTAGAGAAAATTAAATAAGCAACAGTAAAACCTAAGAGTAGCGCGCGCGGGGCCCAAGGAATTCTGACAAAAACTGAGTTAAAAGACATACTTCAAAACTTAACTTAGTCCATATGTTTATCTGACCGAAACAGCTATGCAAGCAGCTATACTTTTATTATATTCAAACAGGTAACCCACCTAAGGCATCTCCTAGGACAAAGCAGGTAATAGCTAATGACCACATTCACCAAAACAAATGGCAAGGCATAAGAAATGAAATCAAAGCCAAAAAATTTATTTCGAAAATACATTTCAGTAAAAAAAAATTATTCCGATTTTTTTTTTGAATAAGAAATTTATATTAAACAAAGTTGCACCAATTTTACTAAAAACTTAAATTCAAAAAAAATATAATGTAATTTCATTTTTAGAAAATTATTTATGCTCACAATTAATAAGACATACAATTAAAATCATAGATCAAGAAATATGCATGTGTGCCTAATGTGTCAAGTGCAAATATGCAACATACGTGAATACCTTTACTCGAATACGTCGTTGAGTAGAGTCGAGGCAAGATTATACAATAATAAATATCTATAGAATAACCTAATAAAAATGTGTTTGGAATCATCAAAATCAATATATTAAGTTAAACTAAAATGTACATTAATTAAACTAATTTAATTAATTAGGGATAAATAACATTTTCGTTAACAATCTCCCCCTTTTTGATGATGACAAACAATGATTCACATATATTCATAAAATGAAATATTAAGCACAAATAGTGAATCATAAATATTTCTCCCCCTTTGACATTATCAAAAAGATATTTTAATATAAATTCAATGTCACGGGTAAAAAGGGCGAAGCTCCCCCTATCAAAAAATAATATATGCATGAGATATAACCATAAATCGCAAAGGGCATGAAATTTTCAATACGCACATGTGTCAACATAGATTCATCATAAATATTCATAGCATGTATTTGAATTTATAAATTGACAATAATATCATCAAATAATGCATAAGTCACAAATTGTTGTAATCACACACAAATCGTGCAATGGACACAATGATTTCTCGGAACAAATTTTTATGCAAAAATAGGAATCACAAATCAATGTTCTCAAATAATGCAATTATGAGAGATATATCAATTAGCTCAATCATCTTTCTCAATAATAAAATTTCAGCGTATAAATTTTGAATAGGCGCATATCGATTGATGTGTAAATCCTCATGATTGAATAAACTATTAAGCACACAACATGAGTTAGAAATAGCAAAAAAATATATAGCATTTTGCTCAAGCTTTGCCGTTTCCAAGATACGAGCTAAAATTCTCGGAATAATCAGCTGAATTGCAAAATCCATAATAATATATCAAAGTTATGATCAAGCATTTTTCGAACAAATAATCAAACAAATTTCAATAAACTTTTATCTCCCCCTAAAGGATACCAATTAAGGCAAATCTGCATATAACAAATATGGTGCATCTATTTCATGAGATAAAATATTATTAAAACTTGACTTCATAAAATCATTTTTGAAAAGTCTCAAAAATGATACCAATTGTTGATCATGTGGTTTCTCAATTCAAACATACATAACACAAATGTTACAAAAAAAATATTCATCGTGAATGTTACAAATATTCGAACAATGACATTAATCATGTAGTATGCAATAAAACTAACTCATAGAGATTAGCATGTTCATATCATCAAAATCAATGAGTGACTGTTACAACATCAACATGTATCACATATAACTAATATACTAGAATGTACTCAAATGACATTTTCGTTTCAAATTAATATATAATAAATTTATGAATTAATCCAATATTATTCACAAATATATGTCCAGATATATAATACATAAAGATTATGAATTTTCACTTAAAAAAAATTATCATCAAAATCAGGTGTATGTGTCATATAACATAAAATCATCAAGAATAATAAATATACAAATTTACATGTGAATACTAAATTATCAACAAGCTCATATGAAATAACAAATATTCTATGCATGGAAATATATCAATTATGAAATGAATCATTAATAAACATATGATATTAATTTCAAGAGAGGTGCTCCTTACCACCTTACCAAATACCAAAGATATATTCAAGCAACTACTTCCAAGTGTGGCATTTCCAACATTAGGCAATGATATTAGAAATTTGTAATATGATCAAATCATATACCTTGAAAATCCACATTCCATCTCAAAATGCAAACCACATAATATCGCCTTGAACACAAAATAGACATCATCATATTGCAGAGATAAAGACAACAAGAAAAAATTTCGATCCTTTATATCTGCCTATTAATTTGGAGATATGAGTTGAGAGAGAGTTAAGATTCTTACAATGTATACTCATGACCTGCCAAACTATGAGTTAACTGAATATATCTATATTAAGATGCATTGCATGGAATTATATCTAACAGCATAGACATGTTGATGCATGCGTGGTATATATATATACAAAGCATTATCACTGCCAAAGCAAAAAAAACAAAAGAGGGGTAGTAAAAAAAAACTTTTCTTTTAATAGACATCACAAATGCACATAAGATATAATATAAACATACAGTTATATATAGCTGTGCAATATAACAATATGTATAACAATATTGATTCCCCATATATTCTGCATAGTCCAAATAATAATTCACCAAAAAAAAACTCAAAACGTTAATTTGTATTTATCAATAATATCTTTTAACAGTATAAAAATTATCATAACATAATTTAAACGTTAAAAAAGTGTAAGAATGAGTATGTGAATAAACTGTACAAAAAAAAAATTAAGACATGCACGATTATTTTATAAAAACTGTCTTTATATATAATAATATAAATATGAGCGTAAAAAGAAATACACAATATATAATGTACAAGTATATAAATTAATTAACAGTGTTGGCACCATGAAAAATATAAGAGGAACAAAGTTGTGTTTAAAACTAACGAAGATATGTAAGGATGCATACACCTTAATATTAAAATATGACGTCTTTGATATATATTTAAAAAAAACATCGGTTTCAATTTATAGCAGACATAAAAGTTAAAATAAATTATAATATAACGAAATAATAAAATATACAAACTAAAATTTTATATATAAAAAAAATGACAGCATAGATGTATAAGCAGGTAAAAGTTACAAACCTCTGTATACTACTTGCAATGACCGAGATGAGTAATTGTGACTACTATAGGTACTCTAGTATATACTGTCATTAGTAGTCTATTATATATATATATAAATACATAATAATAACTACTAATACACTGTTCATGTGTGGTGCATGTGACGAGTAAAAACTAAAGGCTACAGATATGAGTATTGGCATGTGAAATTTTTTTGTTTCATATGTAATATAATATTATATATAGTTTAAAAGATGTTAAGAGTACACATAAAAATATAAAAGTATATATATATAAATTGTATCAGCAAGATTACAAACAAAATTATGCTATGTTTGTCCCAGGGTTCATGCTTGTAACAGTTATACAAAAAAATGATATATATAATAATATAATAGGTAATACGTAAAGGAGTGGAAAGTAACAGGTGATAATAGAAATCTTCCCTTATAGTATACAGCTTGTGTCAAATAAGGACACTTGATAAGACTAAATATATAAGAATTATACATTTAAATAACAAAGAGAGTATATAATAGTTTATGTATTCAAGAAAAGGTTATATTATACATATATTATAAAAAAATTATGAGTATTTTAAACAAATTATCAGCGTTAAATTTTTTTATTAAATACACCTAGCAAAAACAATGATTTTTGAATGAAACGCCTTAAAAATAAAATATAAGTAAATATATATTAATGTTCTATAAGAGCATATATATATAATGTAGTATAACAAAATTTTACATATAACACAAGTAATTTATACAAATATATATATATATATATATTGCACAACTAAATAAATAGTAAGACAAATAATTATATGAATGTATAAAATGCTAACTATAGTAGAGTATTGCACAATTAGTAATAGTTATATTAATAATGAACTAGAAGATTGCACAATTAGTAATAGTTATATTAATAATGAACTATTATACTCCATATATATTTCAACTATTATATACAAATATATTCTACGATAATATTTTTATATAAAAGTATACAAACAAAATATATATTGTAAAATAAGAAATATTTACATATTACTTAATAAAAGTATGTTTGGAATCATCAAAATTAATATATTATTTTAAACTAAAATGTATATTAATTACAATTAAACTAATTAAATGATAATTAAAAAGGGGTTAATTACATTTTTGTTTAACAATCTCTCCATTTTTGATGATGACAAACAATGATTGACAAATATTCATAAAATGAAATATTAAGCACAAATAGTGAATCATAAATATTTTTCCCCCTTTGACATTATCAAAAAGATTTTTCATATAAATTCAGTGTCACGGGTAAAAAGGGAATCTCCCCTATCAAGAAATAATTTTTGCATGGGATTCAACCAAAAAAAAATACAAGGGGCTTAAATGATATTTCAGAATTTCAATAAGCACATATTCCAGTATATATGAATATCATCTAATAATATATAATAATATATAAGTGAAAAAAAAATATGACCAAGTGGATAAATAAATATTTAACTATTAGAAACATACTATTTGACAAAAGAGCATAATAAGTGCCAAGTGGGTGAAACTAGGAAGCATGTATATGACACAATGCAGGTAACAAACACAGTTAAATATATAACAAGATCAAAAATAGAATTCTAACATCTCCCACACAACTTATAGTTACTATCTACACAAAATTAAAAAAAAATAAGGCATCAAAGTTTAATAATTTGATTATCGATGTTTTGACACAAAATAAAATGTTTCATTATAAATTTCTGAAAGCATGTATTTGAATCTTCGGATAGACATGAATATAATCAAATAAGCATAAGTCACCAAAATGACACGGTCAATAAATTCAAGCGCATAATGGTGAATATTTCACAACTCAATGCTTTTCAAACAATTTGAATTAGGAGCACAATATGAGTTTAATGAAAATACGAGAGACATAAAAGATTGATCAATTAGCACAATTAACTCTCTCACTAATGTAATGAAATTGCAACATATAAATTTTCAATAGGCGCATTTCAAGTGTTGTTTTTTATCACAAAAAAAAATACTTTCAAGTGCACAACCATGATACATTTCATAACTCGATGTGTTCAAATAATTAGAATTAGGCACATAACATGAGTTAGAAATAATGGCAAAAAAAATATAGCATTTTACTCAAACTTTCCGTTTTCAAGATACGAGCTAAAATTCTCGGAATAATCAACTAAATTGCAATATCCATAATAATATATCAAAGTTATGATCAAGCATTTTTTGTACAAATAATCAAATAAATTTCACTAAACTTTTATCTCCCCCTACGGGATACCAATTAAGGCGTGTATGCATATAATAAATTTGGTGCATCTATATCATGAGATAAAATATTATCAATATTTTCTATCATAAAATTATTTTTCACAAGTCTCGATATATTCACAAATTAACTTTAAATTGAATAATCATGTGATTTTCAATCAAGCTCAAATATCTGGAGTGTTAATGTCTTTCAACAAAAATATATCCATAAATAACAATTCAAATAATCATAAGACTTTTTCATTTTTCAATGGAGCATGAATATCTCAAATGTCATTTTTCTTTAAAAAAATATATATATCAAGAGAGTCAATGATATTCAAACAATGGGACTAAATCTCTCAAGCTTTGAAACAAAGCCAATATGTATACATATATGGCACCAAGTGTTGCTTTCTTTAAAAAAAATATTCTTCATGAATTCCAATAGCTAATCAAATAACATGCCAAAAATTTAAGTCACAAAGATCAATATATTCATATAATTAAACTCAACGAAAGAACATATAACTAGCAACTACATACATGACATTTTCGTTTCAATCAATATACAATAAAGTCATGAATTAATCCAATATCATTAACAAACGTATGTCAAAATGTAATAGAAACAAAATATGAATATTCATCTCAAAAGATTTTCATTAAAATCAAGTGAATTATCTCACAACATAAAGTCATCAAGAATAATAAGTATACAAAATTAACATGTGAAGTCTAAATCATCGAGAACAAACTCATTTACTTTAACAAATAATATAAGTATGGAATAATATCAAATTAAGATCATAAGATTAATAAATATATGATATTTATAATTCAAGAAGGTGTACCTCACAACCTTACCAATACCAAGTCATGTATCCATGAATGTTCTCCTTATGTGATATTTTTAACACTAAGCAATGTTGCATACCCTCTTTGCTTCATTTCCAAATCATAGGCTTGACAATCCATAATCCATAATGCATCTCAATTTAGAACCCACACAACTTTGAAGAATTTCTCTTTTTCATCCAAGAAGGTGTTAGGTCCATAAAGCAATATTGAAACATTAAAATTTTTAGGATGCATATCCTCATCAAATTTCAAGATTTCAAGAATAGTCATAATAAATGATAATCATCAAGATCAATAATGATACACAATTTATGACATACTAGAATGTACGTAACAAATAATAATCATTAATGTCAATTTTATCATATACAAAAAAATATTATTCATTAAGGTATATAAATAATTTGTCATCCTTAGTATACTTTGTCTTGGACAAAATGTGAGGGTATTCACATTTTCAAGCAATTGACACATTTAGGAATAACATGAATTTAATCAGATTATTATTCATGAATAAGCATATAAAATCCAAAAATCATATGAAATAATATTTCATGAAAACAAGCATATTGAATACGAAAACAATATATCACAATATTTGTCAAGTAAAGAATGTGTTCAACTTAAACAAACATCTAAACAAGAAAATAATATTTAAAAAAAATCTAACAACAATTTTATTTCTCATAAATTTTTGTTCAAGTGCCAATACCAATTTTGCACGTAAAGACATTTTCTTTCGGAACCCAATATGTGTGTGGTTTATAAGGGTTAGCATGCATAATAGTTCCTTTAGGAATCCAAGCTAATTTAGTGTTGGTATACTTCCATCTTTGACTACCATGAAACATGTTCAAATTTTTCTTTCCATTTCCAAATTTCTCAAGACTAGTCGTCAAATCCTCAACTTGAAATTTCAACTTATTATTTTCGTATTCAATTTTTTCAAGAGACATTCTACAAGTATTTTCTATTTTCAAAGTATCAACTTTGTTTCTCAAAGAATGATTTTCTAATTTCAACTCATTAATTTCTTTCAAGTACAAATCACATTTTCTAGAAAGTGATAAATGAGGCTTTTTAAGTTCAACATATTTATTCTTAAGTTCTTCAAAACTATCACATAATTCGTCAAAAACATTTTGCAATGCCTCATAATCATCAACATTATCATCATCATTGTCACTAGAAGAATCAAGATTAAAGTGTACCATATCTTCCATAACCATGAAACATAGATTACTTGTATCATCATCTTGGCTTGAAGATTCATTTAGGGATTCATTCTCTTCTCATTTGAATTCTGCATTTCTTCTTAATCAACTATTCCCATTTCATAAATAGCATGTAATCTGTCCCAAATATCCTTAGCATATTCACAACAAGAAATTTTGTTATACACATCAATATGTAATGAACAATATAACATATTTAAGGCTTTAGCATTTAACTGAATTTCCTTGATATCTAAATCACTTAAATTATTTCCATTTTCAGAAATGTGTGATCCATTTATGATTAATCTCCAAATTTCATAATCATAACATTGAATAAAATATTTCATTCTAATTTTCCAATAAATATAATCAGTTCCAGAAAACAAAGGAGGTCTAGAAATTGATTGTCCTTCACTAAAAATGTTTGCCATGATCTTTTGAACTCTAAGATGGTTAACTCAAAATAAATAAATCAGAGCCCTGCTCTGATACCAATTGTTGCCCAGAAAAATACTCATGAGGGGGGGGGGGGGGGTGAATTGAGATTTTGCAAACTTTTTAGGTTAAATCAATATTTCAGAAAAATATTTAATTTAAAACCCTTAATCCAAATTTCAGATTTAATAAATCTTAAATGATTAAACCAATGATGATTAAATAAATGCAACCAATTAATTTAAACAATATAAATCAGAGATTATAACACACAATAAATAAATTATCAAATTAATACTTCCAATTGATTAAACAAGATAAGAAGCAGATAACAACATCCAATAAATAAATAATCAATTTTCGTATTTAACATAAATTAATATAATCTAAAGTGATTCAAACAAGGATATCGAATAAATAATACTAATTAATTAAACAAGATCCAAATAAATTTATAAATAATTTTCGTAATTAATAGAAACTAATATTCTGAAATTAATTAAATATTACGAAAATAAATATTTCAGTCTTAAAATAAAATTATCAAATTTTCAGAATTAATTAAATTGCAAGTGTAAGAGCTTAAAATAAAAATAACCAATCACATACAAGCAAATAAATAAATATAAGTGCTGAAAATAAATGACACCGTATTTTTAACGTGTGTTAATACCAAATTTAATCTATTGACATGGATCAATCATATAAATACACGTGCCAGCTTATATGGTAAATATGAAGACTTTCGACGAGCAGCATACTTAGCGTGCCGAGCTACATAAATGGTCCGAGCTACTCAAGAAGTCAGAGCTACTTAAGCGGTCCGAGCAACTCAAACACGCGTGGCGTACGCATCAAGAAAATCGAAAGACAACTATGCATTAAATGTGTATTATTACTATACAGATGCATATGGCTGCTAGATAACAGCGCATTATCCTTTCATATGTACAATCTCAAGGTTATAAATACATTGTAATCTCCTCATGAAGGGGGACTCGAAATTTCTTGGTAAACCTGATTATCAAGAATTCAAGTCAAACAGTCAGCAGTACAAAACAGTGGACGTAGGCCATTTTCACAAGGCTGAACCACTTTAAAAATCCTTTGTCTTATTTCATTTTTATCTGTGATTGATTAATTAGATATAATCTAGTTTTTTACATCAACAGATTATATATAATCTAGTTTTTTACATCAACAGATTGACGCCGTCTGTGACAAAAGATTATAATTAGCATTTTTCACCAACAAATTCATTATCTATGGCTGATCCAGAATCCAACAATTGAAACACCGGGGTCCCTCCAAACCCCTCTACACCACCAAACATTCAAGATATGGCTGGCATAATGCCCAATTTAGCCCAAGGGTAAACGACCACGCAAGAAACCATGCGTCAACTCATACAAACTGTTCAAGGCGGAGTACTGGTTCACTCTGAACAACGAAATACCCAGAGGAGTGCCCATCTACCATCCTCAAGAACTAGACGAACGCTATTCCCAGAAATATCTCGATCTAGACGTAATGATTCATATCGTACTGATAGATCCAATGATCCTTCGTATCAACCTGGCCGGACCTCATCGGTACGAGCTACAGATTCTCAGCGAGACGTCTCTCTAACTCCAGAGAGGGCTAGTGCTCTGGAAAGGTTGAGTAGAGTCTCTCCTTTTGATCGGTTGGGCCCTAGAAGGAATAGAGATCCTCTTAGGACTGCATCGAGGAACTCTCAACGACCAGCCGACCTAAGGGAAGGTTCTGCCCAATCACGACCAACAGCTCGCAATGAGAGGTCTTAAGAGGAAAACTCCATGCGATCATTCGCTCGAATAAATAGGCCCGAGGAAGGAAATGATGCATGGAAGGTTTCTATTCAAAGGTTGGAGGATCGATTAGGGGAAATGGCTAAGTCCAAGAATCCTCTACAAAGGACTTTTGTCTAAGGGACAACGTTCATACAAGAAATTGTGGACTTTCCCACACCATCAAAATTCAAAGCTCCCGTGGTGACACCAAAATATGATGGAAAAACCGATCCTATTCTCCATATATAACAATACCAAGCTGCTACTGATTCTATGCGGTTCCAAATGAGATAAGATGCAGGGCGTTTTCAGGAACTCTTATAGGATCGGCTCAGATATGGTACAACAACCTTCCTCGAGGAAAGATCGTGACTTTCCTTCAACTGGCAGAGATTTTCACAGGGAATTTCTATTTTGGCGCAAAACCAGTCAAACAAGTGGCACACTTGCTGAATGTTAGACAAAAGAAAGATGAAAGCACCAGAGACTATATTACTCATTTTAATAACGAGAAACTTGAAGTAATTGATTACGAGGAGAAAACAACAATTACTGCTCTGATGAATGGGCTGTTGCCAAATAAATTGTACTACACTTTAGCCAAAGATTCGCCCAGAACCATGGCAGAATTGATGGCAAAAGCAGCCAAAATCATGAATGCCGAGGAAGCTATGGCTGCGAAAAAGAATGCAGATAATAAGGAGGCCAAGGTTGAAGGTGGTAAAACTGAAAAGAAAGATCCGAAGAACTGTGATGGCAACAGGCAGTCGAAAGGAAAGCAAGCATTGGAGCAGATGAGGGAGTATGGAAATTATACTCCTTTGAAAGTAGATATAAATCACATTCTGGAGGAGATCAAGAATAGCGAGGAGTTAGCCCGGCCAAGGAAAATGAAGGCAGATCCTGACAGAAGGGATAAGTCCAAATATTGTGAATTTCACAAAGACCATGGTCACATGACCAAATGCTGAATAGCTCTCCAGAATGAAATTGAAGCACTTATCAAGCAAGGAAAATTGACTAAGTATGTCAGAATGGGGGAAAGACCAATGAATGAAAAAGGCAAAGTTCTAAGTCTCCTAGTCGAGAAAAAGAAGACAAGAAGAGAGATCACGAAGATGATCCAGAAGATGACCCCGATCTCCCTAAAAGACCAAGACAGGCAAAGCGTGAGGTATTTTCAATCCATTTTGGATCATTTGAATATAATATTATTACAGGTGGGGATGCATGAGGTGGAGATCTTACTGCGGAGAGGAAAGATTACCTCAATGAGGCTCAAGCTTGCTCGTATATACAGCGAATAAACTTGGCTGAAGATGATCGCCCGAGGAAGGTGAATAAGGATAAACTGGTCATCGATTTCTCTAAGAATGACCTGACAGGAGTATTATATCCTCATGATGACCCATTGGTGATCAAGATGAGAATGAAGGAAGTATGGATTTCACGGGTACTAGTGGAGAATGGCAGCTCGGTGGACATCATGTTCTACCCATGTTTTGACAATTTAAATCTGAAGTTAGCCCAGTTGGAGCCATATCATAGGCCCCTCCTTAGTTTTACTGGAGAAAAGGTTTTTCCACTTGGGACAATTAAGTTGGATATGCTTATTGGTACATGGCCTGCTTGTCGGACAGAAAGAGTATGCTTTTTCGTAATGGATAAAAATGTCCAATTAGCCTACAACATTATCATGGGAAGAGTAGGTCTGAAGAAGTTCGAAGCTGTAGCATCTACTGTACATCAATGTTTAAAATTCCCAACCAATTTTGGAGTGGGAGTTGTGAAAGGCGATCAGAATGTTGCTCGGGAATGGTACTATTCATCTGTCCAATAGGAAGTACTAGAAGAATCCAGGAAGAGGACTACTACGTACCAAGTGGATGAAACAGAAGACGCAGAGATTGAAACATTGGACCCTAGAGACGAATCTCAGCTCGTAAAAGGCCAGGTCATGGAAGCTACTGAAAGTATCATTCTGGACGACGAGCACCCAGAATGAACAACCCAAATTGGTGCATCATTGGATGTATCAATAATACAGGAGTTAATAGCATTTCTAAGATGCAAAAAATAGACTTTCGCATGGAGTCATGAAGACATGCCAGGGATAGACCCGAATTTCATGTGTTACGAGCTCAATGTGAACAAGGAAATCAAGCCAGTGAAGCAAAGAAGAAGAGTGTTCAGCCCTAAAAAGAACCAAGCTATACAGGAAGAAGTAGAGAAACTACAAAAAGCCTTTTTTATTGAGGATGTCAAATATCCCGATTGGCTAGCAAATGTGGTGATGGTAAAGAAGAAAAATAACAAGTGGAGGATGTGTGTAGACTTCACTGATCGTAATAAAGCATGCCCAAAGGATCATTTTCCTTTACCCCGAATAGATTAATTGGTGGATGCTACCTCGGGGAATGAATTATTGAGTTTCATGGATGCTTATTCTGGTTACAACCAGATTAAAATGAAGCCTAAAGACAGGGAGAGTACCTCTTTTATCACCCCAAGGGGAACTTATTTCTATAATGTTATGCCTTTTGGACTAAAAAATGCAGGTGCGATATATTAGCGACTGATGAATAAGGTGTTTACGGAAAAAATCAATCATAACATGGAGGTTTATGTTGGCGATATGCTGACGAAGAGCAAGAAAGATACTGATCATCTAGTTGACCTAGGTCAGACCTTTGATCAACTAGAAAAGTATCAAATGAAGTTAAATCCCACTAAATGCATATTCGGAGTACGAGAAGGCATGTTTCTCAGATATATTATTAACCAACGAGGTATCGAGGCAAACCCTGAAAAGATCAAAGACCTATTGGGGCTACGATCTCCAACTACGAAAAAGGAAGTGCAAAGTCTCACAGGGCGAGTAGCAACACTCAACAGATTTGTGTCACGAGAAATAGACAGATGTCTCCCATTCTTCAAAACACTCCGAAAAACTTTTGAGTGGAATGATGAATGTGAGGAAGCCTTTCAAGAACTGAAGAAATATCTGGGAATACCTCCATTGTTATCTAGACCAGTGATAGGAGAAAGACTATACTTGTATCTGGCAGTTTCAGAGAACGCAGTTAGCTCGGCGTTGATAAGAATGAAAGATGGAGTGCAGAAACTAGTCTACTATACTAGCAAGGCCTTCCGAGGAGCAGACATTAGATACCCAAAGTTAGAAAAGTTGGCACTATCACTGATTGAAGTGAGTAGAAGGATGCGGCCATATTTTCAAGCCCATACTATAGTGGTGTATACTGATATGCCATTAAGACAGGCTCTGCATAAACCTGAGAAATCGAGAAGATTGATGTACTGGGTAGTAGAGCTTGGTGAATATGACATAGTGTATGAGCCAAGGTCGTCGTTTAAAGGGCAGGAAGTAGCAGATTTTATCACAGAATTTACTCAGTCTGATACTTCTGAAGAATGAGAGTTCAATACAGACCAACCCGTGGAGATTATGAGATCATCAAGTTCAACCACCGACCAACCTCCATCTGTGAATGAGCAGCGAGAAGTGTTGGAGGAAGATAAAAGGAAGCATCAAATATTCCATCGAGGAGCATTGACTGATCAAGAGTTTGATAATGAGGTACCTGTGTGGAATCTATATGTGGATGGCTCTTCGTGCACTACAGGCAGTGGAGAAGGAATCATTCTAAACAGTCCAAATAAGATTGATATGGAATATGCTCTGTGCTTTCAATTTAAAGCCTCTAATAATGAGGCTGAATATGAAGCCATGATTGTGGGTCTAAGTCTGGACAAAACCATGAAGGCAGAGCAGGTCGTTGTATTTAGCGATTCACAGTTAATCGTAAATCAAATTCTGGGAGTGTATGCAGCAAAAGGAGAATTAATGGTCAGGTATCATGCAAAAGAAATGGAGGTAGTATCGAGTATTACTGCAGTTCAGTTGATTAGAATACCGCGATTGGAGAATGTAAGAGCAGATGTACTAGCCCGACTAGCATCAGCCACCCCCACCGAGCTACGGAGAACAATCCCAATAGAAATTCTAGTTGGTCGGAGCATAGACGAAGATCTGATGATGAACTTCATTGTCCTCGATTTGGGACCATCTTGGATGGACCCCATAAGGGCCTATATTGAAGAAGGAACTTTGCCAATTGATAAACTCGCAGCCAAGAAAGTGAAGTTTAAAGCTGCTCGTTATGTATTGACCAGTGACATTTTATATAGATGAGGAGTTATAGCAGGGCTACAAAGATGTGTCCATCCCTCCGAAGTGAAAGATTTAATCGAAGAGGTTCACGAAGGATCTTATGGAGCCCATGTAGCAGATCGTACGCTTTTGCAAAGCATAACAACGCAGGGGTATTACTGGCCAACAAGGAGAGCTGATTGCGTAACTTATGCCAAGAAGTGAGATAAGTGACAAAGTTTCTCCTCCATTCGAAGAACTCCCCAAGCATTGTTAACACCCATTACGTCCCCTCAGCCATTCGCCATGTGGGGGATAGATTTGGTCGGACCATTACCAACGACTAAGGGAAGATTCAAATACCTCGTAGTTGCTGTGGATTATTTTACTAAATGGGTGAAAGCTGAGCCTCTCATTGATATGACATACAATAAAGTCTATCAATTTATTTGGAAAAATATAATTTGCAGATATGGTCTCCCACATGCATTCATTACTGACCATGGAACCCAGTTTGACAACGAGGAGTTTGCTGGATATTATCATCAATCCAATGTACTAAAGGTCCACTCTACACCAGGCCATCCCCAGAGTAATGGGAAAAATGAGGTGACAAATAGAACGTTACTGAATGGTTTGAAAAAATAACTAGATGATACAAAGGCAAATTGGATTAACTAGATACATCTGTGTTTTGGGCTTATCGCACCACACCACGAACAGCCACGGGAGAGTCCCCATACATGCTGGCATTTGGGAGTGAGGCTATCATACCTGCTGAATTAGACCTACCTACGCATAGGGTGCTTAATTTCAATTCTCCTGTCAGTTACTTGATGAGAAGATTAGACCTGGATATGCTCGAAGAAGTTAGGGAAGAAGCAGCAATCAGGAATACAACATATCAACAACAAGCAACGTTGTTCTACAACAAAAGAGTGAAGAAGTGTGATTTGAAGGAGGGGGATTATGTGCTGAAGAAAGTGATCCAAAAGCATAATAAACTGGAAGCTAAGTGGCATGGACCCTACAGAGTAACAGAAGTTGTTCGTCCAAGGATATACAGGATTGAAACCTTGGAAGGAGAATAATTCAAGAATTCTTGGAATGCAGAGCATCTGCACAAGTATTATTAATGGAAATTCCTATGTAATACAGTTTTCTTCAATATGAATAAAGTGATGTTTCCCCCATTTTCTTTCTTTGTTGAAATTTTTTCGGTATTAGTGTTACACACTACACAAATCTAAATTCAATTACCACCAACTCCGGTTGGTCGGGAACTCAATACCACCAACTCTGGTTGGTTGGCAAATCAATTACCACCAACTCCGGTTGGTCGGGAACTTAATACCACCAACTCCGATTGATCGGAAATTCAATTACCACTAACTCCGGTTGGTTAGGAAATCAATACCACTAACTTCGATTGGTCGGCAAATCAATAACCCCCAACTCCGATTGGTCGGCAATTCAATTACCACCAACTCCGGTTGGTCGGGAACTCAATACCACCAACTTCGATTGGTCGGCAATTCAAACTAGGCAAGAAGCTGAATGACCTCCCGGGGCACCCACTGTCTAGGCAACCAGGTAATCCATAAGATATTACTACAACTAAGCAGGAACATGGGATGCAAATCATTCCATTGCTTAGGGACAAAGAGTGACAAGTCACTATAATCAAATAATAAATGAGATAAGTATAGTATATACATATATTTACCAACTAACAAACAAGGACATTCTACAAACTATTTAGAAGAAAATGAAATAGCAAAAGTCAAACTTTTTCTTCATTAAAGTAAAGCAGTTTACACAAGATACGAAGACTAATTCATTACATCAAATATCCTATTTTATTAGTTTCTTTCCCTATGCTTTTGACATAGGTTCTACCACAGCTGGAGGATCGTCTAAGGAATAAGGGGAATTTATAAAGTTTAAATCTCGCAGCATTCTAACATTCATTAAGGACGGTCGCTCGAGCAAGTGTTCTGGACGAGCTATCTCAAAATTTGCATGAAGACTGTAATCACCGAGATACTTAGAAATCAGACATCGAGGAATTGCACGAGCAGGAATTCAACTAATATCTAGCTGAAAAGGAGGCATGGGCAAATCAAGCACTCCAGGATCATAATAATCCCATAAGTAGTGTCCTTGCTCCAATTGTAGCACGCACAAAGCGTTCAACCATCCCTGCTTGTACCCCTCATTATTCGACTGCTGTAGCCGAGCATCAAGGTGATATAGATCTTCATTATACCCAGCCATCCAGAATTCCCTAGGCTGTTTATGAAATTGATAAGTTAACCTCTCAAGTTGGTCGTAAAGATTCTTCACCAAAATTTCTTTACTTTCTAGAGCAGAATTTTGATTAGAGAGTTGCTCGGTGAGGTTCAGAATTTTCTTAGACATTTCTACTAAGGCTTGGTTCTTTGCCATCAAATGAACGGCTTGATTCTCTAAAGCAGACTGAGTTCTCACTTCTTCGATAGTAAGTCGACCAGCCCTTGCTCGTCCACGAGAAGATCTTGCTCATCCGTGATTAGATGTGGAGGATCCAACTTGTTTCAAAGTTTCTAATTCATCCCTTAAGTTGGCATTTTCTGCTTCTAAAAATGAAAACCCATCTTCATTAACAATGACCAAAGCTCTTGAAGGCGAGGAGCCAACATATTTGAGTTGTTTTATTTCCTCTTGCAAAGCGATATTCTCATGCTCCAATAACTTGGCAATATGCCTATGCTATTCTATTTCAAGTTTTAGAATACTCTCCTTCTTCTCATGAGCAGATATAAATATGTCATACCCTTTGTCAACACTCAATTGTTGATATTTTTTCTCGTATCCTTGATGCATAAGGGTAGTGGATTCTTTATATTATTGTTGAAGGTCTTCAATCATTTCGTAGTAAGCCACATTATTGGCCACAACACGATCAAGTAAGAATTTTAAATATTGGTAAGCTTCAACTGCTCATTCTGAAGCATCTGAACCAAGGATATCAATGATTTGAGCTTCAGTAAGATCAGCACGACCAACTTTGAAATAGTCATTACATTTCTTCATCAACTCTGAATCATGAGCTGATAAAAGTTCCATCCTGCCCACAAACTAGCAAAGACAAAATGAAATACAAAATCAACAAGGGTGCGAGTAGAACAAGAGAGAAATTTAAGACGAACAACTGAAGTTCAAATTTTATTCATCATGAGAAGGGAAAAACAAAGTTCAAGATTACATCCATAAAAAAAAAAAGACCCGAATAACTTTACACCTTTTCCTTATTTACTATAACTTCCTCGGATCACTTGGATGAAGGGGTTGGTTGCTCGGAGGGCAAGGGCAGCTGCTCGGTAGATGTGCTTGCTAGTTGGACTTGCTCTGAAGATTGACCAGGAGCAATAACAGGGACTTGCTCTCCTATCATCAAGGAAGATTCATCTGAAGCTGCTTCATCTTCTTTTGCTTCTCTAGGAGAAGGAGGAGAGCCATGAGTGTGTTCCAGGAATAACTCATAGTTTTCAGCAACCTCTAATTTCTTCAAGGCTGCTACCCATCCATCCATAAAGTATTTGACACTGGCGTACTCCATTTGAGAAGACATCATAGCCAGGCTCTTGTTCCAGCCTTTGTCCCAACCAGCACTGAATGATTTTTTAACTGCAGCTTTCCTTTTTACCCTCTCCGAGGAGGTTCTTTCCCTAAGGAGCTCTTCGGCAGACTTCAGCTTCTCTTCTGCCTCTATTTTCTGTTGCTCAACATTTTGAAGTTTAACAACTTTCTCTTCAGCTGACTTAAGCCCAACCTCAAGCTCTTTGTTACTTTGTTCAAAGTCATTCAACTTCTTCTCCAATTTCTTGGAGGTATTCACAGCTTGATCCCTGTCTAGCTTAACGGACTTAAATTAATTCTCTCAAACACCTTTATCTTCCTCGTACTTCTGACGAAAATCTTTCAAAGATTGGGTCAACCCAACAAAAGCTTCCTCCACTCCACGTGGGGAGCTTGAAGCCCTAACAGCTTCATCCTTCTTCAAAATGCTGTTGAAACACGTCACAAGCTGAAAAAGGAAGAATTTTGAGTTAACATATGAACATAGTATTAAGAAAAATAAATAAATAAAGGGGTCAAGCTAAAGATACTTACTGATGCAATGTGTTGAGCATCCAGAGTAGTAAGTTTCTCACGAGAGAAGGTGTCTTCAACACCTTGGATTTTTGGAACACTCCATGATCTTACCAAGCTCACAGCAGAGCTCAGAGCAACAAGAACTAGAACACTACTTTCAACATTTAAAGGTTGAGAGATATGTTCAGCAGGTCTCTCAGAAGAACCCCTTTTTAATCTCCTCAGAGGAGCAGGAGCATTTTTAACTAAAGATGTTGTCTTTATTGGTGATATGACAACAACATCACTCAAGGAAGAGATATCAACGGCCTTACTCGGAGGCATAGGGGGCTTTTCACCATCCTTCTTGGCAGTAGCAAGAGGGAGTATATCTATAGTCTTTGTCCCTTCTTCTGGGACATTTTGTTTACTTTTTTTTTGCCTCCACAGTGGCAGAGGCAGATTAGTCAAAAAACGCAGGAGCTCGTCTCTTCTTCATCAGATCAGTGATGGGAATGCTCAAGTCAGAGGAGGAACCTTCCACACTTGTTTCAGAAGATGACACTTGGTCAAGATCAACCACCACAGGACGAGAAATGAAAGATGAGCTTGAAGTTTTGTATTGCAGTAAATAAGAGGCAGACCTAATGCTCTCCCCAGCAACAGATTGATGCAAACTCTAGATAAGTTTTAAATCTTTTATGTTGACGTCAATATCCTTTGGGGACTTCCTTTTAATATCAACTGTAACAAACAAAATCAAATGTCAGTGATGCATTTTATCAAATACAAAGAAAACAAGATTTCAAAAAATAAAAACAACCTATCCCATTACCATAAGGAGGACACTTGGGACCTTGGTACACATCATTTCCCTCAAGTAGGGGGTGTTGCTAATTTTTCATCACTACCCCATGATCAAAATAGTCTTTATTGGTATCGGGAAGATTGACAACTAAAGCTCTATTTAAAAATCTAGTTTTTAAATAAAAAGACCCATCTATAGCAATACATAATTTATGGGATTCCCAAATGAGTTCTATGGAGTTGATTCAATCTATATACGCCATTAACTACCCTCCATGTATTTGGAGATACTCTTGCAGGTACAATATCGAAATATTGGTAAAACTCCAAACATAGGGGATTGGGCGGGAAAGAAAAGCCACATTCGGCTACAAAAATACTTGCAAACCAGTGTCCCTCAACCAAAGAAAATAAATTAGAAGGACCAGAAAGTTCTTCCAAAATAACCCATGAAGGGATTGAAAACTCATACCGAAATTTATCCAACGACTCAACATGATAAACCATGGCGAATAAAGAAATTAAAGAAGAAGGAAGAAAATCTTATAGAGGAAATAGAGATCAGTTGTCAATAAACGATGGAAAAAACGAAAGCACAAGATAGAGAGAAGATGAAGAGTTCAAAGATACAGATTTTGAAAAGTAGGAGATGACTGGATTTCTTGTCGCGTTTAAATACCTTACCTCGAGAATAGAGAAAGATAATGATTACCAGGAAAGTCGCTTGCGTTGTCGGAGGCTAAAAGGGGAAAAGGGCACAAATATCGAAGTGGTCGTGAAAATTCAAATATTTATGAAGTTTGATACTGTTTACTGAATAGAAGTTAGAGAATTCTCCAAAAATTTATGAAAGACAGTAATCCGAGCAGTTTTTTAGCAAAATGTTCCATACTCCCCCTCAACCTCAAACTATGAAACATTGGGGGCTTCTGTTGATACCAAATATAATCCATTGACATGGACCAATCATATAAATACACGTGTCAACTTATATAGTAAATATGAAGACTTTCGACGAGCAGCATACTTAGCGTGCCGAGCTACATAAATGGTCCGAGCTACTCAAGAAGTCAGAGCTACTTAAGCGGTCCGAGCAACTTAGGCGGTCCGAGTAACTCAAACATGCATGGCGTACGTATCAAGAAAATTGAAAGACAACTGTGCATTAAATGTGTATTATTACTATACAGATGCATATGGCTGCTAGATAACAGCGCATTATCCTTTCATATGTATAACCTCAACGCTATAAATACATTGTAATCTCCTCATGAAGGGGGACTCGAAATTTCTTGATAAACTTGATTATCAAGAATTCAAGGCAAACAGTCAGCAATACAAAATAGTGGACGTAGGCCACTTTCACAAAGTTGAACCACTTTAAAAATCATTTGTCTTATTTCATTTTTATCTGTGATTGATTAATTAGATATAATCTAGTTTTTTACATCAACAAATTAGATATAATCTAGTTTTTTACATCAACAACGTGGTTTGACCAAATTCCGACCTACGTTCACGCGCCAAGAGCAACTTTCATCTCCTGTGCTTTAATACCGTGATCCACTAAGGCAGGATCAAACCTCCAACGTACAATTGAGCAGCTGAACCTAGCTACTTGTACAACCGAAGCTTATCACCGAGCTTCAAAGCTGAAGTTTTGAGTACAAAGTTTGGATGTCGAAACTCTCTTAAATACAAATTGATCCGAGTTTCTTCTTCAAACAGACTTTCACAAAATATCTAATTTTGGCCCATGTCTTCTCTTCAAATTTTTGTAGCAGAATGATAATTTTTTAGTACAAAGTCTTTTCTTCAATCTTCTTCAAGGAAGGCTGAATAATAATATGTGGCTATCTCAAACTTTGAGTAGAGTGAGTGTTCTTCTTTTATTGATTTCATGAATGTTTGTATGAGCGGAATATAAAGTTTTCTAGTTTCTCTCTTCACTTTGTGTATGTGTATGTTCAGTTGCTATCTTTTTTTTATCATGTTTGTGTTGAGATCTTATATCCACTGATCTTATTCTTTTGTGTTTGTAGTTCCAAAAATAAGATGACCGTTGGAGAGCGTCTGATTAACTTGGAGAGAGTAGACTAAGTGAGCATTAAATGCTCAAAAGCTTAAAATGAGATCGCATCTAGATAAACCATTTTTGCTATCTAAGAAAATATTATAGACTGAAATCTGAAGAGAGAGAGGTTAGAAGACACAAAAAATGGGAGATACAATGAATCATTTTTGGGTAGATAAGTAAGAAATGAATATAAAATATAAGTGAGTCATTTTTCAGTCGACATGTCTCATCTGTTGAAAATAAGAGAGAATATCTTCTGCAGGATAAAAGGACGTCTTCTAAGTGAAAAAAAAATATAAAAGAGTTTTTTTTTATCAAGTCAATCAATCAGTCAATACATCTTCTCTATACACAATCGTTCAAAAAAATAAAGAGATGAGGTTTATCTCTGCAACAGCATAAGTGAAAGTCAATCAATGTGGCCCACTCAATAGTATTACTACAACTAGTTGGTTATCAAAAATTAAATCATATAAATATAAAATAGCTGTTAATAAGAAAGAATAGGGATATAACCAATCAGCGATGTTAAAGCAACGGTGATCACATAGACAGACCACTTATGGGTCTTGACGAAAGAGTTAACCAATTACTACTCAATTTGTCGAAATATAAATAATATCGCCTTGAACACAAAATAGACATCATCATATTGCAGAGATAAAGACAACACGAAAAACTTTCGGTCCTTTATATCTGCCTATTAATTTGGAGATATGAGTTGAGAGAGAGTAAAGATTCTTACAATGTATACTCATGAGCTGCCAAACTATGAGTTAACTGAATATATCTATATTAAGATGCATTGCATGGAATTATATCTAACAGCATAGACATGCTGATGCATGCGTGGTATATATATATATATATATATATATATATATATATATATATATATATATATATATATATATATATATATATATATATAAACAAAGCATTATCACTGTCAAAGCAAAAAAAACAAAAGAGGGGTAGTAAAAAAAAACTTTTCTTTTAATAGACATCACGAATGCACATAAGATATAATATAAACATACAGTTATATATAGCTGTGCAATATAACAATATGTATAACAATATTGATTCCCCATATATTCTGCATAGTCCAAATAATAATTCACCAAAAAAAAACTCAAAACGTTAATTTGTATTTATCAATAATATCTTTTAACAGTATAAAAATTATCATAACATAATTTAAACGTTAAAAAAAAGTGTAAGAATGAGTATGTGAATAAACTGTACAAAAAAAAAATTAAGACATGCACGATTATTTTATAAAAACTTTCTTTATATATAATAATATAAATATGAGCGTAAAAAGAAATACACAATATATAATGTACAAGTATATAAATTAATTAACAGTGTTGGCACCATGAAAAATATAAGAGGAACAAAGTTGTGTTTAAAACTAACGAAGATATGTAAGGATGCATACATCTTAATATTAAAATATGACGCCTTTGATATATGTTTAAAAAAAACATCGGTTCCAATTTATAGAAGACATAAAAGTTAAAAAAAATTATAATATAACGAAATAATAAAATATAGAAACTAAAATTTTATATATAAAAAAAATGACAGCATAGATGTATAAGCAGGTAAAAGTTACAAACCTCTGTATACTACTTGCAATGACCAAGGTGAGTAATTGTGACTACTATAGGTACTCTAGTATCTACTGTCATTAGTAGTCTATTACTTATATATATATATATATATATATATATATATATATATATATATATAATAACTACTAATACACTGTTCATGTATGGTTCGTGTGATGAGTAAAAACTAAAGGCTACAGATATGAGTATTGGCATGTGAAAAATTCTTGTTTCATATGTAATATGATATTATATATAGTTTAAAAGATGTTAAGAGTACACACAAAAATATAAAGGCATATATATAAAAATTGTATCAGCAAGATTACAAACAAAATTATGCTATATCTATCCCAAGGTTCATGCTTGTAACAGTTATACAAAAAAATGATATATATAATATAATAGGTTATATGTAAAGGAGTGGAAAGTAACAGGTGATAATAGAAATCTTCCCTTATAGTATACAACTTGTGTCAAATAAGGACACTTGATAAGACTAAATATATAAGAATTATACATTTAAATAACAAAGAGAGTATATAATAGTTTACGTATTCAAGAAAAGGTTATATTATAAAAAAATTATGAGTATTTTAAAAAAATTATCAGCGTTAAATTTTTTATTAAATACACCTAGGAAAAAAAAAATGATTTTTGAATGCAACGTCTTAAAAATAAAATATAAGTAAATATATATTAATGTTCTATAAGAGCATATATATAAAATGTAGTATAACAAAATTTTACATATAACACGAGTAATTTATACAGATATATATATATATATATATATGTATATATTTCACAACTAAATAAATAGTAAGACAAATAATTATATGAATGTATAAAATGCTAACTATAGTAGAAGATTGCACAATTAGTAATAGTTATATTAATAATGAACTAGAAGATTGCACAATTAGTAATAGTTATATTAATAATGAACTATTATACTACATATATATTTCAACCAATATATACAAATATATTCTACGATAATATTTTTATATAAAAGTATACAAACAAAATATATGTTGTAAAATAAGAAATATTTACATATTACTTAATAAAAGTATGTTTGGAATCATCAAAATTAATATATTATTTTAAACTAAAATGTATATTAATTACAATTAAACTAATTAAATGATAATTAAAAAGGGGTTAATTACATTTTCGTTTAAATGTTTTAACCAAAAATCACTATATAAGGAAGAAAAATGTGGTGGCTGAAAATTATGGTATAAAATGTAGCTTTATCAGAGTTTCATAAACCCAAAATTTTCAAAAGTGAAATCAAACATAAATCTACGTTCTCTATTTTATAGGTCCATACTCATGTTATTCATGTATATCATGAGTCATGTATTTAAATAACTCTTCTTTTACGTGAATGTAATTTTAACTATTATGATTTTTGAATGCTAAACCATTCTTTATGTAGGCTATTTGACATAAACATAAACCTTGAGTATGATTTTGAATGCATATATGGTCATATCAAAGTTTATTTTTAATAAGGATATTGTGTACTTGCTTAAAATTAAAAAGATTATTTTTATACTTCTGTGCGCCTCATTTTGTACACTTTTGGATTCTTGGACATGTTCGCGACCCACGAACATGAGGTGTCATTAGGGCGACAATGTTGCAACTAACGAAGAAAGACTTTCACGCCAACGAATTGGTTTGGGAAGAGTAAGTTACTTTTAAATACCCATTTCGATGCTTTAGTCATTCCACCGAAGCCAAGCTATTTCAGCGCCTGTTTTTCATCTCTCTTCCTACCATTTTCATATTTTGGGAGTTTAGGTGTTCACATTATATATTAAAGTGAACATTATTTATCTTGGTAAATTTACTTCCTATTTTTGAATTTCTCTAATTTTATAGTTCCTAAGGTTTGGTGTTGTAGCTTGATTGGTTTGGGTTTTGAGTTTTGTTTATGATAAATGAATTTTATCTTGAGATAAAATGACTTTGTCTTAGAGTATTAGTTCTTGAGTCTAGCCTTGTGATTTATTACTTTGCTTCACCCATTTACGACTTTGTTATTGTAGTGTCAAATATGAGAGAGTTTACGATTGTTTAACGTTCTGTCTTATATGAAAGTCTTTTACATTATTTTTTGTATAGGATCTTTTGGATCATCTATTGATGATATATATTTAATTATAGGATTTATGTGCTTTTTGTCTTGGTTCATGAATTGAGGTTATTGAAATGGCTCCCAAATCTTGTTCGCATGCCTCGACATCTAGTGACACCAGTTCCAGATTTGATGAGTTACTCTCCAATTTCTATGTGCATTAGAAACACTCGGTTGATTTGAATTCTCTAACCGAGACCCTTGTGCCTTAGATTTTGAGAAACCATGGGTACATTAATCTTTGTTCTCAAACTGGGGGTTATTATCCAAACTTGGTAAGAGTTTTATGCCCTCGTTACCGAAATAAAGGGCGATATGGGCGAAGAACTTTTGAATATTCTGGTTCGTGGTGTGAAAGTGTGTATACCATTTGAGATAATTTCCAATCATTATAATCATGAGGTGGTCAATACACTTATATACCCGTTCTTGAAGAATTATCTCTCTTTAAAAAACAAAGGCTATTTTTCTTTTGAGTGATGACCACTACCCTCGTTGGACTTGCAAGAATTTTCCTCAAGACTTTTTAGCTAAGGATTTGTACATTCTTAATATGGTTATTTCTTTAATCATCTTACCAACGATGCATCCACATAAAATTTCCATTGAAAATGGATACATGTTGTCCACCATTGGAAATAATGTATATCGTTTGGATTTAACAAGCATGATCTTTGACATTATCGTGTCTTGTTCGAAGGATGAGATGAAGTCTCACGTGTTGTCTTTAAGTCAGTTGATCAGATAATTTCTTTTAGAGTTAGGGGTTTTGTTTCTTCTAGATGAAGTTATAAAAACACATGAGGGGGTGATAATAATACAATCATACTATATATTAATCACTCAATTAGGCGACTATAATGGTTTGCCTGTTCCATCGTATGTTGTGCCTGATACACGTTGCGTTCCACTTTCTTTTAGTACTTCTTGTGAACCGGATGTAGTCATGAATACTACTTCTCAAGGATATTTGTATAAGATTTCTAATGAGTTGGTTTCCTCTCCACGTTCTCAACTTTCACCAACACTATGAATGTCAAAATATGCTTTCATTTTTATTCTTCCTCTTCACAATTTTTCGAAGCATATCGACGTGACACCAACGTTCAACTAATTGACGTTAAGGACGCGTTTCAAGATGTGAAGTCGAACTTTTGGGATCTTAAGATCTTCATGGAGAATAGGAAATGAGAGTGAGAAGACAGCCTAGTTTTAGGGTTGTTTATGGTTTATATGTTAGCATTTCACATTCACTACTTATATATTGTATAAATCTTGTAAATCTTATTTGGTTTTCATGCTTATTAGTTTTAAGCATAAGTTTATTGTATATATTTGCTTTGATAGATCGTGTATCTCCATGTGAAGTTGTTGGTGTGTTATCTTATGTCTGTTTATCATATAATTAATATCTACCATTGATCATCAAATCAACTTCTCACTCGTTATATTGTCCTCTCTCATTTTGTTGGGTTAATTAGCATGTTTAATCTCGTTAATTGTGATGTGTTTTGTGATATGTAGCGACACGTAACACGTGATCGTGCTCCCGGGAGAAGACTGTTTATTATTTTGTATTTTAGTTTAGGGTAATATCATCATTTACTTTTATTTTTAATCCTTAATTTCTCTCCAAGAATGTTTGGGGCTAATTAGTCATTTTTAGTTATTAGAAGTCATTTTTAGTCTTTTGGGTTATTACTTGGTTACCAAGTGATTTTTCTCCTATAAATAGGCCCTTGGCATTCATTTGAAAACACACTTGAATATTGAGAAAGAGGATATAGAGAGAGAAAGAAACCCATTTTCTTAGTTTAGTTTTATTTGTTGTTGTTGTTGGTGGTGGTGGTGGTGTGTAGTTGTAATAATAACGCTTCTGTATTCTTAGATTTATATCAAATTGTTATCAGAGTTGCGTATGTTCTTGGTGTTCATTGTGGTGCATGAAGTGGGTATCGAGTTGTCGTTCCAACTCTGGCAACCTTTTAATCGTTATATTGATAAATGTCCAAATAAGTATCAGGTGGATGGAAACCCTAGATTCTATCACCCCTAATTGGGGGGATACCAACCCTTTTAGCCACCACTTTTTCACCCTCTACCACCTCATCTTTATCCACCATCACCCCCTCCTACTGCCACACAACCACCATGATACTCCGAAATGCAGCTCCATCTTCTTCCCTACCCTCTGAAACACTCCCCCACCCTGCTCTATAGCCCTAAACCTAACCCAATAACCCCCAAACCCCAAATCCCATGTTTTACCCTAATCTAACCTAACCTCTTTTAACCCTTTCTCCACTCATCCATGCCCAAACACAATCAAACCCGCTAAAAAATGGACCTTCCATACTTTGACCCGATCCCCTAACCCCTATTTGATCTCAAATCCAGTCAAAATTGGTCTAATGGACTATTTTTGACACAACTCAAGACTTCCATGAAAAATTTGTTCCACATGGGATCCATTTCTGACTATATGCCATTCTTGGGTTTGACTTTTTGGAATGTCTCCGCCTTAGGTCCACCTGTTTCTCCATAATACTCATAAAAGTGCTGTCGTCGGAGTTTTCGTCCAGTCAGGTTCAAGGGTCCACCAAGTCAAGTTGCAATCATGTGCTTATTGTTTAGAGAATGCGGATATGGTCGTCAGTTTTTGATTGTTCGGATTTTGTGGGGAATATTGTTGAAAGTTGGGTATATTAGACCGATTATTAATGAGGTTCGTACGCATGGGACTAATTAAAGTTTGGGCAATCCACTTTTGGTTGATTTTGATAGGGGTCCAAAAAATTTCAAGGATTATATCATTTGGCATTGATGAATCATCCTACACGCTCGAGGATGAGCTTTTTGAAGACGAGGAGAATGATTTGTTTTGTGATACCGTAAGGATATGATTTTATAAATGTCTGTTCACAATTGAGTATGTCGTATACCGCTATAACCATCGATAAATGTTCAAGATCGCATATGAAACAAGGCATATCCGAATATCAAGTTTTCTTCCACATTCAAGCCTCTGCAAGTTTAACTTTGGTAAGGTTGTGTTTTAAGTCCTCAATGGTTCATTTAGAATATTGGGATAACTTTTATGAATTTTTTTCTAAGTGTTTGACCGTAGTTTTTCGTCAAAAATATTTTCTAAGTGTTGAGGCACACTTGATTAAAATATAATATCTCACTTCACATGATTGAGCGACATACATGGATCATTCAAACGAAATTCCATATCGCACGAAGTGTCATTCAAATTACATGTGTTTCGTTCAAGCGACACTGCTTTTTCGTTCGAGCGAGATACTGCCTTAACTCTTTCTATAAATTGTTTTTTCTAGTTTCATTTTTGTTTAGAAGATCTGGAAATACATTTTTACGCAAACTTCTTTGGAAGAATACTTCATCTTCTCATTTTAGGGTTTTAGTCATTTTTTTTCAATTCACAAATCGTCCCAATAGTTTATGTGAATTGTTTTGAAACCCAAGAATACATCTTTTGTTGAAGTTTACTTGTAGAGAAGATATCTACTGCTGATCTAGGTGCTGATTGATTGAGGTACTGGACTGAAGACGACTGTGTGTCGATAGGGAGTACTTGAAGGTGTTCCTGGGAAGATTCGAACTGAGTGTTCGTGTGGATCTTCTGCGGTTGATTCATTGTTGACTCTAGGCTGCGGTCTATGTGGATTTTCTCCGATTAACTCATTGCAAATTTAATTGTAATCATTGTAAGTATTATAGTGAAATAAAAGTTTTTCCAGACAATAATTTTTCCTGAAATCTGTGAGTTAGCAATTTTATTTGTGATGGTTTGACGCACACACACATAGTTGCATATTTTAGGGCTGAATAAATTTTGTTTAAAAATTGACACCGATTAAATAAGGGTAATTTGAAAATTTACGAATTTATTTAAATCGATATTACATGGCATTCTCAAATTAGTATCAGAGCCTGTTGCACTAAGTTATTGCGTTTGATCCGTTTTTTGCAAAATTGTGTGATATTGATTTTTTTGAAAAATATGTTTCAAGAAAAATCACAATTTTTTCGATGGAGAACTTATGTAATCGGATGCCCCTCTTTGATGACATAAGTCATAATTGTGATGATTTAAATAGTTTGAATTTGACGTTTGCGAAAAGAATTGATTTTTTGGAAAAAGAAAATTGTCATTTTAAATCCGCGATGGATCTTTTGTAAATGGTTCAAAATCAAAGAGGTTTTTATCCTAAAAATTTTGTTTCTTTGGACTATGACTGTAACGTGTTAAAGTTTTTCAAAAAAGGGAGTGATGATAGAATCCTAGTTTTAAAAAAAAAGAATTGGAGGACTTTAAAAATTCTAGGATTTGTATTTGTGCCAAAGTGGATACAAATATTTTACTCGATGAGTTTGTGGCATGTGAGGGGACTCTTAGGGATAAGTGTGCATATTTTAAAAACGAATGTGATAACCTTCTAAGAGTTATTGAAAATTTAGGGAAGGATTCTCTAAAATTGGAAGAGTCTAATTATTTGCTTGAGTAAAAGATTTTGGAGTTAAAAAATGATTTGACAGACTCGAGTAGTGTTGGTAGCAATGGTATTGGGTCGGCGTGTTCTCATGTTTCGAGTGTTAAAGCCAAGACCATTATTTGTTTTATAGGGTCAATCAATCCCAAGGACGTTAGAAAATTTCAACCATAGGTGTCATTCCACCCATTTACACATGTTCACACTGTGGTAGGAAATGTCACCTTAGGCATTTTTGTTTCGATCTTTGAAAAAGTCCTAGGAAGTTGAAGTCTAGAGTTCTGTTGGTTCCCAAGACCCCTATACGTCGTTGCACACCTATTTGGGTTAGGAAATCACTTTTAGAAGCACTAGATGTTAAACTAGTTGATTCTCAGTTGCTTGCACATGATTCTTCTCTTGCTATATCATATAGATGATTGTGTTCACATATTTGTCATACGCTAGTTGTGCTTGATGATATATTCTTGCTAGTGTTATGACTTGTGTACTTTTTGTATTAGATTTTTACTTTTGATACAATTTTGAAAAATACATAAAGATTTTATTTTGATAAAAATTTTAAAAAAGACAAAAAGAGTTTCGTATTTTGTTTTACACCTTATATGAATGGAAATTTAGGATGACCGAGTCGTAATTCACGATTTGATTGTGTTTTGATATGCGTCACCATTTCATTTTGTGCTTTACAATGTTTGGAGTCATTGAGATGTAATTAGTTATTATTGTCTACATGTTTGACTCGTGAGTTCCTTTAATGCACACTTGCACAAATTTGTTTGATTATTGTACTTGTTTATCACATATTTGTCGGAGTGTTGTCATCTCAATTTCTTCTTTAAAACGAACCATATGCAATAAAACTTGACAATGGAAGTACTGAATGTAAAAACCGTTTACCATGAGGAATTTAATTGCAACAAAATGTGATGAGCGATCACGGGAAAGCGCTGCGAGTGTACAAAATTAACTCTTCATGAAAGCCACAATTTAAAAGAGCCCAAATAATTAAAAGGCAATATATATATATATATATATATATATATATATATATATATATATATATATATATATATATATATATATAATGCTCTTATGCGGACTAGTCCGCATTTTAAGAATGCGGACCGGACATGGCATGTGTCACCTAACGGTGCGCTTAGAAATTATCGCCTAAATTATAGGCATACTCTCTCTCTCTCTCTCTTCTGGACTCACCGCCAGGTGACACATGTCCGGTCCGCATTCTTAAAATGCGGACTAGTCCGCACAAGAGCAGGATTGTATATATATATATATATATATATATATATATATATATATATATATATATATATATATATATATATATATATATATGCTAAAAAGCGGCCACCTCAAAAGAAAAATAAATGATTATTATTTATGAGGGAGTTTGGATAGAAAGAAATGGAAAATGGGTTTGCATGTCCTGACAGCGTCATGAAAAAGAATTTACATAGTTTTAGAAGTTATTGGTGTGGGAATCATTCTTGACTTTGATGTGTTGATGGATTGAGTCGATGCCATTTAAATTCAACACTTTTTGACACCTAAGAACAATTTTGAGATTCATTTATTAGGATAACACATATTCATCGTGCACATATGTTATGTTTGATTTCTTTGATTTGCCTATTGAATATGTTCACACCCATTCATTCCGTTTCCATGATTTGGTTGTCTTAGTGTAAATTCATGGTGTGTGATTTTTGTAAAATTAATTTTGTATGAAAATTTAAAAAATTAAAAATAGTTTGTGTAAGCTTTTGAGTTACTCTTTGTTTGTGCGTAGTTTGATCCATATTTTCTATGCATATTTGTCATGACAACTCCATGTTTAGTTTGTTTATTCGTTTCCTTGTGTATTTTGGACAAATAAAAAGTGGGAGAATGAATCATGGTAGAGTTTTTGCATTATGGGGGAGATTTGATTATATTGATCGATTTATTCTTATATCATTTCAAACTCGATGCGTCACGAAGGTATGTGCTTGATCTCATGTGTGTAGGTACAAAATTGAAGATCATTATTTTGCACACCCTGAAGATTAAAGATTTGAAAATTTTTAAAGTTGAATAGTTTTTACAAAAGTTTGATACTGACTTGCTTAGTACCTTTTCAGTTTTGGGTTCATGGGAGGGTATTAGATTTGTATAGGCATTTTGATTTGATAATTCAAATGTTTTTATATTGTACAGTAATAGACATAGGGGGAGATTTGTAAGTACATAATTCTATAAATATCCGTTCACAATTGAGTATGTCGTATACTGCTACAACCATCGATAAATGTTCAAGATCACATACGCAACAAAGCGGATCAGAATGTCAAGTTTTCTTCAACATTTAAGCCTTCCCAAGTTTAACTTTGGTAAGGTTGTGTTTTAAGTCCTTAATGGTTCACTTAGAATATTTGGATAACTTTTATGAAATTTTTTCTAAGCGTTGGAGTGGAGTTTTTTGTCAAAACTATTTTCTAACTGTTGAGGCGGACCTGATTAAAATATAATATCTCGTTTCACTCGTTCGAGAGACATACATGGGTCGTTCAAATGAAAATTCCTGTCGCGCGAAGTGTCGTTCAAACAACACGTGTTTCGTTTGAACGACGCTGCTTTTTCGTTCGAGTGAGATACCACCTTAACGTTTTCTATAAATTCATTTTTCGAGTTTCATTTTTGTCGAGAAGACCTGAAAATACAGTTTTACGCAAACTGATTTGGAAGAATACTTTGTCTTCTCATTTTAAGGTTTTAATCCTTTGTTTTCAATTCACAAATCATCCTAATAGTTTATGTAAATTGTTTTGGAACCCAAGAACACATCTTTTGTTGAAGTTTCTCTTGTAGAGAAGATCTCTACTGCTGATCTAGGTGTCGACTGATTGAGGTACTGGGCTGAAGACAACTGTGTGTCGATAGGGAGTACTCGAGGGTGTTCCTGGGCTGATTCGGACCGCGTGTTCGTGTGGATCTTTTGCAGATGATTCATTGCTGACTCTAAGCTGTAGTCTATATGGATTTTTTGCGGTTAACTCATTGCGGATTTCGTTGTAATCATTGTAAGTATTATAGTGAAACAAAGGTTTTTCCCAAAAGGGATTTTTTCTGAAATCTGTGAGTTAGAAATTTTATTTGTGATGGTTTGACACACACACACACACACACACACACACGCACACACACACACACACACACACGCGCGCGCGTAGTTCCATATTTTAGGGATGAATAAAATTTATTTAAAAATTGACACCGATTAAATAAGATTAACTTAAAAATTTGTAAATTTATTTAAATCGATATCACACGGCATTCTTAGATACATTGCAACACGTAACACATGGTTGTGCTCCGGAGAGAAAACTATATTTTATTTTGTATTTTCGCTTAGGATATTATTCACTACACTAAAATAATAATTTTGTGACTGCCTTCTTGTAACTGCTAATGGGAGTGACAAACTTTATCATTGCCATTAGGAGTCACAACATTATTTGTAACTATCATTAGGAGTCATAAAATATTGAAGCACCTTATACTCTTGACTCACTTGAGTATGTATTGTATAAGTGTTCATCTAGTTTGAAAACTGTAACAAAATTGTGTCTATCCTAGAAACCAAAGAACCCCAGAGTTTGGTTTGCAATTTCATCCCTCTTGCTTGATTGATCTAGACAATATTACCAACACTCACACACAGTAGAATTGATCTTATACATTTCATATTGCATATAATGGTGTGTTTATATGTTGAGTGTGCTTAAATCCCTAAAATTGCTTTTTAATATTTTTTTGGGATTTTATAAACTTTTAAAATAAGGTTTTTATTAATTAAAATTTGTTTTTAAAAGTTTTGGGGTTAATCTGCAATTATGTATTGGTGGTTATATTGGCTGAATGTTTCCTTGGGTAGAATTTGAAAGCGGCAGAGACTTCAGGGTTCATTTTTAATTATTTTAGATGCACGTTTGTTATCTTATGTTTGCCCAACATCTGTTGCATTCTGATTGGGTGAGTTTGTGTTTCTTTATAGAGAGTAAACCAGCGATAGTCTACAGCCCTTGGATCGTTTTTATCAACGATCTGCATGCGATCTTACATCATCCCTATGAACCTCATATGAACCAATCAGGAGAGTTATAATCACCGCATATTGTGAACCCTTGGATCAAAGTCAATAAACCTTGACTCAATCTGAGTCATTATTTTTGAACCTTATTCTCGAATCTTCGTAGCCTCTTATAAAAGGACCTCTATCCTCAGCCATCTGAGACTTTTGCCATTTCGTCCTTTAAAGAGAGAAAAGAGAGAGAAGAGAGAGAAGAGAGAAAAGAGAGAGAAACCTGTAAGAGAGAGAAAGAGTTAGAAACCCTAACCCTAACCCTAAATCGTCAAAACCTTTTCAAACCTAAACCTCTTTTCAAGTCCTGTATATACCAAACACAACCTTGAGTGTTTGAGTGTTTGAGAGGTTGAGAGTTGGTTTGTTTTGTTAGTTTTATTGTTGTAACCTCTTCGTTCCCAGATCTTGTTATCAACTTAAACATATTTTTAGATCTGTGTTTCTTCTTTTATAGAAACCCTAGATCTAACACTTTGCATGTTATATTAAACATAGATCTACATTTTAGTTTCTCATCTTGAGAAAATATTTGTTGATTTGGTTCTGTAAATTTTTTGAACTTCGAAATCAACAAAATCTTTTTATGTTTCTAGTTCTCTTGAAACAAGAACTTTGACCTAGTTTGGAATCGCACTTGGTGATTTTCAATCTCAAAAATATTTTCAAAACCTGAGATTGATTAAGATCTTGATACGTCTTCTGAGCAAGATAGCCGTGGATTCTGGGATTATTGTAAAGGTCAAATAATGTTAAGTTTTGTGAGAAGAGAGAAATAGAAAAATCACAGCATATAGTTCTTATATGTAATTTGTTAGGACTGGTTGTATAAAATAAGTGTGTGTGTGTGTGCATGCATGTGTTAGAAAGCACCTCCACAAACACTATCACCCTACCACACTAAAAGTGTTGGTAATAAGATCTCAAGAATAAGAGTCGACGTAAAGAACTTGAACAAATTGGAAGTTAGCAAACTGGGAGAACAACATCAACAATCAGAATTGCAGAG
Organism: Sambucus nigra; assembly: GCA_949130495.1. Lineage (NCBI taxonomy): Eukaryota > Viridiplantae > Streptophyta > Magnoliopsida > Dipsacales > Adoxaceae > Sambucus > Sambucus nigra. The sequence goes on along the minus strand of OX422222.1, from coordinate 89,207,972 downwards.
AAGTTATATGGACACCAGAGGGTACATTCCTAAACTTATATAGGTCTGAGTTGTATGCATATTTGTTATATAGTTTGTAACTGTTAAAATTTATTTTAGTTAAATTTTTAGTTTACTCCGTAGAGGGAGTCATGGATGTTTCCTTAGTTGGGTGAGGTTTTACCACGTAAAAAATCCTCGTTCTTAATCTTTCTACACCTCCTCATCTAATTCTTGGTTGTGTTGTGTTTAAAGTTTTTTAAACTGATTTACTAAACCTGTTAACAAATCTTGAATAGATCTCGTACATATTTTTTAAACACATCTTGTGATTAATTAATTTTGATTTTAAAGAAAAGAGTTTCTTCAAAAAAATGTTCGGAGTTACTTAAATAGTTTAATTTTATATTAAATGGATTTAGTAACAGATTTTCAATTGGTATCAGAGCATTGTAAATTTCTTTTAAAGAAATTCTGTGTTTTTGAAATTATTTTCTGAAAATCAAACATGGACGAGAAAAATGAAAGATTTAGTAACTTGACCAGACCTCCTATCTTTATTGGAACCAATTTTGCTTACTGGAAAGTAAGGATGATTGCTTTCATTCAAGGAACTTTGGGTGATGATGTCTGGGACATTGTTGAAAATGGATACATTTTTCCTACTAAACCAGCCACTGAAGGAAGTAATGAGAGGGTTAAGAAAGTATTAAGTGAGTTCACACAAGAAGAGAAACAAGTTTCTCGCAACAATAACAAAGGAAATAATGCCATATTTATGTCCGTAAATGAACATGAGTTCAAAAGAATCTCATCCTGTACCACTTCTAAGAAGCTTGGGACACCTTGGTTACTTCTCATGAAGGTGACACTAGAGTTAAGGCTGCTAAAACACAAATGCTTATTCAACAGTATAACTCATTAATTATGTCTGAATCTGAGTCATTTGATGACTTCTATATGAACTTGACTGATATTGTGACAAAACTGCATGCTAATGACAGACATGAAATTGTATCTAAAATTCTGAGATCATTACCACAGAAATTTGACAACAAAAGATATGCTATTGAGGAAATGTGTGACATAAATCTCACTCCTGAATTACTCAGTAGTAAATTAAGAACTGTGGAAATGGAATTAGAATTTAAGAAACAATTGACCCAGTCCCATAGGAAACAGACCAGTTCCAATATGAGCTTTTCTTCTAAGTTGGTTAAACATGAGTTTAACATTCCCAATGATGACTCTGATGAGGAATGCGATATAAAGAGTTTCGACAATCAGATTGCCTTAATGTCAAAATAGTTTAAGAAAATATAAAGTTTAGAAACAACATGGCAAATAAACAAGGCAAGTCCAATTATCCAACTCACTCTAATCGTAAACCTCATGAGAAAAGTCAAGACAAACATCACAAGGACTCTCACACTAGTTATAACAGAGACCTTAAGAAAACTGAATGCTTTAAATGTGGAAAACTAGGACATATTGCACAGGATTGTAGAGTTAACTTGAACACTCAAAATAAACACGCTAGAGCCAACATTTGCAAGACATGGGATGATTCAAGGGACTCTGAAAATGAGGAACCTGAGTCATCTGATGTTTTTTATCCTTGCCTGTCTTTCTTTGCCAAGATTATCTATAATGATGATATGTCTGTGTTTTTTAGTGAGGATGAATCTAGTAATTCTACTTTTGTTGTTTCGAATCATGTTGTTACTGGTTTAGATGCTTTAATTACTGAGAACATTGCTATTTCTACCTCGGGGTGTGTGAGTCAAAGGGAAAGTGATAATGGCAATGTCAATGGGTGTGTGAGTCCAAGAAATGAATCCTTAGGGGTCACTTCACACACTACACTTAGTGACTCGGACAATGAAGACCTTCCTGATATTCACACATTTTATGCTAAAACTCTCAAGAAAAGCACTAGACTAGAGAAGATTGTGAAAGATATCACCAAGAAGCTAGAAGATCTAAGCCTGATGGTCAAACTTAATGATGAAAAGTATACTACCCAATGTCTAACTCATGAAAGTGAAATCAAAATGTTTGATCAAAAACTGAGAAATTTAACTGAAACAAATGAAACTCTGAAGAAAAAATACAAAGGGACATTGTTAGAATTGGAACAAACTAAAGAAAAGGCAGCAACTATTTTCAAAAAATGTACAAAATTTGAAAATAACTCAAACTGTTTTGATGGATTTGTTGCTGAATCAAAAACCAATTCTGATGATCGAACTAGAATAGGGTTTTTCCCCAATTTGACGACACAAACAAAATCTTTTGAACCTATTAAGTTTGTGTCAGGTGGTAAAAGACCTATTGAAACCTGCCCAGACTTTCATTCTCTAAAAACTGAGTTTGACTCAAAACATCAAAATTTTAACATTGGGGAATCAAGTTGCTCTAAACATGAAAGTTCACCTTAGGCTAAATATGTCTGCCCCTCAATTAGGAAGAGTGAATCTACATTCAAAACTGTACTATCTAGGAATAGAGTTCAACCTCAAAATTCCTTAAAACCTATGTTTAGAGACTTTCCTAAGGAGACTCCTACCTTGAGCAATCTTTATTGCTCCTACTGCGATATATACGGTCATTCTTTTGATGGTTGCTATGCTATAAGACTAGTTAAACCTGTTTGTAACCCTCCTATCTATCAGAATTTCAACTATTCTAGGAGAAGCCATAACAATTATGTACTGCCTAGACAACCAGATAAAAACTCTAACTATAAGAAGAGAAAGACCAAACCTAAAAGAACATTTCCTAGAAGGATTCCTAAACACTTTCCTAAACCAAATGCTCATGTCTTTCATAAAACTCAAAATCATGAGCAAAACATTTTTGAACAAAAATCGAATGCTCGCAAATTTTATCAATTGAGAGCTAATAAGCGCAAAATGAAAACTAGAGCAATTTGGGTTAGAAAAGATGATCTATTATCCCATATGAAGTGTAACATTGTTATTAGTGCTTTAAAAGTTGAACACACATCGTCTGGTTGGTATTTAGACTCTGGATGTTCTAAACACATGACTGGGGATGATACAAAACTCTTAAACAAAACCAACTTTGCTGGAGGAAAAGTTATTTTTGGTGATGGAGTATCATCTCAGATCATAGGTAAAGGAAATCTCCAAGAAGAAGGACTTCCTGTTCTTAAAAATGTTCTTCTAGTTAAAGGTCTAAAGACCAATCTACTTTGTATCTCACAATTTTGTGACTCAGATCATACTGTCACCTTTTCAAAGAACAATTGGAAAATTTTAAATGAAAAAGGTGAATGCATAATTACAGGATTTAGGAATCCTGATAATTTTTATACTATCATGAATAATTCTGAAATCTGTAATGTTTCCAGAATGGATGACAATGAGATATAGCATAACAGGATGGGTCACATAAATTATGATAATCTTAGTAGATTGACTTCTCAAGAAATAGTTAGAGGAGTTCCAAAAATCAAATCCGTTTCTAATATTGTCTGTGGTTCCTGTCAGGAAGGAAAAATTGTTAAAGCACCTCATAAGAAAGTTAAAGATATCCTTACCTCTAATCCTTTAGAGCTCATCCATATGGACCTAATGGGTCCCTCCCAAACTGTTAGTCTCTGTGGACACAGTTACATTCTAGTTATAGTTGATGACTTCACTAGATTTACATGGGTGGCCTTCTTAAAACAAAAGTCTGACACTTTCAAACTTTCTTAAAAATACTTCTTCGGATTGAAAATGAGAAGGACACTCAAGTAAATAGAATTCGTAGTGATAAAGGTGGAGAATTCAAAGACACTGGTATAATAGAGTACTGTGACTATAATGGTTACAAACACGAGTTTAGTGATCCTAAGACACCTCAATAAAATGGAATCGCCGAGAGAAAGAATCGTACTCTTCAAGAGATGGCACGTGTTATCTGACATGCCAAGAATTTGCCTAAATATTTTTGGGTAGAATCTATTCATACTGCGTGTCACATTATCAATAGGGTTTATCTTAGAAAGAATTCCAAACAAACTCCTTACGAGCTTTGGTACAAGAAAAATCCCAATCTTAAGTACCTTAGAACCTTTGGTAGTATTTGTTATGTATGCAAAGATAGAAAACACATGTCCAAATTTGAGAGCCGTGGAGATAAAGCTATTTTTCTAGGATACTCGCCTAACAGTAGAGCCTACCGTGTTTTTAATCTTCGCACTAAGACCATGATGGAATCCATAAATGTAATTGTAAGTGACACTACTGTAGAGAGTAAGACTGTTGAATCAACTATTGTGGAAGAGCATATAAATGTTTTAGAAAATGATTCTCCAGAAATAGATGATTCATGAACAATTGAGACACCTGAAGTACCTAACTGGGTTTCTAAAGATCATTCCATAAATAACGTTGTTGGTAATCCTAGTGAGCCTGTGCGTACAAGATCTCAATTAAGAAATTTTGCTCATTATGCATGTTTTGTTTCCCTCGTGGAACCAAAGAATGTAAATGAAGCATTGAATGACTCTCACTGGATTTTTTCTATGCAGGAAGAACTTCTTCAATTTGTCATTCATGATGTTTGGTATCTTGTATCTAGGCCTACACACAAAAGGGTTATTGGCACACGCTAGATATTTAAAAATAAATCTGATGAAAATGGGATAATCATTAGAAACAAAGCTAGATTAGTTGCTCAAGGATATTCTCAAATTGAAGGAATAGATTTTAACGAAACTTTTGCTCCTGTTACTCGTCTAGAATCTGTTCGCCTTCTCTTTACCATAGCTTGTCACTTGCATTTTACACTTTACCAAATGGATGTCAAATCTGCATTCCTTAATGGAATATTGACTGAAGAGACCTATGTAGAACAACCAAAAGGGTTCATTGACCCTCAATATCCAAATCATGTATTTCGTCTTAAAAAGGCTTTGTATGGCCTTAAACAAGCGTCTAGAGCCTGGTATGAGCGTCTTTTTAGGTTCCTCTTAGATAAAGGTTTTAAGAGAGGAGGAAATGATCAAATTCTATTTGTCAAACATTTTGACAAAAACATCATTATAGCTCAAGTTTATGTTGACGATATTATCTTTGGATCAACTTCTCCCTCAGAAGTAAAATCCTTTTCTGAAATTATGCATAAAGAGTTTCAAATGTCTCTTATGGGGGAGTTGCAATTTTTCTTAGGCCTCCAAGTCAAGAAAAATTCTGAAGGATTATTTCTCTAGCAATTTAAATACGCATTAGAGATTTTAAAAAAAATTCGGCTTTGAGAGTGCTAAAGATGCTAAAACTCCTATGAGTACTTTGATAAAACTATCTAAAGATGAATCTGGAAAATCTATCGATCCCACTCTATATCGTAGTATGATAGGAACCTTGCTATACCTTACTGCCTCGCGTTCTAATATAATGTATGTCGTGTGTGTATGTGCATGTTATCAAAATAATCCTAGAAAGAGCCATCTATTTTCTGTTAAAGGAATTATTAAATATATAAAAGGAACTCTAAACCTAGGACTTTGGTTTACTAGTGATAGACCAAGCACTATAATTGGATACATTGATGCTGACTGGGCTGGGTGTACTGATGATAGTAAAAGCACATCAGGTGCATGTTATTATATAGGTAATAATTTGGTAGGATAGAGTAATAAGAAACAAAACTGCACATCACTCTCAACAGCTGAATTTGATTACATAGCCGCTGGAAGCTGCTGTGCTCAATTACTTTGGCTTAAACAAATGTTAAGTGATTATGGTATTCAAGAAAACCAATTGCATATCTATTGTGATAATTAAAGCACGATTAATATCTCTAAAAATCCTATTCAACACTCGCGAACAAAACACATAAAAATAAGACATCACTTTATACGCGAATTGGTTGAAACTAAGGAGTTAGAAATCAATTATCTTCCTACTGATTTACAACTCGCAGATATGTTTACCAAACCTTTAGATTACAATCGATTTATTTCTTTGCGTAAATCTATAGGTATGGTGTGTGATGAGTAATCTCTTTGATCTCTCTATTTTTTCCCTTCGTCTATTTGAGACAAAATGGGGGAGAAATTTGAGCCTAATAAATCGTTTTACATATGCTAAACAGCTTGATCTTAGTGATTCTTTACAGGATTCTCTACAGTTATTCTCAACAGTTGTAATGGGGTATTCAATTGTAATTAGTTGAGTTATGTACTTTTGCTTTCTAGGAAATGGGTAGATAGATTTTTTTTAGGAATAGGTTTCCTTATTCTTGTTTCCCTACGAGTCCTAGATGACTCAAAGGAGATTTTGTCTCATATTTCCAAAGGGGGAGATTGAAGCACCTTATACTCTTGACTCACTTGAGTCTGTATTGTATAAGTGTTCATCTAGTTTGGAAATTGTGACAAAATTGTGTCTATCCTAGAAACCAAACAACCCCAGAGTTTGGTTTGCAATTTTATCCCTCTTGCTTGATTGAGCTAGACAATATTACCAACACTCACACACAGTAGAATTGATCTTATACATTTCATATTGCATATAATTGTGTGTATATATGTTGAGTGTGTTTAAATCCCTAAAATTGCTTTTTGATATTTTTTTGGGATTTTATAAACTTTTAAAACAAGGTTTTTATTAATTAAAATTTGTTTTTAAAAGTTTTGGGGTCAATCTGCAATTACGTATTGGTGGTTATATTGGCTGAATGTTTGATCGTGTAGAATCCGAAAGCAGCAGAGACTTCAGGGTTCATTTTTAATTATTTTAGACGCGCATTTGTTATCTTATGTTTGCCCAACATCTGTTGCATTCTGATTGGGTGAGTTTGTGTTTCTTTATAGAGAGTAAACCGGGGATAGTCTACAGCCCTTGGATCATTTTTATCAACGATCTGCATGCGCTCTTACATCATCCCTGTGAACCTCATATGAACCAATCAGGAGAGTTATAATCACCGCATATCGTGAACCCTTGGATCAAAGCCAATAAACCTTGACTCAATCTGAGCCATTATTTTTTAATCTTATTCTCGAATCTTCTCAGCCTCTTATAAAAGGACCTCTATCCTCAGCCATCTTAGATTTTTTCCATTACATCCTTTTAAGAGAGAAAAGAGAGAGTAAAGAGAGAAGAGAGAAAAGAGAGAGAAAGAGTTAGAAACCCTAACCCTAACCCTAAATCTTCAAAACCTTTTCAAACCTAAACCTCTTTTCAAGTCCTGTATATACCAAACACAACCTCGAGTGTTTGAGTGTTTGATAGGTTGAGAGTTGGTTTGTTTTGTTAGTTTTGTTGCTGTAACCTCTTCGTTCCCAGATCTTGTTATCAACTTAAACATATTTTTAGATCTGTGTTTCTTCTTTTATAGAAACCCTAGATCTAAGACTTTGTATGTTATATTACAGATAGATCTACATTTTAGTTTCTCATCTTGAGAAAATATTTGTTGATTTGGTTCTGTAAATGTTTTTAACTTGGAAATCAACAAAATCTTTTTATGTTTCTAGTTCTCTTGAAACAAGACCTTTGACCTAGTTTGGAATCGCACTTGGTGATTTTCAATCTCAAAAATATTTTCAAAACCTGAGATTGATTAAGATCTTGATACGTCTTCTGATCAAGATAGCCATGGATTATGGGATTATTGTAAAGGTCAAATAATGTTAACTTTTGTGAGAAGAGAGAAATAGAAAAATCACAGCATATAGTTCTTATATATAATTTGTTAGGACTGGTTGTATAAAATAAGTGTGTGTGTGTGTATGTGCATGCATGTGTTAGAAAGCACCTCCACAAACACTATCACCCTACCACACTAAAAGTGTTGGTAATAAGATCTTAAGAACAAGAGTCGATGTAAAGAACTTGAACAAATTGGAAGTTAGCAAACTGGGAGAACAACATCAACAATCAGAACTGCATAGAAGTTATAAGGACACCAGTGGGTACATTCCTAAACTTATATAGGTCTGATTTGTATGCATGTTTGTTATATAGTTTGTAACTGTTAAAATTTACTTTAGTGGAATTTTTAGTTTACTCCGTAGAGGGAGTCGTGGATGTTTCCTCAGTTGGGTGAGGTTTTACCACGTAAAAAATCCTTGTTCTTAATCTTTCTACATCTCCTCATCTAATTCTTGGTTGTTCTGTGTTTAAAGTTTTTTAAACTGATTTATTAAACCTGTTAACAAATCTTGAACAGATCTCGTACATATTTTTTAAACACGTCTTATGATTATTTAGTTTTGATTTTAAAGAAAAGAGTTTTTTCAAAAAACTGTTCGGAGTTACTTAAATAGTTTAATTTTATATAAACGACTTTAGTAACAGATTTTCAAATATATTGGTAATAAAAAATTTGAGTTAATTGGTTCGTCACTGCTAATGACAGTCACAAATCTTACCATATAATTCATTTGTGACTGCTATAGGGAGTCACAAGTTTATTACTGCCACGAGGAGTCACAAGTTTATTGCTAGGCTTAAGTTATGACTCTTATGAGCAGTCATAAAATTGTAACTGCTATGAGCAGTCGCAAATTTTATATTTGTCACCACTATTAGCAGTTACAAATTTGTGACTGCTTGTAACCGTCACAAATTTTAGCTTAAGACTTAATTTGTGACGTCTATGAGCGGTCACAAATTTGTGACTGCTTGAAGCGGTCACAAATTTTGGTGTAAGAGTCAATTTGTATGTGCTATTAGGGGTAACCAAAATTTTAGCCATAATTTTCATTTCCCTCTTCTCTCTCCTAGGCACTCTTCAATCTCCCGCTCCCTCCTTTATCCCTCTTCAATCTTCCGTTCCCTTCTCAACAACATTTTGGCCAAAAAGATTCCTCTTCTTTCTACTCTCTCCAAGCTCTTCATGGTCTCTCAAATATCTCACCAAGGTAAGATCTCATTTTGTAGTACTGGTTTGAATCTATAATATTAACTCATTTCGTTAATATTACAGATCTCTAATTCTAATTTGTTCAATATAGTTTCATTTAGTTTCAATCTATAGTTATCGTTTCATTGAGTTTCATTTTCGTTTCATTTGTAATATTATCGTTTCATTTGTAATATTATCGTTAATATTATAGATCTCAGAATCCATGGTTTTTCACCAGCTCTGTTGTTTTTTATTTATATCTGACGAATTTTATAAAACAGAAAAATGGCTACCACTAAATTTATTAAGCATGTGACAGTAGGAGATGGGTCGGTCAGATAGTAACTAACTACATTGGTTTTACATCTCTATGTGTCATTAACATACTTCGAAATCTTAAAATCTGCGATGAAATCTTGAAATCTACAATCGTTGTTAAATTATTAAATCTTGTTATTAACTTCGTGTTTGATTAGTTTCGTGTTTGATTAACTAGACATTGAAAATTCAAATGGATAAGGAAAATTTGGGGCATTCCCATCAAACATGAAGTTAATAACAAGATTTAACTTTGGTTTTACATCTCTCTAAAATTCAAATGGACATTGGAAATGTGGGGCATTCCCATGTCAGAGATGAAGCTCGAAATGTAGCCTCAAAGAATTTGTTTCAAGCTTTGAGAATTTAAGAGTCTTATTAGAAGGATAAATATAGATTCAAATGGATCTTTGGTGGTGATATGTGTAGTACCTTTTTCCATATATTTGTTAAACAAAGAAGGGCATTTAATTTCATCTCTACTTGAAAACATGATGTGGGATACATTACTAATGCTAAGGCAATTCAAGATTATATCATATAATACATTTCTAAGATCTATAACTCTAATGTAATATTACAAGGCACTGGTCTTATTAATGTTGTTATCCCTAATTCGGGTTCCCTAGAAAACAGTGACATTTTGAAGTCAATTCCCTCTTTGGATGAAGTTAAAAGCAATGTCTTCTCTATGCATTCTTCTATTACCCACTACTGGATAGCATTAGGGGATTTTTTTTATCATGAATGTTTTGATATTGTTATTAATTTTTGAAAGGCCATTATTAGATTCTTTGAAAATAACTAGGTTTTCCTGGATTTAACTTTAATCACTTGGCTCTCATTTCCAAATCAATTGATGTTGATTCTATCAAACAATATAGTCACATAACTTTAGATATTTGTGTCTTCAAGATCATTACCACGATTCTTCTAATATATTGAGTATAATTTGTGACCCCAATTTCTTGCATTCTACATTTTTTTTCGTTTACAAGCTAGCGTATTTCTTAGAAAATAATCGTAAATTATATTATTGAATATGTGAAGATTATTTGTAGCATGGATTGTGGATGAGTACTCAAAACTTCACGATCACTCACTGGCCATTATTATTAGAAAGTCAACGGTAAGTATCTTAGTGTGAAAATCCAACAAGGATATATTCACAAACAACTTTAATTTGTCCCTTCAAGTGGAAAATTTATGTGCTTTTAGTGTTGTGTCGGATAATTGAAATTATCCAAAATCTAGGCATCAGAATACAACTACCCCTGTATATGTGATTTTTTTTTATGTATAGTGAACTTACAACACATTAATACTTAAATGTATAGTTGTAATTGTAAGTAATTCAATGGTTGTTTAAGAAATATACTATGAAGTCTTAATCATAAAGAGAAATAAATTCAACATTCCATTATATCAACGTGTGATGTATGCGCATTAATTTCTACTTTATGAAATATTTCATTATATCAAGTTGTGATATCTGAGCTATATTCTGTGTGCAGTTTGTATACACACCCGCTCTGTTGGTTGAGTCTTGTAACCCTTGCTCGTATGGAACCTCAATATTATTTCTTTCTCATAACTGTGGGTATCAGGGCTTCACCTGACTATATCCCATGGGGCCCTGAAGTCAACGACCGGGTAAACCTCCAGTGGCCCTTGCGGTGACTCGAACTGGAGACATCTGGGGAGGATACCCAAGGTCTAACCAGTTGAGCTACGGGCCTACGGCTCATGTTCTCAGTATTCTTGATTAGTTCTTCTTATTGCCTCATTCATCTTGAACCAACACATATTAATTACATTATCATATTGCAATTGAATGCAAAACACACTTACTTTGGAGTTGATGTGGACTCAAAAATTGGTTACTTTAATATATTGATTAAGAAAGTGGAAGTTCATATTCAGATTTTTATTGTCCGTGGGTTAGGTAAATCTGGTCAAGTACACGAGCCATTTCGCAATGTCATGTAGCAACATTTCAACTCTGGCATTGCAATTGACATGAATCAGTTTTTTTATGTTGGTGATGCGGATGGGAGGCTAATCGATCATAGTGATGCTGACATAAAATATACACAGGCCATTGGATGAGAATTTTATGTTCCTGAGGAATACTTCACTTAAGGCCATATATATTTCGATAGTTCCATACTTTTGTTCACTGGAGAAATTGAACCTTAACGAACAGACAATCGATGACATTACAATGGCATTTAATCAATGAGAATGCAACACTACAAATCATTTGCGAACCAATCATTTGTTCCTTTATAAGACACCATGTCACATGCCATTTCCCACCAATTTTTAGTACGACACTACAAATGATTGCACTAATTTTTAGTGCATTCATTTGTTTACTATGATTCTAAGATATGTTGAATTATTGTGTAGGAATGATCTGAAGTGTGTTTTCATAATGTGGTTACTATGCAGATTACTATCTATGGGTGACCTGATAGTAATCTATTTTATATAAAATTTGAAACAATGTTATAGAATTTTCTTTGAGAGAATAATTGAAATGACGAGAACTCGTGAGATTGCTAATCTAATTTTTATGTGAATTACAGATTATAAGTAAGGAAGCTGGTCTTCATCTTAATGAAGTGAAAATATAAAAAATCTATATCAGGAGGAAGTTGGAGGACATTAATAGCATTATATCTACGGAAGAACACGATGTGACTACCGATGTAGGTTTTGATAATAATAATAATCTAAGATCTCATGCCTTTGACTGATCAATTAGTCATCGGCTTTTGTGTTTGGAAATCTATGTAAGGATTGAAAAACAATGGTGAAGGAGACGAGGAAAAACAGAAATTGGAGGGCAAACGCGACGGTCTTCAATGGGATGGTTTGTACAATTCTGATGATTATAGTGACCCTGAGACTAGAGAAGCAGATTTTCAAAAGTACAATCAACAAGTTAAGGCAAAAGAGTAAGTCTCGCCTATAATTCCCTATCATATCTCAACTTTAATACATGTAATTTCATCTTAGCTCATGTAACATTTTTAGGGCTTCCAAGTTGATGACTTTTCCAAACTCAATTTTGTTTGGTACGTTTTCTCCTGTACGTGATCTTCCTGAAAATGATGAGTACCTCAATACATTCTCACAGTTAGCTATTGATGGTTAAAACAAGAAAAGTGTACGTCTTTTTTACAGATATTTTTATTTTTCATTTACATGTTTCTTTTATATATTCTAACCAACACTTTACTTATTTTCTTCCTATTGGAATATTTTTTTGGTTGTAGGGGGTTTACATTACGAACTTGTGAGGGTAGTGCGTGCAACTCTGTGGGTTTGTGCTGGCGCAGTATCTTATATCACATTTGATGCTAAGTTGGTTGTGAGAGATGTTGAAACCTTTCAAGCCATGGTGTATAAAAAGATACCTCCTCCTGATATAGAATTTATTAATGCAAACTTAAAGCTACTGACGAATCAAAGGTAAATTTTTGCACTTCATTAAGTTTGTGGATATAGATTTTTTATATTTTGCATAATCTGTATTTCATAAAGTGAATTTTAATTTGTAGGCTAGGAAGTTGATCATCTTTAACCAAAGTTACTTGGATATCATTATTTCAAAGAAACCATATCTTATTCAAGTATTTGAATAATTTATGATTGAAAGGACAATATTGTCATTTTTTTTAGTCTTTGATTAGTCTCCAAGCATGTTTGGAGCTAATTAATCATATTTAGTTATTAGTTGTCCTTTTTAGTCCTTTGGGTCATTACTTGGTTACCAAGTAATTTTTCTCCTGTAAATTTGGCATTTATTTATAAACACACTTGAATATTGAGAAAGAGGATATAGAGAGAGAAAGAAATTCATTTTCTTAGTTTAGTTATATTTGTTGGTGTTGTGTAGTTAGTAGTTGTTGTGTAGTTGTAATAGTAATGTTTCCTCATTCATAGATTCACATCAAATTTATTATCTTTATTTTATCCCAACAGGTACTTAATTATTTCCTTTGTCTCTTTACGTGACAAAAAAGGGGAGAAGTGTGTGTGTGTGTGGGGGGGGGGGGGGGCACATAGTATTGAGCATGTTGTAATACAAAAAGTGTTTGTATATTATTTTCATGTTTATTAAGAAGAATTGAGGAGAGTTACTTTAGTTGTTTGATGCTTACATGTATACTTTATTATATTATATTCACATGTTTCATCGTATTACTTTTATATTTTTCTATCTTAACATCACACATTGGTATTTGATGAGTTTGCTAGTGCGTGATAGGAAAATAGATACAAGAAGTTCCTTATAAGGTAGGTCCGACATTTGACAACAGTGCACCTAATAAAATACTTATGATTGACATTGCAGTTTTTATTTATTTATTTTTTTATAGTAATCACCTATCCAAACACATATAATATTTTAATAGACTTTTAAGTACCACCAACAGCAAATTCATAAACCAAGATCTAAACATGATAGTTTAGTTCATAACTAAACAAAATTATAAGAAAAGTTCTCATATAAGAACTCATATGACAAAAGTATAAGAACTCATATATTTGTATAACAAGACCTTAAGTGTTATATTTGCTATTACTCCCTCTTCTCTCTTCTCTTTTTTCTTTTTCTTTTTCTTATATTATTTTTTGGTCTATTGGGTTTTACAGAATCACGAAAAAAAACTCAAGAACAAGATAACTTAATGTCCCTTTCGGTCTACATATGAAAAATGAAAGGGAGAAAATATAAGAATATGTTATTACCTTAACAAGGCTCTGAATTCTTCTATGTAATATAAAGGATAATGGAGGAATGCGACAGTAATGCTTGATGGAGAAAACCTGAAAGAGGAGAGATGGTAGATGTCAATTCACATTTGCAACAATTTGAACCCACTGAAAAGAAAAACCAATCAAAATAGAGGATAAAACAATGAGTTTCTTCCCTAATTCACCATAAGCCAAAAAGAAATTTTATATCACTATACAAATTTTATGTTTCTAACGCACGCAAATAATTTTTTTACCAATAACAACATTCAATAACCTAATTTGATGAACCAAAATCAGTCAATCCATCTCCATAAGCACCATAATGAAATAAAACTCCAAGATACGTAATCAATTGACAACATAACAAAACAAATCGAGGATTACATAACTGTGACAACTCGCCATCCAAAATAGGGGGTGGCCAGCCCAATACTCCAAAATAACGGAATCATGGATGGAATCATTCTCAGCATCACAACAAAATATGAAGTATACGGGATAACCACTCCTTATTTCAGAAAAACGGGTTGCCAAAAATTTTTGGTTTTAAAGTTAAAGAAAAGAATTTAAACAACCCAACTAAAAAGAAAGTGGAAATCCAGATGAAATTATATTATATACCCTCAAATGTACAATAAGGGACCGAATATGCTGTCGGCCACAGACTCATACAATAAAATTAAACAAATTCATTAAGTACATAATACATTACATTAATCAAGTACAAAAGCTTGGGCCTTTCGCCTGAATAAAAAGACCCGATCTTATCTAGAGTGCAAGGATGACAGCAACTATTTCCAAATGCCCCGTAATACCCGCAAAGCATCACGGCTCGCCAAAGACACCGGGATCGAAATTCAAATCAGGCATCCTTGCGGCAGAATACCTGAGAGGATACAAGATGCAAGCACAACAAGAAATATGAACGGGTCAGGGCCCGATTCTATATGATTACCAGATGAATAAAGAGTATGACAGTTATGAATGATAAATCATGATGAAAAAGGAATAAAAATCTACTTACACAATTTAAAACATAACCTAAGCAGGAAAATAAAATGAATAACATTAATCTAAAACTTCATCATGCGTACCAATTATTTCATATATCTTTTCCTTACTAGGAAACATATATATAATTACAGTCTTATGCTCTTTATGGCATTTTTATCTCAATTTTACCTTTTTTAAAAATCCTTTCCTTATCAGGAAAATAATCATTTTCAAATGCTCTTTGTGGCATTTATATGTGCTCTTTGTGGAACTTCTTTATGCTCTTTATGGCATATCTCAATACATCAAGTCCCACTTGATTATGAATA
The DNA here is from genome assembly GCA_949130495.1 of Sambucus nigra. NCBI lineage: Eukaryota > Viridiplantae > Streptophyta > Magnoliopsida > Dipsacales > Adoxaceae > Sambucus > Sambucus nigra. The sequence continues at coordinate 89,192,712 of OX422222.1, read as the reverse complement.
GTTATATTTATATACATATAACGATTCTAAGACCGCCCGTCCGGGTTTCCCCACTGTGCGCACCCCTAAATGACCATCATCTTCCAGGGCCTACCATTAAGACAACCTGGGCACCTATAACGCAAGACGTCGGGAAGCGTCCATGTGCCTGCGGGATAGTCAAGACCACACCCGGAATCTCCTACCCATCGCAGAAAAATATATAACACAAACGCTCACATGGCCTAGGACTATATCCACCCTGCATTCATTAGTCAGGGGGCTTCACCTCACGCGCGAACTTCCCTTATGATGTCATTTAAAGAGGTGTGTTCAAACCATTTTATTTACCATTTTCAAAAATCAAGTAAATTATCATTTACCATATTCATGATTTAGTAAATTATCATTTACCGTCATCATTACCATATCCATTTCATTTCCATTTATACATGCATGTTTCATTTTATTTGAAACCATACTAATTTACATTATTGTAAATAATTCACCTTATTATCCGGAGCCATACGATAAATTATATTGTTACTACAACCTCAAAGGAGTAAATAAACTCTTAATTATCTCCAAACATTTTGGGGTATTACTTTAAAACCCCAATACTATCGTACCTCAAAGGAATGAGTAATCTTTCAATTTATTCTTCCAATATTCGTTGACGGTGTTATTATGAATCATCAAGATTTACATAGCTCAATTGAGCTTCTAAAGTCTCAAAAGCATAACTCTGCATCTCCTAGTTTAATAATAATCAACTAGAAGAAATAATGCCCTAACATCAATTGGCATATCCCCGAAAAAATCCCATATACGCACTTATATTCTAGGGTAGTTTCCCCAACTCATTTAGAACTCTAGGAATCTAAGTTTACTTCATACAAGAAGGTTCCTAGGTCCTACGCCTAAATAAAAGCATAAAAATTGAGTTAGAAAAATTAACTCAAAAACAACCTGATTTCGAATCGATTCTCCCTAGGGACGAATCGATTCGGCCTAGCGAATCAATTCGCCCAAACAACAAATCGGTTTGGACATCAAGACCTGGGATTCTACAACTTCCGAATCAATTCGGCCTTAACCCGAATCGATTTGGGTACCTAGACTTGGGAAACTGACTCTTAGCGAATCGATTCGCCCCAAGGGCTGAATCGATTCGGTCCTGCGATTTTGCCAAGAATGGCTACGAAGGGTTATGATCCCTAATTTCTCCAAACCCCAAATCTCTTCCATTTCACACACAACCAACAATATTTATCCACCCAAACTCATCCTACATGATTAATAACAACTACAACCCAAAGTTTTATCATCAAAACTAAGATTAGGGCTTAAATCCCATAAATTCCACATTTAAACCATAAATGTAAATACACAACTATCACACAATTTATACATCTTAAATCACATATTAGCAAGTAGAAAACTTGCCTTAGGGTTGATATCTCAGATTTCTTTGAGGTAGAAGCAATCCCAATCTTCAATCTTCCAATTCTCTCTCATTTCTCCATTTTTCTCTTCCTCTCTCTTTCTCTCCTTTTCTCTCTATGTTTTAAGACATAAAATGAGGAAATGAAATAAGGGGCAAGACTTAAAATCGTGGCTTAAGTCTAAAGTCTCCAACTTAAGTGGTTAATACCACATGAAAATGACTCCCAAATACGCGTTTAAGTTAAAACCAGGTAAAAGTGCCCGAAACCCAAAAATACAATATGGCACTAATTTTGACTGCCTCGGACATTTCGGGACTAACTACACCCTCTAAACTGGCATCCGAAAATTTTATACATTATTTCCAGTTCCAATTTCATTTAGACCATAATGTCATTTTAAATACATGACACTATAAATAAGAAACCTGATGATATTTACTTTCACATACAGTAAATATGCATTAATCTAGTAAATATTAACTTTTAATTTATTCAATTAATATTTACTCCAATCCCAACATTTTATATAATTACCTTATGCGGTAAATTAAATATGAAATTAGCCTCCTAAAAGCGAGGGTTGTTACAATAACAAAGAATCAAAATGTAAGAACTTGTGAATTAAACCCAAATGAGTCATCAATAGAATACTTCTCCATAGCATCTCTATCAAGATCAACACATACAAAAAAAAGGATGCGAGAGAGGAATTGCAAAACATAACTTCATTCTCAATAGATGCAATTTGACGAAGACCAGATTAGAATAATGACTTTGGGGATGAAAAATTAGGGCAATGTTATTCTGTGATTTTTATGATAAATAATCATACAACATCACAAGCTCAAGTCCCTAGACATATCAGTTATCAAATTGAATGATAAGAAATAAATGAAAAATGAAAAGATGTCATAATGAGAAAATAATGAAACAATGAATGATCCGAAAAAACAACATAATTTAACGATTTAGTCGGATAACTCACTTAAAAATCCTAAAACAACACAAAATTTTCATACAGATGAAAACTAAACGTAAAATGAGACTTAATCTCCATTAAAAAAACTCCCAACACTTTTATGACATCAAAGACATAAACATCAGCTACTTTTACAAAACCTTCTCCCAAATTAAAAGAAACAACCAATATCAAACATTAATAAACCCTAGAAATCGAAAACATATGACAAGTACAGATAAAATTTACCTCAATCGAAGCCTTTAAACCGATCGAGTGAGTTGCAAGAGAAATCACAATTGATTTGGAGATATCGGTTCATTAAGACTTCGCTGGTTTGAACGAATAAGATGAAAGAAGAATGGCGAAGAGGGTTAGGTTTTTCGTTGGGAGGGAAAAATGGGTGAGGGAAAAGTGTACGCATTTCTCTTTCATTTTGGAAAGGGCTAAAATAATGTATCACATTTTTTTTTTGTAAACTTAAATTAGTGCTTTTTCACAAAATAATTTATAAGCTTTTTCCATTTATTTCCCACATATGATCTTTTAGCTGCTTCCACCATGGAGGATGTCATTGTTGGAGTACTGACATACATGTATTTGATTATTTATCAATACACGATATATTATTTCTACATCATGGTATCAATGCACACAAAAGTGGCATCTACCAATTCTCTCTCTATATACATTTATACGTATATTCTGACACTGATATCTGGTCCATAAGTCATTGGTATCTAATTGCACGTAGGTAATATCTATTACAATTTGCCACAAAATAATGGTTTGTGGTAATTATTAGATCTCGCATCGAATGTACTGATACATAAGAAAAGGGTATTACATATTTCCTTTTTAATATATTATCTAAAAATAAGAGGTACTAAATGTAACATTGACATGCAAAGAATGGAATATCGATTTAACAATGGGATAGTCAATTAATATAACTTATATAAGTATCTACATAGTATCTAACCATATAAATATCAAGGTTATATATACATATGTATGTCAAACATTATCATGCTTTTGGATATATACCATTTTTTGTTATTATTCCACCTCTCAAGGTAGATTTTTATCCAGTTTTTTATATATATATATATATTTGAGCTAGTAATCATTCGTGTTATCAAAGATACTAGGTTAGTCTCTTCTTAGGAGATGCCAAGTCGGTAATGAGGATCGAGTGGTTGAGGCAATTACAAAGGGCCTATTTGTTTAATGGGGCTTTTACGGTCTAGTCCTTGGACTGAAAATTTTGGACAAAAAAACCAGGCCCAACAAATTTTAAACGATTACGTCCAACATATAAATACCCCGAAATTAAAATAAACACGCATTATTCAGAAATCGAAGCGCCAAAAACACTGTATTCACTCTTGAATCAAAACCTTAATCGTACCATCTCTTTGATCAAAACCCCAAAACGAATCTATTTCTCAATCAAATTTTAGTCAACAACAACATATAAATACTCCTGATCGAAGCTCTAAAAACTCTGTTCGATCAAAACCCTAACTCTCTTCGAATCAAAACCCTAGCTCTCTTCGATCAAACCCTAATCGTTACGATTCTACATTTTACATTCTAAATCAAATTCTTCCAAACACGACTAACAAGTATGTATACATTCTCTTATCACCTTTTTGTCCTTGTGTATTTTGTGTTCTCATGTGTATAAATTTGTAGACACATGGACTGATGAAATCACATTCTTCTTCTTCATGATATGTAGTTCATCATATATTTGTTTCCCTTATTTTAATTGCAAAACACACTTTTTGCATGTTAGATATATGTATTTCATCATTGTACTTTTCCTCCTGTATACATCATTTATCGAGGATTTATCAAGGACTAGGAATATATACATGATTGGAATATGTACATGTACAAGCCCTGTGTTGCGTGTACTATGTGTATTTTGCGTGTACTATCAAAAAGTACACGCAGAATACACAGAGTACACGCACATTGAAATTGAATTTCTCAATTCATTATGCGTGTACTTTTATGTTTTATACGTATACTCTATAAAATATTTATTTCAAATCCATATTTGATCAATCCTATGTTATTTTGGTCTGCGCCAGCAGCATTTGAATGATATTCCATGAGTTTGTAAGAAGTATTATTATTTTGTTAATATTTAGGAGTGTTTTTCGTCCGCGCCATCTCGATTTGAATGATGTGTTATTAGGTAATAATATGTATTATTGTGTGTACTTTTTCATTTTTTGCGTGTAGTTTGTTGAAAGTACACGCAAAAAATTCATAAAGTACACGCACTTTGACATTCAATTTGTTCAATCCAATATCCATGTACTAATGTGTATTATGAGTGTACTATTTTGTATTGTTGTGTTTTGATTTAGGAATCATACGATCAAGCATGTTCAACTACAAAACTGCTGCTTGCACGTTCGAAGATCTTAACAATACAAAACCTTTCACATTGACAGTCAATAGTACTAATGATGACGAAATTCATTTTCTCCTTCGCATCAATGATAGAGCTAAAAGGTTACTTGGTTTCTACTACTACTATAAAGACATTTACTACACTTTTGATGTGCAACAGCTTCAAGTAACTGAATCGAAAGCGAAGGATTTAGCTAAACGAATTGAGCAATATTGCCTAAGGGGTTTTGATAATGTTGGAGCTTTTAGCATTCAGTTATTGTATCACTTCATTACTGAATATGTTAGGAGTAGAGAATCATGGTTTTTAACTTGTCGAACAACATCTGTTAGGTATTACCATGAAACTGACTATATATATTATCGCCTTTAGCATGTATTTTGTTGAGACTTGTATAAATTGTTTGTGAGAATATTGCATGTACTTTTGTCAAATACGCTTGCATTTTATTATTTTAGTCTATGTTTTATTCTAATTCGCGTGTATTTTATTTTTTGTACATATCATTATAGGTTAGTAATTTAAAATTTGTTTGTAGATCAATATAATGGGGATGAAGATGAAGGCAAGAAGAGGAAAGAAACAAAAAAAGAGCAGTTCTGATGATAGTTCTTCATCCAGTTCCAGTTCTAGTTCTAGTGTGGCATTGAAATCTAAACGTCCTGCAAAGAAGACTGACCAATATCGGTAAAATATTGTTAGCTTTCTCCATAATTTGCATCAGATTAAAGATAAAATAAACAATAGCCATATTGAACTTCTTAAGAAGACTCCATTTTGGGAGCTTTTCAATGCCTACTACAGTAAGAAAGTAGTAGAAGTGGACCACAAGAAGACGGATAAAAATATTTTATCAATTATCGAGTTGTACAATATGGAAACCAAAAGTTTCCGTATGAAGAGTATGATTCCAATAATGCCAATAGATATAAGTGAAATATTTGGCATACCCCTGGTTGAGGGTTTAAAATCAATAAAACTGAAAAAGGGGCCGAATACTACTCAAAAATCTGGATTACAAGCGCGATACTTCGTAAAAAGAATAGGAAAGTTAGAAATATTGAATGGTTTGAAGAAATCAGTTGAATTGGAGACAGATGAAGGAATTGTTGATTTTGTTAAAATTGTGTGTCTCCACTTCTTGAACATGTTGTTTTTCTCCAACTCAAACTTCACCCTTGGAGAATTTTGGTTGAAATACATCGACGATATTGAGGAAATGAATAAGTATGATTGGGCATCTGTTGTGTATCAATTTCTCATACATTCACTTGACAAATCAGCAAGTTCAAAATCTAGCACAGTTACTGGATGTGTCATTTTTCTACTGGTGAGCAAAAAAACATCCTGATATTTCAAAATTTACATACCAATACTCACGTGTATTTTGAAAATACACGTGATATTTTCACGTGTATTTTGAAATAATGCAGTTTCATTCAAGTATTGTTTATAATGCAGTTTCATTCAGCTATTGTTCAGCTATTAAAAATAATGCGTTATTTGTATACAAGTATTGCTTATAAAATCCGTAATGACGAAATTTCGGAGTTGAAGAAAATGCTTGAAGAGTCAGAATTGAAAAAAACTGACCAGGTATCTATAAAATACAATAGATATATAGTACACGCTTTACATTCTAAAGTGAACTTAAATTATGTTGAAAGTACACGTGTATATTATAAATTTTATAATATACACGTATTTTATAACAGATGCGTGTATATTATAAAATACACGCATGTATTAAAATACAGGCGTGTACTTTATAAAATACACGTAAGAGAAAATGAATCATTGTTTAAAAAAATGCTTACAATCCAACATTCCTTGTTAAATATATCAGGAAAATATTAATAAACAACTCATGGATGAAATTTCAAGTTTGAAGATTGAACTAGCCTCAAAGACAGTTCAGGGCACCCCCAAAATATCCAAAACAAAAGACCTCTTACTAGAGGGAAGAAGAAAAGAAAAGCTGACAGCGAAATCGAAAAGCATGAACCAATTAAGGAACAAAAAGAGTCAAAGCTGAGAAAATGTCGTCTAACAATAGCTGAACAAATGAAAGAAACTCATTTCAAGCTTGCAGCAATCGAAGTATACAAATATCTCGATGAAGCTTCGAAGAAAAAGATTGAAGAGTTTAATCAAAAGGCTGAGCCAGGGTAAAGTTTATTGTTTTATGATTTATCACTTATCTAATTTATATTTTTTGGGGGGCCAAAGAATAAGGTTATTATTATTATATAATTCTTATTGATTATATAAAATGCAGGGAATTTATTTTCCAAGGGCTGGTTTCGTATGTCCCGTGGGAAGATTTTGTTTAAGTCCTCAACAATCAATAAATTTCAAGCCAAGTATGTAGTCCAAATATTAGACATCCATTAAATTTCAACATTATTATTTCCTCACCATTTTATATTGTGTGAAACAGATAATATTTGCCTTTAGTGAAGTATTGAGGTTAAAATTATCAGAGGAAGGGCTCTCCTACTCACACACTTTTTCTGATTATTGTTGGGTAAGTACAATTAAACCGAAAGTTTTGAGAAACAAAATTTCAGTTTTTTTTTATTAACACAATGTCTATAATTTTTATTCAAATAGAAGCTTGTAGCACAAATGAAGTCAATAAGAAGGGAGAGTTATACAGAGATTTATTTGAATACTTAGGCACTTGTAATAATTTGTTCATTGTACTAAGACATAGTGTAGGACATTTCACATTACGTGTGATATACAAAAAAAAGAAAATAAAGTGGTCCACATGGATTCCCTTCGACCGAACGACAAGGAAAAAAACACAATATTCTTCGATGATGCAAAAAAATTGGTTAGTGTATAAACTTAATTAGTAATGTTACTTGTCCTTATATTATACACGTTTACACGTGTATAATATAATGCATGTACTTTGTATTAGTTGCACATAATTACCCAGATTATCAAAGTACACGCATCATATTTTAAAATACACGTGAAATGAACTAATACAAGTTACGTCTACTTTAATATTATGTGTGTACTTTTAACTCATTAGGCAAAGTACACGCATCATATTTTAAAATACACGTGATATGAAAAAATAAAATATGCATGTACTTTTAACTCATTAGGCAAAGTACACGCATCATATTTTAAAATACACGTGATATAAAAAAATAAAATATGCGTGTACTTTAATATTATGCGTATATTTTTCACTCTTTAATCTTCATATACTCTTTTATTTGTATACACTAAATATTTATCTTCTTAACAGTTTTCTGTCTTCCAAAAAACACTGTGCTTATTGAAGACTGAAGCAGAAACAATGAAAAATAATGGTTTCAAAATTCAGAGGAAGTTTGATGAAGGTACACCAAATGAGTTTACATTGGATGATGATCCATTGACAGAGCAAGAAAAAAAGACAGTAGATTTCTTTCTGGAAATTGATCTCAAATTTGACCTAGTAAGAGACCATGAATGCCCTAAACAATAATGGGTAAGAAAAACTTCATTTCTAAAAATTACTAATTTGTATCTTTTCAAAAAATTTCATTCACATCATACTAATTTGTATATTTGTTTTATTTTTAATTTCAGGGTTGACTGTGGGGTGTTTTGCATGTATTACATTGAACAAATACGCAGAAACAAGAAAATGCAAAAATTGTTTCAAGGCCCTGACATGCTAAAACAAAGGGCATATGTACTCAGGAAAATTCTTCTATCAAAATTCTTCTTCCCCCGAAAGGAGAAAAAACTTCTATAAATTGTGATTCAAATACAAAACATATTTGTAATTTGTTTTGTGTTATATTTTTTATTATTTAAAATATTTATTACACCAAAATGGTTTTTTTCAGCTGGCGCAGACCACAATCCACGTAAGGTTTAGACAAACAATGCACCCAAGTGTTATGAAACAATGTACAAGCAGTTTTCACGAAAAATACAAGTGATAATAACCAAGTACACCAATGAATTTTTTAAAGTACACGCATTTTTACTAAAGTGCACGCACTGGTTAATATAATAATTTGTTATTATTTTAATTGAAAACTACTGTGAAGAATTCATTCAAGACACAATAACCAAAATCAATTTATTTAGTTCAACTACTTACTTCCCATAAAAGAGTAATATTTGTTCCTTTCTTAACCACTACATCTAGACTAAAGATAACATAATGGCTATTCTAGCAGAAAAGTTGAGAGAAACTCTTGAGAGAGATGAAAGAAAAAAAAAATAAGGCAAATTGAGGAAAATATTTCCTCATATGAAACTGCCTTTGAGCAGTTTCAAACATATGTGAGGGAAGGCTTCTGGACTTCTACCCAATCCCATAGATTTATTTGATGTGGATGAGGACCCTCCTCAAACACATGAAAACCTCATGTCTTTCTATACACAAGAAGTTTCCATGAAAATCGCCAAGCTCAAGGAGAAGAAGGCTCTCCATGAAGGCCTTGTAGCTGTCATAAAAGAAGAGATTCGACACTGGTCGAATTTAATTGACTCTCTTCCTGACACCCTAGATGCCTTTGACAAACATCCCTAGTAGAAGCATTCTTTAGTTTTTTCAGCTTTCGTTATATGAAAAAATTGTACTTTGTTTTTTTGTTTTTAATAAAAAAATTATTTCTTTCATGCATGTGTTCTCAGTTATGTCATACACCATATAGTAAAGTACACGTGAACCCTTATAAAAAGGATCACGTGTATTGTAAAAAATGTAAACATTAATATCATTTCATGTAAAAAAATTAGTATGTCAAAATATGATTGCGTGTATTATAAATTATAATACACGCAAATTTTTATAAAGCGCAAACAAGATATTGTCCCAAAACATTTTATAAATGCGTGTACTCTATATATTACACGTGTACTTTATAAAGTACACGCATTGTCTATAAAGTACACGCATATTGAAATACTTGTATAATAATGCCGCTGACGTGGACCATAATACACATAGGAGTTTAAGAATATGAGTGACCCAAATGTCTTATATAAAGTACAAGCACATTGTAATGTCCAAAATCATTTTCCAAGTAGTACATGAATTTATATACGTCTACTTGATAAAATTAAATGCATAATACATAAAGTAGACGTATATTGAATTAGATTTTTGTCATATCAATATGCGTGTACTTTGCTAAAACATGCATTTATACTTATATTTATATGCGTGTACTTTAATTATCAATGCGTGTACTTCATAAAGTAAACATACATTTCATCAAGTACACGCATATTATATTTATATTATGCGTGTACTTTAATTATCAATGCGTGTACTTCATAATGTATATAATATTATATTTATATTATGCGTGTACTTCATGCATGTACATCATAAATGCGTGTACTTAATAAGTGTACTTTATTAAGTACATTTATATTTAAATGCATGTACTTTAATTATCAATGCGTGTATTTCATAAATATTTAAAGAGTCCTATTGCAACTGAATTTTTGACATAATTTTTTATCGAAATTACACGTGGCAGTGTGTTATTGGTTTGTTCTTTGGTCCCACTGGCGTGGACCCCACAAAAGAACCAATAGAAACCCTCCACCTCATTCGGTAATTCCACTTTCGGTAAAAAATTCGGTCCCAATATCATTTTTCATATTTAAATCCGTGTACTTATAAGTCTACTTTATTAAGAACACTTATATTTAAATGCGTGTACTTATATTTAAGATGCGTGTACTTAATAAGTGTACTTTATTAACTACACTTATATTTAAATGCGTGTACTTTAATTATCAATGCGTGTACTTCATAAATATAATATAATATTATATTTATATTATGTGTGTACTTCATGCATGTACATCATAGAGTACACGCATATTTCATCAAGTTAATCTCAACTAAATGTCATTAATAAAGTACACGCATATTAAAATGATCAAATTCATTTTTAAATGCGTGTACTTTATGTACTCTATGTGTACTTAATAAAGTACACGCATAGTCTGTAAAGTACACGCCTATTGAAATACTTGTATAATAATGCCGCTGGCGCGGACCATAATACACATAGGAGTTTAAGAATATGAGTGACCCAAATGTCTTTTATAAAGTACAAACACATTGTAATGTCCAAAACCATTTTTCAAATAGTACATGAATTTATATACGTCTACTTGATAAAATTACATGCAGAATACATAAAGTACACATATATTGAATTAGATTTTTGTCATATCAATATGCGTGTACTTTGCTAAAACATGCATGTACACTTATATTTATATGCGTGTGCTTTAATTATCAATGCGTGTACTTCATAAAGTAAACGCACATTTCATCAAGTACAAGCATATTATATTTATATTATGTGTGTACTTAATGCATGTACATGAATAAAGTACACGCATGCTTTTATAAAGTACACGCATATTGAACTGACCAAATTCATTTTTAAATGCGTGTACTTTATGTATTCTATGTGTACTTAATAAAGTACACGCATATTTCATCAAGTACACGCATTGATAAAATTTCTTTGGACATCAAAATGCGTGTGTACTGTACATAACATGCGTGTACAAAGGTAAAGTACACGTGAACATCAGGAAAAATGATCACGTATGTTTTATGAAAAATATGTGTACAGCAGCACAAAAAACAAACTAAAAAATGAGACTTAAAAATAAATTACATTCATTTATGTGAAACAAATGGTTTATTAATTAATTTATTCAATCAAATGGTTAAAATGAATGAATTCAACAATTTTAAAAATAGTTAAATGGGTTCCTTATAAGTAGACCTGCAATGACCCGTTTTACTACACCACGAGCAAGTAACTTCCGTTACTGTAATCTCACCATAAGACTTTATTCTCTTATTTCTTGGCCTGCCTGTCGGTCTCTTAGTCATTGGTGGAAGGACAGATGGATTTTCAGGAATAGGAATATTTAAGGAAATCAAATCAGGAAGAGGAACTATAGGTATCGAGTATGATTTTCTGTAGAAAGATATCTTATAGTACTCCTCAATATAATCATAAATACTGGTCCCTTTCCTCCGCACAACACAAACAACATGAGAACAGGGAAAATATCTAATCTGCCAACTCTTACAAGAACAAGTCCTTTCTCCTAAGTCAACTGTTGCTCGCACTTCTGAATGAATTCAAATACATTTTGACTTGAGCGACTAATAGTCCAATGCCGGCTTTTATTCCAATTTTCATTCAGTAACTTTTGAAAAAAAAGTACATAGCTCATTTGTCCAAGTGTCAGACTCAACAAGTTTGTTTGCATTGAAATTCATAATCTTCACTCTCAATTTATCAAGCATATTCATTACTTGTAAATGCCTTTCCTCCAATATCCATGAATTGAATGACTCCGCAACACTAGATGCCATGCCACCATACCGTTTACCTGGGAAATATGCACAGGACCAATTCTCGGGAGGCAAACTATCAATGAAATCGGCAATAGCAGCTCCTCCTTCCTTCTTCAACGCATCAATATTCTTGTGAAATACATCTATTGAGACAGCATAAGCACAAGACAAAAAATCTTTAACAATTTTCTTTCGAAATCCAGCACAATTCCCACGAATTTTCTTTTTTATATTCCCTTGTAAATGATGTATACAATAGGAATGTGCAGACAACGGGAAGACCCTCGAAACAGCTTCAAGTAATCCATTGTTTCGATCTGATATAAATGTTATGTTTCGATATTGCTCAACTACTGCACTATGCAAATTGACAAGAAACCACATCCAGTTATCTTCGATTTCGGAATCAACAACAGCATATGCAACAGGAAAAAGTCCTGAAATATAAAAATATATCAAAATTAAAATAAATAACATATCCATGTCAACACTTTGTAAATTGATGCTGCTGGCGCAGACCCTAAAACATATGGGAAATATATTATGTGTTTAATTTAAATTGTTTATTAATAACAAGACAAAACATAAAAAAGTACCGTACCCATGATAAAGATAAAAAGACATGCACGTTTACTTTCCAATATTTTTCTTGGATTTATTATTAATAACACTAACATCAACATACACGCATAAAAATGTAAAGTACAGGTGAACTAAACAAAAACATTCAAAGGTACTTTACATTTTTAACATGCACTTTGCTTTATTATTTCTAAATAACAACACCTATCATCAAAGTACACGCATAAAAATGAAAAGTACACGTGAAATTAACAAAAACATTCACGTGTACTTGACATGTACTATGCGTGTACTTTGGTTTGTATTCAACATAACATTATCATCAAAGTACATGCATAAAAATGAAAAGTACATTGTAATACCCCGTACTTTTGGCTATATTTATTTTTGGGATTAATTAATTAAATGCGTATTAATTGGAAATTAATCCGGGTTATAAATACTAATGAGATGCGAGTTGGTATTTGATTATATGCATATATGATTATATATGAATTTGGAATTATGAAACTTGTCGTGAGATTTATATACGACATTTTAGAAATTTTGTTGAGACGCGTGGGACCGCCGCGTCACGGTGTAATATTTTGATAATAAAAGTGAATTTAAAATCTATAAACCATATGGTCATTTTGAGTGCGCCAACGCGTCCGGAAAGGTCGAGATAGTCAGAAAACACTAGCCGGGGGTATAGTTTGGATCCCGGGATATTTTTAGGCCATACCGGCAACTTAAAGGGTATTTTGGTAATTTTACATTTTGAGGAATTAAAAGTGACGAAAATTGGTTAATTAAATCTGATGTGGATTTGACCCACTAAGCCCATAACCAACCCATATTAACCTAGAAGGCTACGTAGGTTATCATTTAGGTTTTCTAAGTTTCCCCAAATCAAACCCTAGCCACCTTAAGCCACCATTGGAGAAGGAGCTTGGAGAGAGGAATTTCTGCAGAAAACTGCATCAAACCTACACCAAAATCAGAAATCAAACCAAGGCAAGTGACTTTATTCCATTTAAATTCAGAGAATGTCTTTTCCATGTTAGAAATTGAAGAATTTTGATTGTTCTTGAAAGATTAAATGAAAACCCATGTAGTTGGAGTTTAGAACTTGAAAATTCGGAAGAGAATTGCATGTAGAATGATAGGTAGAGGATTTCTCTCATAATAATTGTGATTAGAAGAAATTAAACGGATTAAATTCTGGGATTTGATGATGATATATATCTAGGGTTCATGTTCTTGATAAAATTGGGGAAAAGTATACAATCTTGTGATTTAATGATGTTTAGGATGCATTAATGCCTTAAAAGATGTTAGTTTATGACCTAAGCATGTTTTAGTATGATTAGAGGACTTAAATCATTGTTAGAACGAACTTTGGAGAAGGATTGAGGTGTTAAAAATGGTGAGAAACGTAACTTAGAAAATCTGGGACGAATCTGGCAGCTCGTTAGAAGCCCCTACCCAGGTCGTTCGAACGAACTCGTTCGAACGAGCTTCTAACGAGTTGACCAGTCGCTGCTAACGAGAATGGATTTCGTTCGATATCTCGTTCGAACGAGATATCGTTAGAAGGTACAGTTCGTTCGAACGAACTGGGACCTCGTTCGAACAGCCTCGTTCGAACGAGACTTCTAACGAGTTGGCAGAGGAATCTCGTTCGAACAGTCTCGTTCGAACGAGACTTCTAACGAGTTGACAGTTTGGTCCTTTTTGGACTGTTTTGACTTTTGGAGTTCCGTAAACTTGTTCGAGGATATAGATGACCTTCCTAAGATGATGTAAGGATAGATTTGGGACTTTTGGGTTATTGAGAGGAGTAAATTATATACGAGAGTTATATTAAATGGACGGTTTGGGTTGAGACGTGAGTGTCCACTATGACGTGAGAATGTATTATGGCGCGTATAATTACAAACCGGAGTAAAATAAGATGTGATAATTATAGTTAGTACGAGAGTGCAATATGCACTACGATTAAAATACGGTATTACTAAGATGTGTGTTTACTTAGTATTGGTATATAAATTGTGTGTATGACATACCTACCATACTTGCTATCACGGGAGGTTGCGTTCGCTTAGGACCCTCTAATCCTTGTGTGCCTACGGGGGGGATATATACTGGTACCTCGATGAACATAGGTCAGAGAAAGACTTATTGGGATGTTAATAAGTCCGCTGATCGTGGGAGCGTAGGTATGTGCGTGACCCATGTGATGTGACTGTGTTCGCCTCCACTATTTGTGATTTGTGTTATCTGAACTATTCCTGAGAGATTCGGAATATGTGATCCTTATGTACGTGATGTACCGGGATGGATAGCAGAGTATGTGTGCACCGCAGCTTAGTTCTTGGGGTGCTCGTATTGTATATTTATGATGTGAATAATATACACTTAATTAATGAGAACCTTCATGTTAATGATGTGAATATAATTACGGTATTGTTTCGATAAATAAAATGAGTTAGCTGATAGAGAAATATATTGCATATTGAGCATCTGAGTTTACATTAAATCCCTATCTAATTACGAGCGTTATATGTTAATAGAACCGGGTAATAAGGGTAGAAACTATTACAGTCTAGCTAGTTATGATGTCACTTAGCTAGTGGTTTATATCGTTGTAGATGGGTACTTACGTTAAGAGTGCACAGTGAGACGAGAGGTGAGAATATCATGTGAGTGTACGTCCTAACATGTACTTTGCATTTAATGTTTTTAAAGCACTTGCAGATTTTTAAAATATAACTCCACATTCGGGTTCTGACCCGTTTGCTTTTCAAATCTTTTTCTTGTAAAACCATTTTAGGTGCCCAGCCACAAGGACACCAAGCATAGGATACTCATTCAGGTGACGAGCTGTAGCTGTTTGTGGAGGCTACAGGGATTTGCATGTAGACGCTTCTATCTTTTGGATTCCAGAGTCACTGTCTATCAGTTGTAGGGCATGTTGCCCATTTCTATTTAGAGATATCTTTTACATTTCAGTTCTCAGACTTTAGCATGTATTATTTCAGTATTCGGTTATTTATTTCAGTTATGGGATTGTAGTGAGGAGTTTTTCCTCCAGACTTTATTTACTCTATTGTGATGGTTATTCGTTTTACTTCAGTATGGTGAATGGTGTTATTTATTTCTTCATTACACTTGTTGCATGTTAATCAGACTTAAATTAAAATTTGGCAACTTACTTTTTAAATACTAGGTGGTTAGTAATCTTTAAAAGGTTTTCGACAGTGATGCTATTAACTGAGCCAACTTGGCATTTGAATTAATTTAATAAAGGAGTAGCTACCCGGTATTTAATTAGTCGGGGTGTCACATACATGTGAAATTAACAAAAACATTCACGTGTACTTGACATGTAAAATGCGTGTACTTTACTTAGTATTACACACAACATCATCATCAAAGTACACGCATAAAAATGAGAAGTACACGTGAACTTAACAAAAACATTCACGTATACTTGACATGTACTATGCGTGTACTTTACTTAGTATTACACATAATAAGACATATCATGAAAATACACGCAGAAAAATGAAAAGTACACGTGAACTAAAACAAAGACCTTCAAAGGTATTTTATATTTTTATGCTTGTATTTTGATGATATGGAATGGAACAAACAAATGTCAATGCAATACACAAAATAAAATATTTACAATTAATTTACCATTGTTCTCATTCCTTGCAGTAGCTGATAGTATTGTTCCACGATAACGGCTCTTCAAAAAGGCACCATCAAGAAATAAAACAGGTCTGCAGTATTGAAATCCATAAATACATCCTCTAAACATTACAAATATTCTCTTGAATTTTTTACTCTCATGTTCCACGTCAAGGATGCAATGTGACCCAGGATTATACTGCAATAGAAGGTCACGATAATTATTCATTAATGCATAAGAAATCTTTTCATCACCATGTATATCAACAGCAACCATCTCTTTCGCACGCCATGCATGTTGATAAGCTATATCAAGACCATAATTCTTCTTCATATCTCTAACTACATCAATTGGTCTCAATAGCGGGTTATCTCTAAGATCATCAGCTACTAATGTTGAAACCAACTTGGAGGCTATCATTTTGGCTGACGAACTACGAAAGATATCTCTATATGTATGCTCATTATTCATTACACGTATGTAAAAGTATCAATTTATTATAGATAATGAAGCATGAATTCTCCACATACAATTCTCAGTAGTCTTTTTAGAGCATTCAGCCGTCACTCGAGTTTTATCATTCTTCAAATACACATACTTGAACCCAACCTCAACGGCATACTTCGCAATTTATCCCGAAATTCCACTACACCTCCTTCAAAACACTGTTGCTCATGACTTATATAAGTCTTCCAATCATTCGAAAGATAGACTTTCGACTTACTTGGCTCCACACCTCCAAGATAAAAGTCATTTTCAATGCAACTATTAAAATCATTTGCAATGTTTGATGATAAAGACTCTAACCTCTGTGTATTTGTATCACCACTGTCAACCGTCTCAGAACTTGTATTACTGCAGTCAACCCCTTCAAAAATTCGATTAGAGCATTCAACCCGTTCACGACATGTATTACATGAAAATGGTAATCAATCAATGGCATATATCCAAATGAAATTAGCTTTCACGATCAATTGAGACCGCAACATACAACAAACATCGTTGTCACAAACCAACATGAACTGACATTCATCACCAAATGACCTCAATGAAAAACTCCCACTTCTCAAATTAGTAAACCTAATACACAACTCATTGCATATGAAATCTAATGAGCTATCTTCAAATATTTCAATATAAGCCATATTATCCAAATAAGAACACATTGCTATTACACTACTTACCATAATGTCCTGCAGTAAAACAGAGACGAAAAACATTTACTTCAAGGTCAACAATTCTAAAAATGTGTGCAATAATTTAATGCATGAAATATCAAAATATTTATTTATAATTAATATAAAATTACAGGCACTATTTAAAAACCTATACATGAAGCAATAAAGCACACACATATTTTCAAAAAATCAATCACGTGTACTTTATAAACACCGCGTGTACTTTGAAAACTGATATTGAACTGGTTATTTCCGATGGCGCAGACCTATATCAATAAGTGATTCAATACCAAATCAAAATCAAGGACTCTTAAAATTAGAATGAAACATCAATAATATTCATTCAGCGCATTCAACTAACAATTACAAATATTGATAAATATAACTTATATATGAAGAATCCAAACATAAATGCATAAAAAACACAAAATCAAAACATATACATATATAACATATAAAAAGTTATTCAATCACATGAATGAATATTGCAATGAGTCTCTTGAATAAAAAAATGACATATACTTACTGTAATCGATCGAAAATAGAAAAATCAATTGCTGATAAAGATAAACTTACAAATGATAGAGCCAAGTGATACAGGTAGAATCGATTATAGGACAGACGATCAAAGCATAAGATTGATGTTATTTTCGATTTCGGAGAATATTCGTTAGTTGCAGAGAAAACTCCAATAGCCGATTAGGTTTATGATTTTTTTAAATTGAGAGTATTTATATGTTGGACCTAGTCGTTTAAAATTTGGTTCACCGGTTTTTTTGTCCAAAATTGTTAGTCCAAGGACTAGACCGTAAAACCTATTGTTTAATTTGGAATAATCAGGATCTCTTTATATGTTAGTCTAATAAGAGGAGTTGGCATCTAATAGTCCCATAAAAAAAAGGGCAAACAGTTCATATAAAAGCGTTAAAACAGCAATTTATTCTGCAATGATATCACATTTCAGCTCTAGACTGTTTGAAGTATAAACTTTACAATATAACATACAAACAGGACTACACTTTTCAAGTTTCTGAACAAATAGCCAATCTTTTCTCTCTATGCTGCAAACTGCTCCTAAAACGTAAAATAAAATAGTTAAATTAACCACATCAAGCAATGCTCCTAAAAAGTGGTAAAAATAAAATACATTTAAAAAACACCCAAAACAAAATCATAATTGTAACTATGACATAGCAATCCTTTCTCGGTTATAAGCTTCGAAACCCTGATAATTTCTCGTTGACGCCCGAGTCCATTCCAGACTGGCCAAGTCACGGGGGCATCGAAATCAAACAATCCACTAATCCAGCGATAAAAGAATGTACACGATAAATATCATTACGTTCCATTTCGTTCGGGTGAATAGTATTTACCTGGGTGAAAGGTAAAATAGTAATAAGATTCTTTTAACTTATTTGGAGTTAAAAATTTTGTTATTATATAAAATTGTAAATATATTAAGTAACTTTGGAGAACAAAATTTAATTGAACTCTTTAAAGACTTTTCACCCTTGAAAACATGTTTCATCCGAACCAAAGGAAGTCTCAATGAATCCTTCACAGTTTCTTTGGCAAGTCGTACGTTTTTTTAAGGAATTTCGTAGCCAATATATCATTTCGGTAACACAAAACTCGCAAGATCGTGTTTGGTTCGCTCGGATTCCATTGACCTGAAGTTGGAGGCAATGGAAGCCTTGATTTAGCCGAAGAACCATAGCCATCCAGTGTGGCAGCTCTGAGCTCCTCGATCAGGCTTTCTGTTTCGGTACGAAAAAGGGGAAAGACACGTTTTACGGTGACCGAAAACCTATCGATCAATTCAACCGGCAATCCGTCCCCATTCGACCAGAACAAATCTGAAAGAAACTTAAAATCCTCTTCTATTATCACCGAATCATGAAGAGTAAAAGCACGAGAAGGGCCTCCGGCTAGTAAAACCAACAAAAAACCATCGAAAGAGGCTTTCATTATGTCGGTAATTACACGTGTACGCACTCTATCGTGCACGGTTTCTGATATAATCTCTAAATTTTGCTCGAGTTCTTGAAGGAAAGGTTCAATTCTCGAAGAAGAAACTTCCCCCACATAGAGACTGTCCCAAAAAACATGACTTAGGTCCTCAAATACAACCTTGTATGCGGTTGCTTCACATAGTTGCTGGATCCCTTCGACACACGAAGCAGCTGAAAGATCAAATTTTTTACCGAACCCATTTGCGGTATTATCGGATCCATTATTACCCAGATTGGTAATTATCCTCTTTTCAAGAACTTGAAGATCTTTCCTGATATGCTGCAAAGTGTTAATGCGAACGCATAGGTGAGGTATACCAAATGTATCCCCATTCATAGTACCAACTTGAAGTTTCTTTTGAACCAAACGAGACTTATCTTTCTTCTTAAATATACCATGGAG
Organism: Sambucus nigra; assembly: GCA_949130495.1. Taxonomy (NCBI): domain Eukaryota; kingdom Viridiplantae; phylum Streptophyta; class Magnoliopsida; order Dipsacales; family Adoxaceae; genus Sambucus; species Sambucus nigra. The sequence goes on along the minus strand of OX422222.1, from coordinate 89,172,673 downwards.
TTTCGATCCGGTTGTACATCTTGTCAAAGCAGGCATGGTTGGAAGAAAAGTACTTCGAGATCCTGCAAATCACATGATAGTTAGAATTGACTCTGAGTATCAATTTTGGTTTTAGGTGAGACAAAATAACACATTATTTAAGGGGAAAAGGGGAAATTAATGTTTAGTCCCAAGGAGCTAAGTACATTTTGTACTAGTTTACCTTTTTCTTTTTTGTTCAATAAGTCCCTTGTCTATTTTTTGACAATTTTTCTTAGGGTTTCAGAGACGGGAAGAAATAGTATTTGTGGAGTGTTTTATATGGTGGGATACTTTTTAGAACAAAATAAAAAGGTTTGGACTAATTGTCATATGAAAAATGTCTAGGGAGACTTTTCGTCGAGTGACCCAGAAAAATATTAGGTTTCGACAAACTTATTCAACGAGTAGCTAAGATTTCATCCGTTTTTGTATAAACATGCAAATAATGCAGATTTGGGGTGATTTTGTTAGTATATAGGTACAGGTAATGGTTTTGGATGATGGTGCATACGACCCAACTGTATCAGTTCCGTTTCGGCCTTTACTTTGAATGGTTCATATAACATGGGAGCGTTATATTTGAATTGTTTAAACTGTCTAACCACAATAATGATTGAGGTTACTCCAATTTTAAGCCAATGAATAATATAATTTCTCACATATTGGCTTTCCCTCTGAAAGATATCACTTCATCTCATACTCTCCTCAGTTTTATTTTTTATTTTACCCATGCCTCTTTTGAGCACCTGACTAATCAAGACCTTCCAAGTCCAATCTAAGGTATGTTTGGACCCTCATCTTTTTCACCTTTTTTTTCTTCTCTCCCCTAACAACCTCCTACTTTATTGCACCTAGAATTTTGAAAATCAATAACCACCAAAATTTTATAACATTTAATTTAAGAGCCTCTCCAATTTTACAAATTATATTTTGGATCAAAAACTTATTTAAAATTAAACATGGCCAGGGGTCATGCCGTAGACATGGGCTGTTTCGTAGCCACAAATAATGCCATAAACATGTGCACATGAATGAATAGTAGGCACAGATTTTTGCTAGTAAATTCATATGGATGGATATGTAATATTTACCGCAGTCGGATTTCGCCTTTAGTATGTACTGTTGAAGGCATCTATCAAGGCCACTTATCAATTCGGGAACTAGAACGGGATGCATCGGTATTGGCAATAGAAAGAATGCTTCTAACGTTTCGTCGATGGTCCGTAGCACCTCCACAGCTGAGGGGGCAAATCTCTCCTTGTTTGCTTGTGAATTCCACCTCTGTAAGCAAGGGATTAGTAATGTTAGTCCAAAGAATTATATCATAATTTTTAACTTAAAACCTCATTTAAAAATCAAAATCAAAATAAAGAGGGGCGTCAAAGAATGTCTTACATATAATATAGATAGTTATAGATTATAGATATTAACTAAATGTGTAGTAAATACTAGTAAGTACTAATATCATGCACAATCCCATATAAAAATTACTGTAGTCTCTTGTTCTCTCAAACATTCGAATAAAAACACAATATTTTTCCTCATAGCTTCTCCTTGGCTAATAGACATTGGAAGTTGGCTCGAAACTTACCATTGATCCTCCTAAGCCACACTTGGGCTGGCTAAGTACAGCCCAAGTTCTATGTGCAACCAACCCATATTTCAAATATCAAATTTGGTCCAAGTACAACCCAATAATAGAGTCTCGACTTTCCACATATCACGCTTAATTAATACACATTTCCATCCAACCAACAATTTATAACCAATTTAACCCTCACATTGCGTCCAACCAAAATTTTCAGTCCACACCAAAACTCTCTCTCTCTCTTTCTCTCTCTCTCTCTCTCTCTCTCTCTCTCTCTCTCTCGTCTGCTATTTCACTGTAGGTTCTTTGTCGACTATCAACCGTCGCGTTGTCACTTCCTTGTTTTCATCCTCTTTCTTCGTCATCTCAGTAACAGTGAACCAGCTTATGCAAGACTTGGGTTACAAAAATGTATTCAAAACAGTAAAAGTTTTTCTTTATGTGAATTACCATCCTCATCCTGTAGGTCATTGGAATCTTATGTCGGATAATAAAAGTCACCCAAAGTCGGATCGAATATACATTTCAGATTTACAGCAAGTTAAGCTTGTAAAGTACTTTAAAACTAGATATTTTACTTTATGCAAAAGTTGTTCATTATACAATGTATTTTCATATGTTTGGGTCATGGTCTTTGCAGATTTCCCAGCAGCACCAATAAGAAGTAAAATACAAATAAGAATTATGGCATTCAATCTCATATTGTGAGAAACGAAGAATTTCTAGGAGCACTAGCATGAGCAAAAATGGTTGAAAAGTCTACTATTTGAAAGAGAGTAAAACAACCCAAAATCCCAAGAGCTTGCTTTTCTCGATCAAGCATTCCTGTGCTTAGCAAAGAGGTAGTATCATTTAGGGTAGCAAGAATCTAATTTTCGGATAAGCCGACGCATCTCTTGGTCACTGTCTGTATGTGGTAGGGCCTGGCCAACTACCCGGCCACCGCTTTAGCTCATCTCTTGTCAACGCTAGAACTTTTTAATAAATGATGCCATTCCCGGCTTGCTAAGTGAAGCTCAATCTCTCTTTATTAGTTCAGCGCTAAGATGTAGAACTAGATCGTATATGGGTCAAGAGATCTTCAATCTGGAATTCTCTTCTTAATATTGCAATCCGTAGTGAAAAATTACTCTACAAAAAATTCATGAAGTTGTTGAAAGTGAAAAGTTAAATTTATCAATGTTCTAATTTCTGAAAAGTTAACATTCTCTTCACATATGACATAGATTTACTTATTGTCTACATAGTTCATAACACAACTGAACAGTGGCCAGTCGGTTTACCCAAAAAAAGACGATTGAACAGGGTACAGTGTTGAAATGTATATAGTTCTCAGTTGTTTACACACGCAGAGTTCAGTACCGAATATCAGAAACACGAATACGTCACATACATAATTGTCAAAGATAAGTATCACCTATCGAAAACTCTATGTATCGTGTACTGTATTGGGATACGTATCGTAAGATACTCTGCAAGAAATTAAACAAAATTTATGAAGAAAATGAATGTAAAGAGAACACATTATAATTAACTATACAACATATAATGGTTTAAAACAAATTATATGAAATTGTCTATAATGGTAAAGAATACATTAAAAAATGGACTTTTCAATTTAATTTAATACTGCAAAGAGCCAAAATTACAGTTTTGAACTTTTAATTTCCCCACAAGTCATAGCCTAAAAAGAGAATCCGAAGGTGTCATTTATCATCACATTCTTATATAAAAGTCTCCGGAAGATAACAACTGTCAACAAATATGTTCAAAGAAATTCGTCCTCACCATCATCAAGGTTTAATTCATCATCTTCAACTATGATCCTCTCCTCCTCTTCTCTCCTCCTCGATTTTCCTTTCCTCCTACCATTCAAGCTCCTTGGTCTTGTGTAAAGAAAAAGCCAATCATGCAAATATGCATAATTAGTAAATAGTAGTAGATTAGTAGTAACTATTAATTCATATGCCTCAATCATATTTTACTTTTTTTTGTTACTAGCTCCTTTATCCTGGAAGCGTTCATGTACATCTAACCATGAGTTGTCTTTGGGAATACATGGATCTTCCTTCTCGGTAATCAATTCATCATCAGGCTCGATATCCGATACAAATGGGATCATGTGTCTCACTCCATTGTTGTCACTTCAATTGTTTAATCTCAAGTTGAATGTTGTACTTCACAAAGACTAAGAGCATTCTATCTTTGTTATTCCTCTTCTTTGAGTGTAACCACATGCTCCAATTTCTCTCACCTCCTATGACATTACAAGTGAGGCTTAGATTTCTTATTTTGGAGCTCTTTTCACTCTTCTCCATAATTTCCCCACCATATCCCTAGAATAAAAAACTCAAATATAGCTAAACGGTATTCGCAAAAGTGAACATGTGGGGAGATTTTGCACAAGAGGAAGCAAGTGGCGGATCGCACAAGAGAGAGAATTGAGAAATGTTAATAGAATAAAAGGGTTTAGTTAGTTTTTGATTTTTTTGGTCCTTTTCCAAAGGCTGAGACAGGAATTGTACAATTAATCTCAAAAGAGTCCAGAATTAAAGGTTTTTTTGGTAGCAAATCCGAAAAAACTCAACCTGAAATTTTGACTATATCGTGTTATGTACGATGCGCGTATCGTATCGCAGTACACAGCGATACAATTGAGATATATTGACATTTCCGATACAGAGGTTTGATTCGTATCGTTAACCATGTGTATCGTGTATCATATCGTAACTATATATCGCGTATCGTGCGATAATAACTATGCTTACATCTTCAATCCCACAATGTGTGGCTTCCCAATCCGATACCACAAGAAGATATTCATATTTTTGCAGCTTGAGTTCAAGTTTTTCCATCAACACACATTCAATTTGGGGTTTGCATGTTTTAAGAATCAAAAGGCAAAAAATAGAGGGAAAAATGAAGAATTTTCAATATGTGAAAGTTTAAATTTAGATTTTGGCATGTATTGACTAAAATTTCATTGAAGGGTACATAAGACATTTCCTTTTAGAGGTAGTTTGGTATAAAAAAAATTCATTTAACCATTTGTTGTACATAGTCCGTTGATGACTGCAAATATAATTACCCTTTAAATATTTTTCTAAAATATTTCGGAATTCTTTTAAAAAACCTAAAAGAATCTGCAAGTAAATTTCATAATAAAAATAGATATACAATGGGTAAGAATTGAAAGAGAATCGGAATATAATTCAGCTGCAAGTTGCAACTCAGATCTTTATTTTGAACAATATGCGCTTCATATGTCGTCAATGGTTGAAATGGGCAAGTGAAACCATTATTCGCATCGCAGATGAAGATATACAGTTTGCACAGTACCTCACCGCCACACTCCAAAATGGAAAACGAAGCTTTAAAACTGGAAATGGATTCATGTTAGCGAATTAATACTTAACCGAATAAATTAGAATTGAACAAAATAGAATTTGGTTGCCCAGACGAGAGAGAGAGAGAGAGAGAGATGTGCATAGTAGTTAATTGGACAAGTGAGGGATAGAATAGATAATTTGTAATGGGAATGTTCTAGTCCATGTGATGTCATTAGTAATGTCACCCCATGACATCACATGTCACCTAAGCATTCCTTATTGGGCAAGTAATAGCCCCTTTCTAGATGCTTCTCTTATCCCTATAAATAGCGTAATACTCAATTATGGTAAATCATTCAAGTATAGTTAATTATGAGTGTTACTACTCTTTGTTTGAGTGTAATTTCTTGTGTGCCATTAACACCTTTTACGTCAATTGGTATCTGAGCCTAGTTGCTCCATCCATCGTTGTTATTGTGTGGAAAATGGTAAACAAAGCAACAACGACGTTAAACAAGAACACCAAAGACGAGCGTCGTAACACCAAAATAGAAGAAACCCTCGCGTACCTCACTGAAAAAATGGATTACCTCCTCTGTTCCATCCATTCACTCAACCTCCATGGTGGCAACCCTTCTAACACCGGCCAACCCTCAAGCCAGACTCCAAATCTGACGAAGCTAAGTCTCCAACCCACCTGCCCAGCTACACCCACCTCCTACCTGTACACTAGGCTCACGATCCAAACACCACCCTATTACGACCCCCTCACCTCCCACGGAACACCCGCCAACTTTCTGCTCATACCCAGCAGCCCCTACTCCCACAAAAAGCACCCAACACCTACACGATGCTCAATAGGATACCCGTTCAATTAGGGATTACAAACAAAGTGTTTAAGAATACCTCCAACAACCCCTCATCCTCAATCACCGTCGCATTCAATTTGGTCACTACGTCGGAGGTGAGGAATCACCTCCCACACATGCCTCACTTTAAGGGGACGGTAGAGCACCCGTACCGGAAGAACGAAGGATGAATATGTCTCCATTTGACTCTCTCAATCCGAAAATGGTATCATTCGTTCTAATCGAAGATCGAATTTGCTTCTTATATCATGAGAAGGGTCATCAAATGGATTATTTTCCCTTTAGGCAATCGGACGAAGGAGATCCACCTCCGGTGGATGAGATACCTCCTCCTTATGGGCCCCTCCCCTTCCCCCACCCCACCCCACCCCATTCCGATTCCCATTCCCATGGCCCGTGCTCGTTTCCCACTTAATAATTTCGAGGATGAAGCTGATGATGCCATAGATCCACCACCGAAAAATGACCACCTCGCATATGCGTTACGGCTACTCTCCAAGAGCCTAAATGGAGACACAGGGTGGACATTCCTATGTTTGATCATCACCTCAACCCCGATAACTTCATTGATTGGTTGGACGCGATGGAGAAAGTTTTTGAATATAAACGCATATAACTTTAGGGTTTTGCCCACGTTTGGTGGAATGACTCAGTTCAGAGTCGTGCTTTAAGTTTGAGGATGAACTTTTTTTATACCTTATTGCGATGGCAACTGCCCCTCGCCAAGCTACGGTTGGTCTCGTGTTCGAGACGTGTGAGCAACCTCTCTATATATGGGGGTAAGGCCAGCCGACATCTGCATCTCCCAGACCCTACAGTTAAGCGGGAGCCTTATGCACTGGGTACGCCCTTTTTCTATAGTGATGTGTTCCACGATGAAGAGGAATTTTCATCCTTTCTATTTTTGTTGAGTCATATTTCGTATGTCTATTTTGTATTTTTGTGGTTTTTCCTTTCTATCTGATAGTAGTTAATTGAATAAGTGGGGGATGAAATAGGTAATTGATAACGGGAATGTTCTAATCAATGTGATGTCATTAGTGATGCCACCGTATGACTACGCATTTTCTAGATCCTTCTCTCATCCCTATAGATAGTGTAATACCCCAAATAATTGGGAAAAGGCTTTGTTGAGTTGAGTTGAGTTGAGTACAACTCTATGTTTGAGCGTAATTTCAATGTGTGCCATTGTACCGTTTATGTTACTTTCAAATAATTTCTCAAAATTCTCTTCTTGGTATTCAAATGATTCCAGAAAAACAAATGCACATGAAGGCTAATGTACATTTGACTCAATTACGTACTTTCCTTGTTAAGCAATTTCTCAAGCCTAACCTCGTGTCTATGAAGCATGGATTTTTTAAAGTGCGAATCCGAATCACACCCAAATTGACTTCTGATCGAATTCGATTCGCACCTAGTGTCCGATATTTTTATTTAGCTAGTTATGCTATTTTTTTATTCTTAGAGAACCTAAATCTGGATAGAGTCGAGGGATTGTTATAAAGAGGGATGAGACGTCCAAGTCTCAAAAGGATTATACCCAGTGAAGAACGGAAGGGCCAAACAGAAACAAGCAGCAAAAACCCTTTGCAACAACAATGGTTCTAGTGAGCATTTCAATATCATGGCAAACTGGTTGAAGACGAGGAGAGCAAACTCTTTCTGCTCAGTATTTCTGGCATTTTAGACTTACCCTTGTTTCAAAAATAAATAAACAATAAATAAAATCGCTAAAACTAGGTGATATATTCTTAAAATTCCATTTCAATGATAAAAGGTTAAGAAATAGTCCAGTTTATTTTATATCATTATTTTACTTCCCCTACACCCTAATCCTACCGTTTTAGATTTTTGGAATAGCCACACCTATATCTGTGCTCTATAGCCTCATAGAATGGAGGAGAGAATATTTCATAATAATAGATTTCTCATGCTGACAGGAGTCAATCAATCAATACATATAATAAAAAAAATCCAATACTAGTGCTTACTATAAGCAATTTAGATAAGTAGGTATTTGATCCTAATGTCATTCAACAAGCATCCACTTCAAATAATACTCATCCCAGCCCATCAGTTCCAAACCAGGTACTACATGGGCAAGTTGCTACAAGTCAATATGACTCGATCAGCTATCACTTGAATTATACCTCGAACTTGGTTCCCCACTACTTGAAACCATGTCAACTTAACAATGAACCAAGTCAAGAAACAACAAAAGAAGGGGGAGAAAGTACCTCTTGTTGCAGATTCCTATCAACCCATTCTTTAAGTCTGTCTATTCTAGTCTTTATCCACGTTTTTACGAGATTCGCAATCACAGATTCGGCCTCATAAGGAGTCATCTCCTGAACTATTGACTTCCCACCATCCTCGCTGTCCACCGAATCTTCAACGGCCATCCGCACAAGATCTTTCTCCAACCTGTCAGCAGCTATCAACACTTGTATAGAATCAGGAGTCAACTCACTAATACTTGAGACAAATCGCTTCAACTCAGTCCCGTAGCAAGCATGGAGGGTGGCAACAGCCACACCAGTTGCAAGAGGGTGCCATTTTTTCAGTACTGGACTATATATTTCCTTTTCGTTGAATGCCAGGTCACTAGACCCTTGTGCAAGTACGGAAAGGGTAGGAAGGGGACTTTGCTGCTTCTTAGCTAACCACTTGCTCGAGTTTATTTTCTCCCTTTCCTGCTTTCCCCAAAAAAATCAAATACTCATGGTTAAAAAAATAGTACACAGAAAAGAAGAATCAAGACTTCTCAATTTCATTTCCACAAGAAAAAATAATTTGCTTAGCGCAAACAGAAGACAATTTCTGGAAAATGTCGATTTTGAGCATTTTAGACAATACTTTTTTCTTTTTTTATGTTTTCCTGTTTTCAATGGAAACATGTGAATGTCCTTTTACATTTGAACACAGGATCCCTTTGCACTCTTCTACGTATTCTTCCCCTGGAAAACAACCCTCTTCTCTTTTTTCCAAAACTAAACAAGCTCTAACTTATATAGAAATTTAAGCGAAAACTTGTTTGGTAAGTGAAAATTGAAAATTGCAAAAAGAAAAATCAGAACTATGCAATTTTTGCAAGATACCCCCAAACTATTCTTTATGTGGATGAGTTCTGCATTTTCTTGAACCTCCTACGTGTGGCAAAAACATACCTACAAAATCCCTAGAAGGATCGTCATAACAAAAAACATAGTTCAGGTGATTTTCGCAAAAAACGCATAGTTCAGGGCTGTTTTTTGCATTTTCTATTTGTCAAAGCATAGTAATTACCTGAGCAAATGCAGTGCGTACTGATGACCTAATATAAGAGTCAACTGTACCACACACAACATCATCTTCATTTCTCTTCTTCCGATACTCATGAGAGATGTCATCCCTGAGTATTTTTTCTGCTGACACCCCCATTGAGAGTACACTTTGCATTATCTCAATATTACCCCTGTAAAAATTTAAATGGTAATTTTTCAGCTTTTTTTCAGCCCAACCCATTATCAAGCTCAATGTTGAACTCAAGACCTTGGAGTAAACCATATCCTTACTCGCTCTCGCGTCTTTTACAACCTCTAAGAACAGATTATCAGCAGCAAAGAGAAGGTCGCTTTCAACTTCTCCGGTAGAAACATAGCGTTCGAATAAAACCCATAAAAAACAAAGATTATGAAACATTTGGTTTATTCCGAGTATAACCCAAGTCTTTTTCAAGAGTTCCATTACCTCATCAACCTCTTCAATAACAGAAGTCGATTCGTTCAAATCGAAGCAAGCTTCAAGAAATATTTGGTAGAGTCGGAGATTCAAAGGGACCCCATCAGCCCAATGGCATATCTCGGAGCGGGACCCGTCGAATGATCTGCATGCAAGTGAAGTAACTGCCGATCGGAGAGCTTGCATTGATTCACTGTGTCTCCCGGTGTCGATGGGCCTGTCTAAGATGTGTCGAAGCTGTTGAGAAGCGGTGTTTGATTTTTCGAGAGGAAGGTTAGGATGGAAAAGTAAGCCAGCCTCAAGTATCTTAAGGTTTCTCTTCTGCCATGCATCGTATTCTCTCTGGTCAGCAAAATCTGAAGGCTTGAAAAGTTGTAATAGCTCCAGTGGTAGAACCATTGACTCGATACGTCTTCCAAGCTGAAATGAGACCAAAAATGAAACTGTTACAGCGACAAAGATAAAGAGAGTACTCGAAAAGATCATCATCCAAATGACGAAAAGAGTGAACAAATCAAAAATTCTAATGTGAGCAACGTAACGTTTCTTAGCTGAGAAATATAAATACTTGCTATATATATTACTTTAATTATTAAGTTACTTGTTATTGATGTCTGATTGAACAGAACTATGCTAGATTGAGGATAAGCCTATTGCAAAATTGAGTTAAAATTTTCATAGTTCTCAACAAAAATAACAGATAACAACAAAGCCTGGATCAGTTTTTCATCCAGTAGTTTCTCACTAACCAAACAGAGCCAGAGCTTCAAAATCTTTCACGGCCTATACTTTAACAGAAACAAGAAGAACCCCATTTGTCACAGAGAATGTTAGGACTAAGGGGAGATCTCTATAACCCATGTGTTTAAGATCTTATTTTCGTGTTTCCCTAGGCATGAGAGGACCCTATGTTTGGAGAGGCAGCTGTTTCCGAGATCAACATAGCGTAACCACTCATGCATAAAACTAGATTGATTTATAATTTTGATGTATGCGGAAGACCTGGGAATTTAATTGTAATTTGTACTTATTTTATTTTCAAGTCTAGTTTGGTAATTTTCTCTCTTTTGGTTAATGCTAAAGTTTGAGCTTGAGGGTAATATTTCCTTTGAAATATTCTAGTGTTACTTCTTTAGTCATTTTAATTTTTTAGGTTATCATATGAATGAGGTTTAGAGAGAGAAATTAAGCATTTTGCCACTAAATCAATATTATTGTTCTTCTTCTTGTTGTCTCTAGTTTAAAATAATTGCTTCCGCTCCTCACTACACATCAAATTGGTACAAGTGCACTGCTATTGATGCAGTAACCGAAGTTATTGTAGAGCCATGGGCAAGGCTCAAAGGAACCGGCGGGCCACTTCTCCAAATCAGACCCTCATCATCCTCAGTCAAGTGGCACCACTACTACATCAACCTCCAAACCCCCAACCATCAACACAACACCTCAAAACCCCTCGATTTGATCCCATACACCAGATCCGACCACCATTGACCCGGATCTGACCCCACCATTGACCCGGATCCGACCACCACAACTCTACCACTTCCTAGGAGCCTAAGGGAGTATCAGCATCATATTATCAACACGAGCAATAACATATAATAAATTATGCTATTGATTAATCGATTCCGCTCCCTGCTACATCACTACTCCGCCAAGTTGTCGATCAAACATGATAAATGCAAAGAACATGATTTTTCGAAAATCACTCAAGAACACGGTCAAACTAGAATAAGAGAATCTACTAAGACAGAACTTATAAGACAAAAATAGAAACACGTCTTGGTTAAAGATTCCCGTGATATGCATTCTTTGAGAGGCACTCCGCAAGATTGGCCCAAGAAACCGATCATTGGAATAAAGTTCTGGAAGTTCATCAAACCCAAACAGCGTGGATTTGGGGGTCACTTGTTGATAGGACCTCCAACTCAAGCATGTAGGACCCGATTATCTTGCCTTAGGTAATGCTGCAAGTTAAATTGTAGACTTGTAAGAAATTCGACCACTTACATGACAGTTGTTAATTCTCTTTTTTACTGTTAGATAGCGGAGTGCTTCATTATCTATTTTAGCCAGGAACTTTTTGTAAACAGTATAAGGGTGATTTCTAAAGTAGGCAATGGGCTAACCATTTTGACTGGACAGCACTGATTTCTATTTTACAAGCATCAAATGCGAGATACCAAGGGGTGGATTTCCACAAAGATTTCTGCGGCTTCCATTTTTAAGGGGACCCATAAGTGCTGTTAGGGGTTTATGATGGGTACATTTGAGGGAAGGGGACATCCTAATCCAAAAAATCATCGTTGAAATACAAGGACTGCATTTCAAAAACCGAAGATCTTTGTGGGATCTGATACCAAAGGATGTAAACATCTGCGCTTCACAAAAGTAATTTTAGATCAAACGCGAACAACGCATTAAGTTTTTGAATAACACTCCAGGACATGCTCAAAAGCGAGAGGATCTTCAAAGAGATGAAAATTTCATTCATTAGCTGAGAAATGAGGGAGCTAGGCCTCTTATTTAATTTAAAATAGAGGTAGAGGGCGATCTTAGCAAATTATCCATACCTGATATTAAAAGTGTCTACACAACTACTACTTGCAAATTACTTGTGTTTATAATTAATTACTCATCCTTAGAGCTCTAATGCGTGTCTGCACTAAATTGTTTGTGCATGCGGCAAAACTCATGCATACAGCCACGAACTGTTTGGCAAATTACCCGTGTTTATGATACCACCTTGGCTATTATAACAAATCAAAAGCTTAACAAGCCAAAGAGTAAGGAAATTTTGGGTTTACCCACCAAAAACATGCCATTCACCTCCTTTGAATTTTAAACTTCGAAAAAAAATTACCAAACATACCCTATTTTCCTGTATAACAGAGTCTGTCCACCATCAAACTTAAGCACTCAGTTTTTTACTTAATCATCAGAAATTAGCAACTATTTATCAGCTTCTTGATTTATTCTTCAATATAATTTTCATCCAGTCACACAAAAAAAAAACAAAAAAAAAATGATAAGAAACATTGGTTTCCCCCAAGGGTGTGTTTGATAGTGAAAGAAATTTTTTCCATAGAAAATTTTGTGAAGACGAAATTTGAGCTTTTATTTGTTTTTCTGTAGTTGCACAAAATGATGGAAAAGAATGTTTTTTTTTTGGCTAAAACAAAGAAATTCTGCCTTTAAAATTTCCATACTCTTAACAACATTTCGGGTAGATGAAAAAAAAAATGCTCATTTCAAAACTATGAAACACGGACACTTTCTCCGAAGGTCACGTACCCGTGTCGGACACTCCGACACGCATACAACACTTCGCGGACACGTGTCCGACACTCCACGTGGCGTGTCAGACTTATTTGACATTTTAAAGAAGGCGGACACTTCGCGGACGCTTCTCAGACACAACTAGTCGCCAAACACTAATTAACTTCAATAAATTTTAGTGTTATCATGTAAAAAGTAAATCTTTTTTAAATTTATACATAGTAAGAATTAAAGTTAAAAATGAATAAAGTTAGTCTCTAACTCGGTTTCAATGCATACTTTTAATTTACTGTTTAATTGATATTATGAAATATTTAATCATGTTAATTTTGATCGATTAGTTTAACAACTATATATATACACAAAAACGATCAAATGCAGACTCAAATAGTGGAATCTAAAATGGACTCCTCAAAAATGCCGTTTTGCATTAAATTCAAGAAGAAAAAAATATGCTCATGTTAATGCAAAACAATGCTGTTTATAGGATCTGCTAAAAATTCAACTATTTGATCTCTCTCTCTCTCTCTCTCTCTCTCTCTCCCTTTATATATATATATATATATATATATCTGTGTGTGTGTGTGTGTGTGTGTAATTTTCAATATATTTATTTTTCGTCATATCTCTGCCGTGTCGTGTCCTAGTTTTTTTAGATTTGCTGTGTCGTGTTGGACACGACACCCGTATTCGTGTCTGTGCTTCATAGTTTCAAAATTATACTTTATAACATGTTTTTACAAAAAACAAATTCCACCACCAAAAAGATTTCCCAACCCAACCCACAAATTGGGTCGGTTTGGTATATTTCACTAGTGCCTCTATGGATGATCACTAATAGTAGTGGAAAATTTTCTAAACAGATCCTATTTTGACAATGGATTTGAGAAATCTTTTGTTTCTCTGAGATGATTTTTTTCCCCAAAAAAATGTGGAATAATAGAATCTTTTTGAAATATACTAAATAAATAAAAAATCAAGGCAAGACCAAAAGCAAAAAGTAAGACAAATATAGTCGATCAAACACGGCCTAAAAGTATTGTCAACTTCTTTTGTAAAATACATAAGTAAAAATCCTTTAATATTTTGGTGCAAAATCAATTTCAATGGTAACAAAGTCTCAAAAAATATTTTAAAGTGTAATAATACAAATTATAAAGAACTTGTCAAAAGGACCCAAATGAGGGGTGTTTCAAGGTGCCGCCCTTGGGCTTTTAAGTAATTGTGTATTGTCCTTGGTTGTTACATTAATGGGTACTTTAACTAACATAACATGCATTGTAGCCTAATATAACAAAAATATATCTTAATATAACATTAATATTTTTAATATGACACGGGAAGTTTCTAATATGACAAAAAAAAAGTTCTAATATAACTTACGAATTGCACAAAATTTTAAATTAGTTTTCAAGGACTGTACACAATGTATACTACCTCCGTCCTAACTTAATAGTTGTCATTTGAAAACTACAATTTTTAAAGATTCACTCAGTCAATGACCAAGATCAAAACTTATTCACTACCGTGGAATTTCGTTTGTTGATTATGTTCAAAAATGGAAAGTGATTATTAGTTTGGGACACATAAACTCCACTCAACTCAACTCAATAAAGTCTTTTTTCAATTATTTGAGGTCGGCAACATGAATCCTATTTTTCCATTCCATTATGCAATATCTTCAGTTAAACCACATGATATCATGTCCTTTTTTACAATATCCTACCAAGTTAATTTAAACCAATATCTACTTGTTGCGTTACCATTAATACTAACTAAATCACTTTTCTTTACGGGGCATCCATTGGTCTACGCTTGACGTGTCCAAACCATCTAAATCGATTTTCTCTCAATTTACCTTCTATAAGAGCTATTTTTACCTTTTTACGAATTTGTTTATTTCTAATTTAATCCCTTCGAATTTTACCACAAATCCATATTATCATTCGCATCCCCGCCACACTCATTTTCTGCACATTTTATTTTTTGATTGCCTAACACTCTCTCCCATATATTGCACAAACATGGTTGAAAATTTATCTCGAACGGGTCCCACAAACACGGTTAGGGGATAAAATTTTTAAACCCTTAAGATTAAAAAAAAGGCATTAGCTAATAAATACCTTGAACATCTATTTATATCTTAACCCATAAACTTTTCAATTAATTAACTATAAGTCCAAATAATACAGTGTATTCATTATTGCAACTGTATCTACATTAATAATTATAACAGACGTGGACTTATTAAAAAGTCTAAAAATGCGAGTTAAATGGATTTTTCACCATCTTCCCGAATTAATAAAAATAACTTTTTTAAGTTCCTAGCAGCCATTAACATTGAATGAAACATTTCAAACATATTTTTATAGACTAAACTATAACTAACCCAAAATAATAACACAACGTGTACTACCAACCAAAGTCAAAAAAAGCCGTTAGAAAATATAAAACAAACAAATGATTTTTAAAAACACAATTATGAATTACACCCACCTGGCCAGCAGCAATTCTCAACATGGCACGCCTAACTCTAGAATCCGTTTGTTCCGAAATTCCCATTTGCACCCTCATGATTTCCCCCACAACCCCACCTTTTTTCGTGTTTGACGATTTTAACCCCAGACTTTTCTTCAACTTACTAACCGCGGTTGACGATATTGAGCGTTGCAAAGACGGCGACGGGGATAACGATGATCTGTCTCTACTGGGTTGGGACATGTAAGTTAAGGGGCGAGTGCCGCCGGAGCTCCGGCAGGCTCCGATGAAGATCTCGTAAGCGGTTTCTTTGAGGTCCGATGGAGTGAAGGGGAGAGCTAGTTGGCCAAATGGGTTGGGGAGGTCGTGGGAGGGTAAAGTTGGAATTATTTTGGTTTGTGTTACCATGTTGGGTTGTATTTTGGGGTGTTGCTTGAGCTTTGAGGAATGAATATGAGGACGTTATAGTTAAAAAGGAGTTGAAAGAGTATATGATGATGATGAAGAACAAGTTTGGAAATGGAAATTGGTTTGGTTTTGAAGAAATTGGTGTCACACGAACTTATTGTGCGTGTGAAACAGATGGGTTATTTATTTCTACACGTTTTGGATCGGATTGTGGTATGTGTGAGAACGAGAGACGAAAAAGTCACGAGAAAAAATCAAGATTGTATTGAATAAGTAAGTTGACGTTTGAAGTTATTTTGAATTTGAACTTTTTATTTTATTTTTTTATAGGACTGCCTTCGAAGTGAACTATTCATGAATAGTTCAAAGCTGGGTTTTATTAAGTTTGAAAAGAAATAAATTTAACTTGAATACGATTTTTAGTTCGTTTAAAAAAATGTGATCGTTGGGCTCATTTCGAGCTCGAATCATGTTTGGCTTTTAACACATAAACGAGTTCGATTAGGCCTCTTAAAATCGAGTTGCTTGAGCTCGACTCGTTTAAAGGTCGTGTTCGTCCCGTTCGTTTAGTAACTGAACCGAGCTTGAATATAATTTCGAGCTCGTTTTGGTTAAGCTCAGTTCGACTCGGTTCGTTTGCAGTCCTAGTTTTTAAAGAGTATAATGAAAATTTAATTTTGAAGTTTTGGGTGATTTTTATTTTTAGACTTTAAATTCTAAGAGTTGCAAAGTTAACTTCAAGTACAATTAGTTATGCAAAGTGAGACAATGTTAAACTTCCATCCAAAAAAATAAACGATTTGCTAGTTGTGTTTGTACACATGGTCATTTACCAGTTAATCAACATCTTCCACCTTATTTGGCGCCAAAACTCCACAGCTAAACCCTCCAAAATCAACTCACAATATATAAGGAACCTTTTCACCAACTTTTGCCTCTCCATCTTTCTCTTCTCCTCCCATTGAAGCTGCTGTTATAGAAAATATGTCTTCTTCTTTAACAAACCAATGCAGTCAAAACCCCTACTTGGGGGAGAGTTGTATTTGTGGTCAAACTACTATTATTTGAACATTTTGGACTAAGAGTAACCCTAAAAGGAATTTTAGGAGTTGTGGTACATATGACTATTTTAAGTGGGTGGATCCTCTCATTTGAACTCGGGTAAAGCAAATTATATGAGGCGTGCTAAGAAGGCTAATCTGTTTAGAGGATGAAGTTAAAGTTTTGGAGGTTCAGCTTAAAGGAAAGGAAGCGATAGATGTTCTACTTAGCTTTAGAGGTCGTGCTTAAAGTTAAGGAGATTGCAGTTGAAAAATCAAAAGAAATAGAGTTGAAGATTAAAATTGTTATTGTAATTCTAGTCATTCTACTATTGTATCTCAAAGTGTAATGTAATGAAAATAATATAGCAGTTTGAATGCCCAAACATTACAGTCTTCATTTGAATGTCCAAATATTAGTAGCGATCTTCATTATGTCCAAATAGTTCAATTAGTGATGATGCTCGAAATAACAGCACCAGATAAGGTGTTGACAAGCTCAAGCTAGTGATAACAATGGCAGCACAAGAGTGAATATATAGTAGAATGAGGTGAGGAGAAGAGGAGAAATACTAGTATATAAGTGGTTCAGCCAATCAGGCTTATGTCCACTGTGAGTGTGCGAGTAATTTCACTAGATGAAGGCACTAATGGCATGTGATACAATCTCTCACGCTTTCTCTCTTTACTATGTAAACCAACAGGGTTTCAGCTAGGGTTGCAATTATCGATCATTTTGCAAGGTAGAGGAAGACCTTTATATATAGTGCTTGAGGGGTGTAGTGTACCCCCCAAGCATGCAATGAGCATGTGTATGAGGATCGAACTAGTATCCTGATGACACCTAGATGATCTCATGCAGATAATGATGACCACAATATCCCCTCACATGAGGGGAATGATTTGGTTATAACTGATTTGCTCACATGTTCCAAACTTTCCATATGTTTGCATGTGCTCGGACCTGTGCCATTAACTGTTGTAACCTTGGACTGGCCGAGTACGAGGTTAGTAAAATTCGATAATGTTGCTTTGTCTTGTCGATAACCACGATGACCTCGGCCAGGAAGAGTGGCCGAGGTTGGGCATGAGGTAGGATGTAGCGTCGGCTCAGACGATGTTGGCAATAACCTGACCCCATAAGGTGCTGCTGACATCGGCTGCTACTTACCCGAGGTTGGTCAATTGAAGAGACGACCTTGCAGAAGACGACTTTCCCGGTGGCTGTTATAAGCTTCTTGTCAACTCGACTGTGAGATAGGCTGAGGTTAGTGACCCTGAGTACGAGGGTGCACTTTGGGCATATAAATCACCCCCTAGCCCTTAGTCTCTTATGCGAGTAGGTGATTGAGGGGTATGTAGGTTAGGCCGATGCTGAGTCTAATTTGGTGTCTTGGGGCGTGAAGCGATTCTTTGACACATGTCATTCACTGAAGTGAGTAACGTGCTCCCCAAGGTGTGATAATTCTGACTGCGCCTTTTGGGTTTTCTAGGGCAATGATAGGTGTATTGAAACGTGTGCCCCATCATTGAGAAGGTTTAAAGCCTTCTTCTCTTTCCTCATTTTCTCTTCCCTCTTCCAATTTTCTCCCGCCTAAGCTTTTCTGCAACTGCCATTCTCTCAAGCCCCCCATTGTTGTGCTACGATCCAAGGTTTCCTTTGCTTCCTAACCTCTTCCTTCCTCACTCGCGACTAGTCAGGTACTGCTTTTGACCTTTCTTTTTCCATTTCTGGTCATTACTTTTACAGTTTTAGTTTTTCGGTGGTCTTTTCTTTTTTTCGACGAACAAAACCTCCACTGTTTAGTGGTTATTAGGTCAGGTTTGGTGGGGTTAGGCATTTTTTTTGGGACCATTCTAGGCTGCTCTAAGGTTACTCTAGCCAATAACCCCTTCTTTTTTGGCTTTCGGCGAACTGTCGGTCACCTTCTCCGATGACCTGCCCTTGAGTGTTCTTAGTGTTCTTGTTAGAAACCTTTCAACTTCCACCCTTTGATCTTTAATTTGGGTTCCTTAAGTTGTGTACCTGTTTGTAGTTTTGAGCCCTTCCCTTAAGTGTAGTGTCATCTTCCTTATTCTCAGACCCTTGTACCAACTTATATAAGAGTTCCCATCTCTTCGTGAGAAGATCTTTGAGAAGATTAGGCAGATAGAGCTAGCCCAAGAGGAAGCTCGTAGGGCTGAGGCATTTCCCCTCAGACCAATTTTTCCCTCACCCTTGAAGATTATATACCCTGAGCCAGCCGAGCCTGCAAAGGTTCCTGAGGATCCTGTACTAATGTCTAAGTCATCTTCTTCAGACCCTATGTCCACGTTTAAAGCAGATGAATCTGTAGACTCTTTTCAAGAGGCTATGGATTATTCCCCTAGGCAAGGTGAGGTTACTGAGGAGGCCGAGGTTTCAAGCCGTGCCTCGTCCCACCAAGCTGCTAGCACTTCGCGTAGGTCTTCCGATGTTGAAATCTTAGGGCCCAGTGTGGCAATTCCCCCTCCTATTGATGACATTCCTCTATCGGCTGCCACCGGGGTTGAATTTGCGAAGAGGTTTCCTAACGGTGCTCCTACAACTGCCCAGGCCGACGTTGGTGGGTATGGTGATGATGGTGAGGAGAGCGAACTCGATACCTCTGAGGCGATCGAGTATGAGAGCACCGTTAACGAGTACGACCTTCTTACTTTCAGGCAACTCTATTCCATAGATTCTTCAATCATCCTTAGGAAACCTCTGAAGGATGAGAGGGCCTTCGATAATTTGTTAAGGATTGAGTTCTATAACAAAAAAAAAATCTATAACAAAACATTAAAAAAAAAATAATAATAATAATAAAAAAAAGAAAAAAAAAAGAAAACAAAGAAAAAAAAAAGGAAAAAAAAGAAAAAGAAAAACAAAGAAAAAATAATAAAAAAAAACAAAAAAAAAAGAAAAAAATAATAATAAAAAAAAACAAAAAAATTAAAAAAAATAAAAATAAATAAAAATAAAAAAAGAAAACAAAGGAAAAAATTAAAAAAATAAAAAGGAAAAAAAGGAAAAAAATACAAAAAAAAACAACAAACAAAAAAAAAAGAAAAAAAAAAGAAAAAAAAAGTAAAAAAAAAAGGGAAAAAAATAAAAATAAATAAATAAATAAATAAAATAAAAATTAAAAAAATTAAAAAAATTAAAAAAATTAAAAAAATTAAAAAACAAAAAAAAAGGGAAAAAAAAATAAAAATAAAAAAATAAAACAAAAATAAATAAATTAAAAAAAAAAACTAAAAAAACTAAAAAAAAAAATAACATAAAAAAAATAACATTAAAAAAAAATAACATAAAAAAAAAAAATCCAAAGAAAAAAAAAAAAATCCAAAGAAAAAAAAACTTTCGAAATAGTAAATCAATTATAATCTATAACAAAACATTCCCCGGCAACGGCGCCATTTTGATCGAGTGGAAAAACCGAGCGTCTGTGTAATACGCTAGTCGTTGTTATCGGCTTCCAACCTCAATACAAAAAAAAAACCTAAACTTTTAACTACACTTTTATGGAGTATAGTAGTAAGTCTGGGTATCGAATCCACAGGGAATGTTTTATAGAATTTAATTGATTTATTACTTCTAAAATAAAAATGAAAAAGATGATGATTGGGAAAATTTCTATTAAAAAATTACTTAAGAAAAACAAACTGAAAAGTGCAAAAGAAATTAGATCTGACAAATGGGAGAAAATAGGGTAGGGTACAATCCCTCAATCCTTAACAAATTACCGTATAGAATACTAGAATTGTAAATCAAAATTCTTGATTAAATCCAATCCTTATCATCACTAAGCATTACATATATGAGGTTCAAGACCGCATCATATGAAATCAAAGATCAAAATGGCGCCATTGCCGGGGAATGTTTTGTTATAGATTATAATTGATTTACTATTTCGAAAGTTTTGTTATAGATTATAATTGATTTACCCCAACCCTTGGGAATTTAGCTACTCATGATTTGGTTCAAGAATAAATTCACACACAAAATTATGGATCTACAAGACATGGGAAATAATTTGCTAATAATAAAAATAGAGAATGGAAAGATATTACTTGAATTCAGCAACAAAAAATGGAATTGGAGTCTTTATGAAAACTCTTGAAGGAATAGAAAATTTGCTCTCAAAATCTAACTCTAAAATTTAATCTAGCACTTCTAACCTACTCCTAACCTAGCCTCTCTCTAGCAACTCCCTCTCTCTAGAATTCCACTCCCCTTTGAAAATGAGGTATGGCTTGGTCTTTTATAGCACCAAGTTGCACGAATTTGGCATTAAATTTCGCTTGTGGCACAAGTTTTCCAAGAGTTGCACTGCATTAAATGCATAATTAATTACAGAAATCCGCACATCCAGACTCTTCATTATCGCGCAACTTCAAAACATCGTAACTTCTTCACCGTAGCTCGGATTGAGGTGCCGTTTTTTCCAGTATTCTTGTAATTTAGAGCTCTTCAACTTTCTAGTTGGCCCCACCTTCGGACTAAGGCTGAAAAATTACGAAAATGCCCTTCAACTCTCCATTTCTTGGTTTCTTTCACTGTTTTGAGTTCTCCTTCGCACTAACTTGCATGAAATACCTGTAAAACACATGAGAAATACACAAAACACGAAATACTTGCCAAAAAAGGTTAGTAGCATAAATAAGAGACAAATCCAAGCTAAATACACTGCACGGGATCATAAAAATACCGCAATTAAGGGGATAAATGTGAAGAATATGTGCCTAATCAATTCCATAGATTCTTCAATCATCCTTAGGAAACCTCTGAAGGATGAGAGGGCCTTCGATGGCCGAGATGGAGAAATTTGCATTTATGAGCAGATGTTTAAGTTGGGCTTTCATCTTCCTATTCACCCAACCATCAAAGCTATACTTTCTCACATAAATATTGCCCCTTCCCAGCTGTCCCCAAATGCCTAGAGGTTTATGATTGGGGTCATCATCCTTTGAAGGGTTATTCACCATTCAGACCTTCCAGTTAAAGTCTTTACAGGCTGTTACGTTCCCTCGTCTGCCAAAAACCACCCGAGCTACTACCACTTCCTAGCTAGGAAATCAGAGAAGAAAATGCTCTTAGCTACCCAAACTTCAAACCATAATTGGAAACCTTAATACTTCTTTATTTTCGGGGCGTGGGAATTTGGTTCAGATGAGGCTTCTGGAACGTCGGTTCCAAAGACCCCTCTGAGATGGGGGAAGGTCTCCCTTGCTGCAAAAGTCAACCCTGAACTTAGCTAGAATAATCACAAGAACGTTGCGGACCTTCGCAATCAAGGCGAGAAGGGTCGTCTCATTAAATATGAACATCTGATGACCCCCTATTACCTTTCTCAGATAGGTTTGGGGCGTAGTCCCCTTAAAGAGCTTTGTAAGTCTTCATTTTTCTTACCCAAGTTATACCTCTTATATTTTTTTATCTCTGACTGACTAACTCAGAGACTCATCTTTTGTAGAGCGCCCAGCAGGCATACCGAACGAGTTTTGGGAAATGTCGGCACCCAATCTAGTGAAGCTTATGGAAAATCGAGGTGGCAAGAGTGCACCACCACCGGTATTAAAAAAGAACTTCGGTGCCTCCAGGGACGATGCTAACAAAAAGAGGAAGTCCACGACTGACCCGGCTCATATGAGGCCGAGCAAGACCTAGGCCACGGATCGTGCCATACCCATCTCTACAGACGATGCCCTGGTTGCTCGTCTATCTCAGCTCAAAATTGGGGATAACTTGATCTTCTACAGTCTGAAAGATGCCAATGCCATTGGCGCAATAATAACTGAGGAAGATAAGCGTTTCCTACGCACATTGGATATCCCTTTATTGGCCGAGTTTGATCTCCACAAGTCAATCCAGGTATCAGCTTTTTTCTCTCCACAAGTGTAACATCGGCTGTTTAGAAATTATAACTCTTATGTTCATACATCTGATCTTCTTCTGTAGGGTGTCTTGTATTTTCATCATCTTGTTGATTGGACTTTGAAGAAGATGCCCCTTATAGAAAAGGGTCAGGAAGTCGAGAAGGTTGAGGCCTCTCTGAATACAGAGGTTGCAAGGTTGAACGAAGTAATCAAGGAGAGGGACGACCAATTGTCTCAGCTCAAGAAGGATCACAACAAGGCTCTGAAGGCCAAGGACGATGTTCTTCAGTCTAAGCTTGGTTGATGCTACAGTCAAGGCAGCTTTGGAAGATACCGCTGAGAATGCCATCGAGGACTACAAAGTCTTTGATGAATTTGTCAGCTTTAGTTTTGAATACCTAGAGAGAGGTATCAAAGCAATTGGAAAATGGGATGCCATGAAAGAGAGTGAGTCTGGGGGCTTGACTGCATCAGACTTTGTTGATCTCGACTTTGGAGACCCTCGATTCGCTCAGACCTTGAAGGAAGTTGAAGAGGCTGATACTGCTCCAGCCGAAACTGCACCTCTCGAGCTTACAGAGACTGAGGACGCTACTCATCATGATGATGGAGTTAAAGTCATAAATGTCGGCCTTAACAAGATGACTAATGTTGTTGGTGGGTCCGCTCCCGCCGAGACATTGGGCTCTTTTGCTAATGAAGCTTTTCAATAGTTGTAATTTTGATGATCTTGTCTAGAATTCTTATTTTTATGAACTCTGATAGCTTCTTGACACTCTGGCTTGTAAATCTGAATCCTTTTTATGATAATCATAAGTAGTTCAACTTCTTCATATTCTATTGCTTCCTACGATGTTTTGTTTAAAATTTATATGCTGGTGTTGCCCTATAATTATGATGTTTAACCTCATATTTTCACCAACTTAATGATGTTTTAAGGCTGAGGTCATCAAATTATGATGTTTCACCTCCAATTTTCACCAACTTAATGATATTTTAAGTCTTAGGTCACCAAATTATGATGTTTCACCACATGTTTTCACCAACTTAATGATGTTTTAAGGTTTGAGGTCACAAAATTATGATGTTTCACCACCGTTTTCACCAACTTAATGATGTTTTAAGGTCCGAGGTCACCAAATTACGATGTTTCACATCATGTTTTCACCAACTTAATGATGTTTCAGTTTTAGGTCACCAAATTATGATGTTTCACCTCATGTTTTCACCAACTTAATGATGTTTTAAGGCGTGAGGTCACCAAACTATGATGTTTCACCTCATGTTTTCACCAACTTAATGATGTTTAAAGTTTGAGTTCATCAAATTATGATGTTTTACCTCATATTTTCACCAACTTAATGATGTTTAAAGTCTGAGGTCATCAAATTATGATGTTTTATCCTCGTATTTTCACCAAATAATGATGTTTTAAGATCTGAGGTCGCCAAATTATGATGTTTCACCTCATGTTTTCACCAACTTAATGATATTTAAAGTCTAAGGTCATCAAATTATGATGTTTCACCTCCAATTTTCACCAACTTAATGATGTTTTACACATTGGAACAAAAGCATTAACACAATGTTGCTACCTTTTCATTGACATCCTATATTTAAGTTGATACATTTATTATAAAAAGATAAGAACAATTACAACATCATAAGTAATATTTCTTTAAGTGATCGACATTCCAAGTCCTTCCAGATTTTCTAGCAGGTAGGTACCAGGTACAACCTCATCAATTACCCTATAAGGACCATGCCAATTAGGGTGGAGCTTATTTGTTTTTTGCCACGTCTTCTTCAGGACTAGATCCCCTATAGCTATCGGCCTTAACTTTACCCTCTGATTGTAGAATCTCGCAGTTCTCTACTGATAAGTTGCCTGCCTTATCTCTGCATCCTCTCTTCTTTCCTCAATCAAATCAAGATCGGGTCTTCTTTCTTCCCCATTCCTTTGAGGGTTATATGTTTGAACTCTATGAGTGGGAAGTACCACCTATGTGGGTATGACAGACTCTGAGCCATATGCTAACATAAATGGAGTTTCTCCCGTTGGTGTCCTCGCTGTCGTCCTGTAGGCCCAAAGCACAGTATATACCTCCTCTATCCATCTTCCTTTGGCCTATTCCAACCTCTTTTTTATCCCATTAAGGATTATTCGATTTGTGACCTTAGTCTGGCCATTTGCCTGGGTCGGCTAGGAGAAGAGAAGAACTGCTTGATTCCTACTCTTTCGCAGTATTTTTCTAAGGATATGTTCTTGAATTGGGTTCCATTGTCTGAGATGAGGGTGTTTGGAAGACCATACATGCTCAGTGATTGTGATCATTGGCTCAACTTCTACCCATTTAGAGAAATAATCAATTGCCACTATTAAGAACCGATAGTTATTTACAGCTCTTAGCAGGGGTCCTACCAAATTAATGAACCACACTGCAAATGGCCAAGGGGAGCTGATTAAAGTCATAGGTTGGTGAGGCTGATGAGGTATGGTGGAGAACCTTTGGCACTTATCACACCTCTTCACATACGTGGCTGCATCTTTGGCCATGGTCGGCCACCAGTACCCCTGAGTAATTATCCTCTTAGCCAACGGCCTTCCTCCTATGTGGCTGGAATAAGAGCCCTCATGCACATCGTGTAAGATGTGTGGAACCTTTAAAGGGTGGAAACATCTGAGGAGATGGAGCAGGAATCCCTTTTTATACAGGACATCTCCAACAATTGAGAATTTAGCAGCTTTGAACCTCAACTTTCTCCTTTCTAACTTCGATTCTGGCAGTTCTCCCTCTCTGATGTATCTGATAAGAGGGTCCATTAATGAGGCTCCCATACTTAGGTTTAGACAAGGACTAACAACCTCTTCCTCTTCGATGGTCGGTTTGAGCAGAATCTCAACTGGTACTGTTCTCCTTCTGTCTATCCTTATTGCTGAGGCCAACCTCGCCAGTGCATCAACTCGACTATTATCCAGCTGAGGTATCCTCTTCATCTAAACTTCCTTAAATATCTCTAGCATCGTTCTCACCCTCTTCAGGTATCTGGCCATCCTTTCGTCTTTTCCTCATACACCCCTAGGATTTGGTTCACGACTAACCTTGAGTCACTGTGGAATAGGAGCTGACCAATATTGAGGGCTTTTGCCAAAGAGAGACCTGCTATTAATGCTTCATACTCTGACTCATTATTGGAAGCTTTGAAGTTGAACCTCAGCGCATATTCAATATTGGTACCATCTGGTGCTGACACTATTAGCCCTACTCCACTTCCGCTTTCACAAGACGATCCATCAACGAAGAGGTTCCAAATGGTTGCATTTGAAGAGAAGTTTTCCTCTGATAGGGACCCCTGCTTGAAGAGGTATCTCTCTTCCTTATTCTCAACTATACTTTGTTTGGTTATACCTGTCTTGGCCTCGTTTGATGTTCGGTCGACGTTTCTCTCTTCAGTCTTATGTGCAGCCTCTTGATTAATCTCAACCTCGACCTCATCCCAAGTAAACTCGACCGCAAAGTCCGCGAGTGCTTGTCCCTTAACAACAACCCTGGGTTGATAAATAATATCTTATTCCCCAACTCAATTGCCCAGGTCATTAGCCTTCCTGACTTCTCAGGCTTATGGAGGACCTGTCTGAGTGGGGAATCAGTGAGGATGACCATAGCGTGGGATTAAAAGTATGGCTTCATTTTCCTAAAAGCATGTATCAAAACGTAGGCTAACTTTTCAATTCGAGGGTACTTCTGCTCATGATTGCCTTGTTATTTAAGAACACTGGTCTCTGCACTCCATCTTCTTCTCTTACTATCGCAGCACTGATGGCTAACTCTGAAACAGCTAAGTATACATATAGCTTCTCACCCTGAATTGGCCGGGATAGTAGTAGAAGAGAGCCGAGGTAGGACTTGAGCTCTTTAAAATCAATGTCACCTTCCTCATTCCATTCGAAGGCCTTTCTAAGAACTTTGAAAAAAGGAAGGCACTTATCTGTGGCTCTTAAGACAAACCTGTTAAGCGCAGCAACTCTTCCGGTTAGCCTCTGAATGTCTTTAATAGTTCTTGATGTCTTCATTTCCATCAAAGCCTTGATCTTATCAGGGTTAGACTTTATTCCCCTTTGGTTGACGATGAATCCCATAAACTTTCCTGCTCCTACCCTGAAGACACATTTGGCGGGGTTAAGCTTCATTCTGTATTTATCCATGGTGTCAAAAGTTATTTCGAGGTCGGCCACATGAGTATTGGCCTTCAGAATCTTCGTTAGCATGTCATCCACGTAAACTTCCATGGACTTGCCTATCTGATCTTCGAACATCTTATTTACAAGACGTTGGTATGTAGCCCCTGCGTTCTTTAGGCCGAAAGGCATGACCTTGTAGCAATAGGTCCCCTTGTCTATAATGAAGGTTGTCTTCTCTGAGTCAGCCGAGTTCATAAATATCTGATTATACCCAGAATATGCATCCATAAAGCTCATGAGCTCATGTCCCGCTATGGCATCAACCATTTAATCTATACGAGGTAGGGGAAAATTGTCCTTTGGGCAAGATTTATTTAAATCAGTGAAATCTACACACATCCTCCATTTCCCATTAGCTTTGGGCACAGTGACAGCGTTAGACTACCACTCGGTGTATATGACCTCTCTGGTGAACTTGGCCTCTTCATGCTTTCGAACCTTATCTCTGATGATATCATACTTTTCCCTTGAGTATACTCTTCTTCTCTGCTTGATGGTACTGGCATCTTCTAAAACATTGAGTTTATGGCACATTATCTCAGGATCAATACCTAGCATGTCTGCATGGCTCCAGGAAAAAACAGTTTGTCTCTTCCTTAACAGCTTTACTAGCTCCTCCTTGATCTCAGGTCTTAGGGATTTTTCGACTTGGATGGTTTTTTTTGGATCGTCCTGATTGAGGACGATGGATTCTACCTCCTTCGCAGCCTCTCCCTTTTTGAGCTTTGTTTCATCCCTAGGATTAAGTGTGTCGATGTTGTACGTGGTTAGTGCCTTCTTATGAGCCTCTCTCTCTTCTGCAGAGTTGAATACCATTCACGTACCGATGTTTGGTCACCTTGCACTTTCCCTACTCCATAAGGAGTCAGGAATTTTAGCATTGTGACAACCCGCTATCCGAAATAAAGGGTGGCCAGCCCTATACCTCGATAAAATAGGAAATCATGGATAAATATCATTCTCAGCATCACAACAATATACAAAGTATAAGGAATAACCACATTATATTCCAGAAAACAGGTTATCAAAATTTTTGGTTTAGAAATAATAAGAAAACATTTTCAACAACCCATGATAGAAATAGAGGGTGGAAAACCCCACAAACGCATAAGAACTAAAGGATACAAAAGGACCGAATGGAACGTCGGTCAATGATAACCACACATCATACAATAAGTTCCAGGTGTTATATAATAGATTCATATACAATTACAAAGGTTTGGGCCACATGCCCGAATGAACTGATCATAACTAGAAAACGTTAATGGAGGCGTCTACACAAAACATCCCGTGATACCCGCACGATGTCACGGCTTCTTGAAACATATGGAAGGAAGGGACATTATGGGCGACCGTGCGGCGGAACACCTGAACGGATTATATATATATACATACACAACAAGAAGTGAAAACCGGTCAGGACCGGATATATGTGAACAATAGATAAATGACAGGTATGACAATGATGCACAAGTAAACTTAAGCATGGATGATAGTCTAGCATGGTGACATCAATTAAGGAACTAAGACTGATAAATAACTATGTAAAATGAGATTCACTTACACAAGAATTTAAAGTACTTATGAGCCTTTTTCATCTTTCATCATATTTCGATTTCAATCTTCCCTTGACATTTCCTTATCAGGAATACAATTATCATCACGTGCTCTTTATGGCACTAATCTCAATAGCATGCTCTTTGTGGCATAAATGTTACTCTATATGGCATTAAAGTTCCATCGAGTCCAACTCGATAATTAGAATAGTTATAAATATATGTATAACGATTCTAAGACCGCCCGTCCGGGTTTCCCCACTGTGCGCGTCCCTAAATAACCATCATCTTCCAGGGCCTAGCATAAGACAACCTGGGATCCTATCGAAATCGTCGGGAAGCGGCCATATGCCTGCGGGGTAGTCAAGACCACGCCCAGAATCTCCTACCCATCGCAGAAAATAAAACAAGCGCTCATATGGCCTAGGACTATATCCACCCTGCATTCATTAGCCAGGGGGCTTCACCTATCGCACGGACTTCCCTTAAGATGGTATTTAGAGAGGTGTGTAACATCCATTTTATTAATTTCCATTACATGAATTTAGTAAATTATCATTTACCTTACCAACTTCACGTTTTAACAAATGTATAAGCTTAATCAGGACTATACGTATTTCGTACTATCGTAACATCCTCGATAAGGAATTTAGACTCCAAAGTAAATCCCAAAACCCCTTTTAGGTTTTAATATAAACCCCCAAGTCAAATTCTAACTCAAGTTGAATTCTAAAGTCTCCAAATTGACCTTAATATATTCTAGACCCTATTAGACTGCAAGACAAAAGAAATGCCTAAACATTACTTTAAATTTCCCTTCGAAGGAACCCTAGATGAACCCTTTCGAGTCTAGGGTGTCGACCCAACTCAACTAATACTCTAAAACCCTATGTTTACTTCATTTATGAAGGTCCCTTATTACTATTCCTAAAGAAAAGGGTTTAAAATGAAAAAGAAAATTTTGAAAAGTGCAGGGCTTCCGAATCGATTCGCCCCTTGACCGAATCGATTCGGCCAGAAAATTTGGGATTCTGCATAGTTGCCGAATCGATTCGGATGGAAACCGAATCGATTCGGTTTAGAAAGTTTGGGTTTCTGCATAACTGCCGAATCGATTCGGACCAATTTCGAATCGATTCGGTTCACAAGACCTGAGCACTGGACCTAACCGAATCGATTCGCCCAGGGGGCCGAATCGATTCGGGCCTGCGATTTTGCCAAGATTTGGCTATGGAGTCTTGGACTCCATTTTCTACCCCAACTCAAATTTCTTCAAACCAAACTTATATACCAACACCAAGATAACATCAATGATACTATTGACCATCTTAAACCTCATGAATCATCCCAATCATCTTTGAATGAATCAAAACCCACAAATACATAAGAAAAACCCTAAACTAACTAAAACAAGATCAATACATCATTATCATCACAAATCATCTATCTTAAGTCACAAATAGCAAGTAGAAACTTGCCTTGATTCAGCAAATTATAGGTCTCTTGGTTGTAGGAGCAAGAATCTCTCTCTCAATCTCCAAATCTCCAAATCTTTCTCTCTACTCTTCTCTTTCTCTCTTTAGGTTTAGGAAGGAAATTAGGGAAACAGGAAGACTTAGAAGGCTTAAGTCGTGACCTAAGACAACTATCCCACTAAATTAACTAATAGTGCGATAAAATGATACGCAACTGCATAATTTAGGTACAATCAGTCAAAAATGCCCAAAACTTCCAAATACAATATGGTACATTATTTGACTATTTCGCATGTTCCGGAATTAACTGAAACCTCCAAATTATAATTTGGACCTTTTAAAATTCAATTTAAGTTCCGGTCTCATTATTAAGCCAAATATCATTTTGAGTTCAGATGATAATAATAAGCATGACATAGCAATATTTACCCATAGTTATGACATGTATGCAAACTCATAATAAATATCAACTTTTCTACATTGAATTAACATTCAAATCATAACCCAACACTGGTCTCTAATTACTATACTAAGTAATTACCATAAAATACGGTCTCATAAGCGAGGGTTATTACATACTCCCCCCCTTATGAGGGAATTTTGCCCCCAAAATTCAGGCGTACCTTATAAGAAAAGATGTGGATATTTCTCCCGCATCTCGTCCTCACGTTCCCAAGTTGATTCGTTCGCATGATGATGACTCCAATGAACTCTTACTAGGGGCACCACACGAGATCTTAACTTTCGCTCCCCAAACTCAAGGATAGCAACCGGTTGTTCTTCATAAGAAACATCGGGCTGCAAATCGATATCTTCAAAAGGGATGTG
This sequence comes from Sambucus nigra, assembly GCA_949130495.1. Classification (NCBI taxonomy): domain Eukaryota; kingdom Viridiplantae; phylum Streptophyta; class Magnoliopsida; order Dipsacales; family Adoxaceae; genus Sambucus; species Sambucus nigra. Next base: position 89,141,953 of record OX422222.1, on the reverse strand, counting down.
CCAAAGGGCACCTTCGTATCTTCTATACTTCTTCAAAGAGGAGACGTGGAATACATCATGGAATTGTTGTAAGGGCTCCGGTAAAGCAAGTTGGTATGCCACGGAACCAACCTTTGCAATCACCGGGAAAGGTCCAACAAAACGTGGTGCAAGCTTTCCTTTCTTCCCAAAACGCTTAATGCCCTTCATCGGGGACACTCGCACAAACACTTGGTCTCCAACCTCCAACCTCCAACTCCATTTGTCTCCTACCCGCATCGGCATATCTCTTTTGACGATCTTGGGCTATCCGTATGCGATTTTGAATAAGCTCAATCTTCGAAGAAGTATCTTGGATCATTTCAGGTCCAAGGAACTTGTTATCACCCACTTCCAACCAACAAGCGGGCGACCTACAAGGCCTGCCATACAGAGCTTCATAGGGTGCCATTCCGATAGTAAATTGGTATGAGTTATTATAAGCAAACTCAACCAATGGAAGGTATTGTTCCCAACTGCCCTTAAAATCGAGTATGCACATACGAAGCTTATCCTCCAACATCTAGTTTACCCTTTCGATCTGACCGTCTGTTTGAGGATGATAGGAAGAGCTTAACTTCAACTCGGTCCCCATCGCTCCTTGGAAACTTTGCCAAAAGCGGGACACAAATATCTTATCTCGGTCGGAAACAATGTTTAAAGGCACCCCATGAAGTCTAACAATATCCTCAACGAACAACTGGGCATAACGAGCGGTATCATAATCTGTGCGCACAGGTAAGAAGTGTGCCGACTTAGTCAAACGGTCTACAATCACCCAAATTGAGTCATGACCCTTCTGCGATCTAGGTAGGCCCGTAATAAAGTCCATCGAAATGCTCTCCCATTTCCACACGGGAATCTCGAGCGGTTATAACAAACCTGTCGGTCGCTGGTGGTCAATCTTAACCAACTGACAAGTAGTGCATTGGGACACAAATTCTGAGATATCCCTCTTCATACCCGCCCACCAATACAAACGACGCATATCTTGGTACATCTTGTCCCCGCCTGGATGTACCGCAAACCTTGACCCGTGGGATTCTGCCATCACCGCTCGTCTCAAATCCCCATCGTCGGGAACCACAAGTCTTCCATGGAAGCGTAGTCCGCCCTCGGAACCAATCGAGTACGACTCCGCTCCCTCGGACAACAACTGCCGTGTATGGTCTTGACAAACTTTATCTCTTTTCTGGGCTTCCACAATCTTTGTTATAATTGTGGGAGTAACCGTCATTACGAAAATGAATGCTCTTACCCCTGCATCCTCTAGGCTGAGCTCCTTCCACTTAGCTTTCCACACCTCAGCTAAGTCTCCCTCGGGCTTTCTACTCAAGGCATCTGCGACTACATTCGCCTTTCCGGGGTGATAATGAATATCAAATTGGTAATCTTTCACAAACTCCAACCAACGACGCTGGCGCATATTCAAATCCTTTTGGGAGAATAAGTATTGTAGCGATTTGTGGTCGGTGAAAAGACTAAACTTTTCCCCCAAGAGATAATGTCTCCATATCTTCAAGGCAAACACAACTGCGGCAAATTCCAAGTCATGCACCGGATAATTCTTCTCGTGAGGCTTCAACTTACGAGAAACGTACGCGATGGGTTGTCTCTCTTGTTGAAGAACACCTCCTAACCCCTGAAGAGATGCATCGGTGAAGACGAGATATTCCAATCCCGGCTTTGGCAATGCCAGGACTGGAGCCGAAGTTAGTCTATCCTTGAGCTCATCAAACGCCGCTTGACATGAACTGTCCCAAACAAATCTTACTCCTTTTCGGGTTAAATTCGTCAATGGGCTAGCAACCTTGGAAAAGCCCTTAATGAATCGACGGTAATAACCCGCCAAGCCCAGAAAACTACGAACTTCAGTCGGTGTAGTGGGCTGACCCCACTCTTTTACCGCGATCACCTTACCAGGATCTACAGACACACCCTGGGATGACACCACATGCCCCAGAAATTGAACTTCCTTCAACCAGAAGCCACATTTCTCAAACTTTGCATACAATTGATGATCCCTCAATCTCTGCAGGACCAACCGCAAGTGAGCAGCGTGATCCGACTCTGTCCGAGAATAGACTAGGATGTCATCGATAAAGACAATGACAAACTGGTCAAGGAAATCCCAAAATACCCTATTCATAAGGTCCATAAACACCGCAGGGGCATTGGTGAGCCCAAAGGGCATAACTAAGAATTCGTAAGATCCATAACGGGTCAGAAATGCCGTCTTGGATACATCTTGCTCTCGTATCCTCAATTGGTGATACCCCGTCCTCAAGTCGATCTTGGAGAAGTAAGAAGCTCCCCTAAGTTGATCAAACAAGTCGTCGATGCGAGGTAAAGGGTATTTATTCCGGATGGTGACTTTATTCAACTCTCTATAGCCCACGCATAACCGGAGAGAACCGTCTCTCTTCTTCACAAACAACACTGGAGCGCCCCACGGTGAGGTACTACGCCTAATAAAGCCCTGCTCCAGTAGCTTCTGAATCTGATCTCTCAGCTCCCTCATCTCCACAGGAGCCATTCGATAAGGAGCTTTAGCGATCGGTCGAGTTCCCGGCATTAAATCAATCACAAACTCTATTTCCCGACTTGGAGGTAATCCCGGTATCTCCTGAAAAATATCTTCAAAATCTCTAACGATTGGAAGAGAATTTAGGGGAACCACGACATCTCTAGATGCGTCTTCCACAATACAATATAGATAAGCACTCGTGCTCCCTTCCATACAAGGCATAACTACCAGGAACATTTCTTGTCCCGGAACCGCAAAAACTATACTCTTCCCGTAACAATTTACTATAGCACGATATTTCGCTAGCCAATCCATACCCAAAATCACATCGTACCCGACCATATCAAGGACGAGCAAATCAGCCCCGAAACACAAGTCACCTAAGTAAATTCCTACGTTTTTACATACGAAGAAAATCAATGAACCATCGCCCATAGAGGATTCGACGCTAGTGAAGGTACTTTCAGCAGATTTTATCAAACCTGTAGTCTGGGCAAAACATCTAGAAATAAAGGAGTGTGTAGCACCCATATCAAATAGAATTCGACCCATGTGCCCGTGAATGAGAAACTTACCCTCGATCGCTGGTGGTGCCGGAGGAGCTGGAGGAAGCAGAGCCTTCTGAATATGGTAAACCCGTCCGTACTGCAATTGCCTTTGTTGAGGAGGAGCAACCGGATTAGGCGCTTGGGGCGAAAACTGTACATACGGCTGCTGCGGGGCCCTAGGGAGATGCCCTCCTACCAACTGGGGACACGCCCTTTTATAGTGGCCCAGCTCCCCACACTGGAAACATTTATTTGCCGTATTATCCTGATTCCTACCTTGGTTATTTCGGAACTGCCCGGCACCTCGGCCCTGTTGGCCTCTACCTCCATTTCCACCTCTACCACCCTGTGGTTGTTGACCACCTTGACCCTGCCTGTTATTATTGTTGCCACCAGCATTAAACCCACCGAAACGTTGACGCTTTGACGAATCCCCCTGCTGAGGATCCCTCTCAACCTGCCTGTTTCTCGAGGATTGGGACGAAGTAGATGTTCCCCCTCCGCCCCCTGTTCCTCCCTGCCTCACCGCTTGCCCCGTAACTACAACCTTCTTCTTGTTTTGCAAAAACAATCTATGCTCTTGACAGTGAAGTAAAGCAGCATTCATCACATCGCCAAAGGTCACCAGAGATGGATTTCCAAGCAAATGTTGTTTTATTCGCCAATGCAAGCCTCCCACAAACTTGGAGATCCTCTTCGCTTCTGGAGTTACTTCATCCGGTATAAATCTTGCTAACCGAGTAAACTCCTCCTTGTACTCGGCAACCGATCTCTCCCCTTGTACTAGATCTTGAAGCTTCCTTTGCATTTCCCTCTGAACTGAGGGAGGGAAAGACTTTCCATCAAACAAAGCCCAAAAATTTGTGATGGACATAGTATCCCTTTGTTCGGGTGTCGTCATTGACTCCCACCAGTGTAAGGCCGGTCCGACCATCTTGAAGGTAACGAGAATTTGCTTTTTCTCCTCACTACATTCCACCATTCTAAGATGGCGCTGCATATCTCTCTTCCACTGGTTCGCCTTTATAACATCCGAACCCCCCTCAAATTCCGGGGGATGTCCCTTAAGGAAAGACTCCCTCACCCGTTCCCACTGAGAAGGTCCCGTAGGAACCAGTGCTTCTTGTCCCCTTGCTTGAACTTGTGGCATTTGTTGTGCCACTGCAGTCATCGCGGCGTTGACAGCTTGGGCCACAATATTTTCCACTTCAGCGGCACTGATATTCCCCCGTGGCTGCGGTGGAGGACCAAACTCATCCTCAACATCCCTATTACGTCTAGCGGGACGTCCTCTCTTTGGCGGCATCTGAGATAAAGACAAGGTAGAGTTAAAACATAATATAAAACAATCTATTTAACAGAAGATCGCATACATACGCAACAAACAATCCTAACATTAAGTTCTATATCAAAGAACGCTACGGTAGAACGTGACAAGTCCGCATAGATCCTAAAGACTCTAGAACCTGATGCTCTGATACCATCTGTGACAACCCGCTATCCGAAATAAAGGGTGGCCAGCCCTATACCTCGATAAAATAGGAAATCATGGATAAATATCATTCTCAGCATCAAAACAATATACAAAGTATAAGGAATAACCACACTATATTCCAGAAAACGGGTTATCAAAATTTTTGGTTTAGAAATAATAAGAAAACATTTTCAACAACCCATGATAGAAATAGAGGGTGGAAAACCCCACAAACGCATAAGAACTAAAGGATACAAAAGGACCGAATGGAACGTCGGTCAATGATAACCACACATCATACAATAAGTTCCAGGTGTTATATAATAGATTCATATACAATTACAACGGTTTGGGCCACATGCCCGAATGAACTGATCATAACTAGAAAACGTTAATGGAGGCGTCTACACAAAACATCCCGTGATACCCGCACGATGTCACGGCTTCTTGAAACATATGGAAGGAAGGGACATTACGGGCGACCGTGCGGCGGAACACCTGAACGGATTATATATATATACATACACAACAAGAAGTGAAAACCGGTCAGGACCGGATATATGTGAACAATAGATAAATGACAGGTATGACAATGATGCACAAGTAAACTTAAGCATGGATGATAGTCTAGCATGGTGACATCAATTAAGGAACTAAGACTGATAAATAACTATGTAAAATGAGATTCACTTACACAAGAATTTAAAGTACTTATGAGCCTTTTCCATCTTTCATCATATTTCGATTTCAATCTTCCCTTGACATTTCCTTATCAGGAATACAATTATCATCACGTGCTCTTTATGGCACTAATCTCAATAGCATGCTCTTTGTGGCATAAATGTTGCTCTATATGGCATTAAAGTTCCATCGAGTCCAACTCGATAATTAGAATAGTTATAAATATATGTATAACGATTCTAAGACCGCCCGTCCGGGTTTTCCCACTGTGCGCGTCCCTAAATAACCATCATCTTCCAGGGCCTAGCATAAGACAACCTGGGATCCTATCGAAATCGTCGGGAAGCGGCCATATGCCTGCGGGGTAGTCAAGACCACGCCCAGAATCTCCTACCCATCGCAGAAAATAAAACAAGCACTCATATGGCCTAGGACTATATCCACCCTGCATTCATTAGCCAGGGGGCTTCACCTATCGCACGGACTTCCCTTAAGATGGTATTTAGAGAGTGTGTAACATCCATTTTATTAATTTCCATTACATGAATTTAGTAAATTATCATTTACCTTACCAACTTCACGTTTTAACAAATGTATAAGCTTAATCAGGACTATACGTATTTCGTACTATCGTAACATCCTCGATAAGGAATTTAGACTCCAAAGTAAATCCCAAAACCCCTTTTAGGTTTTAATATAAACCCCCAAGTCAAATTCTAACTCAAGTTGAATTCTAAAGTCTCTAAATTGACCTTAATATATTCTAGACCCTATTAGACTGCAAGACAAAAGAAATGCCTAAACATTACTTTAAATTTCCCTTCGAAGGAACCCTAGATGAACCCTTTCGAGTCTAGGGTGTCGACCCAACTCAACTAATACTCTAAAACCCTATGTTTACTTCATTTATGAAGGTCCCTTATTACTATTCCTAAAGAAAAGGGTTTAAAATGAAAAAGAAAAATTTGAAAAAGTGCAGGGCTTCCGAATCGATTCGCCCCCTTGACCGAATCGATTCGGCCAGAAAATTTGGGATTCTGCATAGTTGCCGAATCGATTCGGATGGAAACCGAATCGATTCGGTTAGAAAGTTTGGGTTTCTGCATAACTGCCGAATCGATTCGGACCAATTTCGAATCGATTCGGTTCACAAGACCTGAGCACTGGACCTAACCGAATCGATTCGCCCAGGGGCCGAATCGATTCGGGCCTGCGATTTTGCCAAGATTTGGCTATGGAGTCTTGGACTCCATTTTCTACCCCAACTCAAATTTCTTCAAACCAAACTTATATACCAACACCAAGATAACATCAATGATACTATTGACCATCTTAAACCTCATGAATCATCCCAATCATCTTTGAATGAATCAAAACCCACAAATACATAAGAAAAACCCTAAACTAACTAAAACAAGATCAATACATCATTATCATCACAAATCATCTATCTTAAGTCACAAATAGCAAGTAGAAACTTGCCTTGATTCAGCAAATTGCAGGTCTCTTGGTTGTAGGAGCAAGAATCTCTCTCTCAATCTCCAAATCTCCAAATCTTTCTCTCTACTCTTCTCTTTCTCTCTTTAGGTTTAGGAAGGAAATTAGGGAAATAAGAAGACTTAGAAGGATTAAGTCGTGACCTAAGACAAATATCCCACTAAATTAATTAATAGTGCGATAAAATGATACGCAACTGCATAATTTAGGTACAATCAGTCAAAAATGCCCAAAACTTCCAAATACAATATGTTACATTATTTGACTATTTCGCACGTTCCGGAATTAACTGAAACCTCCAAATTATCATTTGGACCTTTTAAAATTCAATTTAAGTTCCGGTCTCATTATTAAGCCAAATATCATTTTGAGTTCAGATGATAATAATAAGCATGACATAGCAATATTTACCCATAGTTATGACATGTATGCAAACTCATAATAAATATCAACTTTTCTACATTGAATTAACATTCAAATCATAACCCAACACTGGTCTCTAATTAATATACTAAGTAATTACCATAAAATACGGTCTCATAAGCGAGGGTTATTACAAGCATTTGGTGGACTGTTGAAGGCACGACCTTAAATTCCTTGAGGGATACTCGTCCTATGATGAGGTTGTAAGCTGAGAAGACGTTTTCATCCATCACAAAGAAATTGATTTTTCTAGCCAACCTCTTAGGCCATTTATCTCCCATTCTAACATCCATTTCATACATACCCAATGGGTGAACCTTTTCACCACTGAAGCCAATCAAAGGATGATGATAATGGACAAGCCTAGCTCTGCTGAGGTCTAGGCTCTTAAAATAGGGCCAAAATATAACGTCTGCAGAACTGCCCCCATCAATAAGGATCCTCTAAACATCACACCCATGCACCCTTATGGTGATGATTAAAGGGTCATCGCGGGGAGTTAAGATACCCTTGAAGTCAAGTCGTGAGAAGTCGACCATGAGGGTGTACATATCTACCTTCTTTCTTTTATCGCGCTTAACCTCTGGAGATGCCAAGTTCACAACCTCAGCTTTAGTCACTGCTTTGGCCTCTACTACATGAGCCTTACAATCAGATACCTCTGAGCCACCCCCTGCTAATCCCCCATAGATAGTGTTCACACCAAAAGAGATCATACCAACCCTCTTCACTGGGGCATTATCGTCTTTTGGTGGGAGGTTAGGGCCATTACCATCATCATCTAAGTCATCAGCTCTTCTGGCAGGGACATCTTCTCGACATTTATCATTTCTTTTATTTTTAGGGTCGTCTCTTCCCCCCTTAGAAGCTCTACCATCCACATACTTTATGAGCTTTCCAGACTTCAACATCTTTTCAATCTCATCCTTCAGGGCAAAACACTTGTCAGTTATATGGTTGTGATCTTGGTGGAACTCACACCATAGACTCTTGTTTCTCTTATGTGGAGGAGCCTTCAACTTCTCCAGCTATCTTAATGATCTATTATTCTTTATTTCATTGAGGATGTGTTCGCAGCTTATAGTTAAAGGAGTATAGTGTGCAAACTTATCATCTGCAGTCCTCTTCTTTCCATCTTTTTTCTTTTGGAATTTCCCACTACTACTTCCATTCTCATCCTCATACTTCGTAACCATTGCTTCTTATGCGTTCATGACCTTTCCAGCTGTTACTAACAGCTCGGCCATAGACTTAGAGGGTCTTCAGCAAGCTTCCAAAGTATCTTTCCCTTCTGAAGTCCTCTAATAAGGGCTGTCATGGATATACTCTCTTCATAATCTTCTACTTCTAATTTTTCCTTGTTGAACCTCGTGATATAGTCTCCGAGGCTTTTATTCTTCCCTTGCTTTACATAAAATAAATGTGTTTTCTTCTTCTGAGGTCTTACCCCAAAACAGAAGTTGTGAATAAACCGCTCGGCCAAACCTTTAAAATTCTCAATTGAATTTTTAGGAAGATAAGTGAACCAGATATGTGCAGCCCCAGTTAGTGTGCTTGAGAAACTTCGGCACCTCGTCTCATCAGAGATTGAATAAATGTCTACTGCAAATTGATACATTTCAATATGATGAACTGGGTTAATACTACCATTGTACTTGGGAGACACCACCGGGGGTTTAAATTTGGTAGGGGTTGGGAAGTTAACAATCCTTGCCATAAATGGTGAGCCCTCTGAGTACCCCCTCTGTAATGGGTCTCGGCTTTTTATGAGGTCCCCTATCTTCTCTTGAAGCCTTTGAATGGAATCGTTCCATGGTTTAGCAACGTCGGCCTGACCGATGTTGTCCCCCTCCACCTCCAAAGGGTGGATTGAGGGTTCCCCAACTGCCGTACAATGTCGGCTATTGACTTCCCCCCTGACCACAGTCTCGGCCATGTGGGGGTCGGCCATGATAAGGCCGATGATCACCACCTTTCCTTTGTGATCTAGCTATACTTGTTGACCTTGATAGCCTCTGCCTCAAATCATTAACTGGGTCGAGCCTTTCAAAGGGCGACTCTATACTTAAACGATCAAAAGTCGGCCCTCTCTGCCGTGCATCACCATCTCGTCTTTCACACTAACCTCGACACTACTGTATAGGACATACAGTGTTGTTTGAGACCTCATACGGCTCCCAACAGTCTGTCGGGGTATCCTCTGCCTTAATGTCATCGTACCTATCCTCTGGGCAAGGGTTCCATTGCCTCCCTAGGCATAAACGCTTAGGGTCAGCAACATCTCTCCTCCGCTGAGGAGTAGGTTGGTCCTTTCGTGGTGCCTGGGGTGGTCCCCTGGTCTCATGTTGTGGCTGAGCAGCCACCAGAGTAATCATCTCCGATGAGACCCCAGGTGGTCTCGTTATTATGTTTTGGCTTAGCTGGGCAAATTGCTCCTGCATCACTTGCTGAGTTGCAGCCAAGGACTTCAAGGCTGCTGCCACCTCAGCCATCTCGAACTGGGGTGGTGCCTGGCTGGAACTGGGTCCTCCACACTATATGGTAGAGGAGGCAGTGGTAACTCTAGTGCCATATGCTTGAGCTTTTGATGAAAGTACTATAGAGCTTGGAAACCTTAAGGGACCTCTTTCAATGGAAAAACAACTTCACGCGAAGGGTAAGGCCTGGTTCATCACTAGAGTTTTCGATGAGATTAAGCAGAAATAGAGGAAGAGATAAATCTTCTCATTCCCACAGATGGTGCCAAAATGATGACACTGGAAATAACACTACCAGATAAGGTGTTGACAAGCTCAAGCTAGTGATAACAATGGCAGCACAAGAGTGAATATATAGTAGAATGAGGTGAGGAGAAGAGGAGAAACACTAGTATATAGGTGGTTCATCCAATCAGGCCTACGTCCACTGTGAGTGTGTGAGTAATTTCACTAGATGAAGGCACTAATGTCCTGTGATACAATCTCTCAAGATTTCTGTCTCTACTGTGTAAACCAATAGGGTTTCAGTTAGGGTTATATAGTGCCTGGGGGGTGTAGTATACCCCCCAAGCATGCAATGAGCATGTGTATGAGGATGGAACCAGTATCCTGATGACACTTGGATGATCTCATGCAGATAATGATGACCACAATATTCCCTCAAGTGAGGGAAATGATTTGGTTATAACTGATTTGATCACGTGTTCCAAACCTTCCATGTGCTTATATGTGCTCGGACCTGTGCCACTAACCGCTGTAACCTCGGACTGGACGAGTACGAGGTTGGTGAAGTTCGATAATGTTGTTTTGTCTTGTCGGTAACCACAATGACCTCAGCCAGGAAGAGTGGCCGAGGTTGGGCATGAGGTAGGATGTAACGTCGGCTCAATCAGATGACGATGTTGGCAATAACCCCATAAGGTGTTTCTGGCATCGGCTGGTGCTTAGTCGAGGTTGGTCAATTGAAGAGCCGACCTTGTAGAAGATGACTTTCTTGGTGGCTATTATAAGCTTCTTGTCAACTCGGCTGTGATACAGGTCGAGGTTAGTGACCCTGAGTACGAGGGTGCACTTTGGGCATATCAATTAGTTACATAACAAAATCCCATATTGCTACAAAATCCCTATAAAAATTACGTCAGCAAGTACCCCATAGAAAATACATAAGCAATTCTCCACACAAAATCACATAAGCAAATCCTCGATAAAAAATCACATAAGCAAAGCCCCCTATTGCTTGTTTCTTATTGTTACCATGGCTTGGTCTCCTTTTACTTGTTACTTCTTTCCTGCCTTGGTCATTTTTATAGTCAGCTTACTGCTTGCGATTTGACTCTGAATGTCACCAAACCTAGCATTGTGCCCAATATATCCTTCTCCCTATCCAAAATCAAATTTAAGTTATTAATATATAAATGAATAGATGTATGCAAAATGACATTAAATGATAAAAGCGTTCTTAATGAAATTGATGAACATACTTCTTTTTTTTGTCTTGCATTTCCTCAAACTGTACTTGACTGTTGTTTGATGCATCTTCCTATTAAACTTATTGGTATTTTGGATTGTCCTCTCATCTTATTCCAATATTCCCTTTCTTCTTGGGTCTACCTCGTAATCTCCCGTAAGAGGGTGGTATCATAGGTGGAAGCCCTCTTTTTCCCTATATTTCAGCACCATTCAATTGCTCGATGGTGCTGCTATAACACTTTATGTAGTTCAATCTCTTGTAATAGTTGTGCACAGTTCTTCTGACTCTAGGCCAATATAATCCATCGTTGAAAAATTAAGGCATAGAATATTAGATAATTCCCATTTCCTATATGTACAAGTTAGAGCCTCCAAATCTAGTACTAACTGCCCACAAAGTGATAAAACTTGAAACTTCGTACTTTCAGCCCAGTCTGGAACACATTTGGTAGACTTAAGTTTATTTTTGTCTAAGATTTGCTAAATATTAGGACACAACAAACCTTTCCACTTCTCCATTTTTCCTCTATTCACATGCATCCTCTTCATTAGGATACACCTCACTTTCTCCAACAAAGTTAAGATATATTTGTCTCTTGTCTCTAAAAATAAGTGCATTAAAACTTTCACAAAGATTGTTCAATAACATATCAGATTTAGGAATTGAACTAAAGTGAGACCTACTCCACTGACAAGGGTTCTTTTCACCCAACCATTCAAAAGCCTCTTTACCCAAATTCATAAGTTTCTCCATTTCTTTTTCAAAGCTAGAAATTATAGTAGACATTGTACAATTATAAAATTCCTCATTGATAATAAGACCTTTATGTTCAGCTTTAAAGTGTTTTACAAGTGCCTACCACAATGCATATTCTCTGAATTTGGACACAATTCCTCCAATGCAAAACCTTTTTGTTTGTTTGTTATGAAAATATAGTAATGTGAGTTATCATGTTTATGTCTTCCTTTAATAAAGAAATGAACTACAACCAAGCATCTTTGGTTTCCCCCTCAACTAAGGCATGTGCTAATGGAAAAATTGAGTTATTACCATCCAAGCCTATAGTTGTTAACAATTGGCCACCATTTGGGCCTTTTAAATTACACCCATCCATGCCTATTAATTATTTACAATGGCTTAAAAACCTCTGCTTACATACCCTTATACATACATACATTCTAACCTGTTACAATCCATCCCATCACCTATAATGATGGTTGTGGTGCTTGGATTAGTCCTCTTTAGCTTTGTAACATAGGCATGAAGTTTGACATATTTCTCCTTAAAAGTCCCTTCAATTAACTTAAAATTATGTCTCTTGGTAACCCACTTAGCCTTAAGTTTTTGTTCACAAATGACCAACAATATGCATGTTTATTCTCTAAAATCCTCACTTCTAAAGTGGAATCATAAGTTATCCTAGTAACATACAACATCCAATCACAACCATCTCTATAAACTGCCATCAACCTTCTTTTCTTAATTTTTATGATTTTTATTTGCTTACCATGCTTGATAACATGTTGCCTTATGTCCTCAATTAAGATAGTATGAGAACTAAAACATTGGTCAAGTACAAACTTATGATCCTTTATGTCTGTAGTTGGATTGAATTGAGGCCAGTGTTTATATTTTACCCTACCCTCATCTTCCTCACCTGGTGAACTATCTACTCTCCTTATATCATCTAAAACCACACAATTAACATCTTCAAAGTCACCTAAATCCCATTGAGCCTTTTTTTCTTTCCCCTCTCTTTTTTTCTTTACCCTTAAATATTGCTTTCTTATTTGAAGTTTTCTCACCTTGACCTTTTTCCTTTCATTCAAAATATCCTCACAAATTGTGTTTCAATCAAACATAAGGTCATACATCTCATGCTCAAACTCTGTATCACTAAAGTATTCATAATCACAATCAGAGTCACTCCCAAATTTTCCATTCCCAATCTTTATATCAATTCCTTATTTTGACCTAACCTCACCATCAATTCCCAGGCTAACTGCATCTATATCTTCATCACTCTCATTATGTGGTTGTTCACTCTCCATAGCTAGTTATTCACTCTCCATAGGTGGTTCATACTCAAGCCTACTTGAATATTCACTCTCTATTGGTGGTTCAATTTGGGTTTGTTCTTTAGAGACTTCTTGACTAGGGATTATATTAAGGGGGTGATAACTTCAATAAATATACCAAAAAACTTGTATCTCTTCTCACGAAATTGAGATAATAGTTGAAGGAATAATTCATTACTATCCAAATTCATCCAAACACCTTCAATATTCCTATGGTTAAACATGCATAACTCTTTAATGCCCAGTTCTTTAACCATTTCCATTATCTCCAAGATGGATATTAGGTTTGTGTTGCAAAGTCAAACCTGTCTAGTTTCCCCCTAATATACCTTCTAGGAGAAATAACATCCTCAACTCTACCATTATGATGAATTTGCAAAGTGAAATAGCTATTATCCTTGTTTGAAAATAAAAATAAAGACAAGGGTAAGGCAAATATTAGTTAAGGTAGGGGTTTTGACATGAAAAAATAGACACGCAACAATAAATCATATAAAAAAAAGAACACGCCAGAGCCAGTGTTCCAAAAATGAGGGTTTTTGCTTATGGTTCTCAAATTAGGTGAAAGTTAGTTGAAAAACCTATAACATTAAGAATATGCATCCACTAATACATATTTCATCCAACATTGCGAATACCACTAGTCTACCAGCCATATTACTAACCATTGATATATCCTTCGGGATTCCTTGCGAGACCTAATAGACAAAATGGTACATATCAGTACCCACATCTCTAAAGGCTAACATAATTGACAACCATCTACCATAACACGAGCCTAAAGCTAACATGATCTCGCGGGAATAAGAAGAGTTCGATCCATCCGGGATCATCACAGACTCATCATCAGATTGGGCGTGTATATTTCCTGTCACCTTTGATTAATACCATGTCCAGTCCAGTCGTGAATTAAATTCCGAGCCTAGCATTGTTAATGTCGTGCTAGACTCACAATGCTTGATCATCCACGCAAAGAAAAGGATTCAGTTAATAACTCTACCACTTCCTAGGAGCCTAAGGGCGTATGAGCATCATATTATCTACACGAGCAATAACATATAATAAATTATTCTTCCTAGATAGATTATCTGTGTTGGATATAGATAGAATGGTATGTGCCATATTATCTCTGAAAGTCGAGCAACAGGATCCCTTAAACTATTCTCTGGACTAAATTTTATCATTGATGGCCCAAGAACATGACCACTCCATGAGTTCATGACAAAAAGTGATAACGCTCATATAAGAGAACCTACTCGAATCACGGGGGATAAACTGGGGTGAGGGCTACAAAGATGCCCCAAAAATTATCAAAATATTAACCTTCTCAAACATCAAAACACACTCCTAATCCACGAGTTAGGGCTCTCCATAAGAAAACACTTGCATGAAGCTTAACACTAGTCACTTCATGATATCATTGAAGACCCATTTTAATAGAAATTATCCCTAAATTGGAAAAACAAACAAATCTGATAGTGGTTATCATAAGAAATTATCATAACACCAAATTAGTTGTGGAAACAGAATCGAAATTAATCACGATAGCACAATCGGATTCAGTCGTAGAAGCATAACCAATATATGGAGACGCCCTTCTTCCTGAATTTTGGGAACTTCATATTGAATCATGGTATAACTTAGGATGATCAAATTCATATATTCCTGACATCATTGCAACTCCAATATTGGGTCTAGAATGAGATAAATGGCATAACGCCAAGACAAATCTTTCAGCCTATAACTCCCCCTATAGAGTTTCAGATGCATACCTCGGATGATTTTAAGAATATGGACCCATACAGCAAACCAATGTCCAATGCACATACTTACTACCACTAGATTGCCTCCCAAATGGAAATGTGCATGTCTCAATATGATGAAGCATATGGACTCTATGTCAGGTTTAGGACTAGGGAGATATCAACAGGAATGTGCCAAAAATTTGACAAACATTTAACTATAAGGACCCTATGCACTAGGATATCATCTTACTGAACATGATAAGGACTAGAAGAAGGTCGTACAAAACTAAAAACAGAGAAATATGTCAATTCCTCCGAAATCGACAATGTACTTTCCAACACTCAACGAATAATTTATTAAATATGGAGAGGAATTTCCACACTATGGATTCCCTAAGATATGTTATGATGAGAACGAATAAAAATTCTTGAGTGGGAGATATTCTACAATAATCCCACTCATGTATTCGAGGAAGACATTTACCAGGTCTTGCCCGTAATTACAGAGATTCTTATTGAATAGGTATTCTTCAACCTCTTTGGAAAATACGAAGATATTCTCGCCATTAGCACTAATGTTAAGCCACAATATCCCACTAAATAAATAGATGCAGTCGAGTTTGAGCCTCTCATTCGGCAAGCCATCAAGACCACCAGGGTCTCCTTCCTATCAAGGTGGACTCCCTGCTATCTTTATTTCCTGCTTTGCCTAAGGATGCTAGTTATTTCATCTCTAATGTATTCCATATGTTTGATGTGGAAATAAAATCTGATTTAGTATCTCAAATTATTCACTTTAAATATTAAAAATGACATACCATATGAAAGAAATCCTCCTAGTGAGGGCAAATATGTCAATAGCTATTTAGTTTATCTAAATGATTTTATCGAACTCTGGAGTACTCGTTCACCGTTATGAGAAAACGAGAATATTCTTGTAAATCTCTTCCCTATGAGATCACCCAAAAGGATTATCATAAAATCCACCCTCAATCCCTCGTGAAAGCAGGAGCTCATGATACTTGTCACCGAATCCATCGACGATATACCCCCAATTTGTCATGCATCAGATTCATATGCTATCCTATTGTTGAATTATCAAGTAAAAACTCGTTAGGATTACTCTTGATTGGTCTTTGCAAGTCAAAGACGAGGTCTCCAAACAATTCGGCGTCATATTCATCAAGTTCGTAGAACACCTCACTTGGTTGGATAACATTGTTCCAGCCCTTAAAGGTAATGAGAAAGTAAAAATATGCATCGATTATCAAGACCTCAACCAGACCTTCCCCAAAGATAAAATTCCACTCCCTAATATTGACATGATTGTTAATAACACCGTTAATCACGCTTAGATTCATTCATCGATGTCTTTCCATGCTATAACCAGATCAAAATGCATCTAAATCATCAAAAGAAAACATCAGTCATTACACAATGGCGATCAAAATGCTACACTATAATTCCCTTTAGCCTAAAAAAACGTCAGAGTTATGTATCAAAATCTAACACTATAATACAAGATCTCATACACAAGGAAGTGGAGTTCTACGTCGACGATATAATCAGCAAATCAAAATAAAGAGCTCGACATATTCCCGCACTGCACAAGTTCTTTCAGAGACTCCAGTCATATCAGATGATATTAAACCTAGAAAAGTGCATGTTTGGTGTAACGCACGAAAAATTATTTGTCTTCATGATAGGAAAAAATGGAATCGAGATTGACCTATAGAAATCAAGGCCATTTAACAAATACCCATCTTGAAAAACAAAAAGGAAGCCCGAGAATTCCTTGGGAAAATCCATTACATTAATAGGTTCATATCACAACTACGCGAACCAATTTTCAAACTTCTTCGTAATGATTCCACACAAAAATATGGAATGTATAATTCTAAGAAGCGTTTGACAAATTTAAGGAGTATTTCGTCCATCCACCGGTGCTCATGTCGCCACAATTGGGGTTGCCTCTATTACCACACCTCTCTCTAACAAATACTATTGGTTACATGTTGGTCCAACACATCATCACTTTCTAACAAAAAAAATTCATTTACTATGTCTATCTTAAACTATCAGCCATAGATGTCAATTACATAACATTACAAAAGGCTTATGTTGCTCTTGTTTATGTCACTCAGAAGCTCCGATTATATATTCTTTCATTCGACATTCAACTAGTCTCTTAAATTGATCCCCTAAAATACCTCTTCGAGAAACCTTCACTTTTAAGCAGAATATACAAATGATTGTTCCTGATAATCGAGTTTCACATTATATACGTCACGTAGAAATCTATAAAAGGCAATGCCAACGTAAATTACCTCGCAGAAGGACGCCTCAGTGAGCCTAAATAAAAAAATCATTTTTAGGCGAGTCTATATTGGGGCTGGAAGAAGAAAGGAAATTGAAAATTTTCTTCGATGGGGCAACAAACAAATAAGGATATAATGTTAGTACTTTATTGATCTCCTCAAACGAAAGTTTTATACCAATAGTTGTCAATCTTGACTATCCTTGCACAAATAACATCACGTAATACGATGCATGTATCAATAAACTCCAAGTAGCACAACACAATGGCATTTGGAAAATTCGCACTCATCATTAGTCAGATTCTGGGATAATGGAAATTTTTAGAGTCAAAACTCCTCCCCTTTCATGAAAAATGAGTATAAATATCCACGTAATTCGAGTAAGTAAGCTTTTACTACTTATCACGTGCCTGGAAGAGCTTTGTAGACACTTTATCCACCTTAGCTTTAATGAATGATAGTGACACATAAATGTATTCATTAGAAGTCACGATTTACCAACATGTTGATCCCTCCCACATATACAACCTAGGTGAGGCATAACAAACTAAACTCGTATTTGGGTATTATGACATTTGAAACCTTCTGAAAGCAGGATAGTATCCAACTAGGGATACCAAGCAAGATGAAATATGAATCCAAAAGGTAGTCACACGGTTTATAATCTACGGAGGCCACTCTACAAAAATAACTTCAATGGAATGCAGTTGAATTATTTTCCCTTATCAATTCGAGACCATCATGGAAAAAATCCACCGTGAGGAATGTGATCCCCACAAGAGCACCCATATATCAGCCAAAAAGATCATCCAAGAGGGATACTATTGGAGTAATATGACCCATGACTACAATATTCACGTTAATAAATGACTAAAGTTCCATAGATTCACTCACTTTCAACATTTTCTCCCGTGCGAGCTATACAACATGACATCACCTTGGTCCTTCTCTACATAGGGCATTGACATTCTCGGGAATATAACCCTTAAGGCATCCAACGACTACGAGTTTATGTTAATATTCATTGAGTACTTTACCAAATTGGTGGAAGAATAATTATATACACTACTAAATTCCAAGAAGATGGCACAATTCATACGCAAAACCATCATATGTCGTTATGGCATTCCCTTTAAGCTAGTATAAAATAATGGGTTACACTTCGAGGAAGAAATGACAAACATAGTGGAATAATATGGCATCACATGTCACAGATCCTTGACCTACAGGCAAAAAACTGACGTATTTATTAAAGACGCCAATCAAAACATAAAAATCCTCCTCATCTGCATGATAAAAAGCTATTGGGAGTGGAGTTCCAAATTTTCGTGCGCCCTATGGGACTGCCATACATCCACGGGAGTCACAACTTACTCTCTATTCTACATAATGAAAGTTGCCCTATTAGTATAATTGGAAGTCCCGTCTCTACAAATCCTTTCGTAAAACCAAATTTCCAAAGCCTACTGGCTCTAGTCCCCATATGAGGAACTTGTTATGCTAGATGAGCACCGATTCAGGGTCATGTACGATAATGCTATATCACCCGTGCATTTAATCGCTGCATAAAGAATCCAGGAATCTGCAGAAGAGAGCTTGTGATTATGTAAAACTGGGAACATTTAAACAAACCCCGAAGAAAATTTAAACCCAACTGGAGTGGCCCCTTTCCATGTGAAAAAAATCATGACAAGTGGTGTTGCCATTCTAATGGACCTTGATGGGGAAGAACTTCCCCGACCTATCAACCTAGATCGCCTCAAGTATTCTGCCCTTGACCAACCCACAAAAATCAAGGAAATCTTATCTCCTTAGTCGTAAAACCCCTCAATAACTACATATACCTGATTATCCTTAATTACGTTCCGAATATCTTTCATAAAAACACTCGCACTTCCTTCTAATCATGGGGATATATAGATAACTCGAGACATGACTTCGGTCCCAATCACAACAAACACAAAACCTACCACACCCTTTTGATTGATAATCTACTACCAGGGGTGACTCTCTCTAGCAATAATTCTACGACTAGAAAAACTACACTTTTAAGAAAAAAAAGACATGGTAAAATTAAATCATTATCGTTGTCATAAAATCTCGAACCACGGTCTTTGAAGCATACAGTTCATGCATTTCGAGAAAGAAGAATTAACATTTTCTTTCCAAAAATCAAGAACTACAAAGCAAGAAATATAAAATACGGGAAAGCGAGGGAACACACTCCTCAGAATCACGTCCATATTGACCCATTTACCATTATCCAAACTCTCCACCCTTCGTATTTCATAACTGCGATAACAACGAAGCACCAGTTGGAACTTAAATTTATTCTCAACATCCTAACAAGTATGAAAAATGCCAACATGGAGATCCTCCATATCGGTCCATAACCATAACTAACAATCAATCTCTGCAGGTAAGAATGACTTTGGCGCCCATATTATAATTGCAACAATGAAGTAACCTCAAGATATTTTATCTCTTAGCGCCAAGCCATCTAATACACAACTCTGGTAGATAGACCCCTACGATTCCATAAATCAACAGGCCCGTGAACCCCGTCAAACGGCCTTATTAGGCAAGTAGGATAACAAAAGGATACTTTATTGAAAGACAACAATTGCAAGTATGTAAACGGAGCAAACAAGAGGATCAAATAAGTATTTTACGCCACGAATGACCCGATGGATCAATTGTATCCTAGTGCAATCTAACCAGAGCAACCATTCCATCACAATCATATGATCATGGGACATCAACATCTTTCAGAAAAATCTTAACGCCTGGCCTGAACCCGCATAGGGGAAAACACTAACTAAAATCGCTCCAAAATCCACATTTGTAACATTATGGGGCTGCCAATTAGGTTCATCTAAGGATCTTGATACATCATATCTAGACTATTAAATGTCTCTCCCAAGATCATCTTAATGACGGAGGCTTTCCCAATTATTCTCAAGTTCATATCCACCACATTGGCATGAATCATGGTCACATTAGTTCGTAAATTTAAGAATGTAATAAAAATAGGATTACAACACCTCTCTAGACCTACGCATAGAAATGGTCCTCCTCACGAAAACATGAGAAATGGTCCATCACTAGCTTTAAGTTTACAACTCCTCTAATTAGCATCCCTTTCGACTGATATAAGGATATGTTCAGAAGACGACCCATCTCGCTCAGGATACAAGCAATAAAGTCCACTAACGCCAACAAGGAACGTATAACATACCCAATAAGGAAGAATAATCCTTGTACGTTGACCCGACTTCATCCAGGACAAAACAGAAAAATGTGGTATTTTGAGCACCAAAAACATATAATTTCTTCAAACATGCTGCAATAGAGTTATTGAGCACACCACTCAAGCAAGACGAGCCCATCTGAGGCTCATCCATTCGACACCAAACAAAGAGTCTAAGAAAGATGAATAACGCACTTTATATCACTCAAAATCTGGTTAGGTATCTGTAATACCTCATAGTTTTATGAATTGAATAAATGGTTATTAAAGAATTAATTAATATTTACTCGTATAATTGGATCAGAAAATTATTAAAATTATTTGGCTAGAATTATTAACTCAAATTAAATAAGAATTCTAATAATATGGAAATGAATTGTTAATTTAATGATACAGTTGTGATTAATTTTATGATGCATTTTAGTAACATTGAACCTAACTCTGGGGGAATGCAACTACCCAAAATGGTGTTTTTATTATTCCAAATTGGGACCCATGGGCAAGTACCCCTTTAGGCCAAGTTTTAAGAGTATATGGTTAGTGTTTTTGGCTTATTGGGGGGGTCCAAAAATGGGCCCACGGGGTAGCTACAGGATTAGGGTTATAAATAGATAATTAAATCTCATTAATTATGATAACACATCATATTTCATATCATAGAAGCAGAGGCAAACTTTGGAATAAGAGAGGGAGCAAACAAGAGGTCTTAATAAAAGTTTAATCTTCACGAAGGCAAGAAATATTATCTTTCCTATCATATTAATGTAACTAGTTGTTGATGTAAAAAATTAGATCATATCTAATTATTCAATCACAGATAAAATAAATGAAACAAAGAGTTTTTAAAATGGTTCAGCCTTATAATAATTGCCTACGTCCACTATTATGTTATTGCTGAGTGTTTGAGAATTCTCGATTACAAGTTCTATAAAAAAATTTCGGTCCCCCTACAATGAGGATTGTCCAATGTATTTATATCCCTGAGGCTGTAATGTGAAAGGGTAATACATTAAATGATGTACATATGAAAGGGTAATACATTCAATTCCCTTTAAGCGTATGCGTCTGAATGATAAGTATTTAATGAACAGTCAAACTGTTGGTTATCCTGCTATTAATGCTTTGTTTCGAGGTGCAGCTCGGACCGCCTGAGTTGCTCGGACCGCCTAAGCTTCTCGGTACTCAAAAGTTCCTTGGAGAGTTCTTGTTCCTCGGAGCGTATGAGTTCCTCGAAAGTGTTTGTTGTTGCCACGTAGATTGCCACGTGTCTTCACTTTATTGAGCCATGTCAGCAGACTAAATTTGGTATCAACAGAAGCCCCCAATGTTTCATAGTTTGAAATTTGAGGAGTGTGGAACATTCTTTCTCGGAATATGGTAGTTTTAAATGGTCCTCCTGATTTTTAGGAGTGTTTCCTTTGTATTTACTTTTCCTTCCAAATTCGTAGAATCAGGCTTTTTTGAATTTTTATGCTCGCTTCGATTCCCGAGCCCCTTTTCGTCTTTTTAGCCGTCGGTAACGTAACCATCTCTTTTTGTAATCATTAATTTTCCTTTTCCTAAGGTAGAGTATTTAAATGCTGCAGAAAATCCCATCGTCTTACTCTCTTGTGTATTCATCTCTTTCATCGTTCGTTGTCAACAGATCCACTCTTTTTCTGTAAGATCTTCTTCCTTTTTCTTCATTTACTTTATTCATCATGGTTTACCTTGTTGAATCTCTTGATAAATTTTGCTTTAATTTTTCTATTCCCTCCTGGGTTATTCTGGAAGAGCTTTCTGAGCCTTCTGATTATTTCCGTTTGGCTGAGGGATATTGGTTCCCCAGTCTCTTTGTTGCTGAGTGTGGATTTTCTTTTCCACCAAATTCCTTTTGTCTGGAATTTTGTCAATACTTTGACGTTGTTCCTGCAAGAATAGCCCCCAATACATGGAGAATAGTTAATGGGGTTCATAGATTAAATCAAATCCATGGAACTCGCATAGGAATTCCAGAAATCATGTTTTGTTATAGATGGGCAGTTGGTGATAACACCTTTTATTTAAAAACTAGATTTTTAAATAGGGCCTTAGTAGACAATCTCCCGGATGCCAATAGGGACTATTTTGAGCATGGGGTTGTCATAAAAAATTGGCAACATGCTCCTTTATCTGGAGATGAAGTGTATCAGGGTCCCAGATGCCTTCCCTATGGCAATGGGATAGGTTATTTTTATCTCATTTTATTTATTTTGAAATTATTCTTCCTCTATGTTTGATAAAATGTGCCACTGATATTTTAATGTTTATTTATTTGTAGTTGATAGTAAAAGAAAGTGTCCAAAGGAAGCAGACGTTAATATAAGGCACTTGAAACTTATCTGGAGTTTGCATCAGTCTGTTGCCGACGAGCACATTAGGTCAGCTTCATATCTGCTGCAGTACAAGAGCTACACCACTTATTTTACTGCTCGTCCGGTAATAAGCGACGCAGAGCCAGTACCAGCCTCTACCATTTCTTCGCCTGAGTCACACGTTCCTTTAAGTGAAAGGATGAAGAAGAGAATACCTCCCACTCTCTTCGAGAAACCTGCCTCTGGTGCTGGAGAGGCAAAAAATAAGTAAGATTGACGTCCCGGGGGAGGGGACAAAGAAAACTGATGCACCTTCCTCGGCTGCCCCTGTTGTGAAGGTTGTAGAGAAGCCCCTAGTGGCTCCGAGCAAGTCTACTGCTCCAGGATAAGTGATTGTAATATCACCGGCCAAGAGTTCCTCCTTGGTTGAATCTATTCCTGCTCCTCCGAGGAAGCTGAAGAAGAGCTCTTCGGTCAATTTGGCTGACACCGTCTCTCAGCCCCCGACTAGTGGAGTTCCCACTTTTGTTCCCCCGAGCTCTGCCATGAGCTCGGTGAAGACTTGGATCATTCCCGAGATCCAAGGTATTGAGGAGAACCTTTCTCGGGACATGGTCACCTCATTGGCTGCTCGCCATATTGCTTCTATAAGTCTTATTACTTTGAACTTTTCATCTTTCCCTTGTTATATCTGTCTCTGACTTGCTTTCATTTTCTTTTCACAGTTGGTGAGCTGCTTCAATACAATTTTGAAGAAAGATGAAGCTATTAAAGCTTCAAGCTCCTCATCTGGTGTGGAGGAAGCTTTGGTGGGCCTAAGGCAGTCTTTGGAAGATTCTCGTCTGAAGTACGATGCTGATAAGGCAATCTGGGAGAAGAAACTTACCTCCACCGAGCAGGAGAAAACTCAAGTTGTTGAAGTCTCCAAGGAGTTGGAGAAGAGAATAAAGGACTTGGAAGGGAAAAATAAAGAGCTCGACAAGAAACTCAAAAATGCTGGAGAGTTTGAGAATAAACTCAAGGTTGCTGAGGAAGAGTTAATCCAACTTCGCGAAGTAAGTCGCCAGAAGGAAGAAGTTGAGAATAAACTGAAGACCGCTGAAAGTCTTCTGTCCGAGAAGCTCTCCTCGGAGAAGTTAAAGAGGAAAATGGCTGTGAAGAAGTCTTTCAGCGCCGGCTGGGACAAGGGGTGGAACAAAGGCTTGGCTTCTATGATGTCTCAAGTAGAATATAGCAGCCTAAAATATTTTAGAGATGGGTGGGTCACAGCTCTTCAGGAGATGAAGGTTGATGAAACTTCCGAGCTCTTCCAGCGACACATCCCTGGTCCCCCTCCAACTCCTGAAGATGAATAAGAAGACGAAGCTGCCTCCGAAGAATCTTCTATGGTGATGGGAGATCATCCCCCAGCCATCCAGCCTACTACCGAGGAACTTCAGCAGCTCGCTACTTCCTCCGATTAACCTCCAGCACTCCCCGAGCAACTTTCTGTTCCCTCTGAGCAACCTACTTCCTCGTTCCATCCTCCCGAGAAGGTTTTGGGAGACAAGGAAAAGGTGTAGAGTTGTTTGGTTTTCTTTCTATTTCATTTATCTTTGACAAATGTAATCCTGAACCATGTAACTCTGAACCTTGTGATATAATAAAACTTGAACTTTTGTTTTTGCATACTGTTGTCTCTTCTTTATGCTTTATTGTTGCTTTTATTGATTACTACTTTTTCTTTATCTACTAGTTTTTGGCCAGGATGGAATTACTATCTGCTCATAATACCAAGCTGTTGAGGCAATGCAATGATTATTTTAAGGCTGGTCACACAGATCTGAGTACAGCATAAATCGTCGACATCCTCGGCCAAGATGCTTCAGAACAGGAGGTTGAGGCCTACCAATACTTGAAGACCCTGCTTGATCGTGCAGTGGCCAACAATGTGGCTTATTATGATATGATCGAAGATCTCCAAGGCATTCTTGAAGACCTTCAGCAACAATACAAAGAATCCACTGCCCTTTTGCACGAGGGGTATGAGAAGAAGTATCAGCAACTCAAAGCTGACAAGGGGTACGAGAAGCATTTTTCTGGCTACGATGTGAGGGAGAGAACTCTGAGGGGTGAGGTCGAGGAGTGCAGACAAATAGCTGAATTATTAGAGCAAGAGAATAACAACCTATAAAGAGAGTTATCACAGTTGAAGTCTGCAGCTTCCACTTCAAAAGCCTTGATCCCAGTGACTGATGAGGGATTCTCGTTCTTGGAGGTCGAGAACGCCAACTTGAGGGATGAGTTGGAAACCTTGAAAAGGTCTGGCCTTTCTTCTTCTTCTTCTTCTTCTTCTTCTTCTTCTGCTCGTGGACGAGCAAGAGCTCCTCGGGGGCGAGCAAGAGCTGCTTGGGTTCCTGTCGAGGAACAGCGGACTCAATCTGCCTTAGAAAACTAGGCCTTCCAGCTGATGGCGAAGAACCAGGCGTTGGCTGAAATGTCAAAGAAGATCAGGGACCTGGAAGATCAGCTTTCTGCGCAGAAGTCTGTATTGGAGCATAAAGAACTCTTCATCAAAAATCTCCACGAACAGATGGAACGATTGACATATCAATTACACAAACAGCCCAGGGAGTTCTGGATGGCTGGGTACAATGAGGCGCTCTACCACTTGGACGATCGTATCCATAATGCCAATAATGAGGACTACAAGCAAGGCTGGTTGAATGCCTTAGGTGTGCTGCAACTCGAACAGGGTCATTACCTGTGGAACTACCACGATCCTGGGCTGCTCGACCTACCCGTGCCACCATTCAAATTGGATATGAGTTGGATCCCTGCTCGGGCCATTCCTCGATGTCTGATCTCCAAATACTTCGGCGACTATAATCTCCATTCAAATGTCGAGATATCTCATCCAGAGCATCTACTAGATCGACCTTCTGTGATGAATATTAGGATGTTAGAAGATCTCAACTTCATAAATTCTCCTCTTGCTTTAAATGATCCGCCTGCTGGCGAGGAACCTATTTCAAAAGTAGAGGGGAAAAGACCAATAAAATAGGGATATTGATGTAATAAATAGTACACATTTCATTCTCAATGTAATTTGTTTTTTATTTTAATGAAATACTTTTATTTTTGTTCGCAATATTAATTGCTATTGTCTCGTAAAACACTTTATATTTGTGCATGTGTATCTGTTAAAAAGATAATGATATTGTGTTATTCGTCGACCAACTTATTGTCGAGTAGTTTGAATTTGTGGTAATCATTTGACAAAAATGATGTTTTGTTTCTCGATCAACTTAGTAATAATTAAAAAGTTACGAGTATCAAAAATTTTGCTCGATCACTTTCTTGTATTCATAAAATGTTTCCGACCAACCAAGGTCGGTAAATTTCCTTCTCGACTAACTACAGTTAGTGGGTTTTTATCCCCGACCAGCCATAGTTAGTCGATTTTTCCTCTACGAGGAGCTTTGGCACTTTTTGGAATAATCTTAACTCCCGACCAACTTTAGTTGGCGTTTTCGAGAATATATTTACTTCCTAAACAACATAAATTGGCATTTTTAGAAATACTTTTATTTCCCGAGGAACATATAGTTTTACTTCCCGTAGGAATACAAGTTTTATTTCCCGGAGGAATACAAGTAGCTTTACTTCCCGGAGGAATATAGGTAGCTTTACTTCCCGGAGGAATATAGGTAGCTTTACTTCCCGGAGGAATATTGGTAGCTTTACTTCCCGGAGTAGTCTGAGTTTTGTCGAGAGCTTTGTCGAGTTTTGCCGAGTAGTGAGTAGCACTAGTATTCCCCGAAAAACTTTCAATAAAAAAAAAAGAATTCAGCAGAATATCTTCATTTTATTCATCACTGATAATATTTGCGTAGGTGCTCTGCGTTCCATGCATTCTTAAACTCCTCCCCTTCTAAAGTTGCTATTCGGTAAGTTCCTGGTCGAACAACTTCTGTAACTCGGTATGGTCCATGCCAGTTTGCCTCCAGTTTATTGTGCTTTTGAATCACTTTCTTCAGTACATAGTCTCCTTCTTTCAGGTCGCACTTCTTCACTCTCTTATTGTAGAACAAAGTTGTTCGGTGCTGGTAAGAAGCATTTCTAATGGCTGCTTCTTCTCTAACTTCCTCGAGCATGTCTAAATCCAATCTTCTCATTAATTCGTTGACAGGGGAATTAAAATTTAGTACCCTGTGTGTTGGGAGGCCCAACTCGGCAGGTATAAAAGCTTCACTTCCAAATGCTAGCATATATGGAGATTCCCCTGTTGCTACTCGGGGAGTAGTTCGATAAGCCCACAGTACTGACTTTAACTCGTTGATCCAATTTGCTTTTGCATCGTCCAGTCTTTTCTTCAAGCCATTCAGCAGCGTTATATTTGTCACTTCAGTTTGTCCATTGCTTTGAGGATGGCCTGGTGCTGAGTGGATCTTCAAAATGTTTGACTGATGACAATAGGCAGCAAACTCCTCGTTATCAATTTGTGTTCCATGGTCTGTGATGAAGGCATGAGGAAGACCATATCGACAAATGATATTCTTCCAAACAAATTTGTAAACCTTGTCGTACGTCATATCGATGAGAGGCTAAGCTTCTACCCACTTAGTAAAATAATCCACTGCGACGACGAGGTATTTGAACCTTCCTCTGGTCGTTGGCAGTGGGCCAACCAAATCTATCCCCCACATGGCAAATGGCCAATGGGAAGTGATGGGTGTCAACAATGCTTGTGGAGTTCTTCGGATGGAGGAAAAGCGCTGGCACTTATCACATTTCTTGGAATAGGCTATACAATCAGCCCTCATCGTCGGCCAGTAGTATCCTTGCGTCATCACCCTTTGCAAAAGTGTCTGACCTGCTATATGGGCTCCACAGGACCCTTCATGGATCTCTTCAATTAAATCTTTCACCTCGGTGGGATGCACATATCTCTGTAAACCTGCCATAATTCCTCGTCTATATAGAATACCGTTAGTTAATACATACCGAGCAACTTTAAACATCAATTTCTTGGCTGCGAGCTTATCAATTGGTAATTCTCCCTCTTTAATATATGCCCTGATGGGATCCATCCAAGACGGTCCTAAATCAAGGGTAATAAAGGTCATCGTCAGATCTTCATCTATACTCCGACCAGCTAAAACTTCAACTGGGATTGTTCTCCGGAGTTCGGTACGAGTAGCTGAGGCTAATCGAGCTAGGGCGTCTGCTCTCGCATTCTCCATTCTCGGTATTCTGACCAGCTGAATAGCAGCAAATTCTGACACCAGCTCCTTTGCCTTTGCATGATATCTGATCATTAATTCTCCTTTGACTGCATATACTCCCATCATTTGGTTTACGATCAATTGAGAATCACTGAAAATAATAACCTGCTGCGCCTCCATAATTTTTGCCAAACTAAGACCTGCAATCATGGCCTCATACTCAGCCTCATTATTGGAAGCTTTGAATTGGAAACGTAGGGCGTATTCCATATCGATCTCATCCGGAGTGTTCAAAACTATCCCCGCACCACATCCTGTAGTGCAAGATGATCCATCTACACAGAGCCTCCATATAGGTAACTCGTCTTCAAATTTCTGATCTGTCGGAGTTCCTCGGTGAAATATTTGTTGCTTCCTTTCATCTTCCCCTGATATTTCTCGCTCTTCGTCGATCATTTTTTCTTACCCTTTTACCAACCGGAGTTGGTCTGAGCTCGAATTTGATGATCCTGTAACATCCACTTGCCCTTTTACCAACCGAAGTTGGTCTGAGCATGTGTTTGATGATCCTGTAACATCCACAGGTTGATCAGCGAGCAACTTTTGCTCCTCGGGGGTATCAGGATAGGTGAACTCTACTATAAAATCCGCTACAGTTTGCTCTTTAAGCGATGATCTGAGTTCATAAACTATATCATATTCACCGAGCTCTATTGCCCAGTACATCAATCTCCCTGATTTTTCTGGTTTATGAAGGGCTTGCCTCAACGGTATATCAGTATATACGACTATAGTATGAGCCTGGAAGTATGGCCTCATTCTCCTACTCGCCTCAATCAGCGCCAGTGCTAACTTTTCCAGCCTTGGATATCTGATCTCTGCTCCTCGGAAGGCTTTACTTGTGTAGTAGATTGGTTTTTGTACTCCATTCTCCACTCTGATCAACACCGAGCTAACTGCATTCTCAGACATTGCAAGATATAAGTATAATTTTTCTCCCATCACCGGCCTGGACAACAGTGGAGGTGCTCCCAAGTATTTCTTTAAATCTTGAAAAGCCTTCTCACATTCATCATTCCACTCAAAAGTCTTTCGGAGTGTCTTGAAGAATGGGAGACATCGATCAGTTTCTCGTGATACAAATCTGTTGAGTGCTGCTACTCGTCCTGTAAGACTTTGCACCTCTCTCTTCGTCGTTGGAGATCGCAGCCCTAATAGAGCTTTGATCTTTTCAGGATTTGCCTCAATGCCTCGTTGATTGACAATGTACCCGAGAAACATGCCTTCTCGTACTCCAAATATGCACTTCGTCGGGTTCAACTTCATTTGGTATTTATCCAGTTGATCAAAAGTCTGACTTAAGTCAACTAGATGATCGGCAGCTTTCTTGCTCTTTGTCAGCATATCGTCAACATAGACTTCCATATTGCAACTGATTTGTTCAGCAAAGACCTTGTTCATCAGCCGCTGATATGTCGCACCTGCATTTTTCAAACCAAAAGGCATAACATTATAACAATAAGTTCCCCTAGGGGTAATGAAAGAAGTACTTTCCCTGTCTTCAGGTTTCATTTTAAACTGATTGTAGCCAGAATAAGCATCCATGAAGCAAAACAGCTCATGTCCCGAGGTAGCATCGACTAGTTGATCAATTCGGGGCAGTGGAAAGTGATCCTTTGGGCATGCTTTGTTGAGGTCGGTGAAGTCTACACACATCCTCCACTTGTTGTTTTTCTTCTTTACCATCACCACATTGGCTAACCAGTCTGGATATTTAACATCTTCAATGAAGCAAGCTTTCTGGAGCTTCTCGACTTCCTCCTGTATAGCTTGATTCTTCTCGGGGCTGAACACTCTTCTTCTCTGTTTCACTAGCTTGATCTCCTTATTCACATTGAGTTCATGACATAAGAAATTTGGATCTATTCCGGGCATATCTTCATGACTCCACGCAAAAGTTTGCTTTCTGCTTCTTAGGAAAGTTATCAATTCCTATTTTAGCGAGGCTTCCAACGACGAACCTACTTGAGTAGTTCGCTCAGGGTGCTCGTCGTCCAGAATGATGTTTTTAGTAGCTTCCACCACTTGACCCTTCACGATTTGAGACTCATCTCTAGGGTCCAATGTTTCAATTTTTGCACCTTCATCCACTTGATAGGTAGTAGTCTTTTTCCTTGATTCCTCCAGTTCCTCTTGCTCGGCGGATGAATAATAGCATTCCCAATCTACTTTCTGATCACCTTTCACAACTCCTACTCCAAAATTTATTGGAAATTTTAGGCATTGATGTACTGTAGATGGTACAGCCTCGAACTTCTTCAATCCTACTTTTCCCATGATGATATTGTATGATGATTGAACATTCTTATCCATTACGAAGAAACGTATTCTTTTTATTCGACAAGCAGGCCACGTACCAATGAATATATCCAACTTGATCGTCCCAAGTGGAAATACTTTCTCGCCAGCAAAGCCGAGGAGAGGTCTATGATAAGGCTCCAGTTGAGATAGCTGTAGATTTAAACTATCGAAGCACGAGTAGAACATGATGTCTGTCGAGCTACCATTGTCGACCAGTACTCTTGAAATTATTACTTCCTTCATCCTCATTTTGATCACCAATGGGTCATCATGAGGATATAGAACACCTGCGAGGTCATTCTTCGAGAAACCAATGACCAATTTCTCTTTCTTTACCTTTCTCGGGCGATCCTCCTCAGCTAGATTTATTCGTTGAATGTATGATCAAGTTTGAGCCTCACAGAGGTAAGCTTTTCTCTCGGCAGTAAGGTCTCCTCCTCCTGCGTCTCCACCTGTTATAACATTACAGTCAAATGACCCAAAGTGTATTGAAAATACCTCTCGTTCTGGCTGCCTTGGTCTCTTGGGAAGATCGGGGTCATCTTCGGGATCAACTTCATGGTTTCTTTTCTTGTTCTCCTCTGCTCGATGAGGAGATCTATACCTCTCTCTTGTTCGGTCGTTGTTTCTGCTTCCATGATCAACATACTTTGCCAGCTTTCCTCGTCTGATAAGTGTTTCAATCTCATTCTGAAGAGCTATGCAATTTTTGGTCATATGGCCATGATCTTTATGAAACTCGCAATACTTTGCCTTATTCCTCTTATCAGGGTCTGCCTTCATTTTCTCTGGCCAGTTTAATTCCTCGTTGTTCTTGATTTCTTCTAGAACATGGTTGATATCCTTCTTTAAAGGAGTATAATTATCAAATTTCTTCATTACGTCCCATACCGACCTAGTTTTTGAATGTTTGTCATTACCATTGTTCTTATGCTCTTTCTTCTTAGCTTTATCACCTTCCACCTTGGTTTCTTTAGCATCCATGTTCTTCTTCGCAACCATAGCCTCCTCGGCATTCATAATCTTGGCAGCTTTTCCCATCAGATCTGACATGGTTCTAGGTGGATCTTTGGCCAAAGTGTAATACAACTTGTTCGGTAGTAGTCCACTCATCAAGGCGGTAATCGCTGTCCTCTCCTCATAATCAATGACTTCAAGTTTCTCATTATTAAAACGAGTTATATAATCTCTGATACTTTCACCAGCCTTTTGTCTAACACTTAACAAATGTGCTACTCGTTTAACTGGCTTTGCCCCAAAATAGAAATTCCCAATGAATAACTCGGCCAGTTGAAGAAAAGTTGAGATCTTACCCCGAGGAAGATTATTATACCATATTTGAGCAGATCCGGTAAGAGTTCTCGAGAATGCCCTACATCTCATCTCATGTGGAACAGCATATATGTCGGCTACAACTTGGTATTGTTCTATATGAAGGACGGGGTCAGTCTTTCCATCATATTTGGGGGTCACAACAGGTGCTTTGAATTTTGATGGTGTTGGAAAATCTACAATGGCCTGGACAAAAGGTGTTCCTCGAACAAAGGTTCGTTGTAGAGGGTTCTTAGCCTTAGCCATTTCCCCTAATTTATCCTCCAGCCTTTGAATAGAGCCTTTCCCTGCATTATTCCCTTCCTCGGGCCTATTGATTCGAGCAACCGATCGCGTTGATGTAACTTTCTGGGATTTCTCTTGACGAGCAGTTGGTCGCGACTGGGCAGATCCTTCCCTTAAGTCTGATGGTCATCGAAAACTCCTTGATGGGGCTCTAGGAGGACTTTTGCTCCTCCTAGTACCTAATCGATCAAAAGGAGATACTCTGCTTAATCTTTCTAGCGCACTGGTCCTTTCTGGGGAGAGAGTGATACGTTGTTCAGTATCTGTGGCTCGCACTGACGAAGTTCGTCCAGGTTGATAAAAAAAATCTTCAGACTCCTCATTGCGATATGAATTGGTACGCCTAGTACGTGAAGAAAGCGCACGGGTATTTCTTTGAATACTTCGTGGTCCTGAATGGGTTGGTGCACCGCCATGGAGGGTTTGTATGAGCTGTCGCATAGTTTCTTGCATGACGGTCTGGCCCTGAGCCAGATTTGTCATTATTCCAGCCAAATCTGGAATATTTGGCGGAGCAAATGGATTTGGAGGGCTTCCAGCATTTCGATTGCTAGATTCTGGAATATCAGCCATTTATGATGAATTATTTTTGATGAAAAACGATATTACCAGTCATTTCCCACAGACGGCACCAATCTGTTGATGTACAAAATTAGATCATATCTAATTATTCAATCACAGATAAAATAAATGAAACAAAGAGTTTTTAAAGTGGTTCAGCCTTATAAGAATGGCCTACGTCCACTATTATGTTATTGCTGAGTGTTTGGGAATTCTCGATTACAAGTTCTATCAAAAAATTCCGGTCCCCCTACAATGAGGATTGTCCAATGTATTTATAGCCCTGAGGCTGTAATGTGAAAGGGTAATACATTAAATGATGTACATATGAAAGGGTAATACATTCAATGCCCTTTAAGCGTATGCGTCTGAATGATAAGCATTTAATGAACAGTCAAACTGTTGGTTATCCTGCTATTAATGCTTTGTTTCGAGGTGCATCTCGGACCGCCTAAGCTTCTCGGTACTCAAAAGTTCCTTGGAGAGTTCTTGTTCCTCGGAGCGTATGAGTTCCTTGAAAGTGTTTGTTGTTGCCACGTAGATTGCCACGTGTCTTCACTTTATCGAGCCATGTCAGCAGACTAAATTTGGTATCAACACTGGTTAATGATTTTCATCGCATGATATGACTCAATTAATTAAAAATTTAAATAAGAATAATGACTTGTAAATTTAATTAATAAACTTTGATAAGTCATAGATTTTATTAGATTATGTGTATAGATTAGTATTCATATTGAACCACATGATTAAGGTAGAACACATCGCTTATATTGTTAAGAACTCATGATTAATATGTTTAGAATCAATAATTGTTTCAAATTGGATTAGTTTTAAAATTGGAATCACTGATTAACGCGTAATCACGTGTTTAATGGAAGTTATTATTGTTAATTGAATGTAATTCGGGTTTAAAGTTATAACATGTTAAATTTAATGTTTATGCCTTTCTTAATGAAAATAATCATGAATAATAATCAATTGATGGTTGGGTTTTGATTTAAAGATTGATTAGGGATCACAATAGGGTGTTCAGGAGGTGTTGGGAGCTATGTAAGGGTATTTAATAGGGAATTAGGGTTTTAAAATTTATAACTTGGGGTTGGTTGAGGAAGAAAACATAAAATTACATCTTTTTGGGCCTGAAGTGAGGGGGAGATGCTGGTGTGAGTTTTAAGCCGTGTCGCGAGCTTAAAGCCATGAACACGATCTTAAAGGCCACATGTGCGGTTGTCTAAGCCGCAATTGCGATCGCAAATGACTAAGTTGTGGGTCGGGGGTCGGGTTTGGTTTGGCTGGTACTGTAGGTTCTATTTAAGGATTGGGTTGGGTTGGTTTTTATTGTTTAGTCGGACTTTTAGTAAGGGTTCATATAGATGGATTTATGATCTAATTAGAGGAGTGTTTGGGACATTATAATACCAGTTGTCTAAATTACTTCATGAAAAAGGTTATGGTTTCATGACCTTGCTTTAAAATATGAATATGTGTGTTCTGATCAATACAGTGCATTTTAAGTGTATATGTGTATAGGTATACCCAAGTTTTAAGGATCATCCATGTAGTTAATGTGAGAATTCATATATACGTAAAACTTAAATCAATATGTGTAAATAATGGATTAATAATGTTGAAATACACATTTATGGTGGGTTAATCATAATGAACAAATAATGATTAATAATATATGATTTATGGTACCTTCCCTGACGATAGGCTTGTTTAGTGTAGTTAAACTCTTTGTATGGTTAAGGATGAGGTCAGATTCGGGTGATTACTCAGCGGTAGAACAATTAATGTGAGTTTTGTTAGTGTAAATGATAAAATAAAAAATGTTGGTTGAATACTTTGTTATTAGGATGGTCCAGGTTTTGTTGATTACTCTGTATCGAGATAACATTTATATTGTGTTTCATACACTACAATATATTGTGGTTATGGAGCTATTTGATGATGGTTAGGTTATTCGTTTAGCACCTACATGGTATATGATCCGATTTAATGCTCTATAATAACTCATACGTATATGGTAAGTTGGGGTTATTGGTATTTGTTTAGGGAATCTAGTACTATTAGATTCCGATGAATGATTTAGATAGCTAAAAGTGTATCAATGGATTCCTTGTTTGAATTTTATTCATGAGACATCAAAAGAAAAGAACGGAGTTTAATTAGGTCAGGAATTGGGTAATAATGTGAATGAGACTCTTAGTAAGTATTTAGTGATAGATTCTATGGAGGTTAGTATAACTATATTGCTTATGGGTATGATGTACCCGATTATGGGATGGTAGTGTGGTAATGTAGGGATGGTTAGGTCTTACATGGTTACAATGTGTCTAATGGTTTTATTGTACTATTACACTTTTTACTTTTGGTTATTTTATGAGGATTTATTATATGGGTAGCCTTTGTATATCAAGGTTAGGATCAATATGGATGTTTAATAATTTCCTTAGTGAAAAAGAGAGGTGAGGTATCCTTGGTATGATTGTTGGCAGGGGATGTCATGAGGCTTAAATGAGTCGCATTTAATATTATTAAGTATTATAGCTATTTGTTACAGCTTTCTGGTTCTGTCCTATGTGTATTTGAAAATATTTTCCAGGTATTCCTAAGCAGGAGCAACAAAGCTAAGCAGTTGGGTTTTCATCCGATTGATTACCCAGTTCATCATCTTTAGAGCATGAGTCTTATTTCATTTAACATATATTATCAGTTAGACCTTCCAGTTATTCTATATTTTGGGGTTATTGTTTATGGATCCACATGGATGACAAGATTGATTATTGGTTGCATTTTAGATAGACAATTTTCTGAGATTCAATTTTTATTGATTCAGTATTTTGAGACGTTTATTATTTTATCTCAATTATTTATTATTTTTATTAATTGTATGGTGAGAATTGTTTAAATTTATCACCGTTTTTATTTTACCATGATGCTAAGGATGGTATAAATTGCATAAAATGCCCTATCCTCAGCGTATCAGCCTGATCAAATGGCACATGAAAAATATGGGGTGTTACATCAATGAATGCCATGTACATAACAATTGAAAACAATGAATTTACAGTGAAGAAAGAGGTGAGATATTTCTAAGTATGCCTCTTCTTTTATATACAAAACATCCCTTCCATTTTAATAACAATTGTATTGTATGACACTCACCTGTGTCGTATGACACTCTCTATCTAGACACTAACACGTTATTAGTTTTTCCAAAATTCCTGTTACCCCCACAACTAATTGAGCCTACTTTCTCTCATTCTCAATTTGCATTAGTTCTAAGTGGCACTCCTTGATCCTATAATCAATGTCGCGGGCATGTCATGTCAGGCATCCGAGTGTCGAACCTCTATCGGTCCCCTGCACAACCTTCTTGGTTTCACTTGGATTGATCATATGTCACTCTTGAAACTATTATTTTATTGGTCT
Source organism: Sambucus nigra (assembly GCA_949130495.1). NCBI lineage: Eukaryota > Viridiplantae > Streptophyta > Magnoliopsida > Dipsacales > Adoxaceae > Sambucus > Sambucus nigra. The sequence goes on along the minus strand of OX422222.1, from coordinate 89,105,929 downwards.
ATTCACACACATTTTAGGAATGCCACATCGCATCCTTCGTGACCTCTGTGTCATCGTATCATTTTAATATATGTTCACAGTTCTCCAAAATTCAGGTAATCACCTTAATCGGATCGAGTGAACTCGCCATTTATATCATTCCTAGTGTCTCTTCAAAAATCAGGGCATCGCCTAAATCGGATCGAGAGACTGCCCCATTTCTATCACTCCTCACGTCTCTCCGAAATTCAGAGAGCGTCACCTAAATTGGATCGAGAGATCGCATTATTATATCTCCTCATTTCTCTCTTGAAATTCAAGTATTCATCTTAATCAAATCAAGAGACCATGTCATTTCTATCTCTCCTATCATCTCTCCAAAATTCTGGGTGTCATCTGAATCGAATTTAGAGACCACACCATTTATATCTCTCTGAAATTCATGACGTCACTTGAATCGAATTGAGATACTACATTATTTATATCTCTCCCCAAATCTCTCCAAAATTTAAGGCATCATCAGAATCGAGTCGAGAGACCACACCATTTATATCACATATTTTTAGGGCGTCTGTCAATATCTCACGCCTTTTCAAATCTCACTCCGCTAAGAGTCTCTTTAGACACCCCAAATTTGTACCTTATTAAACACGCCATTTATAATCCCACACAACCGATCATTCTACGTGACTCCTCTGAATCTGTGAAGGGTCAAATAGATTTGTTTGACCCAATCGAAAACATCTGCACTAACTTGGCATTCATTTGACCCTTCAAAGCACAAGCTACATAGTTTACCCTCTTCTACACACCTTTTAGGATCCCGAATAATCAAGCATTCTCCATGACTTCCCCTAAACCCCATGAAAGGTTAAACAACTTAGTTCAACCCAATCAAGAACATTCGCACTGGCCCAGTACTCACCGGACCCTTTGAAGCATACGCTATGCCATTTAGATGCTTTATTATCATTCATTCTCACACATATCCGAGCATTCTCTGAGACTCCTCCCGGACCCCTTAAAAGGTCAAACTATTTAGTTCGACCCAATAAGGATCATTCGTATTGGACCAACTTTCACTGGAACCTATGAAGCATAAGCTACACTATTTCCCCACTTTTACAACACTTTTAGGCTCTCGACCAGCCGAACATTCTCTAGGACTCCTCCTTAACTCTTAAAGGGTCAAATTGCTTAATTTGACCCAATTAGGATCATCGACATTGACCTGACACTCATTGGATCCTCTGAAGCACAAACTACACCGTTTATCCACTTATGCATGACCTAGGATCTTTATCAACTGACATATACTCGAGGTCCCATTAAAACACCTAAGAAGTACAAAAAACACTCGAAGCCCAATCAAGAGAAGCATTCATGATCTGACACTACATATACCCACTATGAGCCCTTCGTCACAAATAGGGTCAATGTTCAACATAACATGTATCGTTCGACACTACCTTACGGATTTGTAGTACCGCACCAAGATGTCATTTCTCATTTAATGTAGATAATACACCGATGTTTTCATATCTTTTCATTGTTATGATGGATAGAAGCACTCGAGTGCATCAATTCAACACTCAAGTAAAAAGATTCAAAATTCCTCTTCTACCAGACTATACCCCTATAAATAAAGGACCTTGGATCTCATTTTGGGAGAGAAAAAACATGTGTAAGCCTTGTTTTATATGTTTCCCAACCCATAATGAATCATCGAACCTCCGTTCGATCGATTTAACAAACAATTTCTCATCATCTCTTGCATCTTAACAGTAATACAACCACTTAAAAAGCCTCCTAGGCATATTTTTTCTCTCATTTCACTAAGCCAAAGATTTGATCAAATCTCGAAGAGTTCGTACAAAGAACTAAAGAGGACGTGGAAGCTCTATCCGATTATACCAAATAACTGGACTCTCCTACATCAACGGACAATCACTTACCATGCATGTAACTGTTGCATGGATATTCTGCCTACACCTTTACGTCATTATCATGCTTTATATTTTATTATATTTAATTATTCTGCACACCACTCTATTATATTTTTTTTTCATTTCAAACCTCATAATATCACCTTACGACTCACCAAGGGAATTCTGCACCTTCTTGCTCAGAGTTTATCCATAATAAACTCAGTAGGGAGTCTTAAAATGTAATACGAAAGAGGGGCTCGACTCATAGTTTCCATATATTGAAAGATTTATTGAAACATCCCTCTTTGCAAGAACACTTATTGACCTAGTTATAAAAATAGGTATAACTAAAGTTTTGTGTCTAAATTAGTCAACTTAACCAGTACCTAAAAGGACATTTCCTAAAGGAATAAGTATTTTTTGTACAACACAGACTTATGGCCTAAGGCAATGTGATTTCATGAAATCCTATCAATTATATTTGAACAACGCAATCGGTGTCAAAACATATTAACTTCATTTTCATTCAAGCTGCCAAAACAGGGATGAAGTTTGAGGACAATGCCTTCCGGCTACGGAACATTGTATCCAATAGTGAACATTTATATGGAACTAGGGCTCTCTTCCCTAAGCATTTTTGCGTCAGTTATCATCTCTGGTTTTATATACAAAGTATATTCAGAACAAATGAAAACTTTCTTTTTATATAAATCAATTCCATGATTTGGAAACACGCGGTCGAAACCCTCGTTCAAACTATGTTGACTTTATTTCCATTTTCACAAATATGTATGTGCTACAAGGAAACGATCCTTTAAAGCACAAGTCAAAACATTAAAAAGCATTCACACACACCATCTCTTGCTAAATTATGAGATATCTAAAATATGCTAGAAGATCCACGCGCATACGACTATCTTTTATCATATTGCATATGCTACATAACACACGCCCACATTCACACATATCTGCACATATATTTATTCCCATCCTCGTTCGAACTACGCTGACTTTGATTTTGTCCGTGAGGATACATAGGCACCTCGAGGAGACATATCTCAAAATCACAAGTTAATGCACAATCGCAAACTCACGCTTTGCTAAATTCTTATATATTGAACATATGTTAGAGCGCGCGCACACGCACTTCTCTAAATTTTGTATATCGCACATATAATAGAACACACATACACTTTTTTGAATTCTTGCATATCGTACATATGTTAGAATATGCACAGTTTTTTTTTGTTTTGACGTATGCCATAAATGTTGAAAGCCTCACATGTATATTTTCACATATTTGCATAAATGTTTATATGTAAACATCACACACCTTGTATATACAATGAACCATCACATATGTCATGGAAACATGTTTAGGACTCCATGCACCTAGTTTACATCCAAGCATGTCATACCAAATTGCATCGATACTGAAATAGAAAAGTGGGTACCTAAAACCTCCCCTTTACATAATCTAGTCCTCGTATACAAAACTCTTGTTTCGCACATAAATCAACACATTGCACTTAACCCTGTAGGACTCATCCATATTTTGTATGTTTAAAGGAAAATACACTGGCGACTCTGAAAATACACGTATCATTTATAATTCCACTGGGAAGTCATATTTTCAATGGGAATGACTTGATAAGAAGGCGAAACCATGCCCAAGCACGTGGAGCATGATCACTCCACCCTCTACTGCACTCCCTTATATGCATGCAGGGTGGGGGTATGTCGGTTAGGGTTCTCATGACTACTAAGTGATTTGATCATCACCAATATAATGCAACTCTTATAATTAATCCTTCACAATATAGGTCTCCTGAGAAGATGAGGATGTTGTCCTCAATACCCTTGTGTGACTTAGAGAACCACTCAATCAAACCCATCACTGGTCGATATGATGCATCAATGTTTGATTTTGGTGAGAGTAATATTAGGTTCTCAAAGTTGTTACCCCTATAATGAAGCGAAAGAAGATTTCATTACATTGAAGGGGAGCAAACGATAACAGTGGAGAACTTTACAAAGAGATGATGAAGGAGGAAATTAACCCCACCTTTACTAATACCGCAATATAGAATGTGATCCCCCCATTTTAATGATGGAATACATCTTGATTGTCATCTGGGATTCTGATGTGAATATTTTTAGGAATTTTATACTTGATTCAAAATTCCTAGAAATTACTGGTGGCGAATACATTAAAATTATGAAATAATTTTTTCAAATATTTAAGAAAATTAAGAAGAGAATAAAGAAATTCTTGATGAGTGAAAAAAGTGGAGAAAGTAGAGTGTGAGAAATAGATAAAGATGGAGAAAGTTATATGGATAAAGTGAAGTATAATAAAATAAAAGAGGGCTTTGTAAACACTCTTTGAGCATGAAGGTGTTGGAACGAGGTGACATCGCCTTGCTTCTAGTGCAAATTCCACATGCGCCTTGAGCCATGCACCCCACATGCCATGATGGTCTGCGAATATGCAAAGATGATACACGTAAAACTAAGGATTATGTGAAGATCTCACATTGTAGTTTTCCCACCATGCCAATTTAACAGACACCTTAGTTCCTATAGCAATCGGGTAAGCCACATCATCAAGAGTGAAAAATAATACCAAACACACTCTCCCAATATCGACTTAGCCTAATTCTTATGTAAAATAAAGGATAGTAAATCGACTAGGCCCATAGAGTAGGACACGTGTCTAAGAGTTTCAATTTTACTCTTTTGAGTAGGTTGTGGGAAAATTTGTTCAGTTAATGGATCATATGGCCGACCTTGACCAAATCAAATATAATATTTAAAAAATAGGAGCATATGAAAGGATAATTATCTCAATTACTGCAATAGGATAAACATCAAACTAGATGATCATCAAGAATAAGGGAGAAAATTCCAAACTATACTCCAAGTTATATAGGACCCTATTTTTATAAATAAGACGTTAATTATGAAGAGGGAAGTAAACATATTGTAACCCCAATCTTGGCTCTTAGTTATAATTATTGTAAGATGTGGGTCCGCTAAACACAATTAGTATTTAGCGAGGTGTAACCCCCTTTAAAATAATGATTAATGCACGAAGAATAATGGATTAAATGAATAACTCAAATACTTGCAATAAATGGTCTCAATACCATATAATATGCATTAAATGAACATTTACAAAATAAATATCCTCTTAATGAAATAAATGAAGTAAATCTCAACAATCAACTTAATTGAAGGTAGAAAGATGAAGCACTTTAGTGCAATAAAGGTATGGCAACAAACTTCTCAGCGCAATAAATGCAAATGATTAGCAATAAAAATCGGTTAAGATCTATGAATAAAGGGATACACTTTGATAATGATGACTCACGGGAAGCTCTCGTGTATAGGGAATTAGATATCAAAAATTCAACCCTTAATAAGTGTGACTAATGGAAGTATTTATGGGAACACAAGGTCGTTCAAATGACCTCCCCCATATTAAATGTTCCAACCCTAATTTAATTCTAAGAGTACCGTGCATTTAATACCAAGGATAATGTATTAAATGCTTGAGATATTATTTTTGGGCGGGAACACTGTTTAGGCCATCAAAATATCTCCTACATTGATTGAGATGTGACAGGTTGGCAAAAAGTTTTTTTTATGATGGCTGATGGGACATCTCTTCAAATGAGCTAATGGTTCAAGGAATTAACCTACTAAAGTACTAACTTTATCGAGCTACTAAAGTGTCAGAAGTCACGACGTCATAAAGATAGTAAATAATAGCAATAAGATATTCTCTCTTATCAGCCAACTGAGGGTTTTTGAGAGAAGGTTGCTCGAATAACCTTGCTCTGTTTGTGTTTGTAGGATAAGGTTCCTTCGAACGAAATTCTTTTGACAAGGTCCATCGAGCGAGGTCCCTTGAGAGAAATGGTGTTTCAGAGCACTAACTTGACCCTATTAAAGAGAGATTTTTCCCAAGTGTACTAAAGAGGTTAGGACTATTTCCCAACACTGCCTTGTTCTCAATCCTCCAAACCAAATCCTTGTGAGATTTCCTAAATGAGGTCGCTCAATAAAGCATGTGAGCTCTCCCATGTTCGTCCAGATATGGTCCTTCACAGGTGCCGAGCAACCTCATTGTTATTACAAATAGGTTCCTAATATTTGACAAAAGAAAACAAATATAAACTAAGTTCATATTACAAGTGTGTTTCTACGAGCCTCTTCGACCAAGCTTGCTTATTGTGAGGAGGTTCCTCGAGTAACCTTGATCATTTTGGAGTATGTTTACGCGAGATTTCTGATTGTGGGAATTCCTACAAATAATCTTCTTTCGACCAATCTTGGTCATTCTATTTCTCCTTTAATCATCCTTTAATACACATAAGTGTGCAAGATTAATCATTCAATCAATCGTGAGCTTTAACCTCCCTTTACATTTGCCCCTTCGTAGAGATATTTGTTTAGCCATAAAGAAATATATGTACAAAATATCATCGTCTCCCTTCGGGTGACCTATGACCTATAAATAAAAGTCATTTTTGTTTGAACAACCATTGAATGGGCAGGTTATTGTTAGCTGACATTTTTTTCATGCGAATGAGCTTTTACTTAGAAGCGTGTTATTGTCTTAGTATTTAAAAATGGACATGTTTGTAAAAATTTCCTAGCGTAATCATTTTTTCCATTCAAGCAAACATCTTCTTGATTGACCTTATAATTTCAGCCATTGGGGCATCTCAGGCGTATTTTATAAAAGATTTTCTTAAGAGATTTTTAATTCCCTCATTTATGTTTATGAAATAAATTGGTTTTGAAATCCCTCCCCCCCCCCCAAAAAAAAAAAAAAATCATTGAATTCCCCCAGGAATATGAAGGGATTAATTTAGCCTCCAAGATAGAACGTCTTTATTGAACTGTCCTATCACATTAGATGCATCTGTTTGCTTTCTCATGCCATTACATATAGCAGCGTAGGGTCAGTGCATGGCATCCACATGAGCTACCTTGGTGACTATTTCATTAGTAAGTAATAATTTCCCCTATTTAGGCAAGAACAACCACACACGAGTGAAAAACACCCCTTGCCATTTCAATTCCATTGTGTTTGCCTCTTATAAAAGAGATTCATCTTCCCCATTAAACCTTCTACTTTCAAACGTTTCAATAGCATCAGTGTTTTAGAGAGAGAGAGAGAGAAAGAATCCGTATTCCCCCTGTTCTTCATTACTCGAGTGCCTAAATCCCTCTTTTCTTCATCCTTTCTTTTCATATTCATCATTTGAAATGGCTCTCATTATCAAGACTACTCCTTCCATCGGGGCACCTCTCCTAGTACCTTTTCCCATAAAACTCAATGGGGTAAGCACTTACGTTCTCCTTTCTTTAGTGACACTGATTTTTTTGGATAGTGGTTGAGTTATATCCCAACCATCAAATAGCCATAAGAACTCCACATTTTCTGGTGGAGGATAGTGAGTAAGTGGAGGATTGAGCATACATATCCGGTGCTAGTGTGGTCTAGTTTAGGGTGGAGCCAGGGGATTTCCACTACTCCAATGTGGAGTTTGAGTCTGCTGGGGGAGCATGTGAAAGCTTGGGGCCATAGACTAAGTATATCCATGGAAAATACACCCATCGTCTATCGCAGGTTGGCTTATCGAGCACGATATGGTTTGGAAACCTAACTCTGAGCAAACCCAACAGTGCTTTAAGGTTGTTGGTCTTTCGTTGGAATTACAAGTCTCATACCTTCATGGTAGCATGGGGTGAATTCACTATCACCCTAGAACATGTCTGTGATCTTTTAGCATAAGACGCTACTGGAAATGGAATTTTCTTTGAAGAAGCTATTTCCAAAGAGGAGGAGGTCACAAGGAAAGCGTTAGAACAAGTCTGGAAAAGGTATATTGGTCATTCGAGCAAGTGTACTTTTACTGAGCTCATTCATTATTTCTATTTTGTAGAGGATAAATATGCTGTCAAGGCGAGGGAGCTTGTTAAAGCCAACCCTAAGTCTACGAAAGTGGTTGCTTTTCCCCCAACTAGTGAGGGTTTTGGGGATGCTCTCGAGCTACCTGCTTATATTCTTCTTGTCCTTTACAGAATCTTTTTGCCTGGGAAACCTCATGACTGTCCAAGGAGGGACATAATCAGCATGGTTGTTTGGATGTCTTTTGGCATCAAAATCCCCCTAGTTGCCATAACCTTGGGTTCCTTATACACCTAGTTGGACATGACCTATGCGGACTCTATCAGGTCGCTCGACCATTTTTACGTCTCCAATTATGCGAACACTTTACTTCTCACTGCTTTTCTCTATGCAAGGTTTCCCAGTTTTTCCCCAAGTGCTATATTACCAGTTTATCATCCAATAAAGGTTCGTCATGTGTGTGTGTGGAACCACAAACAGAGTAAAAAACCCCTTAATTTCTTGATTGACAATGTTAGGAAATTTTGTACTCGGCCTTACACTGCCACCACTCAATTTTACACCAATAAGTTCTTTACTGAGTCCTCTTGACTGATTGATGAGGTTGATGAAGCTTCTGCTAGGAATAACCCCTCTATTGACGTCCTTATAGTTCTAACTCCTTTTTACCTCCCTTCTTTCACAGAGTGGGAGGCATTTTACTATATTTATCCCCCTATAAGGTATCTTTCCAATTTGGTTATGACTAAGTTATGCCCCTTCTCAGCCACATTGAATTAGATAACCCCACCAACTTCTCCTTGGATTGTGGGAGTTTTTTTACCAGAACAGTGATGGGCCTATCGGGTACTATAACGGGAAGTTGGTCATTCCCTCCAAAAATGCCAAGGATAGCAAGTCTACCACTTACTTTACTGTGTTTAGGCCAAACCAGTTTGCTTGGTTTGAAAAATCTATTTTGCACCAACCATCATACCCAGGCGTTGAGAGATTCCCCCTTATAGAGCTTGGGTTGAAGGGTTACACGATCGACCATTCAATGCTCAACCCGAGATCTTTTAATGAGACAATGCCAACTGAGTTACTCCATTTAGCGCCTATCGAGCTAGTTATTTTAAAAAATAAAAAAGGGGACTCAACCTCCCAATTACTCAAAGAAACAGAGGATGCATCAACCACTTACCAACCTATTATGGGTGATGATACACCTGTGCGTCCTTTTCCCAGTGCTTCCTTATTGCCCAAGAAGAAAAAATAGAACAAGAATAAAACAGCTAAGGTTAGTGGCCCAGAGGTTGTATCTTCTTCAAAAGAGATTGATCCTAACATCAAGGATCAAGTGACACAACTCTTTAACAACTTGAGTGATTACGATCATGTGGTTGTGGCTGCTCGTGCATTCATAGAGGATCAGATAGCCTCCAGGGGTCTCTCTTTCAGCCGCTTTATTAGTTTGGGCAGCCATAAAAGACGAAGGTATGAAACAAAGCCTTATCGTACAACTATACCTGACCCTGAGGAGGAGGAGGAGGTTGAGGAAAGACCTTTTATTCATTAGCCATGCAAGCTGTGAAGAATATTCAGCTTCAAGAAACCATCATCTCCTCCTCAAGACTATGCTATTCTGGACGACTCCCTTAAGCATGAGGTACCGTTTATTATTATTATTCAATCAATTTCTTGCATGTTGGTTCACATTTCCTTGACTTGTTATCCACTAATCTTTTATGCCGTGTTTTTGTTATTCAAGTTGATGCCTATATAGATACTATTGGGACGAAACCTCAAACTTTTGATGCCAAATAACAATCTTCACAACAATAATAACAACAACAAATAATAACATTAATAATAATAACCATTCCCTTACAATAACAATTATTCCCCTCACCACAATAACAGCAAGAGTAGCTACAACATCAACAATAACAGTCTCGTGAAGGACCATATAATGCCACGAAAGAGCCTGAGATAATGGTTGATTTCCCCTTTATGGAAGAAGATGGTCTTTTATGGATGGATATATATGCAAGGAGTATACTCCTGAATCTTCATTTTTGTGTGATCAGGCCGCTATTGCTCGTGCATTTGAACTGGAGCCAAGGCAAGGTGAAGTCAAAAAACCCTTGGCAGCTGAGCCTGTAATGTCTATTGTGCCCATGGCTGGATTTAAGGTACCTTTGATTTTTTCTTTAGCTTATTTTGCAAGTTTTCATAGATTATTTCTCCCATATTTTGACTTTTCCTTTCTCTTAAATATTGGTTACTGTTCCCATTGTGTTGGAGGAGGCTACCTCCGAGTAAGGTGCTTCTGCGTGAGCTCCCCTTCTAGTCCATGTCAACACTTACAGGGCTTTGATAGTTGTGCCCAGAATTAATGAGCAGGTGCTGGTAAAACTTTTTGGGCCTTTAATCTTAGAAGGTGGAGTTACCGGGGGAGATAAGGATATTGAAGCTGAGTAAAGCCTTGTAATTAGGCTTGCCACCGGGGAGCTGGTCTCTGAAGTACCCTGCCAAGCTGAGGTAGTTTACCTTTACTCTATTTATTTGAATCTCCTCCTTATGAAAAGGGATGAAGAAACCAACTTTAGACTAACTGTACTTTTTCGAGAAACACTTTGGTGTTTATCATAATACACTTAGGTTTGGTAACAATCACAATTTCTAGGATTGAAATTTTTTGTTAGCCAAGTGAACCTGTCTGAGCAACAATTTGGTGCTTATCGTAATACACTTGAACTTTGCACCAATCACAAACTTAGTTGGACTGAATTTTTTTTGTGGGCCAAGTGTATTTGTCCGAGCAACCATTTGGGGCTTATCATAGTACACTTGGACTTTGCACCAATTACAAACTTTATTAGACTGAATTTTTTTAGCCAAGTGTACTTATCCGAGCAACCATTTGGTGCTTATCATAGTACACTTGGACTTCGCACCAATCACAAACTTTGTTGGACTGGATTTTTTGTTGGCCAAGTGTACTTGTCCAAGTAAGCATTTGGTACTTATCATAGTACACTTGGACTTTGCACCAATCATAAATTTTGTTCGACTGGATTTATTTTATTGGCCGAGTGTATTTGTTTGAGCAACCATATGGTGATTATCATAGTACACTTGGACTTTTCACTAATCATAACCTTTGTTGGATTGAATTTTTTTATTAGCCAAGTGTACTTGTCCAAGCAACCATTTGGTGCTTATCATAGTGCACTTGGACTTAGCGACCATTTTGGTCAATAGATTGGTCATCCTACTCTATCTGACTTTTGTCCTTTGTTCTTTAAGTTGTACCTAATCAACCGACCCCAGTAGATATAGAGTATCCAACTGTGGTTCCTGCTCAGCCTACACTTTCTGCAAACCAGTTGCTCCTTGAGGATGTTCGGAGGGAATTGATTGTTAGTCCTGCGTGTAACATCCCGTGATTTTTAAGCCGTAAAAATCTTTGTTAAATTAAAAATTTCAAAAAAAATATCTTTTTTGGAATCTATTTAATTTTGTTATGTTAAAAGGTTGGTATTTATATATAAAAATAAGGTTTTAAATGGAATTTAAATCGGGATTAAATTTGAAAATTATAACTTTTTATATTAAAAGGTCATGAGACTTGAATTGTTTCAAATCATTGGATTGATAGTTTACAACCCTACGCAAATTACTAGTATAATTGGTCAGAGTCTTGAAGTTGAACAATATGTTTATGACGATTTTTTTCTAACTAGTACTCAAATTGAAAGCACTCGCAGGGTCCAAATTTTTTCATTTTGTGGGATCAATTTTTAACCATTGTTTTTTTTAATTTTTATCTCCTTTGGATAGCGGCACACTTTCTCTTCATCTTTCGAATGGCATCCACCCAGATGTTCTTATGAGATGTTTCGTAAAATTATTATCCATGTGCATCACATCAATTACATGCCTTGCACGGTGCTCTTTTTTAATATGGAAAATAAAATAACATTGATTGCCTAGACCACGCCTTCATTTTACTAGGATCTTTCAAATCCTCCCTAGAATTTTCTTTCTGGCCTAAAAAATGAGGTAGTTTTCCACAAAATTATTCCCAAAAGTCATAGCCTTTGCCTTATCCTCGATTAAGTTTTCAAAAAGTCTAATAGGTTGTGTCCTAGATTTGTGACCAACAGGTAAAAAGTGAGACTTATCATTGGTAAAAGAGTGACTATTCAACAAAAATCCACAATGATTGAGGTAAAAAATCTTATTACTTTACTTTACTTAAGTGGATTTAGTTTCCTCCACATAAATATTACTTTAATAATAACTATGAGCATTGCAACAAGATAAGTGTGAACTTTTCACCCTTATGAGCATCAAATGCCCCTAGGCCTTCAACCCACAACTCTTTCAATTCTTTAATTAACGGGGAGAAGGAAATATCAATATATTCTCTAAGAGACTTTGGCCAAGTATCAACAACGACAATAATATGAACTTTTTTCTCATGCAAAGTGTTGATAGTCCAAGATGTACATTTCATGGTTCCTTTGTAAATTTTGGGTGTCGTGTGTTTGACAATTTCCATATTATTAAATCAATGGGATGACGAATGATATTCCCATCCACCTAAGCTCAAGAGTGCCATGTCATGGATTGTGATATGCACGGTATAAAAAAAATCTTTTTAACCGTGGTCCAAGGGGAAACCACTTCAATAACTTATGTGGAACTTGCGAGAACTTGTGAAATTTAGTGGCTTTGTAATTTACACTCTTACAAATCGTAAATCTTAACTCATTGCATATAGTTAATGTAGTACCCCGTATTTTTATGGCTTTTATTATGAGGATTTTATTGAAATAAATTGGGATGAAATATATTTAATATTAATCCGAATTTTAAAATAAATATTTACTAGTGTGATGAGAGTTAGTAATTATTTGGTGGAAATTACTTAATGAGTAAAGTAATACATTAATTGGATTTATTAAAATTGTCGCGAGTGAATAACACGACAAGTATAGAATTTAAGTCGGGAAGCCGCCCCTGTCTCGTGTCGGGACTAAATTAATGAAATATAAAGTAATTAAATTATAAGTCACCCTTATGGTCATTTCGAGTGCGCCAACGTGTCCGAAAGGGTCGAGATAGTCATAAAAATGTACCTGGGGGTTTAGTTTGGGTCTCGGGACGTTTTTAGGCCTAACCAGTAACCCGAGAGGGTATTTTAGTAATTTTTCTTTTTAAGGCTTAATTATGGACGAAAATTGAAGGGGTATATCTGATGGAAGTTAAAGTCCTCGAGTGTTAGAAGTTTTAGAGTTGCAGAGAGGCTAAGGAAGAGATAAAAGAGAAGCCTTCCAAGGAGGAGTGCCACCAAACTACACCACATTTGCCATCTTTCACCATCAACGCGTAGATCGGGAAATGAGGGACGCAACCATACCCATCAACACCTGAGAATCAGACCCTCATATCTGAGGCAAGTATTCTAACTTGCTATTATTTGGTTGATATCACATCCATGCTAGTGTAGGAATTAATTATCTTAAGTCTCATGAAAATATATTGTTGTTTGGGAGATTGATATCACTATTTGGAGTAGAAATCATGTAGGATGAATGTTTGTTTATATGTTGTATATTAACTCACAAATTTTGATGACAGTAGAGATGAGAATCTGGGAATCAAAGGAGTTGTTGAGAAAATTAGATAAACTAGAGTTTGAGGATAATTTCTTTAATTAACCTATTTGATGATGACTCTTGATGAATTAATGTAAACTTTACGTTAGAAATCATTTGTAATCGTTTATATAATGATCCTTATGTTTGGTTAGGAGTTTGGGACTCACTAATGGCGATATAGTGAAGTGTTATGGAGGAAACTCGTAGGTATGAATATGAAGAATCTGGGCAAGAACTGCTCGATCGATCGATCAACATAAGAATGTCGATCGATCGACCCCTTTTCATCAATCGGCCCCCTCCTGTAAATTGTATAATTTTTCCTTTGTCAATTTAATTCGATTGAAATGTGTAGGAACCCTTGGAGATAATTTAAAGATCATAATGGGACATGGGAAGGACCAGTAGAGTCTAAGTAGGGTTCGAAAGATGCGACTTTATACGAGATGTAATCGTGGGATAACGGGGGCATAAAATGTATTAGAAATCGTGTGTACGTTAAGTGAGGTATTGGGAGAATCAAGAAAGACTTAGACCAGTATGTTAGCGAGGGTACACCTACTGAATTTACTTCTATTAAAAGAAAACACTTCGAGGGACGAGAAGTACTCATGAAATGGCGTCAATTGAGAATAAAAAAAGGGTTAATTATATGTACGACTTGGGTGATTTGTGCAACGTATGGATAGAATATTATTATGTGTCGTGGGCGTACCTAAAAAGAACAGTGGGAATATATATATATATATATATATATATATATATATATATATATATATATATAATCTAGTGCATGTGTATATATATAATGATATTTATCTGTGTATAATCATACCCGCGCTACTTGCCATCACGGAGGTTTTCGCGTCGAGACAGTCTTATCTCGATAGGACCTTTATGGGGATATTGACTCATGCCCTAGAACATAGGATTCCTGGGTACAGGCTATTAGAGAATTATAGTCAGACGGTCCTAAGAGACGTGAGGGTTTGTGTTAACCTCTTAGTGAGTTGGAACTATGCTTTTCCTCCATTATGTGTGTTGATAAAGTTCGAGAGTGATTCCGAACTAGCATTTCCCTTTTTTGTATGAGAGGTACGGGGACTTGATAGCAGAGTATGCCAGCACCATAGATTTTATGTGGGGTGCCTATTAGTATATATATTGTATGAGTAATTTTATACATATGCTTATACCTAGAATTCTTCTACTGTGCGTATAAGTAGATAAATATTGAATAAATGCTTTTCATTATAGTAAAAGCTTGACACTTCCCAGCAGTATTGAGAAATATATGTAGTTGACTTAAATGAGCCTTAAGAGGATGGTATTTTAAATAAATCATAGACACATGAATTCGTGAATCATAATATATGGGAGGAGAATTGGGTTAGACTTATTAGTCATTTTAGTAGTACGGTAGGCATGCATACTAGATGAGAGGTGAGAATTCTCAAGAGAGTGTCACGTACTAACATGTATGTCATATCAACTAGTAAGCATTTTAAATACTTGCTAAGCTATTTTTAAAGCTGTTTTATACTCGAGCTCTGACCTATTTCTTGTCATTTTTCCTTCTCTTGTATATATATACATATATATAAAAAAAATAAGTTACAAAACATATGTTTGTCATATGATGAAAAGTTGATGTCATCTATATGAATTTTTATTACCCTTCCTATTTTACCTTTGAAAATTTTGATTTCCCCCTCTTTTAATACACTCTAATTTGTTTCCCCCTTTCTTCAAAATTCAAATATAAGGGTAAAATAATATTTGGACCATTTCTTTCCCTAACAGTCATTTGTGTAAACGCCATGTATTTGTCATTTCACCCCCTTTCACTTTATGCTCTCTCATCTTCTGCACGCATCTCTCTCTCTCTCTCTCTCTCTCTCTCTCTCTCTCTCTCTTAGCTATCCTCGGCCTCCCCTCACAAAACCAACAACTTGATTCAGCAAGATCTGAACTCGATTTGGTTTAAATTTAGAACTTAGATTCCACGAATATGAACGATGCTTCCACAAACACAAATCCTACTTCCACGACCACTACTTCATTATTTTTTGATTTTTTCTTTGGGGGTTTCAAGTCTTTTAAAATATATTTGTAGAGTTTAATTATAATCAGTGGTTTAACTATTTTGGATTTTACTGTCTTGTAGTGTTCGTGTTTGGTATTTTGTAGATCTTATCTCATTCCGAGGTTCGCGGTGTTGAGTCGCACCATGGCTCCTCTTCTTCTTGGTTCTCCTTCGGTGAGTTTGGGTGTTTTGGGTTTTTGGTGTTATGAGCCTTTTTAAAGGGTACTTCGTTTTTAATTAAACTCACCATTGTCTTTTTAGTTTTTAATGGATGGTCATAACTAAACAAGAATCCACCTCAATGTCCAAGTCTACCAGATGTAGACCTAAATTCAAGTCTACCATATGTAGTATTTGTGTTGTATGCTGTGTTGATATTGGTTATATTGAGGTTCTGTATCGTGTTGAGTTTTATTTTTTTTATTCAAGGAACATTTGAAATTGATGTGAGTTTATTATCATAGCTCCATGGGCGTTGTTTGATTGTGTCAAAGTGTGAGTACACAATTTAGTTATGCACTATCTGATATTTGGATGAATTTATCCTATGTTTATAGGTAGAAATTATCATTTTTATCCTATATGATGGATGAATTTATCCTATCTGATATTGTCATTTTTATCCTATGTTATAATGCATGAATTTAGAACTATCTGATATGATATGAGTTTATAATGGATGAATTTATCTGATATGAGTTTCGGATGAATTTATCCTATCTGATATTGTCATTTTTATCCTTTGTTCACATGTCGAAATTAGAAGGAAGCACGAAGTATACAAAGCGACCGACTTGAAATGGGTAATACTCCATTTGTTATGTTTAGGGTAGTGGTGTTGAGTCAATTACTTAAACTTCAGGTAAGATTCATTTTTTTCGAGTTTTTATTCCTTCGTTATAACATGTTATAAAATATTTTTTCTAGCAGGACATATTGCACTCCAATGGTCCTCGCTTTATTCCGATACAAAGGGAAATACATATTTTTTTTAAACATACCCTTGAATATTATTTTGGGTTCTCTAATATGTCTGAATACACCAAGTTATAAAAATTGAAAATAACAATAATCTATACATGCATGTATTCACCACCACGAACTTCATTTGTAGCTCATTTTCTGTCTTCCTGAACCTCTTTCTCTCACTCCTTCCAACTTTCATAGGCATGATCATCTGTTTATAGTTCATGCCGACAGATTGGACAAGAATTATGCTCATTCATCCATGGCTTCAGGCAAAGAGGATGGAATGTGTGCTTGGAGGGAAATTCTTGCATCTTATCACTTACAACTAAATTGTCCTTGTAAATGCAACACCCTGCTTCTGGTCCAAGCTTGGTCAAGATTTCATCTGTAATAGTAATAAATGGAAGGTTTGCAACCACTTATTTACTGGAAGGTGGAACCCTTGGGGCTACAAGACCATCCTCCAAAATCAGTGGCACAACATCGAGTCTATCCACCAGCTCTTGGAGTGATGTGCTGTTTTCTTGAGAAGATTCAGATGGAAACATATTCTTGATATATAGAACTCTGTTAATTATTGTGCTCATTTTTAATTTTGGTTTTATGGACATAGACATCCGGAGGTGAATGGTTCAGGATATAAGCATAGACACCCGAATGCCGAATGGGTCGGTAGTAGCATCTGAGCGCTGCTGCAACTGGGTGAGCAATTAGATGAGCGTTGCTGCAATTGCAACTGCAACTGTCAATTTTTTTCAAGACTTCGGAGGAAAACATGTACAAAGTAATGTATTGAACTCTCACAAAGTAATTTACAATATGAATCAATATTGACTCACAATATTTTAGCTTAATATTTTTGTGTGCACTTCCATCTTTTCTAACAAAAACATCCATACAGTTATTTTATAACATAAACTTTTTGTGGGCATAACTTTAGGCTATGATGTTTATACGAGGTCTAAGAGAGACTATGATATTGTGTTGTGAGCTTGGAATATTTTTTATTTTTTAAACAGGGTGGATAGTCTCATATACATAGGTTACTTTGCCCAATTTTTTTGAAATGTTTACATATTGTGTCCTAAAAAAACTTTATGACTTAAATTGTTTACACATTTGAAATGTTTACATTTTTTTACTTTTTTTTATGTGATGACATCACAACCCTCCTATTTTGAGGGTAAACTTCCTATTTTCTTGATAAGAATTGGTTCGTTATATAGCTAGACGTAGGCGTGATAAGATGTTCTCACAATAGTACTCAAATTTTGTTAATACATCTTACTACGTCCCCACTTGACTAAAAATATTCATATTTTGTTAGTTACGATTCATTGACTGGACTAAGGGTTGTGTTATATGAAAAATGATAATAATGTTTAGTTTGTTAATGGTGATGATATTGAGTTGGTAGCCAGGCGATGAGAATTGAATATCTTAAAATATGTATATAAAAGATTTGAAGGTGCCACCCTCACATGCCTAAATACTTTGGTATTCATTTATGTTTTGTTTTTGTTAATTTTTTTAACAACAAAAGAGGAAGGAAACAAGGTTTCTTTAAGGTAAAACTGAAACGAATACTAAATTACGAGCAATATAATTATTAGTGTATAGGTCATTTCAAACATTCTAGGCGTGTTTTTTTATTAGTTGTTTCATTCTATGTGTAATATACCTGAAAACAAATATTAGGAATCCATATTAGATATATACTCGACATATAGTTGTTTCATTTAGCTTGAAGCGTAGTTAAAATTCAATATAGCCAGCATTTTATACTGATGTGAAATCACTTACATATGATTTTCATGATTTACTCTTTAGTTAAAGAAACTTTTATGACTTGACCACACGATTCATACTTGAGAGAATTATCATCGTGCCTTCAGGCACGGGCATACCCGTGTGTGTGTGTGTGTGTGTGTGTATATATATTACAGGTGCCCAGCCACAGGGGCGTCAAACGTAGGTTCATTGGATTGGACGTGATGTAGCTTGTATGGGAGTTGAAGGTCATTGCAGTAGACGATTCTTCCTTTGACTCCTTAGATCTGATTTAGTTCTCTTTCGTTAGGGCATGTGTCGCCCATTTCCAGATTTCTATTTAGATTTGTTAGAGATTTTGTACTCCCTTATGGTTTCAGTATTCTGTTTTATTTGGGATTGTTTTATTAATTACGTTGACGGTAGTTACGGATATTTATTTGGATTGAGTAATATAGTTGGCATAACTCATTTGAATGGTTTGTTTTATTTATCATTAGTACTTTTCCTAAACTGGTTTATATACATTAGTCCTTTACAATGGAATTTAAATGAAACAAAATTAAATTTTTTGACACTTAGCTTAATTATTTACTAGGGTGTTAATAAAGAAAATTATTTTATGACAGTGATGCTAAGAATGAACCAACCGAGCACTTTGAATTAATTTAATAAGGCACTGATCCCCCGGTATTTAATTAGGCGGGGTGTCATGGTTAACTTATCCTTTAGTTCTTGTTCATTATAATACATTATGCAATCATACTTGAATGCATGAATATATTTCTACTTCAAACCCAAATCCTTCAAGCTCTTTTTCATGTACGGATAATTATTTGGTAACGTGTTCTCATTTAGGAGAATGCCTTTAACCCAATTAAGAATTCTGATAACCACTACGCCAGGAATCAGAAATTATCACAGTTTTGGGACGTGACAAACTCCATTGATCATGGTCCTAGACCGTAATAATTTTAAGGGTGACCATTTTGAGGGTCACGGTTCATAACCGCTACCAAAAAAAGAGTCATGGTGATATTCTGAAACGAAAAATTGGGACATGGTCACGGTCCATATTAGTGACCAGTGGTCATGGTTCATGACCGTGACCACTATTTAACTAGTCACAGTCTTGAACCGTTACCCCCTGTCATAAAAATAAGTCGTATGATCGTGACTCCCTTTCATAACCATAGTTTAGGTGGTCACGGTTCCTGGTCGTAACCACCTTTTAGCCCACTTTGTATTTATCAAGGTAATGTTCACAGTTTTGGACCGTGACCAATAATAAATTAATTTTTTTTTTGATTTGTTTGCTTCTATAAAAATACATGCATATGTTTTCAAACATGTATAAAATTCCATTATAGAACTGACTAATACATCAATAAAAAAAATAATATTAAAGTTATCAGCCCATCAAATTAATTACACAAATCCAAAACTAGTAATATAAAATCCTCAAAGTGTTCCTTTCCAAAAGCATATGAAATCTCGGTGTAATCGACATTCGTGTCTACCCAGCTAAAACTGTAAATATTTCAAAAGATTCCCAATGGTAAGATAGGACTTGAATCCCAAAATGATTTCGGGATGCCTACATAGCCAAAAATGGCATCAAAGTCATGTAGTTCATAAGATGAAGAAGGTTGGGGTCTAATCCATAATTCGAATCTAGGTGTATTTTTTTATTTATGAAAATGGTATAATGTGGTCGGAGTGTAGAAAACTGTGAAAGCACTTTAAATTGGAAATTATGGTATAAGCCCTCTTTTTTGATTTTTTTAATTTATGAAAATAGATGTGAATATATATATGTGATAATAAAGAGAGTAGGGTTGGCGATAAAAATAAATTAAACAAGCTAAAAATGGAATAAGAACATTAAATATACAAAATAGAATCTATGGAAGTAGTAAAACATAAAAGATATTACAAAGTGTGAGCGGCAACGTAATAAATGAAAGAGAACTAAATATAAGAGTAGGATATGTTAACTACATGAATGAGATGATAATATATGAATATAAACTAAAGGAAATTTATAAGAAAGGACTTGGCATGTTATCATTTTGGTTGTATCATAACTACTAAACTCGAATCCTTATCTTAATAAGTTTATTGGGCAACATATGTGTGAGGGGTAAAGAAAATTATTAAGAATGTACTTGAATAAAAAAATTACTTCGGGATGCCTATATAACCAAAAATGGAATCAAAGTCAACACATTTTTAACACGATACTAAATTATAAGTTAATAACCTATTTGTAATTTGATTATTATGTTAAATGATCAAACAATGAAGCCAAAATTTTGCTAACATCAACAAAAATTTGTTTAGAGGGGATTAATATTATTGGGGCATCAATAGTGGTTTTAGTCAATGATTTTTAAAAATCGTAAGATGAAACACAGGTTATTACCCAGGCTTATAGGCTCGACCCAATTATAGCTAATGGCCGGGGTTCCAACCGAAAGGTTTCACAAGTTGGAAATATGATTCTTTTGTCAAGAAAATTGGTATTAAAAAAGGGTACTTATAAATTTACTTTTAGTTTTTTTATGAGATACCTTGATGTTTTTTTACACCATATAACCAGTCCATCTCATTTTGAGTTCCTAGATTCATAACAAGACTATGGAAAAACCTGGTTAGGCTTAAAATTACGAATGAGTTTGATGAGTTATATATTAAAAAAAACTATACGGGTAATCATACAAAACTAAAAATAGATTAGTGAGTACCCTTTTTAAATACCAATTTTCTTAAAAAGATAATCACATTCCCAATTTGTGGGACCCGTCTATTGAAACACATGCTATTATTCGGGTTTATAGGCTGGACAAAAGAAGGTTGTAATTTGGCCAAGCCTATAACCATGGCTTATAGCACGCGCTTCAATTGAAGGATTCCACACAACATCGATTAGAACCACTCTTGATTCCCCAATAAGATTAATCCCCTTTGAACAACAATTTATTAATGCTAACAAGATTTTGGCTTCACTGTTTGGATTAATGAACAAATTAATCAAATTAACAATATCATTAACTTCGAATGTTGAGTAGTATTATCATGTCGTATTATCACGACAATTGTATAAGAATTACCCATCAAGAATCATTATCTTAACAAGTCACAATAGCAAAAAAATCATTAACAGGTTATTCTAATGTGTCGCGTCATACATACATACAAGGGTTAAGTAAATAACAATAAAATAATGTATCAAAAATCAATCTTTGTCTAAATTAAGAAAAATATCCTTCAAATTAGGGTTCTCATGACGAGCCGACTGAGACTTTGTAGGGAACTTTAATATATATGCTTGAGTAGTCGAACTCTTTGGTGCATAAAAAACAACAGACCAATTATCGGCATTTATGCACTTTGAGTTCAATATTGTAGGAGATTCTTCCCACAATAATTATTAGAATTATAGGAATTCCCGAAAGTATTATGAATGCAGAAAAAGGAAAAAAGAGAACTGTATATGTGGTTCGGTCGTCAGATCGGCCTATGTCCACGGGGGTAAAAGGGGAGTATTTTTATTATAGAAAGGGGTGGAAATAACCAGAGTGCTAGTGTTGCTAGTTGAGAGTTCTGGCTATTGCGTTCTAGTTACAATTACTCTCAAATGTGGGCTAGATAGCCTCTATTTATGGACTTAGTGTCCCGCGCTTGTAGGTTACTTCGTACTTATCTCTATTTCTAGCGATCTTTTAGATTTGATTATATCTAAACCACTGTAATCTGATTATTCCGTACTCCATCCTTTTGTAATTTCCCACGTGTTCAGTCACATGGATCAAGCCACGTTACCTTAATTAATACTGGTGTCTAAAATTGGTTTGATAATTTGGAATAATTATAGCTCAAATTATCCAATATTTATAACCACGGATAAAATGATAAGCTAGAGAGATATGAGAATTATAGAGAGACACAAAAATTTGTATGTGGTTCAATCCAAATGAGGTGCCTACATCCATGAGGGTAATGCCACTATATTATTATGGTTGAGTACAAATTTCTCAATAACACTCTCTAGGGTTAATATGAAGTAGTTATGTCCCTTATAGGGGTGGTAAACGGACGGATACGGATCGGATACCATGTTTTCCATATCCGTATCCGCTATCTGAATGTACTATTCGTATCCGTATCCGCCTGGATAGTTAAAACAACTATCCATATCCGTATCCGCTCGGATACCTCAAATTCGGATAATATCCATATCCGTTTACATTATTTAGCCATCGCAAAAAATAACAATTAAAATATCCAATCCAATGAAATCCAATCCAATCCAAATAAATATGTAACAAAATTACTGCCTCCTAACATAAAAAATTATGGATTCCATAATAATAGTATCATTCCATAATGATAATATGGCTTAAAGTCATCCATACTTTACAACCATATAAGCTTAAAGCCCTCCAAACAAAAATAGCAGTCGCATTCCATGACAGTAGAAATAAATATGCACCTTTTAGATTAATCAAATTTACTGAGAATTATAACTTCATGGACCTTTTGTCTTCAAAACATACTATAATTTTTATTTTATTAAGTATATATTTTTATTTTGTATATAATATACATGTTGTTAACTTCGGTTCTCATTACAATCAAAACCATCTCTTTACTTTTTTGTTTCTCTCTTACATTCTTTTCTGTTTCTCTCTTACATTTATTTATAATTAAGGAAACTAACGAACAACCACACGAGAGTTTCTTTTCTCTTATTTTGTACGAAGGAAAAATGAAACGAAGTTAGTTTTTTTTTAGTGGAGTATATGTTCTTTAGTCGGTGTATGTTTTGTGTGATAACGTGTATTGTAACTTTAGTGTAACTCCATGATAATATACCCAATTAAATAATAATACATGACATTTTATAATATACCCAATAAAACAATAACTTTAGAGTGTTTTTGTTTTGACTGGAGTATGTGTTTATTTTGTTCGGGGAATAAACGATTAAGATTTGTTTTAATATTATTTTATTAGTAATACTAATACTAATATTATTAGTAACATTTTAAACATATGTTTGACGGATACGGATATCCGGTAAAACGGATATCCGATAAAATGGATACTCCGCATCGGATACGGATTATCCATGTCGGATAGTATTACTATCCCTATCCGTATCCGTTTTCTCGGATATTTTTATAAAGTATCCATATTCGTATCCGTTTCCATATTTTCGGATAAATATCTGCAAATTCGGATTCGGATATCGGACGGATGCAGATTTTCGAATATCCATTTACAACTCTAGTCCCTTAATTGAAAGGGGTAGCAGTCTATTTATAATAATTGGAATTTAATGAGATGGAATACCTTTATACATTAGGTATTTACATATTTAAATGGTAATAGGCAGCTGGATACTTATTCACGTGCATACGCATGGTGACTGTTGATTATCCCACATATATCCGTTCATATTACTGACTGTTCACCTTCAGAGATATGGATAACTGAGACAACCATACATATATGACACTTGATAGTGATAGTGATAATTGGTATTTCTTTTTTTATTAGTCCATGTGGACTAATTATTTTAGGCAACAAAAAATGCCCCCAATACTTCATTCTTGATAGGAATGATGTGGTGAGTGAAAGGATGGAGTATTTCTTTTTTAATAGATGCTCGACTTCCTGGAAAGGGTCTGGTCGGCGGTCCATCTCTGGGACATGTAAATTTTAACTTGTTATATTAAGGCGGTGGAAATTTCATAAATAGTTGGAAAAACAACGAACCACGTAAGGGTACACTAGTCATTTAGGAGTCTGGGGAAACAAGACGTCGTCGATATATGAAACGTTGGTACATTTTATCATTTTAAAATTTCGAGTTTAAGAGACGACACTACTCCTCTAAAATGTCCCTTCCCTCTCAATCTCATACCACCTTGCATTTCAAACTATTTTCTTCATTGTCGAGTTCTTACTTCGCTATCAGAGAGAGAACTACTATTGAGTATTTGCCTTTACTATAAAAATCGTTTCCTTCTTATATTTTCCTTTCTATGTTTTTCAATGGTGTATATTATTGATGAGGATTTTTTGTGGGACTTTAGAAAAGAACTTAGGATCCATGAGTAGGAGGAAACTGAGTTAGTCACGGGTCGTTGTGACTTATGTGCATTAGAAGAAGATCATTAGCTTCCTACTATATTTAGATGAGTGTGGGGTAACTTTCTCGCCAAGCCGCTTGTGTTTTAAATTTTGCCAATATTTTGATGTGGTCCCAGTCCTAGTAGAACTAAATACTTGTAGAGTAGTAAATGGGGTCAACGACATAAACGTACTATATAGAACCCACATAAGCATAACAGAATTGATGTACTGCTACAGTTGGTGGACCACCTCTGATAATATTTACTATTTGAAGAACATATATTCCAACAGGGCTTTAGTAGTTAATTTTCTTGATTCCAATAAAGACTACTATGATTATGGATTGTCTGTTGAGAATTAGCAATTTGCCCATCTTTATGAGGGTGGACAATATACTGGGCCGCGCTGCCCTTAGGAAGGGCATGACATAGGTCGACATTTTTAATATTTGTATACTTTATGCTTGTTCCTTTTAATTTATTCAGTTACTGACCAGTGTTCCTGTTTTTATGCTTGGCAGAGAGAAGAAAGAAGGACATTCCCCCTTTATCCAAAGTGATTTTTGCTAATCTGAAGCTCGTTGGTCTATCCAACAAAGGATTGGGGAGAATCATCCTCGTTCGGCATCAGTGTTATTAGAGTACCAGATTTCAATTACCTCATTTATTGCTCGGTGAACCGAAGACATTCCTCTATCCCCCATTGATTTAGAGGATCCATCCTTGTCCTCCTCGACTGTTAATTCAGAATCTTCTTCCCATTCAGAAGGAAACTTAGTTATTGGAGGTACTACATCCTGTTTTGAGTCCTTAGATATTAATTTAGTGCTAATCTCCACTCCTTCTCCAAAAATGTTGAAAAGAAAGATTCCCAACCTCCTTGTTGGATATAAGTCCCCTTCTCCAATTGAGAAGAGGAACATTGAGGAGGGTAACTCCAAACGCCCTGTGATGGTGGTGCATGAAGAAGTGAAGACTCAAGAGCCTCAATTCAACAGGCTGAAGAAAGTACTTATCGATCATCTGGAGTTTTTAAGAAAAGGTCAGGTCGACCAGGGCCTAGGCGGTGCTCCATCGATGGAAGTGAACCCTAGTATTTCTTGGGATCTGATAGATGCAACGTTTCTTCCCACTAATGAAACCACTAATGCTATCCTTTTTAGGGCTAGATTACTAGAAATAGACAATCAAAATTTGGCCTTGGTAAATATCTTTTCTCCTGCTTTATGTAATACTCCTTACTTTTATGAATATTTAAATTACATGAGTGGGTGTAATTTAATAATTTGAGAATTTAAAGTAAATGAGAGGGAATAATTATATTTCATGTCGCATGTGAATAAAAGCGACAGGTGTTGTTATTTTATTCGGAAAACACGTGTGGAGATGTGTCGTGTTTAATATGTGAATTATTGTTAAGTGACTCGGATGGGAAATTCGATTGCATAATTGGTCTCGAAAGGGCCGAGATAGTCATAATAGGGCACCCAGGGGTAGTGTTTGCGTTCCGGGGACTTTTTGGATCAGTAGGGACTCATATTGGTGCATACGAGTCAATTTTGGGTTTAATAAAGGATAACCCTTATTTCTTCTCTTATAAGCCACAGGAGAAAGGGAGAAAGAGGAAGGAAAGAAAGAAAGAAGGAAGAATAGAAAGAAGGAAGAAAATGGAGAAAAAGAGGAGACTCGGGCCAAGCTCCGGCAGATTCTGACACGAGATCGTTGGATTTATCCAACCAGGAAAGTGTTTAACTTGTTTTAACTATTAAGCGTGTTCGTACATATATATTATGCGTATAGAATATATATGTCGATTATATATGGGTAGAATATATATATGCCAAATATGTATGAGTAAATCCTAAGGCACGGGTAGAATGATATAAGAATACTAGCTAGAGTGATAAGCTGCTACTCATAAATAATGAATGTGAGAATTTAATCATAAGTGAGTGAATACTTATGGGATCAGAATAAATTGTGTGTATACTTATTAATCAATACGAATTGATATATTCGGGATTCTAGATTAATGCCACGAGAGATAGGCATGGATAATCAGATATATATAGTCTTTATTTTAATAGGTTATTAGTAATTATTTTAACAGTGATGCTAAGAATGAAACCACATGAGATTCCTGTCTTAATTTGATATGGGGCTGATCTCCTGATATTTTATTGGGCTGGGTGTCACACTTTATTAAATTTTCTTATGCTTTAATTATGTAGTTTACTAACTTCCCTTCTTTTCTTGGATTTTGCAGTTTTTGGTTGATTATGATCAAATTTTGAGAAGGGACGACCAGTTGAGGGAGTCCTAGATGGACGTTGAGGCTGCCTTTCGGGGTTTAAAGGAATCATTAGATTCTACCACGAAGGCCCAGGTGGCGGATCAAAAGAAATAGAAGGAGGTGTTGGAAAAGGAAAATAAGGATAAAAATGATGTCCTGAAGGTTACATATGATGCTATTAAGAGGGTCAAGCTGGTCGAGAAAGCTGTTACAGATGTTGACAGCAAGTACCAGGATTTGAAGGTGAAATTCAAAAAAGAGACGGAGGATGCATATACTAGGGGTTAGGATAAAGAATTCTCTATTGTCATGGTGTAAGTGGAGTTTTTGAAGAATTCGTCCTTCAAGGAAGGATGGGATGCTACTCCGATGAAGGTCGGCACTGCTCCAGACTCTGAGCTCTTTCAGCAACACAATCTTGGTACTCCTCCCATAATTGATGAGGATATTGATGACACAGAGGTAATAGCCGAGTCATCTTCACCCCAAGAAGTGGTTGTAACTATTATTCATTCTGAGGAAGAATTTTCCCAGGACAAGGAGAAGGTGTAGATATTTTGGGTTATTTTTATGATTTTTAGCTTACAATCTTGCTTTTCTTAAAATACTAACTAATCCTATTTTATATTCCTCTTCAATACTTTTAATGAAGTTGAATTTCCCTTTCCAATGACATTACCTCCTGTTGTGAATTTTCTTTGACTTTTCCATACTTATTCCTTGTTTATCCCTTTCAGTTTAGCTCTAGGAAGGTTGTTCTGATAGCTGTTGAGAGCGACCTCTATAAGAGGAGTGTTTTGATATTTAGGGCAGGTCTTCCCATCTTAGATGCTTCTAACCAATTTAGACAAGCGTATCTTCATTCACATAGGATGTTCAACCAAGCATTGGGGACCAATGTCTCCTATTATGAAATGATACTCTGGTGAAGAAAGATAACAAGGAATCTATTGCCAGTTTAATAGCTAAACTGATTAATTATGAGAAGAAATTTTCTTGGCTTAGCAGGAAAAGTGGTTTTGATAAGAAGTTGCAGGACATCTCCTCAGCCTTTGCTAAAAAGGAACTTGTGCTGAAATCTGAAGTGGCCAGTCTATTGGAGCGGGAGAATGATATGTTTCGAGACGAGTGGGAAATATTGAAGAAGTCCACAAGTGTTGATCAGAGTGATATGGTTTCCTTTTTAGAACATGACAATGCCAGTTTACTGAAAGAAATTGAAATATTGAAGAACTCCAAGGGTGGCCAATCATCTAAGAAGTTTGTAGTTACTCGCCCAATAGTTGATGAGGAAAGGACCAAAAAGACATTGGCCGACTAGGCTAACTTAATAAATAACCAATCTGCTAACATTAAGAGATTGAATGAGAAGGTTTATTGTCTTACTTTCCATTTTCATAAGCAACCTTGCATTCTTTAGATGAATAGGTATGACGAAGCCTTGGCATATATGGGTGATGAACTAGATTAAGCTAGGAGAGAAGGGTATAAATGGGGTTTGCTCAATGCTTCGACAGTCTTAAAGGTTCCAGTTAAAGATTCTTTATGGAATTAGCATAACCCTTGATGTTTAGATCATCCTAAGCCTCCCTTTAAGTTGGATACTAAGTGGATTCCCTTTAAGTTGGATACTAAGTGGATTCCCACTGAGGCTATTCACATAAGCCTGGTCAGGAAATATCTAGGGGATTATGGTTTTCATGGAGACGATACACTTAGCCAACCTCTGCATTTGGTAGATAAACCCAATTCTAATGGGTAGAACAAGCTCTGAGAGTTGGGGTTCACTATTCTTCCTTCGGCCTTGGATGTCCACCCTGAAGGAATGGAAAAATACCGAGGGAAGCACACAGTGACTGAGAAGTTTCTATGTTTTTTCTTTGTAATGCAAGGAAGTTGGATAATAATTTGTAATAGTGCAAATTCTCTTTTTTGAATAAAATCTGCTTGTTGCTTTTGTTCCTTTATGATTGTGGCCTACCATTAGCTTAACATTGTGATTATGTGGTCGGTTATTGGTCGACTAATCTTCTTAACTGGTTACCAGTTTGGATGAACATAAGTAGTCCATCCTTAGGTTCTACTAATGCCTTTATGGTCGTTCAAATGGATCTAGTCATTTTTAACCAAGGGTGTATGTTAGTTACCATTGGTGACCAAATATTATAGGATATTTCCTTAATTTTGTCTGGTAAACTTCTTATTCTTGACTTTAAGGAGTCATACAGGAATTTTTAGAAACTTCTTATTCGTGGCTATCAAAGATCAAGTCATACATGAAGTTTTAGGATTGACCTCATCCATTATAGAATTTTGAATTAATTTTATTTTTGTTTGTCATTAAGATTTATACATCTCCTCTTCCCCGAAAAAAGGCAAAAAAGGAAATCAATTGCTCAAAATCTGACTGTTTTTTTATTAAAATTGAAAAAGACATGCTACGTAGATATTGAAAGTTTCAACTCATAATAATTAGTGGTAATACTTCCTCAAGTATTCAACATTCCACGGGTTCTTGAATTTTTCTCCTTCCAAGGTTTCTAGGATATAAGTTCCTGGTCGGATAACCATAAAAATACGGTAAGGATCATGCCAGTTTGCATCTAACTTATTTTCTTTCTGTAGTATTTTGATCAGAACGTAGTTTCCCTCATTTAAATTGCTCGGCTTCACTCTCCTGTTATAGAATCGGGCAATACATTACTGATTGGCTGCAACACATAGCGTCGCATTCTCTTTGACCTTTTTAATCAAGTCTAAATCTAATCTCGTCATGAGGTCGCTCTTCAAAAAGTTAAAGTTGAGTACTCTATGGCTAGGCAAAATTATTTATATGGGGACCATAACTTTTGTTCCAAATGCCAACATGTAAGGAGTTTCGCCGGTAGCTTTCCTTGGCGTGGTTTTATAATCCCAGAGCACACTTTGTAACTCATTTATCGAGCTCCTTTTTGAATCATCTAGCCTTTTCTTAAGCCATCGAGTAGGGTTTTATTAGTTATCTCCATTTGGACATTACATTGAGGGTGCCCAGGAGCGGAGTGTAATTTTTGTATTTTGGATTGAATGCAGTAATCTTCAAACTTCTGGTTGTCAAATTAAGTCCCATAGCCTGTGATAAAAGCATATGGCATACCATAATGACATATGATATTCTTCCATATTAATTGAAAGACTTTATCATATGGAATTTCAATAAGGGGGGCAACTTCTATCTATTTAGTGAAGTAATCTATAGCGATGACCACATATTTAAACTTACCTCTTGTCTTCGGCAGTTGGCCCACCAAATCCATTCCTCATATAGTAAAAATAAATGGGGATGTGATCAGTGTAAGTGTAGCTCTTGGTTTCCTATGGATGGAGGCGACCTTCTAACATCTATTGCATCATCTGGCATATGCAGCACAATTTGCCTTCATAGCTAGCCAGTAATATCCTTGGGTGGACACTCATCGGACCAATGATCTTCCTATCGAATGAGCCCCGTAAGAGCCCTCGTGTACTTTCTTAATCAGGTCTTGCACTTTGAAAGGATGAACACATTCAGTAGTGACACAATGAATGTTCTCTTGTATTGAACTCATCCTTCCAAAACGTAGCTAGCTTCTTTGTACCTCAGCTTCCTTGCTTCTTTTCAATCATCTAGTAAAGTGCCCTTTTCAATATATCCCTTGATGGGATCCATCCATAAGGGGCCTATTTCTACTTCAATTAAACTAATATGTTCTTCTTTGATGCTCCTGTTGGTTAGGATTTCTACATGAATGGCCCTCTTTAACTTTGTCTTAGTCACAGAAGCTAGCCGAGCAAGAGCATCTGCTCAGACGTTTTTAGTTCTAGGTATTCTGGCCATTCGGACCACTGAAAACTTAGATACTTTGTGTTGAGCTTTGGCTAGATATTTTGTCATCAACTCTCCTCTGACTTCTTATATCCCCAACATTTGATTGACAATTAACTAGGAATCACTATGAGCTATCACCTACTCGGCACCCACTGATAGAGCTAATTCGAAGCCTGCGATTAACACTTAATATTCTGCCACAATATTATAAGCTTATAATTGAAACCTGAGTGCATATTCCACATCTATATCATCAGGAGTGTTGATTATCATTACAGGGCTTTTACCAGTGGCGCATGAGGATCCATCCACATATAGTTTTCCCACGGGCAATCCTTTATTGAGGTCTCCTTTGCTCAGGGGCCCATACTTGAACATCTTTTGGCTTTGCTCCAAGTATCGTGCGACGACTTCTCGTTTAATGGATGTTTCTGGTCTATCAGTCATGGAGCTGTCTTTTGGAGAAATCTACTCGAGAGGAGTTATCACTGAGATCTCTTCTGAAGAAGTTTGCTCGATTGGTTTTATCACTGATTTTTCTTTTATCGGAGTCTTATCGGCAGGGTTTTCTTCATAAGTGAATTCGGCTATAAAATATGCTACCGCCTAGCCTTTCACTACCATTCAGGCTTCATAGTGTATATCATATTCTTTGAGCTCCACTGCCTATGTCATCAATCTCTCTGACTTTTTTGGCTTATAAATGGCTTGGCGTAAAGGCAAGTTTGTGTAGACCACAATAGTGTGTGCTTGGAAATATGGCTTTATTCTTCGTGAAGCTTTAATGAGGGCCAAAGAAAGCTTATCCATACTTGGGTATCGAACTTCTTCTCCTAGAAAAGCCTTGCTGGTATAATAGGCTAATTTTTTTACCCCATTCTCTTATCGGATGAGCGCCGAGCTAACTACTAGCTGAGATACTACAAGGTATAGATATAATGTTTCTCCTATGAGTGGTCGAGAAATTAATAGCGGTGATCCTAGATACTTTTTCAACTTTAAAAGGACATTCTCGCATTCTTTGTTCCACTTAAATATTTTTTTTAATACTTTGAAGAAGGATAAACACCTGTTAGTAGCTCAGAAGACAAACATGTTAAGGGTTGTTACTCTTTCAATTAAATTTTGTACATCCTTTTTGGTTGAGGGAGACTACATTTCAATCAACACTTTAATCTCATATGATTAGCTTTAATGCCTCTTTGATTTAGTATGAATCCCAAGAAAAATCCTTCTTGCATGCCGAATAAGCTCTTGGTTGGGTTGAGCTTCATCTGATATTTTTCCAACTGATCAAATGTATGTTCCTGGTCCATGATGTGGTCGACTACTTTCTTGCTCTTGATGAGCATGTCACCCACATATACTTTCATGTTTTTACCAATTTACTCTTAGAAAACCTTATCCACCAACCTTTGGTATGTTGCTCCATTATTTTTAAGCTCAAAGGGCATAACGTTGCAGCAGTAAGTTCCTCGACTGGTGATAAATGAGGTCTTCTCCTTATTTTCCAGCTTCATTTTGATTTGATTACACCCTGAGTAAGCATGCATAAAATTAAGAAATTCATGACCAACTATGGCATCGACAAGTTGATCGATAATAGGTAAGGGGAAGTGATCTTTGAACAAGCCTTGTTGAGATCTGTGAAGGCAACACACATACACCACTTGTTATTCTTCTTCCTTACCATTACCACGTTAGCCAACCAATCATGATATTTGACATCTTTATTGAACCTTACTTTCTACAGTTTGTCCACTCCTTTATAGATAGTCACGTTCTTTTCAGGGCTGAACACACACCGCTTCTGTTTGATTGACTTGGCATCCTTGGCGATATTCAATTCGTGACATATGAATCATGGGTCAATACTAGTCATATCTTCCTGGCTCCAGGAGGACACAATCTTTCGTTGTTTAAGGAATTTATTAATTCCTATTTGAGTGATAAATCTAGGGATGAGCCAATTTATAGTTATTTATAAGCGATCATCTTCAAGGATAATGGTCTCCGTTGCTTCTACAACTTTCTCTTTAACCAAATTAGCTTCTTTGTGAGGGTCTAGGATTTCAATCTGGTAAGTGGTGGTGAGTTTCTTTACTTAATCCTGGTCGATTGAGGTGTAATAACTTTCTCTGGCTTCAATTTGATTTCCAGTAACAATGCTGACCCCATAATGTATGGTGAACTTTGAGAATTGGTGGATAACAAATGGTACTGCTTTGAATTTCTTTAAGCTGACTCTCCCAAGGATCATGTTATAGGCTAATTTAATGTTCTTTTCTAAGATAAATAAATGGATCCTTTTAGTTCAGTTGGCTAGAAATGTGCTGATAAGGACCTCCAACTTGACAGTTATGAGAGGATACACCTTTTATTTGGGATAGAGTACGCCAAATAGACCGTTCTTATAAAATCCTATCATTATCTTATCTTTGTTCACCTTTCTTAGGCGACCATCAACATCGTCAGACATATTGATTTGTCGAAAGTGTGAACATGCCCTGACTTCATTTAGGTAAGCTTTTCTTTCGAGTATTTTATTGTCGCCACCAGCATCACCTCCTGTAATTAAACGGCAACAAAATAAAATCATCTTTACCTCGATCTCGGCCTCTCGGGGTTTCTTCGATAGATCTGGGTTATCCTTTAAGTCATTACCTCTGTCTCTTTTCTTGTCATCTCTCCCCTTGTATAGGGATTCTGATCTCCTTTTGGTATCTCTATCCTTAGTCATGTTGGTAAACTTGGAAAGCTTGCCATGTTGGATGAAACTTTCTATCTTGTTCCTTAGAGCTATGCAATTATCTTTTGTATGCCCATAATCTTTATGAAACTCACAATATTTAGATTTATCTCCCCTCTTCGGAGTAGACTTCAGTTTTTAGGAACATTTTAGATCCATTATTCCTTGGATCTTCTCTAAGATGTGGGGTACACTAACAGTTTGGTTTACTCATCATACCTCTTGGGATTTTTCACCTTCTTATCTTTCTGATCTTTCTTCTCGAAGCTCTTATGGTTATCGACCTTGGAGCTAAGGGTCTGCTTAGAGGCTATAGCCTCATCGGCGTTCATAATTTTTTCAGCCTTATCCAACAACTCAGTCTTGGTCTTGGGGGAATCCCTGGACAGAGCATAATATAACTTTTCAGGGAGTAAACCACTCATCAAGGCAGTGATTGCCGTCTTTTCTTTATAATCTACCACTTCCAACTTTTCGTTGTTGAAATGAGTGATATATTCGTCTGGCGAACACTTCGTAAATGGGCTACTATCCTGATTGGTTTGACTCCAAAGAATAAATTACAAATAAATTGCTCTCCAAGATATTGGAAACTGGAGATTTTCCCTCGCAGCAAATTATTGTACCAAATTTATGCTGATTCAGTAGTAGTGTTTGAGAATGCTCGGTAGCGCATCTCGTTTGGAACCGAGTAGATGTCAGCGGCAGCTTGGTATTGCTCCACATTGAGGGCAAGATTGGTTTTAGCGTCGTATTTGGGAGTAACCACGATTGACTTGAATTTGGCAAGTGTTGGGAAATTCACAATTATCGGGATAAAAGGAAATACCTTCACAAAACTCTTGTGCAAAGGGTTTTTTGATTTGTCCATTTCTCCCAAATGATCTTCTAGCCATTGATTGAACCTTTCCATGGATGATCATTTGGATTAGTTTATGGGAACCAGTCTTAATGGCTCGGTTGTGCAATTATGCTGAGCTCTCTTCCTGGGAAGTCTTCTTGGCACGTGCGGATCATCACACACTAGTTCTTGAACTGACATAACCTTCTCGATGATCTTGCGATTTAGAGGGTTCCCAATGATTGTTGCCTTTAGTTGCTCGGGGACTTAGGTGATTTAATATTGATCCCTTGATCAGTCTATCAAGGGCGCTCGACCGTATATGGGAGAGGGAAAGCCCATCATAGTAATCAGTGGACTTTAGTGAGGAGGTCGCTCGAGGGAGATAAGATCTATCATTTGAAGATCTGGAATATCTGGATCTATTTCTTTCATTCTTAAGAGCTGAGGGAAATATTTCCCTTCTGGAGGTTAGGATGGCAGTCGACGTGACTTAAAGAGTTTGAATAAGCTTCCTTACTTTTTTTTCATTTCCTACTGTTCCTTGGCGATGTTCAATAAGATTCCTTAAAGATCTCATCTTCTCGGAAGAACAACATGGCTCAAGGCGTTGCCTGCGGCAAGGCTACCTTCGGGAATGTTCGTCAAACTTCAGCAATATGATTCAAAAGTGGTGATCGAAAGAAATAGGTAGGAAACAACAATAACTCCTCGCTTCCCACTGATGACGCCAATATGTTAGTGTTAAAATTTGGTTTGATAATTTGGAATAATTTTATCTCAAATTACCCAATATTTATAACCACTGATAAAATGATAAGCTAGAGAGATATGAGAATTATAGAGAGACACAAAGGTTTTTACCTAGTTCAGCCCAAATGTGGTGCCTACATCTACGGGGGTAATGCCACTATTTTGTTAGGGTTGACTACAAATTTCTGAAGAACATTCTCTAGGGTCAATATGAAGTAGTTATGTCCCTTAGCTGAAAAGGCTAACAATTTATTTATAGTAGCTAGAAGTTAAATAAATTACCTTTATACAATATTTATTTACATCTTTACACAATAATAGGCAACTGAATACTTGTTCACGTGCATGCGCATGGTGAAGGGTGATTATCTCACGTGCCTCTGTTCATATTACTGATTGTTCAACTTCACAGACGTGGTCAGATAGGTGGCCGACCAGATCGATAACTGAGCCAACCATACATATGTGATGCTTAATAGTGATATCAGGTGTTGTTGCTTTTTTTTATTTGTCCAAATGGCCAGCCACTGTCGCCAAACTACGTCGGGCATCACTAAATAAATTATCATTCTCAACATGTGATAGATATATGAGACATTTAAATTTTTTCAAGAGATAATAATCAATTTTACCAAAAAATATAACCATTCATGCAATATTAAAGTCCATCACCATGCTATCTCGAAAATAAACCCAACTCCAAATAAATATAAACTCAAATGAAATAATCCAACTATAAATCTCTGACTAAAACCATAAAAAACTGTGGAACCAATTAGTCCACCAAATTCATAAATAAAAGTCTTATAATATAAGCGAAGGAATGGAAAAGTAAATCTAAACTACTAAAGCAAGTAAAATAAATCTCCAGCTGGACTTTCAAAAATATCTCCAATCACTCATGTGCAGCTACTACATCACTATACCTGAAATGTTACGCAACAGGTTAGAGCCCACCGCATGAACACTAGCTACTCCTCCCAATTAGGGTCCGCAAACCCAGACAATAGCAATATACATAATAAACACCAAAATAGAGTATTTTAATTTAAACGAGATATATATTAACATGCGATTATAATAACTACCACTATCTATCCATATCACTAAACCATCCTGATATTTAAATCCAATTATTCCATTACAATTATTATTTAAGTATTAGCACTTATCCTTACTTAATTTATTCATCAAATTATTTTTATGTTCATGCAGTACCACTAAGGACAGTCGATCCCTTATCAGTATGTACACACTCTTGGCGCGCTTAAAGTTCTACACGTCACACCCATTCCCTTCACTATAGCCAGTCAACCCGATTTCTTCCAACTCTATACATACTCATGAAGTTCCAAGCACAAAACGTCACTATAGCTAGTCCGCCCGTATTATATCAGCCCTGCACATACTCGTGACGCCAACACACACCCGCGCCACTATAGCCAGTCGACCCGATATCTATCAGCCCTGCACATACTCGCATCGCAAATTCATTTTGATACCCTCTCATTATCTTGGGCATTAGATATCAATTTTCTCAAATCCTAGCTATTTTCCTATTAGCCCCACCCTTTTATCGAGCATAAATTCTTCAACCTACCCCTACTTTCATGCCTAGTGGTCTCCAAAATGCAAACGTATCCTAGCCTAACATTTAGAAAAAATACCTACCAATAGCTACTACCTAGCCTCGCACTTAGGCAAACTACCCAATGGAAACGACGTACAATTCAGGCCCACCCTGAAATCACCCATATGTAAAAAAATTCACACTATTTAGCCCTATACCTAGAAAGCGTTACCAACAACTAAGGTCTACCTACTAGTCTCATACCTAGCAAACAACCTAACAATAAGGTGATAGCAATAACTACCCTAACAATCCCGTTGTCCCCGTGGTGTCAATAATTAATACATTAACAAATCACATGAGGCACATTTTTAACGTATCACAATAATTCTTTAAATTAATCGCAAGATCACTACTTATCCAAATTATGTCCCTTTAATTAAAACAATTCATTTTCTCATCAAGTTATAGAATTTCTATTCACATGCATATATTTTTGGGAGCATACAACAATAAATCCCCACTCTACAAGATGCACATAATTAAATGGTTTTACAATGATTATTAATGTTGAGGCAATATTTAAAATGCATATTACTAAAGGGGAACAATAGAAGTATTCATGCCTATATAAATCATTTGAAGAATCTGATTTGATGGTTGTATTCCTCTCGAGAAAATAATGAAAACACGTTCTTGGAGGATCTTCAGAAATCTTGATTAAGTTCTTAGAATCTTGAGTTGAAAGTTGAGTATAAAGGGTTTAGGTTTGGAAGAAAAGAGAGGATGAAAATTATGAGAGGTTCTTGCTTTTGGAGAATGATGAAATATGCTTTGAAAACCCTAAACCCATCACTTTGTGTTTTCATACCAAAAAGAATTTGATTCCTACACAACTTTAAAAGAAAGAGTTTTATTTTTTTAAAACAGACCAAGCAAAC
This sequence comes from Sambucus nigra, assembly GCA_949130495.1. Taxonomy (NCBI): domain Eukaryota; kingdom Viridiplantae; phylum Streptophyta; class Magnoliopsida; order Dipsacales; family Adoxaceae; genus Sambucus; species Sambucus nigra. The sequence continues at coordinate 89,068,483 of OX422222.1, read as the reverse complement.
TGATTCGGCCCACCCTGCGAACCAATTCGAGTCCCCTGAATCCGAAATTTCCCCCTTGATTTCTATAAAATATAAAACTCTATTAATTTAAATCTGATTTCAATTACAATAAAATTCCTTTTTTATATAAATCAAGGTGAACATTTTAAAATGTGAAAATAATTAATTTCCAAAAAATTATTTTACCCGAAATTTTAAATTCCTAACAGATTTTATGTTTGGAAAACACAGTGTGTTACATACTTCCTCGCTAGCATAGGAATTTCGTCCTCAAAATTTGACGAAGCGTAAATGCGTAAAGTATAATGAGGCTCACATAATCCTACCAATAGAATACTATAATTGGGCGTCCATACACCCAATCCTACACGCACCTACCCCGCAAACAAAATTCAATATATCTAAATATCTTAACTATGCATACCTAGGAAAATAATTACATACCATGCTATCCTACTAGCCACACCTTGGCTCCTACTGAGCCTGTCCTGCCTAAGGTTCACGATTCTGAAGTAAGTAACACCTACCCACTACGGGTGCTATTCGCACTCCCTATGCACCTAGTGATGCCAGTGATAGAGGCCTTTAGCCCTGCTGGCCCTGTGCTCCTTAGCCCTGATGGCCTCGTGCGCCTTGAACCTGCTTGTCCTGCATTTTCAGACAGCCAAAAGCTTGGTGCCCTACTTCCCCACAACTGAAACATGAGCCTCTAAAATACTTGTATTGTCTAATTGGCTCGCGCTCACCTTGCTTTCCTTTCCCCTGCTTTTGAGGCCCCTGTGGGGCACTATTGCCTTGCTGAAAGGCCTTCTGCTCCTGTCCTACTCACTGTCTCTTCCACGACTGATCATTATGACCCTTGTTCTCCCCTCCTTGACCAATTGGCTCATGTCTCTTTCTCAACTTCTTTTGGTAGTTCACTTTCCCTTACCATAACAATAGTGTGACATCCACCATCTAGGCCTAAGTAGTGTACGTCGAATTTCCCAGCACCATCTGCTTAATAGACTATGATACACCCTTAATGAAACATGCCATATTCTTCGCCTTAATATTCACCTCCTTTAGTACAAACATTGACAGATTGGTGAACTCTTGCTCATACTCAGAAACTGATTTCGAAACCTGCTTTAAGTCCAGAAACTCCCTCTTTTTCACGCTCCTAATAGAATATGGAAAATACTTGTCATTAAACTTTACCAGAAGGTCTCCATAGTTTAGGTGATCCCTATCCTCAGATGTGGTGACACTCTCCCACCACTGCAATGCATCCCCAGTCAGCTTAAACGTAACCAACATTTGTTGTTGCAATCTATATCGTCCACCATCCTCAAGTGTCTCTCCATATCATGCCTCCATTGGTGAGAAACCGTGGGGTAAAATCCCCCTGCAAAAGTGGGAGGATTGTCCTTATGGAAGTTGGATATCACCCTATCCCAAATTGAAGCGGATGTGCCCTGCTGCTGCGCCTCTAGAGTCACCCACCTTTGTCTCCCTATCTCAATATCAATCATTGTGGTCTCATGAACGATATTCGCCAACTCCTCGGCACCCAAAACAAACTATCCCCGTCTCTCCTAAACACTGGGACTAAAAACTGAACCCTCTCTCCTATCTCCAGTTCTCCTAGTGTTCGCCATATGAATAGACAAAAAACAAACAACAATCAGACTCAAAATAACTAAGAGTACAAACCATCAAAAGGAATCAAAGATAGGCAATACGGAAGCTAAAACGGATTCACAACCTACGATACCTAAGACCATGCTCTGATACCATTTGTAACACCCCGCGCATTTGGACAAGTGAGGTGGCCAACCACTGTCTCCAAACTATGTCGGGCATCACTAAATAAATTATCATTCTCAGCATGTGATAGATATATGAGACATTTAAATTTTTCCAAGAGATAATAATCAAATTTACCAAAAAACATAACCATTCATGCAATATTAAAGTCCATCACCATGCTATCTCGAAAATAAATCCAACTCCAAATAAATATAAACTCAAATAAAATAATCCAACTATAAATCTCTGACTAAAACCATAAAAAACTGTGGAACCAATTAGTCCACCAAATTCATAAATAAAAGTCTTATAATAGAAGCGAAGGAATGGAAAAGTAAATCTAAACTACTAAAGTAAGTAAAGTAAATCTCCAGCTGGACTTTCAAAAATATCTCCAATCACTCATGTGCAGCTACTCCAGCACTATACCTGAAATGTTACGCAACAGGTCAGAGCCCACCGCATGAACACTAGCTACTCCTCCCAATTAGGGTCCGCAAACCCAGACAATAGCATTACATTATAAACACCACAATAGAGTATTTTAATTTAAACGAGATATATATTAACATGCGAGTATAATAACTACCACTATCTATACATATCACTAAGCCATCCCGATATTTAAATCCAATTATTCCATTATAATTATTTTTTAAGTATTAGCTCTTATCCTTACTTAATTTATTTATCCAATTATTTTTATGTTCATGCGACACCACTACGACCAGTCGACCCCTTATCGGTCCTGCACACACTCTTGGCGCGGTAGAGGTTTTACACGTCACAACCATTCCCTTCACTATATCTAGTCAACCTGATTTCTGTCAGCTCTGCATATACTCATGAGGTTCCACGTATGACACGTCTCTATAGCGAGTCGACCTGTATTCTGTCATCCCCGCACATACTCGTGACACGAACACACACACACACACACACACACTTCTATAGACAGTCGACACGATATATGTCATCCCTGCACATACTCGCGACGCAAATTCATTATGACACCCTTTTATTATCTTAGGCATTAAATATCATTTTTTTCAAATTCCCATTATTTTCCTATTAGCCCCACCCTTTTATCGAGCATAAATTCCTCAACTTACCCCTAGTCCCATACCTAGAGGTATCCAAAACGCAAGCGTATCCTAGCCTAAAATTTAGGAAGATACCTACCAATAGCTACTACATAGCCTCTCACTTAAGCTAACTATCCAACGGAAATGACGTTCAATTTATCCTCACCACGGAATCACCCATCCGTAAAAACCCACACTATCTGGTCACATACCTAGAAAGAGTTACCAACAAGTAAGGTCTAGCTACTAGTCATATACCTAGCAAGCAATTTAAAAATAAGGTGAGAGCAATAACTAGCCCGACAATCTCGTCGTCCCAGCGGTGTCAATAATTAATAAATTAACAAATCACATGAGGCATCTTTTTATCTTATCATAATTATTCTTTAAATTAATCTCAAGATCACTACTTATCAAAATTATGTCCCTTTAATATTAACAATTCGTTTTCTCAACAAGTTATATAATTTTTATTCACATGCATGGGAGCATACAACGATAAATCCCTACTCTACACGATGCACATAATTAACGTTGTTTTATATGTCGAAATCAATTTATAACATCCCTACGATTTATTCTACATGCGAACGTCATAAATTCCAACGGAATTCCAACCTCTAATGTAAGTATGCAAGGGTTTTGAGTCTTAATTCGTATTAAATATTTGAATAAAAATAGTGCCAAATATAGTTTCACTTTTTGTAATTAGTCTTTCTAATTTATTTTAGGAAAACAACGATTATTAGTGTTTAGGCAACATTTAAAACGCATAATACTAAAGGGGAACAATAAAAGTATTCATGCCTGTAAAAATCGTTTGAAGAATCTGATTTGATGGTTACGTTCCTCTCGAGAAAACAATGAAAACACGTTCTTGGACAATCTTGAGAAATCTTGATTAAATTCTTCGAATCTGAAGTTGAAACTTGAGTATATAGGGTTTAGGTTTGGAAAAAAATAGAGGATGAAAATTATGAGAGGTTCTTGCTTTTGGAGAAGGCTGAAATATGTTTTAAACACCCTAAACCCGTCACTTCGTGTTTTTGTATCAAAAGACTTTGAGTCCTATACAACTCTAAAAGAAAGAGTTTTATTTTCTTAAAACAGGCCTAGTGAGCCGGTTCGGATCCCCAGAATTCGAAATTCCCCCTTGATTTCTATAAAATGTAAAACTCTCTTAATTTAAATCCGATTTCAATTCCGATAAAAAATCATTTTTTTTATATAAATCAAGGTCAACATTTTAAAATGTGAAAATAATTAATTTCTAAAAAATTATTTACGCAAAATTTCAAATTCCTAACAGATTTTATGCTTTAAAAACACGATGTATTACAGAGATGATATTATAACCATTGGCTAGGAATTTTTTAAACTCCTTCGCACAAAAACTAGGACATTTAACAAGACGTGCAAGCCTTGGAGATACATCACCTCCTTTTAAAAGATGCATTAATTAACGGATTTGTATTAGGGTATGTTTTACAACACATACATAAGTAACCACAACAAATGACCTGATAATTACCTCTTTTGATACCCACGCCCTAAAATCATTTATCGAGTCCGTTGAACCTTTTTGCTATTGATTTCAGGAAATCTCGCTATCATACTTCCTCTATGTGTGTCATGGACTTATAGAATTTAAGTGGTAATATAAATAATACACATACTTTATGTTATATAATCATGTACTTACTATCTCCAATCCTCAACAACATCTTGTGATTCAAAGACATAATGAGTTGTCTGCTCATATTATATTTTTTAGAGTCTCACCTCTTTGGGGTTCCCAAAAGACAATTCATCCTCAAAATTGTCAAATTTCTTGAACACTCGTTCTCCAGGTGGATTGATATCCTAATCCCTTATTCTAAGATATGTTATTGAGCGTATAACAATGATTTTTTAAATGTATTCTTTCGCAATCGCGCTGACGTGACCACAAATGTGTCTAGTGTGCATGCTATTTAGGCTCAAGTGCAAGCCTGTCACTCAAGTAATAATCCGATAAGTCGGGTATCAATCCTTAGGGAAATAGGACGAACGGAGTCGTAACGATGTTGTACAGACGAAGGAAACCTAACTTTGACTCTAAAGAAAAGGAAAAGGTAATTTGATTTGCTAAACAACTACAACTATATGCACTTTTGAAAAATGATTAACTAATGAAATTATGAATGCAATTTTTCTACTGCATAATTTCGAACGACTTGACTAAAACTGTAACTATAAATGGAGAAAGATAGGTCGGGTTACAATCCCCCACACCCTAGTAATTCACTTCGTAAGATACTAGATTTAGAATTTAAACTTTAAATGAATTCGACTTTTTAATACTCCTAAGCATTACATATATGAGGGATCGTAGCCCGCACAGTACGTAAGCAAAGGTTGAATTAAATTTAGGTCTTTATTTCTCCTAAGTATTACACATATGAGGGATCGTAGCCCGCACAGTATGTAAGCAAAGGCTAAAATAAAGTAGTATCGTATGAATTACGATACAATTCATCTAATGTTTTGATTCCAACTTCTATTTCCACTATCGTGAATTACATCCGGTGGGGTTCATGCGCCCCAACCCTTGAAAATTTATCCAGACATATGAAAACTGGAAGAAATTTTTTTTTTGGATGAAAGAAAACATTTTTACGAACATTTGAAGGTGAAGAATAATGAAATTGCTCACTATATAAATAACTACTGTAGATATGAAAAAAGAATTGAAATAATATTACTGGAATTGCAAAACTAGAAGTAAACTAGGGTTTCTTATTGTTCTTCTTCTCTAAACTGATTACAAACCTTCCCTAACGAATCAGAAGCCTCCACATGTCTGGGAGGAGTTTACATTTTATAATCTACGAATACTAAGAGTTTCAACCATGGAGGATTCTAATTTTACAAGTGGATAAGTTTGAATTTCCAAAACCAGAACCGATCCTATTAAGGGGTTCGGTTCGATTCCTTCTTGACACCCTTTACAGAAAGTTCTTCGAGGATAGGATCAGTTCGATTTTCCTCTTCTTTGGTTCGGTTCCATCTTTACAGTGCTTTACAATAAGTTTTCCAGGTGTAGGATCGATTCGTTTTCCTTCCACTTCGGTTCGGTTCCATCTTGACAGTGCTTTACATGAGCTTTCCTAGGATGGGATCGGTTCTTTTTCCTTCCCTTAGGTTCGGTTCCATCTTTTCAGGAACTTTTCCTCCTTGTATTTCTTTGAAGCTTTTGGTACGGAACTCGGATTAGGATGCTGATCCTTCCTAAACACTGAACACATCCGAAATAGATGGAAAATACATGAGACTCGGCGTACTCATTAGAAACTTGTTAATAGCAATGATATGATATAAATCCACTCGAATTATACTTTGCGGAGCGATAAAAGCCTCTAAATTAAAGGGATAAATGGGAAGAATTTATGCCTAATCAAACCCCCCTAACTTAGAACTTTGATCATCCCGAGCAATGTAAAAAGAATCAAAACATGGTCTAACTTGAAAATGGGATAGAATACCTCTTTCGCGGGCGAGCGATTGCATTTAGCATATGCAACAAGCCTTTAAACCCCTACGTTACCCTAGTAGGACGAGTTTTGTCTCGTGAGGGTTTGCAGCGAACATACTCACAAAATTCGACTCAAACAAAACTCAAAATATGCAAAAATGTATAATTCAAACTTTTTCAGAAAATAGTCATCATCAATTCATGTTCAAAAGTCTCAAATCATAGTGCGCGTGTGTGAATCCAGAAATTTAATCGCGAATTTCCACCAATTGACCATTACGTTACTTATTCAAAAATTCATGTTGTATTTAAAATCTCACGGAATGCTCTCATAAACGAATCACTCGGAATGTGGCTTATATGCGTGATTCATAAGAGTAAATGTATTGGAACCAAATTCATGCACACAAGTAGAAAGATGGAAATTTATGGTAACCGGATATCATCATTGGATTACGGATATAAGAAAACGGGAACATTGCCGCCAATTAGTATCTTTGATCTCTTTTATTATCTTTTTGTGTTTTTGCTCTCCACGCGGTAACCAATTTCGTAATTTTGGACTTGATTAGGACTTTTTCAGGCTAAAGGTGTATTGCGTAAAATGAGAATGGTACGGGAAATCTGGAATTGGAAAGTTTTCTTATGATGTCCGTTAGTGTGTTTCCGGGCTTTTGCTTATTTTTTCTTCTTTTTCTATTTTTTTTATTTTTCACGCTTTTCTTTTCTTGCTATTTTTGTTGAGCATAGCTATTTTTTCTTACCCTTTTTCTGCACTTTCCGGCCTTAATTTCTGGGATTATAAGTTTTCACCATTCCGGGCCATTTGGGGTTTTTCAGGTTATTAAACGAAAGAAAAAATTATTCAGCTCAATTTGGGGTTACAAAAGGGATAATTTTTCGCTACTTTTTCCGGACAATATTTTTGGGTGACAAACGAGGACCTACTTCATTGTCCAAAATACTAATTGCGTTACCATATGCGTTTCGAGATGAATTAAGTTTAGAGATCTATTTTGGCACGTTTTTCAAGGCAATGTCACACACATTTTTCTTAACCGATCAAAGTGAAAGAATTGAGATCCTCAACGACTTAGTAGACGCTGAAAAGAGCTTTTGAGTTAACAATTAACTCGGATTGATTTATAAATTTCACAAAAATGAAAGGCTCGAATCTCACCGGGGTTGTTAATCTCCACATTTATTCGTTAAGTCGCCTATGTTCGCTCAATTTCCATATTTGGTCAATTTCGGCTTTGTGTATTATGTTTTACAATTTGAGACTTTAAATCGACTTTTAATGATATTTTTGAAAAATTTGAATTCCAACTTTTATTTATTTTGAAGCAAAATATTTTTGAATTTTTCAAAATTTTATAATTTTTTTGAAATTTCTGGGCATTTTTAAAAATTTGAAAAGTCTTAGAAAGACGCACTTGTAACCCCCCCTAACTTAGACTTTTGCATTGTCCTCAAGCAAAAAGGACTAAAATCTAACTCAAAGCGAATTAAAAGTGCGGGAAAATAAAATAAACAAATGAGACAGAAATGCAGATTTTATTTTTTATTTTTTTTGTTTTGTTTTCTATATATTAGATACTAAACACATGTGTTACAAAAGAGAGGGGAGCACACATATAACCAACATTTTAAAACAACCACCAACAATCACAAACAACAAACAACAGATAAGGGCTTCATTGGGGAGGCGGATTTGAGGGTCCGGGTGCGCTAGGATCATAGGGATCATAGAAGAAAGTGGGGGGGGGGGGGGGTCCGCCGAAGTTGATCTCGTATACGTGCGCTTGGAGACGATGCATCATGCTCGTATACCTTCGGTAGGCCTCTTGATCCTGTTGATAGGCCCCCTTGGTACCTATTATATTGTGTGATGAACCCGTCAAAATGAGTTTCTACAGCTGAAAGTCGCCTATCAAAATCTGCACCCGGTTGCTCAAAATTCGAGTCATTGTCCTCGTTGTATTCTTCCTCTTCTTCCCCGCCCATCTCGACATCCTCAGCCTCGGGCTCTTCAACATGGATCTCCTCCTCGACATCTATCTCAACCACCACCCGGGTTGCTCGATGGGCAGCTCTCTGCTGGGCACTCCTGGTGCGTGACACTTTTCCAATGGGTTCCGGGAGGCAAGGGAAAGCATGTGGTGGCTGGATACCGGCATCGGCAAGGGGGAGGTAATGAGACGTGCATAAGGGAAGGGCACCGCACCTTTTTTCTCCAAGGTTGCGTATAAAATATCGGTACAAAGCATGTGGGCGAGATTGAGAGTGAAGTTTGGATCGAAAAGGTGGTACACGAGGGTAGCTTGGACAGGGCGCATCGCCGAGTCATTTGTGGTTTGAAGCAAGTTGGTGCACACAATATGGAAGGTAATGCACGCCTTATCGTTTTGGCATCCCACGAGGAAGGTACCCCGTTCCTAAATATCGTTGTGTGCGAGATGGTCGATGCATCGCTGTTTTGGAATGGTGGGGGCATTGGTTGGGTAGTCATAGATTTCTGGGTGGGGGACGCCCTTGGTAGCAAGTTTACGAGCGAGAATGGCCAAGGAGAACGGGATGGGGTGACCGTCGATAAAAGCTTGGCTCTCAAACTCGCCCGTGCGTACGAGAGAGCTAGAGAAAGAGCGGACTTCGTCTGCATACACTATATTGTGGGGTTCTGGGAGGTATTGCGTCCACCCCCTCCTGCTGAAAAGGGTGGTGACGGAGTGGGGCAACTCGTCCCAGTTGACGACGTGCTCAATGTGCAGTTGGCAGGAGAAGCTGAAAATTTTTTTGCATCATAGGCGCTCCATGTGGGAGCGATATTCCCCATTGCCGTTGGGCAGAATCTCGGTGGACATATATTTCGGGGGAAGAACGGTATTTGCCATGGGGAAATATGGGAATATTGGGGATGAGAGAGATAGGGTTGTAGAGAGGGCGAATAGAGTGGAGGTGTGATGGAAATGGTAAGGTAGAGGTGGGTTTTATAGGTGGTGGGGAGGGTTGGGGGGAAGGAATTTGGAGGGAAAAGGGGAATGGATGTTTGGAGGGAAAGAGGGGAATGAATGGAGGGAAATGAGGGGATAGGGGGAAGGAATGGTCACCTCGGGAAGAACCAAAATCCCAGAACCCGAACCGATCTGGTTCTTTTTTTTTTTTTTTTACGATTTATCAAAATCGAACCGATCCGGTTAGGGGATTCGGTTCGGTTCCATCTCATGCATAACCCTCTTACTTAGCATGTTGCACTAGAATCCCACATCCTCGAATTTCTAGACACTTTCTCACTTATTCTCCCACTTGGATTTCTCGATGCCCTCACGAAGTGCGTGTTGGTGCGCGTGATACTATTCCTAACCTTACGTAACTAATTACGGACTCAGGCTAATCTACCGACACTCAGCTACTATACACAAGAATTCACCCCATACACGTCGGGAGTGAGATGACCTCTCAACTCAAGCTCATTTGACCCCATAAACCGGGTCTGACAATCAGATGGTATCGATCTCTTCTACGAACGCCTCAACATATAGCTTTAGGCGTTGTCCATTGACTTTGAATGCGTTTCCCCCTTTTGGATCTTCCAACTCTACTGCTCCATGGGGGAATACGCTTCTCACAACGAATGGACCAGTCCATCGGGACCGTAATTTTCCTAGAAATTGATGAAGCCGGGAGTTATAGAGGAGTACCGTTTGTCCAGGTTGAAACTCTTTTCGTCGGATAATCTTTTCATGCGCTAGTTTCATCCGATCTTTTGAAATCTTGGCATTCTTATATGCATCATTACGTATCTCCTCTAACTCATTCAGTTGAAGCTTGCGAGCTTTACCGGCTTTATCCATATCGTAATTTAATCTCTCAATGGCCCAATATGCTTTGTGCTCCAACTCAATAGGAAGATGACAAGGTTTGCCATACACAAAGTGGAATGGGGACATTCCGCGTGGGTTCTTGTATGTGGTATGGTAGGCCCATAGCGAATCGTTCAATCGAAGGGACCAATATTTCCAGTCGAGATTGACGGTCTTCTCTAGTATGTGCTTGATTTCACGATTTGCCAATTCTTCATGTCCATTCGTTTATGGGTGATATATCGTTCCAACCTTGTGAATGACACCATACTTTTTCATAAGTCTTTTAAACGGCTTGTAGCAAAAGTGTGTGTTGTTATCACTGATTATCTCTTTCTGAGCAACGAAGCGAGAAAGTATGTGTTCCTGTAGGAATTATCACCACTTTATTATCATTAGTCTTGGTAGCTATAGCTTCTACCTATTAATAAGCGTAGTCTACCGCGACAAGGATGTATAGGAAACCAAAATATGGGGGAAAAGGTCCCACGAAGTCAATATCCCAACAGTCAAAGATCACAATAATGAGTATCGGGGTTAATGGCATCATGTCTCGTCGGGTAATCACTCCCATACTTTGACACCTATCACAAAGTTTGTTACAATTGCTCACTGATAATACTCAAATATTGCGTATTTCATCTCTCGAACCTACGCATTTTAGCCCCCTCGGGTGCCTTAATCTCTATATTTAAGCCCGTTAACCAGACAACCTCGGTTTATATTGATAACATGCTATATGAGGTATAATTGGGCTTTGTTAGGTATTTAGGTACTAAGTATGAAGTTCGGACGCATTTCGATAAAGTTCCGTACACAATCGCACGTTTAAGGGCATTTTAGTCATTTCACAACTTGGGTACCTGGCCCGACATCTCACGGAAGTTGTATTCCTCCTCGCTAGCTTCGCGTGGCCATGAACGGTGCACAATTTCGAGTCAGTATGAAGATGCTACGGCGATTTCAGCGGAGGGAAAAATAATGAATCAAAAGAGGAGAAGAAAAGAGAAGAAAAGTTGCAGTGTGCTGCTGCTGCATTCTGCCCTGCTTGATCGATCGATCGACCAAAATCGTCAATCGATCTACCATTCTGAATTGTCGAATTTTGGCCTTGATCGATCGATCAACCAAAGGGGTCGATCGATCGATCCCCTGTTTTTCAGCAGATATTTTTCTTTTCTTTTCTTTTCTCTTTTCTTTTATTCCAACTTACTATATAAAGGTTTTTTGTTGTAATAAGAACATATTCAGTATATACACGATTTTAGGTTAGTTTAGCTTAGGTTTTTGGGTTTTTGGATGGTTCTTCTTCATTTATACTTGGTTTGACACCCCATTTGTTGTGTAAGTTGATTGTTCATCTCCCCTACCATTAATATAGTTTGTATTTCTTCATTTCTTGCTTTCTAGTTAATTTACAAGCTTTCTAATTTAGGTTTACATGCTTTGATTTACACGCTTTCTAGTATAGTTTTATCGCGTTTATTTCCCGCTTTCCATTTACCGCGTTTTAACATGCTTTCTAGGTAATTTAAACTAGGTTGTGTTTGAATTGAACTCACTCGAGTTGACGGATTGCTTTACTTTGGTGATGGAGTTTTCGGGTCTATTTCAGGTGCGTTGTCCTAGTTATTACGCCTAGGATATTTGACAGGGCATATCATTTATGTCCCATGCTTATGACCTTTCGCGCGTAATTTCCAGGATATTTGTTGACGCCAAAATCTTATTAGGCTTTTATGATGATTTATGGCGTAACAACCCTTGATTTAATTAACTGTCGAAACGAGACGCACTTGTAATAACCCGTCGACCCATATAACCATTTTATACTAATTAACTCGGGTGAGGGATATTCGACGCAACCTATAGTTTTACTCGCTTCCATAATCTAGTTTCAATACCTTGCCTAGATTAACATTTCCCATTATGCATATTTTTCCTTTTAGTTTGTAATCATCTTTTACACTTTTATTTCGGAATATTAAATCACTTGAATTCTAGCAACCCGTCTCTGTGGATTTTCGATACCCGACTTACCGCTGTACTCACCCGTTGAGTGTAGTCGTAATTTAGGTTTCTGTATTATGTTGGCGAAACGAAAACAACGACTAGCGTCTTTACACGCGCTACTTTTCGCACTTAATCACTCACATCCCAGAATATTATGGGCCAATACAAACCGCGTTGAAGAATTTTAGCGGCTGTTTTTTCACGAAAAAGTGGCCTTCACATGCTTCCGAATGACAGAATTGGATGACCTTTGGGATTTTGTCATGCGGTACGCATCGTTGGATGATCTGATCGGTGAAATATTTAAAAAGAAATGGATCATCATAGAATAACGTGCGCGACCAAGTGATGAACCTCTTCTTATCTTGCCGTGTCCAATCGGGAGGGATGGCTCCCGTGACAAGATAAGTCACTATATCCGTAAACTAGGGCAAAAAAGAGGTGGAAAAAAGTTGTTCATCCGAAAAATATTCATCTATGGGTTTAGGATCATTAGGTACGTCGGACGAAAGCCGTGATAAGTGATCGAAAAAGATGTTTTCTACTCATTTTTTGTCTTTAAAGTAGAGATTAAACTATTATAGGAGTAAGATCTATCTTATGAGGCGCAACTTTGAGCCCTTCTTCGCAAGTAGATATTTTAACGCCGCGTGGTCGGTGAATCAAGTGATGGGAGAAATGATAAGATAGGACCAAAATTTATCGAGATCGAATACTACCGCTAACAACTCCTTCTTTATGGTGGAGTAATTGAGTTGTGGTGCGATAAAGGTTCGGCTAGCGTAATAGATGACATGAGCCTTATTATCTTTTCTTTAGCCCAAAACAGTCCCTATCGCATAATAGCTAGCATCACACATAAGCTCAAATGGCAAGGACCAATACGGAGCTTGCATAATGGGAGCGAACCCAAGCATGTTTTTCAGTTTTTCAAAAGCGCTTTGGCATGCTTCCATCCACTCGAATGGGGTGTCCTTCATGAGGAGATTATTTAAGGGTCTAGCGATGGCGCTAAAGTCCTTAATGAACCATCGATAAAACCCCGCGTGGACTAAGAAGGAGCGCACGTCTTTTAACAATTTAGGTGGGGGTAGATTAGCTATGACATCTATTTTTGCTCGATAAACCTCGATCCCTTTGGATGACACGATGTGGCCAAGAACTATACCCTCGGTTACCATGAAATGGCATTTTCCCCAATTCAGCACTAAGTTCATTTCGACACATCGGGCTAGTACTTTCTCAAGATTAGCTAAACATAGGTCGAAGGAGGTGCCAAAAACACTAAAGTCGTCCATAAACACCTCTAGCCCTCTCTCAACCATATCACTGAATAAGCTCAACATGCACCTTTGAAAGGTTGTCGGTGTATTACACAAACCAAATGGCATACGCTTGTAGGCAAATGTTCCAAATGGGCAAGTGAATGTTGTTTTCTCTTGATCAAGTATATCTACCTCAATTTGGTTATATCCGGAATAATCATCTAGGAAGTAATAATAAGGGTGTCCCTCCACTCTTTCAAGCATTTGATCGATAAATGGTAAGGGGAAATGGTATTTCCTAGTTCCCCCATTGAGTTTCCGGTAAGCAATGCAAACGCGCCATCCAGTGGTGGTATGTTGGGGAACTAGCTCTCCCTTGGAGTTTTCAATCACAGTCATGCCCGATTTCTTTGGGGACGACTTGAATGGGGATTACCCATTTGCTATCTGAGATTGGTTAGATAATTTCGGCATCCAACAGCTTTATAATTTTAGTCCTCACCACATATTTCATTATGGGATTTAGCCGTCTTTGCATTTCTCTCGAGGGCTGAACATACTTTTCGAGATGAATCTTATGGGTAAAAATTAGGGGGCTTATCCCCTTTAGATCAGATATACACCAACCAAAATCATCTTGGTGCTTCCTTAAAATCTTTAATAATTTACCCTTCTGCTCTTTATCTAAGCTAGAGGAGACAATAACAGGAAATGTCTCACTTCCACCTAGAAAAGAATATTTGACATTGGAGGGTAGTTTCTTCAACTCAAGAGTCGGGAATATGTCGCTAGAGGGCACCATGCATGCTTCCCTTGGTGGTAACTCTTCAAATCGAGAAACCCAATTAACATCTCTCGCGTCCTCATCCGACGCCCTCTCATCGAGTAAGCCTCTCAACTCCTCTATCTCCCTCTCAAACTCGGTGTAGACTCCCTCACTCTCATGATTAGAAGCTAGGCAAACTTCTAAGGCGTCTCCACAATAATTTTCCTCAAAGTGTTCTTCTACGATCTCCTCAATTAAACTTACTTCGTGAAGATCATCTTCTTCTCCTACTTGTTGGGCGCTGTTGAAGATGTTTGTTTCCAAAGTCATATTCCCAAAAGTGATTTGCATCTGCCCATTTATAGTATTGATCACGGCGTTAGCCGTAGCTAAGAATGGGCGTCCAAGGATGATGGGGACATAATTTTTCGAGGCGAAGGAGGTATCCGTATCCCAAATGATAAAATCTACCGGGAAGTAGAAAGTATCCACTTGGACTATTATGTCCTTAACTATACCCCTTGGTATCTTCACGATTCGATCCGCTAACTGGAGAGTGATCCTGGTGGGCTTAAGATCACCCAAATCAAGTTTCCTATAAATCGAATAAGGGAGGATGTTGACGCTTGCTCCCAAATTGAGTAAGGCTTTTTCAAATTTATTTTCTCCAATGGTGCAGGAAATGGTGGGGGCACCAGGATGTTTATATTTAGGGGAGATATCATTAAGAAGGACTGAGCTCACACTTTGTGCTAGAAACACGTTCTTCTTTACCTTCATCTTCCTCTTGACTGTCAATAAGTCTTTTATGATTTTTGCATAGGATGGAATTTGCCTTATTGCATCGAGGAAAGGTAAATTCAACTTTATGTTCTTAAGTACTTCTAGGTCTTCTTCACTTATAGTTCTGTTATGGGCAGGAACTAATCTTTGAGTAAATGGTGATGCAGAGGGTGGTTTCACTACTACTTCGGGCTCACTAGTATCTTCTTTATCACTCTCTTTGAAGGGGACATCTTCGGCCTCTTTCGTACCGGGCAAAATATCCTTGTCTTTGGTTGCATCGTGTGGAAGAGGTGATAAATCAATGACTCTCCCACTACGAAGAGTGGCCACAGCTTGACAATGCTCCTGATGTTCTGTAAAGGTGGAGCTAACACTAGTTTGACCTTGGGGAGGTCTTTGGCCCTCGGCAGGAAACTTGCCCTTCTCTTGGATACTCAACGATGATTGCAACTTTGAAATATTCGCATTTATGTCATTAATCACGCGCTCATGTCTAGCAGTGGTTACATTCTGGGTAGTGATGAATTAGTTTATCGTATCCTCGTGATTTCTCCGCAGTGGAGTGATATATGGCCCCGGAGGTGGTGGTGCCTGCACATGTCCTTGCATGTGTGGTGCTTGTTGAAAGTGCGATGGTGAAGGAGGGGCAACATGTGAATTAGAATTCATCACAGCATTTTGTTGCCCATAGCTAAAACCAGGATGGTTTTTCCATGAAGGGTTGTAAGAATTCCCGTGCGGTGCACCAAAATTACCCCTAAATCCTCCTATACCACTCACTTGCTCTTGAAGCATAACTTTGTAGACGGGTATCGCCGAACATTCCTTTGTTGAATGTCTCGCCTCACAAATAGCACACACCTTCTCAATGGGGTTCGGGATGGAGCCAGTTGGTCCTCTTGCACATATCTCAAGTATTTCTCGCATTCCTTTCTCAAGTATATCGAGTCGATTGTCCGTTATAGTATTCTTTTCTACGTGAAATAGGCCGGATGCCGATGGATTGATGGTCATTTGGTGAGTTCAATTATGAGCGATAAGGTCAGATGTATCCCATGCTTGGGTAGTCTCAGCGACATACCTCAAGTGAAGCTCAACATCGTTGGCGTCTAGGTCGATAAAGGGACCATCACACATGGTTTCAACGATTTGTTTGGAATTTATAGTCAGCCCATTATGGAAGAAGGAAATGATTTGAAGTTTATCTAGTCCATGATGAGCGCACGAAGTAATTAACTCGTTAAAATGCTGGTAACATTGATCGAACGAATCATTTTCTAATTGCCGGAAGGTTTAAATTTGAGCCTTGATGGAGTTCGTTCGATGTGTAGGAAAGAATTTCTTGAGAAATTTAGATTGCAACTCGTTACATGATTGTGACACCCCGCCTAATTAAATACCGGGAGATCACTCCTTTATTAAATTAAATCAAGGTGAACGATATGGTTCATTCTTAGCATCACTGTCGTAAAAATAAACTTTCCAATTTAACACCCTAAATAATTAAGCTAAGTGTCAAAACCATATTTAAACGTTACTTTCCAAATTTTTTTTATTTAAAGAAAATGATTTATTTATTTATTAACAACATTTCAACAATTAAGAATCACACCACAATAAACCTGGAACACAATCCAATTAATTTAAAACATTCATCAATCGAATGACATCATGCGAAATATAAAGTAACACAATTCAAACCGAATAAATCCCATAGTGACAATACTAGAAATAACTGAAATACAAATGTCCCAATAACAATGAAATAATGGAAAGGGCGACACATGCCCAATAAATGAGAATGCTAGAAGTGGAGTCAATAAAGGAAGCCGTCTACGCAAGTGACCTGTAACTCCTACCTAAGCTGCAGCACGTTCCTTCCAAGGGATCCTAAGTAAGACGCCCCTGTGGCTGGGCACCTGTAATACATACATATATATATACAAGAGAGAGAGAGAGAAAGAAACGGGTCAGAGCCCGATAGTGTGTTTGATTTAAAATACGTTTAGCAAGTATTTAAATTGATACAGGCCAATGCAACAACATATTAGAGCGACACTCTCTTGAGAAATTCTCACCTCTCTTCTAATGTGCACTCCTATCGCACTAACCCTCCTAATGGTTTATCTCATCCTATAACACGCTATCTTTCCCCAATGATTTAACTTATCTTAGGTATTTCGCAGGATTCAAAATTTAACGATACAATTATTTGAAAAGAATATTTCAATTAATAATCAAAGTTCTCATTTTAACTTTATTAGTCAATAAATATTTCCAGTGTCATATTATACTTTCTCAAAACAAGTATTTACAATGAGTCATCAACCATATCTTATATATCAATTCACGGTAGGTAGTTCCAAATTTCAGAATTTCATATATATATTAACTACTCGTATAATATATATATTATAACAGCACCCCAAATAAACTGTGGTGCGGGCATACTCTACTATCCAAAACCCCATATCACTCATATTAAGGGGAATACAATCGGAATCACTCTCGAATTGTATTAACACATACACAAACAAAATTGAGGCGAAGAATAGATTCCAAGTCTCTAAGAGGATGGAACATGCCTGCGTCTCTTAGGACCGTATGAACTATCACGTCGATAGCCTGTACCAATGACATCTATATTCTAGGGTACAAGTCAATATCCCCCATAAAGGTCCCATCGAGATAAGACTGTCACAGCGCGGTAACCTCAGGGATAGCAAGTAGCGTGGGCATGATTTTCACACATAGATAGCTTATGCATACACAATCATATAACTATACTAATATTACCATATCCACATTAGGTATATTCTCAAATCCCATAATTATGACTTTTATCCATATTATCATATTTTAGTAAACACTTATAACAGTTCGTTTCTAACCTGGATTCAGTATTATTCCAACGTACCACACAACTCTCATGGCTTTATTCTCTAAATTATAAAATTCAGTAGGTATACACATTTGTCCCAAAGTAACTCTCTTACGTGTCTCTCTCTTTAAATCATAAATTCACCGACCCTTATGTAATTATCCCAAAATACAATCTTAGCCCGTCATCAAGGGTCCCAAAATTTATTCACATGGTCTACTGGTCTTCCCTATCTCCCAAAATATTTTATTAAGGATGCCCAAGAATTATCTCACAATAAATTGAATTTAACTCATTTAAAAACTGAAATAGGAGTCTTCCAAGAGGGGTCGATAGATCGAGGTCTGGGGCTCGATCGATCGAACCTTCGATCGATCGAAGCTCTATGCTCGATCGATCGATCAAGCAGGTATTTTGATTTCTGCAGAATTGCAGTTACGGGTTCTACCATCTATCTTCAGCCAAATCCATATTTCTCAACTCCAAACGTCCCAAAAATTCTACTACTAACATTATAACATTATACCAGATGTTTTTAACGTAAAGCATGTGTATTTCTATCATTAAACATGGATAATCAACCCAAAATCTTATCTAATCATCAAGACCCCTAGAGTTTTCTTAATCATGGTTGTAATCTGTTTTTACCAGAATTTCCTTCTAATACATCATCAAAATTTCGTGGGTTATTCTTCTACATCACAAAAGATTTCCAGAATAAGGTTTAAGTCTTTACTACATGCAAATTCCTATCAAAATTTGGGTTTTCTTCCATATATTTTATCCCTAATCATTCCTAAACTAATATAGAAATTGCACCAACGAAAATAGCAAGATAAACACTTGCCTGGGATTTTTGGTATTCTAATTTACGGCTGATTTTGGTATGGTTGCGTTCCTCGTCTCGCGATCTACGCGTTGGCGGTGACGGCGGTGCAAACGGGTGGCTTTTTGGCCTTGAATTGCCTTGAGAGCTCTCTCCTCTCTTCTCCAATGGCCGTCACTTGTGTTTAGAGTTTCTAACCCTAGGTGACCATCCAGATATCTGATATAACCCTTGGAATTTTCGTGGGTTTAATTACCCAAAAAGGTGAAATGTCCAAAACGCCCTCCCGGGGTACCAATTAGGCCTAAAAACGCCCCGAGACCCAAACTAAACCCCCGGGTACACTTTTTTGACTATCTCGACCCTTCCGGACTCATTGGCGCACTCAAAATGACCATACGAACAACTTATAAAATATTCACTTTTTAATTATCAAAATTTAGTCCCGACGCGACACGAGCACGTTCCGACTTTAATTTCTGAATTTGTCATTTAACTCACTCATGACATTCAATATAACCAATATAATATATTACTTTGCTCATTAGTAATATTCAACAAATTTCCCATAATTACTAACTCTCGTCACGTTAATAATTATAACATAATTAATTTCCGGATTTTTATTAAATAATTCATTCACATTAACTTTAATAAATCCCCAAATTAATATAGCATAAAAATACGGGGTATTACATACTTCCCCCCTAATAACGGAATTTCGTCCCGAAATTCGGAAAATAAGGCATACCTGGTAAAAACAACTTTGGATATCTCTCGCGTATATCTGCCTCGCGCTCCCAAGTGGATTCCTCCACATTATGATGCTCCCACTGGACCCGCACAAGTGGAACTATCTTCGACCTCAATCTCCTCTCACTATAGTCTAGGATAGCCACCGGTCTCTCCTCGTAAGACCTATCAGGCTGTAAGTCGATCTCATCTATCGCAATGTGAGTATGGGCCATATCATCCCGAAGATATCGTCTCAACGACGAGATGTGGAATACATCGTGGATGCGATGTAAATGTTCTGGCAGTCCCAACCTGTATGCAACCGGCCCAATCCTCTCGATGATGGGAAATGGTCCCACGTACCTCGGAGCCAACTTCCCCTTCTTCCCGAACCTCATCACTCCCTTCACAGGAGATACACGCAATAACACTTGGTTCCCCACACTAAACTCCCGGAAGAACCGTTTCGCATCGGCGTAGCTCTTCTGCCTGTCCTGGGTTATCTGAATGCGACTCCTGATCATCTCAATCCTCGCGGAGGTTTCCTGAATCACCTCTGGTCCTAGCAACTTGTTATCCCCCACTTCGAGCCAACAAGCTTGGGAACGACAAGGCCTTCCATACAAAGCCTCAAATGGAGCCATGCCAATCGTGAACTGATAAGAGTTATTATAGGCAACTCTACCAGTGGAAGATGTGGCTCCCAACCTCCTCCAAAATCGAGAACACACATGTGTAGCATATCCTCTAACATCTGATTAGTACGCTCTGTATGTCCATCCGTCTGTGGGTGGTAAGCTGAACTCAACCTCAACTCAGTACCTATAGCCTCCTGAAAGCTTTCCCAAAAACGTGACATGAAACTCTTGTCTCTATCTGACACAATATTCAGGGGCACCCCGTGTAATCTGACAATCTCAGTGATGAACAACTGAGCATACTGACCCGTGGTGTAATCTGTCCGCACCGGCAGAAAATGAGCCACCTTGGTCAAACGGTCTACAATCACCCAGATAGAATCTTGGCCCCGCTGTGATGTAAGCAACCCTGTAATAAAATCCATGGAAATACTCCCCCACTTCCACGCGGGTACTTCCAATGGCTGAGGCAATCCTGACGGTTTCTGATGGTCCACCTTCACCAGCTGGCAGGTAGAACACTTGGACACGAACTCTATAATGTCCTTCGTCATCCCACTCCACCAGTATTGTCTCCTCATATCCTGGTACATCTTATCCCCTCCAGGATGCACCGCAAACCGGGACCCGTGAGATTGGGTCATCACTGCATGACGTAATTCATCCCCTTTAGGAACTACCAACCTCCCATTAAACCGTAAACCTCCATCGGAACTAACAGAATAGGACTCAGCACCCTCGGCTAGAAGTCGCACAATCTGCTCCTGACAAAATGAGTCTGTGGTCTGGGCCTGTATTATCCTCATAACAATCTCGGGTATGACTAACATCACAGATATGAAGGAACGGGCTACTGCGTCCTGGTGGCCTAACTCCTTCCACTTTGCTTTCCAGACGTCTGCTACTTCGTCTACCGGTCTACGACTCAACGCATCAGCAACTACGTTGGCCTTTCCAGGATGATACTGTATGTCGAACTGGTAGTCCTTCACAATCTCTAGACATCTGCGCTGACGCATATTCAGCTCTCGCTGAGTGAACAGGTACTGCAACGACTTGTGGTCTGTGAACAAACAAAATTTCTCTACCAATAAATAGTGCCTCCATATCCTCAATGCAAAGACGATCGCTGCTAACACCAGGTCGTGGGTGGGGTAATTTTTCTCATGCGGCTTAAGCTTGCGGGAGGCAAAAGCTATAGCCTTCTCTTCCTGCTGAAGTACTCCTCCAAGTCCCCGTAAGGACGCATCGGTGTAAACCAGGTACTCCATACCCGGCTTCGGTAAGGCAAGGACTGACGCTGAAGTAAGCTTGTCTTTCAGCTCGTCAAAAGCCAACTGACAAGCGTCATCCCAAACATATGGTACTCCCTTGCGAGTTAGATTCGTCAATGGACCCGCTATTTTGGAGAATCCCCAAATGAATCTCCTGTAGTAACCAGTTAACCCTAAGAAACTACGCACTTCCGTCGGTGTCGTGGGTTATCCCCACTCCCTCATCGCTGATACTTTACTCGGGTCAACTGCTATCCCCTGCTCAGAAACAACATGCCCCAAGAACTGTACCTCTCGCAACCAGAATCCGCACTTCTCGTACTTAGCATACAACTGATGCTCTCGTAGAGTCTGAAGAACCTACCTCAAGTGCTCGGCATGCTCCTCCTCGAAGTGTGAATATATCAAAATGTCATCTATGAAAATGATGACAAACTGATCCAAGAACTCTCTGAATACTCGGTTCATCAAGTCCATGAAAATGGCTGGAGCATTTGTGAGTCCGAACGGCATCACCCGGAACTCATAAGACCCATATCTCGTTAAGAAAGCAGTCTTCGAAACATCCTGCTCCCTAATACGTAGCTGATGGTACCCCGACCTCAGATCTATCTTCGAAAAGAAAGTTGCTCCCCTCAACTGGTCGAACAGGTCATCGATTCGAGGCAACGGATACTTATTCCGTATCGTGACCGTGTTTAACTCCCGATAGTCCATACACAATCTCAGTGAACCATCTCTCTTCTTCACAAACAAAACTGGAGCGCCCCAAGGTGAGTTACTCCTACGAATGAAGCCCTAACCTAACAGCTGCTCTATCTGATCTCGTAGCTCTCGCATCTCTGCCGGAGCCATACGGTACGGTGCGCGTGCTATAGGTCTCGTATGTGGCAATAAATCTATGACAAAGTCTATCTCTCGACTGGGGGGTAGGCCTGGTATTTCCCGAAACACATCGAAATACTCACGAACAACTGGAATCGAGTCTAACGGGATTTTAACCTCATTAGAGGTTTCCTCCTCCATTTAATATAAATGAGCGGTCGAACCTCCCTCTGGGTGAGGCATCGCCACTACTAACATCTCTTGCCCCGGAATGACAAAAATAATGCTCCCACCGAAGAAATCAATCATGGCTCTATAAGTTGCGAGCCAATCCATACCAATAATAACATCATGCTCATGCATATCTAAGACTAACATGTCTGCAGGTAATACCAAACTACCAAATCTCTACCCTCACTCCCCGACATATAAAGAAAAGTGAACCGTTCCCTAGTGGTGAGTCTACCTGCGTTACAGTGCACTCTACTGTGGTTAATAACCCTAAGGTTTTCGCATAATATGTAGCTATAAAACAATGCGTTGTCCTAGTAACAAACAATGTTCAACCCAAAGTTTCATGGATAGAAAACATTCCCCAAATCGCGGGTGGTGCCTGTGGGGCGACTTCCTGGTGGACATTATAGATATGTCTGTACTGTAACTGCCCCTGCTGCACTGGAGCTACTGAAAAGGTTGGCAGGCCTAGTACCTGAGTTGGTGCTGGGAGAGCGATTGGAAAAAGTGGCCCCTGTGGATCATTACGGGCACCCTGCTGCTGTGGGGCCCTAACACTCTCTGGGAAATCCTGGCATTTATGGCCATGCCTGCCACACACGAAACATCGGCCTCTAAAGTTTATCCCCCTCTGACTCTGTTGCTGTCGGTGTCGACCTTGCTGACTTGGGACTTTATTCCTCTTTCGAAATTGCTTCATTTTCCCACGTTGTTGACCAGAACTGACTTGGTCTTGGGTAGTTTGTTGTCGCAATTTCGATGTCTTCGCACATTTTTCAGCTTTAGTCACATGCATTTGGTTAACCTCTCTAGGTCTTTTGCCTCCTTTAAGTTGTAGGCTGCGTTCTTGGTATTGTAAAACTGCAGTGGTAACTGCTTGTGCCACGATACCTGCTAACTCGGCGGTTGATACTTTCTCTGTGGATACCTGAGGTATGAGTCGATCTTGCTCGTTGACTCCCTTAACCGTTTTAGCTAGTTCTTCTTGACGGTCCATCTGAAAAATTTAAATAAATTTGGATGAGTTCATCATTCAAATAAACAAATCGCAGAAGCACGAATTCCCAATGTATAGAGATGAACACAACATTCCTAGTATTTAGGGCTCTATATCAAAGAAATCAACGCTGAAAGCATAATAGGCCGCACAGATCCTAAAGGACACTAGAACCTGATGCTCTGATACCACCTGTGACACCCCGTCTAATTAAATACCGGGCGATCACTCCTTTATTAAATTAAATCAAGGTGAACAGTATGGTTCATTCTTAGCATCACTGTCGTAAAAATAAACTTTCCAATTTAACACCCTAAATAATTAAGCTAAGTGTCAAAACCATATTTAAACGTTACTTTCCAAATTTTTTTTATTTAAAGAAAATGATTTATTTATTTATTAACAACATTTCAACAATTAAGAATCACACCACAATAAACCTGGAACACAATCCAATTAATTTAAAACATTCATCAATCGAATGACATCATGCGAAATATAAAGTAACACAATTCAAACTGAATAAATCCCATAGTGACAATACTAGAAATAACTGAAATACAAATGTCCCAATAACAATGAAATAATGGAAAGGGCGACACATGCCCAATAAATGAGAATGCTAGAAGTGGAGTCAATAAAGGAAGCCGTCTGCGCAAGTGACCTGCAACTCCCACCTAAGCTGCAGCACGTTCCTTCCAAGGGATCCTAAGCAAGACGCCCCTGTGGCTGGGCACCTGTAATACATACATATATATATATATATACAAGAGAGAGAGAGAAAAAGAAACGGGTCAGAGCCCGATAGTGTGTTTGATTTAAAATACGTTTAGCAAGTATTTAAATTGATACAGGCCAATGCAACAACATATTAATGCGACACTCTCTTGAGAAATTCTCACCTCTCTTCTAATGTGCACTCCTATCGCACTAACCCTCCTAATGGTTTATCTCATCCTATAACACGCTATCTTTCCCCAATGATATAACTTATCTTAGGTATTTCGCAGGATTCAAAATTTAACGATACAATTGTTTGAAAAGAATATTTCAATTAATAATCAAAGTTCTCATTTTATCTTTATTAGTCAATAAAGCTTTCCTGTGTCATATTATACTTTATCAAAACAAGTATTTACAATGAGTCATCAACCATATCCTACATATCAATTCACGGTAGGTAGTTCCAAATTTCAGAATTTCATATATATATTAACTACTCGTATAATATATATATTATAACAGCACCCCAAATAAACTATGGTGCGGGCATACTCTACTATCCAAAACCCCATATCACTCATATTAAGGGGAATACAATTGGAATCACTATCGAATTGTATTAACACATACACAAACAAAATTGAGGCGAAGAATAGATTCCAAGTCTCTAAGAGGATGGCACATGCCTGCGTCTCTTAGGACCGTCTAAACTATCACGTCGATAGCCTGTACCAAGGACATCTATCTTCTAGGGTACAAGTCAATATCCCCCATAAAGGTCCCATCGAGATAAGACTGTCCCAGCGCGGTAACCTCAGGGATAGCAAGTAGCGTGGGCATGATTTTCACACATAGATAGCTTATGCATACACAATCATATAACTATACTAATATTACCATATCCACATTAGGTATATTCTCAAATCCCATAATTATGACTTTTATCCATATTATCATATTTTAGTAAACACTTATAACAGTTCGTTTCTAACCTGGATTCGGTATTATTCCAACGTACCACACAACTCTCATGGCTTTATTCTCTAAATTATAAAATTCAGTAGGTATACACATTTGTCCCAAAGTAACTCTCTTACGTGTCTCTCTCTTTAAATCATAAATTCATCGACCCTTATGTAATTATCCCAAAATACAATCTTAGCCCGTCATCAAGGGTCCCAAAATTTATTCTCATGTTCTACTGGTCTTACCTATCTCCCAAAATATTTTATTAAGGATGCCCAAGAATTATCTCACAATAAATTGAATTTAACTCATTTAAAAAGGGAAATAGGAGTCTGCCAGGAGGGGTCATCGATCGAGGTCTGGGGCTCGATCGATCGAACCTTCGATCGATCGAAGCTCTATGCTCGATCGATCGATCAAGCAGGTATTTTGATTTCTACAGAATTGCAGTTACAGGTTCTACCATCTATCTTCATCCAAATCCATATTTCTCAACTCCAAACGTCCCAAAAATTCTACTACTAACATTATAACATTATACCAGATGTTTTTAACGTAAAGCATGTATATTTCTATCATTAAACATGGATAATCAACCCAAAATCTTATATAATCATCAAGACCCCTAGAGTTTTCTTAATCATGGTTGTAATCTGTTTTTACCAGAATTTCCTTCTAATACATCATCAAAATTTCGTGGGTTATTCTTCTACATCACAAAAGATTTCCAGAATAAAGTTTAAGTCTTTACTACATGCAAATTCCTATCAAAATTTGGGTTTTCTTCCATATATTTTATCCCTAATCATTCCTAAACTAATATAGAAATTGCACCAACAAAAATAGCAAGATAAACACTTGCCTGGGATTTTTGGTATTCTGATTTACGGCTGATTTTGGTATGGTTGCGTTCCTCGTCTCGTGATCTACGCGTTGGCGGTGACGGCGGTGCAAACGGGTGGCTTTTTGGCCTTGAATTGCCTTGAGAGCTCTCTCCTCTCTTCTCCAATGGCCTTCACTTGTGTTTAGAGTTTCTAACCCTAGGTGACCATCCGGATATCTGATATAACCCTTGGAATTTTCGTGGGTTTAATTACCCAAAAAGGTGAAATGTCCAAAACGCCCTCCCGGGGTACCAATTAGGCCTAAAAACGCCCCGAGACCCAAACTAAACCCCCGGGTACACTTTTCTGACTATCTCGACCCTTTCGAACGCGTTGGAGCACTCAAAATGACCATACAAACAACTTATAAAATATTCACTTTTTATTTATCAAAATTTAGTCCCGACGCGACACGAGCACGTTCCGACTTAAATTTCCGAATTTGTCATTTAACTCACTCATGACATTCAATATAACCAATATAATATATTACTTTGCTCATTAGTAATATTCAACAAATTTCCCATAATTACTAACTCTCGTCACGTTAATAATTATAACATAATTAATTTCCGGATTTTTATTAAATAATTCATTCACATTAACTTTAATAAATCCCCAAATTAATATAGCATAAAAATACGGGGTATTACAATGATGCAATCGAGTTTGGAGTTAAAGACCATAGCCAGGTCTTAGCCTTGTCCTTTAGCGAGAATGGGAAGAGTTTGAGGCATCACATCTTTTGTGTAAGTTTGATCACTGAGGATTTCGCACGCCTCCTCAAATTCCCTGATGTGGAGATATGGCTTTTTTGACTCCATTCCATGGTAGTTGGGAAGTATCTAGATCATCCCATTCCTAAAGTTAAAGTTTGCTCGGGATATAAGATTTCTCTCAAGGGGCTGTACATGACCTCTTCCTCATCGACGGCTAAACTACCGTATTGTGACATGGTTCTCGCACTTATTGACTCTGTATCCTCACTTGGTATACTCGGAGCGTGCTCTGTGGTGTGTCCTAAGAGGGATGTCAAAGTGTTACTTATAATTGAGTGTGTAGGCATGGGATATGGAACCCATAATTGTGGAACGTTTGGAGTGTAAGGGCTATCGGGGTCGTACTCAACTATCGAATTTTCGTGAATGATAGTTGGAGTATTTTGGGGAGTTAGAGTGAGTTCAGGATTTTGCATTAACAGGCTTATGATAAATGATGAAGATTTTTTTTTATGATTTTAAATTTTTGGAATTTTTTGGTCAAAGTTTTAGATTGACTTGATCTAATCCTAAGTCTACCTAATTACCCGGCAACGGCGCCAAAAACTTTACGCGACCACAAATGTGTCTAGTGTGCGTACTATTTAGGCTCAAGCGCAAGCCTATCGCTCAAGTAATAATCCGATAAGTCGGGTATCGATCCTCAGGGAAATAGGATGAACGGAGTCGTAACGACGTTGGACAGACAAAGGAAACCTAACTTAGACTCTAAAGAAAAGGAACAGGTGATTTGATTTGCGAAACAACTACAACTATATGAACTTTTGAAAATGATTAACTAATGAAATTATGAATACAATTTTTCTACTGCATAATTTCGAACGACTTGACTAAAACTGTAACTATGAATGGAGAAAGATAGGTCGGGTTACAATCCCCCACACCCTAGTAATTCACTTTGTAAGATACTAGATTTATAATTAAAACTTTAAATTAATTCGACTTTTTAATACTCCTAAGTATTACATATATGAGGGATTGTAGCCCGCACAGTACGTAAGCAAAGGTTGAATTAAATTTCGGTCTTTATTTCTCCTAA
This sequence comes from Sambucus nigra, assembly GCA_949130495.1. Classification (NCBI taxonomy): domain Eukaryota; kingdom Viridiplantae; phylum Streptophyta; class Magnoliopsida; order Dipsacales; family Adoxaceae; genus Sambucus; species Sambucus nigra. The sequence goes on along the minus strand of OX422222.1, from coordinate 89,040,599 downwards.
GTATTACACATATGAGGGATCGTAGCCGGCACAGTATGTAAGCAAAGGCTGAAATAAAGTAGTATCGTATGAATTATGATACAATTCATCTAATGTTTTGATTCCAACTTCTATTTCCACTATCGTGAATTACATCCGGTGGGGTTCATGCACCCCAACCCTTGAAAATTTAGCCAGACATATGAAAACTGGAAGAAAACTTTTTTTGGATGAAAGAAAATATTTTTACGAACATTTGAAGGTGAAGAAGAATGAAATAGCTCACTATAGAAATAACTACTGCAGATATGAAATCAAGAATTGAAATAATATTACTTGAACTGCAAAACTGGAAGCAAACTAGGGTTTCTTATTGTTCTTCTTCTCTAAACTGATTACAAAGCTTCCCTAATGAATCAGAAGCCTCCTCATGTCTGGGAGGAATTTACATTTTATATTCTACGAATATTAAGAGTTTCAACCATGGAGGATTCTAATTTTACAAGTGGATAAGTTCGAATTTCCAAAACCAGAACCGATCCTATTAAGGGGTTCGGTTCGGTTCCATCTTGATAGACTTTACAAAAAGTTCTTCGAGCATAGGATCGGTTCATTTTTCCTCTTCTTAGGTTCGGTTCCATCTTGACAGTGCTTTACAGGAAGTTTTCCAGGTGTAGGATCGGTTCGTTTTCCTTATACTTCGGTTCGGTTCCATCTTAACTGTGCTTTACAGGAGCTTTCCCAGGATGTGATAGGTTCTTTTTCCTTCCCTTAGGTTCGGTTCCATCTTTTAAGGAACTTTTCCTCCTTGTATTTCCTTGAAGCTTTTGGTACGGAACTCGGATTAGGATGCTGATCCTTCCTAAACACCGAACACCTGGGAAATAGATGAAAAATACAAGAAACTCGGCGTACTCATTAGAAACTGTTAATAGCAATGATATGATATAATTCCACTCGAATTATACTTTGCGGAGCGATAAAAGCCTCTAAATTAAGGGGATGAATGGGAAGAATTTATGCCTAATCACGAGCCTCCAATATACCATGTATTCTTAACATAATCTTTAAAGGTTTTATTCAAGCGCTCGAAAGGATACATCTAGTGATACTTAATAAGTACACACAACAACGCTTCATCACATAAATGCACAAGTAGGCAGATGTTTATGTTAAATAATGACAGAGGAACATATTTCTCTAAGACACAAGTTACCTAGGCTAAAGTTGCTTTCATAGACAAAATGGGCTTTTTGTTTACAACTTTTGCACATAATATGGTGAAGCACAAATAAATTTGCATAATTGATCTAGGGAGATCTTTGTGCTTGAAAAACAATGCCTAAAAACAAAGGGATTAATTGAATGATGATATGACAGTCGTGACGCTTGCACGCTATTTCAGATAATTTGTTTGATAGTTTACAACCATGCGCAAATTATCAGAATAATTAGTCGGAGTCTTCAAGTTTAACAACGTGTTTAGAAGAATCTTTTTCTCACTAGTATTCAAAGTGAAGTACCCACGGGAATTACATTTCTTCTTTTTGTAGGATCAATTTTTAACCACAATTTTTTCGTCTCCTTTCAATCACAACGTGCCTTCTCTCCATCTTTCGAATAAGATCCACCCAGACATGTTCCTATTAGATATTTAGAAAAATTCTTCTCCACGTGAATCATATCAATTACATGACTAACATGGTGCTCCTTCCAACACAACAAGTCAAATAACATTGATCGTCTAGACCATGCCTTCATTTACTAGGATCTTTTAGATCCTCTCTAGCTTTTCGCTTTTATCCTGTAAACTAAGGTTGTTTACTTATAAGCTTATTCCTGGAATTCATAGCTCAATTAGGTAACAAGAAAGCTGAACATGTTGCGTCCTACGCTCATGACCATTAGGTAAAAAGTTAGACTTGTCCTTTCTAAATGGGTGACTATTTGGCATAAATCTTCAATGATCAGCATAACATATCTTACCACTATGCTTTAGCCAAGTGGATTCAATTTCCTACCCACATACGGGACATCCATAATAACCATTAACATTGCAACCACATAACGTCCCATAGACATGAAAGTTATGAATCGCCCAGAACACCATTGCTTTAAGTGTGAACTCTTCACTCTTATAAGCGTCAAAATACCCTCACGCCTTCATCTCACAACTCTTTCAGTTCTTCAATTAATTGGGCTAAGAAAATATTAATATAATAGCTGGGAGCCTTTAGCCCAGGTATCAAGAACGATAATAATGTTAACTCTTTTTTCATGCTCGGTATTGAAGGAAACTAAAAGGCGCTAAGAGAACTAACCAATAACTTTGATTAGTGCTTAAATTACAGAAAAAAGTTAAACCTATCAGTTGATAATCCAAGACAAACATTGTGTGGTTCCTTTGCAGATTCAGGGTGGCGTGTGTTTGAAAGTTCCCATATGATTGAATTAATGGGATAGTGCATGAGATTCCTACCCACATCATCTTAAGAGTTCCATGTCACGGCCTTTGATATAGGTGATATCGTGAAAAATCTTTTTAACCGTGGCCCGATGGAAAAATACTTTAATACCTTTGGTGGAACTTGCGATCACTTGAGAAATTTAGTTAGTTTGTCATTTCCATTCTCATAAACCATAAATCTTGGCTCATTGCATATATGAAACTTATCCTTTAGTTCGTGTTCATTGCAGTACAATATGAAATCATACTTGCATGAATGAATAGATTTGTACTTCAAACCCAAATCCTTCATGCTCTTCTTCATTGTTGCGTAGTTATCTAGTAATCAACGGTTAAAGTTTATTTTTCTTCTTTTTCAAACTTTAAAAATGCTTAACTTTTGATTTACAAACCCTTTTTTTTGTAAAATCGATATTTTTGAAGCCTACTCATCGAGATCTATGAAAAATGATCCATTAACACTAATAAATTTTGAAGTTCTTTTTATCATAAAGACAATAAATATTCGCTGTCTCTATAATCTAAATAGTAAAAAATAAAACGAAGAAATAGAGATGAAAAAAAGATGAATTAAATTGAAAAGTAAAAATTTACAAATAAATAATTAACAACCGTGACAATAAACATCTAAATTCTAAAAAATGAACTTTCAGAGTAATGTGTTGATTAGATTAACATATAGAGAAAGAACCTTTCAAAATAAATATTTGAGCAAACCTTTGCTCTTATAGTACAGTAAAATTCACATTATTAGTAAAATATTTACTTTCAGAGTACATGTTTACTTTGCTAACAATTTATAGTGAAGTAGAGAAGAAGGTGAGAATGGAAGTATTATGGAAAAGTAATATTAACTCTAATACTCATTAATAACCTAAAAAAAAATTACCGTGACAATCAATATTTAGTGTGGATGTAAAAACTTATGTTAAAATAAAATTGAACAGACAGTAAATATATATTGTCTTATTAACATAACAGTAAACCAAGCCACTATTAAAAATGAACAAACACTGAATATTTACTGTCTGAGCAACGTATCAGTAAAAAAATCATAAACCCACCCATCCAAAACCCAAATCACCACCTTCGTCATCATCATCCAACATCTCCCAACTCAACTAGAAACCCGATATCTCTTTCCAAAAACTCGAAGTCATTGCATTCCAACCTCTACAAATTAAACCCAAACACGTTTGAACATCCTAGAGCGACCCACTCCAAAACTCCAAGTCGAACCCAAAACGAAAGCTTGAACATCCTATATCGAACCCAAATATATGGAATTTTTAGTTGGTGGGTTTTGAAACGAGGAGGAAAGAGGCATTTTCAACAAACCCCTTTCACCCGTGTGCCTGCTATTCACAGGATTTCAAGTCCTATAACGGTGGAGGTTCGTTTGGTAGTTCTATAATACCCCGTATTTTTATGCTATATTAATTTGGGGATTTATTAAATTTAATGTGAATTAATTATTTAATATAAATTCAGAAATTAATTATGTTATAATTATTAACGTGATGAGAGTTAGTAATTATGGGAAATTTGTTAAATATTACTAATGAGCAAAGTAATATATAATATTGGTCATATTAAATGTCACGAGTGAATAAAATGATAATTTTGTAAATTTGAGTCGGGACGCGCCCGTGTCGCGTCGGGACTAAATATTGATGAGTAAAAGTGAATATATTATAAGTCTCTCGTATGGTCGTTTTGAGTGCGCCAAAGTGTTTGAAAGGGTCGAGATAGTCAAAAAAGTGTACCTGGGGATTTAGTTTGGGTCTCGGGGCGTTTTTAGGCTTAATTAGTAAAGGTTGTCTTCTAGGGTTAAAACAACCAAAGACAAGTAACGACCATAGGAGAGGGAAGGAGAGGCTTTTCCAAGCAATCCAAGGCCAACGATTCACCCGGTTGCACCGCCACCACCACCAACGCGTAGATCGCGGGAAGGGGAACGCAACCATACCAAATTCGTCATCAAACCAGAACGTCAAAAATCCCAGGCAAGTGTTTATCTTGCTTATTTTCGTTAATGCATCACTCATGTTAGTCTAGGGATGATTAGGATGAGTTTTATGGAAGAAAACCCAAATTTGAGATATGAAATCGCATGTAGTAATGATTTGAATGTTAATCTGGAAATCCCTTAACATATAGAGGATTAAACCACGAAATTTTGATGGTTTAGAAGAAGAAAATTCTGGAAAAAGACTGATTAGAACTATGTTAAAGAGAATTCTAGGGTTCTTGAGATTTACATGAATTTGGGCCTGTTAATCCATGATTATTAATGGAAATTTACATGCTTTACGTAAAAGATGTATGGAATGGATTTATACTATTAGTAGTACAAATTTCTGGACGATTGGGAATGAGAAGTTTGGATTTGGATGGAGTTATGTGAGAAAACCCGTAACTGGTAAGTGCAGAATTCGTCATATCTGCTTGATCGATCGATCGAGCGAAGAGCTTTGATCGATCGATCGAGCCCCAGACCTCGATCGATCAACCCCTCCTGGAAGACTCATAATTCCCCTTTTTAAATTAGTTGAATTCAATTTAATGAGAAATAATTCTTGGGCACCCTTATTAAAATGTTTTGGGAGATAAAGAAGACCAGTAGGATATATAAATAATTTTGGGATTTTTAATGTAAGACGAGAGTTGTATTTTTGGGATACTTACATATAAGGGACGAGGAAATTGTATATTAAAGGGAGAGACGCGTAAGATAGTTACGTTGGAACATAAATGAATACCTACTGAATTTTTCCACTTGAGAGGATAGAGTCCATGAGTAATACGTAATGAGTTGGAAAAATCCCTCGAATTAAAGTTAGAAACAAACCGTTATACGTGATAACTAATAATGGGAAAATCAGAATAAATGTTGCGATTATGGGTTATGAGATGGACCTAAATTAATATGATAAAAGTAGTATATTTATATGACTGTGTGTATACATATATTATATACATGTAAAAATCATGCCCGCGCTACTTGCTATCCCTGAGGTTACCGCGCTGGGACCGTCTTATCTCGAATGGGCCTTCATGGGGTATATTGACTCGTACCCTAGAAGATAGGAATCCTAGGTACGGGCTATCGGATCGATTGTCGGACGGTCCTAAGAGACGTGAGGGTATGTACTGACCTCTTGGACTTGGAAACTATGCTTCGCCTCAATATTATTGTGTATGTGTTAATACAGTTCGAGAGTGATTCCGAACTTGTATTTCCCTTAGTACGAGAGATACGGAGATTGGATAGCAGAGTATGCACGCACCATAATTTTTATGTGGGGTGCTGTTAGAATATATATATTATACGAGTATTTAATATATATATGAAATTCTGAAATTTGGGAAACTGCCTACTGTGTTATGGTAAGTAAGACATGTATAATGACTCAAATTGGAAATACTTGTTTTGGAGTATAATGGAACACTGGGAAACTTTATTAGTAAATAAGGTTTAAATGAGAATTTTGTGATCAAATGAAGTTATTTTCTTAAACAATTATATTCTTCGGTTTTGAATCTTATGAGTAACCTAAGATAAGTTAAACCATTGGGGAGGTTAGTGCGATAGGCGTGCACATTAGAAGAGAGGTGAGAAATTCTCAAGAGAGTGTCACACTAATATGTTGTTGCTTTGGCCTGTAAACATTTTAAATACTTGCTAAACAAATTTTAAATCATCTACACTATCGGGCTCTGACCCGTTTCTATTTCTCTCTCTCTCTCTTGTATATATATATATATATATTACAGGTGCCCAATCACATGGGCGTCTTGCATAGGATCCTTTGAACGGAACGTGCTGCAGCTTAGGTGGGAGTTGCAGGCCTCTTGCTTAGACGACTTCATTTATTTGACTCCACTCCTAGCATATTCATTTAGTGGGGCATGTGTCGCCCTTTCCATTATTCAGTTGTTTATTTGGACATTGTGATTCAGTTATTTCTAGTATTGTCACTTTGGAATTTATTACTGTCTGAATGTTTTACTTTAAGTTTTAATGTTGGGATTTAGTTGTTGAATGTTTAAATTATTTGGATTATATGTTTTAGGATTATTGTGGTGTTATTCTTTAAATATTGAATTGTTGTAAATAATTAAATCTTTGTTTTCAAAATAAAATTTGGAAAGTAATGTTAAAAAAAACGGTTTTGACACTTAGCTTAATTAATTAGGGTGTTTAAATTGGAATAGATATTTTTACGACAGTGATGCTAAGAATGAACCAACTGTTCACCTTGATTTTAATTTAATAAAGGAGTGATCGTCCGGTATTTAATTAGGCGGGGTGTCACAAGTTCTTAGGAAATGAAGTGGTAGGAGAAGAGACAAGTTATTTTAGTCATTGTAGATATATTTATTATAAAAATGGGTCATAGTTAGTAGTTATGGGACTTATATAAAAAAAATGTTCAAATAGGATCCATATTTGATCTACTCATAAAAATATCACTTTGAATATAAGAATATATTTGGCGAATTTTTCATTGAGTTGATCAAGACCGTTATATGTAATTTATTGAAATATAATACTACGAAACACGTTGTTTATAGAAATTTAACATGCTCGCGCCTCTTATGGGTTGAAAACCGGTACTCTATTTATTTATGTAATAGTGCTTGACTGACAATATTTTCCCGAGAAAATATGAAAAATGATTTGTTTTTAAATTTGGTATGTTTATTTGCCTAAAATTTTCATTAATTTTTTTTAATGATGACAAAAGTATAACTTGATAATGCATATCATGGAAAAAGATTATTTGGCAAGAAAGTATCAAAAAAATATCATGAAACATTCCACCACTTTCAATCTAGCACACCCGAGACACCTTTGAGAACTTACAATGATCCTCCTTTTGTTCAAACAATTCTCAATATTGATTTGTTTATGAATAAGTTGTCAATTTCTTTACATGGGTACAACTATAAAACTACAACCAAACTAAAAATGAAAAATACTGCAGCATCTTAATCAAAGATGGGACGCCAGTGGATCGAGAAGTCAAAGTAGCTTTTCAAAACTTTGAAGATATGTATGCAATAACCAATAAGATCAAAATATGGAAAAGGTCAATATAATTAGACTTAAAATACACAAATTTTGAAGTAAAATTAAAAGTTGTGGAATTGTGTTATCTTGTGATTTATTAGTTGGTTTCAGTTAAGACTATCAGTTGTAGAGATGCTGACCAAGTTGCAAATTATAATAGTAGTAGAAAGTAGAAACATCATAATCACATAACGTCATAGCACTAAGGCCAACTAAGCTAATCCAAAGTGATAGATGGCCTGCAAAAGGGAGCCAATAATTCTTGTTGGTAGCCTTTGCAAAGCTGTGAAAAGTATTATGATAGGTGTGATGTCTCTATTTCTATTGCAAAGTTGAAAGTGGGTCTTTTGTCCCCAGAAATATGATGCAATAGGGCATGCTGAAATAAATATTCTATTTAAACCGAATTTTTGAAATAAAAATTGTGAATATATTGAGGTGTCAAGTTATTATTGGTTGATTTTAGAGATTCACATCAATGAAATTCAAAAATCAATCAATATAAGACCGTCACATCATTCAGTCTCTAAAAATGCAGTCGAATCATCGGTTACAATAGAAATGCTCCATACTGAATACATTACGTGAATATGTTGTAGAGTAATATTAATTGTATCATTTTATGTGATTTTTTTTGTTATTTAATTGTTAAATATATATTAATTGATATTTGTAATGAAATTATATGAATTATGAATACTGCAGAATAAATATTAGACATATTAATAAAAAAATAAGAAAAGGTTAAAGAAAAAAATAGACATAATATTACTCTGTTATATTAATTTGTTGATTGCAAGAGGCTCTGAAGTAAAAATTTCAGTAGTTGGATCTGAACATCTTTTTTGTCCCAAATAAATAATAGAAGAAAAATGTGTCTTCTTATCTTAGAGCATCCGTAGTGATGGAGCAAACGGACTTACAAATTGAGACCTCCGTAATGGTGTATTGAAACGAACAATTTTGTAAGATAAAAGGTAGGGAATTTGTAACTTTGCTGAAGGTGTACTGAATTTGTAAATGGTTCCTACAAACTTCATTTGTTCATCAACTATAAATAATCACTTATACTATATTTTTTTATTCTTACGAACTATATTAATTCGTAAAAATTTTCTACGAACTAATATAGTTCATAAGAACTATTAATACAGAAAAAGTTTCAACTTCTACAATCACTGTTGTATGCTCCTACTGTTAAGAGCATCTCCAATGGGGGGAGAAAAAACCAAAGAAATGTGTAAATTTTGCAAATTGGTAGCGCTCCAATGGTGTAAATAAGATAACAAAATTTGTAGTTGAATTTGCATTGGTTCTTCAAATTTAGAGAACGGGTATAAATTTTGTAAAGGGTTCCTACGAACTTTATTTGTTCGTATCAATTCGTACGAACAAATAAAGTTCGTAACAAATATATTTTAGGTTCTTACGAACTTTAAATGTTCGTAGGAACTTCCAAATCTTTTCCTTTGCAAATCACCATTGTGTTAACCAAGAAAACAAAAGGTAAAAGATGCTTTTCAAATTTGCAGATTAACCTTTCGTGTATGTCAACCATTGGACTTGCTCTAAGAAAGCTAATTACAGCTTTTGAATTGGTATAATTAGCTGATGAGAGTGGATGCTCTTAGGCCATAAAAACTAAACATACAATTGTTTGATGATGTAATCTTCCACAGGTCAATAGAGGTGGGCACATTTAGTTGTATTTTGAATGTGTTCTTATTTTCTTTAATAATTCCACTGTTCTAAAAAACCCGCCTAGGGTCCGTCTAGGCACGCCTAGGCTTAAGGCTTGGGAGAAACGCCTCGCCTTACGCTTTTCACGCCTTATTCTTGGTAAAATACTTACGGTGCACTTTTTTTCTAAAAACAATAATGCCTTAGTGAAACGATGTCATATTTTAAAGAATTTGTTTACAAACCGGACCATTATCTTATCTAAAATAATCAGATAGTATTTTAGTTTGCATATATTCAGACATATTTTTATGATATGTGCAATTTTTGTATTTTAATAGCCTTGTTATGGTTAAAAAATATTAAAATATATTAAGAAGGCCTAAACGCCTTTTCACGCCTTTTTACGCCAAGGCCCGCCTAGGCTTCTAAGGCTTAAGGCTTAAGGCTTGGCCTCCACGCCTCAATCACGGCCCGCGTTTTTTAGAACCTTGAATAATTCTAAGTATATTAATCAAACTTGTACATTTACATTGAAATAGATTTTTTTTATTTAAAGTATTTTGGTAAAATTTTAGTTTAATAATACGATATTAGATTTAATCTTAATTTTATTCATTAATTAGACATCACGTCAATTTCATATAAATTGACACTCATATTTCATACAAATCAATTACTATAAATATATATATCTTGAAAAGATTCACATATTGAACATTGGGTTCATTAATCCATAGACAAAATACACATATTGAAAAAAATACACATTAAAAAAAGTACACATATCGTTCTCAAGCCCCGCATTATAACTTACGGTTTCATTAATCCATGTACAAACTCTCTGTCAATAGATATTTTTTTCCATATTTGTAGTTAATGAGTTGACAAACTACCATTTTGTGCTAATTCAAAGAGGGGCTATTTTCACACTCATTTTAATTTTATTTTTACATTTTTTATTATTTCAAGATAAAAATATCTTTATTTTATCATTTTTTATCATTAATTACCTAACATAAAATACTGTTTTTTAAAAACAAAAAATGTCTTCTATATAAATACTGTCTTTTTTATATATTAAAAAAAACGGTAAGTTTTTTTTCAAATTATGTTTTCTTAAAAAAATGGCAAAAAATATTTTCTATACATCATTTAATGGATATGGGTCCCTCCCAATGCAACAAACAACATCAATTTTTTTTCCACAAAAACTGTACAAGTTTCTAAAAACTAATTTATAAAAAATATTCTTACATTGTTTTCTATAATAATAACATATAAAAACTAGGGAAACAGATTTATTAAAAAAATATTTTTTTATAAAGAAAACAGTTTCTCAACGGTTAAAACAGTTTGTTATATAAAAAAATAACATTATTTTAAAAAAAATTAAAAACATTTTTTTACATTTTAGAAACAACTTTTTACAAATAGGTGATATTCCCATAACTCACTCTTTTGGGGTTAACAAATCTTTTATTTCTCTAGGTTTATGTAGTAGAATGAAAGCTTAATATAAGTTTAGAAAAAAAAAACTCTAAAATGTAAAATGCTAATATTTATTTCATGAAGAAATTAAAAAAAAAGCTCTTAAAGTTGTGAAAAAAGAAAAATCACAAAATAAAAGTTGTCTCTAAAACGTAAAAAGTTATTTTAGAAAAAACTTTTTAAAAAATGACAATGTTATTTTTTTATATATAACAAACTGTATTAACCTTTAAGAAACTGTTATCTTTATATATATTTTTTTAAAAACAATCGTTTTCCTAGTTTTTATATATAGTTGTAGAAAACAATGTAAGAATGTTTTTTCATAAATTAGCTTTAAAAACTTGTACCGTTTTTGTGAAAAAAAAATTGATGTGGTTTGTGGTGCTGGCGCGGACCCACGTCTATTAAATGATGTATAGAAAATATTTTTTGCCTTTTTTGGAAGAAAACAGTTTTTGGAAAAAAACTTGACGGGTTTTTTTATTATTATAAAAAAAAAAGACAACTTTTATATAGAAAACATTTTTTGTTTTTAAAAAATAATTTTTTTTACAAACACTTTTTTTTTTATATAAAAAATACAGTCTTTTTTATAAAACAAACAATTTTTAATACAGGTCTTTTATTTAAAAAAATATTTCAAAACTGTTTTTTTAATAGTTAAAGCAGTTTACAACAATATATTTCATGCTCCTAATTAATTTTTTTTAATTAAGTACATAAACAGCAAAAAAAAAACTGTACTGGGATATATTTGACTTTGTAGTACACTACACACAAAGTGATATTTTATATGGGGTAATTAATGATAAAAGATAATGAAAAATGAGGGTATTTTTGTCCTGAAATAATAAAAGGTGTGAGGAAAGCTAAAAGGGGCGTGAGAATAGCCCTCTCTTAATTCAAAATATAAACTCATTGAGTATGAGAAAAAGTATCATGTACTTACGACACTATATGTTTATGCTCGACATTAATAAATAGACGATATGAATGCACATGTATTAGCTAGATCCTCAGCTCGTACATCACTCATGTACTATCTAGCATCATAAGTTGTATGATTATAAGAGGTGGGGGGGATTCTCCTAGCTCCACCTCTTCGGTTGTAAGGGAACCTCAACTAGTTTGGTGGAATGTGAAAAGCTAGAGACGCGACTCATAATGTGTCTCTAATGCGCGTGAATTACGTCTCAAGTGTAAGACGATCGCGTAAATAATAATTCGAGCAAGTTAGGCGTTGAACGCGGGAAATAGGACAAAGAACATGACAACGAATAGGAACGACAATTAACCTTACGTTTGACTCAAAGGAAGAAAGGAAAAGATGATTGTATTTTGGGACATTCCTATATACTAATGTAAATTAATTAATATTATAAACTAGCTAAGCATGAAAGACTAAAGAGACGAGATTGAAATTTACATGAAAAGGATAGGATTGGGATGCACTCTTCCACCTCTTAGTAAACTCATCGGATATAGAATATATCAAGAATTAAATGTTCAATTGAAAAGAAACCTTCAATTCCTTTTAAAAAATCATATATATAGGGGAATTAACCCACACACTATATAATCAAGATTAAAATCTAGGTACGTAAAAAGATTGTCAATACTCGCGGCGCATTCTTAAACACTCTGGTTACCTAGGGCAAACGAAGTTAAAAGTCTTACGATGGTTATATCCAAAAAATATTAAGTTTCCAGTTATTCATTTACTTCTGGATTATATTCTATATCCATGCGAAACACCTCGAGTTGGGTTCATGTATCCCAACCCTAAAAGAACTTAGTCGGACATAGTGATGTGAGTCATAAACGAAATTCTAACGTTGCATGGATTCATATTCATGATAGAATTGTAACTAAACATGCAAGAAGTTCTTAGAATCCGAGAAAATATATTGAACATGCAAGAAATAATAGAATTCAAGACAAGAAATAGAGGGTAAATTATTTTGATGAAATCTTGAAATTCAAACCACAAAATTATAAACTTGATGAAGACTTTTGTTCCAAGGGTTATTTCCTCCTTTCTTCCTCTCTAAACTATGTTAAAACTACTCTCTCCTTCTCTAAGAATAAAGAATGAATAATAAATAACATTTTTCACAAGTGTTTGAAATAAAACAAATTCTCCAAAATAAGTGGAATTAAGTTGGAATTTTTGGATTACAACAAATAGAACCGGCTCCACTTTGGAATCGAACCGGTTCTATTTTCCTCAAAATCTCTAAAAAAGCGAACCGGTTCTAGCATAGAACCGAACTGGTTCTGGTATCCGCTTCGATTCTTCTCATCTTCTTAATCTCATATCTTTTCAACCGTAGCTCAGATTTGGTTTTCGTTCCTTCCTATATACTCATGAGCTTGATGTCTTCGAGTTCTCTTTAGGTCCCGCATCCGTATTTCGACTGCATAATTATGGATTTTCCCTCAACTTTCCTTGTTTGCTTTTCTATTCTCATATTGGTCTCTCTTTCTTTCACGTGCATAAAATAGCTCTAAAACATAATAGAAATACACGAAACATAATATACTTGTAGGAAGAGGTTAGTAGCAATAATATGAGATAAAATCATCGAATTAACATCACACGGGATGAAAAAAGTAACTAAATTACGGGAATAAATATGAAGAATTTATGCCTAATGAAACCCCCCTAACTTAGAACTTTGATCGTCCCGAGAAATGTAAAAGAATCATAACATATTCCAAACACTTAGAAGTAATTTATTGGGATATAATGTCTTTTTCGCGGATGAGAAATTGCATTTAGCATATGCAACAAGCCGTTAAACCTCTAGGTTACCCTAGTAGGATGAGTGGTGTCTCATGAGGGTCTGCAGTGAATATACCCACAAAATTTATTTTCCTGATTCAAAGAAAAATCAAAGTACGTAAAAATTGTACAATTTAAACTCCCCAAAAATAGTCATCGCAAATTTATATTTAATAGTCACAATTCGTATTGTGCACGTGTGCAAAGCTGATAATAAATTCGTTAACTTCCACTGATTGATCATTATGTTACTTTTCAAAAATTCGTTTATATTCAATTCTTACGGGATACTCTCACAAATGAATCACTTGGAGTGTGGCTAGATTCTCTCAGTGTGCGTAATTCAAAGATTAAATGCAATGGAACAAGAATTCACACACACAAATTTGAAAGACGGAATCGTTTAGGTGAAAATATCTAATCATTGGATTACGCTCATTGGAAAACAAGAAACACCGCCTTTTATTTCGCACCAATTAATCTATCTTATTATCTTTTCATGTCTTAACTCTCCACGCGGTAATTAATTTCGTTACTCGGACTCGGTTAGGACTTTTTTGGGTTATAATTTGTATTGGGAAATATTGAAATGTTTGGAAAATTTGGAGTTGAAAAATTTTCTTGCATTGTTCATTGCCACAATTTCGGGCAATTACTCTTTTTCTTTTTCTTTTTTCTACAATTTTTTCTAGTTTTTTCTCATTTTTCAATTTTTTCATCGTTTTTTGTTGAGCATTTTTCTTTTATTTTTTTCCTGCCCCTTTTATGGCACTTTTTGGACTTTTGATGATTTTTTCAATTTTTGAACTCCGGGCTAAATGGGCTTGTCGGGTTATTCAAATGAATTGATAATTTTATTTAGCTCAATTGGGTTTGCAAAAGGGATAATTTTACACGGTTTTTTATGGATAATGTTTTTGGGCAACAAATGATGGCTTAACGTCATTTATTCGAATTACTAATTACATTACCATATGCATCTCGAGAATATATTTAATTTAGAGATATTTTAGCACATTTTTTAAGATAAAATCTCGCTCGTTTCCCGTAACTGATCAACTTATATAAATGAAAAATCAAACATTGAGTTAACTATTAACTCGGATTGATTTAAATACTCCCAAAAATCGATAGGCTCAAAATCTCACCGGGTTAATCAATCTCCACATTAATTCGTTAAGTCGTCAATTTTCGCTGAATTTTCGTTTTTGGTCAATTTCAGCTTTGTGCATTTGATTTTCACAATTTGAGACTTTAAACAAATTTTAGTGATATTTTTTAGGTTTTTAAATTCCAATCTTTATTTATTTTGAAGAGAAATATTTTTGCCTTTGAAAATTTTGCAATTTGTGAACTTTAGAAACGCACATACCTCCCCCCCCCCCCCCCCCCCCAACTTAGACATTGCAATGTCCTCATGCAAGGACTAAAATCTAAAAGAGAACAATGGTGCATAAAAAGAGAGCAAAATGACAAAATACAGAATTTTTATATGACTACGATCAATATCATTACAATGCAAAATTAAAAAGGATAGGCATACATAGTTCTTGAAAGATAAACAATAAAAATAGAAGAACTATGAAAACTCCAAAACTTAAATGAGAGGGCCCAGGGGCATTTGTGTTTCCAAAAAAGCGAATCGGTTCTACCCTACACTCATAAACAGGGCAAATCGGTTCGGGTGTCCTCTTATAACTCCAAAAAACGAACTGGTTCTACCCTTGGGTATGCCCAGGGCGAACCGGCTTTGATCTCGGGAAATTTCTTCTAAATTTCAACATTTTTCGATCTCGAAGCATCGTCAATGTATCGAACTCAATTATCACATATCGGAAACTCTTTTATCTATATTGTTACCTCGGGGACTTAAAAAAAAGTCAACGTGATTTATCGTGAACGCTCACGTGTTGTGCAACAGTATGCCTAATCCTTTTTAACTCGCCACTCACAAACCTATACGATCCTAACCTAACACGACACAATATGTTATAATAAGATTCACCTCATACGCGTTTCGTGTGCGATGACCTCTCTCCCCTTAAAACTCACCCGACCCCGTGAACGGGGTCCGATGCTCTCTTTTTCTCCATCTTCCTCACATTGTAAACAAATAATCGGAATAAGTGGGGATCATACGCATAGGTACGGGGGATACCTATAGGCTCATGATGACTGAAGTGAATGACATGCTCATGGTGCGCAATCGAATTTTAGTATACTTGTTCCAAATTAGAGAGAATATCTCGGTGAAATTGGAAGGACACACTAAAATTAGATTCTTCTTACACTCAATACTGCTTGGATCGGTCTCTAAATCAGACAAAACACTAGTTATATCCTCGATTGCATCTGAGGACTCCAATGGAATGGGTGGATGGTCACAAACATGGAATTTGTCTATCCGATCTTTCCAGTCGTTTTCCTCAAAATGACAAAAGGAGTCCAATAACGATTGGACTTCGACATTGATATTCTCATCCACTTACCTGAATTCTTTCTCAAAGTCCTCTAGTCTCATATCTCCTAACTCTCTCTTTTAATAGATCTCCTAATATTCTCTCTTACTCTCCTCAAAACTCTTTTTCCCTCTCCCATTGATTAGGCATAAATTCTTTGTATTTATCCCCTCAATTTATAGGATTTTATCATTTTGTGCGGTGTAAATTGAATTTATTCATCTCATATGATTGCTATTGACCTTCTCTATGTAGTGCATCGAGTTTCGTATATTTATCGTATATTTTGCAGGTATTTTACACAAGTGAAGAGAAAAGAGAACTCAAACTCAAGAAAAATACAAGTGAAGGAAAGTCAAGGGTAAAATTATAATTTTATATCAGGAAATCATACACGGAACCTAAAGGAAATTTGAAGTCCTCGAGTCCACAAGCATTTAGGATGAAATAGAATCCAAATTTGAGTCCCGGGTGAAAAGTTATGGATCTTTGAAGTTGAGAAGAAATCAAGGAGAAAAGGGAAGAAAAATAAAAAGTCACAGAACCGAACTGATGGAGACTTTACCGGACCGATCCCCGGCATTGGGAGGAAAGAACCGAATCGATATCAAAGAATCCAGGCTGGTCCCCTTAACTGGCAGACACCAGACCGATTCGCCTATTAAAGAAGCAGAAGCTGGACCAGTTCAACTGGACGGAATTTCTAATTTTCTTTTCTCTTTAAAAGAGTTGTGCATGATTCAAACACTGAAAATAATGTAATGTTTTATTCTTTTGTCATACCATACATTAAATAGGCTTCTTTTTAGTTAGTTTTGAGAGGGTTTTAAAGTCAATAAGTGTAGCATTCATATTGTTCAAGAATTTGCTCATATGTTTGCATTAATTAAAGGCTTATATTCATTCCAAGTAATTTCTTCTTTATTGCTTTCAATTTCTTTCATATTTGTTGTAGGTAATTCATTCTTCTTACTTAGAATCCTTCCTTGCATGTTTAATTTTATATTTTTATACCAGGGATCATGTGGGACAAGTATTGTATCTATATTGTGTCTTTATTGGCGTTGAGTATCGTCACATGGTCCCCTAAATGCATAATACTTCTTTCTCATCAAGTACGTGCTTTTGCAAATTCGATTTGACAAATGTCACATTTGAGATGATTCCACCATTAGGAGCATTTAAAGCTAATTTTGATGGGGTTGTTTGCAAAGCACGAGATCTATTATAATAGGGATTAACAGGCACCAATTTTAGGAAAAAAAAACCTTTTTTTGTCAAAATAGGGAGGAATGCCATAATCACGTGTTGGTCTCGTACGCCAAATTCATAGATGATAACTTCGACGCATGGTCAAACCTGGTGATGCTTGTACATAATCGCTCTTGAAAATGATAAATATTGACAAGGTTCCGTGAAAAATTATAAGTTAACCCATTTTATGTGTATTAATATAAAATATATTGGACCCAAAAAATATAAATTATGACAAATAGACTAGCGGGAGTCCTGCGAGATCTTCCACTTAACACAGGCTCATGGCTGCCCTGCACATGGGCGACTACATAAGGCTCATTTCGAAAATTCTTTCATATATTATTGTGTTGAGGTCCCATAAATCTTATTGTCCTTTTACTTAACACGGCGTTGTGCAAGCGTTGAGAATAACGAGTTTAGTTATGTTAACCCTCATTTGAGTAAGGTCAACAAATTTGTAATCTTACATTTAATCTTTCAAACTTATCAACCCATTGGTTCGTACTTATTGGGTTTGATAACCAAGTTGTACAAGGTTTTAGTGAGGAAAAAGTTGTAAAATATTATGGTTGTAAAAACAATGGTCATAATTTTTATTGATTTTATTTTATCCCCATTGATGTTAAACATGTAGAACAATCATCCCAACCCTAAAATATTTTTCAAGAGAACTTCTTAATCAGCCTAAATCGTATTTTTTCGAACATATTTACCCTCAATCCATATTTTTTCTTTTAATGCAAACTTTAAAATTAAATATCTCTCAAAATACAAGTTCACTTAAGACAAAAATTTATAGATGCGAAAAGGACTCGACGAGATCTATCAAAAGACGTCTATGAAGGATATTTCATTTCGAAGTTTGAAATTTGAAATTTCGCAGTGCAATTTTTGACGTGTTTTCCGGTGGTAAAATTTCGCACTATGAAATTGCAATGTAAAATTTCACACACAAAATTTAGTAAAAATGCTTATTTTTACTAATTTCCTAGTGTGAATTCACAATAAGAAATTTTAGTAGTTGCTGGAGTATTGCTAAAGTCACTTACATGGCGTTGGGTACTCACCGGAGTTAATAAGTGAAAACGTTAAATGGGGTGATGGTTCCGAAATTCTAAAATTTTAATACATCTTTAAAAATAAATTTTACTTAAACACAAATTTTCACTCCTGGAATAAAACTTCAATTCAGGTTCAAATTTACACAAACCAAATTAAACATCAATTTGCCAAATGAAACTTTATCTTAAAATTACACAACCCAAATTAACTAAGCACCAATTACACCATTTTTGTAATTAAACCAAATTTTCTTGTTAAACCGAAGCATGCGTCTAGGTGAGAATTTTTCAGATAAAATACACAACCACAACGTCCTCATGTACGAGTAAAATTCACAATGGAAAAAACCTCGAACGGTCCAGCCACAAGTCCACTAAGTACGGATTTACTACAAGGACACGACAAAAGACTTACTCAATGACTCAATGCCCTTGTAAGCCTTGACGCTCTTCGCTCCTTCAACCTTTATCCAGTGACAATGCAGGAGTCCACATACATCTCGGTGTCCACCGATGAGGCACAACTACCGTCATGCATACAGATTCCAGTGTATGTACACTAATGAATACGGAATCCTTCGCAAGAAACAATCTCAATGTTGTAGAGAATGATAAACCCGATGCCAAAACTTGATCTCAAATATATATCATGTAGACTATTGTATCATGAAATAATTTAACTTGGTTTTTGTTTTAATAATTAAACCATGAGTTTAGAACAAAAATACACTTGACATTTCTAAAGGTTTCTCCTTCTTTGAAGATGGAAAAGTCTTTCTCCTGTGATAAAAAAAAATGCAATCCCTCACTAAATAAGTGGTTGGGAAAATGCAATAGGAAGTTATGGAGAAAGCTGCTTGAAAAACTGTCAAAATTAATAAACTACTTCGGTCATTCGAACGAAAACCATTTCGTTCGAACGAGACTTTTAATGAGAAGTCAGCACTAACCAAAACGAGACTTCGTTAGAAGGTCATTTGAACGAACACAGAATCTCGTTCGAATGACCTCGAAAAAATCAAACTCTTTTTATTGAAAATATACAAAGTCATTTTAAAATAACTGAACAAAAATTTTAACACCCAATAAAAAAAATCTCTCAACATAAACTATGCATTCATACCTAAGAGATCTCTGGACTGTTGATGACGAAAAAAGGCATGAATCACAGCATAAGATGTGATCTCTTCGACTTAGCTGCTACGTTTTTAACAAAAAAAAGTCATAGGCTTGAAAGGCCACAAACACAACTTCTACCATTTGACTCAAAGAGTTTTGTCCGGAATTAAGTCAACACATACAAATTGACTCAGTTAGAAATTTATCCTTACAAATCTCCCCCTTTGGCTATTCCGGAACAAAATAAAAAATAAAAACCCTATGGGCCATCAAGCTCATCTAAAATACTCACTCCCAATAAAAAAGAAACAAAATATAGACCCATAACCGACACATGTTTTTAGAAGCTTTGCTTGAATTAAACATTACCGCATGATTGCAAACCTGCACACTTAAACATACCATAAAACGCATAGAGAATATAACAATATAAATTGCATAATTAAATCCGCCCCCTTTGTTTAACAATGCCTACCTAAGAAAGATGTCTCCCCCTAAGTGATATCTCCCAAATGAAAAGAGATAGATATCATTTCTCCCCCTTTTTGTTCAGGAATAGACAAAGACTAAGGTGCATAAAATAATTGATTCTTACCCCCGGGTAAAACACAACTCGCCCTAAATGAAACAAGGGTTAAGCATAAAGGAATTTTTTTATACATAGGTGTATAGAGATATAAGAACAACAAAGCAACTTGGCAACACAAGAACAACTAATCCACATAGAGAACAATATATATCAAGCATGATGCGATAGTAAAATAATATCAAATAAAATGAACTAAAATTGGCATGGGATACCATGAAAAATTGCAGTAAGATAGATATTGATATGAACATATAGCATCAAAGGACTAGATGTAAAAGCAAAGATTCAAAAAAATGATACCATATATATAAATATACACAAAAATAATAATGAAGCATAAACACACATATATATAGGTATAAAGATCACACGAAACCCTAAACACAATAAGTTTTTTACACTTATATGGCATAAATTTGTCTTAACTAAATGTGGTAAATAAAGTTAATGGGTGTGAACTAGAGATAAAAGAATTATGACCCAATCACTTAAACATGTTCAAGGTATTTGATCGAAAAACACTATCAACTTAGATTTAACCTCATGTGAAAGATAAAGTGAACTCAAATAACAAAACAAGCACAATGTACACAAGTCTAGAATTTTGATGATTCTACAAATCAATAGAGTCGTGAAAAAATGAATATAACTAGGATTCATTGTGCAAACTCGTTGACCTTTAACTAAACAACCGCAAAAGATAAGCATATTACATATATTTTTTTTCTCTATTCCTTTGAAGTTTTTCTTTTGAATGATCAAACTAAACTATATTGGCCTTTGACAAATTTTTTGTTGCTTTTACTCTTTTCAATAGGCTCTATCCAACGGTGGCTTTCTCGCAAAATGGATTTGCTCCTTTTACAGCCATTTTTCGTGCACCCTCATCTATTTTCAATATTATTAATATAAAGCTCACGAACAACAACTCTTACATGCACAAATCCCTCATAGTAAAAAAATATATAGATGACAAAATTTATGGTAGAACATCTCATAAAGCTCAAATATACATGTGGAGTTAACATTCAAAAGAGCTCATACATGTGTGTGAGGAGGCATATACAAAGAGAATCCATTAAGCAAATCAAAGTCAAACTTCTCCATGCAAGCATGATAAAGAACACTTTAAGAATTGAAATTCGTAATCAAAAGTTATAGCCACATGTATACAAAAAGTGATAAAGGATTCAAACACCGGGATATGCCACCTAAAATGTATAAAACTAAAATACACAAAAAATACTTTTTGAGTTTTAAAATTTTTTAAAATAAATTTTAAATCAAGAACAACTTAAAAGATAAACAAAATCTTTTTGTATTTTCAATAAGACCCAACAAATTAAACATCACAATACAAAATATACACTTGTCATTATTCTAGCAAAATATATATGATGAAGCATATACTAGAATATGACTAAGAGATATACAAGCAAGAATATATCATGAAGCACAACTAGTGTATGTAGACAAAGTTAACACAATCAACTTTTAAATCTAACATGGGAAGTGTCATGTGCAATTAAACGAGAATCATAAAGTCTACCATGTAAAGTCTCCAAATCGAATCTCCTAACCCACATACATGTAACGTGATGTTCTCAGCGTTTGGTAACTTTAATGACTCTACCCTTGGACTTACTAGGACCATTTCTAAGATCAAAACAAAACCTTCTAAGGTGACCCTTTCTACCATAATATGTGCAAGTGAAATCACGGTGGGAAATATTACCTAAGAGTTGATCATTTCTAGCGTTGCATGTTGACTCACTCAAATATATGTCATTAGATTAGTTAGTGGAAGCATTTTGAGGATCGAAGACAATTACACACTTGTAATTTTTATTTGGACGGCGCCTAACATCTTATCAAATTTTTCGAACCTAGAATCCAAATAAAAATTGACCTGACTCGAGTCTCTCAATTTACCTTTAAGCTTTACTATCCAAGACTCAAGCAAACTTTTAATCGCTTCAAACTCAAAAAGCTCTTTATTTATAGCCTCCATTAAACCTTGAATACTATCTCTCTCACCTTCAATATACTCTAGCTTCTCTTGAAGAATCCTCTCACGTGCCCTAAGATATTTAATTAAAACACTTTCGTCATTACCTACAACACGTTATTTCATTCTAGCTTCCAACTTCAAGTTAGACTTTTTCAATTTCAATGATTTCGCATATAGATCACAAAGGGCAACTTGGAGTTCACTCCCCTCCTGCTCCTCCTCATCATCATCATTATCACTCTATTCCATACTCACTTTATCATCACACACTTGGGATTCATAAATGATGGCCTAGGAAGTGCCATGCAAATAAATATCATCATGGGAAGATTCATCATCAATGCTCACATGACTATCCATGAACGCTATGAAGTTACACTCAATGGGGAAATCGGGTCCCTCTTCCAGTTCACTATTACTAAGGGTGGAATTTTATGCAATTTGTTTATTTCCCTCCTTCCTTAGTTTAGTGGGACACTCGGTTACCCTAAGGCTTAGTTTAGTGGGACACTCGGTTGCCCTGTGGCCATAACCCTCACAACTAAAACAACTATTCGAATCGTTCCTCTTAAGATCATCATTATGATTTTTAGGGAGTTTCTCGGCTTTGTTATACTTAACTTCTCAAATTTCTTATAATCATTTTTAAATTTCTCCTTATTAAAGTTTGAAATTTTCTAAACTTTTTAGCAAATCTAGCCATATCATCTAAGTCCCTTTGTCTTCACATCCTTGGAGGTAAATATATAGAGTTCATAGATTTGTAAGTCACCTACAAGCTCTTCTAGTTTCGTAGAGTCTAAAGTGACTAAATAATTCAAAACGATAATTTTGGATTAAACCTATCGGGTAATGACCTTAAATTTTTCTTTATGACACGGTTGTCTGGTATTTTCTCTATTAAGTTAAAAGATGGATTCATAATATCAGACAATCTAGCATAAAACTCATCAAAAGACTCACTTTCTAACATCTTAATGGTTTCAAACTGAATGGTGAGGTTTGGAGTTTGAAAGTCTTAACAATACTTGTACCTTCGTAGGTGAGTTAGAGTATATCCTATGCGTCCTTAGGCTTTTCACATGTCATAGTACGACGGAACTCCTCTAGTGTGATCGCACTAAAAAGAGCATTTAAAACACATAAATTGTAATTTGCTAACTTATGCTCTTCCTCACTCCATCTTTTTGTGGTTATAGGAACACGATCGTCTTCTAATAAACATGTTGGTGGGGACCACCTACTAACAACCGCTTGCCAAACCCGCCCATCTAACGACTTAAGTGTTGACCTCATAAGCGCTTTCCAGTACGCATAGTTAGAATCATTAAAAATAGGAAACCATGAAAATGATAAATTTTCCATACTAAAACCTAAAAGGACCTAGCACGATAATTTAGTGAACCCCCTCTAATACCAATTTGAAAATGCTAAATGGGGTGGTGTGATCGAGGTAAAAATTGAGCGTCCGTGTAATATACTAATCGTTGTTATTGACTTTCAACCGCAATACAAAAAAAATCTAAACTTTAATTAAACTCTTATGGAGTATAGCGTCTAATCGGGGTATTGAATCCATGGGGAATGTTTGATAGATTTTAATTAATTTATTACTTCTAAATTAAAAGTGTAAAGGATGATGATGGGGTAAAAGAAAAAAAGGGAAAGTAAAGAAGTTAACTGTGCTAATTGGAACTAAACAATAAATAAGAAACGGGATTAGTATCACATCCCCGCCATGGGTTAAACAACTCGTATAAAGGATTTTGGTTTGAAAACATTTAACCGAGCATATTCAATTGATTATAAACATCAAACATGGAGAAATTTAATTCAACAATGAAAGATTAAACTTTCGCTGGAATATGGTCACAAGTGGATTCATTTCGGAATATCGCTATAAACACGAACGTTGCATGACAAAGAAAGTTAAACACATAATATTCCAACTTTAATACACGACATTTCAATTAATTGTATTTCTACCCAAAACCTAACTTTCAAAGCCCAACACCCATTAATGAAAAAAATATGATCCCAACCCTTGAACTAGCTAGACATGGTGGTATTAACTATGCAAGAATCCATAACAAGCATGGAAAAATAAAGATATAATAAAAATAGTGCTGGAATTTAAGGTTACCAAGGTTGAAGAACACAAATATGCAAGAAGAAATCAAAGCTTGAAGAAAAATCGAAAAAAATCTTGAATTAGAGGTGCAAAATATGTAAATTATTCTCCTAGTGTTCCTCCTTGAGTAGAAGATTTTACATGAATGAAATCTATCTTAAAAGAGTCCTAATATGAGTATATAAAAGTCTTGGGCCATTTAGAAGAGTCCTTAAAACACAAAACTCTCTGGCTAAAAAATAGGGCCAAAATAAAAACTCGTATCTGGAAATTAGAAACGGTTTTAAAGCGTGACTAAAGGGCGAACCGGTTCCCCTTTAACCGGACTGGTCCTCCTTTTTACCTTCCTTAGTTTTGCCTCTTTCATTCTTCTCATCTTCAAACGGGCATAACTTCTTCATCGTAACTCTAATTGAGGTGTCATTTTTTCCAATGTTCTTGTAATTTCAAGCTCTTCTACTTTCTAGTTGGACCCATCTCCTAACTAAGGCTGTAAAATAATGAAAATTTCCTTCAACTTTCCATTTCTTGATTTCTTTCACTTTTTTGAGTTCTCTCTCGTACTTTCTTGCATGAAATACCTGTAAAACACATAAGAGATACACAATGTACAAAATACTTACCAAAACGGGTTAATAGCATAAATATGAGACAAAATCAAGTCAATTACAATACAGGAGATCATAAAAATATCAAAATTAAGGGGATAAATGTGAAGAATTATGCCTAATAAAATTCCCCTAACTTAAAGCTTTACGCGTCCCGAGCAATCTAAAATAATGAGAGCAAGAGTTAAGGACCCTTCAAAAACTTTATTGAAATAGAATACCTCTTTCACGGGCAAACGATTGCATTTAGAGTATGCAACAAGCAGTTAAACCCTTAGGTTACCCTAGTAGAATGAGTGGTGTCTCGTGAGGGTTTGCAGTGTATATACTCACAAAATTGATTTTTCAACTCAAAGAAAAATCAAAATACTTAAAAATTGTACAATTTAAATTCTCCAAAAATCGTCACCGGAAATTTATATTCACAAGTCTCAATTTGTTATATGAGTGTACGAAGTCAAAAATTTAACCGCTAATTTTCACCGATTGATCATTACGTTAATTTTTTAAAAATTCATTTTGATTCAATTTATTACGGGATACCCTCACAAACGAAATACTCGGAATGTGGCTAGTTTCTCTCGATATACGTGATCCATAAGAGTAAATATAATAGACACAAGATCACGGACACTAATTTGAAAGACATAATTATTTACGATGAAAAGATCTCATCATCGAATTACGGTCATTGAAAAACGGGAAACATCGCCCCTTATTCACACCAATTAATCTCCCTTATTGTCTTTTTGTGTCTTAGCACTCCACACGAAAATTAATTTCATCATTCGGACTCGGTTAGGACTTTCTTGGGTTATGAGGTGCGTTGGGTAAAATGGGAACAGTTGGAAAATTCAAAATTGGAAAATGTTCTTATGATGTCTGTTAGTGCTTTTTCGGGTTTTTTGAGCATTTTTTTTTTCCTTTTTCTATTTTTTTCTATTTTCTTTTCTTGCAATTTTTGTTGAGCATTTTTCTTTTATTTTTTTCTTGCCCCTTTTTATTGCACTTTTTGAACTTTATTAATGAATGTTCAATTTTCACAATTCCGGGCTAGTTGGTTTTTCGAGTTACAAACGAAATTGGAAAAAAAATTATTTTGCTCAAATTGGGTAGCAAAAGGATAATTTTTCACAAGTTTTTTATGGCTAATATTTTTAGGTAAACAACGAGGGCCTACTTCATTGTCCGAATTACCAATTATTTTACCTTATGCGTCTCGAGAATAATTTAATATATAGTATTTTTAGCGCATGTTCAAGACAACATCTCACACGTTTCCCACAACCGATAAAAATAATAAATTAGAGATCATCAACGACTTTTTTAAAATACTGAATTTGAACTTTGAGTTAACCATTAACTTGGATTAATTTAATTACTCACAAAAGATGATAGGCTCGAAATCTCACCGAGTTGATTAATCTACACACTTATTCGTAAAATCGTCAATTTTCGCTTAATTTCCAACTTTGGTCAAGTTCGGCTTTGTGCATTTTATTTTTATAATTTGAGACTTTAAACAAAATTTTTTGACATTTTCGAAGCTTTTAAATTCCAATTTTTATTTATTCTGAAGAAAAATATTTTTGGCTTTTTCAAAATTTTCAATTTTTTTGGAATTTTAAAATTTTCTAAAAAAAAGCATACTTGGAACGAACATGCTAAATGGGAAGAATATCCCACACACCCTAACTTAAATGTTGCATTGTCCTCGATGCGAATCAAGAACACAACATAACGAGACTAAAAGAAAGGTATTACCCAAATGGAGCGATCCCTGATAAGTATAAGTCCATTGAATCTACAAAACATGTTAGGCATAGCAAAAAGCATAACAAAAACTTTAACTAATTACTCTAAATTATAATAAATAAGGAAAAGAAAAAGAAAAAAAAAGCTTAGTATGTACAACCTACGATTTGAACTTTTAATAAGTTATACACCAGAAGTCGAAAAATTTGAAGGTCCGCCCAAAATACAATTTGACTTTGAGGGATAATCTGTATACCCTCATATTCATGTATGCCTCCTCGAACATAAGAATTCCGTTTGAACAATCGAAGGCATGTGTGAGGCGAAAAGAATGGACCATCACCAATTAAAAAAATTTAAATGATGATGGGGGATTTGGATGTTAAGGGGGACAAGTGCAATTGGGATCCAAGAAAAATAAAATCACCTCCCAAATATTTTTTAAGTAGTATGGAAAGTGGGGCACACAAAAAGGAAAAATCCATCTTGGAAAATAATTCAAGCAAAGAGTCCTTGTCGGTAAAAGGTTTAAACATTTCAAAAGTTTTAACCGACTCATGGGAATAGCAAGACTCACTTTCAATGAGATGTTCTTCAAAATTTTAAGGTGACACACGAGTCTCAACCTCTGATTTATTGTCCAAATAAGAACTAAGCTTCTTGATAGTTGCTTCAAGTTCCAAATAGACATGATGAAGGTCAGTTGTGCTTTGGGTGAAAATAAGGAAGGATTCTTCCAAAGTAAGCGTCCTTGGTTCAAGAACCTCGGATTCCTCATTTGGTTGGAAACATTGTTCATCTTCAAAAATTTCGAAAGAAAAATCGACATTGGATTCGAATAAAGCATCCAACTCTTGCTCCCAATTTTTTTTCCTGATATTCGTTTTCACGCCTTTCATTTTCAATAATTCGAAATCCATTGCCAATGGTAATAGGTCGAGCCATGGGCACACAAAAATTTTGAGAACCACTCCCATATAAACGTGAGTTTTATTGAAAACTATTTTCTTCCCAATATTATTTTCAAGCCTTTCATTCTCAAGAATTTGAATGGCCTCACCAATAGTAGTAGATCGAGGCACGGATTCTTGAGAATAAAAACTTTTAGAACGATTCCCATATGAACCATTATAATTACCAAACTCACTATAAAAAGACATGATTAACGAATGATTTGTAGATGAACAATTCACGCAAAGATGTGTACGGCCGAGGATTCCATGCTTCATAGCGCTCAATTGTGCAAGCCTGCAAAAAAGGTTAAAACAAAAAAATAAAAGAAAAATGACTTATGAAATAGTAAATTAATTATAATCTATAACAAAGCATTCCCCCGCAATGGTGCTATTTTGATCGAGGTAAAAACCGAGTGTCCACGTAATACGCTAATCGTTGTTATCGACTTTTGACAGCAATACGAAAAAAACTTTAACTTCAGTCTTATGGAGTATAGCAGCTAGTCTGGATATCAAATCCACGGGGAATGTTTGATAGATTTTAATTGATTTATTACTTCTAAAATAAAAGTGTAAAGGATGATGATGGGGTAAAAGAAAAAAAGGGAAAGTAAAGAAGTTAACTACGCTAATTAGAACAAAACAATAAATAAGAAACGGAATTAGTATCACGTCCCCGCCATGGGCAAAACAACTCATATAAAGGATTTTGGTTTGAAAACATTTAACTGAGCATATTCAATTGATTATAAACATCAAACAAGAAGAAATTTAATTCAACAATGAAAGATTAAACTTTCGCTCGAATATGGTCGCAAGTGGATTCATTTCGGAATATCGCTATAAACACAAACGTTGCATGACAAAGAAAGTTAAACACATAATATTCTAACTTTAATACACGAGGTTTCAATTAATTGTATTTCTACCCAAAACCTAACTTTCAAAGCCCAACACCCATTAATGATGAAATTATGATCCCAACCCTTGAACTAGCTAGACATGGTGGTATTAACTATGCAAGAATCCATAACAAGCATGGAGAAATAAAGATATAGTAAAAATAATACTGGAATTTAAGGTTACCAAGGTTGAAGAACACAAACATGCAAAAAGAAATCAAGCTTGAAGAAAAATCGAAAAAACTCTTGAATTAGAGATGCAAAATATGTAAATTATTCTCCTAGATGTTCCTCATTGATTGGGAGCTTTTACATTAATGAAAACTATCTTAAAATAGTCATAATATGAGTATATAAAAGTATTGGGTCGTTTAAAAGAGTCCTCAAAACATAAAACTCAATACGCTAAAAAATAGGGCCAAAATAAAAATCCCGCATCTGGCAATACCTTTCAGTTGGCCCCACCTCCGGACTAAGTGTGTAAAATTATGAAAATACCTTTCAACTTCCCGTTTCTTCGTTTCTTTCACTATTTTGAGTTCTCTCTCGCACTTTCTTGCATGAAATACATGTTAAACACATAAGAGATACCCAAAATACGAAATACTTGCCAAAAAGGGTTAGTAGCATAAATATAAGACAAAACAAAGTCAATTACAATACACGGGATCATAAAAATACCGAAATTAAGGAGATAAATCTGAAGAATATATGCATAATCATGGTGGTTTCAAAATTCTAAAATTTTAATACTTCTTTAAAAATAAATTTTGCTTAAACACAAATTTTCACTTCTTAAATAAAACTTAAATTTAAGTTCAAATATACACAAACAAAATTAAATATGAATTTTGCCAAATTAAACTTTTTATTAAACTTACACAACCCAAATAAATTAAGCATCAATTACACCATTTTTGTGATTAAACCAATTTTATCTTGTTAAATCTAAGCATGCATCTAGGTGAGAATTTGCAAGATAAAATACACAAGCACCACGCCGCGATGTACGAGAAAAAGCCATAACGAGAAAAATATCTGACAATCCAGCCATAAGTCCACTAAGTACAAATTTACTATAAGGATAAGACAAAAGACTTACTCAACGATTCGATACCCTTGAAGCCTTGACACTCTTCTTTCCTTCGACCTCTGCCTACTGACAATGTTGGAATCCACCTACGTCTCGGAGTCCACCGATGGGGCACAACTACCATCACGCATTCAGAGTCCGCCATATGGACATTAATGAACACAGAATCTTTCGCAAGAAATAATCTCAATGGTGTAGAGAATGATAAATTCGGTGCCAAAACTTGATTTCAAACATATATCATGTAAAATCTTGGATCATGAAATAATTTGGGTCCAAAACTTGGTTTTTATTTTGAAAATTAAAGCAAAAGTTTGGAACAAAATCACACTTGACTTTTCTAAAGGTTTCTCCTTCTTAGAAGATGGAAAAGTCTCTCTCTCCTTTGATCAAAAAATGCAATTCCGCACTACATAAAAGGTTGGGAAAAAATAGTGGGAAGTTATGGAGAAAACTACTTAAAAAACTGTCTAATTTCAAAAACTACCCCGATCGTTCGAATGAAAGTCAATTTCGTTCGAACGACATAGCCATCTCGTTCGAACGAGACTTCTAATGAGAAGTCAGCCCCAATCAAAATAAGACTTCGTTAGAAGGTCGTTTAAACGAACAAAAAATATTATTCGAACGACCTGAAAAAGTCGTTCTAATGACCTGGACAAAATCAAACTATTTTTCTTGAAAAAATATAAAGTCATTTCAAAATTGCTTAACAAATATTTTAACACCCAATAAAAAAATTCCAACTCTCAACATAAAATATGCATTCATACCTTTGAGATCCTTGGACTATTAATGACGAAAATGAGGCATGAAATACAGAATACGATGTGATCACTTGGATTTGTCCGATACCTCTTCAACAAAAAAGTTATAGGCTTAAAAGGTCACAGATACAACTTCTACTCTATGACTCAAAGAGTTTTGTATGGAATTAAACCAACACTTACAAATTGACTAAAATGAAAATTTGTCCTTACAAATCTCACCCTTTGGCTATTTTGGGACAAAACCAAAAACAAAAACTCTAAGGACCATCAAGTTCATCTGAAAGATTCAATCCCAAATACAGACGATTAACCAACAAATATTTTGAGAAGCTTTGCTTGAATTAAACTTTGTCGCATGATTGCAAACCTGCACACTTAAACACACCATAAAATTCATAGAGAATATAGCAATATAAGTTGCATAATTAAATCCTTCCCCTTTGTCTAACAAAGTCTACCTAAGAAAGACGTCTCCCCCTAAATTAGATCTCCCAAATGAAAAGATATGAAAAAAAATGTTATGAAATGATGTATAGATACAACAACAACAAAGCAACTTAGCAACACATGAACAACTAATCCACATAGAGAACAATAGATACCAACTATGATGCAATAGCAAAATGATATCAATTACAATGAACTAAAATAGGAATGGGATACCAATGAAAATTTGCAACAAGATAGATATTAATATGAGCGCATAGCATACAAGGACTAGATGTACAAGCAACGACTCAAAACAAATGATACCATATATATATATATATATACACAAAAAAAATATCAATGAAGCATAAGCAGAGATATATATAGGTATAAAGACCACATAAGACACTCAACACAATAAGTTTTTCACACTCATATGGCATAAATGTGTCTTAACCAAATGTGGTAAACGAAGCGAATGGGTATGAACTAGAGACAAAAGAATTATGACCCAATCACTTAAACATGTTTAAGGAGTTCTATTTTATCACAAAACATTATCAACTTAGATTCAACCTCATGTAACAAGATGAAGTGAGCTCAAAGAACAAAAAAGTAGGATGTACACAAGACTAAAATTTGGTGATTCCACAAATGAATAGAGTCATGACAAAATGAGTATAATTAGGATTCATTGTGCAAGCCCATTAATCTTCAACTAAACACCCTCAAAAGATAAACATATTACATTTTCTTTTCTTTTCTTTTCTCTATCCCTTTGAAGTTATTTCTTTTGAATTGTCAAACTAGACTATGTTGGCCTTTGGCCATATCTTTATTTTTATTGCCTTTAATCTTTTCAATAGGCTCTTGCCAACGGTGGCTTTCCCGCAAAGGAGATTTGATCTTTCCATAGCCCTTTACCATTCACCCTCATATATTTTCAATATAATTTATATAAAGCTCACGAACAAAGACTCTTGCATACATAAATTCTCCACAGTCAAAAAATATGTAGATTACGAAATTGATGGGAGAACATCTCATAAAGCTCAAATATACAAGTGAAGTTAATGTTCAAAAGAGCTTGTGCATGTGTGTGATGAGGCATATACAAAGCGATTCCATTAAGCAAATCAAAATCAAACTTCTCCATGCACGCATGATAAATAACAGTTTAAGCATTGAAATTCGAAACCAAAAGTTTTAGCCACATGAAACGAAGAGTGATAAAGGATTCAAGCACAAGGATATGCCACATAAATTGTATAAAACTAAAATAAACACACAAAAAAATTCTTTTGAGTTTTCAAAAATTTTAAATAAATTTTAAATCAAGGATAACTCAAAAGACAAACAAAATATTTTTGTATTTTTCAATAAGACCCAACAAATGAAAAATCACAATAAAAATATACACTCACCATGATTCTAGCAAGAAATATGTAATGAAGAAAATACCAGAATATGACTAACAAACAAACAACTAGCAAGAATATATCATGAAGCACAACTAGTGTATGTAGACAAAGATAACACAATCAACCTTTAGATCTAGTATGGGAAGTGTCATGTGCAAGTGAATGGGAATCATAAAGTTTATCATGTAAAGTCTCCAAATTAGATCTCATAACCCACATAGGTGTAATGTCATCCTCTCGAATTTTGGTGACCTTGGTGACTCTATCCTTGGACTTCCTAGGACCATTTCTAAGATTGAAACAAAACCTCCTATATGTGTAAGTGAAAGGACGATGAGAAAAATATCCTAAGAGTTGATCTTTTCTAGCGTTCCTAGTTGACTCACTCCAATGTATGGCATTGGCTTTGTTGCAAAAGCATTTTGAGAATTGAATCTAATTTCACACTACTCATTTTTTATTTAGACGATGTCTAAAATCTTTTCTAATATGTCGAACCTAGACTCAAAATCAAACTTGACCCGACTCGATCCTCTCAATTTACCTTCAAGCTCCACTATCCTAGACTGAAGCAAACTCCTAGTCTCTTCAAACTCAAGAAGCTCTTTCTTTATTGCCTCCATTAAACCTTGAAGACTACCTCTCTTACCTTCAACATACTCTAGCTTCTCTCGAAGAGTCCTCTCATGTGACCTAAGATCTTCAATTAAAACACTTTCATCATTACCTACGATATGTTCATTCATCCTAGCTTCCAACTTCAAGTTACCCTTCTTCAATTTTAATAATTTCGCATATAGCTCATGGAAAGCAACTTGGAGTCCACTCTCATCCTCCTCCTACCCTTCATCCTCACTTTCTTCTCCACTCACTTTACCATCACACGCTTGGGATTTACAAACGATGGCCTCAAAAGTGTCGTGCAAAGAAATATCTTCAGGTAAAGATTCGTCATTAATGCTCACAAGACTAGACATGAACGTGGTAAATTTATGCACAATGAGGGAATCTTGTCCCTCTTTCGGTTCACTATCACTAAGTATGGCATTGTATGCAATTGGCTTCTTACCCTCATTTCTTAGTTTAGTGGGTCACTCAAATGACTTATGGCCATAAACCTCACAATCAAAACATCTATTTGACTCGTCTCTCTTAAGATCATCATTATGATTTTTAGGGAGTTTATAGGCTTGTTATACTTAGACTTCTAAAATTTCTAATAATTATTTTTAAATTTCTCCTTATTAGACTTGAGAAATTTTCTAAACTTCTTAACAAAATAGCCATATCATCCGAGTCGATGTCAAACTTACCATTCGAAATAGGTGCTTCTTCCTTCTAGAATTTAAAAGCTATGCCCATATCCCTCGTCCTCACATCCTTGGAAGTAAACATGTCAAGTTCATAGA
Organism: Sambucus nigra; assembly: GCA_949130495.1. NCBI lineage: Eukaryota > Viridiplantae > Streptophyta > Magnoliopsida > Dipsacales > Adoxaceae > Sambucus > Sambucus nigra. Next base: position 89,007,147 of record OX422222.1, on the reverse strand, counting down.
TTTGGAAGTCACCCACAAGCTCTTCTAGTATCGTAGAGTCTAAAGTGCCTAACGAATTCAAAACAGTCACTTTTGGATTAAACCTACCGGGTAATGGCCTTAAAACTTTCTTTATGATACGGTTGTTGGGTATCATCTCTCCCAAGTTAAAAGACAAATTCAAAATATCCGACAATTTATCATAGAACTCATCAAAAGACTCACTTTCTAATATCTTAATGGTTTCAAACTGAGTGGTGAGGCTTTAGAGTTTGGAAGCCTTAACAGCACTTATACCTTCGGGGATAAGTTGGAGTATGTCCCATGCCTCTTTAGACGTTTGACTTCTCATAATACGATGAAACTCCTTCGGTGTGACAGCACTAAAAAGAGCATTTAAACCACATGAATTGTAATTTGTTAACTTATGCTCATCCTCACACCATCTTTTTATGGGTTTAGGAACGTAAACTTGTCCTACTAAATACGTTGATGGGGACCACCCTCTAACAACCACTTGCCAAACCTTATCATCTGACAACATAAGTTCTTACCTCATACACGTTTTCCAACATTTGTAGTTAGAACCATAAAAAATAAGAAACCTAAAAAATGATAAATTTTCCATATTTAAACCTAAAACGGACCTAGCATGATAATTTAGTGAGCCTGCTCTGATACCAATTTGAAAATGCTAAATGGGGTGATGGTTTCGAAATTCGAAAATATTAATACGTCTTTAAAAAAAATTTACTTAAACACAAATTTTCACTTCTTAAATAAAACTTCAATCCAAGTTCAAATTTATACCAACCAAATTAAACATGAATTTTACCAAATTAAACTTTTTCTTAAACTTAAACAACCCAAATTAATTAAGCACCAATTACATAATTTTCGTGATTAAATCAATTTTATCTTGTTAAACCTAAGCATGCATTTAGGTGAGACTTTTCAAGATAAAATACATAACCACAACACACTGATGTACGAGAAAAACGCACAATGAAAAAAATCTCGGACGACCTAGCCACGAGTCCACTAAGTATAGATTTACTACAATGACATGAAAGAAGAGTTACGAACGACTCGACGCCCTTACATGCCCTGATGCTCTTCATTACTTCAATCTCTTCCTAGTGACGACGTAGGAGTCCACCTACGTCTCGAATTCCACCGATGGGGCATAACTATTGTCATGCATACGGAGTCCGTCGTATGTACACCAACGAATACGGAATTCTCCGCAAGAAATAATATCAACGGTGTAGAAAATGATAAACCTGGTACCAAAACTTGACCTCAAACATATATCATGTAGAAGCTTGGATCATGAAACAATTTGGGGGTACAACTTGATTTTTGTTTTGAAAATTAAGCCATGAGTTTAGAACAAAAATACACATAACTTTTCTAAAGATTTCTCCTTCTTAGAAGATGGAAAAGTATCTCTCTCCTTTGATAAAAAAAATGTAATCCCGTACTATATAAATAATTAGGAAAAATTAGTGGGAAGTTATGGAGAAAATTTCCTAAAAGTACTGTCCAATATCAAAAACCGTTTCGATCGTTCGAACGAAAACCAATATCATTCGAACGACATAACCATCTCGTTCAAAGGAGACTTCTAACGAGAATTCAACACAACCAAAACGAGACTTTGTTAAAAGGTCGTTCGAATGAACACATAATCTCGTTCGAATGACCTGAAAAAGATTGAACTATTTTTCTTGAAAAAAATATAAAGTCATTTTAAAAATAGGTTAACAAAAATTTTAACACCCAATAAAAAAAATTCATGTCTCAACATAAAATATGTATTCATACCTGAGAGATCCTTGGATTGTTGATGTGATCTCTTTGACTTGGTTGTTATGTCTTTAACAAAAATGTCATAGGCTTCAAAGGTCACAAATATAACTTCAACCCTATGACTCAAAGAGTTTTGTTCAGAATTAAACCAACACATACAAATTGACCCAATTGAAAATTTTTCCTTACAGTAAGGTGTCTCTTGGGTGGCGTTGAAGTATCACTGAAGCGTTGCCACAGTTCATCAGAGCAGCGTCGAAGGGTCGTGTCGGAGATGCAATACGGTTTTATTCCTGAATTTTCACCAAAGGGATGAGTGAATGCCTCTAATTTTTATTTCCCTCCTTTGAAGATGCTATTGACTTTTTGCAATTTTAAAGTGGTAATTCTCGGAATGCGCTTAGTTATTTAATTGCAATTATCAATATTGTAGTTTTTATAATTTTCTTTTTAAGTTCTACTATTAAGTATTATTGAGGTATAATAATATGTTGTTGTATCCTAAATATATGACATTACATGCAGACTTAAGAGAGTGTCATATGGCATCGGAGTGGCTGACTCCATCACTTTGTAACACCCCGTATTTTCTGTGAAATTAATATTTAATTAATTCGAAAAAATTTAAATTACTTGTGTGTCGTAATTTAATTGAATTAATAATAGTAGTATTTAATTAAATATTAATCGGAGAGTGAATGGTTAATATTTAAGGAAATTTAATTACTAAGTGAATAGTAATAATTTAACTACGTCATAATGTGAATTAGTGACGTGGCATTTATTTATCTCAGTTGGGAGTTGGTATAGACTAATTTGGGTGTGAGATAAGGATTTTATAAGATGTCAATTCTGAGTGAACAGTTGAGTTCGGATGGGCCGAAATAATCATAAAAGTGTACCCGGGGGTAGTAAATGGGTCACGGGGTATTTTTGGGCATGACCGACCCACACGGGGGTAATTGGGCCATTTTAATTAAGCCCGCAAGCCAAAAAATGGGATTAGTGTGTAAAACCTAAACCTAAGAGTGGGGAACGGAAGAGAAACATAAACCTAAATCTAAAAATTTGGGGAGAAAGTGAGAGGGAGCAATTAGAGCCAATTTAAGGATCTTTTGGAGATAAAACAAGGAACGGATTGGGTGTTCATCATCAAGCTTGCCTCTACACCAACGGATCAGACCCAACGAACCCCAAAAGTCAAGTGGTTAACTTGTTGTGATGTTTATATATGATATCCAATTCATATTTTTGTGATGTGTAAATCAAAATTCGTTTTTAGTGTAAAAGGGTACAAAAAAGGGATTTTTGTAGATAGAACACTTGAATGAAATTAATGGAAAATTAATGTGGTGATTCATTGTGTTACATAGTTCTGAGATAATTTATTCAAATGTGAAAACCTAGTAGAAATTTATGAACGAATTTGGGATAAACAGACTAAATTGGGACTGAACGAGTAAAGACCCGGAAATTCCCCAAATTCGGAAAAGTAAAGATTTGTGAAATTTAATTTGTGTTTACGGTTCTAGGGGAGGTCCTAATTACGTTCCCATATGATTAAAATGTTGTGTATGCTTGAGATGATCCATAGACGAGTTTGGAGATTAGAGGAATTCGTTAATGGCAGAAACAGGAAGTCAGAGAAGATGAAGACATGTTCGATCGATCGATCGATGGGTGGGAATTTTTGACAGTTTAGCCTTGGGAGTTTTAGGTGGGATTTTCTTTTAGTTTAATTACCACCAAGTCTAATTAAGGGAGAAAATTTAATTAGGGAAGTTGATAACCTCACAATTATAGGGGCATATAATTGGGAGTGGTGGGGTAATTAAGTGTAACACTTACGTATGAATTTTGAGAATAAATTCTGAAAAATAAAATAACGAACTGAGTGAATAAGTTCGGGTATAATAGTAGGGCGACATTACTTCCTTAAATTAATTATGGATGAAAAATTATTAATTCGGAGTCGGGGATTAGACTCGGGTATTATAATTATTTCGAACCACGAGAGCGAGTCCGAGTATATTGGTTGGGCGGCACCAAAAGTAATTTAATTAATTAATGTGCAAATTAATTAATAATCAGAGTTGGACCATAAACTCGAGATACTAAGTATAGGCTAGTGTTACGAACTCAGTACACGGTAAAGTCAGGATATTTTATATTTATATATATATATATGGTGTGTGATAGTATATATATGGTGTGTGCTTATAAATATCAGCGGTTAGATATTATTAATACATATACTCTAGTGCTATCAAGGGAGGTTGCGCGTAGTGGATGAATCCCTTAGCTTAAGGAGTAGAGCGAGTATATCCCCAGGTCATAGCGTCCGTTATATGGGTGAGGGTCTTATCTCACTTTCAGGGAAGGAATATGACCGCCTCCATTATGTTTATATTTTTGGCCAAGTTAGTGAGCGATTCTGACTTGGGAAAACTAGGTTATGCGAGTACACCTAGTGTGATAGCACTTTAGAGAATACATTCGGTGAGTTATTACTCGGGAGGATGGGTTATATTTATATTTAACATATGTGTGAATGTTGTAATATGGTTCTACGTATATAATGGGATAAATAGTTATATGCGGGTCATTAAATACATGAAGTGAATTGTATTAATTATATATATGTAATATTCACATTCAACATGTGTGATTGTTGTAAGATAACTATACGAATATAATGGGGTGAATAATTATATACGGAATACATGGAGAAAAGTGTATTAATTATATAACTAGTGAATGTTATATGGCTTTCAAGGAAAGATGATTAACTAAGTTAAGGCGATAAATAGCTTATAAGTCACACATTAAAAATACTCGGGATTGAGTAGGGTGGTTGACAAGAGTTATATCAAGTATCTAGTTTCGAGGTAGAGGACTAGGTGGGATATACATAAGGTGTTAGGTGTGCACATTAGTTGAGTGGTGAGTCTTTCCTCAAGAGAGTGCGACACTAACTAAAATATGAAGTGCATTCATGCATATTTTATTACTGAAAGTTAATCATTTGATAAATGTTTTCAAAATGTTTTGGGTTCTAACCCTTGCTATAAAATATTTTCAAAACTTTTTAGATGTCCATCCACAGGGATGACAGACTTGATATTCTATTCCAGGGACACGTAGCTGCGGCACATGTGGATGCTAGCAGGAGCTTGGATTAGACGTATCGTTCATTCTTTCCTATAGTAGGAATCATCTATCAGTTTCAGTTTTACTTAAGGCTTGTCGTCCAGACTTTTCAGTACAGTTTTCGGATTCATTTATTCAGTTTTTGGATGATTGTTATTAGACTATTTACTTTTGTGGCCGACGATTTATTCGGCAAGTAGTTATTTAATTGTTCAGTTAATTTAATTCAGTTGTTGTGAATGGATCATTGCATATTTCCGCATGTTATTTCTTTTGTTTAAAGAAAAATATAAAATTTGGCACCGACTTTTTGGAATACTAGGTGGTTAGTAAGTTTTAAAAAGTTCTTCGACAGTGATGCTAAGAATTAACCAATTGGAATTCCTGTTTTAATTTGATATAGGACTGAGCACCCAGTATTTTATTAGGCGGTGTGTCACAGTTTTGACGATAAACTCTTAGAAAGTGGATAATAAGGGCAAACCTTGGGAGAGATAGGCCTCGGCTCATGACGAAGTGAGCACCATTTAGGATAGTTAACTTCGTTAAGTTATGCAATCAAACGTATCATGTGACTTGTTGATGTCAGCAAGAAGCAGTTATAAAGAATGGGAATAGTTATTCCCACATCATGTATGTTTTCCCCCACGCCCTTTAGGTAGTAAATGACATTTGTGCGCTTAGATTTATAAAATCAATATGCCCAATTTTTTCACCTCCAACTAAAATAAATACAATTGATAAAAAAAATTATTTTCAATTAAAAAAAACTGTTTATAAAACATAAAATCATATCTATCTTTAGGACAATTGTGCCCTTAGGTTTATAAAATCTAAATGTCCAATTTTTTCACCTCCAACTAAAACAAATGCATTTGATAAAAAACAAAAAAATTATATTTTCAATAAAAAAAATTGTTTTTATGAAGCGTAAAATCTTTTCTTTTTTTTTTATTAAAAAATATTTATAAAACGTAAAATTTGTTTTCTTCAAAAACAGATTTCTTAAAAAAAAAATTTACAAATTTTATTTTTGGTTAAAAATTATTTTCTTTTGTACTATTTTAAAAATAATCTTTTTACTATTTAAAAAAAATATGGTCCGCGCAAGCATATGTATAACCGCCTATATATACTGCTAACACGGACCATTTTTCTAATATATTGGTCCACGTCAGTAGTATGTATAGGTGGTCGAACTGCCTATACATGCCGCTGGCGCGGACTATTTTTTTAAATAGTAAAAAAAATATTTTTAAAATGGTAAAAGAAAACAAAATAATTTTTTTAATAAATAAAAGAAATATTTTTTTAAAATAAATAAAAGAAACAATTTTTAACTAAAAATAGATGAGATTTTACATTTTATAAACATTTTTTTTAATAAAAAACTTTTTTTTTTATTAAAAGATAAATTTTTATTTTTTTATCAAATGTATTTGTTTTAGTTGGGGGTGAAAAAATTGAACATAAAAATTTATAAACCTATGAGTACAATTATCATTTATTATTCAAAGAGTGTGGGAGAAGACATAAAAGACGTGGGAATAGCTATTCTATTCCCTTGAGAATAAACGACAGATATTTAGATAGGGTGTTTCTAAGGGCACCCTAAGTAATACTTCAAAATACCACAACTCATTTTTTACTACAAAATACCACATGATTTTAATAGTTATTTCCAAATATCACCAAAAGCCTACCACATATTTAATATTGTAAAAAATAATTTACCACTTTCTCTCCTTCTCTCTACACATTCAAACCTCTCAACTTCTCAACCTTTCAACTTCAAAATCTCTCAACTTCAACTACAAATTAATTTCATTGTCTAAACCTCCAAAGCTTCAAAGATCTTCATCAAATCATCATTCAACGCCATACAAACAAGATTATAGTCATCAAAACATATATAATAAACATTGTTTGATATATTATTCATTATGAAAAATATGTTAAACCCTTGAAAAACATGTTAAATCTATTAAAAATAAGTTGAACAACAATAATGTGTTAATTTTTTATGCAAAGAACGTTTAATACTCCTCATATGTTGAGAAAACACCACATAATCAATAAACCCTAGCGTACAAAACTCTAGTTAATAACCCAGTGGTTCAGTATAAAGACCCAAATTTCGTCATGTTTGCCCCGAATCAAATATGGATGAAAAAATTGGATTCAAACTTCATTTGGCATAATCATCTCGAATATATGTATTTAATTCGGCATAATCACTCCGAATATATGCATTTCATTCGGCATAATTCACCCGAATGAAAATTTTTCTTCAAAAAAAATATATATACATTCCATTCGGCATAATCATTCCGAATGAAAAAAAAATCAAAAAAAAATTTAAGTTTGATTCGGGATGATCACCTCGAAAATCATGATCTTTTTCAGAGGCCCAACCCCGAACCACTGGACGATTTCTGCGATTTTTTATATTTTAAATCCCTATGAATAAACAAATATATATATAATGGGACCCAAAGTTTAGAAGAAAAATGTGATTTTGGGAGTTTTCATTTGCTTTTGAGGGGTTGTCATTGTCTTTTGGGAGAATATCCATTGATTTTTTAATATTTAAATTAAAAAAACCTAGTTATTTAATAATGTTGAAGATGGTTGGTTGAAGATGATTTATTGAAGAAGATAAAGGGAGAGTTTGGAGTATAGTGTAGATAGAAAAAATGTGTGGTATTTTGTGTTGAAAATAATGTGTAAAAATATATATATATGATGTGATGCCCTTAACAAAAAATTCTTTTTTTTCTCGTGATATTTTGAAGTAAATATTATGGTGCCCTTAGAACCCCCTTTAGATATTATCCACATGCAATAATCAACTTGCAAGCAATAATCTTATCCCCCTTTATAGAAAGGGTAATACCACTTCAACCAAGGAGAATGAGCCCTATGTTCAGTAGAGTCATGTTCCCTACGACTCCCTCACCTCAACACCTATAAATATAAGTCATGTCTTCCTCAAATGTCAAGTGAGAGAGAGAGAAGCTTGTAAGAGCATCCACAGTGGTGGATGCTCAAAATTTGTAAAGTTACTCTCTCAAAAGCCTTTTTACCTTTCGGTGGATAGACCTGTACACAATGGAGGAGAAAGCTGAAAAATGTAAATCACTTCCTACGAACTTATGTTGTTTGTAGGAATGATTTTTTTTTCTTACAAACAACATTTGTTCATAGGAATTTGTTACGGACAAATGTTGTTCGTAAGAACCCAAATCTATAATAAATATTATTATTTATATTTCCTACGAACTTCATTTGTTCGTAGGAATTCTTACGGACAAATGAAGTTCGTATGAAACATTTACAAATTCAGCTAGTGTTCCGTAAATTTACCAAACGGCTACCATTTTCTCTACAAATTTTGCAAATTATCATCCACCACTGTAACACTCCCAATTTGTATCTTTACAAATTATGTTGGCATTTTGCATCACCGTTACGGATGCTCTAAGCATGCTCTCATAGAGAATTATTGTTGTTCCACACATTCTCATTTTCTCTTTCCCTTCATTTCAGTTCATTCTAAGTTCAATCTATCTCTTGTTGTTTAACCATTAGAAAAATAATTTAAGATCGTCTCGAGAATAATTCTAACATATATTATTTGTATTGTATGACAATGCTATAAAATAGTTCTTTTGATGGACAAATTCCAAGCGTTTGATCATTTTGTCGTTTGACACTCTTTCAAAATATAAAGGTCCTGCATTTTTTAAGTCGGGCTCGGGCGACACATACCCGAAATGTTAAACCATTTATTTTTAGCGAAGTGGCTTTAAATTTCATGGAAAATGGCTAAAACCTATTTTGACCGATTATCAGAAATTTAACCAACCGGACCAAATGGATAAAACCTCAGTTTATCAAGTCGTTTGGAGTAGATCTTAGTATAATTTTAAACGAGTAAATGAAAAGGGGACTTATTATTAATTTTCAACAAGGCCCTCTAAATTACAGGATTGGCCATTCATTGACACCCCTTATTTATTGGTGTCCATTATTTGATGTAATAGCTTCAGTTTATTGTTATTTACCCGACTTCTCAAAGGGACTTTCTTGATAAAATTTAACTTGTAATAGGGTGCCAAATTCTAACCCAAACCGTTTACACAACATGAAATTGACATTAGGCCAGTTGTTTTTATTTTTAACAACTATGCATCATTGATACGTTGAGACGCTAAATAAACTTAAAAAATTAGTGAACACGAACCTATTATACGCAACACAAATCCAACACAACACAACCCATTTGCCACCACAAACTTTTAGGCACCATTTGGTAACGAATTCTAAGAGTTGAAGCTCAAGAAAGACTAATTGTTAGAAACGAAAAAGCACTTCGCCATATATATAGGCCTGTAAACGGATCGGATTCGGACCGAATCAGGCAAATCCAAATCCATATCCGTTTATGTTAAACGGATTCGGATCTGATCCGTTTATTAATCGGATCGGATCAGGCAAATCCAAATCCATATCCGTTAATATTAAACGGATTCGGATCGGATCCGATTATCCGATTATCCATTTATCTTAAACTTGATTTGCAACATTTTTATTTTCAACTCTTATTTCATAAATTTATTTTGCAAATGTTCCATAAAAATAGATAATGAAATAGAGAACTATTATAATAAATATGTAAAATATGTATATAAAATATTATTAAATACAATATATATTAATGAAAAATATATTATATATAATTTATATATGTATATTAAAAATATTAATCGGATCGGATTATTAACGGATCGGAGCATATGAATCCAAATCCGCTCCATTTAATAAACGGATAATCGGGTAATCGGGTAATCGGATAATCGGATTTTAGGCATGATCCATATCCGCTTAAACGGATCGGATTCGGATTCGGATTCGGATAAAATCCGATCCATTGACAGGCCTACATATATAGTATATTTACAAACATACTATGCCAATCACATGAAATCCATTTTCCAACCATGCCACAACCTTTAATTGTCATTACAACAATCAAATATTGTATATTTACAAAACAATGAAGCACTGATATAAATGCATTAAAACATTCTTAATCAAACAAGTTTTGCCGTTTCATTTCTTTTAGCTAAATACTTGCAAAACAAATACTGAAATACAACACATACCATGCCAATCAAGCATATCCATGACATGTAAGTGGAATTGAAATTTTTTTTTGTACAAATTTTGAATTGAAAATTTTTCAATTCCGAAGCATGGAATTGGGGTTACCAAACACACCCTCAATTACTTGCAAAACAACAAATACTGAAAAAACAATGCGAAAACGTACAAATCAAACATATTTTGCCCTTTCATTTTCTTTCACTTGCGAAACAAGAAATTACTGAAATAACGGCACGAAATCCAACCAATCAAACCTATTTTGTAAGTGTTTCACAAATCTTGGCCTTTTTTGCCTCGTCTTGCTTGGCCTTCCCGATCTCCACGAGAAGTGTCAACAGAGCCTCGCACATCTCACAAGCATCGGGCCCACTAGTATCCTTATTCCACGAAGAGTAAACCATCCATGCATGATCGAGTTTTCGGTGGGGTCTCACAACAACCGAGCCCGGTACCTCAGCATCGCGACACGTCACCAACCCGTCACTCTTCTCACCGTACCGTAGTTGAAGGTGCAGTGCAGACAATGCCATTACAGCCGAAACGGGGACCACCACTGGCACCTTTCGCCCTTTTGGAAGCTCTGCGTGAGCTATGTGGGTCATCGTGGAAATAACACCGGGCCCCACACTCGCTTCGGAGTGGAAAGAGATGAGAGGGATGTTCTCAGGAAGCTTGTGCTTCATGATGAACTCTCTACGCTTCTCATATGTCAAATCCTCGAGTGCCCGTATGTCACCCTATATTCATTTTTATTAGGTAAAAAAGATTTTCAAGAGAAGTATAAATATATAAAAGAAATTATAATGTAAGATTATGTGAAAAGCAAAGGGAATTGTGAGGAACCAAAATGCAAAAAGCCCTGGTGTCGTTAAATCTTTTTTAGCAACACGTGTGTCGTTAAGTATCCATTTAGTTTGGGACTAAATATCTCAAGTTTTTATGTGAAAATAAAAGGTTAAAAAGTACTCCAGATTAAATTATCTTTGGAGTGAAATTAATAAATAACGGAATTATTTTATACTGATTCAATATAAATTACCTAATGGACTACCTTTATGAATTTGCATATCAAAAGCTCCATGATCCTCCGGGTTTCCTTATCACCGATTTGGCCCTCACGGAGAACATCAGAAGCCAAAGGTGTCCCGCCATATGGACTCTGCACCAGTACCAATCCACCAACTTTTCCCTTCAACTCAGGCCAATAAATCGACAAAGCAGCGGCAGCATCTACCCCGCCCTTGCTGTGACCGAGAAGCATCACAGGCTTACCAGACCCCCAATATAGCTCCTCAATATAGTGCTTCAATTCCCATGCATTGTGATCCACAGATGCCTTCATAAATATTGCAAAAATTAATAAACAATAACAAAGAAATGCTAGAACTTACGTGGAAAATAACGGTAACGTTTTGGTTATTAACACTGACCTTCCCTCCATTTGTGAGTCTCTCATAGTAAGTTGATGCACATTCCAGGGGGTAAATCATTTTTTATTAAGGACAATAACAAATAAAAAACAATTATAATTATAACACATAGTAAAGCTTCTCTTTATGTTCAGATTGATCGGCATGCAAAGGAATTACTAAAAATGGTTGAAAACAAGATAAAAATTGAAAAATAACATAACACAGGGTAGGTCACGGTAATTTCCCAAAACACAACGAATGAATTCGTAAAAAAGAATCGTTAGGTCACTGTTATTATCGTTCAGAGAAATTTGAAAAGAGCAAAGTTCTTGTTTCAATATCATAATAGCAGAATTTTTCCAATTTGAGGCAATTTGCGAAGATATTTTAGTATATACCTCACTGTGAATTTTTGCAATATGGCACGCTAGACCCATCTTTGAAAAGAACCTCTTAGTGCTCACAAAATATAAGGGACCGTGATTGCTAAAAAGCCCTGACAAACCAAAATTCACAATACAGGCATAACTAAAAAAGCAGAGAAAAAAATCAATGGAAAACTGGAAAACAAAATCCAAAATTTAAGAGATTATTTATACCTGGAATTAGTAAATAAACAAATGAGTCGGGTAGTGTGTGCTCCCCATTCCTAGTAATGAAACAATCAGAATAGAAAATAAAGAACTATAGAATTGATCAGGCAATAATGTGTTAGCCAAATATTACAATAAATAAATACATATAGTCTAAACGCAAGGTCTTCCAATTCGATCACTTTCAACTCGCAGAAAAACCTGAACTATCCAGTTTTTGCGAAAGAAAAATAACTATGTTTAATGTGAAAAATCTCCCTAAACTATGGATTTTGTTGCAAATACCCCTTTGCATTGCTAAAATGTCACCAAGCTGAGATTTTTGCGAGAAAATGAATAGCTAGTTTCTTGGCATAACTACATAGTAACCCTTGACTAAAATGGTCAAACGCGTATTTAAATTCGGAAATGTACCTAATGCCTTGCAGCAATTCGTGGAATCTAGCTGAACCGTCCTCCACGGGAGCCATTCCCGGAGCACATTGCAACCATCCGATGTCATCAAAAGAACCACGCAAGGTTATCCCAACTCGAGATATAATGCTGAAGATGCCCAAACGAGAATTTACATTATACAAAAGGAAAATCTGGCAATCTGTGAATGTAACACAATTTGAAAGATGTGTGGTGTATTTAGCAAAATATAAATCATTCCTTTTACCTCTGCAATCGAGCTCGAGCACAACTTACAAATGAAAAAGAAATTCGCCAAGGGGCCAATGCTAGCCTCCAAGATAATTTCAGACCGTATAAAGGGAGCAGCAACCTACAAAAATAAGAACCAACTACAAGTTAACTAGGATAGTAATGACTCTAAAAGTAAAAACGAGCTTTTTTTTAATTTATTTACGTTGGGCTCCATTATTTATGCTAACCTAGTCTGACCTCCAAAGTTTCTATTTCTTAGCATTTGAACCCCAAAATGTCCTTTTCGATGCTTATTTAAATTTCTTGCGACATTTGGTTTGATTTTGTATCACAAGTCATTTCGGGAAGCAAAGGCCAATAAGGGAAAACTTCATGTCCTGGACTAGGATACAACAATAAATGAGAGGAAGAGTCAAAATAACCATAAAAAAAATTAGATTTTATATGAACAAACAACGTAAAAAGGTCAAATGCTAAATGTAGATAAATAAAATCCTAAACTAGTAAACTGTCACTATCACACCAATTGTTAATACCCCCTGGCGTTGCAAATAAATATTTTACTATAAGTGTTTTTCTTGAGCATCTTCAACCCTTTTTAGGGTCAAAAAGGGGGGGAATTGTGATCAAAGGGCATTTGCAGGGGTGGAGAAATGGCACATGAGGGGTTTGCGTGGAGCCTTAACAAATTCAAGTACTTAATGAATAAACCATATTAACACGGTAACTTGGTTTTAGCCAATTAGTGGAAATACACGACACGAGTCGTGAATATACAAATTGAACACGACACGGAAGACAAAAAGGCGTAATGGGGAGAGTTTGGGGTGGGAGTCATTTTGACACGAACCCGATAATGCTCGACACGAGACCGACATGCTCCGTTGCCACCACTAGGCCTTTGGAACTGATGTGATAGTTCTTTTTTTTTCGATGCAATTTGCCTATGAAAAAAAATCAATGCCAGGAAAAGAATTCATCATTCATTTAACTTGAGAGAAAATTATGGCGAAGGTTTTAGACGGGATCACAAGTAAGAATAGACAATGGGATCCCAAAGAATAATTGTATTTCGTATCACAAAAAAATGTTAATGAGAAGAATATAAATATCAATACCCTTTAAAAATGGGGTTGACATCCCGGTAAATGCAACAGCTTTCTACAATTTCAGATCTTGAATATACAGGTAATTGTTCTATGAGATGTGAGGTTCCCCTTTCACGGATCCCCAGGCTTGTACTAGCATTGCAAGTTCTTGAGGAAGATGAACTCGAAGATAATGAATGTTGACCAGGAGAAATGACCCCCAAATCTTCAACCAACCTATGGACATCTCTGAAAAGAAGTTCCTCTGCAGTAAAATTGAGTACATTGCAGAAGTTATTCAAAAAGAAATCAATGACAAATAAAATTAACATGTAAATGCTCAAAAACGATCATACAAATGAGAGGGTAAAGTGCAATATATACATATATATTAGTTGCAAAAAACATCCTTCTATCTCTTCCGGCGACACCCCCATCCTCCCACACCTTATACAATAATTTGTTGCATAAAAAACTGATTTGGACTTTGACCCCAACTTGTTCTGCTCTATTTTGATTTGGGTAAATATATAATTTAATACATATCTGATCCCTAAGCGTCATATGTACTCGGAAAGTGTCCATTAAAATCCGCAAAGTCATTTTTGGGGTGAAAGGTATGTTATTGCAAAGTTTGGTAGCCAAAGTATCATAAGTCGGGACAAACGAGGCCAAAGTGCAAATCATTCCCCCCCCCCCCCAACACACAAAGAAAAGATGATTCCAGGGGCCCATTGAGGAATTTTGCAGCATTGTCTTAGTAGCGTATGGGCTTTTTGCCGAAAGAATTATTTGGAAATTTTATGCGATAAAATTATAGTTCAGGGGTCTTGCATTATATTGTCCTGTACCTGGAAGTTAGTGTGATCAAAGTATACATTGATATGCAGAAACCAAATGAATTAGTAAACTCACCAAAAAATTGAATGAGTCGACGGTTTATATAAGAAGTCAAGGCCAAGAAATGGGAAAAAATGTCATCCATTGATGCACAGAGATCATGTGTTCTGAAGGGACATGTTGAGCCTCACATCATGACAACAAGCCTGATAAGTGGGACCTATGTTAGATCTAATACAACATGCTTAAATTTAAACAGAAACATCTATGACATAAAAGCCAGCAATGGTATTGTTATATGCAAGCGAAGCAGATTAAAATTTGGATCAAATACCAAAAAGTCCCTCAAACATTTTTTAATACACATTTAGTCCAACCCTTTTATTGCACCAAAAAGTCCCTTATTCTCTTATCTTTAAATGTCCGCGCCAGCGGCATGATAAAGCCTTTTTGGCATGGTGAAGGGTTTTTTGGTGCAAAATAAAAAGGCTTGAACTATACATGTATTAAAAGAAGTTCAAAGGATTATTTGGCATATGCCCCTTTTAAATTTTTAATGTGATTTATCAAGAAAATTAATTATCAAAGCAGCAAAAACCCAATGCACAAAATTCTCATACAAAGCATCCCCCAGAATAGAACATTAACTTCTTTAGTCACATCTGACCAGAATGAACAAAAGTAAAGACATTGATAATCTCAAGAAATTTGGGATTTTTGTGCAAGAATGGTTCTAACCTTGATAATCCTGTAAAGTTTTATTTATTTTTGTGGTGGGTGGGTGGGGTGGTGGGGGGGGGGGTACTTGGGCTCGTAAAAGAGTGTTGAGAGGTATTATGTAAACGTCTCATTGTCGGGAAAAATTTAAGGATTCAAAACTTCAATTCCAAATAAGACATTTATGTGTACTTCGGGTCGACGGTCGAGTCTTGGAAAGTACTCCGAATTTGTACTTTTATTCTCATACAGTTAATTCGGGTTTTCCTTGTTGACATAGGCAAGGAAATTTGTCCAATCACCCTGTTTTTGGTGTTCCCTTTGTGTTTCCGTCTGGTTCTTACTACCGTTTTCTTTTTTGTCGTTACGTTCCTCGCGCTGTGTGATTGGTGTGGGCATCTTTAGCAGTGCTCCAAAAAAATGGTTTTAAGTTTCTTCGTTTATTGGTTCTAGTTTTGGCTATTTCAAGGGTAATTTGGCCATCGGTCCACGTGTGTGAAGCGTATATCACTTGGGCGGGAAAAGTGTGGCAAAAAGTGAAAATGGTGCTCAAAGTGATTATAGATGATTTTTTGGCATTTGGCCTTTGATCCCAGTGTGTTATGTCATATATCACTTTGGGTGCGCAAAATGTTGCAAAAAGTAAAAATGGTTCCCAAAGTAATAATACATTAATTTTTGGCATCCAAAGTGATATTTGACATATCAAATAGGACCAAAGGCTAACTGACCATTATTTTAATAATGTCATCTAATATAATTTCCTAGTACAAAATGGGGCTCAATGATTTAAAAGGGAATAAATTCCACGTGCAATGTGGGGATCCATGGTTGAAAAAAGTAGGTTGAGGGTATGGAAAGGAATAGTGATGTCTATCCCAGTTGTTACTCAACAAAGCTTAGCACGTGAATTAAATGGAATGGACGGTAAATCTGGAATATGATGGTGAGAATGGAAACATATTGAAGGATAGTGCATGAAAATGATCCGACTTTGTATAGGTGAAAATATCATCATGTCAACATTGGAGTATCAACGCCAAAGTTGTTGAAGAAGCTATAGAAATCATACCATCAAATAGTCTCATCGATATTGTCCCTGACCCCAACTTAACCATCTATTTGGTCCAAGTTTGGTTTTTACTCATAAGTCTGAGTGATAGAAAGTAGATCCAAGTTAGATATATATGTAATGTTGATAATCTACACATGATGCGGAAGAGGAACAACTGTAATTGAGCCAACTTCCTACATCATTAAAAGTTCAACAACTAAATAACCAAATTTTAAGATATACCAACATCTTGTATCACTGTTAACTCCAAGACATTTATTAATAAAATAACTAATAATAATTATATATATATGTATACAATACTGCTCTTGTGCGGACCAGTCCGCATTTTAAGAGTGCGGACCGGACATGTGTCACCTGTCGGTGAGCCCAGAAAAGAGAGAGAGGGGCTCACCGCCAGGTGACACATGTCCGGTCCGCACTCTTAAAATGCGGACTGGTCCGCACAAGAGCAGTACAGTGTATATATATATATATATATATATATATATATATATATATATATATATATATATATAGAGAGAGAGAGAGAGAGAGAGAGGAAGGCTTACCTAGATCATGATTTATACATCACACCTAGTTATAGGTCCTAAGAAACCTTTTCTCCAAATTTTTTATTTTTCTCTTGAAATTAACCTTTTAATCAACCCATATTCAAAAAATTAGGTCAAATTATATTTTGTAGCTATTTTTAAAAAATCCACAAAAAACTGCTGGCGCAAGACCCGTATAAATAGGGTATTTTGAGCAGTTTTTTGTGAATTTTTTAAAAATCGCTACAAAATGTATTTTGACCTAATTTTTTGCACATGGGTTTATTGGGAGGCTAACATCAAGAGAAAAATAAAAAATTTGGAAAAAAATGTTTTTTAGGGCCTACAACTAGGTGTGATGTATGAATGATATATAGAGCATGATGTAGGTGAGTCTTCTCATATATATATATATATATATATATATATATATATATATATATACAGAGAGAGAGAGAGAGAGAGAGAGAGAGATGGTAAGGTTTTAAAATTTCATATTTATAATTTTAAATATAGATATTTAAAATGTTTAACAATAAAAGTAAATATATGTAATTTTAAACACTGCATATTTAATAAATTTAGAAACTACCCCATTTTATAAGAATTTGTCAAAAACTAGTTAGAAAACAAATCCTAGTCAAATCCTCAACGAATCATAAAGGACTCAACTCAAATCCGAATTTCAGAATTATTTTTTATTTCCAGTTTCTTCAAGGTTGCGAATCGGGCCGCACCCTCACCCGATTCGAATCTGTTCAAAAGAATCGGTGCTTCATAGAATTCAAGTTATGTCATCCCAAGAGGATAGATAATCTCCTACCTAAGAAGAATTTATCCCACAAGTGATGGGCTAAGACTTGCATAGAATAATTCATCCTACCTAAAATCTCATACCATCCTGCACCTATATGGGATGGCATAGAATTTTCCTCCCACCTTATCTACGTTTCAAACTGCGCTTCACAATGAGAGAGAATCCTAATATGAAATTAACCAAGAAAAAATGAGACTTATCTCTACGAGGTTCGGCATGTCGTTAATTTAAACAATTTGATTTGAGTTTTTATTAGAGGGTAAAGAGAAAATGCAGTCATTTAGAACAACTTGACTCAAGAATCAAATATTGGTTATGCAGTCAGCTAATAGTAATAGTAATTGTAATCTATTACATAGTAATGTCCCAACAAGAATTTGAGGGGTTGTTTACTTTGGGCTTTTAAGTCTAAATCTGAATAATTGGACCAAATAGAGTCTGTTTTTCAAAATTTGAAGATATTAATGGTCATCATTTAAGAGGTAAAAGAAATCTGAATTAGACTACATACACATCTCCCACATTCAGATTTAAAAAATTCAGATTAAAATAAATCAATTGCCCTCCAAACAGCCACATCCACACACACACAAGATGAACATATACATACATACATGCATACATACATACATACATACATACATACATATATATATATATATATACACACAATGGTTATGCAAAGACATTGAATAGAACAAGATAATATTAGACAGCAATCAGATTTGAAAGTAACATTCATAAAGATTTCAATTACAACAAATACCCATTTGAGAAACGCAAACAAATACCAAACAAACAAATCTAATTAAAAGAAAACTAATCACAACCCATCAAACCTGTATTTAAACAAACACACGAAGAAAAAACAAGATTGGAGTTGACTTACCCAAAATTGTAGAAATATAACTCCAAATCCAAAGGGAGACACAAACCTGCAATACCCAGAAACAGATTAGTCTTCATAAGCAAAACAGACACAATCTTATAGAAGAAGGAAAACTGTAAAAAGAAAAAGAAGATGCCCATTCCCAATAAAAAAACATGAAACTTACCGAAATGGCATTAAAAAGGTTGTATAATACTAATTTAGCCTAGGTACCCATTGAATGGGAATGGGGCCATTAACTGAACAAGATGGAACAAAGTCATCATTATCCAGTACATGTGTACTTTGGCCCACTTGGGTTATTTTATTTTAGATTCAAATCTCAAATTAAACAAATGATTATGCGAAAAATTGAATCTTTATAAAAAAAAAAAAAAATTAGTTGTATCAATATTAATACAATACTATATGTTAAACTTATGTTGATTGTGTTTGATATAAATTCGCGCCGTGTCATCTTCGTATTTAAATTATGAATTGTATTATTGTTTTTTTCATTAATTGTGTTTGACTCAGATAATCGTATCTATTTATGTCTAATCGAGTTTAAATTTTAAAAATTGTGTTTATCATGATATATCGTGTTTTAAGTGAGTTGTACTCGTATTATATAAAGAGACACAAAAAGGTTGTGTCATGTCAAACAAACCATTATCATATCGTGTTATGTCAAATCGAAACACAATCGAAAATAACTAATTAACTAAAAATAAGAAGGGAGTACAAATAATTAGTCTCATCCTTAAAGTTTATTTGGAATCGAGTCCAAGCTTATATTTGTTAAGTTGTCAATCATATTGAACAAATTATCTAAAAATGAAGTTAGGAAGACGTGATCTTGTAATATTATTTCGCGACATGGATCATCAAGGGCGGATCTAGGACTCTGCGAAAGGGTGGGCTAAAATTAATAGCGGACCTGAAAATTTTTGCCAATGGGGCTGAAGTCCCGGCCAATGTTCAGGGTTTAGGGCGATTTTTCAAGAAAAGAAATTTATTAAGTTTTTGTATTTATTTATCTATATTATTTTTTATTTTTCAGCAATTTTTAACCCTTACAAATTTTGGAGTTATTTTTCAACAATATTTTAACTTCAAGTATAAATTTTTAACTCTTATAGATTTTTTTCTCCAATTTGGGAGGGGTGGGCTACAGCCCTGGTAGGCCCACCCCTGGATCCGCCCTTGTGGATCATGTGTCAGGGTATCATTGAAAAACAATTTTAGTGAGACACGTTATGTTCAGGTGTTTACCAATAACACATGAGTACGTGTTTCAATGTCGCGAATTTGTGTTTCAAAATCTTGTTTAGCTATCATTTTTCTTTTGTAAAAAAAATAGAATACGTGAAAATGAATGATTACAATTTGAAATTTTTATTCATTCTTGAAATTTATTTGGATCCGATCCTGAATTTATATTTTTTCAATTGTCCGTTATATTAAACAAAATATGGGACACTTGTGTTCTAGGAAGATGTGATTTTAGAACACCATTTTGTTATATGAACATGTATTCGCATATCATTGAAGAACAATTTTAGTAAGACACATTGCGAGTTTTAATGTTGCGAATTT
The DNA here is from genome assembly GCA_949130495.1 of Sambucus nigra. Taxonomy (NCBI): domain Eukaryota; kingdom Viridiplantae; phylum Streptophyta; class Magnoliopsida; order Dipsacales; family Adoxaceae; genus Sambucus; species Sambucus nigra. Next base: position 88,986,847 of record OX422222.1, on the reverse strand, counting down.
GTGTTCCAAAATCTTATCTACCTATCATTTTTCTTCTCTAAAACAATAGATAGAGCGAAAATGAATGATTAGAATTGATAATTATGTGAGTATAAGATTTATGAAAACTTCAAAAGCACTCTATAGGAAATGGGGGGTTAAGTGACGTCCAAAAGATTTTGAATTTGAATTTTGACTGAAATTTTGAAATGTGCTATCCAGTCCACAAACCAAGGCCTAAAAGCAGTGATAGTGTTTGGGTAAAATGAGACAAATGGGGGGGTTTGGAAATGCACGTGTAAGGCTGGTGTTGAGTGTAAGCAGATTTTGGTGTGGGACCAAGAAAAGGCATTCAATAGATAGCATAAATTTTGGATAAAGGGCACGTGGCATGATGGGTGCTGTTTATTGTTTTGGAGTGGGCAAATGGAATTCGATCTAATCTTCTGATCTCAATGAATGTAGATCTGACACTATCGTTAAGGGAGGCTAGTGTGGTACCAATTCGTGTGGATACATCGGGATCGTATTAAGTATTAGTTCATTTTAATTCGATTCATTTAATTAATTATATTTGATGAGTAAATATTACTTGACCTATTTATTATTGTGTTTGGATTGACCCGCATAACTCATTAAGTAAAATATAAAATAATTTTTTTTTCTCTCTTAATCAATCATACCACTCATAGGCCTACAATAACTTAAATTTAATTAATTTCAACTTCTTGCAACACATAAATAATTTATTATCCAATTCTCCATGAATTTTATAGAATGCCTATCAAGATATATAAATTATCTAATATAACCTCCATAAAATATGAGTTAAACAGGTCTATTCGTGTCATTTTCGAGTTATACGTGTTTGACAGTAATCCAACCCGTTTATTATTCGTATTGGGGGGTCGTGTCCTATTCGGGTTCATGTCAAGAAATCGTCAACCCTAACCCGCTAACTTCGTATCGGGTTATCATGTCGTGTCAAAAATTGTCACCCTTAACGCTACGCATGCCCAAAAATTCAAGTAAATGAATGTGATAGTGTAAAGTGAGTTTTTAATTAAAATAATTCACATTAAAATATATTTTTAACATATATATAAAAATATTGTATTTTTTGAAATTATAGTAAGATAGAGTGACAACTCAGTTACTAGTCGCGATTTCAAAAACTGTTTAGCTGAATTATTAATTCATTAGTCTCATTATAAATCACTCTAAATTTGCTTTTAGAATCGCGATTTCACTGTTATCAAAATAGAAAATATTTTAGAAAAATATTAAAAAGAGATTAAACTATTTTAAAAAGTAAAATAAAATAAAATATTTTTACACCCTTTAAAAAGTAAATGACATTTTAAACTTTTTTAATAAATAAAAAATCTAACTATTTTTTACAAACATAAAATGTTATTTTATAAAAAGTAACAAATTGGCTATAAAAAAATAAAATGATTTTTAAATATTTACTATTAAAAACTATTTTATAACAATTTTACATAAAAAAAGTCTTAAAATAAAATTAAAAAAAATTAAATTTTGTTGAAAAGTAAATATCTATTTTAATTATTTTTAAAAGTAAGAAAATGTTTTATAAAAAGTACATCAATTTTATAAATAAGATAAAAAACATTCCAAAAAAATAAAATTAAATCGTTTTTAAACCGTTTTAAAAAAAACGTTTTTACAGTTTAAAAAAAATAAGTTTATAAAAAGCAAAAATTTATTTCAGAAAAAAATATAGATTTTTTACCTAAATAAATGATTTAATTTTTTCGACATTTCTTATTACAATAAATTTTAAAAAAAAATCATCTTTAAAAATCTAAAACTAATTGCGCTAAATTTTATAAAGCAATTTTTTTTTTGTAAAAACACCTTTGTAAAATTTTAAAAAATATACTTTTACAGTAAAATAGTTAAAAATTCATTTTATTTTTTATAAAATAAATTCTTATTTTTTATGAAGTAATATTATATTTGTAAAATAGTAAAAAAAAAATTAAAATAGTTAAAGCAATAATTTACTTTGTAAAAGAGTTAAAACCTTTTTTTAAAACAGTTAAGAAAATAATTATGGCAACGAAAATGTTAAAATCCTTTTAGTTTTGATACGATATTTTCTTACTTTTTATAAATAATTTTCATTTTGTAAAAAATAGTAAAAAGCCCTTAGTTGGAATATTATATAGGAATAATGTGTCAATTTAGTAATCAAAAATATGATTTATTTTCTGCTCATTGATAAAATAAATGGTTTTGTTTCAAATACAAGTCTCTTAGTTCCCCATTTTCTTTATCCGGGGGGCCGATGTCAACTAAGGAATGGAACACAGACAAGGATTTTGGGCTTTTAAGGGTTCCAAACCTAATCTATAATATAAGTTTGTTGTTATTTACAATAATTAAACGAATTATTTGCTTTTTCAAAAGTGTTAAAAACGTTTTTATTTTAGTTTATTTTAAAACCTTTTTAGTACATACAAAATAGTTTTTAACAGTAAATATTTAAAAAATGCTTTATTTTTTTATAAAACCATTTCTTACTTTTTATAAAATAACTTTTACGTTTGTAAAAATAATTAATTTTTATGTTATTTAAAATATTATTATTTACTTTTTAAAAGAATGTCAATAATTTTTATCTTATTTAACTTTTTAAAATAGTTTAAGCAATTTTTATTTTTTTTAATATTTTTTTTTACTATGGTAACAGTGAAATCGCGGTTACCAACAACGAATTCAGTTTGATTAATGATGGGGTTGATTAATTAACGACTCAGCTAAGTACTTTGTGAAATCGTGGTTGGTAACTGAGTTTTCACCCTACAAACTCGATTACCACTCAGTTACCAACCACGATGTTAAGAGGTGTACTATTTTTATAAATACGTTTTTCAGTGCATTACTTTAAAAAAAATTGTACCTAGCCCCCTTTAATTATCTGGAATTTATGGATGAACCCCCTAGAAAAAAATACCCTACAAACTCACCCCCTTAACTATCAATTCGTTGCAATTAACAACAAAAACCAAGTTCCCTCCATTTTTATGTTAAAAATGGATTAAAATACCGCTGAAAAAAAAAAAGAACAGACAAAAAACAAATTAAACACACACACACCATTCAAACTCCAACCGTTCTCTCTCCTCACGAACCATCTCCACCTCTCATCCCTCCTCACCCTACCATCTCCCCCTCCCCCTCCCACAACGATGTGACACCCCGCTCAATAAAATACCAGGTGATCAGTCATATACCAAATTAAACAGTAATCTCATTTGGTTCATTTTTAGCATCATTGTCGTTAATTCATTAATTACTAACCACCTAGTCTTTCATTAAGCTGATATCAAATTTTATCTGTATTAATCCAACCCAAACAATATACTAGAATATCACATAATCCAATACCAGAACGAAACTAAAAACATGCCACAAGGTAAGTACAAAAGTCTGTCTAACAACGTCGACTACAAACCATCCACAAAGTGCAAGTGTAAAAGAGTACTAATACATGTCAAGTCTGAATATAGAGGTCCAAGCCCAAAAGTACAACTGAAGATATCCCTATCTAAAGATAGAATTAAACGTGTGTCTACTCAAAGAAACCACAGCAATCCATATAAGTTGCAGCTGCGTACCCTGCAGGAAGGAATCAGGTCTGGCGCCTCTATGGGAGGACACCTAAAAGGTTTTTGAAAATATTTTATAGCAAGGGTTAGAACCCATAACATTTAAAAATATTTAGCAAGTGAATTTAAATGCAAGAAGTAAATATGCAAATGCTCTTCATATTTAAATTAGTGCCGCGCACTCTCTTGAGTTTACCTCACCCCTCAACTAATGTGCACACCTAACGAATTATACATAATACACCTATCCCCTCTCCTCGTAACTAGCATTGTCCCCAAATACTATACTAATTACTCCATTATTACACCCCAAGAGAGTATAATACATGTCTTGATGATTTATTATTCGCATTAACTTTCGTGGATCATAAATTCTCACTCTAATTCATATAACATTCCCACAAGTTATATTATCTATACATTTCACGCTATGTATATATATAAATTCCCATATATAATTTTGCACTATATATACATATTATATCTCAACATTCACACACATGTCGGATATACAATGCTATCACCGAACGCATAGGAGGCGGCTATAGTTCTCGCCGAAAGTGTCCACTCCATACCATAACGGTCCCACCCCTAAGTCACAAACGCTATGGCCTGGGGACTATACTCGCCCTGCTCCTCAAGTCACGAGATTCACCCACATCGCGCAACCTCCTATTATAGCATTAATATTGGTATGACTTTACTATATATATTATTCACACAAATATATATATAAATCATATATGTACTACACATCAACATATATATAGAAATCCAGGCTATTGGAGTATTAAACTCATACACAAGCCTAAAATATTTTAAGTCTATGTTCCGACTTCATTTTAATTGATTACACATTAATTCCCATTCTCTTGGTGTAACCCCTTTCAAGTATACCCGGACTTCCTATCTCTCAGCCCGAAAAATCAAGATTCCCAATTCAATGTCCAATTTCATCCAATTAAGTTTACCCCACTTAATTAACAAGGTTTCAATCACTAAATCATAAACCTTAATCTCTCCAATTTAATTTATCCTCTAATTAATCCAAGGGTAATTAGTCGCACCTATCAATCTAGGCAATCTTCAATGGAATAACCAATATTTCTTAAAATTTACCCCACGAATCTGCCCAGATTTTTAAAATACCGTTTTGGGACATTTTGGAGCCGTTTTTGGAGAAAACGTATCAGAGAACAAAAGTTAGAAAATGTGATTTTCTACCGGGCTACGAGGACAAAATTGCCATTAGAGTAGTAAATACCTCAATTCTATACAGATTTATTCGTCAAAACTTTTCAAGATTTATCCTAAATCCATTCTTTTGTCATCACAAATCTAGCGCTAACAATTTCATCAATTCAATCATCAATTTCATCGATTCTCAAAACCCCTACAAATTTATAACTCTCATTAAAAGGAAATCCCCAATTTACTCAAGAACAAACCCTAGAATTCAATTGGATTCCACCTCTCCATATAATCTATTACATCTCATATATAAACTAGAGCTACACCATATTCGAGTGTTTCATTTACGAGTGTACTCTCGATAAGGATTGAGTCAAAGCGTAATTTTGATAGAAATCTTGGTTGTTTAGCTTTGGGGCCTTGTTTTGACTCATTATTCGTAAAACACTCATGCTCACGGATTTCAACCATATAAAATGACTTCATGATTAATATAACTTGTGAACTTTGATGCTAAGACAAGTTTAATTTCTAGCTGATTAATGTGCTTGGAAATTATGTTGAGTGCTCATATAATGAGAATTCAGAGTAAAATATTGAGGATATTTCACGAGACTTCACTCATCCTCTAGGGGAACCTAAGAATTTAAAAGGGGGGTTGTAAACGCTAAATGTAATAAAGAGGCCCATGAAAGTGGCACTTTATTTTTTATTTTACCTTTTCTTATAGTAAGGTATTAAGTCCTCTCTCTGATTTTCTTGTGATCACTTCATATGCTAGGGCTTAGCATGTGCTAGTTTTTTTTTTTTTTTTTTTTTGGGGGGGGGGGGGGGGGGGGGGGGTTGGGTTGGGTTGGGGGGGGGGGGTGATTAGTGCCCAATATTCCACATATATAGTGATATATATGAGCAATACATCTTCCCCGAGTCCTTAATTTTTGCCTGTTTGGATATTTTTATGTGCATATATTTTATTTGAATGTTATATATTATCTGATTTTAAATGTATACTTTTGTAGGGTCAAGGAAGCATTGCACAAGTGAAGCGAAGCTCATTTCTCACAAAAGTTATGTCCCAACTTTAAAAGAGGATGTTGTGTAATTGTAAAATCTTAAAAATTAATGCTTATAATTCCCTCTATAAAATTTGATAATTGAATAACATAATGTTGTGTAATTGTAAAATCTTAAAAAATAGTAATTTTAATTAGAAGTTGATAAATTATTTTATTAAGGAATTTGATAAATTCACATATAAATCTTAACTATATATGTAATTTTCAATAGTGTAAACCTTTAAGCGGAATTATTAGTTTGATTTGAGAAATTTGGTAAGTGTAGCGTCATTCTTATACTAGCCTTGAATTTAGATTTGTGTTTTATGTAGAAATTGGTGAATTTAAAAATATTGATCAATTATGTGGTATTAGGAAATTTCACAAATACTTTCTTATTGTCCAAGTATGTAGAGTGTCCACACATTTGTATATTGGAATTTGTTTAAACTAAATTCCCCTTTCCAGGATATAAAACCTTACACTTAAAGTGTATTAAAGTTCAATCGTGAAATCCATGATTCCCTATTGTTTTATAATTATGAAAGATTATTGTATTGAAAGAATTATGGAATGATGGATAACCCTCAATGAAAATTGTAATGCCTTGAGATTTAATATATATGATCTACACCTCTCCTTTTCCCTTCGATAGGATAAACACATTTTGAAGAATTAATAGAAGTAGAATGTCGAAGAATAAGAATTGAAAAGTAAACGTCATTAAATAATTTAGTGACGTTGGATGCTAATTAGTTTTGATGAGACGCGAGGCTATATATATATATATATATATATATATATATATATATATAGAGAGAGAGAGAGAGAGAGAGGGACAGACTCATGTGTACATTAAAGTTTGCACATTGTTGATGTAAAAAACTAGATTACTCTAATTATTTAATCACAGATAAATAAATAAGACAAAAGATTTTAAAGTGGTTCAGCCTTATATGAATGGCCTACATCCACTGTTCTGTTATTGCTGAATGTTTGGGAATTCTCGATTACAAGTGCTATCAAGAAATTCTGGTCCCCCTGAATGAGGGTGATACAAGGTATTTATAGCCCTTTAGGCTGTACATGAAAGGGTGCTACATTAAATGATACACATATGAAAGGGTAATTCACTTAATGTTCTTCAAACGTGCGCGTCAAGATGATAAGCATTCAATGAATAGTTGAACTGTTGATTATCTGGCAATTAATGCTGTGGTCGAGATGCAGCTCGAACCGCCTTAGTTGCTCGTCGTTCAAGAGTACCTCGGAGCATTGGAGTTCCTCGGAAGACTGGCGTTCCTCGGAGTATACTTGTTGCTCGGAGTGAGTATGTTGGCCGGGGAAATAATCTTCATCGTTGCTATTGTGCCACGTAGATTGACACGTGTCTTCTTATTATTCATCCATATCAGCATACTAATTTTGGTATCAACAGAAGCCCCCAATGTTTCATATTTCGAACTTTGAGGAGTATGGAACGTTCTTTCTCGATATATGGCAATATTAAATGACCCTCCTGGGTTTTAGGAACTTTTTCTTCGTATTTAAATTTCCTTCCAAATTCGCAGAATCCGCCTTTTTGTATTTTTAAAAGATCTTCGATCTTTGTGCATTTTTTGTCCTTTTAGCCGCCGGTAGCGTAATAGTTTCCTTTCTGTAATCATTTCTTTCGCCGTTTCCCAAGGCAAGGTATTTAAACTTCAGAGGCAATCCCATCGTCTTCTACCTTTTCAATTTCTGCTTTCGAGTTTTCTAAAGCTTTTCTCTCTCTTGTGCGTTCATTTCCTCCTTCGTTTGTTTGTCAGCAGATCTCCTTTTTTTCTGTAAGATTTTCTTCCTTCTTCTTCATTTCTTTTTATTCACCATGGTTTATATTATCGAATCTCTTGAGAAGTTCCGCTCTGACTTCTCTATTCCTTCTTGGGTAACTTTGGAGGTTCTTTCTGAGCCTTCAAGTTATTTTGATTTGGCTGAGGGACACTGGTTCCCTAGCCTATTTATTGCTGAATGTGGATTTTCTTTTCCACCAAATCCGTTGTGTTTAGAGTTCTGTCAGTACTTCGATGTTGTCCCTGCAAAAATAGCCCCCAACACATGGAGAATAGTTAATGGGGTATATAGGTTAAATCAAACTCATGGAACGCGTATAGGAATTCCTGAGATTATGTACTGTTACAGATGGGCTGTTTTAGACAATGTTTTTTATTTAAAAACTAGGTTTTTGAATAGGGCCTTAGTAGTCAACCTCCCTGATGCCAACAGGGATTATTTTGAACACGGGGTAGTTATAAAAAATTGGCAACATGCCCCTTTGGTTGGAGATACAGTATATGAGGGTCCCAGATGCCCCCCATATGGCAATGGCATAGGTCGTTTTCATCTTATTTTGTTTTTGAAATTATGATTTCACTGTATTTGATAAAATGTATGACTGATATTTCAATATGTTCTTGTTTGCAGTTGACAGCAAGAGAAAAACTCCAAAAGAGTCAGAAGTTAATATAAAGCAATTGAAACATATCTAGAGTTTGCATCAGAGGGTTGCAGACGAGCACATCAGGTCTGCTTCATATTTGTTGCAGTACAGGAGCTACACATCATCCTTTACTGCTCGTCCTGTGGTCAGCATTAGTGACCCATTGCCAGCTTCCGAGGAATCTTCACCAGAATCTCACATTCCTCTAAGTCAGAAGATGGGCAAGAGAAGAGTTCCTGCTATCTTCGAGGAGACTTCCTCTGCCGGGGATGGAAAGAGGAACAAGGCTGAAGTCCCAAAGGGGACCAAGAAAATTGATGTTGTTCCTTCTGTTGCTGTTCAGAAGGCTGCCGAGAAGCCTCCAATGGCTCCGAGCAAGAGAAGTACTTCTGTGGAAGTGGTCACTATTTTCCCCACCAAAGGTTCTTTGGCTGAAACTGCTGAAGTTCCACTGAGGAGATTGAAGAAATCCTCCTCGGTCAGTTTTTCTGAAGCCATTCCCCAGCTCCAAACTAGTGGAGCTGGTGTTCCAACCATCATTCCCCCGAGCTCTGCAATGAGCTCGGTAAAGACTTGGATTATTCCTGAAGTCCAAGGCATCGAGGAAAACATGCCTAGGGATATGCTGACATCCCTGGCTACTCGTCACATTACTTCAGTAAGTTTCTTTTTATCTTGAATTTTTCCTTCTATCAATATATGTATCTCGGCACTAACTCATCACTACATTCTTTTTTCAGCTGGTGAGTTGTTTTAACACCATTGTGAAGAAAGATGAAGCGCTCAAGGCTTCAAGCTCCTCGTCAGGAGTAGAGGATGCATTCCAGGGTTTGGCCCAATCTTTGAAGGAATCCCGTCAGAAGTATGACGAGGATAAAGGTGAATGGGAGAAGAAATTGGCTGCATCTGAAACAGAGAAGGTGCAGTTGGGAAACAAAGTGAAGGACTTGGAGAGGGAGAACAAGAAATACTCCGAGAAGCTCACTACTTTCGGGGAGCTTGAAAATAAGCTGAAATCAGCTGAAGAAGAGCTGACACTTCTGCGCGAAGCAAATCGTCAGAAGGAGGAGTTGGAGGCCAAGCTGAAAGCCTCCGAGGATCTTCTATCCGAGAAGCTCTCCTCGGAGAAGATGAAGAGAAAAACAGCTGTGAAGAAATCCTTTCGAACTGGTTGGGATAAAGGATGGGATAGGCGGGTAGCAGCAATGATGACCCAGGTGAATTATGGAAGTTTGAAATACTTCCATGATGGTTGGGTTGCTGCCTTGCAGGAATTGAAGGTGAGCGAGGACTCCGAGCTATTTCAATAACATCTCCCTGGTCCTCCTCCAGTTATTGAAGACGAAGATGAAGACGAAGCTGCATCTGAAGAATCTTTAATGATTGTGGGTGATCAAATCCTTTCTCCTCAACCCAACCAGACATCTGCTGAGGAGATTTCTTCTTTGCCTGCTTCTCTTGAACAAATCCCAACTTCAGCCGATCAAATCAGTGTTCCCACCGAGCAACCAAGCTCCTCGTCCCAGCGTCCCGAGAAAGTCTTGGGAGATAAGGAAAAGGTGTGAAGTTGTTCGGTACTATCTTTCTATTTTTCTTCTTACTTGTACTTTGTATCTCAGATCTTTGTAACTTTGCCTTATGATCTAATAAAATCTCCTCTTTTTGTTCCTCTACATTGTTGATGCTCTGTTTGCTTTTCTTATTAACTCTTGCCTTCTCTCCTTTATTAGTTTATGGCTAGAATGGAATTGATATCTACCCATGATACAAAGCTGATGCAGCAATGCCATGAATATTATAAGGCTGGTCACACAGACTTGAGTGTATCAAAAATTGCTGACATCCTTGGTCATGATGCTTCAGAGCAAGCAGTTGAGGCTTATCAGTACCTGAAGGATTTACTTGATCGAGCTGTTGCCAATAATGTGGCATACTATGAATTGATCGAGGAGCTTCATTGTACCCTAGAAGATCTTCAAAATCAACACAATGAATCAACTGCCCTGTTGCACGAGGAGTATGAGAATAGATATAAACAGCTTTCTTCCGAGACAGGCCACAAAAAGATCATTGCTGGGTACGATGTCAGGGAGAGAACCCTAAAAGGTGAAGTTGAGGCCTGCAGACAGATCGCCGAGCTGCTGGAACAAGAGAACAACAATTTGCAGAAAGAGTTGGCACAGTATAAGTCTGCAGCTTCCTCTTCCACTGCCTTGGTACCAGTCTCCGATGAAGGGTTCTCATTCTTAGAGGTTGAGAATGCCAAATTAAGGCAAGAATTGGATACCTTAAGAAGGTCTGGTATTTCTGCTACTGCTCGGGGATGAGGAAGAGGTTCTCGACCTGCTCGGGGAGGATCAAGGGCTCGTAGTCGTAATGTTGAAGAAGCTCGTACTCAATCAACGTTGGAAACTCAAGCGTTCCAATTGAATGTGAAAGATCGGGCTTTGTCTGAAATGTCCAAGAAAATCCTAACTCTGGAGGATCAACTTGCATCGACCCAATCTGTTCTGGATAATAAGGATGTCCTTGCCAAGAACTTTCATGAGCAGTTAGAGAAATTAACTTTCCAATTCCACAAACAACCTCGTGAGTTCTGGATGGCAGGCTACAATGAAGCCCTTTATCACTTGGATGCTCGCATTGAAAATGCCAATAATGAAGGTTATAAGCAGGGATGGTTGAACGCCCTGGGTGTATTAAAATTGGAGCAAGGGCATTATTTATGGGATTATCATACTTCTGGGCTATTAGACTTGCCTGTGCCACCTTCTAATTGGACATGGAATGGATCCCAGCTCGTTCCATTCCTCAGAGCTTAATTGCAAAATACCTCGGCGACTATAATCTTCATTCACAAATCGAGGTATCTCGTCCCGAGCATCTACTGGATACACCTTCTGTGATGAACGTCAGAATGCTCAGAGATATTAACTTCATTAATTCTCCTCTTTGCCTGGAAGATCCTCCTGCTGGCGAGGAGCTTGTTTCAAAAGCTAAGGGAAAGAAACCAATAGAGTAGGAATCTCAATGTAATAGTTAGCACATATGTAATTTGTAATTCGTTTTGAATTTTAATGAAAGACTTTCATTTTTTGTTTGCAAATATGTATTGCTATTGTTTTGTACTTGTCTAACACTTTTATATTTGTGATTGCATAACAATTCTTTGTGGTTCATCGACCAATCTAGTAATAAAAGATTACAAGTATCAAAAATGTTGCTCGATCACTTAATAACAAAGTAATGAGTATAAAAAATGTTTAAAATTTTTCCAACCAACCAAGGTTGTTAAATTGTGCTCGTCGACCAATTATAATTAGTGAGAGTTTTATCCCCGACTAACCATACTTGGAATTTTTTTTCATAAAATGTGTCCGACCAACCAAGGTCGATCATCTTATCCTCGTCGATCAAATACAGTTAGTGGATTTTTATCCCCGACCAACCATACTTGGTTCAGTTTGGAATATTTTGTATTTTCTAGAATAGTTTTACCTTCCGACCAACATAAGTTGGCATATTTTGTTTCTTAACCAGTCGAAATTGGCATTTTTAAGAATGTTGTTCTTGCCCTTTTACCAACCGGAGTTGGTCATGGGTTTGAACTATCATGTCCACTAGTTATTTTACCAACCGGAGTTGATCACGCTAGTGTATGCCTCCTAACCAAAGGAGTATAGTTTGTAATCGCTATTTTACCAACCGAAGTTGATCACGCTCGAACTATCTACTAGTTATTTTACCAACCGGAGTTGGTCACGCTAGTGTATGCCTCATAACCAAAGGAGTATAGTTTGTTCTCTCTATTTTACCAACCGAAGTTGATCACGCTCGAACTATCTACTAGTTATTTTACCAACCGGAGTTGGTCACGCTAGTGTATGCCTCCTAACCAAAGGAGTAAAGTTTGTTCTCGCCCTTTTACCAACCGGAGTTTGTCGTGGGTTTGAACTATCGTCTTCTTTTTTCTGTCGAGCAGCGTAGTGTACAACACTAGTATTCCCCGAAAAACTTTCAAACAAAGGAGAGAAAAATGGTGAAACATCATCGTTTTATTCATATTGATGGACCTGCTGTACATTTTACATCACTGATAATACTTGCGAAGGTGTTCAGCATTCCAAGCATTCTTGAATTCCTCTCCTTCTAGAGTTGCTATTCGGTAAGTTCCTGGTCGAACAACTTCTGTAACTCGGTAAGGTCCATGCCAATTTGCTTCTAATTTATTGTGCTTCTGAATGACCTTCTTTAGCACGTAATATCCTTCCTTTAAATCGCATTTCTTCACCCTCTTGTTGTAGAACAAAGTTGTTCGTTGTTGATATGCAGCATTCCTAATGGCTGCTTCTTCTCTAACCTCCTCGAGCATGTTCAAATCTAATCTTCTCATCAAATCACTGATTGGGGAATTGATATGCAGCATTCCTAATGGCTGCTTCTTCTCTAACCTCCTCGAGCATGTTCAAATCTAATCTTCTCATCAAATCACTGACTGGGGAATTGAAATTCATCACTCTGTGTGTTGGTAGACCCAACTCGGCAGGTATTACAGCCTCACTTCCAAATGCCAGCATATATGGGGACTCTCCAGTTGCTGCTCGGGGAGTTGTTCGGTAAGCCCACAATACTGACTGTAGCTCATTAATCCAATTTTCTTTAGCCTCATTTAACCTCTTCTTCAAACTATTTAATAATATTATGTTCGTCACTTCAGTCTGTCCATTGCTTTGAGGATGGCCTGGTGCTGAATGAACCTTCAAAATGTTTGACTGATGACAATAGGCGGCAAACTCCTCGTTATCGAATTGTGTTCCATGGTCTGTAATGAAGGCATGAGGGAGACCATATCGACAGATGATGTTCTTCCAAACGAATTGGTACACCTTCTCGTACGTCATATCAATCAGAGGCTCAGCTTCTACCTATTTAGTAAAATAATCCACTGCGACGATGAGGTACTTGAATCTTCCTCGGGTTGTTGGCAGTGGTCCAACCAGATCAATTCCCCACATGGCAAATGGCCAAGGGGAAGTTATGGGTGTCAATAATGCTTGTGGAGTTCGTCGGATGGAGGAAAAACGTTGGCACTTGTCACACTTCTTGGCATAGGCTATACAATCAGCTCTCATCGTTGGCCAGTAGTATCCTTGCGTCATCACCCTTTGTAAAAGTGTTCGTCCTGCTACATGGGCTCCACAGGACCCTTCATGGATTTCTTCAATCAATTCTTTCACCTCGGAGGGATGTAAACATCTTTGCAAGCCTGCCAAAATTCCTCGTCTATACAAAACACCATTAGTTAGTACATACCGAGCAGCTTTAAACTTCAATTTCTTGGCAGCGATCTTGTCCTCCGGTAATTCTCCTTCCTCGACATATGCCCTGATGGGATCCATCCAAGATGGTCCTAAATCAAGGGAAATAACATTCATCGTCAAGCTTTCATCTATGCTTCGACTTTCTAACACCTCAATTGGTATCGTTCTTCGCAAGTCGGTACGAGTAGCTGATGCTAGTCGGGCCAGTGCATCTGCTTGTGCATTCTCCATTCTTGGTATTCTGATTAACTGAATGACATCAAATTCTGCCAATAACTCCATCGCCTTTGCATGATATTTGACCATTAGTTCTCCTTTAACTGCATACGTTCCCATTATCTGATTCACAATTAATTGGGAATCACTGAATACCATCACTTGTTGTGCTTCCATAATCTTTGCTAAATTAAGACCTGCTATTAAGGCTTCATACTCAGCCTCATTATTGGAAGCTTTGAATTGGAATCGTAAGGCATATTCCACGTCAATCTCGTCTGGGGTGTTCAAAATAATCCCTGCTCCACAACCTGTTGTACAAGATGACCCGTCTATATACAATCTCCACGTAGGTAACTCGTCTTCAAAATTCTTATCTGACAACGTTCCTCGATGAAATATTTGTTGTTTTGTTTCATCCTCCCCTAATATCTTTCGCTCCTCGTCGACCATCTCTTCTCGCCCTTTTACCAACCGTAGTTGGTCTGGGTTTGAATTTGATGATCTTTCTACATCCACAAGCCCTTTTACCAACCGGAGTTGGTCTGGACTCATGTCTGTTGATCCTGTAACATCCACAGGTTGGTCAGCGAGCAACTTTTGTTCCTCGGGGGTATCAGGATATGTAAAATCGGCTATAAAGTCTGCTACAGCTTGCCCTTGTAAGTATGATCTGGGCTCATACAAAATATCATATTCACCGAGCTCTATTGCCCAGTACATCAGTCTCCCTGACTTTTCTGGCTTATGAAGGGCTTGTCTTAATGGCATGTCAGTATACACGATAATGGTATGGGCCTGGAAATATGGCCTCATTCTTCTACTTGCTTCAATTAATGCCAATGCCAATTTTTCCAACTTTGGGTACCTGATCTCTGCACCTCGGAAAGCCTTACTTGTGTAATAAATTGGCTTCTGGACTCCATTCTCCAATCTGATCAATGCCGAGCTAATCGCATTTTCTGATACTGCCAGGTATAAGTACAACTTTTCTCCCATCACTGGTCTGGACAACAATGGAGGTGTTCCTAGATATTTCTTCAAGTCTTGAAAGGATTTTTCACATTCATCATTCCACTCGAAAGTTTTTTGGAGTGTTTTGAAGAACGGAAGGAACCTATCAGTTGCTCTTGATACAAATCTATTGAGCGCTGCAACTCGTCCTGTAAGACTCTGCACTTCTTTCTTCGTCGTTGGAGATCGCAACCCTAAAAGAGCTTTGATCTTTGCTGGATTTGCCTCAATGACTCACTGGTTGACGATGTACCCGAGGAACATTCCTTCTCGTACTCCAAAGGTGCACTTCGTCGGATTGAGCTTCATCTGGTATTTATCCAGTTGATCAAAGGTCTGACCTAAGTCAACTAGATGCTCAGCAACTTTCCTGCTCTTTGTCAGCATATCGTCGACATAGACTTCCATGTTGCAACTGATTTGTTCGGCGAAAACCTTGTTCATCAGCCGCTGGTATGTCGCTCCTGCATTTTTCAAACCAAAAGGCATAACATTATAACAATAAGTTCCCCTAGGGGTAATAAAAGAAGTGCTTTCCCTGTCTTCAGGTTTCATTTTGATCTGGTTATAACCAGAGTAAGCATCCATGAAGCTGAGCAGCTCGTGCCCCAAGGTAGCATCCACTAGTTGGTCAATTCTGGCAATGGGAAGTGATCCTTTGGGCAGGCCTTGTTGAGATCAGTGAAATCAACACACATTCTCCATTTATTGTTTTTCTTCTTTACCATCACCACATTTGCCAACCAGTCCGGATACTTCACATCTTCAATGAATTGGGTTTTCTGGAGCTTGTCGACCTCCTCTTGAATAGCTTGATTCTTCTCGGGGCTAAATACCCTTCTTCTCTGCTTTACAGGCTTGATCTCCTTATTCACATTGAGCTCATGACACAAGAACTGTGGATCTATTCCTGGCATGTCTTCATGACTCCACACAAAAGTTTTCTTTCTGTTTCTCAAGAAAGTTATCAACTCCTATTTTATTGAAGCATCCAACGATGAACCTATCTGGGTTACTCGTTCAGGGTGTTCGTCGTCCAGAATAACATTTTCTGTAGATTCTACCACCTGTCCTTTTACAAGTTGGGATTCATCTCTTGGATCAAGTGTTTCAATTTCCGTACTTTCATCCACCTGGTAAGTAGTAGTCTTTTTCCTTGATTCATCAAGCTCCTCTTGCTCGGCAGATGAATAATAGCATTCTCGAGCTACTTTTTGATCACCTTTCACCACTCCCACTCCGAAATTTGTTGGGAATTTTAAACATTGATGTACTGTAGATGGGACTGCTTCGAACTTCTTCAAACCAACTCTTCCCATGATGATGTTGTAGGCTGACTGCACATTCTTATCCATCACAAAGAAGCGTATTCTCTCTATTCGACAAGAAGGCCAAGTTCCAATGAATATATCCAACTTAATCGTCCCAAGTGGAAAAACTTTCTCGCCAGCGAAACCCAGAGGAGGTCTGTGATAAGGCTCCAATTGAGATAACTTTAAATTTAAACTGTCAAAGCACGAATAGTACATGATGTCTGCCGAACTGCCATTGTCTACCAGCACCCTTGAAATCACTACTTCTTTCATCCTCATTTTGATCACCAAAGGGTCGTCGTGAGGGTAAAGAACACCTGCCAGGTCATTTTTTAAAAAGCCAATAACCAGCTTCTCTTTGTTTACCTTCCTCGGAAGATCCTCCTCGGCCAAATTTATTCGCTGAATATACGAGCAAGCTTGTGCCTCTCCGAGGTAAGCTTTTCTTTCTGCAGTAAGATCTCCTCCTCCTGCATCTCCTCCTGTAATAACATTACAATCAAATGACCCAAAACGTATGGAAAATACCTCTCGTTCTGGCTGCATTGGTTTCTTGGGAAGATCGGGGTCATCCTCGGCATCATCTTCATGACCTCTCTTCTTGTTCTCCTCTGCTCGACGAGGAGATCTAGATCTCTCTCCAGTTCGATCATTATTTCTTCTTTCACCTCCCTGATCAACATATTTTGCTAGCTTTCCTCTTCGGATGAGTGTTTCAATCTCGTTCTGAAGAGCTATGCAATTTTTAGTCATATGGCCATGATCTTTGTGGAACTCGCAATATTTGTCCCTGTTCCTCGCATCAGGATCTGACCTCAGTTTCTTCGGCCACTTTACTTCCTCTCTATTCTTGATTTCTTCCAAAACATGATTAATACCCATTTTCAAGGGAGTATAATTATCGAATTTCTTTAGGACTTCCCATGATGACTTATTATTTCTGGAACGCTTGTCACCGCCATTGCCCTTATGCTCTTTATTTTTAGACTTGTCGACGTACACCTTGGTGTCTTTATCTATATTCTTCTTTGCAGCCATAGCTTCCTCGGCATTCATGATTTTGGCCGCTTTTGCCATCAACTCTGGCATAGTTTTAGATGGATCTTTCGCCAAGGTGTAATACAACTTATTAGGCAACAATCCACTCATCAAGGCGGTGATTGCTGTCTTCTCCTCGTAATCTATAACTTCCAGCTTCTCGTTATTGAAACGAGTTATGTAATCTCTAGTACTCTCACCAGATTTTTGTCTAACACTTAACATGTGTGCTACTCATTTTACTGGCTTTGCTCCGAAACAGAAATTGCCGATGAACAACTCGGCCAACTGAAAGAAAGTTAAAATCTTACCCCGAGGAAGATTATTGTACCATATCTGGGCAGCTCCAGTAAGAGTTCCTGAAAACGCTCTGCATCTCATCTCGTCGGGGACAGCATAGATATCGGCGGCAGCTTGATATTGCTCTATATGAAGGACAGGATCTGTCTTTCCATCATATTTGGGGGTCACTACTGGTGCTTTAAACTTTAACCGACAGGATCTGTCTTTCCATCATATGTAGGAAAATTAACAATGGCCTGGACAAAAGGTGTCCCTTGAACAAAAGTTCGTTGTAGGGGATTCTTCGCCTTAGCCATTTCTCCCAATCTATCCTCCAACCGCTGAAGGGATCCTTTCCACGCTTCATTTCCTTCCTCGGGCCTATTAGTTCGAGCAATAGATCGTTCTGAAGTAGCCTCTTGAGATCTATCTTGACGATCAACTGGTCGTGATTGTGCTGATTCTTCTCTTAGATCTGATGGTTGTCGAAAACTCCTTGACATGGTCTTAGGTGGACTCCTATTCCTCCTAGGGCCTAATCGACTGAAAGGAGATACCCTACTCAGTCTTTCTAAGGCACTGGGTCTTTCTGGAGAGAGAGTGATACGTTGATCAGTATCTGTAGCCCTTATTGACGAAGTTCGCCCAGGTTGATAAGAGAAATCATCAGACTCCTCATTACGATATGACTCAGTACATCTGGATCGTGAAGAAAGTAAATAACTTTGCCTCTGACCACTTCGCTGTCCTGAACGTGCAGGTGCACCGCCATGAAGGGTTTGTATGAGTTGCCTCATTGTGTCTTGCATGGCGGTTTGTCCTTGAGCCAGATTCGTCATAATCCCGGCCAGATCTGGAGGTGCATAGGGATTTGGAGGATTTCCAGCATTTCCAGCGTTTCGATTGCTAGATTCTGGATTATCCGCCATTGATGATGAATGATTTTTGGTGAAAAATGATAATAACAATCGTTTCCCACAGACGGCGCCAATCTGTTGATGTAAAAAACTAGATTACTCTAATTATTTAATCACAGATAAATAAATAAGACAAAAGATTTTAAAGTGGTTCAGCCTTATATGAATGGTCTACGTCTACTGTTCTGTTATTGCTGAGTGTTTGGGAATTCTCGATTACAAGTGCTATCAAGAAATTCTGGTCCCCCTGAATGAGGGTGACACAAGGTATTTATAGCCCTTTAGGCTGTACATGAAAGGGTGCTACATTAAATGATACACATATGAAAGGGTAATTCACTTAATGTTCTTCAAACGTGCGCGTCAAGATGATAAGCATTCAATGAATAGTTGAACTGTTGATTATCTGGCAATTAATGCTGTGGTCGAGATGCAGCTCGAACCGCCTTAGTTGCTCATCGTCCAAGAGTACCTCGGAGCATTGGAGTTCCTCGGAAGACTGGCGTTCCTCGGAGTATACTTGTTGGTCGGAGTGAGTATGTTGGTCGGGGAAACAATCTTCCTCGTTGCTATTGTGCCACGTAGATTGACACGTGTCTTCTTATTATTCGTCCATATCAGCATACTAATTTTGGTATCAACACACATCATTTTTTTTAAATAGCAAAAAAAAAAATTGACCTGATTTTTTTTTATATGGTGTTGATGTAAAAAATTAGATTATCTCTAATTAATCAATCACAGATAAAAAAATAAATAAGACAAGAGATTTTTAAAGTGGTTCAGCCTTGAAAGAAGGGCCTAAGTCCACTATTTTGTTATTGTTGACTATTTTGGAATTCTCGATTACAGTTTTTTTTACCAAGAAATTTCGCGTCCCCTTACAATAAGGATGATACAATGTATTTATATCTCTGAGGCTGTAAATGTGAAAGGGTAATACATGGTTGTCCAATAGACGTATACATCTGTATGATAATAATGAGCATTTAATGTGCAGTCGATTTGTTGATTATCTGGACATTAATGCTCTGTACGAGATGCAACTCGGACTGCCTAAGCTGCTCGGACCGCCTGAGTAGCTCGGTATTCATGAGTTAATCGGTACAGTAAAGTTCCTCGGAGGGCACCTATTGTTCGGAGTGTCTGAGTTGATCGGGGAGGTTGAGTTCCTCGAAATCAAGGTGTTGTTCAGAAATGTTTGTAAGTGCCATGTAGATTGACACGTGTCTCCACTTAACTGATCCACGTCAACAGACTAAATTTGGTATCAACAGAAGCCCCCAATGTTTCACAATTCGAGGTTGAGGATTGTGGAACATTCTTCTCGAAATATGGAGGGATTAAATAGTCATCCTGAATTTTAGCAGTGTTTTCCTTGTATTTAATTTTCCTTTCGAATTCATAGAATCAGACTTTTTGAATTTTTCCCACCGCTTTGGTCTCCGTGCCTTTTTTGTCCTTTTAGCCGCCAGTAGCGCAAACGTCTTTCTTTGTAATCATTATTTTTACCCATTCCCAAGGTAAGGTATTTAAGCGTTGCAGAAAATCCTATCGTCTCTTACTTTTTTAAATCTGTATCTTTGATCTCTCCATTTCTTCTCCATCTTGTGCATTCATTCCTTCCATCGTTCGTTATCAACTGATCTACCCTTCTTCTGTAAGATCTTCTTCCGTCTCTTTTATTTTCTTTGTTCATCATGGTTTACCTTATTGAGTCGCTTGATAAATTTCATTCTGATTTTTCTATTCCTTCCTGGGTCATTTTGGAAGAACTTTCTGGTCCTTCTGATTATTTTCGTTTGGCTGAGGGACATTGGTTCCCAGTCTCTTTGTAGCCGAATGTGGCTTTTCTTTTCCTCCAAACCCTTTGTGTTTGGAATTCTGTCAATATTTTGATGTATTACCTGCAAAAATAGCCCCCAATACATGGAGAATAGTTAATGGAGTCCATAGGTTTAATCATATTCATGGAACCCGTTTAGGAATTCCAAAGATTATGTTTTGCTATAGATGGGCTGTCAGTGATAGTATATTTTTATTTGAAAACTAGGTTTTTAAATTGGGCTTTAGTTGTCAATCTCCCAGATGCCAACAGGGATTACTTCGAGCATGGGGTTGTTATGAAAAATTGGCAACATGCTCCCTTAACTGAAAATGACGTATATCAGGGTCTCAGATGCCCTCCCTATGGCAATGGGATAGGTTGTTTTTATTTTATTTAATTTTTAAAATCATGTTTTCTTTATATTTGATAAAATGCGTCACTGATATCTTGATTTTTATTTATTTGCAGTTGACAGCAAAAGAAGGTCTCCAAAGGAGACAGAAGTTAATTTAAAGCATCTGAAACTTATCTGGGGTTTGCATCAAACTGTCGTTGATGAACATATCAGATCAGCCTCTTACTTGTTGCAGTACAAGAGTTACACCTCGTCTTTCACTGCTCGTCCAGTGATAAGTAACATAAAACCAGAACCAGATTCTGAAGGTTCTTCTCCTGAATCTCATATTCCTCTCAGTGATAGAATGAAGAGAAGAAGAGCTCCTTCCCTCTTCGATAAGTCTAGCTCTATTGCTGGAGAGGCAAAGAAAAGTAACCAGGATGTCCCAGAAGAAGGGACAAGACAAATTGAGGCACCTCCTCCAGCTGCTACTAAGAAAGTTGCCGAGAAGCCCCCTGTGGCTCCAAGCAAGATTGCAGCGGTTTCCCCTTCAAGCGAGGTTATAGTTATATCACCGACCAAGACGACATCCTTAGTCGAGAATGTTCTTGCTCCCATGAGGAAGTTGAAGAAAATCTCCTCGGATAAAGTGGTTGAATTCATCTCTCAGCCTCTAACTGCTGGAAGTGGTGTTCTCACTTTCGTTGCTCCGAGCTCTGCCATGAGCTCTGTGAAGTCTTGGATTATCCCCAAAATCCAAGGTATTGAAGACACTCTTTCCCTGGATAGGGTTACCACCTTGGCAGCCTAATCTAAACTTTCACTTTTCAATATTATGTACTTGCACTGACTTACAATTGTTTTCTTTTTCCAGTTGGTGACTTGTTTCAACACCATTTTGATAAAGGATGAAGCTATTAAAGCTTCGAGCTCCTCATCAGGTGTGGAGGAAGCTCTTGTAGGTCTGACACAGTCATTAAAGGATTCTCGTAAGAAGTATGACGAAGATAAAGCTGTTTGGGAAAAGCAATTAAAAGCTATTGAGCAAGAGAAAGGGAAAGTTGTGGACACTACACCAAAATGGGCAAATTGTCACCTTTCAGCCGGCCAGCCTTGTCAAGGTCATTGACCGTGACAAAAAAAATACGCGTTTTATGTCACGGTCATTGACCTTGACACGACCGTGACAACTAATTGTCACGGTCATTGACCGTGACAATTCTTGTCACGGTCAATGACCTTGACACGACCGTGACAACTTTTCCAGCAAAAACTCTTTCCCCCTTCTTTTTTCCCTCCCACCGTTCCCTCCCCCTCTCTCTCTCTCGACGCTGCTCTCTCTCTCTCTCTCTATCTCTCTCTCTCTCTCTCTCTCTCTCTACTTTCAGGTCCAATTTCTCTCTCTCTCTCTCTTCCATTTATATATATATTTGTGTGTATATTTATGTGTATATGTGTATATATATGTGTGTGTATGTGTGTGCGTGTGTGGGGGATGGGTCGGGGTGGGGGAGGGGGTGGTGGAGGGGGGCAGGGGGTGGGGTGGGGTGCGGTGCGGTGTGTGTGTGTGTGTGTGGTGGTGTGTTTTGGGGGAGAGGGTGGTGGAGGGGGGAGGGGGTGGTGGAGGGGGGCAGGGGGTGGGGTGGTGTGTGTGTGTGTGTGTGGTGGTGTGTTTTGGGGGAGAGGGTGGTGGAGGGGGGCAGGGGGTGGTGGAGGGGGGCAGGGGGTGGGGTGTGTGTGTGTGTGGTGGTGTGTGGTGGGGGAAGGGGTGGTGGAGGGGGGCAGGGGGTGGGGTGGGGTGGTGTGTGTGTGTGTGTGTGGTGGTGTGTGGTGGGGGAGGGGGTGGTGGAGGGGGGCAGGGGGTGGGGTGGGGTGGGGTGTGTGTGTGTGTGTGTGTGGTGGTGTGTGGTGGGGGAGGGATAATTCACGGGCTTTAGCTAAACTAGGGTTTTATAGAGTTTCGCTCCTACTACTTGGGCAATGACTATACTAGGGACCAAAGATAAATAAATAAACTGGATTCAAAGTAAATACTAGGAAATCCCAATTTATAACCGTCTAATTTATATCCTTTATTTATTTAATCACGATTCATTCCACTAAATAATCATGATTGCACTCAAATTTAATTATTTATAAATCACTCGAAAGAATGTGTTCTTATTATTAAAGTTGATTACGGTATATTATGATTCCCCACGTTATGTTCTCGATACCCTCTTGGTTAAATAAATTTTCTACTAACCGATTTTAATGAATATCTGATCAATTCCTTGATTCTAAAACTTAATTCTATAGGATTATAAAATAGTTCATCGGTTGGGTAAACAAAACATATAAGTCTATCAAGGGGTATCACAATCCAAATTATTTCTTAGACGTGAATTCCTCCAAATTATGATCTCATACCTATTCACACAATGATTGACCAACTCCCTAGGATCTATTGTTCTAACATATAATTGAACTTCACCCATCGCAATCAAAGAAATAATTGTGAAAGAAATTTAATATCCATAACCCTAGGGATTAAGAATCTATGAACTTTTTGCAAACGATATGAGATTTCCCATGTTTAATCAAGAACATCCTTAAACTTGTAGGGGGTGGGGTGGGGTGGGGTGTGTGTGTGTGTGTGGTGGTGTGTGGTGGTGGAGGGGGTGGTGGAGGGGGGCAGGGGGTGGGGTGGGGTGGTGTGTGTGTGTGTGTGTGTGGTGTGTGGTGGGGGAAGGATAATTCACGGGCTTTAGCTAAACTAGGGTTTTATAGAGTTTCGCTCCTACTACTTGGGCAATGACTATACTAGGGACCAAAGATAAATAAATAAACTGGATTCAAAGTAAATACTAGGAAATCCCAATTTATAACCGTCTAATTTATATCCTTTATTTATTTAATCACGATTCATTCCACTAAATAATCATGATTGCACTCAAATTTAATGATTTATAAATCACTCGAAAGAATGTGTTCTTATTATTAAAGTTGATTACGGTATATTATGATTCCCCACGTTATGTTTTCGATACCCTCTTGGTTAAATAAATTTTCTACTAACCGATTTTAATGAATATTTGATCAATTCCTTGATTCTAAAACTTAATTATATAGGATTATAAAATAGTTCATCGGTCGGGTAAACAAAACATATAAGTCTATCAAGGGGTATCACAATCCAAATTATTTCTTGGACGTGAATTCCTCCAAATTATGATCTCATACCTATTCACACAATGATTGACCAACTCCCTAGGATCTATTGTTCTAACATATAATTGAACTTCACCCATCGCAATCGAAGAAATAATTGTGAAAGAAATTTAATATCCATAACCCTAGGGATTAAGAATCTATGAACTTTTTGCAAACGATATGAGATTTCCCATGTTTAATCAAGAACATCCTTAGACTTGTAGGGGTGGGTGGGGTGGTGTGTGTGTGTGTGTGGTGATGTGTGGTGGGGGAGGGATAATTCACGGGCTTTAGCTAAACTAGGGTTTTATAGAGTTTCGCTCCTACTACTTGGGCAATGACTATACTAGGGACCAAAGATAAATAAATAAACTGGATTCAAAGTAAATACTAGGAAATACCAATTTATAACCGTCTAATTTATATCCTTTATTTATTTAATCACGATTCATTCCACTAAATAATCATGATTGCACTCAAATTTAATTATTTATAAATCACTCGAAAGAATGTGTCCTTATTATTAAAGTTGATTACGGTATATTATGATTCCCCACGTTATGTTTTCGATACCCTCTTGGTTAAATAAATTTTTTACTAACCGATTTTAATGAATATCTGATCAATTCCTTGATTCTAAAACTTAATTCTATAGGATTATAAAATAGTTCATCGGTCGGGTAAACAAAACATATAAGTATATCAAGGGGTATCACAATCCAAATTATTTCTTGGACGTGAATTCCTCCAAATTATGATCTCATACCTATTCACACAATGATTGACCAACTTGTGAGGATCTATTGTTCTAACATATAATTGAATTTCACCCATCGCAATCGAAGAAATAATTGTGAAAGAAATTTAATATCCATAACCCTAGGGATTAAGAATCTATGAACTTTTTGCCAACGATATGAGATTTCCCATGTTTAATCAAGAACATCCTTAGACTTGTAGGGGGTGGGGTGGGGTGGGGTGTGTGTGTGTGTGTGTGGTGTGTGGTGGGGGAGGGGGTGGTGGAGGGGGGGCAGGGGGTGGGGTGGGGTGTGTGTGTGTGTGTGATGTTCAATTTAGTTGGTGCACAAACTAACGGTCAAAGTAATAGTATATAATTCCAACATTTCAAACTACTTGAACATCACAAATGGATACGAACTTAAAATATAAATTGAGATAACCTTAGAATCTAATTAGGGTAAAAATATAATGGCATCAACTAACATATATGTAGGGGTGGGGTGGGTAGGGGTGGGTAGGGGTAGGGGTAGGGGGTGGGGTGTGTATGTGTGTGTGTGTGTGTGTGTGTGTGTGTGCGTGTGTGTGTGGCGGTGGGTGGGGGTAGGGGTGGGGCACCCATTTAATAACTCTTTAAATATTTGGAAAAAAACATAATATTATAAAATTGAAACGAAATGGTATTGACGGAACTTACACATACGTTATAATATAGATGGAACATTTTTTTATCTGTACTATTAATTCAATTAGGTAAAACGAAATGTGTACTATTAACATTTTTTTTTTATCTGTACTAATAACATTTTTTTTACAGCAAAAATGTCTCCTTCAGATGTTAAGGCGAAGATGATGATGCTGTTTATGATGATGTCGTCTGGGTTCGGTGGTAGCGGAGGCGACGAGGCTCCTCCGCCGCTAGGCTCCCCAAATATGGAAAATTTGGGATTACCGTCGAAAACAAGTCGGAGCTTTTAGCGAGATCCCTCGAGCTACTAAAGACGGTCATCGGCCCGGGGTTTATGAGTTGGAAGGAGGTGCCGTATGAGCTCAAGTTAGTTGTTTGGGCGGCACTACAGGTAATATTTATATGAATATTTTAATTTATATTTATATTTATATTTATTCGCAACTAACATTGTATTTGTTGGACAGGAACAATTCAACTTGGATCCAAAGCTACGCGATTCCGTCTTGGAGCAGTTGAGGGAGCAACACAAGACGTGGAAGAAAAATATGCGGACACGGTACTTTGGAAAAACACGAGAGTCCATTTTACAATGGCGCGGATCCGTCCCGCCCAAGGAGCCGATCTCATTGGCACAATGGCAAAAGTTCATTGACAATGAGATCGATGATCGACAATTGGTATCTCGCCAATTGGGGAGGGAAAATCGGGCTAAAAAGACGGACGTGCACTACTCCGGCCGGACCTCTTACGCTGAGGTGGAGCATAGGATGCAGGTAAGATTTAATTTATCTATAACTACAGAAATATATTATTGGATATTATTTTACTTTACGGGGCCGATACTAATTTTACTTTACTCTATTTTATTTCAGGGGGTAGGGAGTGGGCCAGAGGGTAAGCCACATAGGCTCGATACTTATGTGGCTCTTCGGACGAAGAAGGGGAAGGACAAGGAGGTGTCCCCGAGCGTCGTGGCCATGATTGTAAGTAATCCGACAGTTTAATTATTGTTAATTACGTTATAATTTTTTAGTTTACTTATTTTACTAATCATGTGCTTTTTGTCGTTTCAGGCAAAGCTTAAGGAAGTGCATGAGTCGCAGTCTGATGCCGACAAGGCATCTTTGTCCACAGACGCACTCAGCCAAGTGCTTAGCTCTGATCGCAAAGGGAGGACAAGGGGAGTGAGCTCGCGGGTGGCCAAATCTAGGATCATCGGATTGGAGACGAGCGACACCGGGTTGTCTCGAACGGTGGATTCACACGACGCGAAGCTGTCCCGTTTGGAGGCGACGGTCCAAGATATGTACGCATTCATGAAGCGTACGTTGGGTGGAGACCATAAAGGGAAAGGGAAAGGGAAGGAGAAGGCGGTGGAGGAGGAGGTGCGGGAGGACGAGGCGCAGGATGATGAGGATGTGGACCTCGCCGCTTCATCACCGACACGTTCGTACTTCGACGATCCACTTCCCTATTTGACGCCCTCCAACAGACCATTGTCAACAATTGGTTGGCCGAGCGTGTTCATATTGGACGTATTTGATGGCCAGCGGATAGGGCGGGGGTTGAGGGACCCGAATATCGTCGAGGGTGGAATAGTCCATGGACGTGTGCTTCAAGAGATGGAGTCCAGGGTGCTCGTCACGCATGTCATACCCGGGAAGGAGAACTCCCTATTGTGGTTGCGCGAACAATGCGGCACGACGTATATTAGTGGGTGCGTCAATTCGTATGTCGTGTGGCCTACTCACCTCCTCAGTTTTATCCAAGACATGTAGTAACATTATTTTTAAGTTTGTCCATTTTAATTAAATTTGGATTATATCGTCATGTATATTATTTTTACTTTGAATATTTGGATTATATCGTCATGAATATATATTTGCATTATCTTTAGTTTGTGTTGGATATATGATGTTTGGAACAGGTACAACGTTGCTATAACAGGTACAAATATACTGCTGGGCAGTGGCGGTGGCCATACTGCCCAACAGATTTTTTTTAAATTCTGCCCAGAATTGTCACGGTCAATAACCGTGACAAGTCCGCGGCAAAAGTTGTCACGGACGTGTCACGGTCATTGACCGTGACAATTGGGGTCACGATTATGTCACGGTTTAGAACCGTGACAAACGTGTCACGGTCATTGACCTTGACACGACCGTGACACAAAACGCGAGTTTTTTGTCAAGGTCAATGACCGTGACACGACCGTGACAAAAAAAGTTATCTCACCTCGAAATGTCACGGTCATTGACCTTGACAAGGTGAATTTGTCAAGGTCAATGACCTTGACAAATGGGCAGATTTGGTGTAGTGGGAGGCCTCTCAGGAGTTGGAGAGGAAAATGAAAGAATGTGAGAAGAAGAATACTGAGCTTGAGGAAAGGCTAAAAAATGCTGGAGAGCTTGAGACCAAGCTTAAAGCTGCTGAAGAGGAGTTAGGTAAACTCCGTGAAGCGGATCTCCAGAGGGAAGAGGCAGAAAAGAAATTAAAAGTTGCCAAGGAGCTCATGACTGAGAGGGTTTCCTCAGAGAAGGCGAAGAGGAAACTTGTCGCTAAGAAGTCCTTCAGTACTGGCTGGGACAAGGGTTGGAATAAGGGTTTGGCTGCCATGACATGATCTCACAAATGGAGTATGGCAACCTTAAATATTTCAGGGATGGTTGGGTGGCTGCTTTGAAAGAGATGAATGTCGATGAGAATTTCGACCTATTTCAGCGACACATTCCTGGCCCCCCTCCTTCTCCCGAAGAAGAAGAAGAAGAAGAAGAAGAAGACGAAGCTGCTTCCGAGGAATCCTCTATGGTGATCGGAGATCATATTTCTCATCCCCAGTTGTCCAGACCTCCTGCGAGCAACTTTAACAAACCATCATTTCAATCGAGCAATTTCCAACACCCTCTGAGCAACCTTCTATGCCATCCGAGCAACCTACCTCTTCGTCCAAGCCTCCCAAGAAAGTTTTAGGAGACAAGGAGAAGGTGTAGAGTTGTTCGGACTTTTTCTCTTTACTTTTTGTTAAGTGTAACTTTGGGCTATGTACTTCTTTTATGATATAATAAAATTTGAAGTTTTTAGTTGTGCAACTTAGCTCCCTTTTTCTTGCTCTGCTTTTATTCTTCTTGCTCTGTTTGCATTTTATTGATTCTTTCTATCTCTTTTCTTTACTAGTTTATGGCTAGAATGGAACTCTTATCAGCCCATGATACAGAACTGATGAAAAAATGTAATGACTACTTCAAGGCTGGCCATGCTGACTTGAATGAAGCTCAAATCATTGATATCCTTGGTCCAGACACTTCTGAGCGAGCAGTAGAAGCCTACCAGTATTTGAAATGCTTGCTCGATCGTGCAGTGGCCAACAATGTAGCATATTATGAGATGATTGAATACCTCCAGGGTACTCTTGAGGAACTTCAACAACAATACAAGGAGTCTACAGCCCTTTTGCATCAGGGATATGAGAAGAAATATCAGCAACTAAGTGCTGATAAGGGATATGATAAGTTGTTTGCTGCTTACGATATATAGGAAAGGACTTTGAAGGCCGAGGTTGAAGAGCATAGGTAGATCGCCAAATTGTTAGAGCAGGAAAACAATAATTTGCGAGGAGAGATATCTAAGCTGAAATCTGCAGCCTCTACCTCGGGAGCCTTGGTTCCTGTCAACGATGAAGATTTTTCTTTCTTGGAGGTTGAAAATGCTAATCTGAGAGATGAATTGGAAACCTTGAAGAGAACTAGTACTTCTACCTCTGCTCTCGGACGAGCAAGAGCTTCTCGGGGACGAGCAAGGGCTGCTCGGGTTACTATTGAAGAAGCTAGAACGCAGGCAGCCTTGGAGAATCAAGCATTCCAGTTGGTGGCGAAGAATCAAGCATTAGCTGAGATGTCCAAGAAGATTCTGAATCTGGACGAGCAGCTCTCTGCACAAAAGTCTGTCTTGGAGAGCAAAGAACTTTAAACGAAGAACCTCTACGAGCAACTGGAGAGGTTGACCTATCAATTCTACAAGCAGCCCAGAGAGTTCTGGATGGATGGTTATAATGAAGCCCTCTACCATCTAGATGATCGGATCCAAAATGCAAATAATGAGGGTTATAAGCAAGGATGCCTGAATGCCTTGGGTGTGCTGCAGTTGGAATAGGGTCACTATTTGTGGGATTACTATGACCCTGGGTTGCTCGAGTTTCCGGTGCCACCTTTCAAACTGGATATGAGATGGATTCCTGCTCGGGCCATTCCTCAATGTCTGATTTCAAAGTATCTTGGTGACTACAATCTTCATTCTAATTTCGAGATATCTCGCCCTGAACACCTACTTGATCGTCCCTCAGTAATGAATGTCAGGATGCTTAAAGATCTAAATTTCATCAATTCCCCCTATGCCTTAGATGATCCTCCCGCTGGTGAAGAACTTGTTTTAAAGGCAAAGGGGAAAAACTAGTAGAATATGATTCTTGATGTAATAATTTTTGATGTATTTCATTCTCAATGTATTTTGTTTTGGATTTAATGAAAAACTTCTAGTTTTCTTTGCAATCTTAATTGTCATTGTCTTTGGAAATATTTTGTAAGACATTTTCTAATGAATGTGCATGTTTATCTGTTGAAAAGATAAAGATATTTTGTGCTATTTCAAATTGTCGATCAACTAGTTGGTGAAAATTTATTGTCGACTATCTGAATTTATCTGACGACCAAGCAGAGTTGGTGATATTTTATTTCTCGACCAACTATGGTGGTAGTTATAAAATGCCATAAGTATCAAGAATTTTATCACTTTTTAATTTTAAGTCCTGAAATGACTTTCATTTGTTTAACCAATTGTTTCTGACCAACCGGAGTTGGTGATTTTTATTCCCGACCAACCTTAGTTGGCAGATTTTTATTCCCGACCAACCTTAGCTGGTAGATTTTTGTTCCCGACCAATCGTAGTTAGTATTTCTGGGAAATTTTTTATTCCCGACCAACTATAGTTGGTGGATTTTTATTCTCGACCAACCTTAGTGGGTGGATTTTTATTCCCGACCAACCTTAGCTGGTGGATTTTCTTCCCAACCAACCGTAGTTGGTATTTCTGGGAAATTTTTTATTCCCGACCAACTATAGTTGGTGGATTTTTATTCTCGACCAACCTTAGTTGGCAAATTTTTATTCCCGACCAATCTTAGCTGGTGGATTTTCTTCCTAACCAACCGTAGTTGGTATTTCTGGGAAATTTTTTATTCCCGACCAACTATAGTTGGTGAATTTTCTTCCCAACCAACCGTAGTTGGTATTTTTGGGAAATTTTTTATTCCCAGCCAACCGTAGTTGGTATTTCTGGGAAATTTTTTATTCCCGACCAACTATAGTTGGTGGATTTTTATTCTCGACCAACCTTAGTTGGCAGATTTTTATTCCCGACCAACCTTAGCTGTTGGATTTTCTTCCCAACCAACCGTAGTTGGTATTTCTAGAAATTTTTTTATTCCTGACCAACTATAGTTGGTGGATTTTCTTCCCAACCAACCGTAGTTTGTATTTCTGGGAAATTTTTTATTCCCAACCAACCGTAGTTGGTATTTCTGGGCTTGATGCGTAGTGTGTAGCACTAATTCTCCGAAAAATTTTCAACAAAAGGAGAGAATTGGGCGAAATATCCAAAACTTTATTCATATCGAAGAAAACTGCATTACATAGAGATTAAATTACTGATAATATTTGCGCAGATGCTCTACGTTCCATGCATTCTTAAACTCCTCTCCTTCTAAGGTTTCAATTCTATACGTCCCTGGTCGAACAACCTCTGTTACTCTGTAGGGCCCATGCCAGTTAGCTTCCAATTTGTTGTGCTTTTGAATTACTTTCTTTAGCACATAGTCTCCTTCTTTCAGGTCGTATTTCTTTACTCTCTTGTTGTAGAACAGAGTTGTCTGTTGCTGATATGCAGCGTTTTTGATTGCTGCCTCTTCTCTAACTTCCTCGAGCATATCCAAATCTAATCTTCTCATAAAGTCACTGATAGGAGAATTGAAATTCAGCACCCTGTGTGTGAGGAGACCCAACTCGGCAGGTATAACAGCTTCACTTCCAAATGCCAGCATATATGGAGATTCTCCTGTGGTTGCTCGTGGAGTAGTACGATAAGCCCATAGTACAGAATGTAGCTCTTTGATCCAATTTGCCTTTGCATCATTTAATCTTTTCTTCAAGCCATTCAGCAGCGTTCTGTTTGTCACTTCAGTTTGTCCATTGCTTTGAGGGTGGCCTGGTGCAGAGTGGGTTTTCAATATGTTCGACTGATGACAATACGCAGCAAACTCCTCGTTGTCGAATTGGGTTCCATGGTCTGTGATGAATGTATGAGGAAGACCATATCTACAAATGATGTTCTTCCATATAAATTGATACACCTTGTCATATGTCATATCGATAAGGGGCTCAGCTTCCACCCACTTAGTAAAGTAATCCACTGCGACGACGAGATATTTAAACCTTCCTCTGGTCGTTGGAAGTGGCCGACCAAGTCAATTCCCCACATGGCAAATGGCCAAGGGGAAGTAATGGGTGTCAACAATGCTTGGGGAGTTCTTCGAATAGTGGAGAAGCGTTGACATTTGTCACATTTTTTGGCATAGGCTATGCAATCAGCCCTCATTGTCGGCCAGTAATATCCCCGCGTTATTATCCTTTGTAGAAGTGTCCGACTTGCTACATGGGCTCCACAAGACCCTTCATGGACTTCTTCGATCAAGTCTTTCACCTCGGTGGGATGTACACATCTCTGCAAGCCAGCTATAATTCCTCGTCTATATAGAACACCATTGGTCAATACATAACGAGCAGCTTTAAACTTCAGTTTCTTGGCTGCGAGTTTGTCATTTGGTAATTTCCCTTCCTCAATATATGCCCTGATGGGATCCATCCAAGATGGCTCTAAATCAAGGGTAATAAAGTTCATTATCAGATCTTCATCTATGCTCCAACTAGACAAGACTTCTATTGGGATTGTTCTTTGTAGCTCGGTGCGTGTGGCTGAAGCTAATCGAGCTAAGGCATCTGCTCTTGCGTTCTCCAATCTTGGTATTCTAATTATCTGTACTGCAATCAGGCTTGATAAAAATTCCATTGCTTTTGTATGATACCTGATCATTAATTCTCCTTTGGCTGCATATACTCCCAGCATTTGATTTACAATCAACTGCGAGTCACTAAATACAATAACTTGCTCTGTCCCCATGGTTTTTGCCAAATTAAGACCTACAATCATAGCTTCATATACAGCCTCATTATTAGAAGCCTTGAATTGGAAGAGCAGAGCATACTCCACATCAACCTCATTCGGGCTGTTCAAAACAATCCCTGCCCCACAGCCTGTAGTGCAAGATGAGCCATCCACATATAGATTCCATATAGGTACCTTATCATCAAATTTTTCATCGGATAGAGTTCCTCCAGTGGAATATTTGTTGCTTCCTTTTATCCTCCTCTAGCACTTCTTGCTGCTCGTCGACCATCTTCTTTTGCTCGTCGATCGCCTTAAGTTGATCGGGGGTTAAATTTGATGATCCGGTAACATCCACAGGTTGGTCAGTGTGCAGCTTTTGCTCCTCGGAGGTATCAGGATAGGTGAATTCTGCTATAAAATCTGCTACTGCTTGCCCTTTTAGTGACGATCTAGGCTCATAACTATGTCATATTCACCAAGTTCTACTGCCTAGTACATCAATCTCTCTAACTTTTATGGTTTATGAAGAGCTAGCCTCAACGGCATATCAGTATATACAACTATGGTATGAGCTTGGAAGTACGGCCTCATTCTTCTACTTGCCTCGATCAATGCTAGTGCCAATTTTTCCAGTCTTGGATATCTGATCTCTGCTCCTCGGAAGGCTTTGCTAGTGTAGTAGATTGGTTTTTGCACTCCAATCTCCATTCTTATCAATGCTAAGCTAACTGCATTCTCCGACACTACCAAATACAAGTACAATCTTTCCCCCATCACTGGCCTGGATAATAGTGGAGGTGCTCCCAGATATTTCTTCAATTCTTGAAAAGCCTTTTCGCATTCGTCATTCCATTCAAACATTTTTCGGAGTGTTTTGAAGAATGGGAGGCATCTATTTGTTGCTCGTGATACAAATCTATTAAGTGCTGCGACTCGCCCAGTGAGACTTTGTACTTCCTTCTTCGTCGTTGGAGATGGTAGTCCCAATAGAGCCTTGATATTATCTGGGTTTGCTTTGATTCCTCGTTGGTTGACAATATACCCGAGGACCGTGCCTTCTCGTACTCTGAATATGAACTCGATGGGATTCATCTTCATTTGATATTTATCTAGTTGATCAATGGTCTGGCCTAAGTCAATTAGATGGTCAACAGCTCTCTTGCTCTTCGTCAGCATATCATCAACATAAACTTCCATATTGCAACTGATTTGTTCTGCAAATACCTTGTTCATCAGCTGTTGATATGTTGCACCTGCATTTTTCAAACCAAAAGGCATAACATTATAACAATAAGTTCCCTTAGGGGTAATGAAAGAGGTACTCTCCGTGTCTTCAGGTTTCATTTTAATCTGGTTGTAACCAGAATAAGCATCCATGAAGCTCAACAACTCGTGTCCCGAGGTAGCATCCACTAATTGATCAATTCGGGGCAAAGGAAAATGATCCTTTGGGCATGCCTTGTTGAGGTCGGTAAAGTCTACACACATCCTCCACTTGTTATTTTTCTTCGTCACCATTACTACATTTTCCAACCAGTCTGGATATTTGACATCGTCAATAAAGCAAGCTTTCTGGAGCTTCTCGACCTCCTCTTGTATGGCTTGGTTCTTCTCGGGGCTGAACACTCTTCGTCTCTGCTTTACTGGCTTGATCTCCTTATTCACATTGAGCTCGTGACATAAGAAATTTGGATCTATTCCTGGCATATCCTTATGACTCCAAGAAAAAGTTTATTTTCTGCTTTTTAGGAAAACTATCAATTCCTGTTTTAGTGAGGCATCTAACGACGAACCTATTTGAGTTGTTCGTTCCGGGTGCTCGTCGTCCAAAATGATATTTTCATTAGCTTCCACCACCTGACCTTTCACGAGCTGCGATTCGTCTCTATGATCCAATGTTTCAATCTCTGCAACTTCATCCACTTGGTAGGTCGTAGTCTTTTTCCTAGATTCCTCGAGTTCTTCTTGCTCGGTAGACGAGTAATAACATTCCCGAGCAACTTTTTGGTCACTCTTTACAACTCCTACTCCAAAATTGGTTGGAAACTTCAGTCATTGATGTACAGTAGATGGTACTGCTTCGAACTTCTTCAAACCTATCCTTCCCATGATGATATTGTAAGATGACTGGACATTCTTATCCATCACAAAAAAACATACTCTTTCTATTCGACAAGCAGGCCATGTGCCGATGAACATATCCAACTTGATCGTCCCAAGTGGAAAGACTTTCTCGCCAGCAAACCCGAGGAGGGGCCTGTGATAAGGTTCCAACTGAGACAACTTTAGATTTAAACTATCGAAGCATGAATAGAACATGATATCCGCCGAGCTACCATTATCCACCAGCACTCTTGAAATTATTACTTCCTTCATCCTCATTTTGATCACCAGTGGATCATCATGAGGATATAGTACACCTGCGAGCTCGTTCTTGGAGAAACCAATAACCAGTTTTTCTTTGTTCACCTTCCTCGGGCGATCATCCTCAGCTAGATTTATTCGCTGAATGTATGAACAAGCTTGAGCTTCATTGAGGTAAGCTTTTCTTTTCGCAGTAAGGTCCCCACCTCCTGCATCTCCACCTGTAATAACGTTACAATCAAATAATCCAAAATTAATTGAAAATACCTCACGTTCTGTCTATCTTGGTCTCTTGGGGAGATCGGGGTCATCTTCTGGATCATATTCATGATTTCATTTCTTGTTTTCTTCTACTCGATGAGGGGATCTAGACCTCTGTCTTGCTCGGTCGTTACTTTTTCTTTCATTTCATCGATCAACATACTTGGCTATCTTTCCTCGTCTGATGAGTGCTTCGATTTCATTCTGGAGAGCTATGTAATTTTTGGTTGTGTGACCATGGTCTTTATGGAACTCGCAATATTTGGCCTTATTCCTCTTGTCAGGATCTGACTTCATTTTCTCAGTCCAGTTTAGTTCCTCGCTGTTCTTGATATCTTACAGGACATGGTTTATGTCTACTTTCAAAGGAGTATAATTTTCAAATTTCTTCAATATTTTCCATGATGGCTTTGCTTTTGACTGCTTATCACCACCATTGTTCTTATGTTCTTTTTTTAGACTTATCAACCTCCACCTTGGTCTCTTTGGTGTCCATGTTCTTCTTCGCAGCCATAGCCTCCTCGACATTCATGATCTTGGCCGCTTTTGCCATTAGTTCTGACATGGTTCTGGGTGGATCTTTGGCCAAAGTATAGTATAATTTATTGGGCAACCGTCCACTCATCAAAGCAGTAATCGTTGTCTTTTCCTCGTAATCAATAACTTCGAGCTTCTCATTATTGAAACGAGTTATGTAATCCCTGGTGCTCTCACCTATTTTTTGTCTAACACTTAACAAATGTGCCACTCGTTTAACTGTTTTTGCTCCAAAACAAAAATTTCCAATGAAGAGCTCGGCCAGTTGAAAGAAAGTTGAAATCTTCCCCCGAGGAAGATTATTGTACCATATTTGTGCAGATCCGGTAAGAGTTCCCGAAAATGCCCTGCATCTCATCTCGTCTGGCACGGCATAGATGTCGGCAGCAGCTTGGTATTGTTCTATATGAAGGACATGGTCAGTTTTTCCATCATATTTAGGGGTCACAACAGGTGCTTTGAATTTCGATGGTGTGGAAAAATCCACAATTGCCTGTATAAAAGGCGTCCCTTGGACAAAAGTTCTTTGTAGAGGATTCTTGGCCTTAACCATTTCCCCTAGTCTATCCTCCAACCTTTGAATAGAACCTTTCCATGCATCCTTTCCCTCCCCGGGCCTATTGGTTCGAGCAATTGATCGTGTTGAAGTCGCTTCTTGGGATCTATCTTGTCGAGCAACTGGTTGTGATTGGGTAGAACCCTCTCTTAGATCAGATGGTCGTCGAAAGTTTCTCGACACAGCCTTAGGAGGACTTGTATTCTTCCCAGAGCCCAATCGATCAAAAGGAGAGATCCTACTTAATCTCTCCAATGCACTAGTACTTTCTGGAGAGATAGTGGCGTGTTGTTTAGTATCTGTGGCTCGTATTGACGAAGTTCGACCCGGTTGATAAGAAAAATCATCAGATTTCTCAGTGCGATATGAATCGCTTTGCCTAATACGCGAAGAAACTAAACGGGTATTTCTTTGAACACTTCGTTGTCCTGAATGGGTCGGCGCTCCACCTTAGATAGTTTGCATGAGCTGTCGCATAGTCTCTTGCATAGCCGTCTGGCCTTGAGCCAAATTGGCCATAATTCCAGCCAGATCTTGGACATATGAAGGAGCGGATGGATTCAGGGGGTTTCTAGCGTTTCGATTACTGAATTCAGGATTATCAACCATTGGTGATAAATTGTTTTGGTGAAAAATGAGAATTTCAGTCGTTTTCCCACAGACGACGCCAATCTGTTGATGTAAAAAATTAGATTATCTCTAATTAATCAATCACAGATAAAAAATAAATAAGACAAGAGATTTTTAAAGTGGTTCAGCCTTGAAAGAAGGGCCTACGTCCACTATTTTGTTATTATTGACTGTTTGGGAATTCTCGATTACAGGTTTTTTTACCAAGAAATTTCGCGTCCCCTTACAATGAGGATGATACAACGTATTTATAGCCCTCAGGCTATAAATGTGAAAGGGTAATACATAGCTGTCCAATAGACGTATACATCTGTATGAAAATAATGAGCATTTAATGCGCAGTCGATTTGTTGATTATCCGGACATTAATGCTCTGTACGAGATGCAGCTCGGACCGCCTGAGTAGCTCGGTATTCATGAGTTGATCGGTACAGTAAAGTTCCTCGGAGAGCACATGTTGTTCGGAGTGTCTGAGTTGATCGGGGAGGTTGAGTTCCTCGAAATCAAGGTGTTGTTCAGAAATGTTTGTAAGTGCCATGTAGATTGACACGTGTCTCCACTTAATTGATCCACGTCGGCAGACTAAATTTGGTATCAACATATGGGTTTCTTGAAATGTTTAAATATCACAAAAAAATCAACTAAAAAAAACATTTTTTGCTATTTTAAAAAAATCGGTCAAACTTTCACAACTTTTAAGCACTTTAAAAACTGCGAAAGTTTGATCAATTTTTTTAAAATAGCAAAAAAAAAATTGAGCTGTTTTTTTTTTATGAGTTCCTTGAAATGTTTAAATATCACACAAAACAAATCAAGTAAAAAATATTTTTTTTGTTATTTTTAAAAAATGATGTACAAACTTAATGTGAAAACTTTAATGTACACACGGGCTTGCCTCTCTCTCTCTCTCTATATATATATATATATGGGGTAAAGTGTACCAAACACTTTTAACTATCTCAATTTTACGAGTCACTCCCTAAAAAATTACCTTAAAAACTCATCCTTTAACTATCAATTCTTTCCCTCCATTGATTTATACAGATTTACTAAATTATACCTCGCTCAATTTAAAAATCTCAAAATAAAAGAAAAACTAATAAAAAACAAACCCCCCCCCCCCTCTCTCTCTCTCTCCCCCTTTCTCTCACACACAGACACATAGGGGTGTTCAAAAAATCGACTGTAGCGACGAACCGAACTGAACCGAACCAACTGACTCTTTTTTTTCGATATTTTTTCTTAATCGGTCCAGTCTCGGTTTATTTTTTTAAAGGACCAATCTAGTCGGTCGAGTCCACGGATTATAGTTTTAAAAACCCTGTTAGGACCGACCCGGATCAACTCTATATAAAATAATATATTTTTACACATATATATATATATATATATATATATATATATATATATATATATATATATATATATATATATATATATATATATATATATATACTAGCGGATACCCGTGCCAAGGGCACGGCGATAAATTTTCCCCTGTAATAAAACTCAATCCATAATTACCCGCCTTTTTAAAAATAAAAACTATTTTAAAAATAAAAAAAAACTATTTTTTTTATAAAAAAAATTTAATTTAAAAAAAATATTTAATAACATGTATTTAAAAAATAATAGTATATTGGTATATTAGTTGTATAATAGTATAATAGTAGTATAGTATATATAATAGTATAGATTTAATATGTATGATATTTTACCTTTTAGCATGATATTTCATACACCCGTGGAAGGCATGAAATATCATGAATAAAAAGTTGAAAATATTATACATATATTTTGACATCAACATCACCCATCTTATATATATATATATATATATATATGAACCAGACTAACCTACATCATGCTCTATACACCACCCATGCATCACGCATAATTTTAGGCCCTAAAAAACGTTTTTTCAAATTTTATATTTTTTCCTTGAAATTAACCTTCCAATCAACCCATATGCAAAAAATTAGGTCAAAATACATTTTGTAGGTATTTTTAAAAAATCCACAAAAAATTGCTAAAAATACTTTATTTATAAGGGTGTGCGCCAGCAGTTTTTTGTGGATTTTTTAAAAATAATTACAAAATGTATTTTGACCTAATTTTTTGCATATGGGTTGATTGGAAGGTTAATTTCAAGGAAAAAAATATAAAATTGAAAAAAAAAAATTATAGGTCCTAGAATGAAGTATGATGTACGGTGTGATGTATAGCGCATGATGTAGGTGAGCCTGCCTTATATATATATAAGATAAATAAATAGTGAAAATATATATTTCAATATTTGATTAGTTTCAATTACAGTTTGATCAATATTAAGTTCGTTTTAATTGTAAATTTTGATATTTTTTATTTTTTATTGTTTGGAAAAAATAGTCGGGTATATTTTCATTATTATAAATTATATAATTCATTAATGTGAGGCCCACAGGTTAGACCGTACCGATCTTATAAAAAACTGAACCGACTAGAATGGGTTAATCGACATTATCAGTCCGGTCTCGCTCCACTTTTTTAGAGGACCGACTAATTTAGTCCGACCCAAAAAAAATCTCACGCGCACACACACCCCAACGAAGACCAATTTCGCCGCCGCCACCACCACCCAAACCCTTCACATACGCCACCACACACACAAAAAAAAAACTCCTCCCTCTTTCTTCTTCTTCAATACACACACGCGCCCACCTCCACCACTATATCCCCAACAACACCCAACCAACAAAACCATCACAGCCACCACCACCAACATCTACCTATCCATGCCCAACCAAACAAAAACCTAACGACCATAATACCACGACCGAGCCACTCAATCAAATCCAAAACATGCCAAACCGCCGAAGAAGAAGTATGGAATTGAAAAGAGCTCTTTCGAAGTCTCTATCACATTACCAAATTCGTAAAGATCCACAGGTTCATGAAACCAACCCGTCATTTCCAATATTTTGATGCAACGAAACATGGGTAGGACCGCAAATACAGAAGGAATAAAGTAGTGGTTTTGGAAATTGAGAGAGGCAAGTGTCTTCAATTGGGTATTTATTCATTTTTTATTATTAATTTTCTTATTTTAGTTTTGGGTTTTAAATTGGGTGAGGGGTATTTTAGTTAATTTGTGTAAAATAATGGGGGAATTCGGATTCTGGGTTAAATTGCAATGAATTGATAATTAATGATGTATGTTTATTGGGTATTTTTATTAGGGGATAACTCGCAAAATCGAGATAGATTAAGGGGGCTAGGTGCAATTTTCTCTCTCTCTCTCTCTCTCTCTCTCTATATATATATATATATATATATATATATATATATTTGGGAAGTAGAAACTTTGTAAGAGATGGGTTTTTTAAAAGTAGGTAGTTTTTATTATGTATGTGCGCGCCTATTTTATGTGTGTTTTAATGTGTGTAGATATGTATTTTAGTGGGTGTACAGACCCAATACCATTTATGGAGCTCCTTTATTCATCTATCTCTTATTTAAGGTTTATATTTTGTGATATTTGTATTTTTTTAGGGTTATTTTGAGTTTTCACCCCGCTTTTGCGACCAGTTTTGCAATACACTCCAATTTTTTTTTTAAATTTGCAATACATTCCCATTCTGTTAACTTTTCATCCAAACCGTTAGTACTATTTGTATTTTGTGTTTTCCCTCCACTTTTATGACCAGTTTTGTAAAAGACCCCCATTTAAAAAAATGGAAAGAAGTCCAAAAAATAAAAATAAAAAATGAAAAAAATAAATAAAAATTGGAAAAAGCACAATTAACTAGGAAAAACTATTAAAATATTTTTTAATCAATTAAAAAAATCATTAAAACCATATAATTTTTTTTAGTTTTTAAAAGCATTTTCTTAAAAAAGAGTTTTTTTTTAACAAAAAAATGGTTTTTTCTTTATAGAAGATTTCTCTATAGAAAAATCTATTTTTAGCACAAATTTGTTTTTTATAAAAAAAAGTCTAATAATGTAAAGTTGTTTGCAATAAAAACAGTTTTCGAAGGAAAACATCTTTTTATAAAAAAAAAAACAGTTTTTTATATGGACAAAACAATAATTTTTAACAAAAGGTATAAAACAGTTTTTATTTAAAAAAAAACATCTTTTAAAATAGTCAAACAACGTTTAAATAGTTTTATTAGAAAAATTATGTTTTGTCTATATAAAAAATTGTTTATAAAAACAAAAAAAATGTAATGATTTTAACGATTTTTTAATTGTTAAAATATATTTTAACTGGGAAAAACTATTAAAATATTTTTTAAACAATTAAAAAATCGTTAAAACCATTACATTTTTTTATTTTTAAAAACAGTTTTTTATATAGACAGAACATAATTTTTTTAATAAAACTGTTTAAAAGTTGTTTTGACTATTTTAAAAGTTGTTTTTTTCAAATAAAAATTATTTTTATACCTTTTTATTAAAAAAATCTGTTTTTTCCATATAAAAAACTTTTTATTTTATTTTATAAAAAGACGTTTCCTTGGAAAACTGTTTTTATATATAAAAAAAATTATTTTAAACAACTTTACATTATTAGACTTTTTTTATTAAAAAACAAATTTGTGCTAAAGAAAAGATTTTTCTATAATGAAATAGATTCTTCTATAAAGAAAAAAACAATTTTTTGTTAAAAAATATTTTTTTTAAACAAAACTGTTTTTAAAAAACTAATAAAAAATGAAATGGTTTTAATGATTTTTTAATTGTTTAAAAACTATTTTAATAGTTTTTCCCAGTTAATTGTGTTTTTCCCAATTTTTATTTATTTATTCCATTTTTTGGACTTTTTTTGATTTTTTTTAAACGGGGGACCTTCGCAAAACTGGTCATAAAAGTGGGGGGAAAAGACAAAATGCAAATAGTACTAACGGTTTGGATGGAAAATTAACAGAATGGGGGTGTATTGCAAATTTTTAAAAAAGTGGGGGTGCATTGCAAAACTGGTCACAAAAGCGAGGGGAAAACTCAAAATAACCCTTTTTAATAGATTTTACAAAATCGAGTATACTCCTTTCTCTTTCACTTATCTATCATTATATGATTTTGTTTTAGGGTTTAGAGATAAGGGCTATGCGGGTTTTTGGATTAATGATCCATATGTATTTTGTTTCAGATTGTAAGGACCAAATTTCCAATTGATCCTTAATGTAGTTTTGATTTATTCTCGGAACAAAACATGTTTGTGTCATATATAAATTTTATATTGTCTGATCCCTCGAGTCTATGACGTATTGAAGATTTATTGAAGAAGTTGCGGCAAAGTTACAAAGATTCAATCATGCCGAAGTTTAATTGATGCAATTTCTCGTCTTCAACGTTTAATTGCGTTCTGATATCACACAGGTATGAATGCATAATGCTAATGAAACTCGAAATTCATTTTATAAAAATAAGGATGTTATTTTCTTTAAAATATTTTTTAAAAAATATTTTAAAAAGATTTAAATATTTTTACATCAGATAAAGGACGGATTTTGGTTGGACTAGAGTTGGTTTTAAATAGAACTCTTTAAAGTTGGAACAGTTTGGAACTCTATCTGACGATGTCGTTCATACGACATTATATGTCGTTCGAACGAGATGCACTGTCTTCGAACGGCGTGTCATCTCGCTCGAACGAGATTACACCGATTTGAATTTTGTATTTAAGTCAGGTCCCAGTCCTTTTCTCGGTGTACGTGCAGAACAAATTCACTTTCTAAACAGTACGTTTTTCTGCACATGTTTTTCTAAGGTTTCAAAGGCTAAAAACACATCCTTAGAGTTTGCAAAGATCCGAGCTTTCATTAGCATAATATTTATGTGATCCTTGCTGCACCAAGCTGAGTTTTGTTCATTATTGAACACTTGTGATTGCTGGTTTTGCGGTGGAGAAGCGACGGACATCGTGTTCAACATCGTAGACAACTCAAGCCTTATCGGTGGACACCGAGACGTTCGTGGAGTCTAGTGTTGTGGAGGAACATCGTGGAAGACGGAATTTCTGCGTGGGCACTATTGAAGAACGGTAGAAGATCAGAAGGAGCTCCAAGACCCGTGGCGATCGAGTCTTTGAGTAAGACTAATCTGTCTTTGTAAAACCATTATTCATAGTGATTGTCTGGCTTGGGCCGTCCGAGTTCTTTTTTTCCCGTTTTGGGTTTTTATTCGTACATCCGACGTTGTGAGTACTCTTTACTTTAATTTACTTGCCTATCACCTAGATGCATGTTTAGGACTTAAACAAGATAAAATTGGCATAGTAAATTTGTGTCACAACTTGGTTTGATAAAATTGAAAAAGAGTTTTTCATATAAAGAGGAAGTTGGGTTGCATTCATCCTTAACTTAATTCTGCTCAAGCAAAAAGTGTTTTTGTCGAAAGTTATATTTTGGGGACCTAAAAATTGGTATCAGAGCGAGAAATACATTTTTATTGTGTTTGATCCCCTTTTTTGCTTGTAAGGATGAATTTTGGTAATTTTGACAGTTTTTGCACTCCTGTGTTTGATGGCACTAATTATGCTTATTGAAAAATGCGAATGAGAAGTGCTTTAAAATTCATTGATGAGCGTGTCTGGTTAGCTGTTGAAAAAGGTTGGTCACCACCTGTCACATGAGAAGGCGAGGTCACTAGTTTGAAACTCGTTGAGTCATGGACTGCGACTGAACATAGGCTTGCACAGTATAACTCTAAAGGTCTACACATTATTTCCTCACATGTCACACCTGAAGAGTATAATCGTATCATAACTTGTGAAACCTCGAAAGAAGCTTCAGATACACTTGCACTCACTCACGAGGGCACAAGCATAATTAGGGCGTCTAAGTTGCAAAATCTCACTACACAGTTTGAGACAATTAAGATGTTAGAGAGTGAGATGTTTGATGATTTTTACACTAGGTTGTCCACTATTGTTAATTCAGCATTTAACCCACGTGAGAAGATTTCCAATAATCGTGTGATCAAGAAAATTTTATGATCCTTAGCGAGTAGGTTTGATGCTAAAGTGACCATTATGAATTCCCTTGGTATGCTTAACTCATCGAAACTAGAAGAGGTCGTTGGTGACTTACAAACCTATGAACTCAATATGTTTACCTCCAAGCAAGTTCCAAAGAAAGAAAAGGGCATTGCTTTGAAAGCCTTGAAGGAGGAAACTAAAGTTTCGAATGACGACTTCGATTCCGACTTTGAGGATGTCGTTTTATTGGCAAGAAAGTTCAAAAAATTTCTTCAAATTCATGAGCAATCGAAAGATGCCAAAAAATTTGAGAAATTCAAGAACAAGGGAGTCTCCACCCCTGGGGATAAAAGTGTGAAACCTAAGAGAGATGAGTCTGATAGGTATTTTGGGTGTTAGGGGTACGCTCACAAAGTTAAAGAGTGTCCCACTAGACTTAAGAAAGAGAGCAAGCAACCAATTGCATATAACGCCACCTTAAGTGATAGTGAATGATTAGGCATAAATTCTTCCCATTTATCCCCTTAATTTAGAGGTTTTTATCGTTCCACATAATGTTATTCAAGTGGATTTATATCATATCTTTACTATTGGCAAATTCTAATGAGTACATCGAGTTTCGTGTGTTCGTCATCTATTTTGCGGGTGTTCAGTGCTGTAATCCGAGTCCATACCTAAAGCTTCAAAGAAACACAAGAAGAAAAGGATCCTGTGAAGACTGGCAAAAATAGAATCGAACCCAAGGGAAGAAAAAAGAATCGAATCCATCATGGGGGAAGTTTATGTAAATACGATTTGAAAGGGGGAAATACATTCAAAGTAAATGGATAACGCCTAAAGCCATATTTAGAGGCG
Organism: Sambucus nigra; assembly: GCA_949130495.1. Lineage (NCBI taxonomy): Eukaryota > Viridiplantae > Streptophyta > Magnoliopsida > Dipsacales > Adoxaceae > Sambucus > Sambucus nigra. Next base: position 88,942,235 of record OX422222.1, on the reverse strand, counting down.
TGTGTGGAAGAAGTCGACACCGTTTGGTTATCACACCCCATTTACGGGGTTGAATGAGCTAAAAAAGAGAGGTCGTCGCACCCTGGGGTGAATTATTGTGTATAATAGTTGTGCTTTGTTAGATTAGATAGAGTCTGTAGGTAGGTTACGTAAAGTTAGGGATAAGATCATGCATTCCAACACAAAATTCATGAGGGCATCGAGAAATTAAAGTGGGAGAATAAGTGCAAGCGCCTAGAAATTCGAGAGTGTAGGATTCTAATGCAACAGACTGAGAAAAGTGAGGTTCTGTTAAAAATGGAACCAAACCGAATCCCCAAGACGAATTGGTTCGGTTTGGAAAAATTGAAAAATAAAAATCCCCAGAACCGAACCGAATAGCTCCTGAATCGAATCGGTTCGGGTCCTGCGATTTTGGTTCTTCCCGAGGAACCTATTCACCCCACCTATCCACTCCCTTCCCTCCATTCTTCCCCTTTTCCCCCCAAATCACCCACCCCCCTTTCCCTTAAAAAACCCTCACCCAAACCACTCCCTACCACCTATAAATACCATATCTTCCCTCCTCTTCCACTCACACCTCCAAATATCCCCCTCTTTACAAACCCTAGTCCTTCTTCTCCTAATTACCCAATTTCCCAATGGCCAATCAAGCTCTCCCCGCAAAATACATGTCAGCCGACATTCTGCCCAACGACAATGGGCAATACCGCTCCCACATAGAGCGTGTATGGTGTGAATGATGTTTTAGTTTTTCCTGCCAATTGCACATTGAGCGGGTTGTCAACTGGGACGACGCCCCGTCACCACCATTTTCCGCCAGAGGGGGTTTACACAATACTTATAAGAACCTCACCATGTCATCTGGGCAGACGAAGTATGGTCCTTTTATGGCTCTCTCGTCCGCACGGACGAGTTTGAATGTCAATCCTTTGTTGACGACCGCCCCATCCGATTCTCCTTAGCCATCCTCGCCTGCAAACTTGCTGATAAGGGCGTTCCCCACCCAGAATTTTATGACTACCCAACCAACGCCCCCACCATTCCTAAACAACAGTGCATTGACCGTCTCACGCCCAACGGCATTTGGGAACGAGGTACATTCCCCGTGGGCTGTCTGAACGATAAGGTGCATATCACTTTCCATATAGTGTGCGTAAACCTGCTTCAAACATCCAATGATTCGACGATGCGTCCTCGCCAAACCACACTCGTGTACCACCTTTTCGACCCCAATTTCACTGTAAATCTGGCCCGTATGCTCTATGCAGATATCATTTACACGGCCTGAGAATCAAAAGGTGCGGTACCACTCCCTTATGCCCTCCTCATCACCTCCCTCCTAGCCGACGCTGGTATCCAACCACCTCAAGCTTTCCCATGCCTCCCAGAGCCCATTGGGAAGGTATCCCATACACGGAGTGCCCAGCAAAGGGTTACCATTCGAGCAGCCCGGGAGGCGATCATTTTAGAGGCCGAGGAGGAAATTCCGATTGAAGAGCCCGTGGCAGAGGACGTTGCGATGGAAGGGGCCGAAGAAGAAGAATATAATGAGGATGAGGACGAGGATTTCGATCCCCTGGGTGCTAATTTTGGTAGATGTCTGGCGGCGGTGGAATCCCGTTTTGACGGGTTCATCACCCAATACAACCACGATCAGGCCGCTTACCATAGGGACACGAGCATGATGCACCAGGTCCAAGCCCATCTATTCCAGCTCAACTTCGGTGGGCTGCCCCCCAGTTGCTTCTATGATCCTTAGGACCCCAATGCACCCAGGCCCTCAAATCCACCGCCTTAATAAAGCCCATGTCTATGTTTGCTGTTTTTGTGTGTTTGAAGTTTATGTTTACACAGTGTTGGTTGTATGTGTTTTCTCTTTATCCTTTGTAACACACTCTGTTATTTATCTATATAAAAGTTGCATTTCTATTTCATTCGCTTGTTTTATTTTTCCGCACTTTTAATTCTCTTTAAGTTAGTTTTTAGTCCTTTTTGCTTGAGGACAATGCAAAAGTCTAAGTTAGGGGGGGGGGGGGGGGGGGGGGGTGAGAAGTGCGTATTTCTAAAACTTCACAAATTTTCAAAAATGCCCAGAAATTTCATAAAAATCATAAAATTTTGAAATACCCCAAAATATTTTTTTTGTTCAAAATAAATAAAAATTGGAATTCAAAGTTTTCAAAAATATCATTAAATGCCGGTTTAAAGTCTCAAGTTGTAAAATTCAAAATACACAAAGCCGAAATTGACCAAAGATGGAAATTGAGCGAGCATAGGCGACTTAATGAATAAGTGTGGAGATTAACAACCCCGGTGAGATTCGAGCCTTTCACATTTGTGAAATTCATAAATTAATCTGAGTTCATTGTTAACTTAAAGTTCTTTTCAACATCTAAAAATTCGTCAAGGATCTCAATCCTTTCATTTTGATCGGTTATAGAAAATGTGTATGATATTGCCTTAAAAAATATGCCAAAATTGATCTCTAATCTTAATTCATCTTGAAATGCATATGGTAATGTAATTGGTATTTTGGACAATGAAGTTGGCCCTTGATTGTCACCCAAAAATATTGGCCAGAAAAAGTAGCGAAAAATCACCCCTTTTGTAACCCAAATTGAGCCGAATAATTTTTTTCCTTTCGTTTGACAACCCGAAAAACCCCAATTGGCTCGAAATTGTGAAAATTGATAATCCCAGAAATTAAGACCGGAAAGTGCATAAAAAGGGGCAAGAAAAGAATAGCTATGCTCAACAAAAATAGCAAGAAAAGAAAAAGAGTGTAAAATAGAAAAAGAATAAAAAAAATGAGCAAAAGCCCGAAAAAGCACAAATGGACATCATAAGTAAACTTTCCAATTCCAGATTTCCCATTTCCTTGTACCCATTACACATTAAAACCCAAAAAAATCCTAACTGAGTCCAAAATTGCGAAATTGGTTACCGCGTGGAGAGCTAAAACATAAAAAAAGATAATAAAAGAGATAAAACATATGTATAAGAGGCAATGTTCCCGTGTTTCAAACCGTATTTCGTTGATGAGATCCAATCAGTATAAAATTTTCGTCTTTCTACTTGTGTGCGTGAACTTGGTTCCAATATATTTACTCTTATAAATTACGCACACTGAGAGAATAAACACATTCTGAATGATTCTTTTATGAGAGCATCCCATGAGATTTTGGAATCAAAATGAATTTTTGGATAAGTAAAGTAATGATCAATCGGTGGAAATTTGCGGTTCAATTTTTGGTTTCACACATGCGCACTATGATTTGAAACTCTTGAGCATGACTTGATGATGATTATTTTCTAGAAAAGTTTGAATTATACATTTTTTGCATATTTTGAGTTTCTTTTAGTCGAATTTTGTGGGTATATTCTCTGCAAACCCTCACGAGACACAACTCGTCCTACTAGGGTAACCTAGGGGTTTAAAGGCTTGTTGCATACGCTAAATGCAATCGCGCGCCCACGAAAGAGGTATCCTATACAATTTTTTGAATTAGACCATGTTTTGATTTTTTACATTGCTCGGGACGATCAACGTTATAAGTTAGGGGGTTTGATTAGGCATAAATTCTTTCCATTTATCCCCTTAATTTAGAGGCTTTTATCGCTCCGCATAATGTTGTTCAAGTGGATTTATATCATATCTTTACTATTAACAAGTTCTAATGAGTACATCGAGTTTCGTGTGTTCTTCATCTATTTTGCAGGTGTTCAGTGTTGTAATCCGAGTCCATACCTAAAGCTTCAAAGAAACACAAGAAGAAGAGGATTCTGTGAAGACTGGAAAAAACAGAACCGAACCCAAGGGAAGAAAAAAGAACCGAATCCATCATGGGGGAAGTTTATGTAAATACTGAACAGAAGAGAACCGAACTAAAGTGAAGATAAAACGAACCGATCCTATACCTGGAAAACATCTTGTGAAGAATTGACAAAACAGAGCCGAACCGAAGAATGGAAATAACGAACCGATCCTATGCTCAAGGAAGTCTCTGTGAAGAATTGATAAAACGAAACCGAATCGAACCCCTTACCAGGATCGGTTCGGTTATCGATTTTTTTGAACTTATCCACTTGTAAAAATAGAATCCTATTTGTTTCAAACTCTTGTATTTCGTAGATTATAAATTGTAAATCTTCCCAAACGTAGAAGGGAGTCTTCTAATTCATTAGGGAAGCTTTGTAATCCATTTTAGAAGAGAATAACATAAACCCTATTTGCTTTCAAGTTGCAATTCAAGTAAAATCATTCTAATTTTTATTTCAATCTTTCTTCTAGTTGCTTTTTCATTACTAATTTCATCTTTCTTCATCTTCATTCAGTAGTAAAAATGTTTTATACACATTCCAAACATGTTGTTTTCAAGTTTTCATATGTCCGGCTAGATTTTAAGGGTCGGGATGCATGAACTCAACCTGATATGGTAGTTGCATGTGTATAGAATTAATACTCTAAATTTAATGGGTTATTACGACCGTATTGCGTAGTAAAGCGATAATTGTACATCTTTGGATCTCGTTTGCTTCAGGGTAACCGGGATGATTCGGAATGCAATTCAAGTGTAACTATCACAATATCGATTTACTCGTCCTCTGATTAAGTATGGTGCGGGATTAAACCTCAAATACGTAATGCTTGGGGTACTAAATTCTGGATCTAATTAATCACTTAAATTTATGATTAGTTTTATACCTGCAATACACTAGGGTTGGGGGATTGTATTCCCGTCATGTTTTCTTCATCATATAGTTCAAGTTTTAAGTCATTCATCTTCAGTATTTTAGGTAATTTTAAATAGTTGCATTTCATTCATACTTTAGTTCATTAGTTAATTGTTTAATAATTGCATATAGTTGTAGTTATTTCACCAATCAAATCATCCTTTCCTTTTTCTTTAGAGTCAGAGTTAGGGTTCCTTCGTCTGTCTAACGTCGTTATAGCTCTGTTGTCCTATTTTCCTGAGGATCGATACCCGACTTATCGGATTATTACTTGAGCGACAGGGTTGCACTTAAGCCTAGAGAGTACGCACGTCTGAGATACATTATGAGTTGCGTCAGTTTACCGAAAGAGGGAGAGGATCCCCCCATCGAGCGTAACTTTGTTGCGTTCATGGCATTTCATATGAGCGACGACGATATATCTTCCCACGAGGATACTCATGTGCATGACAATTCCGAGACTGTTAAGAGTGCTTCCCGAGAGGGTGATAGTGATGAGAGCGAGGATGAGGAGATTGGCGTAGGTGAATTGCAAGTTGCATTTCGAGAGTTGTTTGAGGAGACGGTGAAGGTGAAAAATGCAAACTCAAAATTACAAGCTTAAGTTGAAAGAGCGTGCCGTAGAAAATAATGATGTTTTAATTGAGGATCTTAGGGCACGGGAGAAGAAGCATAGGGAGAAGCTAGAGTACGTTGAGAAAGAGAGAGACACCCTATAATACCCCGTATTTTTACATATTTATTTTATTATGAAATTATGGAAATTTGGATTAATTAATTTAAGAGAGAAAATTTAATTTATAATTAATCCGACTTAATGGTAATAGATACTACTATGACGAGAGTTAGTAGTTATCGGAAATGATTATATTGAAATTATGTTGAGTAATAACTGTGTTGAACATTACGTAGTGATTAACGTAATATTGTTTCAGAAATAATAATATGGCTCGGGACGAGATACACGAAAGTTAAGATATAATTATTTGGGACGTGCGTATGAGGCACGTCATTATTATACATTTGGGGGTTAAAAAAGGTAAATTATTTTTATATAACTCGAATGATAATTTTGAGTGCGCGAGTGTGTCCGGAAGGGTCTATATATTAGAAAACACTACTCGGGTGTTATATTTGGAGTCCGACGCATTTTAGCCCAAAATGACACCCCGGGAATTTTAGTCTTTTGGGATTTTTGAGTAATTAAATGGATGAAAATTAGGTTTAATTAAAAGCTACGTGGGTTAGAGGTCTGTCAGTTTCAACCCACGTGAGAAAGAGAGAGAGAGAGAGAGAGAGAGAGAGAGAGAGAGAGAGGAGTACCAAGGAGGGAGAAAACTCCATTGGAGAATAAGGGCAAGAACTCAAGGATTCCCACGAAAGTTGCCCCAAAGTGGAGATCGCAACGAGAGGATCAACCACATACTAATTTCAGTCCAAGAATTAGAAATCCACTTTAAGGCAAGTGTTTATCTTACTCCTCTTTTAGCATATATTGTTCCTATTGATTTAGATTTGATGATATAAACTTGGTGCAATGAAAACTTAGGTTTAATTAGACTGAATTGTAAAGAAATCTTAGGAATTAGAGATGGGTATACATGTAGAGGTTTTGCCCTTTGTTAGACCATTAAAATATGGAAATTTTATATCTTAATCATGAATTAAAATAAGAGTTTTGAGTAATTATATTGATGGGTTCATTTTATGAGAATTTTTAGAGATTTAAGTTCTTATTGGGAAACCCTTGAAAATATATAGATTGGAACCCTAAGTCGTGTTGGAAAATGACAGATAATGATTAGGAATAGTTTAGAACTATCTAATTGGATGTTGGATGAAATTAGTGTTGAGTTTGTGGTTTGATATGTTGGAAAAATTGATTTTGGGGAAGAACAGGGACAATTTGGATTTCTCGTTCCAAGTCTACCCAGGCCGTACGAACAACCTCGTTCGAACGAGAATTCCAACGACCCGTCTAACGAAATGGTGGAGTTCGTTCGAAGTGATAACTTCCTTCGAACGAACTCGTTCGAACGAACTCGTTCGAACGAGAGTCCCTTGACTTCTAATGAGATTCCAGAATACACTTTTTGAGTCCGGTTAGGTTAAAAAGCATCCCAGGGTTATCCAAGTGAGTGAAATAACCTAAGTGAATGACGACTGACTTAAATTCCGAATTATTAGTGTGTTGGGATTGTAATAGTTCTCGAGATATAGGAAGTTTATAGGACCTTGGTGGGAATGTAGGTTCGAGAGAGGGCATATATGATCGAATCACGATGAGTGGTGGAATTAATACTACTACTTATGTACTACGGAAATCATGTTGTGTGAACGACTAATGAGTTATATAAGTGGTGTGCATGCTTATTACTTAAGATATTGTGTGTATGACACACCTAGGTACTGACTATCAAATGGAGGTTAGCGCGTTGTGGACGACCATATCTTGTGTGCCTTCATGGTATTTTGAATCGTGTCTCTAGATCATGGGACCTAGGTACGGGCTATCTGTGATAACCATAATGGTGACAGTCGTATAGGTGCGTAGTTATATGCGTAGCCCATCGGCTTGGAACTATGTTCGCCTCCAATATGTGTATATGTTTTATAGGTTCCTGAGAGATTGAACATGTTATCCTTCATGCGTGAGCGTTGCAATAAGACTAGATAGCCGAGTATGCCTAGCACCAGGGGTTTCTTAACCATGGGTGCAATATTGATATATATAGTTTTATGTATACATATAGAGATTTTATATATGTATACGGAGTTCCTATTCGGTGTTTCATGTTGGTCGCTTTATTATAGTATATACTTATTAGGTCACCAATGAGAATTGAAAATGTTATGAGAATGAGTTAAAGCATCTTTAAACCAATTCCTAAATGATATCAATATATTATCTTCGGGTTATTTAGATATTTTATCCGGCATAGTGGTTATACTACGTATAGTCAGGCAGAGTATCATGACTAGTATGGGTAGTTAGGCTCCCTAGGCGTGAACATTAGATGAGAGGAGAGTATCTCAAGTGAGTACGCTAAGTTAACATGGATAATATATGTTCTAATTAAATCAATTGAAGCACTTTCTACTTTTAAACTATTTTCTACTCGAGCTCTGACCCGTTTTTTTGCAAACCTCTTTTCTTATTCCTTTATTTTAGGTGCTCAGCCACAGGGACACCAGGCTTAGGAGATTCCATTTATTTGTCGAGTTGTAGCTGCTGTGGAAGCTACAGGACATTATTAGTACACGCTTCTGAGTCTATTTCTCCTCACATATCAGTTATTTACTCCAGTTGGAAATATTAGAGTTGTTTTATTCTATCTTTAGACTTTGATTACATGATTATTGGATTATTGTATGGAATTTTGACTGAAAGTGTTTACTCCAGTTCTTTATTTAAATTCAGTTAGTTCTTTCCTTATGCTATTGTGATGTCTGATGATGGTTAAATTTGAGTGCGTTTTTGTTCAAACAAAGAAAATATTTTATTAAACTCAATTTTTCAATTAAATCCTAAAACATGCATCTATGTGTGATTGGAGACAATATAATCATGCAAGAACATTCAATCACAAACAAAAAAACACATAAATGAGGAAAAAACCCCCAAAGGGGCAAAACCTTTTATTTTCACTATAATTTGTAAAGAACGGTTTACACGGATTATAGTGAAAACAAGAGTGACATATGAAATACCCTCTGGTGTCGGTTCCGATGTCATCGGCTGGAATCTCCCGCTATAACTCCAGATGGGCAGCAATGGAAAAGAGTCGGGTTCTCAACAAGTTACTCCAGATGAGTAAAAACGATCCTTTGAAGGTTTAAAGATTCACACACATATACGGGAATGGTTTTGTGAATCAAAAAGGCATAAAACCTTAAAAATTGAAGTATGTTTTCTGGGCTATAAATCGCAGAAATCGTGTATGAGCAAGACTTAGAAAAACGTGCAAAATGGGCACATATATTTATACGAAAATCGAGGCGGCGACGTCGCTCAAACGAGATCGCGCGACATCCTCATGTCTCTTGAATGACAGAGAGATGTCGTTCGAACGATCTCGACGACCAAGAAAAGTTCTCTTCTACACTTAGAAAAATTTCTGATGTTGTGTTAAAAACAAATCAGACTTCGAAAAATATTTTTTAAGAAATTCCCAAATATTTATGCAGATAATTAAAACTCCAATAAACCCTTTTACCAATAACACGAAGTGGAGTAGTGGGAACTATTGAGCAGCACGTCGCATGAAGCATGATGCACATGTGAAGATGGTGGATACATGGATTCAGATCAAGGCAGTCGAGGATGATCGTGTTGATGTGCCGAATGTAGCGGTATTAGACATACATAATGTGATCTAGGACAAATAGAAAATTCCTAGATTCTACCTCGGACATTTATAAAAGTATGTCCTTACAAATATCCCCCTATGTCTATGCCGGTACATACATAAAAAAATTCGAATTATGCTATCTCCATAAGGCAAATGACATATAAGATAATATCCCCATTAAACCCTCAAACTGAGAATACTAACTGACATATCGTCAATCAAACTTCAACATCTTCAAAGCTTCAACTTTTTAGAAACTCTCAAAGCTTTTCTCATCAGGGTATGCAATTCTAATAAATATCAATTTTGTACCTACACACATGAGACAAAGTATATACCCATGACACGCAACAGTTTGAAAAATAATGATGCGCAAAAATTAAAGATTAATTAAGCTTAAGCAAATCATTGATAAATCAACCAACCAATTCTCCCCCGTAATACGTTCTCCCCCTTTTTATGATGTCCCCAATAGACAGATATGAGAAGCACAAATAAATGCAGATGGAGAATGTCACATGGTAATAAACTTTCTTTTTTTGAATTTTTTTTCATAAATTTTTTCACACTAAATATACAACAAATAATCACACCATGAAAGAACACAAAAACAACCAAGTCGATGATAACAGAATTATAGGGGTGTGAGCAAATTCGATAGGAAAATCAATGCATACAAACATAACATATGTGCACGATGAATATCGAATACTCGTAACGAATGAACTCAACATCTTCCTTAGGTGTAAAAAGATGGAATTATAAGAAATTGACTCAATCAAATCATCAAATCAAAGATCAAAATGATTTCCACACCAATAACGTCCAAAAGGATTTAATGCTTTTTCAGGACTTTCCAGAAAGTGCAAACCAATTTAAATTCTCCAACCAAACTCCCTCAGATTTATATTTTCTTTAGAGATGAACTAAATTCTCAAACATTAGACAATTGAAGGTGAAACCTAATGGCCCATATTTGGCATGTATTGCTTTTTATTACCTTTCAATTTTTTTCGGGCTCTTTTAACCTCTTTGGACCCCGAATAATTAAAATTCCTCAACTTTTTAGGTCTGATGTAACGGTGGCTTAGTATTCGCGAAGGTTAAATGGGAACAATTCGCAGCCCTTCCCCGTTTTAAAATACCTCACAATCTCACCAAAACGGTTTTTACATGCATTCCAATCTTGTCAAGTTTTATCGCATATGGTTCGTTGTATAGACAAAATTGAGATGGAAACACTCGAGCCAATATGTAATAGATAAGTAAAATAATCAAATAAAGCCGTGCATGCGTGCAATAAAGGAGATAAGGAGCCAAACATGTAGAAAGTTATCACTCACATCTCAAAGACTCCAAACAATGTAAAGCACATGGATACAATGTTGTAGCGTCTCAAATCACTATGAAACAATCACGTGAATAATGGAAATGGAAGATGTGACTCGACTATCTTAAATGCTCATCTATAAGAGGTGTAAACAAAATACAAAAATCTTTTTGTGCTTTTCTCAAAATAAAATCTTTTTTATTTTTCAAAATTTTAAAAAAAAAATTATACAAAAAGTACACGTCATAACACTAGAAAACAAATATATATAATGAAACCACAACTAGTGCATGACAAACATGCAAACACAATCATCTATATGATATGGCAAGAGAAGAGTCATGTGCAAACAAATGAGAATCAACTATTCTAAAATCTAGCGTATCCAAAAGTGATTTCCTAACCCAAACAGATGTAACACGTCGACACGGGGTTTTGGAAACCAACAAAACACTAGACTTCAACTTCCTAGGACTTCTTCCAATATCAAAACAAAATCTCCTAAGGTGACCTTTCCTACCACAATGTGAACATGTGTAAACGGTAGGAATGTTACCTAAAGTGTGATCTTTTCAAACGTCCTTGGGATTAATTGACCCTCTAAAATAAATAATGGTTTTGGCTTTAGCACTAGAAGCATGAGAACAAGATGAGCCATTACTATCACTATCAAACCTACTCGAGTCTGTCAAATCATTTTTTAACATTAAATTTTTTTTCTCAAGCAAAGAATTAAATTCAGATCAAAGCAGTCGAGGATGATTGTGTTGACGTGCTTAATGTAACGGTATCAGACATACATATTATGATCTAGGATAAATAGAAAATTCCTAGATACTACCCCATAAATTTATAAAATTATGTCCTTTCATTAAATATTTCCCTTTAATGTTGATAGCTAATAACAAGAAATTTTTTTGACATCAACCTTTTTAAATATTAGGTGGTTAGTTTTTATTAAATAAAATTGACGATTTTCATAAGTGATGTATTATCTGAACCAACTAGATATTCTGGATTTAATTAATAAATGACTGATCACCAGGTATTTAATTAGGCGGGGTGTCACAGGTGGTATCAGAGCATCAGGTCCTAGTGTCCTTAGGATCTGTACGGCTTATTATTTTTCAGCGTAGCGTCTTTTGATATAGAGCCCTATATTTTAGAATTATTGTACTCTTTATGCATTTTACGTTCTTCAGCTATTGGAGATAATAACTGTAGACCTATGAAACTTTTCTTTCCTTTCAGATGCCTCCTCGACGTGCAAGAGAGTTTTCAGAAATGTTCAGCCCGACCTTCAGCCTATAGCAGCTCAGGGTATGATGAAAGCCACTGAAGTTTCCACCATTGTAGCTCAGGCGGTAAATGCTGCATTGGCAGTTGTACAGCAGGCACCATCTCAGGCATCGGTGATGGCTCCATTTCAGGCCCAGGCCTTCCCGTCTTGTTGGGATCATGCTAGGGATGCCTTCTAGAAGGCGCATCCTCTGGAGTTTACAGGGAGCTCCGATGTGGTGGTAGCGAGCTAATGAAAGAAGGACATACAGAGACATTTGAGGATGCATGAGTGCACGGAGGTGCAGAGACAAATACTGTCCACGTTCAAGTTAGTGGGAGTAGCACTGCAGTGGTGGGAGTCTATTACCACCGCTGAGGAGAGAGACACACTCATGATTCGAGACTTTTGGGCGCGGTTCGATTGTAAATATATCCCCTCGGCCATCCAGACAAAGATGAGACTGAAGTTGGAGAACTTGAGACAGGAGGGAAAGATAGTGGTGGAATATGAGGCAGAGTTCATCAACCTTTTGAACATTGTACCGGATAAGATCCCGACTGAGGAAAAGAAGATTCAGCATTTTATGGATGGGTTGACATGGAGGATCCGCCAACATTTGATAAGCAATCTCTCCTCTGCCACTATTCGGACGTGGTTAATGCAACACTACTCCACTTCCAGGGGCCATCATTTTCATCTGACAGAGGTTAAGCGAGTAGAAGAGTCCAACCAGCAGGGCAGGACAGGTGAAAATGGTGCTAGTGGGGCACAGGCAGTTCAGGGTCAGCATAGACATAATGATCAGGGTTTCCAGCAGAGGGATACTAAGAGGTTCAGGTCATGAGGTTTTATATATGGACATGGAGGCTTTAGACATGGCCAGTAGGGTCAGCATGGCCATCAGAGTCACCAGGGCCAGCAGCAGGTCCAACAGGTCCAACATGGCTAAAGGAGGGGTGGTAACGACCATAAGGGTTGGGTACCGCAGAGACAAGGGGGAGGAACCTTCCCAGGGAGATGTTTTACTTATGAAAACACTGGCCACAAGCGCTAGGACTGCCCTCAGAAGGGTAGAGGCCAGTAGCAGTAGGGTGCTCGCCAGGAGCCCCAGAGACCGTTATTTACCGCAGCTCTCCCAGCACCCCCACAGATGCCAGCGCTGCCACCTATTCCAGCCGTCCCAGTTCAGCAAGGGCCGCTTCAGTATGGACGAGTCTATAATCTTCACCAGGCTGCAGTCCTGCAGGACCCACCCTCGATTGAGGGTATGTATTCTATCTAGAGGACTTTGGGGTGAATTTTATTTGACAAGGGGGCCACACACTGTTTTATTGCCACGAGGTTTGTACGTACTATGAGATGATTTGATACAATAGATAGTACGATTACTTGTGTGGATTTGCCGTTGAGTAGAGGTTTCATGATTTCTTTTATTTGTCGAGGAGTTGGTATATAGATTGGGAGGTTTTGCTTACCCGCTGACATGCTCGTACTGGATATGTCCGAGCATGACGCGATTATAGGTATGGATTGGCTTGTCAAGTATAGGGACATGATTGATTATTTTAGTAGGAGTATAATTTTTTCCATACCCGATCAGGATATGTTCCTAGAGGCGATGCCTCACCTTGAGGGATGTTCGTCCACACATTTATACTACATAGAGGAGGAGACCTCTAGGGAGGTGGTGGTACCACTTGACTCGATTCCTATTGTTCGAGAGTTCACCAATGTGTTTCAGGAGATTTCAGGGTTACCACCGAGTATAGAGATAGACTTCATCATTGATTTAGCATCAGGCACTCGACTGATATCCCGCGCACCTTACCGTATGGCTCCAGCAGAGATGAGGAGTTACATGACCAGATTGAATAGTTATTGGGGCAGGGGTTTATTCGTAGGAGTACTTCTCTATGGGGTGCTCCCGTACTATTCATTAAGAAGAGGTATGGATCTTTGAGGTTATGTGTCGATTACCGGGAGTTGAATAAAGTCACGATACATAACAAATATCCGTTGGCTCGAATCGATGACTTATTCAACCAGTTGAGGGGAACTTCCTTCTTTTCGAAGATTGACTTGAGATCGGGATACCATCAGTTGCGTATCAGGGAACATGATGTATCGAAGACGACCTTCTTGACAAGATATGGTTCCTATGAGTTCAGGGTTATGCCTTTCGGGCTAACCAATGCCCCAGCCATGTTTATGGACTTAATGAACAGAGTGTTCCTGAACCAGTTTATCATCGTCTTCATAGATGATATTCTAGTTTACTCATAAACCAAAGAGGAGCATGCTGACCACTTGAGAAAGGTTTTACAGACATTGCGTTAGCATGAGTTGTATGTAAAATATGAGAAATGTGGGTTTTGGCCGAAGGAGTTCCAATTTTTAGGACATATCATCTCTGATAGAGGGATATCCATGGATCCGGGAAAGGTGTCAATGGTGAGGGAGTGGGGACAACCCACGCACCGATCGAGATATGCAATTTCTTGGGCCTAGTCGGATACTACATGAGATTCATTCGAGGGTTTTCGAAGATAGCGGGTTCGTTGATACATTTGACTTGCAAAGGGGTGACGTTTATCTAGAGTGATGCCTGTCAGTTAGTCGTTGATGATTTAAAAGATAAGTTAACCTCAGAACCAATGTTAGCATTGCCCAGGTCGAAAGTGGAGTATCTACTCTACAGTGATGCGTCCTTATTAGGACTTGGGACTGTACTTTAGCAGGAGGATCAGACTATAGTTTATGCCTCCTGTAAGCTTAAGCCTCATGAGAGGAATTACCCCACCCATGACTTGGATTTGGCGACGATCGTGTTTGCACTTCGAATTTGGAGACATTACCTCCTGGGGGAGAAATTTCACTTGTTCACAGATCACAAGTCATTACAGTAACTCTTCACACAGAAGGAGTTGCATATGCATCAGCGCCGGTGGCTTGAGTTTGTGAAGGATGATCATTTTGACATCTAATACCAGTCGGGGAAGGCTAACGTGTTAGCAGACAAATTGAGCCATAGGCCAATAGGGGATGTGACTGAGGTGTGGAAAGCGAAATGGAAGGAGTTAGGACACCAGGATGAGGTGGCTCGATCGTTCATGTCTATGATGATAGTTACACCCCAGAGTATTACGAGAGTAGTACAGGCTCAGGCAGATATCTCATTCTACTAGAGTTAGATAGTGAAACTTCTAGTAGAGGGGACTGAGTCTTATACCGTGGATTTAGATGGGGGTCTACATTTTAATGGAAGGTTGGCTGTTCCTAAGGGAGAAGACTTACAATATGAGGTGATGATGGAGTCGCATGGTTCACGATTTACGATACATATCGGTGGGGATAAGATATACCAGGATATGCAAAGACAGTACTGGTGGAGCGGGATGATGAAGGATATTGCTGAGTTTATCTCAAAATGTGCCACTTGTCAGCTAGTAAAGGTGGACCATCATAGATATACAACCATTAGATATTCCTATGTGGAAATGGGAGAGCATTTCCATAGACTTTATCAAGGGATTACCTACATCACAAAGGGGTCACGATTTAATATGGGTGATAGTGGATCAGTTGACCAAGGTAGCCCAGTTTCTATCAGCCCGGACGGATTACACCACAGGACAGTACCCCCAGATATTCATAGCAGAGATAGTGAAACTTCATGGGGTGCTTATAAACATTATATCTGACAGAGAGAAAGTGTTTGTGTCTCAATTTTGGTAGAGTTTTCAAGAGGCGATGGGTACGGAGTTGCGTCTGAGCACAACCTATCACCTGCAGACGGATGGACAGATCGAGCGGATAAATTAGATATTAGAGAACATGATGCGTATGTGTATCATTGATTTTGGCGGAGTCTGGGAGTAGTATCTTTCGCTTGTGGAGTTTGCCTGTAATAACTCCTACCAGTTTACTATCGGTATAGCTCCATTCGAGGCCATATACGGCAGACCTTGTCGTTCCCCAACATGTTGATTGGAGGTGGGGGACAACAAGTTACTTGGTTCAGAGGTGATTTAGGATACTTCGGCGAGGATTGAGTTGATACGAAATCGTATTCAGGTTTCTCAGGATCGACAAAAGATCTACGCCGACGCCAAGCATTATTTTCGAGAGTTCAATGTAGGGGACCATGTGTTACTTTGGGTGTCTCCTTTGAAGGGAGTTATGCGTTTCGGGAAGAAGGTAAAGTTGGCGCCTAGGTATGTAGGGCCGTTCCCTATTATCGAGAGGATTGGGCTAGTTGCTTATAGACTTGGGTTACCGGAGCACTTCCATAGAGTTCATGACGTGTTCTATATCTCTTCGTTAAGGAGATATCTTCGAGATGATTTGGCCCATACGCACATTGCATTGGAGGAGATAGACTTACAGCCTGATAGATCCTACGAGGAGGGGTCGTTGCTATCATAGACCGTAGCGAGAGGAAGTTGAGGTTAAAGATAGTACCACTAGTCCGTGTTCAGTGGCGGCACCATAATGTTGAGGAATATACTTGGGAGCGCGAGTATGACATATGTGAATATTATCCATAGTTATTCTAGCCAGGTATACTTTCATTTCCGAATTTCGGGACGAAATTAGGTTATTAGGGGGAAGTATGTAACACCCTGTATTTTTATGTATTTATTTTATTATAAAATTACGAAAATTTGGATTACTTAATTTAAGAGAGAAAATTTAATTTATAATTAATCCGACTTACTAGTAATAATTACTAGCGTGACGAGAGTTAGTAGTTATCAGAAATGATTATATTGAAATTATGTTGAGTAATAACTATGTTGAACATTACGTAATGAGTAACGTAATATTATTTCCGAAATAATAATATGGCCGAGGACGAGATACGTGGGAGTTAAGATATAATTATTTTGAACGCGCATATGAGGCACATCACTATTATACATTTAGGGGTTAAAAAAGGTAAATTATTTTTATATAACTCGAATGACAATTTTGAGTGCGTCAGTGTATCCGGAAGGGTCGATATAGTAAGAAAACACTACTCGGGTGTTATATTTGGATTTCGGGGCATTTTAGCCAAAAATGACACCCCACAGGGTTAGTATAGTCTTTTGGGATTTTAGAGTAATTAAATGGATGAAAATTAGGTTTAATTAAAAGCTACATGGGTTAGAGGTCTGTCAGTTTCAACCCATATGAGAAAGAGAGAGAGAGAGTACCAAGGAGGAAGAAGACCCCATTGGAGAATAAGGGCAAGAACTCAGGGATTTCCACCAAAAGTTGCGCCAAAGTGGAGATTGCAACGAGAGGCTCAACCACATACCAATTTCAGTCTGAGAATCAGAAATCCACTTTAAGGCAAGTGTTTATCTTGCTCCTCATTTAGCATATATTGTTCCTGTTGATTTAGATTTGATGATATAAACTTGGTGCAATGAAAACTTAGGTTTAATTAGACTGAATTGTAAATAACCTTAGGAATTGAAGATGGGTATGCATGTAGAGGTTTTTACCTTTGTTAGACCATTAAAATTTGGGAATTTTATATCTTAATAACGAATTAAAATAAGAGTTTTGAGTAATTATATTGATGGGTTCATTTTATGAGAATTTTTAGAGATTTAAGTTCTTGTTGGGTTTCCCCTTGAAAATATATAGATTTGAACCCTAAGTCGTGTTGGACAGTTCCCCATAATGATTAAGAATAGTTTAGAACTATCTAATTAGATGTTGGATGAAATTAGGGTTGAGTTTGAGGTTTGATATGTTGGAAAAATCGATTTTAGGGAAGAACAGGGCTAATTCGGATTTCTCGTTCGAAGTCTGCCCAGGTCGTTCGAATGACCTCGTTAGAACAAGACTTACAACGAGAATTCCAACGACCCTTCTAAGGAAATGGAGGAGTTCATTTGAAGTGACAACTTCGTTAGAATGAACTCATTCGAAAGAGAATCCCTTGACTTCTAACGAGATTCCATAATACACTTTTTGAGTCCGGTTAGGTTAAAAAGCATCATAGGGTTATCTGACGCGACTAAGAATGTGTCTCAGAAGTGCGTACCCTCTAGGCTTAAGTGCAAGCCTGTCGCTCAAGTAATAATTCGATAAGTCGGGTATCGATCCTCAGGGAAATAGTACAACGGAGTTGTAACGATGTTGGACAGATGAAGGCCCTAACTCTGACTCTAAAGAAAAGGAAAAGATGATTTGAATGGTGAAATAACTACAACTAGATGCAATTTTGAAAATGGTTAACTAATGAACTAAAGTATGAATGGAATGCAACTATTCTAAATTACCTAAAATACCAATGATGATTGAATTAAAACTTGAACTATATGATGAGGAAAACAGAACGGGAATACAATCCCTCAACCCTAGTGTATTGATGGTATAAAACTAATCGTAAATTTTAGGGATTAATTAGACCCAGAAATTAGTACTCCCAAGCATTACATATATGAGGTTCAAGCCCACACCATACCTAATCAGAGGACGAGTAAATCAGTATTGCGATAGTTACACTCGAATTGCATTCTGAAACATCCCGGTTACCCTGAAGCAAACGAGATCCAAAGATCTACAATGGTTGTGTTTCTACGCAATACGGTCATAATAAATTATTAAATTTAGAGGATTAATTTTATACACATGCAACTACCACATCAGGTTGAGTTCATGCATCCCAAACTTTTAAATCTAGCTGGACATGTTAAACCTAGCTATGCATGACTTAACTACGTTGCATGCGCGAGAAATCATAATGAACTATCTTGAAATATGCAAGGAACAATTATAAACCTGAAAATTGTTTAAACCATGCAAGAAAAATAACATGCAAGAGTAATAATAGAGAGAATAAAACTATGCATTAAAACTTGAAAGCAAACCCGAAATTAATCACTCTTGAATCAACAAAGTAAAGTTATCTTCCTAGGCTGTTCTTCTACCTTTCTCTCTATAAAAAATGATCAAAACTATGAAAAACTATGAAAAACTGTGAAAAACTGTGAAAAACTATGAAGAACTATGTTTTCTAAGTCATTAACTTCGTACAAATACGTTTTAGAAGAAGTTGTAATAAAATGGGACTCTTCGGAAAAATCAGCAGCCAAGGAAAAATCCCCCTCCAAACCGGTTCGCAGGTACCCCAAACCGGTTCGACCCCGAACTGATTTGCAGTGTGTTTCGAGATGTCTTGCTGGTTCTGGCTCTTATTTTCTTCAATTCAACACTTAGAATTTTTTTCTTTTTTCTTTTTTCTTCTTTTCTTCTTGGATTTTTCCTCAACTTAAAATGGTCATAATTCTTTTACCGTAGCTCGGATTTGGGTGTCGTTTCTTTCAATGTTCTCATTGTTCTGAACTCTTCAACTTTACAACTGACCCCACCTCCGGGATCAGGCTATAAAATTACAAAAATACCCTTGAACTTGCCTTCATAGCCTTTCTTTCACTATTTCGATTTCTCTTTTGCACCGCTTGCATAATTAACATGCAAAACACATAAGAGATACACAAAACATGAAATACTTGCCAAAGAAGGTTAGTAGCATAAATACGAGTTAAATCCATATCAATTGTACCACCCGGGTTCACAAAGGTACCGAAATTAGGGGGATAAATATATAATATTTATGCCCAATCAAATCCCACTGACTTAGAACTTTGCGCGTCCTGAGCAATGTAAAAGAAAAAAGAATACTGTCACAACTCTTCTAAACATACTATGGGGATAGAATACCTTTTTCGGGGGCAAGCGGTTGCATTTAGCTTATGCAACAAGGTGTTAAACTCCTAGGTTACCCTAGTAGGACGAGTGTTGTCTCGTGAGGGTTTGCAGCGAATATACCCACAAAATTCGACTCAAAGAAAGTTCAAAATACGCAAAAATTGTATAATTCAAACTTTTCTCGAAAATAGTCATCATCGAATCATGTTCAAGAGTCTCAAATCATAGTGCGTGTGTGCGAAGCCAGAAATTTAACCGCGAATTTCCACCTATTGACCATTACGTTACTTATCCGAAAATTCATTTTGATTTCAAAATCTCACGGGATGCTCTCACAAATAAATCACTCGGAATGTGACTATTCTCTCGGTGTGCGTGATTTATAAGAGTAAATATATTAGAACCAAGTTCACGCAGACAAATAGAAAGACGGAATTATTTAGTGAAATGATCTCTTCATCGGAGTACGGTTATAAGAAAATGGGACCATTGCCTCTAATTCACACTTTTGATCTCTTTTATTATCTTTTGGTGTTTTAGCTCTCCACGTGGTAATCAATTTTACAATTTTGGACTCGGTTAGGACTTTTACGGGTTGAAGGTGTATTGGGTAACATGGAAATGGTTGGGAGGGTCGGAATTAGAAAATTCATTTATGATGTCCATTTGTGCTTTTTTCGGGCTATTGCTAATTTTTTATTCCTTTTCTCTATTTTTTTTATTTTCACTTTTTTTCTTTCTTGCTATTTTTGTTGAGCACTTCTACTCTTTTTCTTGCCCTTTCTTATGCACTTTTCGGATTTTAATGAATATTCCATTTTTATAATTCCGGGCTACTTGGGTTTTTCGGGTTGTCAAACGAAAGGAAAAATTATTCGGCTCAATTTTGGGTTACAAAAGGGATGATTTTTCCCAACTTTTTATGGTCAATATTTTTAGGTGACAAACGATGGCATACTTCATTATCCAAACTACTAATTGCGTTACCATATGCGTTTTGAGATGAATTTAATTTAATTTAGGAATTTTTTTGGCACGTTTTTCAAGACAATGTCACACACATTTCTCAAAATCGATCAAAGTGAAAGACTTGAGATCCTCGACGACTTATTAGACCGCTGAAAAGAACTTTGAGTTAATAATTAACTCGGATTGATTTATAAATTTCATAAAAATGAAAGGCTCGAATCTCACCGGGGTTGTTAATCTCCACACTTATTCGTTAAGTCGTCAATTTTCGCACAATTTCCATCTTTGGTCAATTTCGGCTTTGTGTATTGTGTTTTTACAATTTGAGACTTTAAACCGACTTTTAATGATATTTTTGAAAAATTTGAATTCCAATTTTTATTTATTTTGAAGGAAAATATTTTTGGATTTTTCACAATTTTATGATTTTTTTGAGATTTTTGGGCATTTTTGAAAATTTATGAAGTTTTAGAAAAACGCACTTGTGACCACCCCTAACTTAGGCTTTTGCATTGTCCTCAAGGAAAAAGGTCTAAAATCTAACTCAAAGCGAATGAAAAGTGCGAAAAAATAAAACAAACAAATTAAAACAGAAATGCAAAATTTTATTATAGCAACGGAGAATCATGTGTTACAATGGAGAGGGTAGACCAAGTAATTAAACAATGTAAACAACCACCATTACACCCAAACATCAAACAAAGGGCAAGGTCTTCATTGGGGAGGCGGATTTGAGGGCATGGAAGGGGGGAAGGAATTTGGAAAAGGAAATGAATGGAGGGAAGTTTGAGAGGGTGAATTTTCGTTGGGGATGTATGGAGGGAAGGGGGGAAAGGGGTTGAATTTGGAAAAGGGGGGAGACGAATCTGCCAAGTACCCCGAACCGGTTCACCCAAGGGTTCGGGGGAGGCTGCTGGCCTGAAAGCTGAATTTCTCTCCTCTCTAAAAAATGAAGTGTTTGCTCAAGCCTCCTCTTATGCGTATAGCCCCTAAAGATGTCCTGGACCCTTGGGTTACCTAAAAACTCCTCTACCAATCGTTCAAAATACGTGCAAACTCTCTCGGAAAGTTTTCTAACTCGCTCCCTCTCGTGAACTGTGCTCCGGACTCCTAACTAACTTAACTCACACACTACTATTGTACACAAGAATTCACCCCATACGCGTCGAGGGTGCGATGACCTCTCATTCTCAACTCACTCGACCCCATAAATGGGGTCCGACAACCAAACGATGTCGACTTCTTCCGCACATGCCTCTAGATATGAGTTAGGCATTGTCCATTTACCTTGAATGTATTTCCCCCTTTTAAATCGTCTAATTCCACCGCTTCGTGAGGGAATACATTCTTCACAATGAACGGGCCAGACCATCGTGACCGCAACTTACCCTGAAATAGATGAAGCCGAGAGTTATAGAGAAGCAATTTTTGTCCGAGAAGAAACTCTTTGCATCGAATAATGTTATCGTGAGCGAGTTTCATCCTTTCTTTGGAAATTTTTGCGTTCTCATACGCATCATTGCGTATCTTTTCTAACTCATTTAATTAAAGCTTGGAAGCTTCACCGGCTTTATCGATGTTATAATTCAACTTCTTAATTGCCCAATATGCTTTGCGCTCTAATTTAACGGGAAGATGGCAAGGTTTGCCATACACAAAGCGAAAAGGGGACATCACATAATCGCTAGCATCACACATAAGCTGGAATGGTAAGGACCAATTCGAAACTTGCATGATGGGAGAGGACACATGCATGGTTTTCAGTTTTTCAAAAGCGCTATAGCATGCTTCTGTCCACTCGAATGGGGTGTCCTTCATAAGAAGGTTGCTTAAAGGTCTAGCGATGGCGCTAAAGTCCTTAATGAACCGTAGATAACACCCCGTATGGCCCAAGAAGGAGCGCATGTCTTTGAGTGATTTTGGTGAGGGTGGATCGGATATGACATTTATCTTAGATCTATCAACTTCAATCCCCTTGGATGGAATTATGTGGCTAAGAACTATTCCCTCAGTGACCATAAAATGGTATTTCTCCCAATTTAGCACTAAGTTCTTCTCCACACACCGGGTAAGTACTTTTTCCAGCTTTACCAGACAAAGATCGAAAGAGGTGCCAAAAATGATAAAATCGTCCATGAACACTTCAAGTCCTCTCTCAACCATGTCGCTAAATAGACTCAAAATGCACCTTTGAAAGGTCGCGGGTGCATTACACAAGCCAAATGACATACATTTGTAGGCAAAGGTACCAAAGGGGTAAGTGAAGGTAATTTTCTCCTGGTCAAGTACATCTACCTCAATTTGGTTATATCCGGAATAACCATTAAGGAAGCAATAGTAAGGGTGGCCCGCTACTCTCTCAAGTATCTGATAAATAAATGGCAAGGGGAATTGTATTTCCTAGTTCCCGCATTGAGTTTTTGGTAATCAATGCAAAAGCGCCACCCGGTGGTGGTACGTTGGAGAACTAGCTCTCCCTTAGCATTCTCAATCACTGTCATGCCCGACTTCTTCGGGACAACTTGAATAGGGATCACCCACTTGCTGTCCGAGATTGGGTAGATAATCCCGACATCCAATAACTTAATGATTTCGGTCCTCACCACTTCTTTCATATTGGGGTTTAGCCTTCTTTGAATTTCTCTCGAGGGCTTGACATCCTCCTCCAGGTGGATCTTGTGGGTGCAAATCAAAGGACTTATCCCCTTCAAATCGTCAATACACCAATAGAAAACACTTTGGTGCTTCCTTAAAATCTTTAACAGTTTACCCTCCTGCTCTTCGTCTAGGATAGAGGAGACAACAACAGAAAATGTCTCGTCCTCTCCTAGGTATGCATATTTAATATGGGAGGGTAGTTTCTTCAATTCGAGGGTTGGAAATTTGTCACTGGGAGAAACCATGCGTGCCTCTCTTGGTGGTAGCTCCTTGAATCGAGAAACCCAACTTACATCTCTCGCGTCCTCATTCGACGCTATCTCATTAACTAACTCTCTTAACTCTTCAACTTACCTCTCTAATTAAGTATACGTCCCCTCACTCTCGTGGCTCGACACTAGACAGGCCCCTAGGGCATCTCCATAATAATTTTCCTCAAAGTACTCTTCTACGATCTCGTCGATTAATCTCACCACGTGAAGATCATCTTCCTCCCCTGTATGTTGGGCGATATGGCAGATGTTGGTCTCTAAGGTCATGTTCCCGAAGGTGAGTTGCATCTTCTCATTTTGAGTATTGATAATTGCATTAGCCGTAGCTAAGAACGGGTGCTCAAGAATGATGGGAACATGATTGCTCGAGGGGAAGAAGGGTTTCGTGTCCCAAATGACAAAATCTACCGAAAGTAGAAAGTGTCAACTTGAACGATCACGTCCTTAACTATACCTCTTGGGATCTTCACGTTTTAATCCTCTAACTGGAGAGTGATCTTTGTGGGCTTAAGGTCTCCTAGATCAAGTTGCCTATAGATGGCGTAAGGGAGGATACTGACACTTGCTCGCAAGTCAAGTAAGGCTTTTCAATTTTATTTTCTCCAATAATGTAGGAAATGGTGGGTGCATTGGGATCTTTGAATTTTGGTGGGAGATCATTATGTAGAATGAGGATCACGTTCTGTGATAGAAACACATTTTTCTTCACCCTCATCTGTCTCTTTACTGTTAACAAGTCTTTGATGAATTTTGCATAAGTTGGAATTTTCTTAATCGCTTCGAGGAACGGTAAATTGAACTTTACTTGCTTTGGCACGTCTAGAACTTTATCATGGGGGTTCCCTTTTTGGGAAGGAATCAACCTTTGAGGAAACGACACCGCGGTGGGTGGTTTCACTACTACCTCGGGCTCACTAGTGTCTTCTTTATCACT
This sequence comes from Sambucus nigra, assembly GCA_949130495.1. Classification (NCBI taxonomy): domain Eukaryota; kingdom Viridiplantae; phylum Streptophyta; class Magnoliopsida; order Dipsacales; family Adoxaceae; genus Sambucus; species Sambucus nigra. Next base: position 88,917,991 of record OX422222.1, on the reverse strand, counting down.
CTTTTTAAGGGGATATCTTCGGCCTCTTTTGTGTCAGGCGAAATCTCCTTGTCTTTGGTTGCGTCATGTGGGGGAGGTGATAAATCAACGACTCTCCCACTACGAAGAGTGGTCACAGCTTGACATTGCCCCTGATGTTCTGTAAAGGTGGAGCTGACACTAGTTTGACCTTAGGGAGGTCTTTGACCCTGGGCAGGAAACTTTCCCTTCTCTTGGATACTTGATGATGATTGCATTTTTAAAATATTTGCATTTATGTCACTGATCATGTGATCATATCTAGCATTGGTTGCATTTTGGGTATTGATAAATTGGTTCATCGTATCCTCAAGATTTTTTCGCGATGGAGTGATATATGCCCCTTGAGCTGGTGGTGCTTGCACATGTCCTTGCATGTGTGGAGCTTGTTGAAAGTACGATGGTGGAGGAGGGGAAACATGTGAATTAGGATTCATCGCAGCATGTTATTGCCCATAGCTAAAACCAGGGTGGTTTTTCCATGAAGGGTTGTAAGAATTCCCGTGCGGTGCACTGAAATTACCCTTAAATGCTCCTATACCACTTACTTACTCTTGAAGAATAACTTTGTAAGCGGGTATTATTGGGCATTCTTCTGTTGAATGACCCGCCTCACAAATCACACACACCTTCTCGGCGGGGTTTGGGATGGATCCAGTTGGTCCTCTTCCACACACCTCAAGTATTTCTCACATTCCTTTCTTAAGTAGATCGATTCGGCTGTCCATCATAACATTCTTTTCTACGTGAAATAGGACGGATGCTGATGGAGTGGTGGTCGCTTGGCGAGTTGAATTTTGAGCACTAGGGTCAGATGTATCCCAGGATTGGGTAATCTCAGCGATATACCTCTAGTTGTTGGAAGGTTTGAATTTGAGCCTTGATGGAGTTCGTTCGATGTGTAAGAAATAATTTCTTGAGAAATTTAGATTGTAACTCATTCCATGATGAAATCGAGTTTGGAGGTAAAGACCATAGCCAGGTCTTAGCCTTATCCTTTAGCGAGAAAGGGAAGAGTTTGAGGTGGATCACATCTTTTGAGCAAGTCTGATCGCTGAGGGTCTCACACACCTCTTTAAATTCCATGATGTGGAGATATGGCTAGTCTGAATCCATTCCACGGTAAGTGGGAAGTATTTGGATCATCCCATTCCTAAAACGAAATTACCTTGAATTATATGGGAGTAAAATGCATCCCGGAGTGACAGTGCGTTCAGGGTATAAGATTTCTCTCAACGGGTGGTAGAGGGCCTCTTCCTCGTCGACGACACTACCATGTTGTGACATATTTCTCTCACTCAAAGACTCTGTGCCCTCACTTGGTATACTTGGAGCATTCTCTGAAGTGTGTCCTAAGAGGGAAAACAGAGTGTTATTTGCAATTGAGTGTGACGGTGTGGGAGGTGGAACCCATAATTGGGGAGCATTAGGAGTGTGAGGGCTATCGGGGTCTTACTCAACTATCGGGTTTTCGTGAATGTGGATTGGAGTATTATAGGGAGTTGGAGTGAGTTCAGAATTATGCATTAACAGGCTTATGAGAGATGATGAGGAATATTTTTATGATTTAATTTTTTTTTATGTTTTTGGATTTTTTTTTTGGAAATTTTTGGTCAAAGTTTTAGATTGACTTGATCTAATCCTAAGTCTACCTAACTCCCCGATAACGGCACCAAAAATTTGATGCGACTAAGAATGTGTCTCAGAAGTGCGTACTCTCTAGGCTCAAGTGCAAGCCTGTCGCTCAAGTAATAATCCAATAAGTCGGGTATCAATCCTCAAGGAAATAGGACAATGGAGTTTTAACCACATTGGACAGATGAATGAACCCTTACTCTGACTCTAAAGAAATGGATAAGATGATTTGAATGGTGAAATAACTACAACTAGATGCAATTTTTAAAATGGTTAACTAATGAACTAAAGTATGAATGGAATGCAATTATTATAAATTACCTAAAATATTAATGATGATTGACTTAAAACTTGAACTATATGATGAGGAAACATGACGGGAATACAATCCCTCAACCCTAGTGTATTGATGGTATAAAACTAACCGTAAATTCAAGTGATTAATTAGACCCAAAATTTAGTACTCCCAAGCATTACATATATGAGGTTTAAGCCCGCACCATACAAAATGAGAGGATGAGTAAATCAGTATTGCGATAGTTATACTCGAATTGCATTGTTACCCTGAAGCAAACGAGATCCAAAGATCTACAATGGTTGTGTTTCTACGCAATACGGTCATAATAAATCATTACATTTAGAGGATTAATTTTATACACATGCAACTATAACATCAGGTTGAGTTCATGCATCCCGACCTTTTAAATCTAGTCGGACATGTTAAACCTAACTATGCATGACTTAACTACGTTACATGCGCGAGAAATCATAATGAACTATCTTGAAATATGCAAGGAACAATTATAAACCTGGAAATTGTTTAAACTATTCAAGAAAAATAACATGCAAGAGTAATAATAGAGAGAATAAAACTATGCATTAAAACTTGAAAGCAAACCCGTAATTAATCACTCTTGAATCAACAAAGTAAAGTTATCTTCCTTGGATGTTCTTATAGCTTTCTCTCTATCAAAACTGATCAAAACTATGAAAAACTCTGATAAACCATGAAGAACCATGTTTTCTAAGTCAGTAACTTCGTACAAATACGTTTTAGAAGAAGTTGTAACAAAATGGGACTCTTTGGACCAATCAACAGCCAAGGAAAAATTCCCCCCCGAACCGGTTCGCAGGTACCCCAAACCGGTTCGACCCCGAACTGATTCGCTGTGTGTTTCGAGATTTCCTGCTGGTTCTGGCTCTTCTTTTCTTCAATTCAACACTTATAATTTTTTTCTTCTTTCTTTTTTTCTTCTTTTCTTCTTGGATTTTTCCTCAACTTCAAATGGTCAGAATTCTTTTACCGTAGCTCGGATTTGGGTGCCGTTTCTTTCAGTGTTCTAATTGTTTCGAAATCTTCAAATTTCCAGTTGGTTCCACATACGAGATCAGGCTACAGAATTATGAAAAAATGCCCTTGAACTTTCCTTCTTAGCCTTTCTTTCACTGTTTCGATTTCTCTTTTGAACCGCTTGCATAATTAACCTGTAAAACACATAAGAGATACACAAAACACGAAATACTTGCCAAAGAAGGTTTGTAGCATAAATACGAGTTAAATCCATATAAATTTCCCCACTCGGGTTCATAAAAGTACTGAAATTAGAGGGATAAATATATAATATTTATGCCCAATCATTATCCAAGTGAGATAAATAACCTACGTGAATGACGAGTGAGTTAAATTCTGAATTATTAGTGTGTTGGGATTGTAATAATTCTCGAGATATAGGAAGTTTATAGAACCTAAGTGGGAATGTAGGTTCGAGAGAGGGAATATATGATCGAATCACGGTGAGTGGTAGATTTAATAATACTACTTATGTATTATGGAAATCATGTTACGTGAACGCCTAATGAGTTATATAAGTGGTGTGCATGCTTATTACTTGAGATATTATGTGTATGACATACCTAGCTACTGGATATCGAACGGAGGTCAGCGCGTTGTGGACGACCATATCTTGTGTGCCTTCGGGGGATTTTAAGTTGTATCACTAGAGCATGGAACTTAGGTACTGGATTTTTGTGATAATGATAGTGGTGACAGACGTATGGGTGCATAGCCCATCGACTTGGAACTATGTTCACCTCCAATATGTGTATATATTTTATGGGTTCCTGAGAGATTGAACTTGTTGTCCTTTATGCGTGAGCGTTGCAATGGGACTAGATAACCGAGTATGCCTAGCACCAGGGGTTTCTTAACCATGGGTGCAATATTAATATATATAGTTTTATGTATACATATAGAGATTTTATATATGTATACGGAGTTCCAATTTTATGTTTCATGTTGGTCGCTTTATTATAGTATATACTTATTGGTTCACCAGCGAGAATTGAAAATGTTATGAGAATGAGTTAAAGCATCTTTAAACCTATTCCTAAATGATATCAATATATTGTCTTCGTGTTATTTAGATAATTTATCCGTCATAGTTGTTATACTACGTATAGTCAGGCAAAGTATTATGACTAGTATAGATAGTTAGGCTCACTAGGCATGCACATTAGATGAGAGGAGAGTATCTTAAGTGAGTACGCTAAGTTAACATGGATAATATATGTTCTTATTTAATCAATTGAAGAACTTGCTACTTTTAAACTGTTTTCTACTCGGGCTCTGACCCGTTTTTCTGCAAATCTCTTTTCTTATTCCTTCATTTTAGGTGCTCAGCCACAGGGACACTAGGCTTAGGAGATTCCATTCATTTGCCGAGCTGTAGCTGTTGTAGAAGCTACATGATATTGCTAGTTGACGCTTCTGAGTCTATTTCTCCTCACGTATCAATTATTTACTTTAGTTGACATGCCGTCCCTCCTATTTTACATTCAGAGATTTAGAGTTATTTTATTCTATCATTAGACTTTGATTTTATAATTATTGGATTATTGTATGGGATTTTGACTGGAAGTTTTTACTCCAGTTCTTTATTTAAATTCAGTTAGTTCTTTCCTTATGCTATTGTAATGTATGGTGATGGTTAAATATTTCCCTTTAATGTTGATAGATAATAACAAGATAAAATTTTGACATCAACCTTTTTAAATATTAGGTGGTTAGTGGTTATTAAATAAAATTGATGATTTTCGACAGTGATGTATTATCAGAACCGACTGGGTATTCTGGATTTAATTAATAAAGGACTGATCACTCTGTATTTAATTAAGCGGGGTGTAATAGGTGGTATCAAAGCATCAGGTCCTAGTGTCTTTAGGATCTGTACGGCTTATTATGTTTTCGCGTAGCATCCTTTGATATAGATCCCTATATTTTTGGATTATTATACTCTTTATGCATTTTACGTTCTTTAACTATTTGAGTTAATAACTTTAGACCTATGACACTTTTCTCTCCTTTCAGATGCCTCTTCGACGCGCACAAAGAGTTCCCAGGGATGTTCAGTTTGAGCTTGAGCCTACACCAGCTCAGGGTATGATGAAAGCCACTGAAGTTGCTGCCATTATAGCTCAGGCGGTAAGATCCGTATTGGCAGTTGTGCAACAGACACCACCTCAAGCACTGATGGTGGCTCCAGTTCAGGCCGAGGCCTTCCCATCTTCTTGGAAACGTGTTAGGAATGCCTTCCAGAAGGCTCATCCTTCGGAGTTTACAGGGAGCTCCAATGTGGTGGTAGCGAGCCAATGGAAGAAGGACATCTAGAGACATTTTAGGATGCATGAGTGCACAAAGGTGCAGAAAGAGATATTGTCCACGTTCAAGTTAGTGGAAGTAACATTGCAGTGGTGGGAGTCTATTACCACCGCTGAGGAGAGAGTTACACTCACGATTCGAGACTTTTGGGCGCGTTTCGACCGTAAATATTTCCTCTCGTCCGTCTGGACAAAGATGAGACGGAAGTTGGTGAACTTAAGGTAGGAGGGAAATATCGTGGCTGAATATGAGGCAGAGTTCATCGACCTTCTGATCATCGTACCGAATGAGATCCCGATTGAGGAGAAGAAGATTCAGCCTTTTATGGATGGGTTGACATGGAGGATCCGCCAGCATTTGATAAGCAATATCTCCTTGTCCACCTATTCGTATGTTGTTAATGCAACACTACTCCACTTCCAAGACCACTATTTTCATCCGACAAAGGTTAAGCGAGTAGAAGAGTCCAACCAGCAGGGCAGGATAGGAGGAAATGGTGCCAATGGGGCACAGGCAGTTCAGGGTCAGCATAAATACCGTGATCAGGGTTCCCATCAGGGGGATCCTATGAGGTTCAAGTCAGGAGGTTTTAGACATGGGTAGGGAGGCTTTTTACATGGCCAATAGGGTCAGCACGGCCATCAGGGTCACCCGGGCCAACAGCAGGTTCATCATGGCCAGCATGGCCAAGGGAGGGGTGGTAATGGCCATTCGGGCTGGGGACAGTAGGGACAGAGGGGAAAACCCTTCCCAGTGAGATGTTTTACTTGTGTCAACACTGGCTATAAGCATTAGGATTGCCATCAGAAGGGTAGAGGCCAACAGCAACAGGGTGCTCGCCAGGAGCCCCAAAGACCTTTATTTCCCGCAGCTCTCCTAGCATCCCCACAGATGCCAGAACTGTCACCCATTCCAGCCGTCCCAGTTTAGCAGTGGCAACTTCAGTATGGATGAGTCTACAATCTTCACCAGGTGGGGTTGGACCCCCTTCCTCCCAATATCCATGTGTCTGGGATTTTTGGTCATTATTATCGATGCTTAGAATGATCTTAACCATTGTATTATGGGGTTGTTTTAAAGTTGATATGCATTTTGATTCGACTTCGTATATATGCCATATTTGCACACATGCACGAGTTTATATGGATTTTTGACTACTCTTACATTTTTGAGTTTGGTGAGACATTCTTATCTCAATTTTGTCATCTATGCGTAAGTAGACTTAAGAAGGAGGTGTGCATGTAAGAACTGTTACTGTGAGGATTAAATTGAAAATATGATAAGTATACGGGAAAGGGCTGCGAGAGTGTAAAATTGACTCATCGTGAAATCCACCGTTTAAAAGTGCTCGAAAAAAAATCATAAGGCAATAAAAAGAATCATATGCCAAAAATGTGCCAAATTAGTTTAGTTCATTCAAAAGAAAATATGATATATATTTGAGGGAGTTTGGATGGATTGAAAATTTAAACGGGTTTGCCCAAAGAATCCTATTGTTGAAAATTCGTGTCATGACGCTATTATTTGTAGAATCATCAAAATTCTGGATTCGTGTGCATGATGTTTGCTTAGTTCATTAAGCTCACACTTTAATTGTCACATATGGCTGCAATAAAATTTGATGATAAATTGCTATTGATTAGAGCTTATTGATTGTTTCGATGTGTTGGAATTATGATTCATTTTTTTTAGTTCACGCACATACACTCCATTTTCATGTTTAGGCCCATTGATACTATGTTCGCATTTTACTCATATTTGTTTATTTTGAGTTTTTCCAGTTTTGTTACTGTTTTGCAGTTTTGATCCCTTTCAGTTAGAATTTTTAGGATACTTCTTCACCGGGCAACTCTGTTTAATTTTCTAGGGAATCTGTGAAAAGTTTGAATATATCGTTCAAACGACATACTGTTTCTTTCGAGCGATGTCGCTTCTCATTCGAGCGACATCCCTGGCTCGTTCGAACGACAACTATTTGACCAGATTAACTTTTTCTGGTTGATTTCTGTTTCATTACCCTGCTGTATATCAATTCATATTTTGGTACTGGGTTCTATTTATGCAATACACTTTGAGAGATTACATATTTTGTTGCATTAGTTTATTTATGACACCTGCTTAGAACGATATTTTTTGTGTGATTCATTGTTTGCTAATTACTGATTTGACCTTGATTGATCATATTTAGCTGGTTGTTTCATGTTTATCTAGATATTCTTCATGTTGATTTAATCATCTTGGTATATCTCATGCTAGATTTGTTTATCTTTTTATCGGATTGTCTATTCGAGGCAAAAAGGGAGATGTCTATGATGTAGGGGGAGAGTTTTGTGAGTTTTATGTTCATATATTGGCATCATGTTTACTCACATAGAAAATGATTCAGATTTAAAGTTTCATATTAATTTATATAATTTGTTTTATATCATTTGTTCCTCCATACTTCACTGGGTATTTGTCTGTTTCATGTGTGTAGATATGCTTAAAGAGATAAGAGATTTCAATTCTACATCACATTCAGACACTCGAGACAGTTTGATGCTTGCCGGTCCATTATTGAAGAATCTTATCCTGTACTAATGATGCATTTTTCATTTTGGGTTTTAAGGGATGGGATTTAGGCGTCATACAACTTGACGGCCCGACTTAGGCATTTCACTGTTGGCTTTGTCCCAGAATAGTTAAAGGCGGAGATTTGTAAGGACTAAATTTCCAATTGAGTCTTAATGTAGTTTTGACTTATTCGCAAAATAAAACATGTTTGTGTCATAGATAGATTTTATATTGTCTAATCCTTAGATTCTATGACGTATTGAAGATTTATTGAAGATGTTGCGGCAAAGCTATAAAGATTTAATCATGCCAAAGTTTAATTGGTGCAATTTCTCGTCTTCAAGGTTTAATTGCATTTCGAGATCACACAGGTATGAATGCATAATGTTAATGAAACTCGTAATTCATTTTATAAAAATAAGGATGCTATTTTCTTTAAAATGTTTTAAAAAAAATGTTTTAAAAGGTTTAAATGTTTTCACATCAGATAAGTGACGGATTTGAGTTGGACTAGAGTTGGTTTGAAATATAACTCTTTAAAGTTGGAACAGTTTGGAACTATATCTGACTACATCACCCAAACGACATTAGATGTCGTTCGAGCGAGATGCACTGTCGTTCGAGCGACGTGCCATCTCGCTCAAACAAGATTGCCCCGACTTGAATTTTTTATTTAAGTCAGGTCCGAATCATTTTCTCGGTGTGCGTGGAGAATGAATTCACTTTTTAAATAGTACGTTTTTTTGTACATGTTTTTGTAAGGTTTCAAAGGCTAAAAACACATCCTTAGAGTTTGCAAAGATCCGAGCTTTCATTATCATAATGTTTATGTGATCCTTACTGCACCAAGTTGAGTTTTGTTCATTATTGAACACTTGTGATTGTTGGTTTTGCAGTGGAGAAGCGACGGACATCGTGTTTAACATTGTAGACAACTCAAGCCTTATCGATGGACACCGAGACATTCGTGGAGTCGAGTGTTGTGGACAAGCATCGTGGAAGATGGAATTTCTGCATGGGCACTATTCAAAAATGGTAGAAGATCAGAAGGAGCATTAAGACCCGTGGGGATCGAGTCGTTGAGTAAGACTAATCTGTCTTTGTAAAACCATTGTTCATAGTGATTGTCTGACTTGAGCCTTCTGAGTTTTTTTTCCCATTTTGAGTTTTTCCTCGTACATCCGGGGTTGTGAGTACTTTTTACTTTATTTTACTTGCCTATCACCTAGATGCATGTTTAGGACTTAAACAAAATAAAATTGGCATAGTAAATTTGTGTCACAACTTGGTTTGACAAAATTGAAAAAGAGTTTTTCATATAAAGAGGAAGTTGGGTTGCATTCATCCTTAACGTAATTCCGCTCAAGCAAAAAGTGTTTTTGTTGAAAGTTATATTTTGGGGACCTATACAGATAATTTTTTAAGATCTTAAGGTATGTTCTCTCTCTCTCTCTCTCTCTCTCTCTCTCTCTCTCTCTCTCTCTCTCTCCTTTGTTTATATTGGGCTTTTTTTGTGGTGGTGGGGGGGGGGGGGGGGGGGGGGGAGGTCAATCTAAGGGTTTTATTTTTTAAAAGAAAAAAAATATGGTTCAAATAATGAATTTTAAAATTCTGTTATTTTATTTATTATTAATATTATTTTGCAAATATCTATTTGCCCCTGTTGAAAATTGTTTTACAAAATTTTTGGTTTCAAAATTACTTTTTCTCTGAACAATCTCCACCACAATCTCCACCAGTTGATTTATGTGTTCCAAACAAATTTTTATTTCTTTAGTTAAAAAGAGTTATATGGATTTCTAGCTTTAATTGTTTTGTAGCTTTAATTTGTTATGTTGTTATGACTTGACACTCTGAAGGAGCATTTATGATTTTTTTTTTCCGTTATGGTTTGGCAATACTAATTTGTTAGTTAAATATGCTCTGTAAGTGTGTTCAACTTCTATTGCTTCTAAGTTTTGAGTTACCTACTAATTAGGCTATTTTGTGATTAAATTATATTTTATGATTACTTTGTATTGCGTGTTATATTCTCACCATAACAGAGGAAGAAGCTGAGCACCATGACTGTAGATGAGCACTTTACTAAGCATCGCGAGCTAAACCTTTTTTATTGCAGATGGATACTATTGGGGTTTTTGATGTTTGGACATATTTTTGGAACTACCTTTTTCTGGCGAACCAATACTTTTTTGAGTTCATCCTTATTTGTTTTCGTTTTTAGAAAATAACAAATGAATAGAGTCATCTCTGATTTGGTTGGTGAACCAATACCTTTTTGACATGAAGCTCAATTATTATAGAGGATAATCATTTGATAATCATATTTCGTGTTTTCACATTCAGTTTATGTGTCGTACTGATCATATAAAGAAGTGCTCTAATTTTATTTTTTAAGCTAAATAGTCTACCTATTGTCATGGTGTTGAGCAGATTCATGTTGTATTTTGCCTCAATTAATTTTTTTTGTAAGAATTTAACAGAAAATTTGGTTGGAAAATGGTTGCAAAGACCATGAACACAATGATATAAATGGAATTTTTTTACAACCCTATTATATTTGTGCTTTGATTTCCTCATGTGAATCATTGGCATTCATTAACATCTCTAATGAACGGTCGAGTTACAAATCCTATGGTCTCAGTATCTTTTGTGTGCCAAATACAAGATTATGTCAGATTTGTTCTGTTCTCACTACAAGTTTTGGTAAGATTTGGCCCGTTCTCACTAAAAGATTTGGTCAGTTGCCAATACTGATCTTGATTTGGTCAGATTGCTCCAATCTATCTTATGTGACAACTACAAGATTTTTAACAACGATCTGAGAACACAACATAAGTCAAATTTTCAACTAAAAAAAACTTATTACCAAATTGTAAATCCAAAAAGATTGTAATTATTATCTCTGTTATATATCAATGTTCACAAGTGGAATCCAACTTAAGCGGGTCACTGTCACTTTTGTTTAAACCCATATATTACCTGCACATAATTAATTTTGAAACATAAATTTTAGCTAAAAATAAATGTGGAGTGGGGATAATTTAATTATTAATTTTTTATAATATAGAATGGATATGAAGAAGTTATGAGAATGTGTTCTTATATTAATTGCTGAAAATGTAAACAGAGTAGATTCTTCCCTGCACAACTGTTTGATATCGGCCAAGAGAAAAATTGCACGCTGTGATGCATATAAATAAGGGGTCCCTTGCATACGAATCAACCGTGTCGAAACCTTGAAAGTTGATATCTTCGAGGGCAGGTATACCAGGATTGTCAGGCAACTACTATAAAAGCATAGATTTCAAGGCATGGGTCTACCCACGACTCCACAAATGGGATTAATTATGAGTCTTTCCATTTAACCATCTTACCCTCTCGACTTTCTCGATCATCTTGGTCAAATTAAAAAACCGAGTATACTTGATTAGATAAATATCTACAAAATAAAATAGAAACGTTAAATTAAATAAATGCAAAACAAATTATAAAGATTACTGGTAAGTCCAAAATAATGCGTGTTAAGAATGAGTGGTAAGAATGAGCTATCATGGTTACCATTTTGAGGCGCACTATTCTTTTTTTTAAGTTTCTTCAAATACAGTACCCGTGGAAATAACAAATCATATATTTAAGTGACAAATAGTAAAGAAAATACAATGTACCTTGAACACGCAAAATTCAAGAAAAAATCACATTAAACAAGGTTAACTATTTATGCCGATGATGAATATGGATGCAATATTGGATCATCTTTTCTCTAAGTGGGGGCAACTGATAATTTCCAACTTATATAGATTAGTGAGCCAAACATTTCACATCTCATGTAATTGAAGACTCGACATCCCCAAACGATTCTATTGTATAATAATTGAGCTTCATCTCATTACGAAAGAAATAAGAGCAGAGAGAAGATAAAGTCGTAAATAATTCTAAAATCATGATTTGAAAATAAGTAAACCATCTTCTATGGTCTCAGAAAATGCCGAATATAAGGTCTTAAAAAATTAAAGTGTTACATTGTATCCTCTTACATGTTTCTACAAATGTCAGCATATAAGGTCTCAAAAATTCTAAACAACATGTTTGATTCTTATGAAAACTAAGAAAATATAATATCACTTGATACCTTCAACCCCTATTTCTCCCACGTTAAACAAACTGCATAACCTCCTAAGTAATTGTACCGCACCTTGAACATATTAGGGAAACTCCTTTGCAGGTATGGCAGAAGATAGAATTAAAATTAAAAAGTATCTCATTATATAAGAAAAATTAGTGGTATCAAAATTTAAGAAACAACACATTTGTATATTTTCCTCTAAATCTTTTAATGAAACATCTTAATGGATCAAAGTTTATTTTCATGCACACGACGAATTTTGTAATGATAGTATTCAAGCAATAAAATAAATTCAATGGTGCATGTTCATAAATACCTGTCTATTTATTTTTTGTTAGACACATTTCTACTTCAGAGATAAACGCTGACTCGTGAATTACATTGAAGTTCACATTTCAAAATACTCGACCAAGACAACCAATTCAGAGATGATTCCGTTCATTTTTATTTTCTAAAAAGGGAAACAAATAAGGACGAACTGAAAAAGGTATTGGTTCACCTAAAAACATTAATACCAAAAACCTATCAGTAATTTATCCTCTCCCTCTTTCAGCTTTAGCAATAGTGAATCAAACTTGGGTTTGTACTAAGGAGTGACGTTGTCCACGTACTTGGGGATTTCAATGCCATCATATCCTTCTTTAGACATATAGACCAAGTGGTAGTTAATTCCTTTTCAAAGGTAAGTTGATTTGTAAATTCTTAGACATTTTGATTTAATAATTCTCTTGAATTGTTGAACATAAAGTTCAAACGTCGACATTGAAATCAAAATGTTCCATTTTCTTCAATTTTAAACAAAGATGGGAACTTCACTCCAGATAAGGTAAACTCTAAATTAGTTTAAAACCTAATAACCTTAACAATATAATCAGTTATAAATATTCGTCTTACATAAACTAAGACGAAACTCCAACTTTAAGAATCTTGAATCTAAAAACCTAAAATACAATATAATAGGTAATGTAGTTACCATATCAATGTAAACTTAAAATTCATTCATTTACAATTTGATCATATTAAAGTTAAACTTGATATGGATAGTGAAGTTGTCACCAGTCACTATTTAATTTACTCATTTTATTCATCTTCAATAATACAAAATATTTACTATTTTAGAGGCTATTGTAAACTTGATCTAGATAAAAAATTTGGAACTACTTGACAACTATAAATGTTTACATCCCAAAAATAGATTTCACTACCAAACTGAGACTATTGTGAGAACAAATAAAATTACTTTTATAAACGAAAAGATCATGGAAATAATAAATTCACACAATGTTATATATTCGATGACACATCAACAAAGAAAAACAATTTTCAATAATAACAAACAGTAGTGTCCCATCTAAAAACCATGATTATGTACTATATTGTGGTTGCGTATACATAGTTCTTAGGCCATCTCCAATGGGAGATGCACAAACAATGCATATTTAGATTTTTTGGGTAGATTGTGGAGTGCGGTTCCCACAGTGGGTATTGTGTAAAAATGAGCTGGGCGGGGGAGTATTGGCCCCCCAAGGTCTGGGCGGGGGACATTTATTCGCCCAGGGGCTGGCCCCACCCTGGGCGTGAGACTTTTAACCGCCCAAATTCCTCCCATTTTTGCCCGTTGTGATCCAGCCGTTATAAAAATCTATCCGTTATTATAAAAAAAACCCTATATAAATCACACATCTACCTTCATTATTTATCATACCCATTATTATATATCTTTCATTCAAAATAGCTTACATTATAATTTCCGTAAAACAATTTATTTAGTCATCAAAATGTTTCACATTAAAAGAAAATGGTGTGGTAAAACGGCCAAACCAAATGAAAACCCACCTCCACCTCCCAATTTACCAATCGTTTATCGAAATTTATTTCGATTATCCGACGAAACACCTCGTGCGACGGACATAATTATTGATCCTAACGCACAAGCAAATGATAGTAAATTTCACATGCGTGGTAGTGTACAAGGTCCGATTGAAGTGTACGCAAGTTTATCTGACGTTCCTGCAGTCCGAGACGCCATAAACAATTTCGGGTTCAGTCATTTGTTCAGTGAAATTTATCCCAACTCGGATAACCAAATGACCGGTGCCTTAATTAGTAGGTGGTCGGAGAGAACACACACATTTCAGCTACCGTCAGTGGAATTGGGGATAACCCCGTTTGATTTTTCCCATTTAACCGGTAATTTATCAATATCTTGCCACGCACTTTATTTATGTTAACTATTTATATATCATATTTGAAACTTTTAATCATTGTAAAATTTTCCCGTATCAGGAATTGAAATTGGTACCAATCCCATTTTGCCACCATTTCCTCATTCTAGTCCTTTTAAGGTGGAGGAAATATTTGAATTATATTATCCTGGAATAGGCCACCCACAGTACAAAGGACGAAATATTTCGCGTGCAACGCTAAAACTATACATGTTGCATTGGCGCCAACAAGATCCGCTGCATAGATTAGCGAACGCGGATCAAATCGCTCGAGCTTTTATTGTTTATGTCATGAGCTCCATATTTTTTCCAACGGGACACAATTCAGTGTTTGTGGATTGGGAAACTTATTTAGACGACATAAATGACATGGCTGCGAAAGATTGGGGTTCTGCCATTCTTGCCCGAGTTTACTACGCACTTGACGCACGTGCTGCAAATGTCCAGAAAATGGTTAATTATTTTTGGCATTTAATAGAGTTTAAGTACTTACGAAGTGAACATTTCATTTTTTTCAAATAATATAAATATAGTTACTATATAAAAATACAAATTTATTAATTGCTTATTCTTATAAATCGCAGTATTACGGCTACGAGTACCTCCATACCATGGCTCCCCTATTGCACAATGATGCAGTGGAACGATGGCCGCGTATTTTACGATGGGGGATCAATAATCGCGATAATGTTCATGGACAAATGCGTTTTAAAAGTTCAGTCATGCAGGAGCATCTCGAAATACGATCACCCGAGTCAATTATATGGCAACCGTTTATGGAATTGCCGCAAAACGAGTTTCCTGCTGCTGTAGTTGCTCATGATTTTGCTCAGAGACGGTACATGCTCTTTGATCCGAAATTAGGTGGGAGTTGGTATCTCAGAGACCGTTGTTACAGTCAAATGACAAGCCACATTGCTATCCCAAATAACCCACTATATCCAATGGCATTCATTCCTCTTAATATATATATGCAACATATTGGCAATTGGCAACGAACAATTACGAATGTAACAATCACATGGCAGGATGAATGGCTTACATACTGGAGAGCTGAAACTAAGGGTCCAATATTACCTTCGTTAATTCGATGGTAGAACCATGACGGGGTTGGGTTTGCCTCGATTGTACCACATGATTTACGGGTACCCATCGCACTGACAGATAGATGGCAAGCTCCACATTCGCACAACACACAGGGTTAACCTTCTTCCTCGAGTTTGATACCGTTATCACGGGAACTTGAGGTGACACATATGAGTGGAATTGGCACAACATTTATTCAGGTAGATCCACCAAGTACACCGAATGACTTGGCTCCGGCTGAATTTTACTCACGTGAACAATGGCGTGACATGGTTTTTTATAGAAAGGACTTCATCCGGAAAACAAGGTCCTTAACGTTAGAACGAGAGATTATGTTGCAGAGGCAAATTTGTGAGAAAGATAAAGAGATTGAAAATCTACGTGGGGAGGGACCGAGTTCGGCCCCGGAACACTACCCCATTCCGCAACGTACACCGCCATATATATATGGAGATGAATATCTTCTCCCAATATTTCCCATCCACCCACCCAAGATCCTTTATGATCGTCTTCTCAACCATCTCTTGCCGATGACGTTTTTGGGATTTTCAACACATTTCCTTATGACCAATATGAGGGTAGAGTTCTAATGTAAATTGCATTTTTCAGTGTATTTTCCATATGTAATTTTCAAGTGTATTTTCCATACGATGGGATTTTTCAGTGTATTTTCCATTAACTATTTTATGTTACAATCATGGACATTAATACCAACTTTACTTTATTAATATTAACATATAAAAACATTAAAAGGTTACATAATCTTATCATTTTTATTTCCTATGCAACCACTGAACACAACCTAAGGCATTCCCATCCCCCATTAACATGTTAGGTAGATGATGTACGAAATCCAAGTCCGAATCTAGACTTTTGTAATCCGGGAGTTCCGAATTCGATTCATAAATTGGATCGTCAAGTTCAGTGTTTATCAAATGTTTAGAATGCCACCGCTCTAGCCTTTTCTCCATCTGTGCAATTTCGCATTCCAATAAACGAATGCATTTTTCATTATCTTTCTTTACATCTTTGCAATATGTTGCCGATTTTGCATGTGGCACGGGTAAACCATGCCACTGACAGTTGCACTCCAAATCACAACGTCTATAAAATAACCTAGGCCATTTCAAATGATCATCCCATGGAATATTTCCTTTCGTCGGCGTTAACCATTTCATCACATGATTAACATCGCCTAAGGAATGGAGTGTACATATAGGGATGTTTTCAAACACCCTTTTCTCACCAAACTAACCACCTCCATGGGGATCTTGGTAGATCCCTGGGTTAGTCAACACTTGTTCAACATTGTTACGGGCCGCCTCATCATGGTCATCTCCAAATGATGTTGAAGCTTTAGACTTACACTTTTTCTTCTTGACCTGTTGCATCCTGCTTATCCCCCCACTTGAGAGGAATTCATTTCGCATAACTTTTTTTGGCGGTGACCAGTTATAGTACGGAAGTTTTTGCCCTGACATAGTTTTCAGGGGAACATGGGTTAAGGAGGGTGAATCTTCATCAGGCATGTACACTTGGTTATGCATTTTGTAGTTTATGATCTGAAGTTAGTATAGCTAAGATTTTGGTGTATATGTATGATAAAATGAAAAATAAGTTATTGACGCTATAAATAATAACGAGACGATCTACTTAAACAGAAGAAAATGGATGAATAAATGTTAACCGTACAATTTTGGGCGGTTCTTTTTTTATCGTCCAAGTACGAGTGGTCACATGAACAAGTCAGAGAAACGTTATTTACCGTTCAATTTTGTGCGGTTCTTTTTTTACCGTCCAAGTACGAGTGGTCACATCATATGTCAATTGAAAGTGACTATGAATAAGTCAGAGGAGCGCTATTTACCGTTCAATTTTGGGCGGTTCTTTTTTTACCGTCCAAGTACGAGTGGTCACATCATATGTCCGTTGAAAGTGACTATGAACAAGTCAGAGGAGCGTTACTTACCATTCAATTTTGGGCAGTTCTTTTTTTACCGTCCAAGTACGAGTTGTCACATGAACAAGTCAGAGGAGCGTTATTTACCGTTCAATTTTGGGAGGTTCTTTTTTTACCGTCCAAGTACGAGTGGTCACATCATATGTCAATTGAAAGTGACTATGAACAAGTTAGAGGAGCGTTATTTACCGTTCAATTTTGGGCGGTTCTTTTTTTACCGTCCAAGTACGAGTGGTCACATCATATGTCCGTTGAAAGTGACTACCAAAATAATTCCAAGTACCGTTCAAGTACCGTTTAATACTATAAATAATCGATTTAGATAGATATTGAGCATAACAATATTTCCTACTTATATAATATTTTTTCCCAAGTCCATAAAAAAATGTCTAACAACGATCTAGAGGAGATGATATTAGCGCAAATTGCTCAATCTTATGATCTTGACTTAGATGATGAAGCCACCGCGATCCACAACAGATTGCAGAGTGCAATCTATCAATCGTCCTTACTACACAGTGGTAGGAAAATACATGAGAGAAGAACGGTGTATAGGGATAGAGAGATGGGTCATCGTAATTTATGGAAAGATTATTTCCAAGAGAACCCCACTTATCCTGAAGAAATGTTCAGACGTAGGTTCAGGATGAACATGGCGAGCTTCAATCGTATTATAGAAGCATGCTGTGAAAAAGATTCATATTTCATCCAGAGAGCCGATTGTGTTGGACGAATGGGATTAAGCTCTCACCAGAAGATTGTTTGTGCACTTCGTATGTTGGCGTATGGTGGATGCGGGGATTTGCAGGACGAATATTTAAAAATAGTCGAGACGACAGCGATTGATACTTTAAAACGGTTCTGCAGAGCTATAGTGAAGGTGTTTAGCCGGAGTATTATCGCACACCTACAGTCGAAGATATTTCCCGCATGCAGCCCAAAAATGAACGATGCGGTTTCCCCGGGATGATTGGGAGCATTGACTGCATGCATTGGGAATGGAATAACTATCCCCATGCATGGAAAGGACAATATCAAGGACATTGTCATGCTGCCACTATTATTTTAGAGGCAGTGGCATCTTATGATACTTAGATTTGGCATTCGTTCTTTGGGATGCCTGGTGCATGTAATGATCTGAATGTTCTTGCCAAATCTCACGTGTTTGAAGAACTTCTAGAAGGAAATAGCACCCCTATGCACTTCGAAGTAAACGGAAACACATATGACACAGGTTACTACCTTGCAGATGGTATCTATCCGCCCATCGCAACTATCGTCAAGAGTTTCAAGAGACCAGTCACTCAAAAACAAAAGGTGTTCACACGAGCTCAAGAAGGAGTCCGAAAGGATATGGAAAGGGCATTTGGGATCCTACAACAACAGTTCCACTTTATCCGGAACCTGGCAAATTTTTGGGAATATAAAGACTTACGTGTAATTATGAAGGCTTGTGTCATATTACACAATATGGTTATCGATGAGGAGTTGCGTGACGGGACATGGCGAGCTGACCCGCCCTTACGTGACCCACCCCCATGCTTAAGCAGGCAGAGTCTCGCTGGCCACTATCAGTACCAGGTGCGGCAGGCAAAGATGTGGAACAAGGAAGCTCATAACCGGTTACGTGACGATATTAAGGAACACATTTGGATTCGTCATGCAGAATCATCAACTTGATTGTAATTTCATTTTTATCCATTTTGGGAAGTTATAACAATTATCTTCGTGCTAAATAAAATTTTGTTTGATAATAATAGTCATTCATAAACATTGGTACAAAATTTAATAACTAATAAATTTGGATTACATAAAGAACCCGGCCAAATCTATTTATCTATTCTAAGAAGTTACGATATGCTTGAGACCGACGCTGCATTATCTGATTCATTCGCATCTCGTGAAAGGCATTTTGTTGGGGAGTGAATTTAGTTGTATCCATGTAAATAATCTGATCTTCGCCACGTTGGAGTTGAGCTTTGAACTCTTTGGTGCGAATTAAAATTAAACCATCAATCTTTTCATTTAGAGTTCTCCTGATTGCTTGTGATTTTGCAGAATTTTTGTCATAAAGTGTGTTGAATTCTTCGGAGTTCTCTAAAAGGGACGTGTTTGTAGCCGCACTGTTGGCGGCCGCTCGTTTCTTTACTTTCAGTTTTGCCATTTTACATCCTTCCGGTCTTCTAAGAGCATTATTGGATTCCCTTGATTCGTTGTCGTTCGAATAAAGCGGGCTCTCATTATTTTCTTCATCCGTATATTATGAACCGGTGGTTGACATGGAATACTTTGGCAAGTCCTTGAGCACCTCGTAGCAGTGGCCGTAATTGAATTTATGACTCGCTTTTCTTAGAAAGTTATCTCTAGCTCGTTCGATCTATATGGAAAAAAATTCCCGCATTAGTGATGACAATTTAAGAATTTACTAATAAATAAATAAAAAACTGGAATTTAATTGTAATTACCCACGTAACCTCCGTCGTGCCGCTATCTTTCCCGTTTCCGTAAGCTTTAGACAAATTCGACGTATACAACAAACATTCAGCATTAATTTTTCGGTATTTTCCCTGCAACGCATTCTCGGTTCGTTTGTAAATAACACCCTCGCTTGAGTTATATTCGTTGGTAGTTTTTTCCCACAAGGTTGTTCGTGATTGGTTAATTCCCATACGACTATCTATAGAATATTTAACGTATGCCTGACAAAGTAACACCTCGTCGTGTGGAGTGAAATTTGGTAGCCGACTAGAACTTGGCGGAGTACTTTGTGACGAAGTATCCATAGAATTTTTTTTTGAATTGATGATAAGTAAAATAAAATATCAAAGTGTTGGTGTTAAAGATTTTAGGGGAGGATAATGTATATATACAAAAATAAATGTTACCGTTTTAATTTTTGTTACTGTTGTAATTTTTGTTGCCGTTATAATGAAACCATTTGGCTAATTTTTTTTTTTATTTCTGGTAGAGCAGCTGGGCGGATGAAAGGTAACCGCCCACATTCTGAGCGGATGACAGTTAGCCGCCCACATTCTGGGCGGGCAAGTTTTAGCCTCCCAGATGTGGGCCCCCCTTCTACACATTGTCTTCTGCCCATGCAAGTTTGCACATCCCTTACACTTTCTCTCGCCTAAATGTATACGATTTCCTACCTAATGTGAGCTCGGACAGTCTAAATGTATACATTTAGACTGTCCATTGGAGATGGCCTTAGTGTGGTACACCCAAAGAAGATTCAAACACATAAATTGACATCCATATCATGATTACACTATGTTTGTAGTCGTGTTGCTCTCATATGGAAACCCATGTAGAAACAAACAAAATACAATTTGCATTAATTGAATGAAGTCGTACTCCCGAAAATTGTAACCGCAGAAATTGTAACCACCTGGTGTACATAAATTTTTAAATTGTTGTTACATAGAAATTGGATCACAATATTTGAAAATGAGAACACTAATAAACTAAAAAATGATAGGTGGTCCAAAAGTTTGAAACTCTAGATAAAAAAAAAATTAGTACATTATAAAACGTATAAATGGAGTGAGAAACCAAATTTTCAAAATTAAAAAATAGAGTTAATTTTTAATGGACACCTCACATAATCTTCAAAATCAAGTGATTTTACTAAAAAAAGAAATCCTCAACATATTAGTACTGCCAAACTATAACAGAAAAAAAACCATAAATGTTTCTTCATAGAGTCAAATCATAACAACAAAAACAAATTAAAGCTAGACATCCACACAATTCTCTTTAACTAAAGAACTTAAACTCAGTTTTGAACACATAAATCAACTGGTGGAGATTGTTTAGAGAGAAAAGTAATTTTAAAACCAAAAATTCTGTAAAACAATTTTCAACATGTGTAAAAAAGAAATCTACAAAATAATATTAAAAATATTAATAAATAAAATAACAAAATTTTTAAAGGATCAAATACCAAAAAGTCCCTCAAATATTTTTTAATACGCATTTAGTCCAACTCTTTTATTTTGTACCAAAAAGTCCCTAAAATACTCATTTAACTAATATTCTCTTATTTTTAAAGGGTCGCGCCAGCGGCATGGTGAAGAACTTTTTAGAGCAAAATAAAAAGGCTTGGACTAACCGTGTATTAAAAAATATTTGAGGGACTATTTGGTATATGCCCCAATTTTAAAACCCATTATTTCAACCATATTTTTTTCTTTAAAAAAATGAAACCTCTTAGATTGAACCCTGAAAAAGACCCAATATATGAACAAAGGAGAAAGAGAACGTAAAGGCCGAGAGAGAGCATACCTTATGATCTTAAAAATTCTAGCCAAAATATAAAATCTTTACCCAAGTATCGTCTGCAATATAATACACATAGATCATCAATCCAACAACAACAGAGCCCTTATCTGAAACCCTAAAACAAAATCATATAATGATAGATAAGCGGAAGAGAGCGGAGTATACCTGATTTTGTAAAGCCAAAAATCTATAAAAAAAAATACAAACATCACAAAATATAAACCTTAAATAAGAGATATAAGAATAAAGGAGCTCCATAAATGGTATTGGGTTGATAGATTCTGCAACTGCCAGAGTATGGGTTGTGCGAATAGTGGATAGTAGAGGAGGTTACTTGAAAGAAGTGAGTGAGTGAGAGAGAGAGAGAGAGAGAGAGAGAGAGAGAGGGTTTTAGTTTCAAATAAACTTTTCAGATAAATAAGAGATATATGAATGAAGGAGATTTGATTTTTTATATGACGATATTTTGGGGGAATATGCGGAGCTGGTTGGGTTTTATTTAAAATTGAGATTTTCTTTATATTATTTATTTATTGCATATTATGTGACGGGACACTAGTTAGATCCAAGGGGCATTAGGTATTAGGTATGTTAATGATTTTAATAATATTTTATTGAAAGATGGAAATTAATGTGGAAAATTATGAGGCACGTTATACGATGTGCGATATAATTTAAAAATGGTATATTTATTATTTACTTTCATAATTGTCATTGGGTGACGAATCTATGTTAGCTTACGGTGGGCTATCCATCTCTGTTGAACCTCCCTTTCAGGTGCTCATGACCATCCATCTTAGTCCTCCATTCATGGCAATGTGAAGTCCTACCCTAATCTCATCACCATCATTTTGAGGATGCAGGTTTTAGTTTATTTTATCTAGTTATTTAGTTAGAGAGATGCGAGTATTTTTATTTTCAATTTAGCATGTACTCTCTTTACTTAATGGGTCAGATTCATTTTATTGGCATGTGGACATTTATTTATGACGTCAATTTTGTGATTTTTATGTAGTGATTTATTATGGTTTATTTACTATTAGAAATCATGGCGATGTCTTTCTTATTTAATTATGTTATGGGTTTATCTTATCGTAATCCAGTTGAATTATCTATATCGTTTGTTTCCTCTCACTTGAAGCATGATGTTTAAATTGAATTAAAAAAACTAAAGTATTTAATAAATATACTTGATCAACCTAATTATTAAAAATAATAGGCTATAACAGTCATCCCTTGATCTTCCATCGCCCAAGTCCCCCTCCCGGCGAGCGAGATGCCAACTGCTAATGGTATCCTTTGAGTGGATATGTTTATCCACCTTTTCTCATTAGCTTCGCCATTTTTTAGGGGGGGGGGAGGTGGTGTTTTTTGGAAAATATTAGATAGTTCTTTTGCTGTAAAGTCTATGTAAGAATGCCGAGATGACCACTCTATTGTTTGAGTGGTCAATTCAAAGTAGCTCATCCTTAAACCTCTTCACACATTCTCTCAGAGTTTCATCCTTAGTTTGGAGAATGTTTAACATATAGTCGGTTGTCTTTCTATGAACCCTGATTCCGATGAAATGCCTAATAAAATATTTAGTGAGTTATTAGAAACATGAAATGAAATTTGGTGAAACTCGGTTAAACTATGTCCTAGCCGACCCCTTCAGCATTGTCAATTATTTACCCAATCGGACTACCTTATGTGTTTGCTCGAATAACCCCATTTAATACATCCGAACATACTCCTTGTTTTATTAACCAATTTTACATAGCTTAATACTCAGATTTGGTTCTCACATACTTCATCAATTTAAATATTTCAATCTAACTTATCTACTAAGCAACACAACAGAACTATCACAAGTATATATATATATATATATATATATATATATATATATATACACCACTACAATATATCATATACAAATCAGGCATCCCATAAGGATAGAACCTACGATGCCCTCATACTCTGCTATCGAATCCCCGTACATCACGTACGTGAGGATCATGAGTTTTGAATCACTCAGGAACTATATCAATACAAATCACACATATTGGAGGTGAACTAGTTCACATACTTATGGGTCACGCACATACCTATGCTCCCATAGTCAGCTGGCTCATTAACTCACAAATAAGCCTTCACAGTCCTATGTTCTTGAGGTACAAATCTAATGTCCCCCCCGAAAGCACACAAAGACTAGACTGTCCCCTTTCCTAAACAACCTTTCATGATAGCAAGTATAGTAGGTAGTCATACCCATAACAATCCATATACTAGGAAATCACACAACCAATATATATATAAATCCAATATAGGTAATCTCATCTCCTATATATATTAACTTTCACCCATATTAGTTATGTTCCGAATATTACACGTATCAATAATTTAGCGCTACAACTCTCGTCGTTCGAATTCAAGTACCCCCAAGAGGCTACTAGATCTCCCATATATCTCTAGGGTTATCTCAGTAACTTAAAGTCCCCTTACTACTGTTCCAACCCTTAAATTACCATTCCTCCGAATTTAAACTCCCCATATACTAAATTTTGAATCACATCTATTCGGTTAATTACGCTTACTTTCTCCAACTCATTCCCATACATATTAACCCTTTTAGGGTCTTAAGTGTATCCTACTACTCTCCCCTAAGTCCCAACATGTTCAATTAATCATCTCTAACAAGTTCTAAAGGTCGGGTATAAATCAATATAATAAGGGAATAATTTCACATTTCCTAGAGGGGTCGATCGATTGAGCAGTCGATCGATCGACATTCTTGAGTCGATCGATCGATCGAGCAGTTATCTTCCCAGATTTTCCTTTAACAGTTACGAGTTTCCCACTTTTATTCCTCCAATTCTCCATTACAACCTCCCAAACTCCCAAACAAGTTTACTAACTATTAAACCAACATATCCACATAAGTTTTAACGTCCAAGAACCATTAAACTATCGTAGAACATCAATTTCATGGATCAAAAGTCATGAGTATTACACAACCCTAGTTCTTGAAGAATTCTACAATAATCACCATAAATCTCAGTTTAAACTCGTGATTCCTAACCCTTAATTTATAATTTCGTTCATTCAATATTTCCAGAAGATCCACTACATGCAAGCCTACCCAAATTCGATAATTAAGTCTCCAATTTCATATTTTTGCAATTATTCATAAATTGACATCAAACCTAATCTAACATGTTGAGTATATTCCTTAAGTCATTTCAAGATAAATCACTTGCCTTGAGTTAGAGATTCTGATCCTTTGGAGCAGATGGTATAGGAGTAATCCTCTCTTCCCGATCTGTCGGATGGTGGTGATGGTGGTGCAAAGTTGGTTCTCCTTTGGTAACTTCCTCCACTTCTTCCCTAATGGCCGTCTGTGAATTTTGATGATGGAAACCCTAAGGATCCTAATGAATTTCAATGATGGAAACCCTAAGGATCCTAAGTGTTGGATGATATAATACACTTAAAATTCACGAGTCACTATTCCTCAAAAAATAAAAATGACTAAAATACCCTCCCGAGCTGCCATTTAGGCCTAAAATGCCCCGGGACCCAAACTAAACCCCCGTCTAGTATTTTATGACTATCTCGACCCTTCCGGACCCGTTGGCACACTCAAAATGATCACATGGATGAAATAAAATAAATTACTTTTAAATTCATTAAATTGGGTCCTGACATGACTGACACGCGCGTCCCACCTTAATTACTAAAACTGTCGTATTTTCAACTCGCAATAATTTTAATAAATTCAAAATCATATATTACTATACTCGCTCAATAATATTCAACATAGTTATCATAATCAAATACTAACTCTCGCCTCTCTAGTATTTAAATTCGGAATAATTTATCCCATTTTTTTAATTAATCCATAATTAAAGGCCATAAAAATACGAGGTATTACATACTTCCCCCTAATAACGGAATTTCATCCCCAAATTTAGAAAAGTAAGGCATCCCTGGTAGAAAACAGTTGTCCTCCGGTACTGAAAACAAACTTCAAAGTAAGGCTCAATCACTATAGTCCTCCCGCTTCACAGTAAGATTGTTTAACACTCTCGAAACCTTATCAGCTATAGGTTCACACCTCAATAACGGCACCTCACCTTGTGATCCTACTAAATAACATTCGAATAATAATAGCCTATACCTTATTGGCCACATTATTTCAATATTATTGGAAGGCCGCACCTTACTTCATCTCAACTCCTGTGTTTATAAAAAAAAAACTTCCATCCTAGGAGAAACCATATGAACATCTGACTACTCTTTTTCGTTCTTTGAATATCTGTTCCCGACGGTGTAACTTTTACGACCGACAAATGCCACCTAAAACAATTTGTGGTTATCCCATTATAGCCATCGGACTCTAACTCCTGACTAATTTAAAACTCTGATTATCTGTTCACCTCTAAACATCCAGAGAAAAAATAGTAAGGTTTATCCACACAAAACCTCAATAAGCACCTTGTCCATGATAAATAGGTATGGGTGCTTTCAAATAACTCTACCATTACCGTATTATACTTCACTTACTAGCTATACACGTTGTGGAATGAAATGATCGCAATCAGTCTAAGATTACTTTCATACAACTCCACAATCGTTAATCACCATGCGTCTATTATTTGGGCTATAGGTGATACAACCTGCTCAAAATGAAACAATATCCCCACGACTTCCTGAAATTTCATATTGAAGGTGGGTTCAAGGATCTCATCCTAGTATCTCCCAAAGGTATAACAATTACTTTCCTTTTGGTAATCTTTTCCACACATTAGAAGAAACTAGTGAGTCATCTTGAGATTGGCAACCCATCAAAGAAATCTACCAACTTGACTCTTCCATTATCGAAATCGTCGACTTGATACAAAATTTTATGGCTGATTATCTTAATCCAACTGTTTTATATCTATGGACGATGCACGTGGAGACTACTTACTATGTACCGCTCAACACCGACTTTCATTTATAATTTCTCCCATTAAGTGGTACTTAATGATCCTCTTCTTCCCTCGGCGTATAGAAAAAGTTTTGACCCATGCACTTTTTGCCACGATGTGCACTTATAGACTCTTTATACCTTATTAACATCATCATTCTATTTATGCGCAAGTCACTCTCAACATTCGATTGGGTATAACTCTGCTCCAAATTTTCCATAATAGTTAAATATTTATCTTCTCAAGGGATACCCCCCTTTTAAATGGCTTCCCACTGCCTTTCAACCAAGTTCGGACGTGCTACTCTGATTGCACATGAATATATGGATTATCGTCCTTCTCTCACGACGCTTAATCCATTCTACCCCTTCCATTTTGTTATATTAGTCCCACAAGCATATATTTCACCCATCTATTTCCATGTCTCTTTTTCCAGCGATTCTGACATCAGCTAACCAGGGTGTCCACACATCCTATAAATCGTGCATATGGGTTTAAACATGATATATGCTTCATGAATATGCCTAATTCTTTATTACCCTTGTATTTGCAATGTGGCTATACCACTTAGGCATTCTCAATCACCCTGGGATTCTAAATTCTAAATCTTCCTTAACATTATTCCACCCTTCAACCTGCAGTGACAAAACAAAATTTTCAATACTTCCTCGCCACACAACTCGCTCTACTGGCTTTATATTGTAATTTAACTTTCAACTTAGTTATAACTACATACCTCTATAACGACCGAGGAACCTAACTCATGGACGAATGGCCAAACATCTCCCTACTTCTAACCTTATGCTAAGTTTTATGCGTGGGATGTCTCGTAAAGAGAAATCCAAATAAGGAACACTCCCGATACACTACTACCTAGCATTGTCGGTCATCGAAATTCGTTAGGCCCTCAGTCCATAACATGTACCCTTATATTCCCGTCTTCTGACACAAAAGTTACATCTCCTTTCGTAATTACACTTAAACAAGGAACTTCCTCCGAAAGACACTGTCATTTAACATTGGTGGTAGTCACATTCCATAACATCGTGCACATATAATCAAGGCTCTCAAAATCCTATCCCCAAACATACAACTATGAGTCTTAACTCCCAAGTCTCGAAAGGGGTGATATAACAATTCACTCTTCCTATTACCAAGTCTTGAGCGTTAAACATAATAACAAGCTAAATCTTTTCGCTGAACAGTAAACCCAATACACTCCGAATCATATCAATAAAGTCCCTACGCATACCAAGATTGAATATCTCGAGACCATTATACCTTTCGAAGTATCTATAATATATATATATATATATATATATATATATATATATATATATATATATATATATATATATATATATATATATATATAAATTTGAGCCCGACCCTCTCGCAGGTGAGGTTTCGCCAGGACAAAAACATCCTACACTAAGGTAGTAACCCCAATAGATTTGCGATATTCGCCCACTACCGGTCTAATCATCACTATAAAGCCATAATCGGGATAATATCATACTCGTATAACACATCACTAAAACCAGTAATCTCAATAAAGTATATACCACTATCGATACACCCATTCATCCTCCACAGATAACACTAAAGGTAACCCCGCTATACCAGGGAAAACATTCACATAATAATAGTGTTGTCGATATATGCACTAAACTCGTCTCACATGCGAATCTAGTAATAATAAAAAATTTAGTAACTCATTCGTGTCACATAAAATACGCCTCATCCTCTAGGGTAAAACTCATAATTCTACCTTGCCAATCGCCCTGGCTGCTTAAATGGTTCTTGGACATAACACGAATGTCCAAACCAAACCGAAAATTATAATAACAATTGCACTTACTAGGCACCATAAACTTATCCATTTACTCGCTTCGAGAAAATTTAACACGCGGGGTTTTACTCTCCCCAAAATACCTCTACACATAATCCACTTATCTCCAGTCATACTTACCATGTTAGGGTTGTCCTTCTCTCGAACTTTGGTAGTCTCTATTCTGATGGCTACCTCGGTTGTTCCCTTAGATTTGTTGGCCCTAAGGAACATGCTATTGGCTTCAACAACCCTTACTGAATTCACCATCGCTCGGTAAAAATTCAACAATCCGAATCATTTAAATGGGTCCCCTGATGGGTCTCCCCCTTCTGGTGCTTCACTAACACCGTTTCACCCCGTTTTACTCTCTGAATAAATTCTTCGATTCTTGTAGCTCCCCGCACAAGTACCATATTAACAAAACGCGACATTGTTACCATCTGCATTGACCATCCAGGCAGAATTCCCCATAAGTGCTAGCAATTCTCCTTATGAGTTAATTTCCCACTTTAAAATCCTCTTCTCCATTCTACTTACTTCATCAGGTGCAAGATTTGCTAACTAATTAAATTCTTTTTCACAAAGGGACCTCTGTCTGGCCCTCTAATGTGAGTTCAGAACAACGTTCGCATATTGTGTTGAACATCTGATGAAGGAACTTGAGGTTAAACAGTACCTAATATCCTTCCATTGACACAACATTCCACTAATAAATGTGGTGATTGACTCCTACCATTATAACTTTGCTCCGACGAGCCAAGAAAAAATTTACTCCAAATTTCACTTTCGGTTAGCCACACTCTGACATATGTCCAAGCTTTTGGATATTTTACCTTCGTTGGCTAACACACACCATTTTCACATTTCTAGAATTTCCACTGATGGTTCTCTTCAATGTTTTGTCCAACTCTCTCCCAATCCGACCATGTTGGGTGAGTCTAATTTGACTCCACTTTCTACTATAGCGGTACCTGAAAGTCATATGTTGTGCCCTAGCCGTCTTTTCCGTCTTGGCCTCCCGTGCCATAATATGGGTGACCTCAACTACGATCATCATTGTTGAATATACCTTATAACCTCAACTGAGCACTGCCTCCTGTTGTCTGCCCAACTGCCTTCGCCTAGCATACTGCATTGTTCGGGATGCGAACACACCCGAATGCAAATAAGATTCATTAATACATGGATTATAGCAGGAGAACGAAATCTCACCAAAGAATTAATAATCCTAAACATAGGGCTCTATATCAAAGAAAGCTACGCTGGAAACATAATAAGCCGCACAGATCCTAAAGGACACTAGAACCTAATACTCTGATACCACCTGTGACATCCTGACTAATTAAATACCGGTTAGTTACTCCTTTATTAAATTAATACAAAATATCAAGTTGGTTCAGTCTTGACATCACTATCGAAAATATTTAGTTATTTACTAGCCACCTAATATTTAAAATAGAGGGATGCCAAATTTTATTAATTAAATTAACAATTAACCCAGTAGTTAAATCATCATCAATCAATCGCATAAACAATCTCATATGAATAACGAACGTAATGAAATAAAATGAGTCTCGAGTAAACACTCCAATAATAATACCAGAGTAAAATAAAATCCCAATACAAGAATCTGAATAAATAAACCAACATCTAAAATAAAGAAAGTATGCACCTACAATCTCTAAATAAGAATGTGTAACATGCCCTAACTGACATGAACGACTCTAAAGGAACCAAGGATAAATGTGTATGCATCTAATACCGAGATCCTATAGCTTCCACAACAGCTATAGCACGTCATTAGGATGGAAGTCCCATGCTTGGAGTCCTTATGGCTGGGCACCTAAAAGGTTTTTACAAAAAAAATAGATTTGGAAGCCAATGGGTCAGAGCCCGAGGTGAAAATATTTTAAAAACAGCAAGTGTTTAAATTACAATATAAACAACACATATATTAAACATGTTAGTTACGTGCCCTCTCTTGAGACCCTCACCTCTTAACTAATTGTGCACGCCTAACGCATATGTAATTCCCCTTCTAGTTACACTACCCTACCTAGCCAGCCTATGTCAATTCTTTACCCAATTGGACTACCTTATATGTTTGCTCGAATAACCACATTTAATACATTCGAATATATTTCGTGTTTTATTAACCGATTTTACATAGCTTAATACTCATATTTAGTTCTCACATACTTCATCAATTTAGATATTTCAATCTAACTTATCTACTAAGCAACACAACATAACTATAACAAGTATATATATATACACCACTATAATATATCATATATAAGTCGGGCACATTGGTTCGGAATGTCACTTCGACCCCAAATTCATTTCATGAAGTGGGTCGGAATAATCACCTCGACCCCACTAATGAAATTTATACATAGGTTAGTTCGAAACTATTTGGTCACGACCCCAACTTACTATTTCCATATATTAATTCGGAATCCTACCTCGACCCTAATAAAGGCAATTATACTTTAGGTATTCTGACCACCTAAGTATCTATATAATTCAGTAGGTATACACACAACCTAATAATAGTGTTCATACGTAATATTCTCCTTTCATATTCACTGTACTTAATTATTTATAATTTATCTCACTATCATAATTTTAATTGAGTATTCACACAACTCTAAAGGCCTTAGTTACCCCTCTATTCATTTTAGTAGTTAAGCTATCTCTAACCTACAGATATACCCATAGGGATTACGTTTACTCTTTACGTAACTCAAATACCGAATCTCCGATATACTACTCGATCGGTTTATCCTTATTGGTCCATTACCTCTAATTTTGCACACTATGATTATAACGGACCTCTACTATACCTTATGGTACTCTCTAAGTCCCTACATAGGTACAATATCATCCTAAGGTTTCCCACAACCATTGGTAAACGAATAAAACTTAACCAATGAAAAAACCCAGAATCAGTCTGGGTCGATCGATCGCCCAGGATCATCGATCGATCGTCCAGGATCATCGATCGATCGACATTCAAGGGTCGATCGATCGATCAAGCAGGTTCAAGTGCAGTTCGTCTTCTTCATGCATTTTCTCACTATCTCAAATTTCCAACTTACATGATAACACACCAACCTTGAAACCAATGATTTATAACTATTCCTACATACTCTAGGATGATTTCCAACGATTTAAACATCACGAATCTTCATGAATTTAGCCCAGAATAATACAAATCCTCTAATTATTCAAGAACCCTAAAAATATCATAAACCCAAATTTTAATTCGTATTAATAATAACGATTCCTCTGATTTTCAATCCTCTACAGATATTAATCTAACTACATGTGATTTCTACCCAAACATGCAATTAATCAATTCCTATTCTCCAAGAATATTCATCTAAATCAATTATTTGAAAATCCTATGCATGGATATTATAACTCAAAATAATTTTGCAAATAACCACTTGCCTTATTCAGAGATGATCTGATTTCGTGATTGTTGTTAGTGATCGATTGTCTTTCTCCTCCGATCTTCCTTTCCAATAAGTTTGTGGTGCAAGAACCATGTGAATCCTTCACCAATTCTCCCTTAAGCTTTGAGAATAATCTCTCTTCTCTCTCTAATGGCTTTCTTTTGTGTTATGAGGTTTCTAACCCTAACCCCACTTTTAATCAGCTGATAAAACACTCCTAAATTTGTAGGTCTCCTCACCCCAAAATGCCAAAAGACTAAAATGCCCCCCCGTACGATCCCGGTTTAGCCAAAAAATGCCACGGTACCCGACTATTACCCCCGGGTATACTATTTTGACTAATACCCATTCAGAATCATCTATGACCTCTAAATCATCATTTGAGTCACCAAAAATATATTTTCCATCTCATCCTCAATTTAGTCTTCACGTGACACTAGGTTGAGGTATAATCAAGTACGTCCATATCTCTCGCTATTTCGTATAAATTAACTATCAACATTTACTATTCTCACTTAGTAAATTTGAATCATAATATTAATCAGTGTCTATCTATCGATTAATATTTAATAATCACAATTATTATTTTAATCACTTAATAATCATAATTATCATTAAATCATATTAAATTACACTACTCACGTAATTTAAATTAAAACATATTTTTTATTTAATTGCCTAATTAATTAAATTCTAAATACGCAGAAATATGGGGTATTACATGGATACCAAGGCAAATCGCTACTTGTGGACGAATTTGGGCCGAGTCGTATTCTATCGAAGGTTTTGAAGACTCTGTGCATCTTACTTAGTTTGTTTAAGTCTTTTGAAAGTAGATCATCTGCCAAATCATTTGATAGTGCTGATTTTATGGTTTTGTGATTTTTCTGATGTGTTGGATTGCATGATTGGTTTGATAATTGAAAATTGGAGCACATATCATATGAACATCTAATTTAATCAAAGTTAAAATTTGGTAAAAATTGAATTTGTATGTGGGAACCTAAGATACAAATTGAACCATTGAATCATTAGCATTCTTAACATGAATCTCAATCTTAGGGATATGTTTAAGGATTAGAATCGTGCCGCAAGGCAGGATGCTATAACAAGGTTGGTTAACACCAGGATTATGTATAGTACTCCCAAACATGAGTACATTATTAAGATGATGTACATATTGAGATAACTGGAGGTGCGTAGTTATGAAATCGATGAGGAAAACCAAGTTGTTTCATGCTCCAATCACTACAAGATTCCTTTCAACAGTTTTTCCTAAACTATTCATATGAACAAGTTTTATTAATTTTTGGCGCAACTGCTTAAAGAACTCCCATTACATCAAAATTCTAATTTTGTGACTGCTAATGGGGGTACAAACCTATCACTCCGGGGAGCAGTCACAAATTTTTTTGTAACTCCCTTTAGGGGTAATAAAATCAATGGATAATAAAAAATTTGAGTCAATTAGTTTGTCACCGCTAATGAGACTCACATATGTTACCATATAATTAATTTATGACTCCTATAAGTAGTCACAAATTTATAACTAGCACAAACAGTCACAAATTTATCGGTAGGGCTAAGTTATGACTCTTATGAACAGTCACAAAATTATTACTGCTATAAGGAGCCACAAATTTGGGCCTGATACTAAATTTATGACTGCTATCGACATTTTTAAATTTGTAACCGCTCTCAACAGTTAAAAATATAAGATTCGTGTTATAAATATAAGATTCGTAACTGCTATCAGCAGTTATAAATATTATATTCGTAACTGCTGACAACAGTTACAATCAACAGTTACAAATTGGGGTCGCCATTCATAACCCTATAGGGGTTATTAAAATTTGTGACTGTTGTTAGGAGTTACAATATTTCTTTTGTCACCCCCCAAATTATGACGGTAAATATCACTTACAAAGGTCATTTGTGACTGCTAACAACACTAAAAAATTACCCATTTTGGTGTAGTGTCCAAGTTGTGGAGAATATCACCAATTATCATGGTATGGTTCAGGTTGCTCAGAAAGGCCCATCTTCTTCTGCCCCGTAAGGTAAGAAGAAGAAGAAGAATGGAAAGTCTGAAGCATAGCTCGTGGTTGTTAAAACTGGTTTTAATCCTCAAGGAGCAGGTAAAAAGATGAAAGGCAACTATTATATTTACAAATGCTCTAGACATTAGAAGAAGTGGTGCCTAGTTTTATTAACAAGGATGAATGGAAATGATAATTTCTCCTTAGTTATCCAGACGAGTTTTGTAGTGCAATCTACTGATACCTGGTGTGTAGATTCGGTAACCACTAATCATCTTTGAGATTATTTATAGGGGTTCCGCATAACTAGGGCGATAAGTAATGGAGAAAGTTTTATGTCCATGGGTGATCATCACAAGGTAGTAGTATTAGCATCAGGAAAATTAGTTTGAAATTTTGGTGAAGATAATAACTTAATATTAATAGATTATTTTTATGTTCCTAGCATTAAAAGAAATTTAATTTTGGTTTCCAATCATATGATATTTTGGTTATTTTAATAAATGTTTTTTATTACAAAAATGGCAAATCTCTTATATGTTCTGGTGCATTGGAAAATGATCTTTGTATTATACGACTTGTTTCCCCACTGATTCTTAATATTGAATTAAATAACTTAAATATAAATTACCAAAAGGGAAAGGAGCCTTCTAAGTTGAACCAAATATATCTTTGGCATTTATGCTTAGGTCATATTAATCTAAAAATAATTTAAAGGCTAGTCTCAAATAAACAATTAAGTTAATTGGAAACAAAGATACTTACAATCTATGACTATTGCTTAGAGTGTAAAATGGCCAAGAGATAGTTCACAGACATGGTCTATAGAGCCAAATATGTGTTGGAGTAGGTTTATTCTGATTTGTGTGGCCCCATGCCTATCTAGGAAAAGGGTGGTTATGAGTACTTCATCAATTTCATTGATGACTACTCTAGGTTTGGGTATGCTTACCTTATGCATCATAAGTTTGTAGCCTTCGATAAGTTCAAAGTGTATAAGGTTGAGTTGGAGCGTAGAAATGGTAACCTAATTCAAACTCTCTGATCTCATCCTGGAGGTGAGTACCACTTTGGAGAGTATAGGAATAACTTATCAAAAATGCTATTACATCCCAATTGTTTACAATGGGAACTCCATAGCAAAGTGATGTAGCAAAAAGGAGGAAATTGACTCTTTTGGACATGGTTAGATCTTCGAATCTATCGGATTCCTTTTGGGGTTTTGCACTTGATACAATTACATATTTACATAACTTAGTTCCTTCTAAATAGATCACAAAGACTCCTATAGAACTGTGGGCTAGATACCAAGCTAGTATATGATATACTAGAATCTAGGGTTTCCCACCACACGTGTTGAGGAAGGATCAAAGAAGGTTAGAATTGAGGACGAATGCATGCATTTTTGTTGGTTTCCAAAAGGGACCTAGTGTGGCCAGCCTTATGATCTAGAGGAAGAAGGAGTTTTTATTAGAATAAATGATGAGTACGTAGAGGAAGATTATATGATAGATCACAAGCCCAAGATCAAGATTATCTTGTAATAACGAAGAGGGAAAGATCAAGTAATTACTTCTGAAACACCTGTATTGGGTAAAATACAACTTAATATCGAGAGTACACTACTTAGTTGTATTGGGAGTATTTTTGATGATTAGGATACACATATCAATTATAATAGCCCAAAAGTGGAGCTATGTCACGTGGGACAGTCAACTGTCAGCATGATAGTTTAGTGTATTTAGGCGAACACTTTAGTGAGATCTCAGGGGAACATGAATCGGATCTTGGAAACTGTGACGAGTTTACGTGAAGATGGAAACCTTCGAAGGAAAGCTTATTGTGAAAGGGGTTACTTAGAAAGAGAGGATTAACTATGGGGAAATCCGCTTGCTAGTATCCATACTAAAGTCTATCTGAATCCTCTTATCCATTACGGCTAAATTTAATATTGAGATTAGACAAATGGATGTTATTACTGCATTCTTGAATAGTAATGACGTGTGCATCTATATGATTGTTGATACCAAATTTAGTCTGCTGACATGGATCAATAAAGTGAAGACACGTGGCAGCAACAAACACTTCCGAGGAACTCACACGCTCTGAGAAACCATACTACAACGAGGAACACTGTTTCCCCGAGGAACTCATACGCTCCGAGGAACTCTTGAGCACCGAGAAGCTTAGGCGGTCCGAGCAACTCAGGCGGTTTGAGCTGCACCTCGAATAAAGCATTAATAGCGGGATAACCAACAGTTTGACTGTTCATTAAATGCTTATCATTCAGACTCATACACTTAAGGAGCATTGAATGTATCACCCTTTCATATGTACATCATTTAATGTATTACCCTTTCACATTACAGCCCCAGGGCTTTAAATACATTGTACAATCTTCATTATAAGGGATCGAAATTTCTTGAGATAACTTGTAATCGAGAATTCCCATACAATCAGCAATACCATAACAGTGGACGTAGGCCATTCTTATAAGGCTGAACCACTAAAATTCTTTGTTTCATTTATTTATCTGTGATTGAATAATTAGATATGATCTAATTTTTTGCATCAATAGATTGGCGCCGTCTGTGGGAATCAACTGGTAATATCGTTTTTCCATAAAAAACAATCCATCACAAATGGCTGATATTCCAGAATCAAGCAATCGAAATGATGGAAGCCCTCCAAATCCATCTGCTCCGCCAAATATTCCAGATCTGGCTGGAATAATGACAAATATGGCTCAGGGCCAGACCGTCACGCAAGAAACTATGCGTCAACTCATACAAACCCTCCATGGCGGTGCATCAACCCATTCAAGACCACGAAGTATTCAAAGAAATACCCGTGCATCTTCTTCGCGTACTAGGCGTACCAATTCATATCGCAATGAGGAGTCTGAAGATTTTTATTATAAATCTGGATGATTTTCGTCAGTGCGAGCCACAGATACTGAACAACGTATCACTCTCTCCCCAGAAAGGACCAGTGCGCTAGAAAGATTAAGCAAAGTATCTCCTTTTGATCGATTAGGTCCTAAGAGGAGCAAAAGTCTTCCTAGAGCCCCATCGAGGAGTTTTCGACGACCATCACACTTAAGGGAAGGATCTGCCCAGTCGCGACCAGTTACTCGTCAAGATAGATCCCAGGAAGCCACCTCAACGCGATCAGCTGCTCGAACCAACAGGCTTGAGGAAGGAAATGATGCATGGAAAGGCTCTATTCAAAGGCTGGAGGATAGATTGGGGAAAATTGTTAAAGCTAAGAACCCCCTACAACGAACCTTTGTTCGAGGAACACCTTTTGTCCAGGCCACTTTAGATTTTCCAACACCATCAAAATTCAAAGCACCTGTTGTGAACCCCAAATATGATGGAAAGACTGACCTTGTCCTTCATATAGAACAATACCAAGCTGCAACCGACATCTATGCTGTTCCAGATGAGATGAGATGCAGAGCATTCTCGGGAACTCTTACCGGATCTGCTCAAATATGGTATAATAATCTTCCTCGGAGTAAGATTTCAACCTTTCTTCAACTGGCCGAGTTATTCATTGGGAATTTCTATTTTGGGGCAAAGCCTGTTAAACGAGTAGCACATTTGTTAAGTGTTAGATAAAAAGATGGTGAGAGCACCAGAGATTATATAACTCGTTTTTATAACAAGAAACTTGAAGTCATTGATTATGAGGAGAAGATAACGATTACTGCTTTGATGAGTGGACTACTGCCCAACAAGTTGTACTATACTTTAGCCAAAGATCCACCTAGAACCATGTCCGACCTGATGGGAAAAGCGTCCAAGATTATGAATGCCGAGGAGGCTATGACTGCGAAGAAGAATATGGATGCCAAAGAAACCAAGGTGGAGGCGATAAAGCTAAGAAGAAAGAGCATAAGAACAATGATAATGACAAACATTCAAAAAACAGGTCGGTATGGGACGTGATGAAGAAATATGATAATTATACTCCTTTGAAGAAGGATATCAACCATGTTCTAGAGGAAATCAAGAACAACGAGGAACTAAACTGGCCAGAGAAAATGAAAGCAGACCCTGACAAGAGGAATAAGGCGAAGTATTGCGAGTTTCATAAAGATCATGGCCATATGACCAAAAATT
The DNA here is from genome assembly GCA_949130495.1 of Sambucus nigra. Taxonomy (NCBI): domain Eukaryota; kingdom Viridiplantae; phylum Streptophyta; class Magnoliopsida; order Dipsacales; family Adoxaceae; genus Sambucus; species Sambucus nigra. The sequence goes on along the minus strand of OX422222.1, from coordinate 88,880,030 downwards.
GCATAGCTCTTCAGAATGAGATTGAAACACTTATCAGACGAGGAAAGCTGGCATAGTACGTTGATCGTGGAAGCGAAAGAAGGAACAACGACCGAGCAATAGAGAGGTCTAGATCTCCTTATCGAGCAGAGGAGAACAAGAAAAGAAACCATGAAGTTGATCCAGAAGACGACCCCGATCTTCCCAAAAGACCAAGGTAGCCAGAACGTGAGGTATTTTTAATACGCTTTGGGTTATTTGACTGTAATGTTATAACAGGTGGAGATGCAGGAGGAGGAGACCTTACTGCTGAGAGAAAAGCTTACCTCTGTGAGGCTCAAGCTTGCTTGTACATTCAACGAATAAATCTAGCTGAGGAGGATCGCTCGAGAAAGGTGAATAAAGAGAAATTGGTCATTGGTTTCTCAAAGAATGACCTTGTAGGTGTTCTATATCCTCGTGATGACCCATTGGTGATCAAGATGAGAATGAAGGAGGTAATGATTTCAAGAGTATTGGTAGATAATGGTAGCTCGGCAGACATCATGTTCTACTCGTCCTTCGATAGTTTAAATCTAAAGCTATCTCAATTGGAGCCTTATCATAGACCCCTCATCGGTTTTGCTGGCGAGAAAGTATTTCCACTTGGGACGATCAAGTTGGATATATTCATTGGTACGTGGCCTGCTAGTCGAACAGAAAGAATACGCTTCTTCGTGATGGATAAGAGTGTTCAATCATCATACAATATCATCATGGGAAGAGTAGGATTGAAGAAGTTCGAAGCTGTACCATCTACAGTGCATCAGTGCCTAAAATTTCCAACAAATTTTGGAGTAGGAATTGTGAAAGGTGACTGGAAAGTAGCTCGGGAATGCTATTATTCATCCGCGCGAGCAAGAGGAACTGGAGGAATCGAGGAAAAAGACTACTACCTATCAAGTGGATGAAGGTGCCGAAATTGAAACATTGGATCCTAGAGATGAGTCACAACTCGTGAAGGGTCAAGTGGTGGAAGCTACTGAAAACATCATTCTGGACGACGAGCACCCTGAACGAACTACTCAAATAGGTTCATCGTTGGAAACCTCACTAAAATAGGAATTGATAACTTTCCTTAGAAGCAGAAAGAAAACTTTTGCATGGAGTCATGAAGATATGCCTGGGATAGACCCAAATTTCTTATGTCACGAGCTCAATGTGAATAAGGAGATCAAGCCTGTGAAGCAGAGAAGAAGAGTGTTTAGCCCCGAGAAGAATCAAGCTATACAGGAGGAAGTCGAGAAGCTCTCGAAATCTTGCTTCATTGAAGATGTTAAATATCCAGACTGGTTAGCCAATGTGGTGATAGTGAAGAACAAGAACAACAAATGGAGGATGTGTGTAGATTTCACCGACGTCAACAAAGCATGTCCAAAGGATCACTTTCCATTGCCCCGAATTGATCAACTAGTCGATGCTACCTTGGGACACGAGATGCTGAGCTTCATGGATGCTTATTCTGGCTATAATCAGATTAAAATGAAACCTGAAGACAGGGAGAGTACTTCTTTCATTACCCCTAGGGGAACTTATTGTTATAATGTGATGCCTTTTGGTTTGAAAAATGCAAGTGCGACATATCAGAGGCTGATGAACAAAGTCTTTGCTGAACAAATCAGTTGCAATATGGAAGTCTATGTTGACGATATGCTGACGAAGAGCAAAAAAGCTGCTGATCATCTAGTTGACTTAAGTCAGACTTTTGATCAACTGGATAAATACCAAATGAAGCTGAACCCGGCGAAGTGCATATTTGGAGTACGAAAAGGCATGTTTCTCGGATACATTGTCAACCAACGAGGCATTGAGGCGAATCCTGAAAAGATCAAAGCTCTATTAGGGCTGCGATCTCCAACGACGAAGAAAGAGGTGCAAAGTTTTACAGGACGAGTAGCAGCACTCAACAGATTTGTATCACGAGCAACTGATCGATGTCTCCCATTCTTCAAGACACTCCGAAAGAGTTTTGAGTGAAATGATGAATATGAGAATGCTTTTCAAGACTTGGAGATATACTTGGGAGCACCTCCACTGCTGTCCAGGTCGGTGATGGGAGAAAAATTGTACTTGTACCTAGCAGTATCGGAGAATGCAGTTAGCTCGGCGTTGATAAAAGTGGAGAATGGAGTACAAAAACCAATCTATTACACAAGTAAGGCCTTTCGAGGAGCAGAGATCAGATATCCAAGGCTGGAAAAGTTAGCACTGGCACTGATTGAGGCGAGTAGGAGAATGAGGCCATACTTCCAGGCCCATACTATAGTCGTATATACTGACATGCCGTTGAGACAAGCCCTTCGTAAACCAGAAAAATCAGGGAGATTGATGTACTGGGCAATAGAGCTCGGTGAATACGATATAGTCTATGAACCCAGATCATCTCTTAAAGGGCAAGCTGTAGAGGATTTTATAGCAGAGTTCACCTATCCTGATACCCACGAGGAGCAAAAGTTACTCGCTGATCAACCTGTGGATGTTACAGTAACAACAAACACAAGCTCAGACCAACTCCGGTTGGTAAAAGGGCAAGTGGATGTTACAGGATCACCAAATTCGAGCTCAGACCAACTCCGGTTGGTAAAAGGGCAAGAAAAGATGGTCGACGAAGAGCGAGAAATATCAGGGGAAGATGAAAGGAAGCAACAAATATTTCGCCGAGGAACTCTGTCAGATCAGAAGTTTGAAGACGAGTTACTTATATGGGGGCTATATGTAGATGGCTCATCTTGCACAACAGGCAGTGGGGCAGGGATAGTTTTGAGCACTCCGGGCGAGGTCGACATGGAGTACGCCCTACGTTTCCAATTCAAAGCTTCCAATAATGAAGCTGAGTATGAGGCCATGATTGCAGGTCTTAATTTGGTAAAAAATATGGAGGCGCAGTAAATTATTGTCTTCAGTGATTCTCAATTAATTGTAAATCAAATGTTGGGAATATATGCAGCCAAAGGAGAATTAATGATCAAATACTATGCAAAGGTGATGGAGTTGGTATCAGAATTTGCTGCAATTTAGTTGGTCAGAATACCAAGAATGGAGAATGCAAGAGCAGATGCCTTAGCTCGATTAGCATCAGCTACTCGTACCGAGCTACGAAGAACAATCCCAATTGAAGTTTTAGCTGGTCGGAGTATAGATGAAGATTTGGCGATGAACTTTATCACCCATTATTTAGGACCATCTTGGATGGATCCCATCAGGGCATATATTGAGGAGGGAGAATTACCAATTGACAAGCTCGCAACCAAGAAATTGAAGTTTAAAGCTGCTCGGTATGTATTAACTAATGGTATTCTATATAGACGAGGAATTATGGCAGGTTTGTAGAGATGTGTACATCCATCCGAGGTGAAAGAATTAATTGAAGAGATCCATGAAGGATCCTGTGGAGCCCATGTAGCAGGTCGAACGCTTTTGCAAAGAATGATGACGCAGGGATATTACTGGCCGACGATGAGAGCTGATTGTGTAGCCTATGCCAAGAAATGTGACAAGTGCCAGCGCTTTTCCTCCATCAGAAGAACTCCACAAGCATTGTTGACACCCATCACTTCCCCTTGGCCATTTGCCATGTGGGGAATAGATTTAGTTGGACCACTGCCAACGACTAGAGGAAGGTTCAAATACCTCGTCGTCGTAGTGGATTATTTTACCAAATGGGTGGAAGCTGAGCCTCTCATCGATATGACGTACGAGAAGGTGTACCAATTTATTTGGAAGAACATAATTTATCGATATGGTCTTCCTCATGCTTTCATCACAGACCAAGGAACACAATTCGATAACGAGGAGTTCGCTGCCTATTGTCATCAATCAAATGTTTTGAAGATCCACTCAGCACCAGACCATCCTCAAAGCAATGGATAAACTGAAGTGACAAATAGAACACTGTTGAATGGTTTGAAGAAAAGACTGGACGATGCGAAAGCAAATTGGATCCACGAGTTACAGTCAGTACTGTGGGCTTACCGAACTACTCCCCGAGTAGCAACTGGAGAATCTCCATATATGCTAGCGTTTGGAAGTGAAGCTGTTATACCTGCCGAGTTGGGCCTCCCAACACACAGGGTACTGAATTTCAATTCCCCTGTCAGCGACTTAATGAGAAGATTGGATTTAGACATGCTCGAGGAAGTTAGAGAAGAAGCAGCCATCAGAAATGCTGCATACCAACAACGAACAACTCTATTCTATAATAAGAGGGTGAAGAAGTGCGACCTGAAAGAAGGAGACTATGTGCTGAAGAAAGTAATTCAAAAGCACAATAAGCTGGAGGCAAACTGTCATGGACCATACCGAGTTACAGAAGTTGTTCGACCAGGAACTTACCGAATAGCAACTTTAGAAGGGGAGGAGTTTAAGAACGCATGGAACGCAGAGTACTTACGCAAGTATTATCGGTGATGAATAAAGTGAAGATATTCTGCCTAATTCTTTCTTTTTATTGAAAGTTTTTCGGGGAATACTAGTGCTACACACTACTCGGCAAAGCTCAGGCTACTCAAATTTTTTCTCGAAAACGCCAACTAAGGTTGGTCGAGAAACCTATATTCCCCCGGGAAGTAAAGCTACCAATATTCCTCCGGGAAGTAAAGCTACCAATATTCCTCCGGGAAGTAAAGCTACCTGTATTCCTCCGAGAAGTAAAGCTACTTGTATTCCTCCAGGAAGTAAAATTTGTATTCCTAAGGGAAATAAAACTATATGTTTCTCGGGAAATAAAAGTATTCCTAAAAATGCCAACTTATGTCGGTTAGGAAGTAAATATATTCTCGAAAATGCCAACTTGAGTTGGTCGGGAGGTAAAATTATTTCAAAAAGACTAACTATGGCTGGTCGGGGATTGAAACCCACCAACTGTAGTTGGTCGATAAGGAAAATTTACCGACCTTGGTTGGTCGGAAACATTTTAGAGAAAAATCTACCCACTATGGCTGGTCGGGGATAAAAACTCACTAACTGTAGTTGGTCGACAAGTAAAATTTAAAGTGATCGAGCAACATTTTTGATACTCGTAACTTTTTAATTATTACTAAGTTGGTCGAGAAACAAAATATTATTTTTACCAAATGACTACCACAAGTTCAAACTACTCGACAATAAGTTGATCAACAAACTACACAATATTGTTATCTTTTTATCAGATACACATGCACAAATATAAAGTGTTATAAGACAATAGCAAATAGAAATGAAAGTCTTTCATTAAATCCAAAACAAATTACATTGATAATGAAATGAAAGTTACATTGATATTGAAATGTATACTAACTATTATATCAAAATTCCTGCTCTACTGGTCTTTTCCCCTCTGCTTTTGACACAGGTTCCTCGCCAGCAGGCGGATCATTTAAAGCCAGGGGAGAATTTATGAAGTTGAGATCCTTTAACATCCTGATAGTCATCACGGATGGTCGATCTAGAAGGTGCTCGGGACGAGATACTTCAACACTTGAATGGAGATTGTAGTCGCCGAGATACTTGGAAATTAAGCATTGAGGAATGGCCCGAGCAGGGATCCAACTCATATCAAGCTTGAATGGTGGCACGGGTAGGTCGAGCAGCCCAGGATCATGATAGTCCCACAGGTAATGACCCTGTTCGAGTTGCAGCACACCTAAGGCATTCAACCAGCCTTGCTTGTAGCCCTCATTATTGGCATTCTAGATACGATCGTCCAAGTGACAGAGAGCTTCGTTGTATCCAGCCATCCAGAACTCCCTGGGTTGTTTGTGGAATTGATATGTTAGTCTTTCCAGCTGCTCGTGGAGATTTTGGATGAATAGCTCCTTATTATCCAAAACTGATTTCTGCGCTGAGAGCTGCTCTTCCAGGTCCCTGATCTTCTTTGACATTTCAGCCAAAGCCTGGTTCTTTGCCATTAATTGGAAGGCCTGGTTCTCTAAGGCAGACTGAGTCCTCTGTTCCTCGACAGGAATTCGAGCTGCTCTTACTCGTCCCCGAGGAGTTCTTGCTCGACCACGGGAAGATATAGAGGGACCATCTCTCTTCAAGGTCTCCAATTCGTCCCTCAATTTGGCGTTCTCGACCTCCAAGAATGAGAATCCCTCATCATTCACTGGGATTAAGGCGTTTGAAGTAAAATATGCAGACTTCAACTGTGACAACTCTCTTTGAAGATTGTTGTTCTCTTGCTCTAACAATTCAACTATTTGCCTGCATTCCTCAACCTCACCCTTCAGAGTTCTCTCCCTCATATCGTAGCCAGCAAATTTTTTTTCGTAACCCTTGTCGGCAATGATCTGCTGGTACTTCTTCTCGTAACCCTCATGCAAGAGGGCAGTGGACTCTTTGTATTGTTGTTAAAGATCTTCGAGGGTGCCTTGGAGATCCTCGATCATGTCGTAATAAGCCACATTATTGGCCACTGCTCGATCAAGTAGACACTTCAGATATTGGTATGCTTCAACTGCTTGTTCTGAAGTATCTTGACCGAGGATGTCGACGACTTATGCTGCACTCAGATATGTGTGACCAGCTTTAAAATAATCATTGCATTGTCTCAGTAGCTTGGTATCGTGAGCAGATAATAATTCCATCCTATCCAGAAACTAGCAAAGGAAGAAAAAGCAGTAATCAATAATCAAAACAGAGCATGAAGAAGAGACAACAGTATGGATAAACACAAGTTCAAGTTTTATTATATCATGAAGATCAGAGGTACAAGGTTCAGAGTTACATATTCATGGTTACATTTGACAAAAGAAAAATATAAAGAGAAACCCGAACAACTCTACACCTTTTCCTTATCTCCCAAAACCTTTTCGGGAGGCTGGGACGAGGAAGTAGGTTGCTCAGATGGAATAGAAAGCTGCTCGGGGAGTGCCAGCAGTTGCTCAAAAGAAGTAATGATTTGCTGAGGTTCCTCAGGAGCAGGCTGGATGGATGGGGGATGATCTCCCATCACCATAGAAGACTCTTCGAAGGCAGCTTCATCCTCTTCTTATTCTTTAGGAGTTGGAGGGGGACCGGGGATGTGTCGCTGGAAGAGCTCAGAATTTTCATCCACTTTCATCTCCTGCAGAGCAGCTACCCATCCATCCCTGAAGTACTTGAGGCTGCCATATTCTACTTGTGACATCATGGCAGCCAACCCCTTGTTCCACCCCTTGTCCCAACCAACACTGAAGGACTTCTTCACAGCCTTTTTCCTCTTCAACTTCTCCTAGGAAAGCTTCTTGGACAACAGGTTATCAACAGCTTTCAACTTTCTCTCAGCCTCCTCCTTCTGCCGATTTACCTCCCGAAGTTGAGCCAACTCCTCTTTAGCAACCTTGAGCTTATTCTCAAGCTCTCCATCTTCTTGGAGCTTCTCGTCGAGCTCTTTATTTCTCCCTTCCAAGTCCTTTATTCTCTTCTCCAACTCCTTAGAGACTTCAACAACCTGAGCTTTTTCCTGCTCGGTGGAGGCAAGTTTGTTCTCCCAGATTGCCTTGTCAGTAGCATATTTCTGGCGAGAATCTTCCAAAGACTTTGTCAGGCCCGCCAGAGCTTCCTCCACACCAGTTGAGGAGCTTAAATTTTTAATCGCTTCATCCTTCTTCAGAATTATATTGAAGTAGCTCGTCAACTATGAAAAGAAAATAAAAGCATGTCAAAAATAAAAATGACAAGGGAAATATGAAAAGTTTAAAGTAAGAAGACTTACTGAAGCAAGGTGACGAGCAGCCAATGAGGTAACCATGTCCCGAGAAAGGTTTTCCTCAGTACCTTGGACCTCGGGAATGATCCAAGACTTTACCGAGCTCATGGCAGAGCTCGGGGGAACAAAAGTTGGAACACTAGTTCCAGTTACTGGGGGCTGAGTGATGGTGTCAGCCAAATTGACCGAGGAGCTCTTCTTCAGCTTCCTATGGGGAATAGGGATTGATTCAACCAAGGAGGAGCCCTTGGTCGGTGATATGACAATCACCTCACCTGGAGCAGCAGCCTTGCTCGGGGCCACTGGAGGCTTCTCGGCAACCTTCACAACAACAACCGAGGAAGGTGCATCAACTTTCTTTGTCCCTTATGGGACATCAATCTTACTTCTTTTAGCCTCTCCAGCACTAGAGGCAGGCTTCTCGAAGAGGGTGGGAGGTCTTCTCTTCTTCATCCTTTCACTTAAAGGAACGTGTGACTCAGGCGAAGAGTTGGTAGAAGCTGGTACTGGCTCTGCGTGACTTATTACTAGACGAGCAGTAAAAGAGGTAGTGTAGCTCTTGTACTGCAGCAGATATGAGGCTGACCTAATGTGCTCGTCGGCAACACTCTGATGCAGACTCCAGATAAGTTTCAAATGTCTTATATTAACATCTGCTTCCTTTGGACACTTTCTTTTGCTATCAACTGCAAATAAATCAAAATTAAAATATCAGTGGCACATTTTATCAAACACAAAAGAAGCATGATTTCAAAATAAGTAAAATAAAATAAAAATAACCTATCCCATTGCCATAGGGAGGGCATCTGGGACCCTGATAAACTTCATCTCCAGATAAAGGAGCATGTTGCCAATTTTTTATGACAACCCCGTGCTCAAAATAATCCCTATTAGCATCCGGGAGATTGATTACTAAGGTCCTATTTAAAAATCTAGTTTTTAAATAAAATGTGTTATCACCCACTGCCCATCTATAACAAAACATGATTTTTAGAATCTCTATACGAGTTCCATTGATTTGATTTAACCTATGCACCCCATTAATTATTCTCCATGTATTGGGGGCTATTCTTCCAGGAACAACGTCAAAGTATTGAATAAATTCCAGACATAAGGGATTGGGTGGAAAAGAAAATCCACACTCAGCAATAAAGAGACTGGGGAACCAATGTCCCTCAGCCAAACGAAAATAATCAGAAGGCTCAGAAAGCTCTTGCAGAACAACCCAGGAGGGAATAGAAAAATCAGAGCGAAACTTATCAAGAGATTCAACAGGGTAAACCATGATGAATAAAGGAAATGAAGAAGAAGGAAGAAAGTCTTAGAGAAAAAGAATGGATCTGATGACAACGAACGATGGAAGAGATGAATACACAGGAGAGAAAGAGACGAAGGAAAACTCAAAGATATAAATTTGAAAAGCTAGAAGAGGATGGGAGTGTCTGTGAAGTTTAAATACCTTACCTTGGGAAATGGTAAAGTAATGATTACAAAAAGAAATAATTACGCTACCGGCGGCTAGAGGAACAAAAAGGGCGTGGCAAGCGAAGCAAGAAGAAACGATTACGCTACCGGCGGCTAAAAGGACAAAAATTACGCAGAGATCGAGGCGGTTGTGAAAATTCAAAAAATCCTGATTCTAAGAATTTGGAAAGAGAAATAAATACAAGGGAAACACTCCTAAAAATCAGGAGGACTATTTAAAGCAATCATATTCCGAGAAAGAATGTTCCACACTCCTCAAATTTTGAACTATGAAACATTGGGGGTTTCTGTTGATACCAAATTTAGTCTACTGACATGGATCAATAAAGTGGAGACACGTGGCAGTCTACGTGGCAGCAACAAACACTTCCGAGGAACTCACACGCTCCGAGGAACCATACTACAACGAGGAACACCGTTTCCCCGAGGAACTCATATGCTCCGACGAATGAGAACTCTCCGAGGAACTCTTGAGCACCGAGAAGCTTAGGCGGTCCGAGCAACTCAGGCGGTCCGATCTGCACCTCGAACAAAGCATTAATAGCGGGATAACCAATAGGTTAACGTTCATTAAATGCTTATCATTCAGACGCATACACTTGAGGAGCATTGAATGTATCACCCTTTCATATGTACATCATTTAATGTATTACCCTTTCACATTACAGCTCCAGGGCTATAAATACATTGTACAATCCTCATTATAAGGGACCGAAATTTCTTGAGATAACTTGTAATCGAGAATTCCCATACAATCAGCAATACCATAATAGTGGACGTAGGACATTCTTATAAGGCTGAACCACTTTAAAAATTCTTTGTTTCATTTATTTATCTGTGATTGAATAATTAGATATGATCTAATTTTTTGCATCAACAATGATGAAAGCTGGGGAATTCATAGAAAATGTACAGGAAAGCAAGGCGTGCAAGAATAAAAGAATCATTCATGGACTTAAAGAAAGAGTCGAGGCCTTGTAAGATCCTTTTTAATTGGGTAATAAAATCTTTTTAGTTTTAACAGATGTTCGGATGAATCTTGTGTGTATAAGAAACATGACAAAAATGTGGTGGTATTTTTAGTACTTTACATGAATGTTATTATCTTAATAAAAAACTCTGTGAATATATTATCTAGTATAAGAGTGTGATTTCTAGCCAATTTAATATAAAGGACTTTGGATAAGGCATTCACATCCTTGGGATCTGTGACAACCCGCCTAATAAAATATCGGGCAATCACACCAATATCAAATTAAAACAAGAGTCTCATATGGTTCATTCTTAGCATCACTGTCGGAAACCAATTTAATTACTAATATCCTATTAGGCCGACGTCAAATTAGTAAATTAACTAATCCTTTTAACCAAACCATTCAAATAATATAATTAAAACAGTTGTGTGCAATAACTGAAATGAAATGAAGTAACCGAACACTCGGTAAAAATAATACAACCAGATCGAATGCCGCACAAAAAGGCGGTAGATGAATAAATGAGTACAGTTGGGCCATCAACCTGAATATGTCTACAATACCTCCTATCTAATAGTAGCGTCTACAATAAACCTGCTTGCATCCATAGCTGCTGCAGCAAACGTCTGACTCAAAGGAATCATCATCCAGGCGTCCCTGTGTCTGGACACCTATAGATATATATATATATATAGCAAGAAAGGGGAAAATAGAGAAACGGGTCAGATCCCGAGTTTTTGAAAATATTTTAGCAAGTGTTTAAAATCCATATTTTAAGATATGATATTTCTCATATTTAAACTGGTATCGTACTCTCATGAGATACACCTCACCCTTCTTCTAATAGTGCACAACTATCGCATATATTTTAAACAACCTAGTTAAGCTACCCTGCCTAACAAATGTATTTATTATCTTCTAATAATCCTTATTAATCTGAGTACGAAGGACTAAACTTCTCCCCATTCCCAACATTATGTTACGTTCGTGCGTGGGATGTCTTGCGAAGTAAAATCCAAACAAGGAACCCCCCGATACACAACTATGTGACAATGTAGATCGTCGGGATCCATTAGGCCCTCATTACATACCACATCTTACACTATCTAGTATATATATATATATATATATATATATATATATATATATATATATATATTTATATATATATATTATTCTCATTAGAACCTACGATTCATAATTCATAAATATCCGGTTATAAATTTACCAGAAGGAGTATATCACTTTATTCATTCTTTTCCCTTTTATATAAGGTTACTTTATATGACATATCGTCTCAGATATAAACGGTATACTATACATCACAAGTATATTAATCAATTCGCGAGCTATAATATAGGTGGCTTAGTCATTTTTATCTACTAAACAACGGTGGAATATCTCAAGTATACATATATGCTATTCTCAATACATATATACATATAAAGCACCCCGAGGCTAAGTTGCGGTGCACACATACTCTGCTATCAAATCCCAGTACATCACGTACACAAGGATCACGTGTTTCAAATCACTCAGGAACCTTATCAATATAAATCACACATATTAGAGGCAAACATAGTTCACATATCCATGGGTCACGCACATACCTATGCTCCCATAGTCAACAGACTTATCGACTCACAAATAAGCCCTTCACAGTCCTATGTTCTTGAGGTACCAAATCTAAATCACCCCGAAGGCAACACAAGATAAGATTGTTCTCTTTCGAAAGCCGTCCTCCCGTGATAGCTAGTATGGTAGGTATGTCATACACATAATAAACAATAATATAGGCACACATTCCACCTATATAAATATAACATCAATGAGGTATTTACACAACCATATGATACCGATAGGTATTTATCTTTCCTATACATAATTCCCTATAGGTATTCATTTAACCCATATACATATTAATATCAGGGCATATGCACAACCCATATAATAAATCCCATACGCAGTATATTTATATCTCGAATATCCTATGCATTTATCGATTATAACCAATCCTCAATATATTATTTCCTAGCTTTTCTCACCGTACGATGATAATACCAATAACATCGTTATGTATTTATTCGAATTATATATATATATATATATATATATATATATATATATATATATATATATATATATATGTATATATATATATATATATATATATATATATGTGTGTGTGTGTGTGTGTGTGTGTCGAGGTGGAAACTGAGCGTCCGTGTAAATACGCTAATCGTTGTTATTGGCTTCCGACCACAATACAAAAACCTAAACTTTAACTACTCTTATGGAATATAGCGGCTAGTCTGGGTATCGAATCCTCAGGGAACTAGGACGAGTGAACGTGACGACAAAGGTAAGACGGTTAACCCTAACTCTGACTCTAAAAAGAAATAAAAAGATGATTGAGATGGGAAATGACTAATTAACTAAGTGCAAACTAAATTAAACTACTGCATTAACTATGTGAGAAAAATTAACTAATTAAAAATGACTTAACAAGAATGAAGGAAAAACAGGTTGGGAATACAATCCCCCAAACCCTAGTAGATTTACCATATAGAATGCGAGAATTTTGAATTAGAAATTTAATTGAACCCGGTTTTTAGTACTCCCAAGCATTACATATATGAGGTTCAAGCCCGCATCATACATAATCAGAGGATGAGTAAAGCAGTGTCGCAATAGATACACGAGCATCACATCCTTAAACACCACAGTTACCTAGGGTCGACCGAGGTAAAAAGGTCTATGATGGTTGTGACAACTACACAACACGATTCATTCAAACTTCAATTCAAACCCTAGTTTCTACATAGATAAATTACATCTGATTGGGTTCATGCATCCCAACCTTTAAAAACCTAGCCTAACATGCTCAAAGTAATGAAAACAATTGTTAGATTGAAGGAAATCATGATTAAACTAAAGAAAATTTGTAAAGTGATGTAGAAAGGAAATTGGATTGAAGAAAATTAGCTCTTAATCTTACCCAAGTAGTAAAAGCAGCAATTAAGAACAGTTGTAATCACAGAAATCTGAATAATCTTCACTCTTGGAATTAAAATTGTAATCTACCTTCAAAACTAGGGTTTTACAGAAAAAATGGAAAATTATATTAATTCCCCGTGCAAATAATGATAATAAAATGGGTTTATATACCCTACAAGACTCCAAGAGTTTTAGCAGCACTAGGACTTTCCATTAGAGGAAAAATAGCAAATTAAAACTGCGACAGCCGGACCGGTCCCCTCCTCCCCCGGACCGGTTTGCCTTGATCCGGACCGGTCCTATCCTCCTCCGGACCGGTTTGCCTTGAATGCGGGCCGGTTCTTTTATTTCTGGGGCGGACCGGTCCCAGGGCGGACCGGTTCTTTTAATTTCTTCCTTCTTCGGTTTGCTTTAGATCCGAGGTCTACTGGAGTTTACACAGCGGACCGGTTCTTTTAATTTCTGGGCGGACCGGTCCCAGGGCGGACCGGTTCTTTTAATTTTTGGGCGGGCCGGTCCCCTCTTTATTTGACTTTTTCTTCTATCTTTGACTGCTCATAACTTTCACACCCGGACTCCGATTGAGGTGTCGTTTTTTCCAGTGTTCTTGTAGTTGAAATATCTTTAACTTTCAAGTTGGCCCCACCTCCGGAATAAGGCTGAAAAATTACGAAAATGCCCTTTACTCCCCGTTTCTTGGTTTTCTTTCACTGTTTTGAGTTCTCTTTGGCACTACCTTGCATGAAATACCTGTAAAACACATAAGAGATACACAAAATACGGAATACTTGCCAAAAAGGGTTAGTAGCATAAATATAAGCCAAATCCAATCTATTTACACCGTACGAAATCATAAAAATACCAAAATTAAGGGGATAAATGTGAAGAATTTATGCCTAATCAATGCGCACTACGTCTCTTAATTCCGTAGGTGTCTCCTCACTTATAATAATAGTCATCCATAGACGCATAGGGCAATTTCTCAATTCTTTGTAGTAAGTATCCTAAATTTCATCCTAGTCTCCTCGTAGGATTTTACTTAACCAAGGTCGGTATATAAATACCTTTTTTTTACGCTCACAATTACTTATATAAAATTACCCACTTAAGTACCTCTTTAAGTATTATTCCTCACGAATACCCCAATTTGGGTAAGTTTTGGATTTTTACTTTCAACTAACCTAAAATACACATCTCACTTGAATAATTATTTATAAGTCCCCACTCTATTTTCAAGAACCCCATATGTCTCACTCTATAATTTATTTTCTTCAAAAATACACATTATGTGCCACACCATTTTTTTTACACTTTCCTAACCCCAATTATCTTTCTTAAATGGCTAGGAATAATTTCCCCTTGTTGTATATTTATTTTCTCAAACAAACAAGGTAGGAGTAATTAAACTTGGAATTTAACCCATATATACATCACCAACCGAAACTGCCAAAATTTCTGAAGGGTCGATCGATCGACCCCTGGCCTTCGATCGATCGATCGATCTGGGCAACTGCTTATCCGAGAAGCTGTCCGACCATTAAACCTTAACCCAAGATTTATCTCTTCTTATATCATCCTCCAACCTCAATCAACAACATATATATACATCAAATGGGTTATAATCATCCTATAACTGATTTTCAACAATTAATTTCAATAAATTCCATGATTTACAATTTGGGTATTAATCGAGTTATATTCGTATTAATCTTCTGAAAACCCATTTGATCCACGAAATTTCAACCCAAAAATCTTTAGTTTCATACCAACTACAATATGAGAAATTAACACAGTCAATCGTAAAGCAAGTTAAACACTTGTCTCGTGGATTAAATCCGACGATCCCGAGTATAATCCCGCGAAGTTTGGCCCAGAATTCCTTTCTTCCTTCTTCTATTCTCTTCTTCCTCTTCTCTTCCTTATATCTTCTCTTTCTCTATCTTAGGGCATATTTTGGGAAAGGAATGAGGGTTGCCTCTTCTTAAACCTGAAATTGGGTGTGTACCCAATTGTAAAATGACTCGTGTACTCGATTACGACTCCTTACTAGTCCAAAAATCCCCGGAACTTAAATACTACCCCCGGATACTCTATTTTTACTATCTAGGCCATTCTGAACTCACCGATGCAGTCAAAATCTCCACCCGAGTTACTTAACTAAAATTCACTAATTAAACCCAACTCGTTCAATACGCGCGTTTTCCAATTATAATATTTTCCTTTGTCGCTTTACCCAACTGCGACATGTAATAAAAATAATCCACTCATATACTTAGTCCCATAAGAAAATATAATCCATGTAAATATTAATCCGACACTCGAAAACTAATAATTACTATTCACTTTATAATATTAAATTTATTTAATTTTTACTCATAAATTCCAGAATTACTATTCACCGCAATTTATCAAATTGCCAAATTACATCCACAGTGTAATTTAAATACCTTTAAAAATACAGGGTATTACATACTTTCCCCCTTACAACAAAATTTCATCCTCGAAATATAGATATAGGCTATACTACTACTCTAGGATCGCTATATACACTATGTACTAGCTTAACCAAATTTAAATATAGCCTAACACAATGATCTATTACCATAGTCCACCTATCTCAAGGTGTATGCTCTAACGCACTAGTCTAATCACAATCTTGACTAAATCCCTATATGTTATAATGCTAGCTCGGTCGTAAAGTTGACTTTAACGTCATATCACATCTAGTGCTTCTTTATGTGCATATAAAGAAAACAAGCTTATAACCACCGCTCTAACTTATTGGTCCTATCAGAGGTCCATTACTCCAAGCATTCACTTATTTTCATCAGGACATCTAATTTCCCTTAAAAGGAAACTTCACTAGCGCTCGACTATTCCCGTCAGTCTTTTCGCTTATCTTAAGTTTGCTAACTCTTATTGCACAAATATAATTGAATCCTTGCGTACTTCCTACGACGCCCCATTCAATCCATTTCAAATTTATTTATAATTGCCTTGCATTATGATCTTTAGCTTTATATACTATGGCACTTCTATTTCGGGTGGTATATAAAATTAACTTACCAAGGTTCCCATACACCCTTTTAATTTGTGCCTATCTGCACAACCATTGTAAATGTCTGATACGTAACACTCACTCAAAATATTGGG
Organism: Sambucus nigra; assembly: GCA_949130495.1. NCBI lineage: Eukaryota > Viridiplantae > Streptophyta > Magnoliopsida > Dipsacales > Adoxaceae > Sambucus > Sambucus nigra. The sequence continues at coordinate 88,863,737 of OX422222.1, read as the reverse complement.
CCTCATTTCCTTGGCCTGGTACTAACACGTGGGTACCCTTAACCCGAATAATTTCGTAATTGAGTTCTCCCGAAACCTAGAAATTCGATCCTTCTCAAGGGTATCCTACCAGTCTTCTTGTGGTTAACTTATAATAGTCTACCTATCTCAGCGCCACTAGTCCTACTAACCTTACTTAGTGGTAGTCCTAAGATCAAGCTGTTTCTAACACACGTAATAAAAGTACTATCCTAAATATATCCCTAGTGCCTAAGACCTCTCTCGACTTTTGACATTTTCTCAGTTTCGTGTGTGGGACGTCTCGCAAAGCGAAATCCAAATAAGGAACCCTCCCGTTACACTTCTCCCTCACTTTGTCGGTTATCGAGATATAACGGTCTGAGGGACACCAATGGGACATTCTAAATCCTACATCGTTAACCTACTAACGTACTTATACCACTATATTCTTCCATCTTCAGCAAATGGAAAGTCCAACTAATCAGGGCGCTTAATCTCTGCAAAAGTGTTACAAACGTCATACCCAAAACGTATTTTGTCTGAATTTGCCTTCTATTCCAAATCCTGGCTATATGTCTCTAATTAATTTCCTTTATCTTATCTCACCCACATTCTTACGGTGAGAGGAAAATTTTAGTGCTTTTTCGTAGCACTTATATCTCTATAAAATTATACAGACATCAAATGGCTCTCAATCTATAGTGTTTCCTCCACACTAGGTGACTTATCATCAAAACTAACATCCTTGCATTTTGCAACATCTCTCCACTCCCGACGTCATTAAGGTTTGTGCGTGAAGCGTCTCGCAAGCAAAATCCAGACAAGGAACCCCTCCTATACACTCCTACTTAACTTTTTCGGTCGTGGAGGTCCGCTAGTTCAAATATGCCACTGGGATAATCCCATCTCTCCTATCGTCAAAAGTGTGGCCAGAACTCATAATTCTGTCAAGGAGTCTTACCATAAGCGCTTGTATTAACATTAAGTCCTTAGCGCTACTAATAATGAGCTAAATCCTACAACTCAACATTAAATGATGCCTACCTTAAATCATGCCAATAAGGTCCTTATGCACTAGAATCATGGTAAGGAAACATCTACTTATCTAAGTTCCACCTAATCATATACTAAAGGCGTGCTCATCTAGAATTTATCTTGCATTCCATTATTTATTATATCCGTAGGTATATGTTTCACAACTCTCATAAATATATATACAATATACTATACACATCACGTATACCCATACTTATATATCACACATTACCTAAGTATAATAACTATCCCTCAGAGATATAACTCAATGGATGCAGTCTCTCAATGCTATCATCTTCCAGGGAATTAATTACACATCATCGTGAGTACTAGTGGTCGGACTAGCACACCGACTCGGTAAAAACCCAAATCATAGAAGTATACCAATCACACACATATATTCATAAACATATCACTTATATATGTATCAATATATATATTAAAATCCAACTAATCGTGCATATCTCTCATAGCATTAGCCCGTATTTTCCCGAATATAAAATTCAATTTAATTCCCATAATATAAATAAATTTTAAGCTTATTACAACTATCTCGTACCCCACTTACATCCGAGATTCTTATTCAAGTACCAAGGGTCCTTTTTCTCATAAGAACTCTTAAAAATCACCAATTCTCACAAGTTTAATTTATGATAGATTACATACCTTGCCCTAAAGCAGTTGTAACTCACCCTACAGAAGTCCAATCACTAGTGAGTTTATCATTCCACAGAAGAACCCTCTGTCTCTATTTTACCTCCCCTACTTCGGTACTAAGTTCACTTAACCATGTCACTCTTTATTCACCATCGGTCTCTGACCGATCCTTATGTGAATAACTTAGAAACTGCATTCTCTTTATTCCTTCTAAATCAAAGGAGTTTGCAATTTAAAACCATCTGTAAGATTCATTTATGAGCAAAACGTCATGCTCCCCCAAATATGGTGACCATCGTCCCCACCATTTCAACATTGCTCTCACGAGTGAAATTTTTTTCTCAAATTTTCACATATGGGTATTTCCATACCCAATGCTAAGCAAGAGCTTTTGAGCCTTCTACTTTCTTTGGATGAAACTACACTACTTCCGAATAGCTCAACTTCGACGTACGGTCCTTATCAAATCCCTTTCAAGCTTATTCCCAATTAAATCTCACTGGTTAATTCGAGTTTAGCACCATTCTCTACTACAGTGGTTCTTGATAATTATAACAACTATACTTTAGTAGTCGTTGCAGCAATTAATGATAATGCCATAAGGAAAGTGACCTTTACCGTGGTCCTTATTTCCAATATTGACTTTACAGTTCGAATTAAGCCTCGCCTCCTGCTGTCCTTACAACGGCCTTCCTCGGTCGCCCTTCGTCGATCAGCACACAAACCCCAAATGAGCGTGCAAAAGATTTACGATAATTTTACATAATGGCAGGAGAACGAAATCTCACAAGAGTGTATCAAGAATCCTAATCATAAGGCTCTATGTCAAATCAAAAGCAACGCTAAAAGCATAGTACGTCCGCACAGATTCCTAAAGGACACTAGAACCCGATGCTCTGATACCACGTGCGATAACCCGGCTAATAAAATACCGGGCAATCACTCCTATATCAAATTAAAATAGGAGTCTCATATGGTTCATTCTTAGCATCACTATCGAAAACCAATTTAATTACTAATATCCTATTAGGCCGACGTCAAATTGGTAAATTAATTAATCCTTTTAACCAAACCATTCAAATAAAATAATTACAACAGTTGTGTGCAATAACTGAAATGAAATGAAGTAACCAAACACTCGGTAAAAATAATACAATCAAATCGAATGCCGCACAAAAAGGCGGTAGAAGAATAAATAAGTACAATTGGGCCATCAACCCGAATATGTCTACAATACCTCCTATCTAGATCTCAATGATAAAGCGTCTACAATAAACCTGTTTGCATCCATAGCTGCTGCAGTAAACGTTTGGCTCGAAGGAATCATCATCCAAGCGTCCCTGTGTCTGGACACCTATATATATATATATATATATATATATATATATATATATAGAAAGAGAAGGTAAAATAGAGAAACGGGTCAGAGCTCGAGTTTTTAAAAACATTTTAGCAAGTGCTTAAAATCCATATTTTAAGATATGATATTTCTCATATTTTGGTATCGCACTCTCATGAGATACACCTCACCCTTCTTCTAATAGTGCACAACTATCGCATATCTTTTAAACAACCTAGTTAAGCTACCCTGCCTAACAAATGTATTTATTATCTTCTAATAATCCTTATTAATCTGAGTAAGAAGGACTAAACTTCTCCCGATTCCCAACATTATGTTACGTTCGTGCGTGGGGTGTCTCGCGAAGTAAAATCCAAACAAGGAACCCCCTCGATACACTACTACGTGACAATGTTGATCGTCGGGATCCATTAGGCCCTCATTACATACCACATCTTATACTATCTCATATATATATATATATATATATATATATATATATATATATATATATATATATATATATATATATATATATATATATATATATATATATATATATATATATATTTAGTTCTCATTAGAACCTACGATTCATAATTTATAAACATCCAGATATAAATTTACCGGAAGGAGTATATCACTTTATTCATTCTTTTCCCTTTTATATAAGGTTACTTTATATGACATCTCATCTCAGATATAAAAAAATATACTATACATCACAAGTATATTAATCAATCCACCGAGCTATAATATAGGTGGCTTAGTCATTTCTATTTACTAAGCAACGGTGGAATATCTCAAGTATACATATATGCTATTCTCAATACATATATACATATAAAGAACCCCGAGTCTAAGCTGCGGTGCACACATACTCTACTATAAAATCCTAGTACATCACGTACACAAGGATTACGCGTTTCGAATCACTGAGGAATCGTATCAATATAAATCACACATATTGGAGGCGAACATAGTTCTCATATCCACGAATCACGCACATACCTACGCTCCCATAGTCAGCAAACTTATCGACTCACAAATAATCCCTTTACAGTCCTATGTTCTTGAGGTACCAAATCTAAATCCCCCCGAAGGCAACACAAGATAAGATTGTCCTCTTTTGAAATCCGTCCTCCCGTGATAGCTAGTATGGTAGGTATGTCATACACGTAATAAACAATAATATAGGCACACATTCCACCTATATAAATATAACATCAATGAGGTATTTACACAACCATATGATAACGATAGGTATTTATCTTTCCTACACATAATTCCTTATAGATATTCATTTAACCCATATACATATTAATAACAGGGCATACGCATAGCCCATATAATAAATCCCATACGTAGTATATTTATATCTCGAATATCCTACGCATTCATCGATTATAACCAATACTCAATATATTATTTCCTAGCTTTTCTCTCCGTACGATAATAATACCAATAACATCGTTATGTATTTATTCGGATTATATATATATATCTATATAATTTAACGACATCTTCTATACAATCTATATTACTTTCGAATATATTATGGCCATAAATTCCAACCTCTATAGCAATAGCCAATAACCTCAAGTGTTCCCTTTCCTAATAATTCAAACATTCATACACTTAAAATACTACCTCAATACATACTCTCTTAATTAATATTCAAATCACTCCTTAATCACTTCATAAACATTTGTACAAATAATTCCCGAATGTAACAATTCATAATAAATAAATATATCATGCGCACTACGTCTCTTAATTCCTTAGGTATCTCCTCACTTATAATAATCGTCATCCATAGATGCATAGGGCAATTTCTCAATTCTTTGTAGTAAGTATCCTAAATTTCATCCTAGTCTCCTCGTAGGGTTTTACTTAACCAAGGTCGGTATATAAATACCTTTTTTTACACTCACAATTACTTATATAAAATTACCCACTTAAGTACCTCTTTAAGTATTATTCCTCGCGAATACCCCAATTTGGGTAAGTCTTGGATTTTTACTTTCAACTAACCTAAAATACACATCTCACTTGAATAATTATTTATAAGTCCCCACTCTATTTTTAGGAACCCCATATGTCTCACTCTATAATTTATTTTCTTCAAAAATACACTTTATGTGCCACACCATTTTTTTTACACTTTCCTAACCCCAATTATCTTCCTTAAATGGTTAGGAATAATTTCCCCTCGTTGTATATTTATTTTCTCAAACAAACAAGGTATGAATAATTCAACTTGAAATTTAACCCATGTATACATCACCAATCGAAACTGCTAGAATTTCTGAAGGGTCGATCGATCGACCCCTAGCCTTCGATCAATCGATCGATCTGGGCAGCTTCTTCTCCGAGAAGCTGTCCAGCCATTAAACCTTAACCCAAGCTTTTCTCTTCTTCTATCATCCTCCAACCTCAATCAACAACATATATATACATCAAATGGGTTATAATCATCCTATAACCGATTTTCAACAATTAATTTCAATAAATTCCAAGATTTACAATTTGGGTATTAATCGAGTTATATCCGTATTAATCTTTCGAACACCCATTTGATCCAAGAAATTTCAACCCAAAAATCTTTAATTTTATACCAACTACAATATGAGAAATTAACACACTCAATCATAAAGTAAGGAAAACACTTGCCTCGCGGATTAAATTCGACGATCCCGAGTCGAATCCCGCGAAGTTTGGCCCGGAACTCCTTTCTTCCTTCTTCTCTTCTTCCTCTTCTCTTCCTTCTCTTTTATCTTTCCTCTTAGGGTAGATTTTGGGAAAGGAATGAGGGCTGCCTCTTCTTAAACCCAAAATTGGGTGTGTATCCAATTGTAAAATGACTCGTGTACTCAATTACGAGTCCCTACTAGTCCAAAAATTCCCGGAACCTAAACACTACCCCCGAATACTCTATTTTGACTATCTCGGCCATTACGAACCCAACAGAGTAGTCAAAATCTCCATCCGAGTTACTTATCTAAAATTCACTAATTAAACCCAACTTGTTCAATACGCGTGTTTTCCAATTAAAATATTTCCCTTTATCGCTTTACCCAACTTCGACATGTAATAAAAATAATCCACTCTTATACTTAGTCCCGTAAGAAAATATAATCCATGTAAATATTAATTCGACACTCGAAAACTAATATTTACTATTCACTTTATAATATTAAATTTATTTAATTTTTACTCATAAATTCCAGAATTACTATTCATAATAATTTATCAAATTGCCAAATTACATCCACAGTGTAATTTAAATACCTTTCAAAGTACGGGGTATTACAGGATCAAACTTATGTGTGATGACAAGATGTTGAGCTTTTTCGAGGCTACTTATATCGATAATGTTCTCGTAAAATTTAGCCGAAAAGATTCCAAGAAAGTGTTCCCCCTTTTCAAGTATGGAATTTCTTTATCAAGGAATCAGTGTCATAAGATACCTGATTAGAAAGAAAGAATGACGAATATACCTTATGCTTTGGTCGTGGATAACTTTATGCATGCTATCCTGTGTAAAAAACATACATCTTCTTTACCGTTGGAATGGTCAATAGAGTCCAGTCTAATCTAGATGAGTAACAGTGGATCTATGTTAAGAACATTACCAAGTACCTAAAAAGGACTAGAGATTACGTTCTCGTTTACTCGACAGATAGTCTAATAACCGCTGGGTACACAGATTTAGATTTTTAGTCGGATAGGGATTCTAGGAGATCGACCTCATAATACGTGTTTACTATACTATGTGGATACACAAGTTGGAGAAGTATCAAGTAATCATGTATTGCTGATTTAACCATGTAAGTTGAATATGTTACTGCTTCGAAGCAATAAAAGACTCTATTTGGCTTCGAAACTTCCGAAGTGACATGGGTGTGGTTCTTTTAGTGCAGTCGACTATTAAAATTTATTATGACAATAGAGGTGCATTTGAAAATTTAAGAGAACTAAGGATTTATAAGAGATTGAAGCAAATTAAGAGTAAGGTTCACCTGATTTGAGAGATCATGTAGAGGGGCGACATCACCAAGACCAAGATTGCATCTCAGGACAACCTGATGGATCCCTTTATGAAGAGCTTACCAGAAAATACTTTTGATAGTCATGTAAAGATAATGGGAGTCAAGTGCATAGGCACATGGATTTTAGACTAACTGGGAGATATTTGTAGTTTTATTCTTAAAATAATGTAATGCCATTTTATTTATTAATAAAAGTATTTTCAACTTCATTTTAAAATGAGAATCATATTTGTGAGAATGATTTATATTTATGCTTTAAATATATTATTTTATATATTTGGGTTAGTTTCACTTAGTAGGAATTATGGTGAGTCGAGTTTGTCTCGATCAAAATATATTGAAATTTTGATTCTATTACAATTGAAAGTTCATAATCTAGATATGGAATTAACATGCTATTGTCACATTTGCATATAGAATCCTTTTAAGAGCAAGTTTTTATAATTACTCATAGTTTTGATAATTTGGCATATCCCGTTACAGACCGAACAATACATCCACATATGCTTCCATGATCATTTGAAGACATGTTAGTGACCGAGCATTGTTGTTAAAACTCAAGCCAATAGAATCATCACGAACACTTTAGGGAGGTATATGGATTTGAGGTTTTGATTTTACTCAGTCAAATATAATTTGGTATTTTTTTTTACTCGAGGTATTTTTATAAAAATGATTTATTTTGGTTTGTTGGAATGAGATTGACATCTTGTTAGAACGAGACCTTATTCTTATTCGAACGAGATTGTAATTTTATTGGAATGAAATGATTAAGTTAATAGAACGAACTTGTAATCATATTTGAACACGCGGTCTCTGTTTGACATAAATAACCTCGTTGGAAGCACGTTTGAAGCTCGTTCAAATGAGTTGGAACTTTTGTTCGAACGAAACTATGGTTTTTGTTTGAACGAAGTCCCTTTTTTATTTGAACGAGTTTGTCACCTCGAAAATCACATTTCTCTATAAAAAGAACTCTTATGGTCTTGTTTTTTAAGAACTATTAGTAAAAATCAATTCTTATACTTTTTCTAAAAGTCTCCTAAATTTTTTTTCATAGGAACACTTTTATTTTCCAAAACTTACTTCCTTAAATATGATTTATTAAGTTCGTGAAATCAACTTTCCACACATATCAAACCTCGGTAGATTTTACTTTACGATTGAATATTGTGGATCTACGACTTTACTACTGAAGAAGATAGGATTCTGCATCCTGAGGCTGATCTGTGGATAACGAGGGAAAAGTTGCTTCCTGTGGGTGCTGTTGAACTACATCACTTTTTGTCAAATATTTGAAGTCTCTTTGCATTATACTTAATGGATCTCTAAGTAGTATGTAAGTCAACAAGTCTGTCAAACTCTTTAATAGTGCTAAATATAGGTTTTGCTCGAAAGAGAATTTTTCTCAATTCTTCTTTTGTTTGGTTTGGTTTGGTTTGGTTTTGTGGTTTTGTCATACCTTATTTGAACTTTATCTTGCATGCACAACTAATTCTAATAAAAATAAAATTTGGTTAAAAATTAGATCTTTGTGCGCGTAACCTAAGATACAAGCGACCTCATACGGCCCTTGCATTTTGAAATGAGTATCAGATCAAGTTACATTAATTTATTTTGTGATATTTAATTTTGGGATTATATGGATAATTTGTATAATATGATACCTATTTTGGATGGTTCAAATTATACTTATTGGAAAGCTCGAATGGAGTCTGGCTTGTATGTGAAAAAGGATAGACACCACCCACAATGACTAATGATAATGTCGAAAGTCTTAAACCTATCAATACATAGACAGAAGATGATTTTCAAATGGAGTAATTTTAACTCTTGTCGATTGAGTGCAATTTCTGGCACAGTCACTCCCGATAAGTTTCATCGGATTATGACATGTACCTCGTGTAAGGAAGGGTGAGATACTCTCCAACTCACTGATGAGGGTACTAATATTGCGAAAGATTCTAAGCTACAAAATCGCACCACACAGTTTGAAATTATCGCTATAATAGAATCAAAGACTTTTGATGAGTTTTATTCACATTTATATGATATAGTCAATTCTAGTTTTAATTTGGGTGAGAGAATTCTTGAGACGAGTGTAGTGAAACAATTTTAGATCCCCACCATCCCGATTTATCCCTAAAATTATGGTCCTTAATTCGTTGAAAATTATAAATACGCTTAGTTTAGAAAAACTCATAGGGCCTTCAAACTGATGAAATCGATATGTTCCCTAAAATTCAAAAGCAGAAAAAAATGGATTCCTTTGAAAGGCAAATCTAAAAAGAAAGAGAAGGTGTCTTCTGACTCCAAATTTAATTTTGATCTGGTGATATTTCCCTTTTCCCTAAGAAGTTTAAAAAAAATTCTCAAACTAAGAAAAGAAAATGCTTCCAAAGAAAATAAAGGTTTTTAGAAAAATAAATTTTTTAAGTTGGGCAAGGAAGAATTTGATAAAGCGGGGGAGAGTACCCTAAGAAAGTTAAAGAGATACGTTACGAGTACGATGGTAAGGGTCACAAAGCTCACGAGTGTGCTACGAGATTAAAGAGATAGGGAAAGGGAAAAGATGCCTATAATGCCAGTCTTAGTGATAACGATGTCGAGTCGGTGGATTCCAGGGATGAATCACCGCATGGATGTAATTTCACCACATCCATGGCTAGTCATTTTGGTATATAGAGTAAGACTCACACCGATGAGGAAATTTCTAAACATTATGACCTCGATAATGATTCTAGTCATTTCGGAGAGAATGGTGGAGATGATATTTTGAGTGAGGGATAAATAGGCCTTTAAAGCGCCTACGTCAAGATTTACGCTGAGTCCTTTAAAATGAAAAATAAAAATAAAAATTTGGTGCTTAGTGTGTTAGATTTAGAGGAGTTGAGAGAGTCGAGAGAGAGCGACTCCTCGGTGAGAGTTTCTTTGGGAGAGAGAGTTATTTTAGTGGAGAGGGAAAATAGTGACTTGACAAACAAAGTGTCGAGTCTTACAAGAGATCTTCAAGATTTATTGGAGACTCTTGAGAAACTTGAAGCCCTTGTATCCCAACTCAAGAAAAATCTCGAGCATGCTCAGGAGGTTAAGGTTACTATAGAGGATACATCGAAGAAGCTAGGGAAGATGTTCCTCGGTACCTCTTTAGGTTTTACGGAGAGATAAGGAATGTGTTACAATGGTGCATCCACTTCTCATATCATACCCGAGCTGGGTTCTAACCCGCTAAAGAGAGATCAACCTAAATGAGTTGACCAAGGTAGACCCAAACAAGTCTATGTTTATACCCACTGCAAAAGAAGAGGTCACCTTAGAGATTTTTTCTATAAGTTAGGAATAACTCCATGTACACATACTCCTGTGCACCTTTTGCTAGTCTTAGAGGGAAATTTGAGTTCCTAGTCGCGACTTCGCAAAGCCTAATGGAAGAATTTCAAAGGATGTTTTTGCCTTTTGATAATTCTTCTAATGCTACGACTAGAGCCAATAACGATAAGGGTAAATAAAAGGTTATTTCCACTTGGGTACCTAAACAATATGACAATGCCCTTGTTATTAATATTGCTCCTAAGGTTCAAGATACTTCCCAATGGAATTTTGATAGTGGATGCTTTAGTCACATGATCGGTGTAAGTCGTATTTTATTGACCTTGTGGGTCGTAAGGAAGGAAAAGTCATCTTACAAAATGGTAGTAGGTATAGCGTTTTATGATGTGTTTATGTTAAAATACTCGAATTTCCTAAGATAGATAATGTGTTGTACATCGAAGGGTTGCAAGCAAACTTAATTAGCATAAGCTAATTGTGCGATGCAAACTTTACGATAAAGTTTGATCGGTTCGAGTGTAATGTATATGATCAATCCAGTGAACTATTACTACAAGGAGTGAAGACCAAATATAATTTCTATGGTATCATTCCCAATTCTTCCTCTATGTGCAATAATTCCGCGGTCACATTTATGGACCTTTGGAATGAATGAACATGTCACGTGAACTTTAGAGATATTGAGAGATTAGTGAAGAAAAACCTAGTTCTTGGCTTACCATCGCTTGGGAAACCCACTTCCTCGATTTGTGGTCCTTGCCAATAAGGAAAACAAATACGAAGTCACCATCAAAAGTTGATTATCATTACCACATCTTATGTTTTGGAGTTGATACACAAGGATCTCATGGGTCCTACATGTACGAAGAGCATTGGTGGTAAGAGATACATTCTCTTTATGGTCGATGACTTTTCAAGATACTCTATCGTTGGATTTATAAGAGAAAAGTCCAATGCGGTTGAGTTCCTAACAACCAAGTACCATGTCCTATAAAACCAACACCGTATCACTAATAATCAGATGCATAGTGATAATGAAACTGAATTTAAAAAATTCGAATCAGATTATATTGTGATGAAGTGGGCATCAAACACGAGTTTTAGGTTATTCGTACTCCTCAACAAAATACGATTATTGAGAGGAAGAACCGGACTATTCAAGAGATGGACAAATCTATGCTTCTTGGGATAAACGTGCCTCGACTTGTTTGGGTAGAGGCAGTTAATATCGCATGCCATACGACGAACATGGTATATCTTCATCCACACACATTACACACGCCATATAATTTGTGGATAGGTAAGAAACCCAACTTATCATATTTTCTAGTCTTTAGGAGTTCGTGTTACATTTTGAGAGATAGAGAGTATTCAGGTAAGTTCGACTCCCGAAGCAATCAGGAAATATTTTTAGGTTATTCATGGTCGAGTCGGGCTTATAGGGTGTTTAACCTTGCAATATATAAGGTTATGAAGTTAATAAATGTCACGATTAGAGATAACGAGTCGACATTTATTGACCGTGACCTCAAGTGTGAGAATTATGCACCTCCCGGTGAGGATCCCATTATTATCCATACTACCACGGTAGACTCCACTCTTAATTTAGGGGATCCAACCTCTTGGGTTCGAAAGAGTTATGGCCTTTCCACTATACTTGATGGTCCCACACTAGGTGTCAAGAATCGTGTTCTACTTAAGAATGTGGTTAGCTACGTTTTCTACACCACCTTATTCGAGCCTAAAAATGTGAAAGAAGCACTCAAGGATGAGCATTGGATATCAGTTATGCAAGATGAGTTGCTTCAGTTTCGCAAGAACGATGTCTGGGAGTTACTACCTCGACCTATCAAGACTAATATGATTGTTATCAAGTGGATTTACAAGAATAAGATGTATGAGAATGGTACCATAGTTCACAATAAGTCTAAGTTGGTCGCTCAAAGCTATACACATATTGAGGGTGTAGACTTTGATGAGACATTCACTCCTGTTTCCAGGATTGCGTTAGTACGCTTACCACTCGTTATATAATGTCATCTTCGATTCTAGTTATACCAAATGTATGCTAAGAGTGCTATGACACCCCTCCTATTCTAACCACGGGTGATCAATCCTTCATTGAAACAAATAGGAATCTCATCTGGTTCATTCTTAACATCACGATCGAAAAACTTTTTAATTACTAATCTCCTAGGTTAAATTAAGACGGTGTCAAATTTTATCTTTCATTATTATAACGACACGCGAAAATAAAATAAATTAATTAAACCATGGACACAAATATAATTTGATCAATCACACGACAGATACGTAAATACATAAAACTAAATAAACCATCGGTTCCCAAACAAATAATACAACTACAATCTAAAATAAATAACTGTATCTGAAAAGAGTTTAATAAATAATTTGAAAACTAAATAGTCTGATGCGGCAACATGCCCAAGTGAAATACTGAGAGAAACTCCTATCTAGAAATGAATGATGATTCGTATCGAATATTCCACTTTATACCCTTTTAACTTGTGCATTTCAGCCCCCTCGGGTACTTTAATGCCTATAATTATGCTCGGTAATCAGACAACCTCCGTTTTATATGCTAACATGTTATTTGAGGTATAATTGAGATGTTATAGGTATTAAAGTGTTTAGTGTGAAGCTTGGGCTCGGTTCGGTAAAGTTTCGTCGCGATTCGCACGTTCAGGGACATTTTCGTAACTTCACACTTTCAAGATTTTCCCCTGAAATATTCAGGAAAGTTGTAGCCCTCGGGCCAAGCTTCATGTGGCCGCAAACGGTACTCTAATCGAAGTCTGAACGAAGGAAACACGAACCTTTAATGGGGGAAGAAATATAAGTTAATTATATTATTATTATTTTATTTATTCATTAACAATCTATTTAATTCCATCTATGTCCTTTTCTCTTTCATTTTGCAGGAGCTTCCATGGGTGATTTTCTTTTGGCTCGGGTTTGTGCTCAGGTTTTGGGTTTGTCCCAAATTGAGGACTTTCGTTTGAAATTTAAGCTTGGGTTGCGTACGAAACTAGTTGTGGGTCAGTTGGCTCGGGTTTTTGGAGTACCCATTTTGATATTTTCATGGTTTTGGTCATTAATGAAGATGGAGGTCATGGTTTTTTCTTGGATTTACAACAATGGTGGAACTCCTTTTGGATCATGGCTTTGTCCATTTCAATCTTGGGTTTTGCGATGTTGTAGCTAGTTTCGGCCATGGTGGATTTTTGTGCGAAGTGGGTCTTGCGATTTATGGGAATGGGTCTCATCAATTATTGGTTTGCTGCTGTGCGACATGGGAAATTTTTGGGGCTGAACTGAGCGGACCGGTCGATCGGCTGCCGCCATGCGGTCGATCGGGTTTGGTATTTTTGCTTTGCATATTGTGCAGTGTGTTCCCCCCCATTGCAGCGGTCGACCAGCCTCTCCTCCCCGGTAGACCAGTCTTTATTTTTGTCCGAGATATTTTTGCTTGCTGTCGCCCACTTCTTGTTTTTATTTGTTTTATTATTTAATTACAACTTAACCCTTTTTCTTTTATTATTTCTTTCCTTTTCCCAACTTAGTATAAATACCAACCTTTTTTTATTTTGGTAAAGGAGCTCATAATATCTTCATTTTTAATTAGTTTAGGTTAGGGTTTTAGAGAGCATTTGTGGTTTTTTGTGGAACTTGACCCTCTCCTCCATTTTCTTCTTGGTTTGACACCCATTAATGTAAGCGAATACTATTCATTGTCATCTTCCTCTATTTTAAGCTTTGTGACCTAGATTTATTTGCTTTCCATTAGTTATTTATTATTGCTTTAATTAATTAGTTGTCCTTTAATTAATTAGTTAATTTATTTAATATCATTTAATATGCTTAGGGGCTAATTTAAATTAGGTTGTGTCGGATTGAACTCACATAGGGTTGACGTGTTGCTTTGCTTTGGTGATGGAGTTTACATATTATTTCGAGTGTGTTGTCCTACTTATTACGTCTAGGAGATTTAACGGGGTATATCACGTATGCTTCGTATTTATGACCTTGCGTGTGTAATTTTCGGGGTATTTGTTGATGCCAAAATCATATTAGTCTTTTATGCGAATTTTGCGGTGTGATAACTCTTAATTTAGTTAATTGACGATCTGAGACACAATCTTAATAATTAGTGAGCCCATGTAACCATTTATACTAATTAACTGGGGGTGAGCGATATCCGACGCAACCTATAGGTTTTATTCTTTTTATTAATTTAGTTTGAATACACTCATGCCTAGTTTATCTTTTATTTCTTTTTAGTTGACAAATTACCTTTTACACTTTTAGTTAGAGGTATTAAACCAATTAAATTCTAAAAACTCGTCTCTGTGGATTTTCGATACCCGGACTTAGCCGTTATACTCTCTTTTTAAGTGTAGTCATAAGTTTAGATTTTTGTATTAAGGCAGTGAACAGAAAACAACGATCGACCTTTGACACGTGCTACTTTTCACCCTTAATCAAAATGGCACCGTTGTCGGGGACTTGATGTTTTAGAATTTATTTAATTTAGTATTTCGTAGTATTTTTTTCTATTTTTATTTTTTTCCTAACATTTTTGTAGGACTTCTACATTTGAGCGCCAAGAAACTCTTGAGTTTTTCGCGCGCGCGCATCACTTTGTGGATTTCGCCACTTCAAGCCATCTTTGGGGTAAGCATGTCTTATTCCAACCCTTTCGGCAATCATTATGATAATTCACAAAATTCCCGTAAACCGATGACTATTGGCCAATACTTAGAGTTCCAAAAAATTGCAAATTCTAAAATGACTTTGGGCGAGTATTACAAAAGTTAAGCTTTGGAGTGCGTGTATTTTGAGGAGGATGATAACGATTTTGGGCCTTTAATTCCTTATAATAGGAATTTTGAAACAAATTGCAATAGTTTATAAAATTCTTATAATAATGTATTTGAGTATAGTTCCGATAACAATTTTCAAACTTCTCATCTCCAAAAATCCTCACCCCAACCTATGACTTTCGGTGAGGGTTTGCTCATGTTTGAGAATGAGTGGTATGAAGACCGATATCGGGAAGAAAATCATTTGTGGGAACATGAATTGGATTTATTATTTGAATCCGACGACCTTTTTTCTTTCGAAACTTTTGAAGTCGAGGAATGTTTTGAACCAAATGAGGATTTTTTGCCTACTTTGGAACAAACCATTCTTAACTTGGCCCATGGTTTAATAGAGAATGAAAGTAAGGATGAAATGGATGTAGTATCCATTTGCAATGAAATGATTTCGTGTTTGGATCCCAAAGAAGAAAGTTTCATTGAAAATGATCATATCTCATTCAAATTTCTAACTTTGAGTGATGATAACTTATATATTGAGTTTGAATTTCTTTCCTCCCCCTTTTCATTCTCTGTTATCACACCATCACAAGTACCCGATGAATTGGTGACGAACTTTAAAACGTTCAACCGTTTCACCAACGAGGAGTACTTGCTCGAGTTGCTTTCCATGAAGGCATCTTTGCCTCCTTGTGCGCCCCCTCTTATTCCAATTTCAAAATACTTGGGAGACGATTCAATTTTTCTTGGCCCCCCATGTGTATTTGTAACCCATCTTATCCAAATCTCCCATCCTCCCTACAAAAATTTTAATTAGGGATGGTACATTTATTACGCCTTACACATGCCTTCCGTTGTTCAAACGGAATTATTATTTTTCGGGAGGCATGCATGAGAGGGAGGCTCCGCCGTGGATCTTTCAAAGACAAATCGTATTTTGGGTGGACCCTAAAATTTTTTAACTTCTAGTGTATAGTTAATTAGAAGTTAAAATTGTCGGTTGTATATAGTTAGTTGTCATTTTCTTTATTTTTCTTCTTTATTCTTACTTATAGTCTAGTATAATTAGTTAAATTTTTTATTCTTTCTTTTTGTTATTTTTTGGTACTAACATCTTTTGTAGAATCATTGGACATGTACTGTGACAACCTGAATATAATTATGATAAATTTTATTTAAATCATGATTATCTTATGTGATATGAATAGTTTTCTATTAGTATATCTAATGTTAAGTGATTATGTTTATTATAATCCTACTTTGATAAATCATGAATGGTCGAATTATATACAAACACAAATTTTGTTGTTTTCGGTAGAAATGTTCCTGTTAGAGACTAGTTTTGACCTTTATAACATTATAAATGACTTGAGGTGAAAACTAGATAGTTGTAGACATGTGAGTTAGGGTTCTAAAACAACAAACGGATCATCAAATGGATGCCCAAGTAAAGAGTTATACTGAATTTACGAACAAAGGGTAAAGCTGTCCATTCCCTTTAAGTGGTAAATTGTCTTTTATTAAACCAAATGTTTTAATTTGATTGGATGGCTTTGGAGGCAGCCTTGGCCGACTTAAAACTCCCCCTTTAGCTTATTTGTTCATAAAATATAACCCTAGGTTCAGTTTTGAGAGATTTAAGTTTAAAGAAAGAGAAAGTAGAAGTTAAGGAAGAAAGATTACAAGGAAAAGTTAGGAAAACTTTCCAACAAAGTCCTTAAGGTATTTCCAAGGTAAAATTATGTATTAATATTGTTGTAATCTTGTATTATACTTATTTCAAAGTATATAAATCGTGAATTATTGATTAAAACCTCATCATCCTTTGTGATAACATGTATTGGTTCATATGTGAGATAAGTGGTGTTTATATGCCATATTGCTTGCTATTGAAACCCCTTGTATTCAAATCTGCATATCTGTTTGTGTGATTACTGGAATTGAGAAATTATAATTGGAAATTAAAGTAGACTCATATATTCATATCATATTCAAAAATTAGAATTTATCCCCTTGTGGTTAGGCTGTAATGATGATTTCAAGTTAGTACATAGTTTCTATTTGTATACTTCATTTCAGTATGCCTTGAGTTTAGTCAAGCTTTTTAGATAGCAAATGAAGTAAAACAATTATGAAACTTTGATTCTGTAATATTCGGTATGTGTAATGAAAATGGGTTGAAAATCATGGAAAGTTATGCTGGAGAAAAATTATGAAAATTCTTGGAAGTTGAAGGAACAATAGAGGAGCTCGTAGGGCATATTTCTTATGTTGTAAAGAAATGGTCATAACTTGCTCTAGGAAGCTTGAAAACTTACACCGTCACTTGTAATGGAAAGTATATTCATATATGTTTTCATATTGATAAGGTTGGACCCCTGTATTTGTACAATTTAGGAATATAGGATGGTTAAGTATGTAGGACAATAATTTCCGGGCATACTAGATACCCCTTGAATGAATGTTTGTATTTCATCCTTACAAAGGGTACTTTGAGTACATGTTTCATGTGTATATACATTGAGAAGTATAATTTCATGTTTACTTGACTTTGGTTATAAATTACTTATAAGGTATTTCCTACGGTTGAATGTCCGTAACTTTATCAACATGTATATCATTGTTTTGCCTTTACCTATGTTTTATGGAATGTGACATAATTGGAATTATATTGTTGATGTATAGTCATGGAAAGTTACATAATTATGTTAGGATAATATTTATGATTGAGGTTCAGTACTGATTTAGTTGGATTAACAGGTGTAAGGTCTAATCAACCCAGTTCAGCTCCACGAGAAGGAAACGTGAATACATAGTTGTCAACCAAGGTGAGTGTACTCACTAGAATGATGTATTTGTATACTATTACGAATATGATCATAATGTTATGAATGTGAAATTGCTCAGTTCGGTTTACCAAAATGGGAGGTTACTCTCTAACCCGGAATGGGGGTGATTTGTCTATTAATGACAAGTGGTTACTCCTCGATCAGGAATGGGGGAGAATTGTTTATTTAGACAGGATATGTGAATCATGATTCAGAAAAGTTGGTCATTCATTATGAATGAGATGGATAAGTTAATACATAATTAAATGGACATGATTTATTGCATTTAAATTCATGAAGTAGTATTGTAGTGATGCATTCACTGGGCTATTTTGCTCACGGTTCCTATGTTCACATTTTTCAGGTAACGCGATGTCACTGCCAAATCTAGGAGGTCGGGTTGGGTTAATAAGGAATGGGAGAAACATGGATTTGTTTAAATGTAAATGATGTAATTAAGTTAACTTATCCTTCATGAAAGTTTTATGGATATGACTACTCTAATGTCGTAAAAAGGTTTTCTGTTATATTGTTTTACAATGATGATTCAGAAATTAAAACTCGTGTTTATGGTTTCGTTAAATTAATCATGGTTTGACTCACTTTGAATTTAAAACTTAATTATAAGTAACTGGGTTGAGGTGTGTCAGCTTTTGGTATCAGAGCCTAGGTTTTAGAGGTCTTGGAGTGAGAAGAGTCTAGATTTGGCAGTGAATGTTAGAAATATATTTTATTTGATACTAACGATTATGTTAGGAAAGATATGTATATCTGCATGTTGTTATATCTTTGATTCATTTCAGATATAAGAGAATGGAACAAGGGAATGTAAATGTGAGAATAGAAGATGAGGCTTCAAATATTCCAGCAGAAGCGGAGGTTGAGCAACGTGTTAACATAAATGTGGAACTCGAGCCAGAATAACAGACATTTATGCAAAAAATGGCACGTGCTATGACTCTAATGGCAGAGCAACAAGATAAATTTATGGCACAGATGGAAGAACAACAGACCAGGCAACTAGAGGCACAAACATTGGCTAGGGTTGAGGAGGTGATACACTGGGAAGAAAGGGGTACTTCACATGAGAAATTTATTAAGATGAACCCACCATCGTTTGAAGGAGCAATTGATCCAGCAGAGGCAGAAGTCTGGGTTAAAGAGATTGAACTTATCTTTAGGGTAATGAGGATGCCTGAAAATCAATAGGTGACCTTGGCAGCGTATATGCTGAAAGGAGAAGCTAAGTACTGGTGGAATGCCAAAAAACATTTGTTGATTACTCCAGGACGTGGGAACGTGATCTCATGGGATGCTTTTGTTAAAGCTTTGTACGATAAATATTTTCCCCCAATGTATCAATAACAAAAGGAGAAGGAATATTTCATATTGAATCAGGGGAGTATGACAGTTAGAGAATATGAAGCTAAACTTACAGCTTTATCTCGATTTGCTTCGAGGTTTATACGGAATGAGGAAGATATGTTCAGTCGATTTCTCGATGGACTCGAGTTAGTCATTAAATCACGGTTGTCGGCTTTAGAGACTGTTAATTATTCAACCTTGGTGAACAAAGCCATGCTGGTAGAAAAGGACGTGAATGAAGCGAGAGGGAATCGAGAACGAGGTGTAAAGAGAAGTAGATTCGATCCAAACTATAAAAAGGGTAGCGATACTGAATATTCAAGGTTTGGAGGGCAGAAATTCCAACAGGGTAGAGGTGGAAGTAGTTTGCAAAGGGGTGAAGATAGTGGTGGAAGAGGTTCAGGAGTTTCAGCACAAGGAGATCTGAATGTTTGTTTCTTTTGTGGGACATCAAGTCATATAAAGAGAAATTTCCCAAAGTTACAAAATATAGAATGTTTTAACTGTCATCAGAAGGGCCATCTGAGAAAGAATTATTCGATGTTATCAAGAGAAATTTCAGTCTGTAGTGTGGGGCCTCATAAAGGATCCTCTCTAGGCAGTGCCACCAGGGGGAGAGGTACATAACAAGCAACTGGATCGAGGGCAGGAGGAAGAGTGTTTGCGATGACGCTGTAAGATGCCCATGCTACACCTGAAGTGGTTACAGGTAAACTTTCTATTGCAAGCAAAGATTTATATGCACTCATTGATCCTGGATCTACGCATTCATTTGTGGCTTTAGATATTATTTCATATTTGGGTAGACCATGTTCATTTATCAATTGTGCCTTATATTTTTCTACCCCAATGGAAAGTGTGATTCTGGTTGAGCATGTTTATAAATATTGTATCTTACGAATGGGGGAACGAGATTTCTATGTTGATTTGATACCGTTGTCCATTCGAGATTTTGATATTATATTGGGGATGGATTGGTTATCATCATATCATGCATCCATTGATTATTTTCGCAAAGAAGTTACATTTCATTTTCTTGGTGAACCGGAGTTCCAGTTTACAGGAGAAAGGAATATTGCCCCTAATTGTCTTATCTCAGCAATTAAGAGCAGAAAGTTATTGAGTAAAGGTTGCAGAGGGTATTTAGCTTATGTTGTTGATACTAGTAAAGAGACAGTTAAAATTCAAGATATACCAGTGCTTAGGGAATTTTCTGATGTCTTCCCAGAGGAATTGCCAGGATTGCCACCCGATAGGGAAGTAGAGTTTTCTATTGAATTAATTCCAGGTACTTGTCCAATTTACCTTGCTCCATATAGAATGGCATCGACAGAGTTGAAAGAATTGAAAGTGCAATTACAAGATCTGATAAGCAAAGGTTTCATTCTCCCTAGTGTTTCACCATGGGGAGCCCCGGTGTTATTTGTGAAAAAGAAAGATGGGATAATACCATTATGTATTGATTATCGGCAATTGAATAAGGTGACCATTAGAAACAAGTACCCTCTACCTCGTATCGATGATTTGTTTGACCAATTATAGGGGGACATAGTATTTTCGAAGATTGATTTGAGACCGGGTTACCACCAATTGAAAGTAAAGGATAGTGATATTTCCAAAACATCTTTTCGGACACGATATGGGCACTATGAGTTTTTGGTGATGCCATTTGGATTAACTAATGCTCCAGTAATTTTTATGGATTTGATGAACCGGGTATTCCACCCTTACATTGTTTTATCTGTGATTGTATTCACAGACGATGTGTTGATTTACTCACTAGCATGAAGGAACATGAGAAACATTGAGACTTGTATTGCAGATTTTGAAAGATAAGAAATTATTTGCTAAATTTCGCAAGTGTGAGTTTTGGTTGAATGAAATTGTGTTTTTAGGGCATGTCGTCTCGGGAAATGGGATATATGTTGATCCAAAGAAGGTGGAAGCAATCGTTGAATGGGAAAGTCCTAAGAATGTTATAGAAATTATGAGTTTCCTAGGATTGGCAGGTTACTATTGCAGATTCATTAAGGGATTTTCAGCAATAACATTACCACTGACAAAATTGACTCGTAAAGAAGTGAAGTTTGTATGGGATGAAGAGTGTGAGAGGAGTTTTAAAGAATTAAAGAATCGGTTGGTTTTAGCCCCTATACTTACTATTCCATGTGGGAATGAGTCCTTTGTGATCTATACAGACGCTTCATTTCAGGGTTTAGGATGTTTTTTTATGCAGAATGGGAAGGTAATAGCATATGCTTCCAGACAATTAAAGACGCATGAACGAAACTACCCTACACACGATTTGGAGCTAGCGGCTATTGTTTTTGCTTCAAAGTTGTGGCGACATTACTTGTATGGAGAAACTTTTGAGATATTTACGGATCACCAAATTTTGAAATACTTATTTACACAGAAAGAACTGAATTTGAGACAAAGGCGTTGGATAGAGATGATTAAAGACTATGACTGTACCATTCATCATCATCCTAGGAAGGCCAATGTAGTAGCAGATGCTTTGAGTAAAACATCATCAGGGATTCTTGGTCGCATACAGTGTGCCCGTGTTGGAAATATTATTTACTTGGCATCGATGGGGATTGAATTGAAGTTTTCAAAAAGCGAAGGATTATTAGCACATGTCACAGTGAGACCTTTATTGACTGAACACATACGAAATTTGCAGACCAGTGATCCATTCCTTGAGAAGAAGAAACAAGATGTCCTGGATGGTAAAGAGAGTGAGTTTGAAATTAAGAATGATGAATCGTTGTGTTATAAAAGTAGGATTTGTGTACCTAATGATCCACCCTTAAAGAAAGATATATTAGAAGAGGCACATAGTTCTATTTACTCTATGCATCCGGGAGGTACCAAAATGTACAGAGATTTGAAAGAATATTACTGGTGGAACAATATGAAACGTGAGATTGCAGAGTTCGTAGCTAAATGTTTAGTATGATTATTGTAGTCTTTGCCTATTCAGGAATGGAAGTGGGAGCATATAACGTTGGACTTTGTTACAGGATTACCCCGATCACCAAAGGGGCATGATTCTATTTGGGTGATTATAGACCGATTGACGAAGTCAGCTCATTTTCTTCCAGTTAAGACCACCTACACTGTTGACAAGTATGCACGTATGTACGTTGATGAGATTATCCGTTTACATGGGGCACCAGTGTCAATTATATCAGATAGAGATCCAACGTTCACTTATAAGTTTTGGCCTCATCTCTAGAATGCCATGGGTACAAGTTTGAAGTTCAGCACTGCGTTTCATCCACAAACTGATGGGCAATCAGAAAGGACGATTCAAATATTAGAAGACATGTTACGAGCCTGTGTATTTGACTTCAAAGGTAGTTGGGATGATCATTTGCCATTGATGGAATTTTCATATAATAATAGTTATCAGTCGACTATTGGTATGGCTCCTTATGAAGCTTTATATGGGAGGAGATGTAGAACGCCTTTTGTGTTGGGATGAAGTGGGTGAAAGGAAAATATTGGGTCCTGAATTAATAGATGTGACGACTGAAAAGATCAAAATTATTTGGGAACGGATAAATATAGCACAAAGTAGGCATAAATTTTATGCAAATAAGAGGAAGTATCCATTCGAATTTCAGAAGGGAGATTTTGTATTCCTGCATATTTCACCGTGGAAATGCGTTATGAGATTTGGGAAAAAGGGGAAACTAAGTCCATGATACATTGGACCATATGAGGTGTTGGAAAGAATTGGGCCCCTGGCTTATAGATTAGAATTACCTCCAGATTTATCCCGTTTACATGATATGTTTTACTTATCGATGCTTCGTAAGTATTTGGCGGATCCATCTGATCAGTTGAAAACTCAACCAATTGAACTGAAGGAAGACTTGTCGTACATTGAGGAACTAATGGAAATTATTGATCGTAAGGACCAAGTATTGAGAAATAAAGTTATTCCTTTAGTTAAGGTTATTTGGATGAGCCATGGAGTTAAAGAAGCAACTTGGGAAACGGAGGATAGCATGAGGAAACAGTATCCCCATTTGTTTGGTAAGTGACCTCTATATTAAATTTCGGGGACGAAATTTTCTTTGGGGGGGAAGTTGTGACAACCCGAATATAATTATGATAAATTATATTTAAATAATGCTTATCTTATGTGATATGAATAATGTGCTATTAATATAGCTAATGTTAAGTGATTATGTTTATTATAATCCTACTTTGATAAATCATGAAAGGTCGAATTATTTACAAACACAAATTTTGTTGTTTTCGGTAGAAATGTTCCTGTTAGAGACTAGTTTTGACCTTTATAACATTATAAATGACTTGAGGTGAAAACTAGATAGTTGTAGACATGTGAGTTAGGGTTGTAACACAACAAACGGATCATCAAATGGATGCCCGAGTAAAGATTTATACTGAATTTACGAACAAAGGGCAAAGTTGTCCATTCCCTTTAAGTGGTAAATTGTCTTTTATTAAACCAAATGTTATAATTTGATTGGATGGCTTGGGAGGCATCCTTGGCCGACTTAAAACTCCCCCTTTAGCTTATTTGTTTAGCAAATATAACCCTAGGTTCAGTTTTGAGAGATTTAAGCTTAAAGAAAGAGAAAGTAGAAGTTAAGGAAGAAAGATTACAAGGAAAAGCGAGAAAAAATTTCCAACAAAGTCCTTAAGGTATTTCCAAGGTAAAATTATGTATTAATATTGTTGTAATCTTGTATTATACTTATTTCAAAGTATATAAATTGTAAATTATTGATTAAAATTTCATCATCCTTTCTGATAACATGTATTGGTTCATATGTGAGATAAGTGGTGTTTATATGTCATATTGCTTTGTATTGAAACCCCTTGTATTCAAATCTGCACATCTCTTTGTGTGATTACTGTAATTGTAAAATTATAATTGGACATTAAATTACACTCATATATTCATATCATATCCGAAAATTAGAATTTATCTGCTCGTGGTTAGGCCGTAATGATGATTTCAAGTTAGTACATAGTTTCTGTTTGTATACTTCATTTCGGTATGCCCTGAGTTTAGTCAAGCTTTTGAGATAGCAAATGAAGTCAAAAAATTATGAAACTTAGATTCTGTACTATTCAGTATGTGTAATGAAAATGGGTTGAAAATCATGGAAAGTTATGCTGGAGTAAAAATTATGAAAATTCTTGGAAGTTGAAGGAACAATAGAGGAGCTTGTAGGGCAGATTTCTTGCGTTGTAAAGAAATGGTCATAACTTGCTCTAGGAAGCTTGAAAAATTACAATGTCACTTGTACTGGAAAGTATATTCATATATGTTTTCATATTGATAAGGTTGGACCCCTATATTTGTACAATTTAGGAATATAGGATGGTTAAGTATGTAGGACAATAATTTCAGGCCATACTAGATACCCCTTAAATGAATGTTTGTATTTCGTCCTTACAAAGGGTACTTTGAGTACATGTTTCATGTGTATGTACATTGAGAAGTATAATTTCATGTTTACTTGACTTTGGTTATAAATTACTTATAAGGTATTTCATACGGTTGAATGTCCGTAACTTTATCAACATGTATATCATTGTTTTGCCTTTACCTATGTTTTATGGAATGTGACTTAATTGGAATTATATTATTGGTGTATAGTCATGGAAAGTTACATAATTATGTTAGGATAATATTTATGATTGAGGTTCAGTACTGATTTAGTTTGATTAATAGGTGTAAGGACTAATCAACCCAGTTCAGCTCCACCAGAAGGAAACGTGAATACATAGTTGTCAACCAAGGTGAGTGTACTCACTGGAATGATGTATTTGTATATTGTTACGCATATGATCATAATGTTATGAATGTGAAATTTTTCATTTCGGTTTACCAAAATGGGAGGTTACTCCCTGACCCGGAATGGGGGAGATTTGTCTATTAATGACAAGGGATTACTCCTCGACCATGAATGATGGAGAATTGTCTATTTAGACAGGATATGTGAATCATGATTCGAAAAATTTGGTAATTTATTATGAATGAGTCGGATAAGTTAATACATAATTATATGGACATGATTTATTACATTTAAATTCATGAAGTAGTATTGTAGTGATGCATTCACTGGGCTATTTTGCTCACGGTTCCTATGTTCACATTTTTCAGGTAATGCGATGTCACTGCCAAATCTAGGAGGTCGGGTTGGGTTAACCAGGAATGGGAGAAACATGGATCTGTTTAAATGTAAATGATGTAATTAAGTTAACTTATCCTTCAAGAAAGTTTTACTAATATGACTACTCTGATGTTGTAAAAAGGTTTTCAGTTATATGGATTTACAATGATGATTCTGAAATTAAAAATCGTATTTATGATTTCATTGAATTAATCATGATTTGACTCACTTTGACTTTCAAACTTAATTATAAGTTACTGGGTTCGGGTGTGTCATGTACTTTCACGAGATCGCTCATTTTTGGGTAGTATCGCTCTTTTCCTCTCTTGAACTTGGTTCTTAATTTACATTGAGGACAATGTCAAGTTTTAAGTTAGGGGGTGTGGGATATTCTATCCATTCATTGGTAGTTTCTTTGATTTTATTACATGTTATTTCCAAGTATGCTTTTCTTGTAAAAATTGAAAATTTCAAAAAGATTTTCTTTCTTTTTTCTCCTTTGTTGGGAATTTTGCCTTTGTTTCCGATGATAAATTTTAATAATTGCCCGATCTAATAGACAACTAAATGATACATGTTCTCGATTTTAGAAGTTATTAGACTTTAGTCCTTATTATTGACATTATGAATAACTTCATGAATTAAACTTTAATCCCATGATCACATGCATTTTTCTTGCTTTATTCATTTGGTTTATGATTTTTATAACTCGTTAATCTTTTGTTGCATTGTATATACTTACACCGAGTAAGCTTTGTACGTTCCGTCATTTTGTGACTGTTATACACTTTTCTTTCCTCATTAAAAACGTTACAGTCATTGGTAATCTCTCTATTCTTTCATTGATCGTACATTAATTGAGTTTATATCTTGAAATGTGTTACTTGAGCATGATTTTCATATATTTTTTTGACTCGAGAATTGCGTAGACTTTAGGAAATGATCATAGACCATCCTTGTTATATCACCCATATTGACTTGACTTCACCTTATATGTTTACCCTCGTCAACCCCTTTGAGACTAAATATTAACCTTTCATTTCATTACCGAAAATCCCATAACCAACTCCACATTGGAGTTATAAGCCATACATATTATCTTCCATACCTTTGTTTGGAATGATGCTTGGGATTGAATGATGTTGTCGCGTGGTTGCAATTTAGGCATGTGAGAGTGAGAAAAGTAAAGAAAAGAGAGATGTGAAAAAAGAGAAAGCAAAAAGGAAAAGAAAACAAAAGAAAAAGTGAGAAAAAGAAGAAAATAAAAAGAAAGAGAAAGTTTGTATATGTTGTGTATAGTGTTCAATAAGCTTTGTTTACTCTCCCCATTATTATATTCAATGTCTTTTATGGATTGTATTTTCCAATTTTTGAAATTTCCCGCATTTTCCTTTATCCCGAGTTTTCATCTCCGAACACTTTGAATTCGTACAGCTATCCTTCATTTTTTACCCTAGCCTAACCTACATTACAACCTTATACTAGTACTATATGATCTTAGGGTGAATTTAATTCAAAAGTCAAAATAGTTTTGATAATCTTTGAAAATACATTTCACCTCCTTTAATGAGCGGTATCTTTCATCGAGATTACAATTTTTTATTTTCTATATAGCGTTCTTCATTTGTGATATGTGTGTGGCCTATTTTTCATTTACATTTAATATTTATGACCGCATGTTCCGTGTGTTACCTCCCTGTTTCGAGTGAATTCATTTAATGAGTGTAATGTCCGCGAGGATTGACTTTTGCATGCTTTAATATTTATTATCCGGTTTATATAAGTTTTTGCCAAATCATACTTTGCATGTGCTCGATCCCCTCCCACATTTTAAGGTTTCAATTTAACGAAGTTCATTATATAATGTTAATAATACAGACATTTGTGTGAATTAGTTCACTTTGCTAATAACATGTTTGAAATTTTTTTCGTTATTGTTGGGTTTGTCGCATGTATTTAGGCATTTTTTGAGGAAATCATATGATGTTTGTGGTTTTCATCCCTGAAAACCCTCACGAGACGACACTCATCCACTACGGTAACTTAGGGGTTTAACGGCTTATTGCATATGCTAAATGCAATCGTTCACCCGCGAAAGTGGCCTTATCGCTTTTGTATATATCTCTCGTTTTGTGATTTTCTTATAGTTCTTCTTGCGTCGAATTTTATTACTAGGGACTAGCAATGTGTAAGTTAGGGGGACCGATTTGTATCGAATATTCCACTTTATACCGTTTTAACTTGTGCATTTTAGCCCCCTCGGGTACTTTAATGCCTATAATTATGCTCGGTAATCAGACAACCTCCGTTTTATATGCTAACATTTTATTTGAGGTATAATTGAGTTGTTATAGGTATTAAAGTGTTTAGTGTGAAGCTTGGGTGCGGTCCGGTAAAATTTCGTCGCGATTCGCACGTTCAGGGGCATTTTCGTAATTTCACACTTCAGGATTTTTCCCTGAAATATTCAGGAAAGTTGTAGCCCTCGGGCCAAGCTTCATGTGGCCGCGAACGGTACTCTAATCGGAGTCTGAACGAAGGAAACACGAACCTTTAATGGGGGAAGAAATATAAGTTAATTATATTATTATTTTATTTATTCATTAACAATCTATTTAATTCCATCTATGTCCTTTTCTCTTTCATTTTGCAGGAGCTTCCATGGGCAATTTTCTTTTG
Source organism: Sambucus nigra (assembly GCA_949130495.1). NCBI lineage: Eukaryota > Viridiplantae > Streptophyta > Magnoliopsida > Dipsacales > Adoxaceae > Sambucus > Sambucus nigra. Next base: position 88,835,447 of record OX422222.1, on the reverse strand, counting down.
GCTCGAGTTTGTGCTCGGGTTTTGGGTTTGTCCCAAATTGAGGACTTTCGTTCGAAATTGAAGCTTGGGTTGCGTACAGAACTAGTTGTGGGTCAGTTGGCTCGAGTTTTTGGAGTACCCATTTTGATATTTTCATGGTTTTGGCCATTAATGAAGATGGAAGTCATGATTTTTTCTCGGCTTTACAACAATGGTGGAAATCGTTTTGGATCATGGCTTTGTCCATTTCGAGCTTGGGTTTTGCGATGTTGTAGCTAGTTTCGGCCATGGTGGATTTTTGTGCAAAGTGGGTCTTGCGATTTATGGGAATGGGCCTCATCAATTATTGGTTTGCTGCTATGCGACATGGGAAATTTTTGGGGCTGAATTGAGCAGACCGGTCGACCGGCTGCCATCGCGCGGTCAACCAGGTTTGGTGTTTTTGCTTTGCGTGTTGTCTAGTGTGTTCCCCCCCATTGCAGCGGTCGACCAACCTCTCCTCCCCGATCGATCGGTCCTTTATTTTTATCTGAGATATTTTGGCTTGCTGTTGCCCACTTCTTGTTTTTATTTGTTTTATTAGTTAATTACAACTTAACCCTTTTTCTTTTATTATTTCTTTCCTTTTCCTAACTTAGTATAAATACCAACCTTTGATTATTTTTGTAGAGGAGCTCATAATATCTTCATTTTTAATTAGTTTAGGTTGGGGTTTTAAAAAGCATTTGTGGTTTTTTGTGGAACTTGACCCTCTCCTCCATTTTCTTCTTGGTTTGACACCCATTAATGTAAGCGAATACTATTCATTATCATCTTCCTCTATTTTAAGCTTTGTGCCCTAGATTTATTTGCTTTCCATTTATTTCCATCTCTATTTTTAATTAATTAGTTAATTTATTTAATGTCATTTAATATGCTTAGGGGATAATTTAAATTAGGTTGTGTCGGATTGAACTCACATAGGGTTGACGTGTTGCTTTGTTTTGGTGATGGACTTTACGTATTTACTTCGAGTATGTTGTCCTAGTTATTACGTCTAGGAGATTTAACGTGGTACATCACGTATGCTCCGTATTTACGACCTTGCGTGCGTAATTTTTGGGGTATTTGTTGATGCCAAAATTATTTTAGTCTTTTATGCGAATTTAGGGGTGTGACAACTCTTAATTTAATTAATTGATGATTCGAGACGCAATCTTAATAATTAGTGAGCCTTTGTAACCATTTTATACTAATTAACTCGGGGTGAGGGATATCCGACGCAACCTATAGTTTTTATTGTCTTTATTAATTTAGTTTAAATACACTCATGCCTAGTTTATCTTTTATTCCTTTTTAGTTAGCAAATTACCTTTTACACTTTTATTTAGAAGTATTAAACCAAATAAATTCTAACAACTCGTCTCTGTGGATTTTCGATACCCGGACTTAGCCGCTATACTCCCTTTTTGAGTGTAGTCATAAGTTTAGTTTTTTTATTAAGGCGGTGAAAAGAAAAAAACGCTCGGCGTTTAACATGTGGTACTTTTCACCCTTAATCAAATGAGCTAAAGCATCTAAAGCAGTTCCTGGAGGCCTTCACAAATGCTGCAGCTATGGATCCCTAGATAGAATTGTCATGCTTGGCGTCCCTGTCGCTGGTCACCTAAAAGGTTTTGAAAATATTTGACTCGGGTCAGAGCACAAGAAAACAGTTTGAAAATATTTTGCAAGTGTTTAAATCACAGAATATATCAGTTATTTATTACACATGTAACTTTCGAGTATACTTTCTTGAGATCCTCACCTCTCAACTAATGTGCACGCCTAATGTACGCGATCTAGATATACTACCCATCCCAACTAGATAAGATACCTAAATAACCTCGATAAGACTAGATCACTCATAATGCCCATACGACATACTGCCACAGTCTCAACAATTAATTTATTCGCGTATTATTATTATTGAGTTAATTAATTAAGTTTCTCTACTTAGTTACTTTTAGATGTACACAATCCATCAATTCTACTATCACACATAGAAGTAGATATAACGTACTTGTATATATTTAACACACATATAATATATATAATTATAACATCCTCGTAATGGACCCTCATGATCCTGGCATACGCTGCAATCAAGTCCATGTACCTCTCGTACTAAATCAATGAACAATGGTTAGTTTGCACCTGGGCCGAATCGATTCGCTTTGCCACAGGTCGTCATCTTCGTTACGCAATTTTGTTTTTTCACTTTTTTATTTATGGAAATTTTGATGCAAGACTCCCAAACTCCCAATCGACATAACTTATGATAATTCATATGTATAGGGATCGTTTATAATGTTTTTAACACAATAAATCCTTAAGAAAACACCCAAGAACAAATCAAATCCAATATTTATCAAAAACACTAGTTTTCATTATTCTTCCTCCATACTTAAACATTTATCCTGATTTCTTTCGTGGAAATCATCACACATCATCTGCTTATGTATTATTAACATAAGTGGATCCATTCTACATGCAATCCTATCCTAATTCATGAGTTTCATTCACTCAAACTTCAAGAACACAATTAAAAAACATGATATTATAATCCCTACTCTACATGGGTATTATAACTAAATAAAAACATGCAAGATAAACACATGCCTTATCATGGAGGTCTAATTTTATGATTAGGATGATAGAGTTGGTCTTCCCTTGCGCGATTATGATTCCGACAACGTTTGGGGTGAGAATTAGTGTGGGAAGCCTTGGTTTTCTCCTCCTCTTCCCTCCCTATGGCCTCCTCTTTCTCAACTTTGTGTTTAACCTAGCCTCCGACCCAAATGGTCAGATATAACACTTAGAATTTTGGATTCCTCTCTACTCTAATCTCTCGAAGGACCGAAATGCCCTCTCGTGGTGCCGGTTTAGTCCAAAATCACCAAGGGACCCAAATACTACCCCCGAGTACACTATTACGACCCTTTCGAAATCAACCGTGACCTCAAAATCATCATCCGAATTACTCTAAAATAATTCCTATCTCGACCTCATATAATTCACACACGACACCCAGTTGAGATATACCACTGTCACTCACTAACACGTAAAATACGAAATCACTATTCACTTAATAATTTTATTCGGTAAACAATAATAATTTCTCTCCATTTAATAATTCAATCAACAAATAATATTTTATTTCATTAAATTATGTCACATGTGTAATTTAAAAATTTACCGTATTAATTCAATTTTAAATACTCAGAAATACAGGTTGTTGCATACTTCGCCTCTTATAAAGGAATTTTGTCCTCGAAATTAGGATGTACCCGCGGTAAATAACTATGGATATAACTCTCTCATGTAATCTTTCTGCTCCCATGTCAACTCATTAACGTTGTAGTTGCCCCCTAAGCTTTAACTAAGGGTAACACCTTAAACCTCAGCTTACGCCCATTACGATCAAGTATCTCCACCGGTCTCTCCTCATACGAAATGTCTGGATGCAAGTCGATCTCCTCCAATGGAACATTCCAAAAGAATAGCTCACTCCTCTGGTACTTCTTTAGCGATGACACGTGGAACATATCATGGATCCACTATAGATGCTTCGGTAGTCCAAGCCTATAAGCTATTGGTCCCACCCTCTCGATAATCATAAACGGTCCAACATATCTCAATGCTAGCTTCAGCTTCTTGTCAAATCTCATCACCCCCTTCATTGGAGACACCCACACCAACACCTGGTCACTAAATTTAAGCTCTATGTGCCTCCTATCTGCATCAGCATAACTCTTCTACCCATCTTGAGCTAGACGGATACACCCTCAAATCAACTCAATCCTGGAAATGGTGTCCTGAATCATCTATGGACCTAATAAATTATTGTCCCCTACCTCCAACCATCAAGAGAGCGAATGATAAGGCCGATCGTACGATGCCTGAAATGGTGCCATGCCGATGGTGAAATGGGAGGAGTTATTATATGCGAACTCCACCAAATGAAGATACTGCTCCCATTCTCCCCCAAAGTCAAGTATGCACATCCAAAGCATATCCTTAAGCATCTAATTAACCCTCTATGTCTGTGGGTGATATGTTGTACTCAACCGTAAATTTATTCCCATCACCTCCTGAAAATTCTGCAAGAAATGGGACACAAAGATTTTGTCATGATCAGACACAATATTAATCCGCACTTTGTGTAGCCGTACTATCTCTGCAATGAACATATGTGCATAATGTCTCTTATCAAAATCCATATGAACTGGAAGAAAATGGGCCACCTTAGTTAACCGATCCACTATCACCCATATGGAGTCGTGACCTCACTGTGATGTTAGTAGCCCGGTAATAAAATCCATGAAGATAGTCTCTTATTTCCACACTAGAATATCGAGTGGATACAACATCCCTGTCGGTCTTTGGTGGTCTACCTTCACTAGCTGGCAGATAGAACACTTCAAGATAAACTCTGCTATGTCCCCCTTTATCCCCGACCACCAATACTGCCTGTGCATATCCTGGTACATCTTAACCCCACCGGGATGTAGCATAAATCTAAACTCATGAGACTCTGACATCACTCCATGTCATAAATCCTCATCCTCTGAAACCACGAGTCACTTATTAAATGTAAACCACCCTCTGAACTGATCGAATATGACTTTGCCTCATCAGCTAACAACTGGCAAACTCCGTCGTGGAAATATTGGTCCCCTGCCTGTTCTCTCACCACTCTCATCACAATCTCGAGCATGATAAATAATACAGACATTTATGCTCTGGCAACCTCATCATGTCAAAGCTCTCGCTACTTCTCATTACACACATGCGCTCTCTCTCCGGCGGGCCATCGGCTCAACGCTCCTTCCACCACGTTAGCCTTCCCAAGATGATACTGAATATCAAACTGGTAATCCTTCACAAACTCCAACCACCTTCTCTGCCTCATGTTGAGATATTTCTACGTGAAAAGATACTAAAGGTATGTATGGTCCATGAATAGGATAAACTGCTCCCCCAATAGATAGTGCCTCCAAATCCTAAAGGCAAATACAACTGCGACTAAATCCAAATCATGGGTGGGGTAATTCCTCTCATGGGGCTTAATCTTGCAAAATGCATGAGCTATACCCCTCTCCTCCTACAGTAATACATCTCCAAGTCCCTATAAGAATGCATTAGTATAGACACAGTACTCCACTCCTCTATTAGGCAGTGCAAGTACAGGTGCTGAGGTTAATTTATCCTTTATCTCATCAAACGCTAAATGATAATGGTCATACAAAACAAACGTCACCCCCTTACGAGTCAGATTCATTAGGGAACCCACAATCTTCGAGAAACCCCGAATGAATCGTTTATAATATTCAATCAAGCCCTAAAAACTATGAACCTCGGTCGGTGTAATGGACTGTTCCCACTCCCTCACCGCTAATAACTTACTTGGATGGACTGTCATACCCCTAAAAGACCCAATGTGGCCTAAAAACTGCACCTCCCGAAGACAAAATTCACACTTCTCAAATTTAGCATACAACTTGTGGTCCCGTAGTGTCCGTTAAACCATCTACATATGCTCGACATGCTTATCCTCAGAGAGAGACTAAACCAAAATATTGTCGATTAAAACAATCATAAAATGTTCAAGGAACTCTCTAAAGACTCGGTCCATCACGTTCATGAATTCTTCTGGTGCATTGGTGAGCTCGAATCGTATAACCCTAAAGTCATGCGACCCATACCATGTCAGAAGAGCAGTCTTAGGAACGTCCCCCTCTCTGACGCACAAGTGATGATAATCTAACCTCAGATAAATCTTGAAGAAGTTAGTTGCTCCCCTCAACTTGTAGAACATGCCATTAATTCGAGGCAGTGGGTACTTATTCCAGATCGTGACCTTGTTCAAGTCTCTATAATCGATACACAATCAAAGCAATCCATCCTTCTTCTTGATAAACAACACCGGTACAACCCACAGTGAACTACTTCATCTGATAAAACCCTATCCCAGGAGCTACTAAAGCTGGTCCCTTAACTCCCTTATCTTAGATGGGTCCATGCAATAAGGCGCTTGGGCTATAGGCCTAGTACCCGGTGCTAGGTCAATCACGAACTCTGTTCCCAAACTAGGCGCCAATCCGAGTATCTCCTGGGATACATCCTCAAACTCCCCCACTATTGGAATCGAGTCTAATGAAACAACCACCTCATGTTAGGTATCCTCCTCAACGTAGTATAGATGTGTGTTCGACATCCCCCAGGAAGAGGCATCGCCACTATGAACATATCCTGCCCCAGAATTGAGAACACAATAGTCCTCCCGAAACAATCCACCATCACCCTATATGAAGCTAACTAGTCCATACACAATATAATGTTATACCCTTCCTTATCTAACACAAGGAGGCCGGAGACTAAACATAATCTACCCACATCGATGTCCACACCCCTATTAATCGAGTCAACGTTGACTCCACACACATAAGGAGACTACCGGTTGTCTCTAATAGGTCGATATCTTGTACAAATCTAGTCATTATGAAAGAGTGTGATTCCCTAGCATCAAATAGAATCCTTCCCTTATGCGCATGAATAGGAAATATACCCTCTACTTTTGGGGGTGCCTGTGGAACCTATTGTATGAAGGCATCTTAGACGTTGTAAACACGTCCATATTACGACTGTCCCAGCTACAGTGGGTTGGGTGGGGATGGCACTGTAGGTGGACTCTTTTCATGTTGCACCTACAGGGCACCCGACTGCTGCGACGCTCTACTCTGCTGTGGGAAGTCTCTCCTATTGTGGCCTGGATGACCACAAATAAAGAACTAGCCTAGAAACTCTCTCTGTATCTAGCCCTAATGGTGATGACTGTACTATTGGTCCTAATGGCCTCCCTTATTATTCCCTTAACCCCGATGGACCTAAGGAAACTACTACTGCTAAAGACCCTATTGTCCCTGCCTATAACCTCCCTCATGTCAATAACCCCCAGATCTAAACCTCTTAGAGTGATCACCCTATCGAACATCTTGCCTCTATTGTCTACATGACTATTTCTATAGTGATCCACTAGTATCGTAACTTCCTACCTTGCCATGCTGGCTAGGATCACATCCTCTCTTACTCCCCTTCACATGGAAGTGATGGTATTGGCAGTGTAACAATGCTTCATTAACGACATCGGTATAAGTCACTAATGAAGGGTTTTAATCAAATATTACATGATCCTCCAGGTTAAACTAACGATAAACTTCACCTTCTTCCTTTCTTCATTGTTCACCTTGTTTGGAACAAAATTAGCCAAACGAGTGAATTCCTCCTCGTACTCAGCCTCTGATCTATCTACCTAGGTCACCTCACTAAACCTCTTCCGTAATTCTGTCTCAACTCCTGGAGAAAAGTATTTGTGATCGAATCGCACCCACAACTCTACAATAGATATCATGTCCCTCTTCTCAGCAAAGGTAATCGACTCCCACCACTATAACCCTGCTTTGACTAATCTGAATGTGACCAACATCTACTTATTCACATCACTGTAGTTGACCATGTGTAGGGGCAGTGCATATCTTTCTTCCATAATCATGATGCAATCACGTCTAAACTCCTCTGAAACTCTGGTGGGTAGCCCTTCTGAAAAGCCTCCCTAACCCTTTGCCACTCTGACGGCCTCGGGTGGGCATGGACAATTGACGCCACTGGCTGTGGTGGCTGCTGGGCCTGTAAAAAATAGAGGGCTATAGTAGTCATCGATGTATTAACTGCCTACACCACTATCGCTGCCACCTCTGCTGCTGACACTGTCTCCTATGGTGGCTGTGGCTGCGGTGCCTGCGTCTCCTACTGAGCCTCCCTCACATTATCCCTAGCCGATGATCTAGTCGCTCGCTCTCTCCTAGGTGGCATCTGTAAACATGTCAAATTCTATGAGTTCACAATCAATACAATTATAACAACAGAAGAATGGAATCTCAAAGCGTAGTTAGGAATTTAACAGTCCTAAAAATAGGGCTCTTTATCAAAGAATGCTACACTGAAATTGTAGTAAGCCATACTGATCCTATGGACGCTAGAACCTGATGCTCTGATACCATTTGCGAAACCCTGCCTATTCTAACCATGGGTGATCAGTCCATCATTAAAACAAACAGGAATCTCATCTGGTTCATTATTAACATCACTGTCGAAAAACTTTTTAATTACTAATCACCTATGTTAAATTAATCCGATGTTGAATTTTATCTTTTATTATTATAAAATATGCAAAAAATATTTTTTAACTAAAAAATCCACACAAATATAATCTGAGTAATCACACGATAGATACATAAATAAATAAAATCGAATAAATAATTGGTTCCCAAATAAATAATCCAACTACAATTTGAAATAAATAACTGAATCTAAAAATAGTACAATAAATAATCTGAAAACTAAATAGTCTGAAGGGGCAACACGTCCAAGTGAAATACTGAGAGAAACTCCTATCTAGAAATGAATGAGCTGAAGCGTCTAAATTAACTCCTACAAGCCTCCACAAATGCTGCAGCTACGCATCCCTGGATAGAATCATCATGCTTGGCATCCCTGTGGGTGGACACCAAAAAGATTTTGAAAATATTTTGACATATGTCAGAGCCCAAGAAAAAAGTTTGAATATATTTTGTAAGTGTTTAAATCACATAATAGATCAGTTATTTTTTGCACATGTCAATTCCACGTACACTCTCTTGAGATCCTCACCTCTCAAACAATGTACACGCCTAACATACCCTATCTAGCTATACTACCCATCCCAACTAGCTAACATATAACATCGATAAGACTAGATCACTTTAAACGCCCATACGACACACTACCACAGTCTCAATAATCAATTTATTCACGTATTATTATTGAGTCAATTAATTAAGTCTTTTTACTTAGTTACTTTTAGATGTACACAATATATCAGTTCTACTATCAAGCATAGAAGTAGATATAACGTACTTGTATGTATTTAACACACATATAATATATACAATTATAACATCCTTGGAATGGCCCCTCGTGATGCTTGCATACTCTGCTATTAAGGCCATGTACCTCTTGTACTAAGTCAAGGACTAATGGTTTGGTATGTCTCCTCGAACCCAAAATAGATCTCCACATAATGGAGGTGAAAATGATTATAAACCTTCGGGATACGAACATACCTAACGTACCCAAATGACACGTCGGTCCTAATAATACATGACACATAATGAGATGCCCTAAGTTCTATGTTTTGGGTCACAAATCCAGACCTTGCGGGAATCGCCAAGGTGGGATCGCCCTCTGTGTGAAAACCTCCGGATAGCAAGCAGCGTAAGTATGTTCACACACATAATCAATCACAATCATAGGTAGCCACACAACCTATATAGGTATATAAATAAGTAGTTATACACATAACCCATCTTATAAGTTCGTATGTAGTATTTATATCTTGTATACTCATCATACAAATAATTTCCATCTTAGCCTCTTATTATATTTTTCCTAGGTATCGCTCACTACCGTAAGGGTCCTAGTTACCCCCTAATAATATCAGTAGCTAATACACTCATATACTACTAATCCAAATCCTATATTCAATTACCTCTGTGATCCATTCTTATTCCCTCGAATTCGTCATTTTCATAATTCATATCTCAGAGGTATTCGCCTTAATTCAACCGTTATGGCTAGCCTCTATCCCACATTAGGCATATTGTAATCCAATATAATCCTCATTATGATTTAAAGATGTCCCACAAGTCTCCCCATTAATTATTCACAAATTCAGGGTTTAAAAAGGAAATTTCTCAATTTCGGACAAACCGAATCAATTCGCCCAATGGACGAATCGATTCGTTTTGTCACAGGTCTTCTTCTTCATTACTCAGTTTCATTTTTTCACCTTTTCATTTATGTGACTTTCATACAAGACTATCAAACTCCCAAACAACATAACCCATCATCATTCATATGTATAGGAATGGTTTCTAACGTTTTTTAACACAATAAATCCTTAAGAAAACTCCCAAGAACAAATCAAATTCAAAATTTAATTTTCATTGTTCTTCCTCCATACTTAAAGATTTATACATATTTATTTCACGATAATCATCACACATAATCTGATTACATATTATTAACATCAGTGGATCCATTATACATGCAATCATATCCCAATTCATGAGTTTTATTCACTTAAACTTCAAGAACACAATTAAAAATCATGATATTATAATCCCTACTCTACATGGGTATTATACCTAAAGCAAAACATCCAAGATAAATATTTGTCTTATCAAGAAGGTTTGATTTCATGATTAGGATGATAGAGTTGGTCGTCCTTGCTCTGATTATGATTACGGCAACGTTCGGGGTGAGAATTGGTGTGGGAAGCTGTGATTTTCTCCTCATCTTCCCTTCCAATGGCATCCTCTCTCTCAACTTTGTGTTTACCCTAACCTCTAACCCAAAGGGGAAGATATAACACTTAGAACCCAAAGGGGGATATATAACACTTAGAATTTATGAGTCCTCTAAGCTCTAATCTCTCGAATGATCGAAACACCCTCTCGTGGTGCCGGTCCGGACCCAAATACTACCCCCGGGTACACTATTCTGATCCTTTAAGAATTAATCGTGACATCAAAATTATCATTCTAGCTACTCTAAAATAATTTCATATCTCGACCTCTTAAAATTAACACGATATCCGATATAGATATACCACTGTCACGTTACCGTCACTCACTAAGATGTAAAATACCAAATCACTATTCACTTAGTAAATTTATTCGATAAATTTTAATCATTTCTCTTTAATTAATAATTTAATCAACACGTAATATTTTATTTAATTACATTACGTCACACGTGTAATTTAAAAATTTACTGAATTAATTCAATTTTAAATCCTTAGAAATACGAGGTGTTACAAGTGCCTTCCTTAATGGAATTCTATATTAGAAAGTGTAAGTGGAACAACTAAACGGGTTCGAGGACCTAAACCATTCAGGACACGTCTTTTATCTTTATTAGACCTTGTATGATTTAAAGCAAGCACTCGTACTTGGTATGAGAGGCTCACTTATTATCTCTTAGCTTGTGGATTCAAGAAAAGGACCGGATAATATGTTATAGTAGTGATAGTGGTGTTATCTTGGTTGCCCAAGTCCATATGGATGACATAGTATTTACATACATGTGTTCCCGATATGCTAACACATTTGAGGAAGAGATGAAGAATGAGTTTGAGATGAGAATGTTTGGTGATATTGCGTTCTTCTTAGGTCTCTAAATGCGTCAACTTAAGGATGGGATATTCATATCTCAATCCAAATATGCGAGGGACCAAGTGAAGAAGTTTGGTTTAGATTCTGTTAAGCACTCACGCACCCCTATGAGTACATCATCTAAGCTTAGAAAAGATACTTTAGACAAGGACATAGATCAAACCCTTTATCGGGGCATGATAGGTAGTCTTCTTTACTCGATCGCTTATCGTCCCGACATTGACTTTAGCATTGGAGTTTGTACGCATTACCAACTGTGCTCGAAAGAGTCTCACTTGCTTGTAATTAAAAGTATCATTAAATATGAGAGTGTCACTCTTTCCTATGGTATTTAATATTCCTTTGATACCGATGACCGTTCATTTGCCAATTCCGATGCCGATTGGGATGAAGATATTGATGATTATAGGAGCACCTCGGGTGGGTGTTTTTACTTTTAGAGTGCTATTGTCTTTTAATTGGGAAAGAAACAACACTCTATTTTTTTATCCACGGTAGAGGCCGAGTATATAGACGTCGGGAGTTATTACACACAACTCTTATCAACGAAGCAAATGATGTTGAATTATGGGATTTTCCAAGGCATAATGACTATTTCTTGTGATGATACGAGTGCATTTCATATATCTCATAATCCAGTCCAACATTCATGCATGAAGAACATTAGGATATGCGGACATTTCATTCGTAATACCGCTGAGGAGAAGGTCATGTCCTTAAGCTTTGTGAGAACCGAATGCTAATTAGCCGATATTTTCAAGAAACCGTTAAATGGAGTTAGATTCGAGAATCTTATAAAGTCTTTGGGTATTTCTTTTGTTGATTGAGTTAGGGTACTTTATCTAATATATGGTGATTATCATGTTCATATCCTTTTGCCCCTATTTCTAGAATGTATTTTTATGTATTTATATGCTTTTATTTTGGAAAAATCAAAAAAGATTTTCAATTTTTAAGAAAAAGTTTGCAAAAAATTTTAAAACGATTTTATTTTTGAGAATTTTTTAAAAAAAGATAAAAATATTTTTTTACTTTTATTTTTCAACATATATAAATGTGAATTTAAAAATTTTAAATCACAAATTCCTTCCATCCATTCATGTGACTTTTTGATGGTGTTTTGATACAGGCTTCGTTTATTTAGTGTGCTTAATAATGCATGGCTAACATTTCTTTGTTTATTGATGATTACTTTCTCAAGCTAGACTCTTTATAACCCACGAACTTTTTGAATATTGTACTTTCATGTCATATGTCGAATACAGTGTTCTCATCTCAGTAGTGTTTAATAACTAACCAAATTGACTAGAGATAAGTTATGCTTTTAAGAACCATTTCCCATGTTTCGTTTCTCAAAATTTTTTATATGCTAAGCAATGGAAATGGGCTATGAAAGAGCAAAATCTCTTTGCATTAAAATCCAACATTTGCAAAAAGAGCCTAAAAGATTAATGACATACAAAAATAAAAGTGTCAAGACTAATTTTATATTCATTGATGCTTCACTTTACATGAGCGTTATGATATATTAAAAGTATTGAAAGTGAATACTTAAATATGTGAGATTTTGAGGGTGTTATAAAGTACAAGTTCAATGGGTTTGCACAATGAGCTCTTTTGAAAGGTATTAAATAGTTTGGCATTATTATTTTGGGAAGCATTTAAATTCATGGCATGTTGCATAAGTCGAATCAAATTCACTTAAGTTCATCATTTTTAGACCTAAGGTTAAAATTGATCCCATTCTTTAGAAGTATTTGATTAGCTTTATGAATCTTTGTTATCAATGCCTATGTTGCTTTTCCCGTGGAAAATGTTCACACAATTACATATCTCTTTCGTGATTCGATTATTTTAGTGCAATTCTATGGTGTTATGTACTTTGTACCTATATGTAAGTTTTATACATATATTTTTTTAAAACCATGAAAAAATTTCAAATATAGTTGGTATGCTTCTTAGCAATCTCATTACATGTTCTTAATTGATTATCTTTGTGATGTTATTTTATTTGGATTCGAGTGAATCTATCATTCATGCTTAGTTTCTTACCCTTTGTCTTAAAAAGGAAGAAAACAAATTGAGTTTTTTTTATTCAGTTTTAAACTCTCACTTGCATTACGATATTCTTTTGTTTCATATGTTTAGGTCATTTTCACATTGATGATGATCTCATGGGATACACAAGATGAAGAATTTCAGTTGAAGATAAAGTCTCTTATGACATTCCATTTAGGATTTGGGAGGGCATTTATAGTTTATTGTCTTTAGGGTTTTAATATGGTTTCAATTTATAATTTTGTACCGAAATTGCCATAGGGGAGATATGAAAAGGAAAGATTTTAGAATTGCTCATAGTTTAGATAATTTGGTGTGTCCCGTTAAAAACCAAACACTTCATTCGCATATGCTTCAATGATTATTTGAAGACATATTAGTGATTGAGCATCATTTTTGAAATTCAACTTGTTAGAATTGTCACAAACACTTTATGGAGGTATATAGATTTGAGGTTTTAATTTTACTTAGTCAAATATAATCTGGGATTTTCTATAAAAATAATTTTCAAAATAATTGTTTTAGTTCATGGGAATGAGATTGATATCTTGTTAGAACGAGACCTTATTCTCATTCGAACATGACCTTGTTCTCATTCAAATGAGGTTGTAATTTCATTAGAACGAAGTTCTTAATTAATTAGAACAAACCTCTAGCGAGCTCCTAACATGTGGTCTTAGTTTGATAGAACTAACCGCATTAGAAGTATGTTGGAAGTTCGTTTGAATGAGATTATACCTCATTAGAATGAAACTATGGTTTTCGTTCGAACGAAGTCCCATTTTTGTTCGAATGAGTTTGCCGCCTAGAAAATCTCATTTCTCTATACAAAGAAATCTTGTGGTATTATTTTTTAAGAACTTTTGGTACCCAAGTTTTATTTCATAGAAACACTTTTATTTTCCAAATCATACATCCCTAAATATTATTTGTTGAGTTTGTCAAACCCACTTTCCACACACATCAAACCCTAGTAGAGTTTAATCTACAACTAACTCTTATGGAGCTGCGAATCTAATACTTGAAGAAGATTGGATTCCAAATCTTGAGGTTGATTGATGGATAACGAGGGAAGAATTGCTTCCTATTGGTGGTGCTGGACTGCATCACTTTTTGTCAAAGATTTGAAGACCCTATGCGTTATAATTAGTGGATATCTAAGTAGTCTGTAAGTCATCGAGTTTGTCAAACTCTTTAGCAGTGCTGAATATAGGTTTTACCTAAAAGGGATTTTTCCTCAATTCTTCTTCTATGTGGTTTGGTTCCTTTGTGTGGTTTTGGCATACATTATTTGGACTTCATATTGCAAGCACAACTAATTCGAATCAAGATAAAATTTTGTTAAAAATTGGATCTTTGTGTATGTAACATGAGATGCAAATGACTCCATATAGACCTTATATTTTCAGTCCTAGTAGTTTATCTCAAACTACAGGAACCTGTTTGATGGGTTAGAAACTTATATGACAGTTTTAAAGAGGGTTGTGACATGTACATCCACAAATGTACTGTATATGGTTGTTTTGATTAGACTTTGGTAATGTCACACCATTTGTAAATGGTTAATATATTCTTAATCTCGAGAATTAGGAGGATTGAAATGCTTGCATAATTGTTTCTTTGACTATTTTGGGAAATTTTTAATTATATTTCATCGCTATCTCCATAGATTAAGATATCATTGTGTGAGTACATATGAGATCATAAACCTGAGGAATCCTCATTTTGGAGATACATTGGATGACAATACACCCTCGATAGGCTTATAAGATTTGTTTCCACTAGTTAAACCTAATCCGTGGATTATTTTACAATCCGATGGAGTAGTAAAATATGTTAAGTTTGAGAATCGATGAATTGATTAGATGTTGGTTAAATTCAATTAACAACGAATTGATTTAACCAAATGAGTATCAAAAGCTTAACATAGGGAATCACATTATGTACTGATGACGATAAGAAATCATCATTTAAATTTTTATATGTAACTCATGCTTAAAAACAACACAATAATGGAGATATGCAAACAAATTTGTGAAAGAGTGGTCCACTATGAGTGTGTTTCAAATCAAACTAATTTTCAAAAAAAATTATCCAACTTTTAATTAGCACCAAACCAAGTTGTGAAAAACTAATTTTTACTTTAAACCAATTTTATCTTATTTAATCCTAAACATGCATCTAGTGATTAAAGCAAGTAAAGTAAAGTAAAGAATACTCACAATGCCGGATGTACGAGGAAAAATTCAAGACGGGAAAAAACGTCGGACGGACCAAGCCAGACAATCACTATGAACAAAGGTTTTACAAAGACAGATTAGCCTTACTCAATGACTCGATCTCCACATGCCTTGACGCTCCTTCTGATCTTCTACCGTTCTTCAATAGTGCACACGCAGAAATTTCGCCTTCCACGATACCTGTCCACAACACACGCGTCCACGTATGTCTTGATGTTCACCGAACGCCTTTGATTCGTCTACGATATAGAATACGAAGTCCTTCTCTTTTCTTCACCGCAAAACTCATATGTTCAAGTATTAAACAAACCTTCTTAGTGCAGCAAGATCACATAAACATATAAAATGATAACTCGGATCTTTGCAAATTCTAAGGATGTGTTTAAGCTTTAAAACCTTAGAAAAATAGGTGCAAACAACGTACTGGATGGTAAACTATTTTTCAAGATGCATACACATACGAAACTCTGACGAAAACACGCTTTAAATAGGAATTAAACGCTGCCTCGAAAAGAGTGTCGCTCGAACGAGATCATCATGTCGTTCGCACGACATGGCTATCTCGCTCGAACGAGCTGAGATGTCGTTTGAACGACGTGACGTAAATTTGACCTTTTGACTTTTGTCTTTAAAATGTCTCTTCCAAAAGAGATCCAAATAAGTCAAACTCTTTTTCGTGTTTATGGGAATAAAACGAAGTGTAAAATGTTTAAAACACTTTTAAAACATTTTAAAATATTTTTCCTTATAAAAATACATCCTTATCTTTTATAAAAACAATTCCGAGCACCATTAATTATACGCATTCATACCTATGTGATCTCGGAATGCAATTAACTTAAAGATGAATAAACTTGCACCAATTAAACTTCGGCATGATTAATTCTTTAAAGCTTTGTCGCAAAGTCTTTAATTTCTTCAATACGTCATAGACCAAGTGGGAACGTGATAAAAAAAAATCTCCCTATGACATATTACAAACACAGTTTTGTTCACAAAATTAAGTCAAAATAATACGGGGACTCAATTGAAAATTTGTGTCCTTACAATTTGAAAATAAGATGAGGAGCTGAGGAGAAGAGGAAGAACACTAGTATGTAAGTTGTTGAGCTTATCACCCTAATCCACTATGCATTATTATGAGGTGTTCATTATGAAATGAGGCGCTAATGGCCTTGGTTGTACAACTCTCTCTCTCTCTCTCTCTCTCTCTCTCTCTCTCTCTCTCTCTCTCTCTCTCTTTTATAATTTAAAAAAAATTGGCTAGGGTTTGCAATTTCGAATCATTTCTAAGGAAGGAGATGAGAAGTATATATCGTTATTGACTACACCCAAACATGGCATAAGTTTGTCATGATGATGCAATATTCACTCATCTGCTCCTAAGATCTTATTATAATTATCTACCCACGTGGATTAGTAATACTGAAAACTCGTGTCACACGTGAGATGTATGTCATCCTTGGAGGTCTCGCCTCGGTTGAGGCTGATACGTCTGACATTCTATTGGGCAACTGAAGGGATGGACTGAAGTGTGGTGTTAGCTATTTGGGGGGTTTCAAGCTGAGATGAGGCTGGTGATAGGCTAATGGGCCAGCTAATAGGTCTCAGCTTAAGAGACCAGTACAAGGCCGAGACTGCCGATGAAGTGCTACTCCAGAGGGGCCCATGACTGTCTGACTTGATATATGAGTAATATCGTCTCAACTGAGCTGAGGTTTGCTAAAGATAATCTACACTTGGGTATATCAATCACCACTACCCGTTAGTCTTCAATGTGAGTAGAAGGCTGGTGGGTAAAATTATCTGAGAGCAGATGTTAATGAGGCATCCTTGATTGATAGTTGAGCTTCCTTTCACTAGCAGGTATAAAATATTAAAAAAGATCCATTGAGTGGACACTTGGTAGTCATCCTGTGGGTTGGCATGTGGCCCAAGAGTGACGGCTGTAGGCCCACCTTGGGGAGTTATTCCCTAATTATGACTGCTTAGAAAGTTGTGCACAATCATTGCAACTATTTAAATGGTTTGAAAAACCTATTTTCTCTTTCTTCTCCACCTCCATTCTCAGGCTTAAACTCTTTCTCTCTCTAGAATATATTGCCCACTTCTCTCTCACCTCTGTTCAAGCTCGTTTCGGCTAATTTTTGGATCTTCTCTTGTTCCCTGGCATCTTCTTCCACCAAGGTAACGCTCCTCCTAGTTTTTTCTTAAGATTTCAAGGTTTTTGGCCATTTTTATCATCTGTAGCCTTTTTCGGCGGGTTTTAAGTTTTTCGAATAGCCTTGGTTGGTGCCTTTAGGGTTACTTTCTTGGTTTTGAGTGGTAGTTTGGGGTTAGGTAAGCATTTATATTTTTTGTAGGTTGTCTTTAGCATCCCTTGTTCACTGTGAGAGTTACCAGTGCAAGTCCGATTATCTTCTCCAGTGGCCTGTAATCTAGTGTTCTTAGTATTCATAGTTAAAAACGATTCGATTTCCTTCTTTTGATCTTTTAGTCAAACTAGGCCAAACCTTTAAACTATTTGGATGTTAAGGTCCTTATATAAGCTGATAGAACAATACCCCAACCTTAGATAGAGACTTTTCAGTGAGATATGAAAGGTTGAGAGTAAGGATGCGGCCAAACGTCAGGCCAGAGCCAACCCTACACTTATAATCCACCCATTTCCACTTTCTATTATCCATTAGTATTCATAGTTAAAAACGATTCTATTTCCTTCTTTTGATCTTTTAGTCAAACTAGGCCAAACCTTTAAACTATTTGGATGTTAAGGTCCTTATATAAGCTGATAGAACAATACCCCAACCTTAGATAGAGACTTTTCAGTGAGATATGAAAGGTTGAGAGTAAGGATGCGGCCAAACGTCAGGCCAGAGCCAACCCTACACTTATAATCCACCCATTTCCACTTTCTATTATCCATCCTCCTATCAAAAAGATTAGTGATCTCATATCTGAGCCTTCAACCCCTTCTGATGATAACCTTTTCATCTCCTCTTAAGTCGAGAGTCATGATTCTTTGCTGAGGTAATGGGAGTTCCCTTTACTAACATTGAGGAGTCTGAAAAAGTCAAGACCTCTTCTCATACCTCGTCCTCTCAGCGTGCTTCGTCCTCCACCTGTGCAAAAAACTCCATGCAAGATATCTCGAATCCTGATGATCCGAGAGTAGAGGTTGCAATTCCACCCCTCCTATGGAAATCCCCATTTCATCCATATTCGACGTCTAGTATGTTAGGAGGAGTCAATAAGGGGCCATAACGTTCAGGTTGAGGATATTTCATATGACGAGGATAAGGATCCACTTGAGATAAGTTATGCCCAAGAAGTCCCTAATATTGTCCAAAAGTCAAACTTGGTGATATTGAGGTATCGATACAGCATAAAGTTTGATAATAATGTGAGTGTACCATCTAAGGATGAGAGGGACTACGATAGGTAAGATAGTTAGGTAGTTGTCTATGAGAAAATGTTCAAAGTCGGCTTCAGACTTACTGTCCATCCCAATATCAGAGCTATTCTTATAGGTCTGGGTTTATCACTAACCCAACCGTCTCCTAATTCTTAGAGAATTCTGATTGGCTTCGTCTAATTCTAGAACCTCGTCTATAAAATTGATCTCACTGTCTTGGTGTTCATAGGCTTCTATAATGTCTCATGCACTAAGGAACATCCTGGCTACTATCATCTCATAGCCAGGAATACCACCTAAAAAGTTATGCGTGTCAACTAGACTTCTAACCACCACTAGAAACCTCACTATTTCTTTATTTTTGGTGATTGGGAGTTTACCACCAACACTATTGAGATTACCACTACGCTTAGAGTACCCACGAAATGGGTGAAGGCCCCCATGTCGGCCAACCTTGATATCGACCTAGGTATAGACTCCAGGGATAAAGTTGACAAGCTAAGTGAGAAGGGGGATGACAAAAGACTTATGGAGTTTAATAGGTTGACGAATCCCAAGTATCTTCAAAAGATGGGTCTATAGGTCGACCCTTTATTTGAGTTGTGTAAGTTACCAACAATTTAATCTATAGCATTGGCCTCATCTTATCATATTTATACTGACTCAAGTCTTTCTTTTATGCAAATTTTCTAGATGGTATCTCTGACCAACTTTGGGAAATGGTTGCACCTGTCGTCACCAATCTGTTGAGTAAGCTGGCATCCCAAAAGGCCGATAAACATAAGAAGACCACTGCGATAATCTCAGACAGATTGAGGCTGGTCAAAAGAGGAAAGTGTTAGTCGGTGGCCACATTAACCCTCATCCCCACCAAAAGAAGACCCTAGAAAGGATGGAGAAGGTCGGTATGGCGGTGTTGTTATACCTATTTGTTGAAAGTTGGCTATGGCCGAGAGATTATCCTTGCTATCTCTCGTCTCAGATTCCTTTATTGGGGACTCTTCTAGGGCCATGGATACTATTGGCTAATGGATGCCCCAATCTGATAAGCGGTTCCTATATTCTCTGGAGTTGGAGCGTCTAGAAAATTTTAGTGTTCATAGGGCCGTGCAGGTATCTATCTTCGATTTTATGATCTCTTTTTATCAATCATTTTTGGTCTATGTAATCTCATATTGACCATTTTATTTTTGTCTCGCAGTCTCTTCTTTCACTCCATCAACTGGCCTAATGGGTTCAATCCAATAAACCCAAGATTTACAAGGGCAATGCTGCTGTCAAGGTCGAGAAGTTAGCAACCAAGGAGGCTCTAAAGAACAAGGACGATGATAATAAGGTTTAGGTTGACTGGCTAGAGCAAAATAGCCGAGACAACCTTGCTACTAGGGTCAAGGAATATAACGATGCAAAGTCTGAGATGGTAAAAAACATGAGTCTGGCATGTAGGCTATAGTAGAGGCGACTAAGAAGAAGGTTGTGGAGGACTTCAAAGCCTCTAAAGAGTTTTCTGGAAATAGCCTCCAATATCTGGACAGGGGAGCCCAAACTTCCCTTAGGTGGGTAATCCCAAAGTTCTGAGTTCTCGACCTTAGCCGACAAGCTACAAGAATGTGATTTCATAGATCCCTTAGTAGGGATGACTTTGGTTGAGGTCAAAGCTGAACTCCTCACTATAAAGCCATTGGTGGCCGGGATGATGATGAACAATGATAATGCAATTATTGATGACGCCCAAACTCAGCCAGTTGCTAATGACACCCTTACCGGCCAGATCAAGAGCCATAATTGAAGACATCTCTTGTCTTGTTTATGTTGTAGGGCATCCGTATGTGGCCTTTATGCCCTTTTTCATGTAACTAATTTTGTGATGTATAACATCGTCTTTGAACATTAACATTACTTTTTGAATAATATTTTGTTTTGTCCTTATTAATGCTATGTGAATACTTAAATATGATGAATGGATATTGCTTGCTCTGTAATTTGCATCTGTTAATGAACTTGTAATGGACTTGCAAAGCCTACTCTTATCTCTACTGATATAGATAATCGATAAATTATTTTTGTATAACTATAATTGATTTTTAATCCTAAGTGTACTCTCGTCTCAGCCGAGAGAGATAACCAAATTAATCATTTTTAATTAGAGACCACCAAATGAATAATGATAATCCTAAGTGTAATTTCGTCCCAGCCGAGAGAAATAACCAAATTAAGATTTTTAATTAGAGATCACCAAATCAATGATGTTAATCCCAAGTCCACTCTCGTCTTAGCCGAGAGAGATAACCAAATTAATGATTTTTTATTAGAGACCACCAATTAATGATGTTAGTCCCAAGTCTACTCTCGTCTCAACCAGGAGAGATAGCCAAACTAATGTTTTTAATTAGAGATGACCAAATTAATTATGATAGTCCCATATCCCCTCTCATCATTTTTGGAAGTGTATGGATGAGTTTCATCTCTCCATACACTATCGTCTTTGCTAAGGGAGGGACTAAATTTAAGGCCACCAAGTCAATGATGTTTGAAATAACCATAATAAAATGATTTTTAACAGAATTTTTGTGTTTTTCACCACCTTAATGATGCTATCACACCATTCCCCCCCTCTTGGTGTTATTGAGAGCTTGTGGACGAGACGAATCTCACATGGTTTCTCATATTATCGAGAGCGAGTCAAGACTAATTCACCATTTTAATGATGTTATTTATCATAGAGCAATTCAAACCATGCATTTAATCAATCATATAAAAAAGATATGAAGAACACTTGTGCTTTTTTTGTTCATTACTTTGAGATCTTACAAATACAAAGAGGATGAGACATAAATTTTATACAACCATATTGATAATATTTCTTCAAGTAGCCTTCATTCCATGGGTGGGAGAAAGGTTTCCCCCTCTAAGTTCTCCAGCCGATAGGTCCCAAAGATGTCCTCTTCAGTGACCCTCCATGGGCCATGCTAATTCGAATCTAGCTTGTTTGGATTTTGCTTAAACTTATTTAACACTAGATCCCTCACAACTATCGTTTTTTTTACCTTCTTGTTATAGAACTTGGTCGTCCTTTGTTGATATATTTCTTGTCTGACCTCTATGACTTCTCTTATCTCTTCTATCAAGTCCAAGTCCATCCTTATTTCTTTATCGTTAGTCTCCGGGTTATAAGTCTAGAATCTATGACTCGGTAGACCAAGTTCAGTTGGGATTACGACCTCTAATCCATAAGCCAACATAAAGGGTGTCTCCTTTATAGGTATCCTTTTTGTCATCCTGTAAGCCCACAAGACTCCATGAAACTCGTCTTCCCATAGGCCCTTAACATCTTCTAACTTTTTCATGATTCCATCCAATATCTTATTTTTGGTTACCTCTATATGTCCAATGTCTCGGGGTCTGCCTAGTACTGAGTAAAACTACTTAATGTTGACCCTTTCGCAGTAAGCCTCCAAGAACTTATTCTTAAAATGCTTTGCATTATCAGAAATCAAGGTGTGGGGTTGACCATATTTGCAGAACTTAGTTTAGGAAACCATAGCCTCAGCCTCTACCCACTTTGAAAAATAGTCGATTATCAGAATCAGATATTTGTAGATTCATGCAACCTTATGTAAAGTTCCTACCAGGTTGATTCCCTATATTGAAAATGACTAGGGGGCTATGATGGACGTCAAAGGTTAATGAGGATGATGGGGGATGCAAGCATACCTCTGGCATTTTTCACATTTCATGACGTGGTCAATCGCGTCCTTGGTGAGGGTCGTTCACTAGTAGCCGTGTGTCACAATTCTTTTCGCCAAAGATCGTCTCCCAATGTAACTTGAGCGTGACCCCGCATGAACGTCTCTCAAGGCACACTCCACTTCAGTGGGGTGACCACATCGTAGTAAAGTGAGTAAAGAGAATTTTTGTATAGGACATCACCTAGAATGGTGAACTTCTACACTCTATATTTTAACTTTTTCCTGTTGGCCTTTGTATACGGGAGTTCCTCATCTCTGATATACTTGATGGTAGGGTCCAACCATAAAGCTCCGAGGTTAAATTCAGGCAAAATTCAAGCCTATTATCGTTTTCGTCAATGTTTGGCTTATACAGGATCTCAACGGGGATAGTCCTCTTGATCTCTGTCCTAATAGCAGAGGTTAACCTTGCTAATGTGTCAGCTCGACTGTTCTCCAATTGATGGACACTCTTCACCTTCATTTCTTTAAATATTAAATAAGTGAACCCACCTTACGAATAACTGAAGGAAAATTTGAGTTATTTTAATTCGGATTGATTTAAATCGCTCGAAAATGATGAATGTCATAATATCTCATCGGGTTAAAATCTCCACATTTATTCGTTAAGCATATTTACTTTCACCTCAGTATCCATTTTCGATTATATTGTATGGCTAATGTGTAAAAAAAATCGTGTCAAGGAATATAAAATTATATTTGTACAATTTAAAGATTAAAATGAACAAATGCTTGGTTGATTAGTGATTTTCGACCAAGGAAGGGTGATGAAATCCCCTCCTTATCTTTTTTTTGCTTGTGAATTTCTTTTACTAACGAAAATGCGAAAAGTAAAAAAAGCAAGTCGTCCGACAGCCATAACTTCTTTAAAAAAAAATCAAATAAATCCATGGCAACGGCGCCAAAAATAAGGTACGACTTAGAAAGTGTTTCTAAAGCGTTCTTCTATCAACTCAAGTGTAAGACGGTTGCTCAAGTAATAATTCGATAAACGAGTTTCAAACATAAGAAATAGGACAAATAATCATGACGACAGATAGGAAAGACACTTAACCCTAAAACAACGGAGGAAAAGATAGGAAAAGGTGATGAGTTTGGAATCATACCTATAAAAAAATGCAATATGAATTAAATTAAAAACTAACTCAGCATGCAAAATGAATTAAGTTAAATTTCTGACTATATGAGAGAAAATGGAGTTAGGATACACTCCCCGAACCGTCGGTATACACATAGAACACACAAGATTCAAAAAGATAATTCTTCATTCAAAGAGACATAAAATACTCTCTAAGTATTTGACATATGAGGACTAAATGCCGCATAATATCAAATCAAAAATTTTATTTGACAAGGATGAGAAGTTACCAACACTTGAGTGCTTGATCGTTAAATGTATCGCATGCCTCTTCAAACTCACGAATGTGGACGTAAGTCTTTTTCGAATCCATACGATGAAGAGTGGGAAGAATCTGGATCATCCCATGTTGGAAGTGAAATTGTCCCGTATTTTACGAAAGTAGAATGCATCCCGGAGCGACAGTTCGCTCTGGATATAAGAGCTCTCTCATGGGACGATACGGTATCTCTCCCTCACCGTACCATAACTTGCGTGCTCCGACATGGATCTCTTTTCAAATGACTTGAAGTCCTCACTTGATTCCCTAGAAGTGTGACTCTTGATGGAGTTGGGCGGTGTAGGAGGTGGAACCCAAAATTGGGGAGAGTTAGGAGGTTGTGGACTATCGGGGTCATACACAACTATCGAATTCTCGTGAATGCGGATTGGAGTGTCTTGAGGAGTTTGTTTTGGATTTTGCATGAAAGGACCTGAGAGATGTTATATTTTTTGGCTTTTTTAACTTTTTGATTTTTTTTGGCTTTTTTTGGTTTTTTAATAATTAGAGTCAAATTTTGGATTAAATAACCTAACCTACAAGTCTACCTAGTACCCGACAACAACGCCAAAAACTTGACGCAACTTAAAAAGTGTTTCTAATGCGTGCTTCTATTGACTAAAGTGTAAGTTGATCGCTCAAGTAATAATACGATAAACGGGTATCGAACATAGGGAATAGGACGAGGATTCATGACGAGGGATAGGAAATACGCTTAATCCTAAATGACTCAGAAAAAGATAGGAAAAGGTGATGAGTTTGGAATTATACTTATGAACTAATGCAATATGAATTAAATTAAAAACTAACTAAGCATGCAAAATGAATTAAATTTAGTTTTTAACTATATGAGAGAAAATGAACTTAGGATACACTGCCTCGAATCATCGGTATACACATAACAAACAAGATTCAAAAATATAATTCTTCATTCAGAGAGACATCAAATACTCTCTAAGAATTTGACATGTGAGGACTAAATGCCGCACAATATCAAATAAAAAATTGTATTTGACGAGGATGATAAGTCACCAACCATTCAATTGCACCCTTAAACATTTTGGTTACCTAGGGCAAACGAAATTAAAAGGCCTACAACTTTTGTTGTGATAAAGTTCAAACCTTTGGATGAATTTTTTTTTATTCACTTTTAAATCCATATGTGTTACCTAGGTTGGATTCATGTACCCCAACCCGCTAAAAATTTAGCCTAGCATGGTGTAACTACTAATAAATAGGAAATCTACAATGCATGAAATCATTCCAATGTTGAAATTGTGATCAAATATGTAAAAGAGAATTCTAACTAAGAAAATAATGAATCAGAAACAAGAAGATGAAAGAAATTGAAAGCAATAAAGGAATATTACTTGTATTGAAGAAAAACCTTGAATTCTATGCCAAAATATGAATAAATGTTGAACAAAATAAATCCTAGGATTCTTGCCTTCAAGAAGCTCTCAAAACTATGTAAAAACCTCCTCCCTAATGTCTGGTCATACCATAATATATAACTCTCACATTTTTTTAAGTGTTTGAACCATACACAACTCTAATTTTAAGAATAAAAAAGTAAGAAATCCGCCCAGTCGAACTGGTTTAATTTTTCCTTCTTTAATAGGGAGAACTGGTCCGAATAATATAGTATGATGGATCGGTTTGGTATCTTTGTCATCGGTTCGGTTCGCACATTCCAGTGAGGGGAACCGGTTCGCTGGAATTTTTCTTTCTTCCTTTTTATCTTGATTTCTTCTCTACTTTGAAGCTCCATAACTTTTAACCCGGGACCCGAATATGGATGTCGTTTCTTCCTACATGCTTGTGGACCCAATTTATTCAAATTTCCTTTAGGTTTCATGTCCGAATTCCTGGTGTAAAATTACCATTTTACCCTTGACTTTTCTTCTTTTCTTTCTTTCTTGATTTTGAGTTTTCTCCTTTTCCTTCACTTGTATAAAATACCTGCAAAATGTAAGAGAAAAACATGAAACTCGATGCACTATATAGAAGAGGTCATAGCAATGAGATGATATAAATCAACTTAATTTACATCGCACAAGATGATAAAATCCTCTAAATTACGGGAATAAATATGAAGAATTTATGCCTAATCAAACCCCCCTAACTTAAAACTTTGATCATCCCGAGCAATGTAAAAGAATCAAATAAAGGTTCAACACTTAACAAACATGTCATTAGGATGGAATACCTCTTTCGCGGATAAGATATTTGTAACAACCCGAGGTTTTGGAGTCGACAATTTATTTGTTTTGGGAGAAATAAATAATATTTTATTGGAAAAATAATTAAATTGGCAATTGAGGTCAAAATTTAGAGTTGTTAGAAAGAGTGTCGAATGTCGATTCTGAGGGTACCATTATTTTCGGAAGGGTCAAGAAAGTCGAAATGAATGTACTTGGGGTCTATTTAGGTTTCGAAATAAATTAGGACCGTTTGACTCGAATTAAAGTCACCGAGTCATTTAAAGTGTGTATTATCATTTAAAGATGTGTACATTGGGAGTTAAGGATTAAAAAGCCCACGGGAGATATTTCTCCAAAAGAGAGAAAGAGAAATAGAAAGAAAGAAAGAGAGAAGAATAAAGAAGAAGAAAAGGAAGGAGAAAGGAAAGAAAAAGAGGATTTCCGGACCAATACGCGATTGCAAGGCGGATTCAGACCTTACGAACCCGAGGCAAGTGATTAAACTTGCTAAATAATTAATTATTGCATGATTTGTGTATCAATTATTGCATGATTTTTGGATTGAATTTTGGGTTTTAGGTTTAAATTGACAAAACCTAACTTTTGGGAAAAACCTTAGATTTGTAGTGCTTAAAATGGATTTAAGGTTAGAAATTGGTTTATAAGTATTCTAGAATGAATATTAATGTTATATATGTGATTGGGTTGGATGAAAATGGTTGGAAGATGAGATAAATGATTTTTGGGTATTTTGGGTTAAGAATAAAACAACCCATTTCGTAGCTTGCTGCACTTGCCGAATCGATTCGCCCCTACCGAATCGATTCAGTTTGTTGCAGATTGCCCAGGTCTTTAGGGCCGAATCGATTCGCCCCTTGCGAATCGATTCGGTATGTAGCAGACTCCCAGGTCCTTTGGACCGAATCGATTCGGATGGGCCGAATCGATTCGGATGGGCCGAATCGATTCGGAAACAGGGGAGTTTTGGAGATGTTTTCTAAGGAGAATTTCATCCCGTTTTGTTCGAGGTTATCGATTTGGGACCTCTATTTGAGATATTTGGAGTATGTTTTGGAGACTTTTAGAGGGTTTCCATCGTACGAAAATATGGGAGTCGTATTAATTATAGTTGAGGATTACCGATTAGAGATTTTGGTATATTCTAAGTGGGGAAGCCCACCTTGATTTGGAGATTCGACTTGGGGATGATAATAATAATTATGTGAATAAATGAGACAAATTTAGAAATAATGGATTTTAGAATCCAATCCCAAATGGGATAACTTTAGAAAGGTTCATAAAATGAATTGAACCCTTTAGTGAATGGAAAATAATAAATGCTCTTGATGTTCATATGGATATAGAAATATCCTTATTGATGATTGATTTGGGAGATATCTCACACAATGAGAAATGTTAATTGAGGTGCATTAGGATATAAAATATCCTTAACTTAATTATAATTGAAAGTCAATTCATAATAGAAGCGACATGAGAGCTTCAAGCGAGAATTAGTATAGCATATACTAAGTGGGGTTAATGTGTGAGGTGGAGCGTTAGTATATCATGAGATAAATATACTAAACAAAGGATGTTAATCAAACTTACGCCTAAGAGCGTATAATGAATATGGAAATGAATATGATGTTGTAGGTGTACCTTATATAAAATGGTATATCTTTATTATGTGGGATGTATGTATACCTTATATGATGGTGTATATACATGTTAAGCATACCCCCTCCTTGCTATCATTGGGAATTTTCATGCGTAGAGGGTGAGCATTCTGACTAGAAAAGCAGGATGTGGATATTCCCCAGGTCATAGTAGTCCTTTGTGGTCAGCAAAATGACATATATGATATATATATTTATTTATTTTGGGGGTGAGAGGTCGGGGGTATGTGACGCTCTCACTTGCCGGTTAGGAACTATGACCGCTTCCCGGACGTCGTGTGCGTGAGTAGATCACGAGGTGGGTGTCGTTGAACCCCACCAGGTGGCCCCAGTTTTCTACGTATATGGGCTGCTGGAAGATGATAGCATGTGAGCCTGCGTCCTTCGAGTTATAGCTCGGTTGGATGGTTATTATTGTTTGTGCTTGTATTTGAGTGTCAAGGGCATAATGGACTTCAATGACCTACATTGCCAGGATTAGTGTATCGGAGGGGTTCCTTGTTTGGATTTCGCTTCTGCGAGACGTCCCACGCACGAACCGCAGTGTAATGTTGGAACTCGGGGATAAGTTTAGTCCTTAATGCTCATAATTATATATAAATATATCACCTATCCCGACAATTGACAGTGCCAGGAGTAGTGTAACGGGGGGGTTCCTTGTTTGGATTTCGCTTCGGCGAGACGTCCCACGCATGAAATGCCGTGTACTGTTGAGAATTGGGAATATTAATTAATTAAAATTGGATAATAATCATTTGGGTTACATGCATCTTGCATTGAGGGCATAATGAACCCCGAGGATCGATACGGTCAGGAGTAGTGTAACGGGGGGGGGGGGGGGGGTCCTTGTTTGGATTTCGCTTCGGCGAGACGTCCCACGCACGAAACGCAGTACCGTGTTGAGAATCGGGAGGAGTTTAGTTCTTAACTCTTGATGCTAATAACTCATCTATAATAATTATATATATGGTTTCATGACTTATATGGGCATCACTAGAATATAAATTCTAGTAATTGAGATTGATGGTGTATGTTAATGATGTGGACATGATTGGATCATGTAACTCTATATGTTCAACAAATGAACATTATAAAGATAACTATAACTATTACATTAAAGATATGTATATAACTTAAAGTATAGAAATAAATGTAGAATTGGAAGATAGGTTATATGGTTTCACTTAAATACTTTATTTGGGTTTAAGTTAGAATCCTCTTACCTAATTAGAATCGGACATCTTTTTGGAGACACGTGCATACACTTAGTGCGCGCTTTAGATGAGAGGTGAGTTGAATTTTTATGGAGTGTTCGATTCCAACTAAATTATGTAATAATGCATTTATAATTATTATGCATTTTAATACACTTGCTATAAATTGTTTTTCAAAACTCGGGCTCTGACCCGTTTATATTTTCCTCCTCCATGTATATATTGTATTACTTCAGGTGTTCCTCCGCAAGGACGCCTTTGATATTCCTCCATTCAGGATTTGTGGAGCTGTGGCAGTAGCGGACTATTGCGGCACTTTGCTTTAGTCGATTCCTATTTATTGTACATCTAGATTAGGATTCCGTTTTATTGAGTTAATATTCAAGTGTTGTAGATTAACACTTTCATATTTTATTTATCAGATTTTTGTATTGTCTGTTGCCCGACAACATATTCGGGTATTTCATTGTTGAGATTTTTGTTGTACAATGTATTGTACTCTTTTATTATTGGAGCATGCACATTTCACATCATAGTTAGATGTATATTGTTGGTTGTGTGCATTATTGGTTTTGTTGTTGTTGTTAAAAATAAAAGTTTTAAATTTTTGGCAATTCACACTTTATGATTTCGGGTAGTTAGCCTTATATTATAGTGTTTAGTTGTTGAGGTTGAGACTGTACCATCTGAGATACCTGATTTATGTAGTATAGGGCTGGCCACCCGTTATTATTTGGAGCAAGTTGTCACAATATTGCATTTAGCATATAAAACAAGCCTTTAAACCCTCAAGTTACCCTAGTAGGACGTGTGGTGTCTCGTGACGGTTTGCAGTGAATATACCTGCAAAATTCATTTTTTACACGACTAAAAAAAGATAAAAATACTTAAAAACAGTACAACTTAAACTCCCCAAAAATAGTCATCGTAAATTTATATTCAAAAGTCTCAATTCGTTGTTTGTTTATGCGAAGCCAAAAATTAAATCACTAACTTCTACCGATTGATAATTACATTACTTTCTGAAAATTGGTTTTGATTCAATTTCTCACGGGATGCTCTCACAAACGAATCATTCAAAATTTAGCTAGTTTTTCTCGGTATACGTGATATATAAAGAGTAAAGATAATGGAACGCGAATTTATCACACAAATTTGAAACACGAAATTTTTATGGTGAAAAGATCTCATCATCGAAATACGATCATTGGGAAATGGAAAACATCGCCTTTTATCCACACCAATTAATCTCTCTTATTATCTTTTCGTGTCTTAGGCTCTTCACGCGACAATTAATTTTGCAATTCGGACTCGGTTAAAGCTTTTTTCGGGTTTTCGTCTGTATTGGATAAAATTGGCAATGTTTGGATATTCGGAATTGGAAAATGCTCTTATGATGTCTGTTATTGCTTTTTCGGGCTTTTGCTCATTTTTTCTTTTCTTGTTGTTTTTGTTGAGCATTTTATTTTTATTTTTATTTCTTTCCCCTTTGTATTGAACCATTTGGACTTTATTTTCTGAATCTTTCAATTTTCACAATTTAGGGCCAATTAGGTTTTTCAAGTTATCAAAACAAAAGGAAACATTTTATTAGGCTCAAATTGGGTTGCAAAGGAATAATTTTTTCAACTTTTTATGGCTAATCTTTTTGGGTAAACAAACGATGGCCTAACTTCATCTATCCAAATTACTAATCACATTACCATATGCGTCTCGAGAATAATTTTGCTTAGAGATATTTTAGCGCATTTTCAAGACAACATCTCACTCGTTTCCCGTAACCGATCAAAACAAAGGAATTGAGATCCTCAACGACTTATTTTAAACGATGACTTGAACTTTGAGTTAATCATTAACTCAGATTGATTTAATCACTCGCAAAAAATGGAAGGCTCGAAATATCACCAGGTAATCTGCACACTTATTCGTAAAGTCGTCAATTTTCGCTCAATTTTCATCCTTGTTCAATTTCGTCTTACTGCTCTTGATTTTAACGATTTAAGACTTCAAACAAAATTTTGTGACATTCTTGAAAAATTCAAATTCCAATTTTTATTTATTTTGAAGAAAAATATTTTTGACTCTTTTGATTTTTTTTAATTAATTTATTTATTTTTTTAAAGATTTTTAAAAATTTCTATTTTTTTTAAAGTTTTGGGCCTTTTGAACTTCATGAAATTTTAAAGCGCATGCGTAGCCCCCTAATTTAGACTTTTGAAAAGTTCCTATGCAAAAGGAATAAAATCGAAACAAAAAGAGAGTGCATAAAAATGAATAAAGGCCAATAATGCAATTTTTTTTATTAATAAACACTATTACAAGCAAGAAGAGAGAAAACATAGTTATGTGTAACAAGATTAGACAATAAAGAGCCAAAAATACCAAGAACTATATAAGGAATGCCAAAATAACCAAACACCAAAACAGGGCCTATTGTGGGGGTTGACTTAATGAGTCGGGGACACTAGGATCATAAGGGTCATAAAAGTAAGTCGGGAGTGACACATCCTAACTCACTTGCAAGTTGTATATTTCGGATTGAAGCCGAATCATCATCCTAGATCCTTGATAAACCTGCTGGTCCTCTATATATTCATGTATAAAACCTTGGAGTTATGCCTCATTAGCGTTGATTCGGCGGGACAGGTTCGCCCCCTCGGGCTCATAATTGGGGTCCGCCTCTTCGTCATACTCTTCCTCTTACTCCTCTTCTTCTCCCTCATCCTCCATATGGACATACTTTTTCGTCGCGTCTTGTAGCACACCCCTTTGTCGCTCACTCCTAGTGAGGAACTCTTGCCCAATGGACTTAGGAAGGCAGGGAAAGGCTCAGGGTGGTGGGGGTGGGTTGGTGGTGGTCAATACCAGCGTCGAGGAGGATGGAAGTGATGAGTCGGGGATCTGGGAGGGGGGATTTTCCTTTATGACCCATAGCAACGTGCATGATGTCGGCATAAAAAATGCGTGTAAGATGGATAACGACATGGGGATCGAAGAGGTGGAACATGAGGTTGGCTTCGTGAGGGCGCGTCGCCGAGCCTTTTGATGTTTAGAGGGCATTGGCGCAAACGATATGGAAGGGGATGCTTGATTTTTCATTAAGATCCCCCACGGGAAAGGTCTGTCGGTCCCACTCATGGCCAGGAAAAATACGAAGGATTCACCCACCTTTTGAAATCGGAATGGCACTAGTGGGGTAGTCGTATCGGTTTGGGCTTGGCACTCCCATATTTAGCAAATTTTGGGGTGAGAATTTTTAGCGAGAAGGGGATTCGTGTCTCATCCACATATGCCTCCGCCTTGAATTCACCCGTGCGGACGAGGGTGCCATAGAAGAACCGCATTTCATCCTCCCAAACAACGGGATGTGGCTCCTCGAAGTAGATGCACCACCCTCGTGGGAGAAAAATATTAGTGACTGAAGAAGGGAGTTCATCCCACTTACCCTGTCTCTCAATATGAAATTTGAGGGATGAGTTGAAAAATCTTTTGCACCATCTCTGGTCCTGACGTGAGCAAAAATTATTGTATTCGTCGGGAAGGATGTTGGTGGAGTCGTATTTGACGGGGCGCTGATTGTTGGCCAGTTGGAAATAATTTTGGACTGCTGGAAAGATGAGAGAGAGTAAGAGAGGGAAATAGGAGGTGTGAGGTGGAATGGGGGAATATGGTTTGCATTTATAGGTGGGGTCTGGAGGGGGGAAGGAATTTGAAGGGAAACAAAATGGAGGGAAAGGGGTATGAAGAATGGAGGTAAAAGAATATTGGGATATGGAAAAAATGAAGGGTAAGTAATGGATTGGGTGTGTGTGGGGGGGGGGGGGGGGGGGGGGAAGAGAGGGGATGAACCGTTGGGAAGTGGCGACATCTGCAAGTTGCTGAACCAATTCGGGTTCTGGGGCGAAACGGTCCGATTCCTCTTTTATTTTATTTGTTCCCAGCAGTGAACCGAACCGATGTCCATAGGGTTGAAACATTCCGACGCTCTGTTACTCCCTCCGAATTTCTTCTTCTAAATAGTCTTAGTGTTGGCTTCTTCCTTTCTCGATATTTAGGACACTTCCAAAAATGTCCCTACACCTGATTTAGCTCCGAAATACACAACAACTCCCCTCAAAATACTCTACGTGCTCTCGTGCGATTCCTTTGCGTTCATCTCTCTCCGAACTTGCTTCCTATGACCTCTAACGACCCTAAACTAAAACTAACTAAGGTACACAAGAATCAACCCATATGCATTGGGTGTGTGACTACCTCTCATTTCCTTCTAAATCAACCCTGTAAATGGGGTCCGACATCCAAATGGTATCGGCTTCTTCAACTCACGCCTCTAAGCATGGCTTTAGATATTGTTCATTAACCTTGAATGTGTCTCCCCCTTTAAATATTCTAATTCAACGGCTCCATGGAGGAACGCTTGTTTCACTACGACGTCCACCGCAAACGTAATTTGTTGGAAACAAATGTAGACGAGAGTTGTAAAGAAGCACTTTTTGCCCTGAATGAAACTCCTTGCGTCGGATAATTCTATCATGTGTGAGTTTCATCATTTCTTTAGATATTTTTGCTTTCTCACATGCATCATTGCACATCTCTTCCATATCATTTAATTCAAGCCTGCGTGGTTCACCGACTTTGTCCAAATTATAGTTCAACTTCTTGATTACCCAATAATCTTTTTGTTCGAGATCCACGGGGAGAAGGCGAGGCGTGTGATATACAAATAGAAATTGGGACATACTGAGGGGGTTCTTATATGCGGTTATATAATCCCATAATGCATCGTTCAATCGGAAGGACCAATCTTTTTGGTTAGGATCGACGGTCTTTTCGATAATGTTCTGGATATCATGATTTACTAGCTCGACTTTCCCCCTCGTCTAGGAGTGATAAGTCATCCCAATATTGTGAACGACTCCATACTTTCTCATAAGTTTTTGAATGGCCGATTGCAAAAGTGCTTGCGCTTATCACTTATAATTTCCTTCGGAGCACCGAAGTGAGAAAGTATGTGTTCTTACAAGAAATTAATCACCACCTTGTCGTCAATTGTATTGGAAGCTATGGCCTCTACCCATTTCAACACATAATCTACCGATACGAGTATGTATAAGAAACCAATGGAGGGAGGGAAAGGGAAACAATCAAATATCTCAATGATGAATATGGGGGTCAATGGCATCATGTCTCGATGGGTAATGGTTCCCATCCTTTGACACTTATCGAATGATTTGCAATATAAGCGTTAACATCCTGGAATATCATGGGCCAATATAGACCATTTTGAAGAATCTTAGCGGACATCTTATTCGTAAAAAAATGTCCTACACATGCTTCCGTATGATAAGAATAGATGGCGCTCTATGTCTCATATGTGATACACAACGTCAGATGATTTGGTACGCACAATATTTGAATAGAAACAGATCGTCGTAGAAAAACATGCATGACCAAGTAAGGAGCTTCTTCCTCTCTTGCGGTAACCAATCAGGGGGGATGACTCCCATGACAAGATAATTAACTATGTCCGCAAACCAGGGGAGGGAAGAAGTGTCAAATAAGTGCTCATTCGAAAATATTCATCTATAGGTAGAGGATCACTAGGTACGTCGGATGAAAGGCGGGACAAGTGGTCAGTGACGACATTTTCTACTCCTTTATTATCTTTTATGGAGCGGTTAAACTCTTATAGGAGTAGGATCCACCTTATGAGGTGTGACTTAGAATATTTTTTGGCAAGGAGATATTTCACCACCGTGTGGTCAGTAAAGCGTGTGATAGGCAAACCTATGAGGTAAGAGAAAAACTTATTTGGGGCAAAAACTACCGCTAGCTATTCTTTATCCACGGTGGAGTAATTGAGTTGCGACCCAGTTAACGCCCGACTAGCATAGTAAATGACATGAGCTTTCTTGTCTTTTCTTTGGCCGAAAATAACCCCTATAACATAATCACTCACATCACACATAAGCTCAAAAGTAAGGGACCAATCCAGAGCTTGCATAATGGGGGCGAAAATAATCATGCTTTTCAATTTATCAAAAGCACTTTGGAATGCTTCATTCCACTCAAAGGGGGCGTCCTTCATAAGAAGGTTACTCAAAGGTCCAGCAATGGCACTAAAATATTTAATAAACCTTCTATAAAAATCTGCATGGCCCAAGAAAGAGCACACATCCTTTAGTGATTTAGGTGGGGGAAGCTCAACCATGACATCTATTTTTCCCTATCAACCTCAAATCCTTTAGACGACACTATGTGGCCAAGAACTGTTCTTTCGATAACCATAAAATGACACTTTTCCCAATTTAATACCAAGTTCTTTTCTACAAACCAGGCTAGCACCTTTTCAAGATTCGTAAGACAAAGGTCAAAATAGGGGAAAAAATGCTAAAGTCAGACATAAAGACCTCAAGACCTCTTTCAACCATGTCGCTAAAGAGACAAAGCATACACCTTTGAAAGGTTGTGAGCTCATTACACAATGTAAATGGCATACGCTTGTAGGCAAATGTGCCAATTGGACACGTGAAAGTCGTATTATCTTGATCAAGCATGTCCACCTCAATTTAGTTATATCCAACATAATAGTGAAGGAAGCAATAGTATGGGTGTCCTGCTACTCTCTCTAGAATTTGGTCGATGAATAATGGTAAGGGGAAATTATCTTTCCTAGTGCCCACATTGAGATCCGTTAATCAATGC
Source organism: Sambucus nigra (assembly GCA_949130495.1). Lineage (NCBI taxonomy): Eukaryota > Viridiplantae > Streptophyta > Magnoliopsida > Dipsacales > Adoxaceae > Sambucus > Sambucus nigra. The sequence continues at coordinate 88,799,516 of OX422222.1, read as the reverse complement.
AGATGCGCCACCCGATGGTGGTACGTTGGGGAATTAACTCACCCTTAGCATTCTCGACCGCGGCCATTACTGAATTCTTCGGGATGACTTGGATAGGACCCACACATTTTCTATCCGAGATTGGATAAATGATCCCCTCGCCCAATAGCTTAATTATCTCCGTTTGCACTATCTATTTTGTAGTGGGGTTAAATAGGCTTTGCATTTCCCTCGAGGTCTTCACGTCTTCCTCGAGATGGATTTATGAGTACAAATCAAAGGGCTTATACCTTTCAAATCCGCTATAATCCAACCAAAAGCACTTTAGTGCTTCCTCAAAATTTCTATCAATTTACCCTCTTGCTCCTTATCTAGTCTAGAGGAGACAACAATGGGAAATGTCTCATCCTCTCCCAAATTATAATATTTTACATTGATAGGTAGTTTCTTTGTTCGAGTGTGGAAAATTTTTCATCGGAGGGGGTCATGCATGACTCCCTTAATCGTAGCTCCTCGATTATAAAAACCCATTTTACATCTCCTAAGTCCCCATCCGATGCTCTCTTACCTATGTTGAACGACCCACCTTACAAATTACACACACCTTCTCTCGTGATTGAGTGGATCCGAGCGTTTCTCTTGACCTTAATTTGGTTACGTCTTTCAATTATTTTGCAAGTTGGTTTATTTGAAGTTGCCACTCAACTTGTTTGTCCAAGTGATAGAGTTCGAACACACGATGTTTGTCGAATCTGGGTTTTGGCATTAGGATCAGATGTGTCCCATGCTTGAGTAGTCTCGATGACATACTTAAGGTAGGCCTCTACATCGTTTGTATCTAATCCCCAAAATGGTCCCTCGCACATTTTCTCAATGATTTGTTTAAAAGGTATGCTTAGCCCGTGGTGGAAGAAAAATATGAGACAATACTTTTTTAAACCATAGTGTGGGCATGTATTAAGTAGCTCGTTGAAACGTTCGCAACATCGATCAAATGGCCTATTTTCTTTTTCTTTTTGAATTTGAGCTTTGATAGAATTCCTTCGATGTCGGGGGAAGAATTTTAAGTGAAATTTGGCTTGCATGTCCCTTCATGATCCAATTGAGTTCGGTGATAAAGACCATAGTCAGGTCTTTGCTTTATCCTTCAAAGAGAAAATATTATTTTTGAGGTGAACGATATCTTGAGTGCTTGATCGTTAAATGTATCGCATGCCTCTTCGAACTCACGAATGTGGAGGTAAGTCTTTTTCGAATCCATACGATTAAGAGTGGGAAGAATCTGGATCATCCCATGTTGGAAGTGAAATTGTCCCGTATTCTACAGAAGTAGAATGCATCCCGGAGCGACAGTTCGCTCTGGATATAAGAGCTCTCTCATGGGAAGATACGGTATCTCTCCCTCACCGTACCATAACTAACGTGCTCCGACATGGATCTCTTTCCATATAACTCGAAGTCCTCACTCGATGCCCTAAAAGTGTGACTCTTGATGGAGTTGGGCGGTGTAGGAAGTGGAACCCAAAATTGGGGAGCGTTAGGAGGTTGTGAACTATCGGGGTCATACACAACTATCAGATTCTCGTGAATGCGAGTTAGAGTGGCTTGAGGAGTTTGTTGCGGATTTTTCATGAAAGGACCCGAGAGATGTTATATTTTTTTGCCTTTTTTGATTTTTTTTGGTTTTTTGATAATTAAAGTCAAATTTTGGATTAAACAACCTAACCTACAAGTCTACCTAGTCCCCGACAACAACGTCAAAAACTTGACGCGACTTAAAAATTGTTTCTACTGCGTGCTTCTATTGACTAAAGTTTAAGTCGATCGCTCAAGTAATAATCCGATAAACAGGTATCGAACATAAGGAATAGGACGAAGATTCATGACGAGTGATAGGAAATACGCTTAATCCTAAAATGACTCAGAAAAAGATAGGAAAAGGTGATGAGTTTGGAATTATACTTATGAACTAATGCAATAAGGATTAAATTAAAAACTAACTAAGCATGCAAAATGAACCAAGTTTAGTTTTTGACTATATGAGAGAAAATGAACTTAGGATACACTGTCTCGAATCATTGGTATACACATATAACATATAAGATTCAAAAATATAATTCTTCATTCAAAGAGACATCAAATACTCTCTAAGAATTTGACATGTGAGGACTAAATTCCACACAATATCAAATCAAAAATTATATTTGACGAGGTTGAAAAGTTACCAACACTTTAATTGTACCCTTAAACATTCCGGTTACCTAGGGCAAACGAAATTTAACCTACAATTTTTGTTGTGATAAAGTTCAAACCTTTGGATGAGAAGTTATTTTTTATTCACTTTTAAATCCATATGTGTTACCTAGGTTGGGTTCATGTACCCCAACCCGCTAAAAATTTAACCTAGCATGGTGTAAGTACTAATAAATAGAAAATCTAAAGTGCATGAAATCATTCCTACATTGAAAGTGTGATCAAACATGTAAAAGAGAATTCTAACTAAGAAAATAATGAATCAAAAACAAGAAGATGAGACAAATTGAAAGAAATAAAGGAATATTACTTGCATTGAAGAAAAACCTTTAATTCTATGCCAAAAGATGAATAATTGTTGAACAAAATAAATCCTACGGTTCTTGCCTTTAAGAAGATCTCCAAACTATGTAAAGAATTCCCCTCTAATGTCTAGTGATACCATAAGATATAAATCTCACGTTCTATAAGTGTTTGAACCATGCACAACTCTAATTTTAAGAATTAAAAAATAAGAAATACGCCCAGCTGAACCGGTTCGATTTTTCCTTCTTTAATGTGGAGAATCGATCTGGCTAATACAATATGACAGATCAGTTTGGTATTTTTGTCATCGGTTCGGTTTGCACATTCCAGCGAGGGGGAACGGTTCACTGGTATGGCTATTAGTTCGGTTAGCGAGAATTTTTCTTTCCAACTTTTTTTCTTGATTTCTTCTTAACTCTGACGCTCCATAACTTTTCACCCGGGACTCGGATTTTGATGTCGTTTCTTCCTACATGCTTGTGGACACGAGATCTTCACTTAACTTTAGGTTCGGTGTCCAAATTCCTAGTGTAAGATTAGAATTTTTCCCTTATCTTTTGTTTTTTCTTTCTTTTTTAATTTTGAGTTTTCTCCTTTTCCTTCACTTGTATAAAATACCTGCAAAATGTAAGAGAAAAACACGAAATTTGATGCACTAAATAGAAGAGTTCAGTAGCAATGATATGTGGTAAATCATCATAATTTCCATCGCACAAGATGATAAAATCCTCTAAATTACGGGGATAGATATGAACAATTTATACCTAATCACCACTCAAGACCTTCTTTACCCTTGCCATTGTCTAATCTTTGGCTTCATAGATCCCCTGAATTTGGTTCACCATCAGCTAAGAGTCACTATATACTACCTTATGGTCGACGTTCAACACGTTGACCAGGGATAGGCTAGCTAATAAAGCCTCATACTTAGATTCCTTATTTGAAGCTTTAAAACTGAATCTTAGTGCATATTCAATATCAATCCCATTTGGAGCCAACAATATGAGTCCTACTCACTACCACTTTTGCAAGAGGAACTGTCTACGAATGAACTCCAAATCAGATTGGCGGCTATGAAATGACCTTCATTTACCATCCCATTTTTGAATAAAACGTCTTTTTAGAAGGGTTTGCTCTTGAACCATCAGCTATAGCCGGACCTAAGGTTATATTCTCAAGCAACACTGTAACTTAATCTTCTTTAACATCGGCCTCGACCCCTAGTGATCTCAGCTATGAAGTCAGCTAATAACTTCCCTTTAATTGCAATCTTGGGCTAATATATGACGTCAAACTCTCCTAACTCAATTAACCAAGCCATCAGCCTACCCAATTTCTCAGGTTTATGGATGATTTATTTCAAAGGAGTATATGTGAGCAACACCTTAGTATGAGCTTGAAAGTAGGGATTTATTTCCCCAGAGGCATGGATCAAAGCATATGCTAATTTCTCCATCTGTGGATATTTAAGTTCAGCCTGTTGAAAAGCCATGTTGTTGAAGTACACAAGCTTTTGAACCCCATTATTATCACGGATAATAGCTGCACTTATGGACAGTTTAAATACCACTATATAAATAAACAATCTCTCCACTTAGATTGGATGAGATAGGAGCATTGGGGATCCCAAATAAGCTTTAAGTTCTTGAAAATATTTTTCTTACTCCTCATCCCAGGTAAATGCGTTTCTCAAAATTTTAAAGAAGAGAAAATATTTATCCGTGGCCGTGGAAACAAAGCAGTTAGGAGCAACGACTCCTCTTGTTAATATTTGCACATCTTTTATAGTCTTCGACATCTTCATTTCTATAAATGACTTGATTATCTCGGGGTTTACCTCAATCCTTATTTGATTTACTATGAAGTCGAGGAATTTTCCTACCCGACGCTAAATATGCACATGGATGGATTCAACTTCATCTTGTAAATATACATCGTATTAATGCCCTCTCAAGGTCTGCCACATGGTGCTCTGCCTTGAGGCTCTTCATCAACATATCATCAACATAAACCTCCACAGTCTTGATAATTTTATCTTCGAACATTTAATTAACCAACCTCTATTATGTTGCCCCTGCATTCCCTTATATCAGTAGGTTCCTTTGTGAGTGATGAAAAAAGTCTTTTTTGCATACTCTTCGTCCATGAAGGTTTGGTTGTATCCTGAGTATGCGCCTATAAAAATCATCAGCTCATGCCCAAATGTGGCGTACACCATCTGATCTGCGTGAGGCAAAGGAAAACTTCCTTTTGGGCAAGCTTTGTTCAATCAGTGAAGTCCATGCACATCCTCCAATTTTTGTTGGATTTTGGCACTATCACAATATTAGATAGCCAATTCAGGTAGTGAAATTGACGAATAAATTCATCCAACTGGAGTTTTTTACCTCTTCTTGGGTGACTTCGTACCAATCTCTAGAATAGGTCCTTCTCCTTTACTTTACTGGCTTGTCATCCTTATCAATGTCTTGCCATTGGTAGATAACTTCGCGATCTATCCCAGGCATATCTCTATGGCTATAAGTGAAGATGTTTTGACTCTTCCTCAATAACTCTATTAACTTTTCTTTCACCTCCTTTTCAGTGATGAGACGATTTGGATGGTTTTTTCTGGATCGTCCTTATTGAGGACAATGGATTCTACCTCCTCTGTGGTGTCACCCTTCTTCAGTTTCCTTTAGTCCTTGGGGTCAAGAGTGTCAATGTTGTAGGAGGTTGTGTGTTTCTTGGGGGCCTCCTTTTATTTTATCGAGATTAGGTAACACTACCAGGCCTCTACCTGGTCACCCTGGACTTCCCCTACCCCATAAAGGGTTAGGAATGTTACCATTTGGTGAATGGTGGAGGGCACTCCTTCTAACTCTTTGAGTGCTACTCTGTCGAGGATGGCATTATAGTCTAAAAATACATTCTCATCTATTATAACACACTAACTTTCTTTATTAGGCACCTTGTCCAGGTGCCCATGAAAACATCCATCTCGAACATCCCAAGTGGGTGCACCTTTTCTCCACTAAACCCTATCAAGGGTTGATGATAAGGAATTATCCTCTTCTTAGTAAGCTTCAACCCCTTGAAGCACTCCCAGAACATAATGTTGGTTGAGTTGTTGCCGTCCACCAGTATTCTAGACACATTATACCCATGAACCCTAGTGCTGATGAATAGAGGGTTGTCATAGAGGGCCAAGATGCCCTTAAAATACATTCGTGATAATCCCACCCCTAAGATGTCCTTGTCTACCTTCTTTATCTTTCCCACCTTCGGCTGATAAGCAATTGAGATCACTTCCATCTATTTGGACACCGACTTCGCTTCTACGAAGTGCGCCTTATGATCAACCGACTATGTCCCTCCGTTGACCATCACCCACTTATCATTTTCACATTAAGCAAGATTATGTACACACGTCTCTTAGGCTTAGGAATCTTCGGTAAGAGGTCTGGGTTATCCTCATCACTTTCAGACTGATCATTTTTCTTTTTAGCCCGAGACTTTCATCTGGACCTCTCATATCTTGGCACGTCGTTCTTCTTTCGATCATCCTTGGAACCATTCCAATAAATGTACTTTTGAATTTCCCCTTATTTTAATATCTTCTTAATTTCATCCTTTAGAGAAAAACACTTGTCGGTAGTATGGTCGTGGTTTTGGTGAAAATCGCACCATTTGCATTTGTTCCTCTTGTGGGTAGGGGACTTAAGCTTTACAGGTAACTTGAGAGATCTATCATATTTAATCTTCTTCAAGATCAAATTAATGCTTACTGTCAATGGCATGTAGTTGGAAAACTTGTCGTCAACCGACCTCTTCTTACTGTCTTTTCCTTTTCCTTTTTGAGATTTACTCCCACTAACTTCCTTCTCATCCTCTCCTTTGGCCACCATGGCCTCTTCTACTATCATGACTCTCCTGATCGTAGCCAGAAGTTCTACCATAGACTTGGGAGGATCCATGGTCATCTTACAAAGTAGTTTTCCTTTTTGTAGTCCGCTCATGAGGTTTGTCATTGAAATACTTCCTTCGTAATCCTCCACATTAAACTTTTCCTTATTGAACCGCGCGATATATTCTCTTAGAGATGCATTCTTCCCTTATTTTACATACAAGAGATGGGTAACCTTATTTTAGGGGTTCATGCTGAAGCACAAGTTATGAATGAACTTCCTAGCCAGCTGTTTGAAATTCTCTATCTAGTTCTTAGGAAGAGAAATGTAACATATATGAGTTGTGCTAATGAGAGTGCTAGAGAAATCTCTACATCTCATCTCGTCCAAGATAGAGTGGATGTCGATCGTCGACTGATACATCTCTACGTGATTGTGACACCCCGCCTAATAAAATATCGGGCGATCAATCCTGTACCAAATTAAAATAGGAGTCTCATATGGTTCATTCTCAGCATCACAGTTGAAAACCAAATTAATTACTAATAAGCTATTAGGCTGGCATCAAAATTTTATTTAACTAATTTTTTTAAATCAAACAATTCAATTAAAACATCCACACAGTTATATATATGAAATAAAATAACTGAACACTCGGTTTAACATAGTATAATCAAAATGAATAGCCGTAAATCCAAGTGCAGAAAAAGAATAATTGAATACAATTGGGCCTTCGGCCTGAAAGTTTCTACAGTACCTCCTATCTAGATTACAATGATAAAAGCATCTACAGTAGACCTGCATGCATCCACAGTTGCTGCAATAAACGTCCGACTCGAAGGAATTATCATCCAGTCGTCCCTGTGTCTGGACACACACACACACACACACACACACACACACACATATATATATATATATATACACATACATATATAGTAAGAGAGGAAAATAAAGGAAAACTGGTCAGAGCCCCCGAGTTGAAAATATTTTTCAAGTGCATAAATGCTATATTTTAAAAATATAATTTATCTCATATTTAAATTTGTATCGCACTCCCATGAGATACCCCTCACCCTCTTCTAGAAGTGCACACCTATCGTATTCTTTTTAAACAACCTAGTTAAGCTACCCTGTCGAATAAATCCGTTACCTCAAATATCTAAAAATCCTAATTAACCCGAGTACTAAGGGCTAAACTTCTCCCCATTCCCAACACTGCGCTACGTTCATGAGTGGGGTGTCTCGCGAAGCAAAATCCAAACAAGGAACTCCCCCGATACACTACTACCTAGAAATGTTGTTCGTCGAGATCCATTAGGCCCTCAGTACACAACATATATATATATATATATATATATATATATATATATATATATATATATATATATATATATATATATATATATTTAGTTCTCAATAGAACCTATGATTCATATAAATCCAGATATATATGTATTTACCGAAAAGGTAATAATACCTTATCATTCTTTTCACCTTATATATAATATCTCAACTAATATAATTATACTTATTACAATCACAAGCATAATAACCATCCCACCGAGCTATAACTCGAGGATGAAGTCTCATAGTGGCTATACGAATTCAGGTGTACTCACTATACCTCGGTACCAAGCCAGACTCACTCATGGTCATGGTAAAAATATACACAACGGTGGAGGCGGTCATATTCCCTCTGCAAGTGGAGTACACACATCGCACTCGAATGCGGGACGAGATGACCTGGGGATATACTCTCCCTGCTCCTCAAGCCAGGGGATTCACCCACATCACGCAACCTCCCTAGATCGCACTAGAGAAAATATATAATCCGGCTGTTCCAAACCTACGCCAAAGGAAAGCCCTTGGAATCAGACTCTAAGATACAAATATACCAATCACACACAGATATATATGTATTCGTAACATATTATATATACTATAATCACATCGTATATATATATATATATATATATATCACTACTTAAATGTATGTATGGCTATAATTGCCAATTCCATAATAACAGTTAAGTATTCTCATACTTAAAATACTAATCCCATAATTATTCTTTTACATAAATATACCGCGCACCTTGATCACTTTTAGGGATTTATATACTCTCTGAATACCCCAATTCATAACCATTTAATAAGTGTAATCTCAACTTATATTTAGCCTATATGTCCAATTCCATCCTAATAGCCTCGTAGGATTTACTCAAATACAATCTGCATATAATTACATTATCTACGCGCACAATTATCTATATATAATCACCCGCCGAAATACTCCCTCGAGTGCTACTCATCCCAAACACCCCTAATTAAATAAGTTATGGATCCTATTTTCCATGAACTCAAAGTTTACATACAACTCAAAAATTAATTTAGAGGTCCTCACTATACTTTAGGAACCCTAAACATTTAATTCCTCAATCTATTTATTTTCCTCGAAAATATACTTTTAGTGCCACACAATCTTAGCACCCTACTAGCCCCTATAAATTTCCTCAAAAGGCTAGATGTTTATTTACTAAATGAATATTTATTTCCTAAAATAAAGAAACTAGAAACAATTAAATTGGAATTTATCCCAATTAAACCATCCTAGCCGAAACTGCCAAAAATACTGAAGGGTCGATCGAGTGACCCTTGGCCATCGATCGATCGATCGATCGATACGGACAGCTTCTTCTTTGGGAAGATGTTTCGGCCACTGAAGCTTCCCCCAAGATTCTAACTCCTATTCTAACATCGTGCAACCTCAATCAACGACATATACACACATTTGAAAAGGGTTCTAAACATCCTAGAACCCATAACCAACAATCGATTTTAATAAATTCCTAAGTTTCCCTAAATTGGATATTATCCGGGGTTACCCGTTAAACCTCCGAAAACCCGTTTGGATTCACGGAAACCCAACCCAAAATTATCTAATTTGTCATTACCAATTTATGATATGAGATTTATGCTAAAAAAGAACTAAAGCAAGTAAACACTTGCCTCGTGGATAAAATTCGATGACCTCGAGTCGAATCACGCGGAGTTTGGATGAAATCTCCTTTTTTCTCTCCCTCTCTTCCTTCCTTTATTCTCCTCTTTCTTTTCTTTCCATATCCTGTGCCTTTTTATAGGAGAGAATAAGGGTTTATCCCTTTTAAACCCCAAAATGACTCGTTTACTCAATTGCGAGTCCCTATTAGTCCAAAAATCAGCGGAACTTAAACACTACTCTCGGACACTCTATTCTGACTATCTAGGCCATTTCAAAACCAACCGCGCACTCAAAATCTCCATCCGAGTCACTTAACTTCACTTTACTAATTAAACCCAACCCATCTCAATATGGGCTTTCCAATTAAAATATTATCCTTTGTCGCTTTACTCAGCTAAATCATGTAATTAAAATAGTCCGACTTATTTACTTAATCCCAAAAGTAAATGTAACACACATATGAAATTATGTAACCCTCATAAACTCCAGAAATTATTATTCAGATAAGTTCCTCAAATCTCCAATTTACACCCATTTATGAAATTTAATTATCCCTAAAAGTGCGGGGTGTTACAGTGATGTATCATATTTTTACTCTCATCAACTTGGTCGTGACTGTTGTGTGTCACCCTGACTAATTAAATACCAGGTAGCTACTCCTTTATTCAAATTAATATAAAATGTCAAGTTCGTTCTGTCCATAGCATCACTATCGAAACATTTTAAATAATTACTAGCCACCAAGTATTTAAAAAGTGAGTTGCCAAATTTTATTAACTTAAATTAACATGCAACCAATTATTAAGCTAACCAAACAACATCCACATCAAAACCACAACAGAACAATAATGGAATAAATAAAATGAGTCTGGAGTAACACTCCTCTGAATAAACCAAATACTGATTAACTCCCGATACAAAAGTCCGAGTAAATAGATAAATCCAAAGCTGAAATAAAACTGAAAGTCTGAGAATGCTATTTTAAAATGGAAATGGGCGACATGCCTTAACAAATGAGTAATACTTAATAGAATCAAGTGCAGAATGTGGAGGTGTCTAATATCGAGATCTTGTAACTTCCACAGCAGCTAAAAAACATCAATGTAATGGAACTCCTATGCTCGGCGTCCCTCTGGCTAGGAACCTAAAAGGTTTTTACAAAAAAATAGATTTGGAAGCAAACGGGTCAGAGCCCGAGGTGAAAACAATTTAAAAATATAGCAAGTGTTTAACTTCAATAAAGAGTAAATATTATATACATGTTAGCTGTATACTCTCACATGAGTTTCTCACATCTCAACTAACGTGCATGCTTAACGTACATCCTTAACCCATATTAGTTATGCCATAATCTAACTAGTCCGTACTAACCCCTGCTTTCACATTCTAATATAAGGTGTTCTCCTCGTATTACAATAACAAGTTATATTTTATATCTCACATTCACATTCATTAAATTACTATCACAAATGTTATTCAAATTCTCATATTCTTATCCCATTCAAGTATCTTAGTTATTTACATCTACTAAGCAACAATGAACTAGTCACAAGTATATACATAAATCATTCTCATTACATATATACATATAAGGCACCCAAAGTTTAAGTTGAGGTGCACGCATACTCTGCTATCGAATCTCGGTACATCACGTACGTAAGGACTATGCATTTCGAATCACTCAGAGACCATTTCAATTAGCAAACTCACACATATTGGAGGTGAACATAGTTCACATACCCATGGGTCATGTACATACCTAATCTCCCATGGTTAGCTGACTTATCAACTCACAAATAATTCATTCACAGTCCTATGTCCTTAAGGTATCAATCTAAATCCCCCAGTAGGCACACAAAGATCAGATGGTCCTTTTTCGAAAGTCAACCTCCCGTGATAACAAGTATTGTAGGTATGTTATACACAAAAGAAATCCGTACACTAGGCATTCACACAACCTAAGTAATCATATATCAATATAGGTATTCACACATTCCATCTTATAAATCTCATACGTAGTAGGTTTATCCCGAACATTCTACATAATATATATTTAGCTTGATAAGTCTCTCATCATATCAATTTGAGTACCTAGACCTGTCCTAATAGATTACTAGGTCTCCTATTAGTTTCTAATGTAATCTTAGTACTTAAAGTCCCTACGTTATTGTTCCTATCCTTACCTCATCATTCATTCCCATTATAGTCTAAATTCGAACGATTTCTAACCGTATCTCACTCGGTAGACCCTCGTGAGTGATAATATTCAATTCCGTAAGGTAAACCATTTTTTCGAGAATCAACTAAGACCCTACTGACCTTAACTAAGTTCCACAATACTATATTAATCACCCTAAGAATCATTATAGGTTTGGGATTTTTTTTAAACTTTAAAGGGGGAAACTTTTATAAATCACGAGAAGTCAATCAATCGAAGGCAAAGGGTCGATCGATCGAAACAGTCGATCGATCAACATTCTTGAGTCGATCGATCGATCAAGCAGGTATTTGCCCAGAAACTCTTTGTACACTTACGGGTTCTCCAAATTTACACCCCAAATCTCCCATTACAACGCCCAAACTCCTAACCAAGTATACTACTCATTACACCAACATGTTTCCACAATCTCTAACGTTTTACAATCATTAAACCATCATGAATTAATAATTTCTCGGATCAAAAGTCATAAATATTCCTCCAAATCTAGTTCTTCAATATTTTTCAAGAACATACAATTTCTCAACATTAATTCATGAATTTGTACACATGGATTATAATTTCGTTGTCTCTAAAAACCAGAAGTTCATCTACATGCAAAACCTACCCATATTCAATGTTTAATTCTCCCAATTTATAAAATTCTCTATTTTCCATGTCTACTCTCCAATTCGAAACTACATGGATAATATATATTTGCTAAATAATAATAAGTTAAATAACTTGTCTAGGAATGAAGATTATGATCCTTTGAAGACGATAAAGGTTGGTTCTCTTTCTTTTTTCGATCACAATTTCGGCGATGGTGGAGGTGTGTGGTGGTTATGGCCTTGGAAACCCTTGGAACTTCCCCTCTCTTCTCACGTTGCCCACTATTTGGTTTTGCCAGATAATGGCCCTAATGGCCTTAAGGTTGGCTGAGAAACAAAGCCTAATTTTCGTAGGTCACTATTCATTAAAATATAAAATGACTAAAATACCCTCCTAGGTTGCCGCTTCGGCGTAAAAATCTCCCGGGACCCAAACTAAACCCCCAGTTAGTGTTTTCTGACTATCTCGACCCTTCCGGACACGTTGGTACACTCAAAATGATCATACAGATGACATAAAAAACAATTTAGTTTTAAATTCATTAAATTGATTCCTGACGCGACTGACACGCGCATCCAAACTAAATTTCTGAATTGCCGTATTTATAATTCACGATAATATTAATAAATTCAATAATCACATATTACCATGATCACTCAATAATATTCAACATTATCATCATAATCAAATACTAACTCTCATCTCGCTAGTTATTTAAATCCGAATTAATTATCCTAAAATAATTTAATTAATCCCATATTTAAAAGCAATTTTATTTAATTAATCTCATAATTAAAAGCCATAAAAGCACGGGGTATTACATACTTTCCCCCTAATAACGGAACGAAATTTCGTCTTGAAATTCGAAAAAGTTAGGCATACGTGGAAAAATTAGGTATCCTCCAGTACTCAAAACAAAACTTAAATTAAGGCTCAATCACTACAACCCCCACTTTACAACAAGTTTGTCAAACACTCTCGACACTTTATCAGTTATAGGGTCACACCGCAATAAATGCACCTCACGTTGTTCTCTTACTAAACAACATTTGAATAAGAATAGCCTACATATCATTGGCCGTATTATCTCAATATTACATGGAGTTCACACCTTACCTCCGCGTTTATCAAAACGCAAAACTCCCATCCTGAGAGAAACCATAGGACATCTGACTACTCTTATCTGTTCTTCGAATTATTTCTCCCGACGGTGTGACTTTTACAAAAGGAAAAATCCACTTAAGATACTTGGTGGTTATCCCATTATTGTCATCGGACTCTAATGAAGCCTACGTTCAACTGTTTGACCACCTCTTCTTTAACCTTGAGCGACCATTCGATACGGAGCTTTCTCAACTTTTGTTTGACCGGCTTGTAATCTGGGAGAGTGTATTTATCATGTTGAGCTATTTTGGGATCAATTTCGGGTATATCATCATAGGACCATGCGAAGACATCCACGAATTTCTTTAGCAATTCTTCAAGTTGTGCACGCTCATGCTCGTCAAGGGTAGCCCCTATCGTAATCTCGTGTAGTTGGCTACTAGAATCGAGGTTAACAACAACAGTATCTTCTTCATTAACTTGAATGCGGTTATGTTGCTGATTGTTAACCTTATTTAGGTCAGTTAAGAATTGCTCATTTGCAAAATCATCATCATCAAAAGTTTGATTAGAATCCAAATAGTTAATGTAAGGCACATCAAGATACTCAAAATCTTCATTTATTTCATTGATAGGAAATATAGCATTGAAAACCTCATCAAAGGAGGACTCGATTACATTTAAGGGAGGATAGACAACATAAGAAGAAATAGAGTAAACATTGGGGTTAGGGGGGACTTCAACAGGTAGAAGTGGCGCAGCTTTAATCAGTTGGGATGGATTCGGTGATGTAGTGCCTGACTGAACCATGCAAAGTGTTAGCCCTAGTGTTTGTAAGTTGAAGGAATCTTTGGAGTCACTTTCCTCAGTCTCTTCGATATATTTGATGAGTAATTGTACATGGTTTTGGGAACTCTCGACCCATGGGTAGCTATCTTGGAAAAAGATCTCCATTCCAGGCTTCATATTCTTGTCTGTATGGTCATACCATGGTTCTGGAAAGCTGCAAAAGGGGAAGTCTTCACCCTCTTTGATGAATCATCCATTCAAGGAGTCACCTGGGATAGTCTGGATGCAGTCTAATCCTCTCTTTGGTCGAGAATGGCAGATCATTCTGAGCTCTTGTTCTAACGGTTGATACCCCAAACCACAAGGAGGGAAAGCTTTCTTCAGTTCAATCGTCTCAAGTATACCTTGCTATCTTTGTCCTAGCCCCAGTCCGGGCATGAAGTGCATGTTTCTGAACATTGAAATCACATTGACGTTGCCATGAGGGTCTTATTCTGGACAAATCCTTTCTTTGAAGTCGTCCCCTACCGGGAGTAGAGGTGGTTTAACTCGGAATCCTGATAGGAGCATATCATTTGACCTGTGCTATATCTCAAGAATTGGACTTCTGGTACTTGCATCCTCGGTATTATCATTGTCGAAATGGTGATGACCCATCCATTGGCGAAGAACTTCAATTTCTGATGGAGTGAAGATGACACACCCTTGATACTGTGGAGCCCAGGTCATCCTAGCAATAGATTAATATAAGGTGGGATGCCAATAACTTTGAATTCGATGACATGGTTTATAGGGCCATCCCCTATTACAAGCTTTATGGATCCCATCTACTCTGAACGGGTATTATCGTAGGCACGTACAATAGCGAAGGTTGGAGTGAGGTCTTTTTCTTTCAGTCCTTCACATTTTAAGGTTCTTAGTGGAAAGACATTCAAGACAAATTCATTATTGATAAGAGAGAGTGGTAAAACCTTCCCCATAACTTCGATGGATATGTTGAGTGCATGATTGTGGTTTGGACCAATATTGGGGATTTCTTCTTCGAAAAAGGATATCATTCGGGTAGAGGTCAAATATCCAACCAAATTTACCGCTTCTTCTGGTGTGGTAGAACGAGGAACAGTGGGTCTAGTGAGAAACTTGATCAAATCATTTCTGTGCAGCTGAGAAGACATGAAAATCCCACATAGAGTGATGTTAGCTTGACTTTTCTTTAGTTGATCGAGGATCTTGCTCTCTTCAAGGGTCATCTATGGCATATGAATGTTTTCAACGCCCTTCCCCTTGTCATTGGCTGGCAGTGAGCTTGGAATCTGGTAATGCCTCCATGATATGGTCATGTGATTTACTGAAGAAGGGAAGAACATGAATCCCGTTTTCTCATCAACCTCGGGTTGTTACGCCACCTTGTTTATTTCTCTAAGAAGTAATTCAAATGATATCATCCCACACATGTCAGCTACCGAGCCAGTTTTCTCTGAAGCTTGTTCTTCATTAGAATGCTCGAATTCTTCCCCTCATATGGTGGTAACAATTCTATCTTTCCATGTAAACTCAATGCATTCTACAACTTCAACGAATTCTTCATACGGGTCTTCCCATTCTGTGGGGATATATAAGGGTGAAGGGACCAGGTGCCCTTGTAGCTTGAAAGCATCAAGTAACTTGGTCATACTGCAAATATCATTGGTTCGCGTGAATATCTCTGCTATAACCCGGATAACATCATTTAAGCTAACTTCATCAGTTTGTACTACCCAACTGTCTGATTCTCGAGCCCATTTCCATGCTTTCAAGAACAGCGTACTGAATCTCTGGCAATCAATGATCATCCGTGAGGGTAATTTCAGTATAAACTCTAGGATTTGGTTTAATACTTCTGATAATTTCATACTTCCATTTTTAGAACGGGTACGGACAACGATGCACGCTCTGGTAAGGAGTGACAGTGCCTGATCAACGAGGCTAGTAGAGTGTAGGAGGAAATGTGGGCAGGTTTGGAGAGGTTTGGGATAGTGTATGGGTGTGATTTGAGTTGAGGGATAAAATCTTGAGTTTTCTTTTAAGAAGATGGCATTGACATGATTTGGGAGTGGGTTGTCAGTAGTGTTTGGATTAGGATTGGCTGGTGGGGCAATGGTACCCCGGTCAATTAAACCTTGGATTACGTTTTAGAGGTGAAATCTACTACACCAAATGACTTAAATTGTAACGGATTTTTTCTTCTATTTATAACGGATTTTGTCCGTTAGAAAATTGTAACATGTAAAAACCATTGCAAATAAAATATTTCTGTTGCAAAATATCTTTAAGCGTTACAAAAGTCATTAAAAGGAAAAAAATTGCGTAAGGTAGGGCGGGATTATTCTCTACTCCCTCTTTGCCTCTCTAGGCCGACTCGTGTTTCTCTCCTCACCGAATAGAATCATGAACAATGTAAGACAATGCCATGTCTCACCCTTTCACTTAAGGGTTGATGTCTCTTTATATTTTCGTATTTTATATTCTGGGGATTTCAGGTGCATATCTATTTTTTTCCAAATCAAACCCTAATCAGTTATACAGAGTATTTTGTTCTCTCTCGGCCTCTCTTTTTGGGGAATTTTAGATACCTAGGTTTGTTTTGATATTTATGATGCTTTTTAATTTCTTATATTTAAGGAGGACTCTTTTATCCATGGTTTTTAGTTAATGTAAGGCTAGCCATGACCAAATGATTTTTCCTTATTGTTTAATATATGCTTATGGGATCTCCAGGTCGGTGATTGAAATTGGGATATTATGGTGGGTGGGGGTGAAAATTTTGTATCAATTAGTGAATGATAAAAATTCAGTCTCTCTCTCTCTCTCTCTCTCTCTCTCTCTCTCTCTCTCTCTCTCTCTCTCTATGTAAATTTTGATGGATCTTACTAGCTACATTATTGTATATATTCGATTAGTTTAATTTCCATAATTATCTTGGAGTTTTTGATCCGTTAGTAATTTATTTGGATTTTAAAGTTTAATTATTGGTAAGGAAGAAGGAGAATAAGAATGACGTCATTTGAATTGAAAAGACGATTGACGTTTGAATTGTACAGATGGTCGACGATTGGTATTTGTTTGATTATAATATTGGATGAGATGGTTTCCAACGACATTCTCAGCCCTGAGCTCGCCATCCAAGTCCTTGTTCAGTTTGTTAAGGTCCTCTTATTTCAACTCAATATATATACTTGCGGGGGTGGATGTCTAACATTTACTCTTTGTGGTCGTTGCATAGTTTTAAAATTACAGGCAATGACTTAATCTATGTAAACTCAAGTTAAGAGTCAAATATCCATTCCGTTAAATACTTTGTTTTTATTTAGACATGCTAGTTTCATTTGCTTTAAGTTTGTTTAGCTGTAATATTATTGAGCAGCGTATTATACTAAGTTGATTTAGCTATGTATATATGGGGAGAAATGTCAAACATATATGGTAAAGACATTTAAACTACTTGATTTAGTTAAGTATATATTAAGTTAGGAAAGATGGGTTATGGATTGCAGTATACCGTAGATGGAGATTTGCATTAGATTCTTACAATTATAAGCTAGAATGGAATGTTATATATAAATTTCAGCAACTAAGGAGTCATATTTGATCTCCTTTGGTCTTTATTGTTCGAGTTAGACATTGAAAATTTGTAAACATTTTGAGAATAGGAGGGGAATTTGTTTAAGGGTCTGAGCTTAATTGGCGATTTTTTTTATATGTGAAATTTGTATTAGGTATTTGTTATTTCTTTCATTTAGATCAATTAAGCTATAAGGCGAGAAAAACTGTCTAGAATTTGATTTTGATAGGGATTGAATTATAACAAGCACTGCAAAGCCCTGTCTACTAATTTTTATGGGAAAGAAAGGAGATTATATTCTTAAATGTGTGTTTCCTTTTCTGATAACTGAAGTACTATTAATAGTATTCTGTTCAACTATACCTAGTTGAGGTGGTTTTCATTCGTTTTAGAAACGAAAAAGTACAAAAGTAAATCCAATAGTTTACTTTTTTTCCCATTCCTACAGTTAATTCAAATGATATGAAAAAAATAATTGAGGACAAGATGGCTCAAATCGATTAGCTTTTAAAGATTGTGACTTGAGTATGTAGTGATTGATTGGATATATCACATTTTAAAGAAAATTATGTGCTTTAGGTGCTCATTTGCTTCAAGTTTTTGTGCTTTTAGGGAATTTATCATTGGTACTTACACATGTGAAGTGTGAGTCTTGGGACAAAAGTTACTTTCAAGGTCTTACTTGAATTTTGAGACTTTGCATGTGAATTTAAAAATTTAGAATTCACAGGAAGCCCCAAAACTCCAGCCAAACGAATGATGTCGTGTGATATTTTGATTTGTATAAAAAATAAAAATAAAAATTATATGAAAATGAATATAAGTTTATTGGGAGTGAATTGTATAAAAGTACTTAGCTTTGTTCGTAATTTGAAATTCTCTAATGCAACAAGGCAAACCATTCTTGTAACATTAATACTCAATTATGAGACATATTGCATGTGATATTGGTGCTCAAATCTGAGTCTAATTAATGGTTGGAATTCGTTCCCAGTTGGTCAAATGACTACCAACTTCAAATTATTATAAAGCCAAAGCCATGCATGGGAGTTGGACCTCTGTGTAATGCACTATAGGTACATCATGTATCATGCTGAATTAATTGATAACATCTTCACTCATTGATAATTTTGGAGTTTAGTGGTGGTTGTTTTGTTCTTATTGAATATTTGATTTTTATTGTTTTCAAGATATTTACTTTCTATGTTAGGTTTGTATTTGGTTGGCAGATAAGAACTGAAGAAATGGATTTAATGGCACAGAAAGGCGGTGTTGCTAATTATAGTGGGAAAGTTTTTGTTAATGGTTTAGTTAGACACGTGATGCCTAATAATAGAAATTCAAAAGGAAAATCAGTATGTCTTAACAATGCAAATGTGGTCCTTAGAGTAATATATTGTTTACCTTTGCAAAATTATGATAGTTACCCTCCTATATCCCAAATCAATTACTAATTTTAGCTTAAAAGTGGTTTCTTTCATCTAGATTGGTGGCTCAGCGCAATTAGACAATGGCAGGAGGAGTTTGTTGGCAACATGAGCTTTAGGGAGTTTGTGGACACCATCAACATGAGCTCTAGGGAGTTTATGAGTTAAGACCACGGTGTATCATATTTTTGGCCCTTAACTTCTCGGTGTTTAACTGTGTGATATACTAAATTCTCCTGACCATGTATGTACTCTTACAAAACAGGTGAGGAATGGCTTTGACTTTATTTTATATCCATCTATTGCATCTCAAGTTTTACATAACAATCATTTTTTGAAATTTGGATTTGTTTGCTGACCTTGTTCTCCCTGTAGCTAAGAATTATTAATAAGAAAGATCGATGAAAACATGATTATTTGTAATTCAGTCTCATGATTGGTTCATATATTACCTTTGGATCCATGTGTTTTTCTTTTATTTAACACTGCTCTTGTTTATGGCTAGGCCTTTGATGAAGCCATTGCAGAGCTTGATACCCTAGGAGAGGAGTCCTACAAGAACAAAACTTTGATAATGAAGCTTCATCGTGATAACCTTACTTTGTGGACTTCAGACATGCCGGTACCCGTTTAGGGATTAAATTTTTCCTGGCCTGCTGAATTACCTCTCTGCCCACCCCCTAATGGTTTGGGTTTGAGAAGGGTTTGGCGGGTTTGAATTAATTTTTTTAAAATTTGACTGGTTTCAAATTTATGTTTACCTTACCGGGTTATATATGTTTACCTTTACATATGTAAATGTAATTTTAATGTCTCCATCACTAATCAATTGGTTGGTTTAGGTTTTAGAAAAGGTGACTTATTGATACTTGCTATCCCTAGCCATGAAATCAAATTCGACACTTGTCTGTTTTGCTCTTATCTTTAGAGTATTGGTACTTCTTTATTTGTCTAACATATTGTTATTTTTTTTTATCTTGGATGATGGGACCGAGAAATCAAAGAAGCACCCATGTCCGATAGCGACCAATGACGTTTTCCTGTTTAGGATTGGTCTTTTACTAGTTTGTTTCGAATTTAATGTGCTTCTCGTGGCCACTATTTTCCCTATGGTTTTATGACTTCCATGATTTTCAATCATTTGAACATGTTTGTTATTAGTTTTTTCTTTAGTATCATTCTTTACGGTATCTTTCTCTTTTGTATTTTTTGAAAACTATATTATCATTGTGCATTTTTTAATTTAATTTATCTAGTTAACTTTAGAGATTTCTTTTCCCCAAGTGGCCAATAGACGCACAAGTTAGAAAATAATGACACACTAGTTAAAAATAACGACGCACTCATTATTGACGATAATGTTAAGAGGAAAGTAAACAATAAATTGACATGGATGGAGAGAAATGCATATACTTGTGTGATATATTGTTCTAAACAAAGTAGAACGGTACACAGGAGCCTAAGTAGTCATGATAAACTTTGTTGAGTTGAGTTGATTGAAATTGAACAATGTCATCTTTCACTTCATTTTCTCGAGTTATAATTTTTCCTGTTTAAGTAATTTTAAAGAATTGTTAGTCCTCCTTTGTGTGCTTCATGTTTCTTAAGTTAATTTTTCTCATTGTTGGCACATGTTTCTGCAATTGCACATATATTCCTTTGCTTCACTGGACGTATTTGTAGTTAATTATGTCATACTTACTGTTATTGATTCTCTTATAAATATTGTTTACCATCACTGAGTTTCGTCCTAATATTCTATCTTTCTTACACCTGTAGGGCAAAACTGACGAAGCCTATTATGAGGAATGACAAGAAATGAAGGTTTCTCCCCATGGTAGAGTTTGACAAGATCATTCATAGGTAAACTTAATCTTCGATTCTAAGGCCCCTGTTTGTTTTGGGGCAAAATATTTTTCACACCAGTGCACAAAATCATCATTATACTTGAAATATGCATTCTCTAAATATGCTGACTACCTTAATGACAAAAGGGAAAGGGTGGTGAAAGTAATTCGAGATATCACCATCAATAGTATATTCTAGGTGCACAGAATCAGCAAAAATAACAAAAAGGAAGTATTAGGAAAGGCAGAGAAGGATTTAGAAACTGTGACGAATCAATATATGTCTCGACTAGTAAAATAACTGAAGGGGACTGATTTCTGGAAGCTTATACTCTCCTGGGGTACAAGAATATGTTGAAGCTGCAATATTTTGTAATTTCTGCAAAACTGGGACCCTATTGAATCTTGATGAGATGAATGCTACCTTATTACCTCTAAATGGTCCATCTCTTTAGCCGTTGCAGATTAATGTTCTTGACTATATGTTGGGGCTTGCGGACTTAACTGGAGAGCTGATGAGGTTGGAAATCGGTCGAGTATTAAACGGTGAACTTGAATTTGCTGAGAAGATTTGTATGTTTGTCCCTGATATTTATTGAAAGTTGAAAGTTATTGCCCCAGAGATGGATGATAACTCGGATATGAGATCTTAGATGGGTTGCTACAAAGTGTAATCAAAATAGAAAATGTTTACTACAACGTTCATGTGAGAGGATCGGAGTATATCCCACTTCTTGGATCTGATGATCCTAGTTATTCTTTACTTAGTATACCTGACCTTCGATGAGAATTCTCTTCTGGAAACTATTATAGTAACAAATTTTCTCTGTCAATCGATCAGGGATCTATAGTTCATGAGAATTTTCTTTTTGAATGCATCAAACAATGAGTAAATCTTTTGGTATGGATATTCGAGGCGGTGCTTATCCTGAGTTTTTAACAGGACACCCAAATACAAAGAACTCACCCTCAACTATTTTACATTTCTTTAGCAGTCGGATTTAATGGTATCTAGTATACTTTGAGAGACTCAATATTGGTCTTGCTTCTTATGTTACTATTTGGGATATGAATAGCCGATGCTAGTAGACGATTGTAGGAGGGAATTGGAGACAAATAAGATTTACTCCCCAGCTCTGAGGCGCGGTGGGAAACTTTCACAACATAGTTTGAGGCTATTTTAGACTGCATGCTAATAAATTTCTCTTTTAAATATGACGAAAAAAATATCACGTACTATCAACTCTGAATTGGACTGAAAATGGATACCCTTAAGATCTTTTTGTTACCATTGCTTATGCATATTATTCTTGTGGTCTGCATATCGTTTGGCGTAAATCGATTCCCCGTTCAACCTTTATGATGTTTATAAAGAACAATATTCTTGTTCAAAAAAAAGTATTTTTATCTATTTGAAGTAAATTATTAAATTTGGTTTATTATTTTTTCATAGGTGACATAATTATGAGGTACACACTTATTTACAGTTTTATCTAATTAATATTTTGTACTCCTATATAGTGAAAATACATTTTAACCAGGTAAAAAATATTTCAATCTGAACCAAGCAAAACTATCCACTTTAGACTGGATGGATTATCGTTGAAACAGTTACACTGGATGAAGACGTCTTGCTGAAGTTATGCCTATCTAATGTGAAGCTGGTAATTTACCTATATTGCATCGATCAGTACTCTTTTCACATGGAGATACTCAGTTTATATCTACATTTGTCTTGGTTTATAAGTATTTCTATTGATAAAATGTTGTATCTAGGAATGTTTTTAAGCTTCACTAACATGATCATATCTTTCATTTTATACAGGTTATTTGTATTGTTACTCTTGGAGCACCTGGAGAATCTCAACGTTTGGAGTCCCTGGTTGGTCCCCCAATTAAGCACTTCATGCTTCACTACAGTTTTCCACCATTTTGTATTAATAAAGTTGGTAAAATAGTTGGCCTGAATAGGCGTGAAGTTGGGCATGGAAAACTAACATACTTTTTCCATATCGTTTTCTAACTGAAAGTTTAAGTATATTGTATAAACATAAGAGAGTAAATGTCCATATGGGAATGAAGCAAAGGAAACTCTGATCACATATTCACTTTTGAATTGAGAACTAAAGAGTTGAAATCAACCATTTAAGCCCTTGGACAGGGCACCTCCTCCACATACTCACTAGGATGTCATTTTGTCAATGGTTCAAAGACATAGTTTTAATCATAGACTAGGCAGTCCAATTTTTGACTCGTTATCAATATCGTATTATTGTTGGGAGGGACGAAACAAAATATTATTTTAAGGAAAGTTTTTTTAAAAAGGTAGTACAACTTGTTTATCGACTGTGTGAACCGACGAATCAGCTTGGCGAGTCACTAAGATTTTTTCTGCGTCGATAATAAACTTGGCATGTTACAGATGGGCCATGTTTGTTTTGTCGATATATAGGTATGGGTTACGATTTTGGATTATTGGGTACCGAAACCTAATCAACTTGGTCGTATCGGCTCCTTTTTGTCCTTTACTCTGAAATAGGCTTTGATGTAGTGAAAAGTACTTGCGCCCTGCTAAAATAATCTTCTGTGACTAATGTTTCTTATGGTTGCCTTTTTTTTCTTCTTCGTATAATTATGTTTATCTATTGATAACGATTTACTATAATTAATCCTTTGAATAATTTCTACAATTGGTTCTTTGTGGGTGTGAGTACATTTCTTGCATTCTATTATTATCTATTTAATATATATAACTATATCTCCACATATACAACACATTCTATCAATAAACTTAAAGATATCCTCGATTTGTATTTCTTTATTTATGTAGGCACTCTTGCTAAAAAATCCCTGCTTGCCATTTTGCCTCCTGAAGATGACTTTCCATATATTGTTCGCATCAATTCAGAATTCATGGCCTCTGATGGTTCAACATCAATGGCAACTGTCCATGGAGGTATATGAATCTACTGTCTAACTCACATAAGGCACTACATTCATCCATTCTTATTTAATTAACTTCTCACCTCTATGAGTTTTTCCATTACCCTTCCTTTGCACTTGTTTCGACATAACTATTAAATCTGAGACCTAATTTCCTTCCCATTTTCTGGTGTATTGAATAAATTCCAGAAAAAATTACTGAGCAAATTACTTTTCTTTAGCAATTTACTCAACACAACCATTCACAGTTTAATACAATTGGTGTACTTGTGTATTGCAATGGTTTGTTGGTTTAACAATTTACTGAACACAACCATTCATAATTTATTGGTCTATTACTATTTTAGTAATGATCTACTATTAATGGTTTAACAATGGCCTATTGTTTTAGCAATTTACTAAATAAATCCATTATAAAAGTAGATTACTATTCAACAATCTACCTGTTCTGTTTAAATCATTTTTGTTTAAAATGTTCAACTTAGGGGTTCAAACTACCAATCTGAACCATAATATAATATTAAGAACCTTATCTTTGGGACATTTTCTTATTTTTTATTTATTTGTTGAACTTCACTTCATTTGTGGCAAATTGGTTTAGTGTTGGTAGATATAATAAAGAGGTTAACGCTCACTATTACTTAGTGGAGGCTCTTTAATTGTTTTTAAGATGTTAGTATTTGGTGTCGTGGAGATAGTGGATTGTAGAATCGTTATTTGTGTGGATTTTAGTTTGGTACATTGTTTCTCAGATTTTTGACATTTTGAGCGAAAAAAGATTCCTTTTCCCACTTCAATCTTTTTAATTGGCGGCAATAGTAGTATGCATAAATCCATCTGATGAACAACTCTGCGTTGTTTTGACACATGACCAGTAATTTAATTACTTATAGTTTTAATTTGAAATGATGTGCCATTTTAATTTCTTGTATGTCTTTTAATTAAAACAAATTCCATAAAATTTAGTTTTTCCAGTACTAAGATTGAGTTTGTTTGACAGGTTCTTACTTGGAAATATGAAGATTACTTCTGGGAGAATGAATTCTGTTTTTTCAAGAAAAATCATGAAGACTACCTTGGGGAGAATATTATGTTTAGAACATTAAAGTTATTAGACTTCATTTTGAGTACTATTATGGTTATAAGCTACATGGTTTATCTTGTACTATATTTTATTTTTGGAATTTTAATGGTTATGAATAAAATATAGTTTTAGATTAGTTTAATGTCACTGAAATATTTTTGTCATCGAAATATAGATTCATACATTTTGAAACGCGTGTTTATGTTTTGAGTGAAATTTGTGGGTATTGGTTAAGTGTAGTGCATTGCCATTTATTGAACACGAGTTTTAACTAGTGTATTTATCTCTATTTATTTATCGAAAAATTAATATATTTTTAAAAATCTATTAATATTGCTAACGAACTTTAACCATTACAAATCAAATCATCTGTTGCAAATATATAACACTCCCAATCCATTACAATGTATTTTATAACGGTTTGCATTCGTTACAAATTCTATATTTGTAATGGATAAACACCGTTACAATTTAGCAAACCCGTTACTAATATGTAGTATGTGTACCAATGCTAAATCCGTTACAAAATAAGTTGTAACGGTTTTCATCCGTTACAAATATTAATTTTGTAACGGATTTTATCCATTACAAATTCTGTTAGTAAAATAAATAACGCCAATTTTCTAACGGATTTAATCTGTTACAAATATTTTTTGTAATGGTTTTTTCCCATTACAATTGACCTGTTTTGGTGTAGTGAGCATTGGTTGGTGGTATGGCCAACAGTTTGGTGAAAGGCGCAATGGGCATCTGCCTTGAAGTTTCTTGGGAGTGGATTTGGCAATGGACGGGGATCCAAGGGTTTGATAAGGTTTCGGCTCAACAAGGCTTGATAGACTTTGGAGAGGGGATCATGGAGCTCGATGTATTTTTTTCGGACTGGGATATGACGGCTTTCTGGTGCCCACGAGGTGGTTGGTTGAGAGATGTTGTTGATGGTTGAGACTGTAGCACTGGCAGGCTTATCATATTTCCTGGGGGTGAACTGTCTAGACACCTACTTTGGTTCGACATCTGTTTTAGCAAGACCTTCCTCGGTTTCTACTCCTGCTTCTCTGAGATCTCAAAAGTGGGGATAGCATGGTCCCCCCATGGTTGCTGGGACATGGGGTAAGAAATTCTTCTTCATTATGGTGACTTATTTTCTCTCGGAAGGCCGATTGTTCATGGTTGCTACTTTTTCCCTCCATCGGGCTACGAAGTTACTGACTGATTCCGCAGAGTTTTGTTTGAGCAGCTCTAAATCATGGCGGGTGACCTCAATCTCTTCATTGTATTTGTACTGTGACTGGAATTCTTGGGCTACATCCTCCCAACTATGAATTCTGGACTCTTCGAGAGATAAAAACCATCGGAAGGCGCTATCCTTCAGAGTTTGCTGAAATAATTGGTCCATCACTTCTTCAGAAGCCCCTAGTAGAGTCACAAAATGGTGATAGCTGCGGAGATGAACAATCGGGGGTCCACTTCCTCTGAATTTCTTGATATTTGGCATCTTGAACTTCTCGGGTAACCTCGCTTTAGGATAAGGATACATGTGGGTGTAGTCCATGTAATTCCCCGAGATTATGACTTGGTGAAACTTCTTAGTGATCATTTTGAGGTCCTCTTTGACCTTGTTTAGCTCCTCTTCCTTCGGATCAATGATCATAGGTAAATTAGACCCAGTATGGGCAAGGTTCGGCATCGAAAGCTGGGCAGGAAGCGACCCATTAGCAGGAGGGGCACGTGGAGCGTGTTGATACTCTTCGGGAACCCATATAGGCTCAGGTGGATCCATAGCATGAGGGAATAGGGCCTCGGGATCTTGAGGAACAAGAACCTAGTTTCATTGCATCTCCCGGACCTCAATCTGAAGGTTATCAATCTTGGACACGAGCTGAGCTAAAACTGCGATCAGATCAGGCTGCACAACTAGTACTTGATCTATGTTATCCATGGAAGGTGGATGGATTCCGGACTCGGAAGAAGTAACAGGGGAATAGACGAAACTCCGAGGTGATTTGACTGAAGATCGAATCTAATAAGGAGCCAGGCCAAGGGCTTGCGATCGACGTGAGAAGGCGCAAAATGGGATTTATTTTTTTGAGAAAAAGGATGAAAATATTTTTGACATTTTTTTTTAGATTGGAAGATAAAATATTTTTGGCTTTTTGATAAATAGAGGAGAAATATTTTTGGATTTTTTATAAATAGGGGAGAAATGTTTTTGGATTTTTGATAAAGAGAGGGAAAGAATTTTTATTTTTTGGGAGATAGTCTCAGTATGATTATTACAATTATTATGTTCTCACTTGTATTAAATTATCCTAAATGGAAAATGAAATGCCGGACGAAACTCGAGCCTGGAAAAATTGGTTTTGTAATATATGCAAAGCTATGGCTGGACTTGTTACCAGGCTCACGGACAGGGTCCCATTTTAAAAATGCGCAAAAATTCAAGCGATAAGCCGACCCGGAATTTTGGCAGAGTTTCGGGTTAAAACCGGCAATCTTATATGTGTGTCCTAGGCTTGACACCTATATGTGGGTATGTAGTTGTTTGGGTTAATCGAAAAAGGGTTCCCCCCTTTGGCGTGACTTCCACGATATACGTCTTGCTCTTTCGGGCAATCGGTACGTGTGGACAAGCCATTTGATATACCTGAGTGTACATGAATTGCCTCACCGTATATCTCGTGGGGACGGTACGTGTGAGAGCGAATTCTATATAATCGTCGTATGTGAAGGAGTTACCTGCGATATACCTCCCGTCATGACTTCGGTCAAGCGGTACGATGTGGGGAACCATTCGATATACGCCAAAGGTACTTGGACAATGGAAGGTGAGAGTCATATCTCTTAGGATAAATACGCCCTGCCGGACCAGTGCCCATCAAGAAGTGACCCTCCCGTTACTGGACAAAATTTGGTCAATCACAATGCTCTTTGGTGATGTCGTGTGAATCATGCATGATTCTCTTATTAGTATCTTACGAGAATGTCTTTCTTGATCATGCCAAACCAGGGGCAAAGTACAAGTATCAATGGTACATCAAGTATGGATGGGTGATGCGTGTAACACATGGATATATGTGATCCTAGGTGCACGTGGTGCGAAGTGTACATGGAGAATTTTCTATAAGTGCGTGAATAGAAACATAAGCATAGGATACGCATGAAAAATGGGAACATGCAAAAATGGGGGAGAATATAAACAAAAACAACACCCATGTAAATAGAGTCTAGCCCTCAAAATAATATCCCCAGCGGAGTCGCCACTGTGGCCATCCTCGATCCTCGCGAGGGGCGGGGGCGTGACGATCTGAGGTCCCGCGCGTCCCTCTCGGGAGCTCTTCGGCCGTCGTCATTGATGAGGTGAAAAACGTAGAGAGATGGAGTGCATAGTTTATTTTACTCAAAACATACAAAAGAAAGGGAGCCATCCCGAAGGATAGCATCCAAAGACATACTGATGCATACGAAACCAAAATTATTCGAAAAGGGTCTGGAGGCTAAGTTACGAAATGGGAAGGTGTTAGGCACCCATTCCGCCCTTACGGTCTCTCATGGATTTTACTATTTTCCTTTATTTTCCCCGTGATATGTGTGCATGTGTATATGTAGTGGAGATAGGAGTCATCGACTTGTACCATGGAAGAGATAAAGGGAGTCATTCGTAGGAATGTAAAGATAATATTACAAAATAGGATTTGCGCGATCATCCTTGTGTTGATCTTTATAATGGAACGATAACGTAAGTGGAATAATACGCCACTGAGAACAAATATATGCATATATATGTAATCTAAGAGAATTGAATTTAGATAAAACAGAAAATGGAAAAAAGAGCAAAAAATAGGACTCGAGTCTCGGGTTTTACCCCGAGATGACTACGTAGCTTATAGAGACATCAAAGTCCACGTAGTTCGTTTGCAAAACGAGGGGTGGGGTTTATCCCATAAATCCAATTGGGGGATTCTCTGATTTGTGTGTGTGTGTGGAAAAAGTTTTTTAGTTGTGAGAGAAGTGTAAGAAAAATGTGAGAATTCCCGTTTGGAATTTATGAGCAAACCCCCTTTTCTTGTCTTTTTTGGTTTTTTTTTATTTATATTAAAATAAGAGATGTGCAATAATACTAAATAAAAAGTATATTAGGATATGTGAGATGGGAGAATAAAAGTTCTAAGTAATAAAACAAGTTAATATGAATTTATTGGAATTTAAGGTAAGAATTGAGAAAATTGGACCTTCTTGAAGATCTTGAGCTTGATCTTGAATGTTGGAGAGAAGACCTTGTACTTGGATGATGATGGAGGGTAGTTAATTCACCAAGTTTGATGAAAAGGATGATGATAATTGAAAGGTGGAAAGGGTTTTGGATGTGGAAATGCTGAATTCGAGAGAGGTTTTCTGGATTTGCTGAGAGTGATATGTTTCAGATCTGGGCTCCCTTTGCAATGAGGACATGGCCTCCTTTTTATAGTCCCATGGAGTTAACGATCGGCATAGCCCTGTTCATGCCAATCGACAGGTGTGTTTAGGTACACTGCAAATAGGCAGGGTCTGGGACCTACCGTTTGGCAGTGTCTTTCTGGCCTTTTCAAAAAATTGATCGCAGAGTGCAAACCGTTGATCCGAATAGCGCACGAGGTGGACCGTTGGAAAGGTAATTCAGAGACCTTCGAAAGTCCTTTAGACCGCTCCGGGTTCGAGAGTTGACTTTGGGTCAAATGTGTCTCAGAGGCGCTCGTCGATCCTTTGGACGGGAAAACTTCGGACGCAAACGAATCGTTCGTTCGGATGGTAAGTCCGAATCACGCACGCGGTGGACCCTTGGAAAGGTTAGGAGATTTACTTAGATATTCCAAAGTGTTTGATCCAGTTTGGGGAGTTGACTTCGATCAACCGGGACCTGGAAGTATTTAGTGACCTCTCAGAGTAAAATGGATTGTTCGTCCGTACCGTACGTCAAAATCGTGAACGGGACGAACCGTTGGAAAGTGAATTCAGTGCCCTTTGAAGATTCATTCAGTCTCAGTCAAGATGAAGAGTTTAACTTTGGTCAAATGGAGTCCGAGAGCGTCTGGTGGCCTCTGGATTAGGTTTTGGGGAAAACGGGTCGTTAGTCCGCATGGTATGTCAGAATCGCGCACGGGACGGATCGTTGGAAAGGGGATTCAGGGTTCTTTGAAGATTCATTCAGTCTCGATCGAGCTAAAGATTTTGACTTTTTGGTAAAATGGAGCCTGGGAGCACCCGATGGCTTCTAGGTCAGTACTCGGGGTATGACTTGGGTTTGTATTGATGGAGGGAGGTGCTAGGGACCTAATGAGAGTTTAAGGGGTAACAAAATGGGGTGTCTACAAGGCGGTCCGGATCCTTTTTCAATTAAAGGTCCAGATTACCCTATATTTTGGGACAAAGGATTTATTTTGAGGCGGTCTGGATCCTTTTCCAATAGAAGGTCCGGACCGGGTTTCTTTTTCATCGAGGGGACTTTTCCTTGTTTCCTTCTAAAATTCAAATCTTCGTAACTTGATCACCAGATCTTGGATTGACTTTCTCTTTCTTCCAAAGTTCTTGAAATTGAATTCTCTTCAAGTCTTTAGTTGGCTTCAACTCCGGACTACGGCTACAAATTTATGAAATTACCCTTTGACTTTGCTCATTACTTATCCAGTTTATTTCTTCCTCAATGCTTCAAATACCTGTAAAACTTAGGAGAAATACACACAAAAAAGATGTACTTGTTAGAAGGAGTTAGTGTTAAGGAAATGCGATAATTATACTACTTTTATGTTATTCGAGATGGTAAAAGTCTCTAAATTAAGGGGCTAAATTCGGAAGAATTTGATCCTAATCAAAACCCCTTAACTTAGAACTTTTCGCGCGCCCGGAGCAATGTAAAAGAATGTAACTATGGGTCAACTCTAAAAAAAAATCATTTTATTTGGATAGAATACCACTTTCGTGGGCAAGCGATTGCATTGAGTGTATGCAACAAGCCTTTAAACGCCTAGGTCACCCTAGTAGGACGAGTTGTGTCTCGTGAGACTTTATAGTGAATATACCCACAAAATTTGACTCAAAGAAAACTCAAAATAATAAAGAATTGTATAAGTTAAACTTTCCCATAAAATAGTCATCATCAATTCATGTTCAAGAGTCTCAAATCATAGTGCCTGTGTGCGAAGCCAAAAATTTAACCGCGAATTTCAACCGATTGACCGTTACATTACTTATCCAAAAATTCGTTTTGATTCAAATTCTCACAGAGTTCTCTCACAAATGAATCTCTCGAAAATGTGGCAATTTCTCTCTGTGTGCGTGATATAAAGAGTAAATGCATTGGAACCAAGTTCACACACACAAACAGAAAGACGTAATTCTATAGTAAATGGATCTCATCATCGGATTACGGTTATAGGGTAACGGTAACATCGCCCCTAACTCACACCTTTAATCTCTTTTATTATCTTTTTGTGTTTTAACTCTCCACGTGGTAACCAATTTTGCAATTTGAACTTGGTTAGGACTTTTTCGGGTTTTAAGGTGTAATGGGTACAAGGAAATGGGTTTGGGAAATTTCGGAATTGAAAACTATTCTTAAGATGTCCATTAGTGCTTTTCGGGCTTTTACTCACTTTTTTTCTTATTTTTCTATGTTTTTCTGTTTTTCACGCTTTTCTTTTCTTGCTATTCTTGTTGAGAATTTCTATTCTTTTTCCCCTTTTTATTTGCACTAATTGGACTAAAATTATGGGGTTTCACTTTTCTCAATTCTGGGCCATTTAGGTGTTTTCGGGTTGTCAAACAAAAGGAATTTTTTTTTGGCTCAAAACGGGTTACAAAAAGGGGTACTTTTTCATGACTTTTTCTGGCCAACAATTTTGGGTGACAAATGAGGGCCTACTTCATTATCCAAATTACTAATTGCGTTACCATATGCATCTTGAGGTGAATTTTAGTTTAGAGATATCTCAATGCATTTTTCGAGGCAACATTAAACACTATTCTTTTAACCGATCAAAACAATGGTATTGAGATCGCAACGACTTTTTAGACGCTGAATTAGAACTTTGAGTTAACCATTAACTCGGATTAATTTATAAACTCGCGAAAAAATATAGGCTCGAATCTCACCGGGTTGGTTAATCTCCACATTTATTCATTAAGTCGTCTATGTTCGCGCAATTTCCATATTTGGTCAATTTCAGCTTTGTGTACTATGTTTTTACAATTTGAGACTTTAAACCGAATTTTGATGATATTTTTGAAAATTTTGAATTCCAATTTTTTTTTATTTTGAAGAAAAATATTTTTGGTTTTTCTAAGTTTTCTAATTTTTTTGGCATTTCGAAAATTTGTGAAGTTTTAGAAATACGCACTCGTCACCCCCCCCCCCCTAACATAGATTTCTGCATTGTCCTCCATCAAAAGGACTAAAATCTAAATAAGGCAAAATAAGAATGCGAAAAAATAAAACAAACAAATGAAGAAAATACGAATTTTGATTTATAATGACTGTGGTACATCAAAAGGGAAAAAGCATACAAACATAAAATAAAAAACAAGATAACCAATGAAATTATACCCGACACAATCACCAAACACATGATTCACTGGGGTGGGGGATTGGAGCTTCCGGGCACGCTTGGGTCGTACGAATCATAAAAGTATCTTGGAGGGGGTCCACCAAAATTGAGTTGATACATATGAGCTTGAAGACGATGCATCATTCTCGTATCCCGTCGGTAGGACGCTTGATCCCTATTGTATTGCGTGAGGAACCTGTCAAATTTTCCCTCCAAAGTTGTTAGATGTGCGTCCGTATCATTCTCGGGTAGCTCGAAATCATAATTGTCTCGTCCTCAGCGGACCCCACCTCTTGGTCCCCCATCACGACATCGGCTGCTGCTTCCTCCTCATCGCTATGCTCATCCGCATCGGACTCTTCAGCTTCTCGGGCTCATAGAATGGCCCTTTGTTTCTCGCTTTTAGTTCGGGTGGCCTGCCCAAAAGGATTTGGGAGACGATGAGTCCCGACATGATGATCGAAGAGGTGATCAAAGAGAATGGAGGTAATGAACCGGGCATATGGAAGAGGAGTAGTGCCCTTTTCATCCATCGGTGCATAGAGGACATCGCGAAAAATGATATGTGCTAGGTTGATGGATGAGGTAAGGTCAAATAGGTGGTACAAAAGTGTTGCTTTCCGCGGGCGCATGCCGGAGTCATTGGAATTCTGGAGGATGTTTGCGCACACAATTTGAAAAGTGAGGCGCGCTTTTTCTCTCATACGGCTGACCCGAAAGACACCTGTGCCCCAAACTTCCCCGAGCGCGATACGCTTAATGAGGACATCCTTTTCGAGCGGTTGTGAGTTGTTGGGTTAGATAAAAGCGACGGGGTTGTATTTGGTGTTTCGGTCTTGGGCAGCCATGGAGTGAGAAAGTGGATGGAAAGAATATCTTGCGAGGTGAGGGAGGAGAATTTATGGACAGGAGTTGGTGTGGGAGAGATGGGGGGATTAGGGGTTGTATTTATAAGTGGGTTTGGAGGTGGGAAGGGCTGGATTTGGAGGGAAAAGAGAAGGAGTAAAGGGGAAGGTATATTTGGGAGGGAAATGGTGGGATTAATGAAATGGAGGGAAGTGAAGGGGTTGGGGGAAAAGTGGTGCACCTAGGGAATCGTTTGAAGGAATTTAGAAGGTGGTCTGAACCGAGTGCCTAGGGGCGGTCCAGATTGTCATGCGTATTTTTACTTTTCAATTCTCCTAAAGCAGTCCAGACCGGGTGCCCCGGGGCGATCCGAATCCGGTGCCTTTTTGTGACCCACCTCTTTTCTGCTCCTTTTCTCACCCTCTCTCGTACTTTAAATGCTTTCCCATGTACTTTCGACTCAATTATGACGGTGAATTATTCTCGAACCTCATTTGACAATCCCGAAGTGGGTTCAAAGTGTATGCTTCCTACCCGCGAATGTACTCGACACCCATATAGGGAACCTACCTACCCTATCCTAAGTTACATCAGACTACTATACACAAGAACCACCCCATACGCGTTGGGGGTGCGGCGACCTCTCAGTTTCAGCTCACTTTTCCTCGTAGATGGGGTTCGACAACCAAATAATGTCTACATCCTCTACGCGCGCCTCTAGATAGGGCTTTAGGCATTGGCCATTGACTTTAAACGTGTTCCCCCCTTTTGGATCATCCAACTCCACAGCTCCGTGGGGAAACACAATTTTAACAACGGATGGGCCAATCCAACGGGATCGCAATTTGTCTAGAAATAGATGAAGTCGAGAGTTATAAAGGAGTAGCTTTTGTTCGGGTTGAAACTTTTTTCGTCAAATAATCTTATCATGTGTGAGTTTCATCCTTTCTTTTGAAATCTTGGCATTCTCATATGCATCATTGCGTATATCCTCCAACTCATTTTGTTGAAGCTTGCGAACTTCATCGGCTTTATCCATATCATAATTTTATCTCTTAATGGCCCAGTACGCTTTATGCTCCAACTCCGCAAGAAGATGGCAAGGTTTGCCATACGCAAAATATAATGGGGACATTCCGAGTGGGTTCTTATATGCGGTGCGGTAGGCCCATAGGCAATCGTTCAATCTAAGGGACCAATCTTTTCGTTTAGGATCGACGATCTTCTCGAGGATGCTTTTGATCTCACGATTTTCCAATTCGCCCTACCCATTCGTTTTTGGGTGATATGTCGTTCCAACGTTGTGAACGACACCATACTTTTTCATAAGTTTTTCAAACGACTTGTTACAAAAGTGGGTGCCGTTATCACTGATAATCGCTTTCGGTGCACCGAAATAAGAAAGTATGTGTTCCTGCAGGAAATTTATAACCACTTTATTATCATTAGTCTTGGTAGTTGTGCTTCCACCCATTTAGAAACATAGTCTACCACGACTAGGATGTATAGGTTTCCAAAAGAAGAGGGAAAAGGTCCCATGAAGTCAATACCCCAGCAATCAAAAACCTCAATGATGAGAATCGGGGTTAATGGCATCATGTCTC
This sequence comes from Sambucus nigra, assembly GCA_949130495.1. Taxonomy (NCBI): domain Eukaryota; kingdom Viridiplantae; phylum Streptophyta; class Magnoliopsida; order Dipsacales; family Adoxaceae; genus Sambucus; species Sambucus nigra. Next base: position 88,764,459 of record OX422222.1, on the reverse strand, counting down.
GTCGGGTAATCTCAGCCATCCGTTGACACCTGTCGAAAGATTTACAACAATTGTTTACATCCCGAAACATTGTGGGACAATACAAACCACTTTGGATAATTTTAGCGGTTTTCTTTTTCACAGAAAAGTTGCCTCCACATGCTTTCGAATGACATAATTCGATGAATTTAGGAATTTCATCATCCGATACGCATCGTCAGATGATTTGGTCGACGCAATATTTAAAAAGGAATGAATTATTATGGAAAAACATTCTCGACCAAGTGATGAAATTTTCTTGTCTTGCGGTGTCCAATTAGGAGGGATGGCTCCCGTGATAAGATGGTTCACTATATCTGCAAACCAAGGTAAAGAAGAGGTGTCAAAGAGTTGTTCATCCGAAAAATACTCATCTATGGGTTTTGAATCACTAGGTACATCAGACGAAAGCCATGATAAGTGATTAGAGATGATGTTTTTTATTATTTTTTTGTCTTTAATGGAAAGATTAAAATTTGTAGGAGTAGGATCCACCTTATGAGACGCAAATTTGCATCTTTCTTTGCAAGGAGATATTTTAACACCGCGTGGTCGGTGAAACAAGTGATGGGAGAACCGATAAGATATGACCAGAACTTGTCAAGAGCGAAGACTACCGCTAGCATTTCCTTCTCCGTGGTGAAGTAGTTGAGTTGAGGTTCGGTAAGAGTCCGGCTAGCATAGTAGATGACATGACCGTTTTTATCTTTCCTTTGGCCCAAAACAACCCCTATCACATAATCGCTCGCATCACATATGATCTCGAACGGTAAGGACCAATTAGGAGCTTGCATGATGGGAGCGGACACCAGCATGCTTTTTAATTTTTCAAAAGAACTTTGGAATGCTTCAGTCCACTCGAATGGGGTGTCCTTCATAAGAAGGTTGCTTAAGGGTCTAGCGATGGCACTAAAGTCTTTAATGAACCTTCTATAATATCCCGCGTGGCCCAAGAAAGAGTGCATGTCCTTAAGTAATTTTGGTTGGGGTAGGTCAGCTATGATAGTAATTTTTGCTCGATCAACCTCGATCCCTTTTGATGTCACGATGTGGCTGATTAAGCATAAATTCTTCCAAATTTGTCCCTTTAATTTAGTTACTTTTAGCACCGCGAACAACGTAATCGATTTGATTTTATCTCATAATCTTGCTACTGACATATTCTAATAAGTACCCTAAGTTTCAGGTATTTCGTACTAATTTTGCAGGTATTTAATGTCAATAAAGAAAGAAAGAAACCGAAAGAATCAAGAAAGAAAAGAAGGAAAGTCAAAAGGGAAAAGTTGTAATTTGTACCCGGAATTTGGATGAGGCATCTAAAGAGAAATTGATGACCCTTCAATTGCGAGTACATGCGAAGAAACGGCACCTCAATCGGAGTCCCAGTGAGAAAGTTATGAACAGTCAAAGTTTGAAGAAAAAGTCAAAGGAAGCCCGGATCCATCCAGGTGGGACCGATCCGCATTGCCAAATTCCAGAGAACCCCGAACCAAAGATGAATCAAAGCTTCAAGAAAATAAAAGAACCGATCTGTGCAGGACCGGTCCGCCTAAGAAACAAAAGAACCGATCCGGACTCCAGCCAGGCCGAATCGCAGGAGGACTGGACCGGTCCGACTGTCGAATTTTAATTTTCTAAACTTCCTCTAATGGACAGTCCTAGTGCAGCTAAAAATCCTGAAGTTTTGTAGGGATATAAACCCGTTTTATTAGCATTCTTAGTATGGAGAATTTATCTAAATTTCCATTATTTTCAGAAAAACCCTAGTTTGAAGATAGTTTATAATTTTAGTTCCAAGATTGAAGATTGTTCAGATTTCTGTGATTGCTAGTAATTCTAGTTAATGCTTTGAGTGCTTTGGTAAGATTAGTAAGTAATTTCCTCTGTCTAATTTTCTATCTACATCATTCTACAAATTTTCCTTAGTTTAATCATGACTTCCTGCAATTCTAAAATCATTTTCATTAATTTCATCATGGTAGGCTGGACTTTTAGGGGTCGAGATGCATGAACCCAACCCGATGTGGTAGTTTTATGTGCATAAAATTAATCCTCTAAATTTAATGGTTTGATTATGACCGTATTGCGTAGAAACACGACAATTGTAGATCTTTGGATCTTGTTTGCTTCCGGGTAACCGGGATACTTTAGAATATAATTCGAGTGTAACTATTGCAATACCGATTTACTCATCCTCTGATTAAGTATGGTGCGTGCTTGAACCTCATATACGTAATGCTTGGGAGTACTAAATTATGGGTCTAACTAATCATTTAAATTTATGATTAGTTTTATATTATCAATACACTAGGGTTGGGGGATTGTATTCCCGTCCTGTTCTTTCATCATATACTTTACAGTTTCAAGTCAATTATCATCAGTAATTTAGAGTAGCTGCATTTCATTCATACTTTCGTGCATTGGTTAATTATTTTCAAAATTGCATTTAGTGTAGTCAATTCTCATACCAATCATCTTTTCCTTTTTCTTTAGAGTCAGAGTTATGATTCATTCATCTGTCCAACGTCGTTACAATTACATTGACCTATTTCCCTGTGGATACGATCCCGACTTATCGGGTTTATTACTAACGCGATAGGCTTGCACTTGAGCCTAGAGAGTACGCACTTATGAGACACATTCTTAGTCGCGTCAGTGGCCAAGAACTATACCCTCAGTTACTATGATATGGCATTTCTCCCAATTCAGCACTAAGTTCTTTTCCACACATCGGGCTAGTACTTTCTCAAGGTTGGCTAGACGTAGGTCGAAAGAGGTGCCAAATGTGACGCCCCGCCTAATAAAATACCGGATGATTAGTCCTATACCAAATTAAAACAGGAATCCCAGTTGGATCATCCTTAGCATCACTGTCGAAAACTTTTTATATAAAGTAAATACATCACACACGACATTATTATCCGTATATAATATTTACTACCATTATATACGTACCTTTACCACAACATCCACACATATAACATACGTATATCCATCCCTTTGAGTATACCCTCGCCGGATGATTCCCTCTAAAATGTTATCTCACTAGGTGTGCTCACAAGACCTAATTTTCCCCAAGTTGGAATCGCTCACCAACTTGGCCCAAAATATAAACGTAGTGGAGGCAGTCATATTCCTTCCCTGAAAGTGAGATAATCCCCTCACCCATATTACCGGACGCTATGACCTGGGGATATACTCGCCCTACTCCTCAAGCTAGGGGATTCACCCACATCGCGCAACCTCCCTTGATAGAACTAGAGTATATAAATTAAATAAATATCTAATCACTGATATTTAATATCACACACAATATATACACGTATATATATACTATCACTACACCTTATATATATTATAAACCTCGGCATTACCGTGTACTCAAAATCTCGTACACTGCCTGTAATTTAATATCACACACAATATATACACGTATATATATATACTATCACTACACCGTATATCTATATATTATAAACCCCGGCTTTATCGTATACTAAAAATCCGGTACACTGCCTGTAATTTCCTGAGTCTGTGGCCCGACTCAACGTAACTAATTTTCTAACTTAATAATTTATCGTCTTTCCGAGTCTATGGTCCGACTCTAATATAATTAATTCACGCCTCAATTAATATAATACTTTCCCCGAGTTTATGGTCCGACTCTAATTAAATTAATTAACACACCCATTAATTTAATACCTCCCCGAGTCTAAATTACGACTCTAATTAAATTAATTAACACACTTATTAATTTAATACCTCCCCGAGTCTACAATCCGACTGTAATTAAATTAATTAACACACTTATTAATTTAATACCTACCCGAGTCTACAATCTGACTCTATTTAAATTAATTTACACATTAATTAATAAATACCCTTCCCGATTCTACAATCCGAATCTAAATAATTAATTACAACATCAATTAATTTAATACTTTTTCGAGTCTACTTTTCGACTCTACTTTCATTAATTAACACATCCATTAATTTAATAACTTGGCGTCACCCAACCATTCTCCCCGGACTCGCACGCTTGGCCCATACCTTAATATTTCCCGAGTCTACGTTCCGACTCCAAATTAATTCATTCTCTCAATAATTAATTTAATATTTTGGTGTCACTCACTCAACATACCCGGACTCGCTCACTTGGTCCATTTTTACATCTCATAATTTTATTCCCACATATTCACCCACAATGTGTCCCACATTCATCTCTATAACCCAATTATATTTACCTATAATTACCAACATGTAAAATCAGCCAAAAAATCCTTTTTTTTAATAGTAATTTTCCATGCAATTAAAACTCGCGAACCTGTCAGAATTTTCCCACTGTCAATCGATCGATAGCCCTCGATCGATCAATCGTTCCTGGGCAACTCTCCTTCCCCACGGAAATTTTCACCATTAACGAGCTTTCAAGCTCTGTTTTTACCTTCCATCCTTAACCAGACATAACAAGATCTTTAAACCCCTTTATTAAACTAATTTTCAACAAGGATATAACTATAACTACCCTTTATTCCCACCACAAATCATTAACTCACGAATTGGGTTTTTCCATAAATTCATCAACTTTGTTCTACCAACCAAGTTCCAAATCCAAATCCCACCAGTTTATATTTCGGATTTTCATTCAAATCAGATACCCATACTCAGAGATATACAACACAACAATTTTTACTTTGAATCTCATTCAATAGTTCCATGAACAAAAACCCCATTTTTATACCCATCTATCCCCAAAACGAATTTTGGTTTACACATCACTATGATATGAATTGATTATCATCAATATTTAAATCACAACAGTTAACCACTTGCCTGGAATTTTCGTAGTGTCTGATCCGTTGGTGTAGTCCCTTGATTTGGCTCCAACATCCCCAAATTGGCTCTTGATTCGCTTTCCCCTAATTTTCCTCGCAAGCCCTAGGCTTAGAGTTGTGCTAGCTGTCGTTCCCTAATGATTCCATTAAGTTAAAGACATACGATCCCGTTTTTGGCCATGTGGGCCTAATTAAAAAGGTCCGACTCGCCCCGCGTGGGCCTGACTATGCCCAAAAATACCCTGGGACCCAATTACTACCCCCAGGTACTCTTTTCTGACTATCTCGACCCATCCGGACGCAACCGCACACTCAAAATTATCATCCGACATACTTTTTGAAATTTCCAAATTTCGACCTCAAAATGTGACACACGAGATTTTGAACCATTAAACTCAAAAGTCCAATTATACATAATTCGGCTCACTCGAATAAATTCTCCGACTCATGAATTTAAGTTTCTCCAAATTAAATATTTTTATAACTCCCTAAAATAATTAAATTTTAAATCCTCAAAATTACAGGGTGTTACACCAAAGACACTAAAGTCGTCCATGAACACTTCGAGCCCTGTCTCAACCATGTCACTGAATAAGCTCAACAGGCACCTTTGAAAGGTCACCGGTGCATTACACAAGCCGAATGGCATACGTTTGTTGGAAAACATTCCAAAGGGCCAAGTGAAGGTTGTCTTCTCTTGATCAAGTACATCTACCTCAATCTGGTTATATTCGTAATAACCATATAGGAAGAAATAGTAAGGGTGGCCCGATACTCATTCAAGCATTTGATCGATAAGTGGCAAAGGGAAATGGTCTTTCCTAGTTCCCGCAATGAGTTTTCGGTAATCAATGCAAATGCGCTACCTAGTGGTGGTACGTTGGGGAACTATCTCACCCTTGGAATTTTCAATCACGGTCATGCGTGACTTCTTTGGGATGACTTGAATGGGGCTCACAAATTTACTATTCGAGATTGGGTATATAATCCTGGCATCCAACAACTTTATGATCTCAGTCCTCACCACATGTTTCATTGTGGGGTTTAGCCTTTTTTGCATTTCAGTCGAGGGCTTAACATCTTCCTCGAGGTGAATCTTATGGGTTAAAATTAGAGGTATTATCCCATTTAGATCAAATATACACCAACCAAAAGAACTCTAGTACTTCCTCAAAATCTTTATAAGCTTACCCTCCTGCTCTTCATCTAAGCTAGAGGAGATAATAATAGGAAATGTCTCACTTTCACCTAGGAAACGATATTAAACGTTGGCGAGTAGTTTCTTTAATTCTAGAGTAGGGAATGAATCTATAGAGGGCACCATACGTGCCTCCCTCGGCCGTAAATCTTCGAATCGAGAAACCCAACTAACATCTCTCGCGTCCTCGTTCGACGCTATCTCATCGAGTAAGCCTCTTAACTCCTAAATCTCTCTCTCAAACTCGATGTAAGCTCCCCCGCTCTCATGACTAGACACTAGGCAAGATTCAAAGGCGTCTCTGTAGTAATTTTTCTCAATGTTCTCTTCTACGATCTCATCAATTAAGCTTACCGCGTGTCGATCATCTTCTTCCCCTGCTTGTTGGGCTATGTTGAAGATGTTTATTTCTAAATTCATATTCCCAAAAGTGAGTTGCATCTACCCATTTCGAGTATTGATTAGTGCATTAGCCGTAGCTAAGAATGGGTGACCAAGGATGATGGGAACATGATTTTTCGAGGCGAAGGAGGGCTCCGTGTCCCAAATGACAAAATCTACCAGGAAGTAGAAAGTGTCCACTTGGCCTATCATGTCCTCAACTATACCCCTCGGTATCTTCACGGTTCGATTTGCTAATTAGAGAGTGATCCTTGTGGGCTTAAGATTCCCCGGATCAAGTTGACTATAAATTGAATAAGGGAGGATACTAACACTCGCCCCCACATTGATTAAGGCTCTCTTAATATTATTCTTTCCAATGTTTCAGGAAATGGTGGGTGCATTGGGATCTTTATATTTAGGTGGGAGATCATTAAGAAGAATGGAGCTCATGTTCTGGGCTAGAAACACATTTTTCTTTACCTTTATCTTCCTCTTTACAATTAATAAATCTTTAATGATTTTTGCATAAGCCAAAATTTGCCTTATTACATCGGGGAAAGGTAAGTTCAATCTCACTGTTTTAAGCATCTCTAGCACTTCATCACTTAGGGTCCCTTTGTGGGAAGGAACCAATCTTTGAGGAAATAGCATAGCGGAGGGTGGCTTTACAACTACATCGGGATCACTAGTGTCTTCATTTTCAATCTCGTTCAAGGGGATATCTTAGGCCTCTTTTGTGTTGGGCGAATTCACCTTGACGTTCAAAATGTCATGTGGGGGGATGATAAATCAATAACTCTCCCAATACGAAGAGTGGTTACAGCTTGGCAATGCTCCTGTTATTCTGTAGAGGTGGAGCTAACACTAGGTTGACCTTGGGGAGGTCTTTGGCCTTGGGTAGGAAAGTTTTCCTTCTCTTGGATACTCAACGATGATTACAACTTGGATATGTGCGCATTCGTGATGACGAACACGCGTTCAAATCTAGCATTGGTTGCACTTTGAGAATTAATGAACTGGTTTATTGTATCCTTGAGGTTCCTCCTTGGTGGAGTTACATATGGAGCTGGAGGTGGTGGTGCTTATTGGTATTAAGGAGGTGGTGGAGGTGGGACAACCTGTGAAAGTGGGCTCATCGCAGCTTGTGGTTGTCCATAGTTAAAACCAAGATGGTTTCTCCACAAAGGGTTGTACGAGTTCCCATCCGGGCATTAAAATTTACTTTGAATCCTCCTATAGCATCCACCTGCTCGGTGTGCATGGCTTTGTAGGCAGAAATCGTCGGGCATGCCTTTGTGGAATGGCCTGCCTCAAAGATAGCACCCACCTTTTCTTTCGAAACACGACTGGATCCAGAGATATCTCTCAACCGACTATCAAACCACTCTTTCATATCTCTCTAAAACTGATCGAATCGATGGTCTATTAAGGTATTACTATCCAAATGGTATAGACCGGATGCAATTGGAGCGATAGATGCTTGTCTAGGCTGAGCTTGGGTATTAGGATTTGATGTGTCCCACGCTTGAGTAGTCTCTGCGACATACTTAAGATGGGTTTCGGCATCGCTGGAGTTTAAATCCCAAAAAGTTCTTTCACACATTGTTTGCACAAGTTGTTTAGATGCCACTGTCAACCCATTATGGAAGAAAGAGATCATAAGGTGTTTGTCAAAACCATGATGGGGGCGTGCGCTCACTAACTCTTGGAAACATTCCCAACACCTGTCAAAAGGCTCATTATCGTGTTGTCGGAAACCTTGGATTTAAGTTTTGGCAGAGTTGGTTTTGTGCTGTGGATAGAATTTTGAGATAAACTTGGATTGCATATCTCTCCAGGAGGTTAAAGAGTTCATGGGTAGAGACCATAAACATGTCTTGGCTTTATCCTTAAAGGAAAAAGGAAAAAGCTTTAGGCGAATGACATCCTGCGTGCACACTTGGTCACTAAATGGGTCGCACACCTCTTCGAACTCGCGAATATGCAGGTATGGTTTCTCCAAATCCATGCCATGAAACGTAGGGAGAATCTGCATCATCCCATTGTGAAAGTGGAACTGACCGACATTATACGGAAGTAAAATGCAACCAGGGGTGGCAGTCCGCTCAGGAAAGAGTAAATCTTTCATGGGACGATAGGGTATATCTCCCTCTCCAGTTCTGAAACTCGCTGCGTCAGACATCGCACTCGCGCTCTCTTCAAATGGCTCGGAGTACTCAGTCGGTATCCTAGATGTGTGACTCAAGGATTGACGCTGGGTGTAACTACCGATAGAGTGCTCAGGGGTAGGAAGTGGCACCCAAAATTGTGGAATGCGAGGTGTGTGGGGTCTTTCAGAGTTATATTCAACAATCGAATTTTCGTGGATTCTGGTTGGAGTATTGTGAGGAGTCTTAGTATGTTCAGTATTTTTCATTAAAGGCTTTAGAGAGATGTTGATTTTATTTTTATTTATTTATTTTTAATTCTGGATTTTTGGTCAAAGTTCTAGATTGACTTGATCTAACCTAAGTCTACATAAATCCCTGGCGCCAAAAACTTGACGCGACCACAAATGTGTCTAGTATGCATGCTATGTAGGTTCAAGTGCAAGCCTCGCTCAAGTAATAATCCGATAAATTGGGTATTGATCCTCAAGGAAACATGACGAATTAAGTCGTGACGACGTTGGAAAGATGAAAAAATCCTACCTTTGAATCTAAAAAGAATAAAAAAGTGATTTGGAAAACGAAACAACTACAACTGGATGAGAATTAGAGAATGATTAACTAATGAAACTAGAATGAATAAATTGCAGCTACACTAATCGAACGAAAAGTTGATGACAATGGGACTAAAAGTTTAACTATGAGATGAGACAAATCGATCGGGTAACAATCCCCCAAACCCTAGCAATTCACTTTGTAGGATACTACATTAGGAATTAGAACTTTAAATAAACCTAGTCTTTAGTACTCCCAAGTATTACACATATGAAGGATCGTAGCCCGCACAGTATGTAAGAAAAGGACGAGTAAAGCGGTGTCGAATTAACCAGTGCACTCGTCGCACTCTTAAGCATCTCGATTACCTAGGGCAAATGGGATAAAAAAATCCTACGACGGTTGCAATATATACGCAACACAATTCATCTAAGATTTTAATTCAAAAGTCTATTTCCACTATCATGAATTACATCGGGTGGGGTTCATGCACCCCAACCCTTAGAAAATTAGCTAGACATAATTAACTTAGAGAAAGCCAGGGTTTTTAAGAAATAAAACAATAACTCTAAAGAAACTAATTGAAAAGAGAATTTCAGATTCAAAATCAACAATTAAAACTAATGAGCAATCGAAAATTAAAGGAAAGGTGTTACTTGAATTGCAGAAATTAAACTCAAATCCTTACAGCAAAATCTTCTTATGGAAAACTAGGGTTTTTGACTACAAAAAACCCTCTACTCCTACTTAGATAACCTACAAATCGAACTCCTGTTATTATGTAACCCACTAGAATAAATAGCTACGAAATTTACAAGAGTTTGAACCCATCAAAACTTTGAGAAAAAGAATAAAGATTTAAAAAAAATCCAAAGAGGTCAGGATCCATTGGGCATGGCGGTCCGGATCGCTCCCTATTTCAAGACAGTGTTCCTCAGTGTTTAAGGTGGTCCAAATCCTTTTCTGGAAAAATGTATGGATCGCACCCCTTTTGAGACAATGGATTTTTTCCAAGGCGGTCCAGATCCTTTTTCAATAAAAGGTCCGAATCGCCCACTATTTTGGGACAGAGGATTTCTTTTGAGGCGGTTCGGATCCTTTTCCAATAAAAGGTCCGGACCGGGTATCTTTTTCATCCAGGGGACTTTTCTTTGTTTCCTTCTCAACTTTAAATCTTCGTAACTTGATCACCAGAGCTCAGATTGACTTGTCATTTCTTCCAAAGTTCTTGAAATTGAATTCTTTTTTACTCTCTAGTTGGCTTCAACTCCGGGCGATGGCTACAAATTTATGAAATTACCCTTTGACTTTGCTAATTGCTTATCCAATTTCTTTCTTCCTCAATTTTTAAAATACATGTGAAGCTTAGGAGAAATACACGAAACTAGATGTACTTATTAGAAGGAGTTAGTGTTAAGGAAATGCGATAATTATACACCTTTTACGTTATTCGAGATGGTAAAATTCTCTAAATTAAGGAGCTAAATTCGGAAGAATTTTAGCCTAATCATTGGTCGATGAGGCTGATATGTCTGACGCCCTGTTGGGAAACTAGTGGGCTAGACTGAAGTGTGGTCTCAGATGTATGGGCAAGGCCGAGCCGAAACGAGGTTGGTGAGGGGCTAATGGGCCAGCTGATATTTCTCAACCAAATAGACTAGTACGAGGACCAAACTTCGGATGAAGGACCTCTCTAGAGAGATCCATGACTATCTGACTTGATAAGTGAGTAATGTCATCTCCGGTGAGGTTAGGCTTGCTGAAGACAAGGCTACGCTTGGGTATATCATGTACCATAATCAACTTTGAGACTAAGACCTCATTATATCCGAGTGATTTTTATGATAATTACATTTGAGTCCAATCATAATTATTGAGGGTAATTGATCATAATTAAATTTAAGTATTTATCTTGGGTCCCTAGTATAGTTCATGCACCCAAGTAGTTAGGACCAAATTCTCGAAAGCTCAATTTAGCACAAGTCTATTACTTATACTTATATATATTGGTTTAAGGGAGGGTTTTAAGTTGTACATTCATTTTTAAGCGCTTGCGGGGGGAGGGGTTGGGGGGCTATTCATATTTTTGTGAGGAGGACAAGAGATAGAGGTTCATATCTCACATAAAACCAAGAGTTTCCATATCAAAAGGTTCCCACACACTTACTTAGATTTAGGAGGATCATATACTAAAATATCCAAATATTTTCGTGGACACAAGAAAGTTTTTGGAGGACCAAAAGAAGGAAGGCCTTGATTACCAACTAATACCTTTCTCCATATCGAATTACAAATGGATCCACAAAGTTAATGTATTCGTAATCTTTAGTTTGGTTTTTAAACCTAATTTTTGCATGTTGTTCCTATTGCATAAACATTCAAAGTTGCATGAGTTAAATTTTTTACTCCATGTATACCAATCCCCATTAAATTTCCCATCCACTGAAGTGGTTTTTTAGATTTTAATATTTTCTTTGTTCCATCTTTACTCTCTCCTTTTGGATTTATTATAGTTGGTTGTGGGGTCTTCCTAACCTCTTCTTGTCGCTGTAAAATAATATCATTACATGGATGCCTTAATATAATGGGATTTTTTCAAATAAACATACCAATTTGTAGCTCTGCTAAAGAAGAACGTTTTTCCCTTAACCAAATCTTAGCTAAAACAATTTGTGGAGAGACAATAGACATACTATTGGTAATACTCCTCTAAAAAATTATTTTTCTTAACACAAATGAGTGCACTCAGTGTATTAAGAGTAGGCGCATTTTATCTTAACACAAATGAGTGCACTAAGTGTTGTGTATTAAAACTGGACACATTTTACACCACTTTAATGATTATGATGTATTACATTGCCTTACGGAACATTGCAAAATGAACAAACACAATAAAAAATTCCTTTCAATGAAGGATAAAACATATATTTTTGGTTTTTATATATCAAGTTTATTGGGCTCAATAACTTGTTATTTTTTTCTTTATTTGTCTTTAGAGCTTGTAAAAGCACTATGTCCTAATTTATTTTAATAATATGTGTGGGAGTACTGTCCCTTGTTTTTTAACGTAAGTAAAATTTATCACAAATCTCTAGTACATTTATACTACTTAGTTTACATGGAAAGCAAGAAATAAAAATATACGTAAAAGTTGACCATACAAGTAAACATCATATAAAATTATGAACTACCATTAATCAAATACCTCTAAACGCATGCTTCCTAAAAACTACACAAGTGAAGGACGGGTACAAGAATGTATAACTTAAATTTGCTTAATTAAGGCATTATTATGCGTTAGTTTCTTTTATCGAGTCAAAGAAACATAAAATCCCATTTATTTTTCTTTAATGTATGAGTTCTTTTTTTAATATAGATCACATATATTTAGACAAATGTACCCCTCGTAAATATTCATTTTAAATCCACTTACTCCCTCTCTAAAAATAAACACATAACCTCTCTCTTTCTTTTCTAGAATACTCACCCACCCCTGGAGACTCGCCGGAGGCTTACGGACATCCTCACAGGAGTCTCTCTCTCTCTCTCTCTCTCTCTCTATCTCTCTCTCTCTCTCTCTCCCCCCCTCCCTTTTCATCTAGTTGTTTCCTTTTTTTGATCCGTGCCAACGTCACCACCTCCTCTCTCTGCTCAATGTATTTTGACCCATCCGGACTTAACCGTGCAATCCGAATTGCCATCCGAATTAATTTATGACATTCTCCAAATTCTTGACCTCAACCTCTGACACACAAAATAGTCTAAATAATAAATCCTCAATTCACCAAATTAATAAATTCCTCAAATTTAAAAAAATTCCAAATCACGAATTTAATTCGTCACAATAAAATAAATTCATTTTCCCCCAAATACAATTTAATTAAAGGTCCTTGAATTTAACAAAATGACGGAAGTGGGAAGATGCCATTAGATTCAAGGTCAACGATTTAATGATAATTGATGAACGTGTGGAGAAAATACGCTGAGAAGAGAGTTACTAAGAGATAGGGCCAGTGGAGCTGGGACGTGTTGCGAAAGAAACAGTTCGAAGTTTTTCACGACAAGTTGATAGGTGATTAGGCATAAATTCTTCACATTTATCCCCTTAGTTGCGATATTTTTATTATCCCGTGCGGTGTAAATATCTTGGATTTGTCTCATATTTAGACTACTAACACTTTTTGGAAAGTATTTCGTATTTTGTTTATCTCTTATATGTTTTACAGGTATTTCATGCAAATTGGTGCGAAAGAGAATGCAAAACAGTGAAAGAAAGCAAGAAATGGGGATTTCAAGGGCATTTTTGTAATTTTATAGCCATATTCCGGAGGTGAGGCCAACTGGAAAGTTTCAGAACTTTCACTTACAGGAACATAGAAAAAAACGGCACCTCAATCCGAGCTACGGTGAAGAAGTTATGAAGTTTTAAAGATGAGAAAAATCAAGAAGAAAATCTTTGTATAAATTTTAAAGGAGATCCCAACCTTTTATTTTAAAAGGATCCGGACCGCCTATTTTGTCACGCTGCAGATCCATTATAAAATTAGTCACGCTTTCTAAGTGTGACAAATTTTGAGATACGAGATTTTTATTTTGTTCTTATCTTTTAGCCAAAAGAGTTTTATATTTTAGAGACTCTTTTAAACGACCTCTAGCCTATATATTTAGTCATTAGGACTCTTTTTATTCGGATTTCATTCATGTAAAAGCTCCATAATAAGTAGGAACATCTAGGAGAAGAATTTACATATTTTGCACATTTAATTCAAGGGCTTTTCCAGTTTTTCTTCAACCTTTGATTTCTTCTTGCATGTTCTTGTTCTTCAATCTTGGTAACTTTTATTTCAAGCACTTTTATTATTATTTCTCATGTTTAATCTCTCTTTCCAAGAAATTATGAGTTCATGCAACATAGATAACGTAGTTTTCATTAATTTCACCATGTTAGACTAGGTTTTTAAAGGTTAGGATATATGAACCCAACCCGATGTGGTTTGCATGGGTGTAAAATTAGTTCCCTAAATTAAATAAATGATTGAATCATGTTGTGTAGTGATCACAACTGTCGTAGGACTTTTGATCTCGTTTGCCCTAGGTAACCGGGATGCTTAAGTTAGGGGGATTTTATCAGGCATTAATTCTTCATATTTATCCCCTTAATTTCGGTACTTTTATGATCCCGTGCATGATAAATAGCTTGGATTTATCTCGTATTTATGCTTCTAACCCTTTTTGGCGAGTATTTCTTGTTTTGAGTATCTCTTATATGTTTTACAGGTATTTCATGCAAGAAAAATGGAAAAGAGAACTCAAAATAATGAAAGAAACCAAGAAATGGGTACTTCAGGGGAATTTTCATAATTTTATAGCCATATTCCGGAGGTGAGGCCAACTGGAAAGTTCAAGAACTTTCACTTACAAGAAAACAGGAAGAGTTTTCAATTACAAGAACACAGGAAAAAACGGCACCTCAATCCGAGCTACGGTGAAGAAGTTATGAAGTTTTGAAGATGAGAAAAGTCAAGAAGAAAATCTCTGCATAAATTTTAATAGCGATCCAAAACTTTTATTTTAAAAGGATCCGGACCACCTATTTTTTCACGCTCCAGATCCATTATAAAATTAGTCACGCTTCCTAAGTATGACAAATTTCTAGATACAAGATTTTTATTTTGTCCTTATCTTTTAGCCAAAAGAGTTTTATGTTTTGGAGACTCTTCTAAACGACCTCTAGCTTATATATTTAGTCATTAGGACTATTTTTATTCAGATTTCATTCATGTAAAATCTCCATAAGAAGTAGGAAAGTCTAGGAGAAGAATTTACATATTTTGCACCTTTTATTCAAGAGCTTTTCTAGGTTTTCTTCAACCTTTGATTTCTTCTTGCATGTTCTTGTTCTTCAATCTTGGTAACTTTTATTTCCAACACTTTTATTATTATTTCTCATGTTTAATCTCTCTTTCTAAGAAATTATGAGTTCATGCAACGTAGATTACATAGTTTTCATTAAGTTCACCATGTTGGGCTAGGTTTTTAAAGGTTAGGATGCATGAACCCAACCCGATGTGGTTTGCATGGGTGTAAAATTAGTTTCCTAGATTAAATAAATGATTGAATCGTGTTGTGTAGTGATCACAACTGTCGTAGGACTTTTGATCTCGTTTTCCCTAGGTAACCGGGATGCTTTTGTTTGGGGGATTTGATTAGGCATAAATTCTTCATATTTATCCCCTTAATTTCGGTACTTTTATGATCTCGTGCATGGTAAATAGCTTGGATTTATCTCATATATATTTTACAGGTATTTTATGCAAGAAAGATGGAAAAGAGAACTCAAAATAGTGAAAGAAAGCAAGAAATGGGGAGTTCAAGGGCATCTTCATAATTTTATAGCCATATTCCGGGGGTGGGGCCAACTGGAAAGTTGAAGAGTTTTCAATTAGAGGAACACAGGGAAAAATGACACCTCAATCCGAGCTACGGTGAAGAAGTTATGATGTTTCGAAGATGAGAAAAGTCAAGAAGAAAATCTGTGCATAAATTTTAAGGGCGATCCGGACCTTATATTTTAAAAGGATCCGGACCGCCTATTTTGTCACGCGCTAGATCCGTTATAAAATTAGTCACGCTTTCTATGTGGGACAAATTTCTAGATACGGGATTTTTATTTTGTCCTTATTTTTTAGCCAAAAGAGTTTTATGTTTTGGGGACTCTTCTAAACGACCTCTAGCCTATATATTTAGTCATTATGACTCTCTTTATTAAGATTTCATTCATGTAAAAGCTCTATAATAAGTAGGAAAATCGAGGAGAAGAATTTACATATTTTGCACCTTTAATTCAAGAGCTTTTCTAGGTTTTCTTCAACCTTTGATTTCTTCTTGCATGTTCTTGTTCTTCAATCTTGGTAACTTTTATTTTCAACACTTTTATTATTATTTCTCATGTTTAATCTCTCTTTCCAATCAATTATGAGTTCATGCAACATAGATAACATAGTTTCATTAATTTCACCATGTTAGGCTAGGTTTTTAAAGGTTGGGATGCATGAACCCAACGTGATGTGGTTTGCATGTGTGTAAAATTAGTTCCCTGAATTAAATAAATGATTGAATCGTGTTGTGTAGTGATCACAACCTTCATAGGACTTTTGATCTCGTTTTCCCAGTGCGGTGCGACTGTAGCTATAACGACACCGCTTTGTTCTTGCCTTTAATTTTATATGGTGCGGGCTACGATCCCTCATATATGGAATACTTAGGATTAATAAAGACTGGATTTAATTAATTATCTAATTTATAACTAGTTTTATCTCCAGTTACATACTTGGAGCTGGGGGATTGTGTCCCTACCTTAATATTTCAATTAGTTTTAGTTAACTTCTTAATTTTTCCCATTTTTCCTTTATCACACCATCATCATCTTTTACACTTTATTTTTGAAGTAATAAATCAACTAAAATCTATCAAACATTCCCTATGGATTCGATAACCAGGCTCGCCGCTATACTCCATAAGAGTTTAGTTAAATTTTAGGTTTTTTTGTATTGTGGTCGGAAGCCGATAACAACAATTAGCGTATTTACACGGACGCTCGGTTTCCCCCTCGATCAAAATGGCACCTTTGCTGGGGAGTGATTTGTTATAGATTATAATTGATTTACTATTTCGTAAGATATTTTTTCTTTTGTATTTTTTTCTTTTATTTTTTTAGGCTTTCACAATTGAGCGCCAAGAAACGTTGAATCCTTAACCGCACACCTCTTTACGTGGATTGTCCGTTTACAAACTATTCGGTAATCATACATTTTCATGGTGAGTTCGGTAATTATAATGGTTCATAAGGTAATTGTTTTCAAACTTTTTATTCTCAAGAGTCCATGGCTCGACCTATTACCGTTGGTGAGGACATTCTAACTCTGGAGTATGAACGGCTTGAAAATGAATATCAGAAAGAAATTTGTATTCAATCTTTTTATTCTTAAGAATCCGTGCCTCGACCGATTACCATGGGTGAGGCCTTTCTAAATATTGCGTATCAAAATATTGAAAATTAATATCGAAAAAAAAATCATTTTGGGGAGCAAGAGTTGGATGCATTATTCGAATCCAATGATGACTTTTCTTTCGATATGTTTGAAATAAAAGAAGGTTTTCAACCAAATGAGGAATCCGAGGTCCTAGAGCCAAGGAATCCTACTTTGGAAGAAAACATGCTTTTTCTAACCAAAAGAGTATTGGATTTTCTTGTTAAGGAAATGGTCACACTTTGCGTTGAGGTGCGTTCTTATTTAGAAAACAAAGGGGAGGTTGAAACTTGTGTGTCACCTCTAAATTCTAAAGAAAGCTTCATTAAAAGTGAGTCTGTTACCCTTAAAATTCAATCTCTAAATAATGATGAATGACTTGAGATTGAGTTTATTTCATCACCATTTTCGTTCATCGTTATTGAACCATTAAAGTACCGCTAGATTCCTATGAGTCGGTTTAAAATTCTGAAACGTTTATACCTTTTACCGACAAGGACACTTTGCTAGAATTATTTTCTAATATGGACTCTTCCTTTTTGTGTACCCCTCTCCCCATACTACTTGAAAATTCTTTGGGAGGTGATTATATTTTTATTGAATCTCAATTGTACTTGTCCCACCTAGCATTCAAACCCCCCATCATCCCTTTAAAAAATTTAATTGGCAATGGTTCATTTTTTCCATCTCACACATGCCTTCCGTTGTTCAAACGAAATTCTTATTTTTTGGGAGGCATGCATCCTAATGAGGGTAGATCGATTATCCCTCAAAGTCAAATTGTATTTTGGGTGCACCCTCAAATTTTCTGACTTGTACTGTATGAGTTATTAGAAGTTAAAATCGTAGGTTGTACATAATAAATTTTTTTTCTTTTTCTTTTCCTTTTTTTTATTATAGTCTAGTGTCATTAGTTAAAGTTT
This sequence comes from Sambucus nigra, assembly GCA_949130495.1. Lineage (NCBI taxonomy): Eukaryota > Viridiplantae > Streptophyta > Magnoliopsida > Dipsacales > Adoxaceae > Sambucus > Sambucus nigra. The sequence continues at coordinate 88,746,369 of OX422222.1, read as the reverse complement.
TTGTTATTATTTTTTCTATGCTTGGTTCTAACGTGTTTTGTAGATTCAATGGACTCGTACTCGTCGGGGATCGCTCCATTTGGGTAATATCTTTCTTTTCCTCTCTTTGTGTTGTGTTCTTGATTCACATTGAGGACAATGAAACATTTATGTTAGGGGGTATGGAATATTCTCCCGTTTATTGTTTGGATTCATTGATTTGATCACATGTTCGTTCCAAGTATGTTTTTTTGGAGAGAATTACAAAATTTTCAAAAAAATTTAAAAAGTTTGAAAAAGCCAAAAATATTTTTCTTCAAAATAAATAAAAATTGGAATTTAAAAGCTTCAAAAATGTCACATTTTTTTTCTCAAATTGTAAAACTCCAATGCACAAAGCCAAAGTTGATCAAAGATGGAAATTGAGCGAAAATTGACGACTTAACGAATAAGTGTGGTGATTAATCAACCCAGTGAGATTTCGAGCCTATCGATTTTTCGAGTTTTTAAATCAATTCGAGTTTATGATTAACTCAATATTATTTTGAGCGTTTTAATAAGTCGTTGATGATTTTTATTTTATTGTTTTGACCAATTATGGAAATTGTGTGAGATATTGTCTTCAATAATGCGCACTAAAATGTCTCTAAACTAAATTAATATCAAAACTCATATGGTAAAGCATTTAGCAATTTGGACAATGAAGTATGCCCTTGTTTGACACCCAAAAATATTAACAGTAAAAATTCGTTAAAAGTTCATCCATTTGCAGCCCAATTTGAGCCTAATAGTTTTTTGTCATTTTCGTTGATAACCTAAATAACCTAATTAGCCCGGAATTGTGAAAATCGAATATTCATCAAATAAAGTCCGAAAAGTGCATAAAAAGGGGAAAGAAAAAAAATAGAAAATGCTCAAAAGAATAAAAATAGAAAAATAGAGAAAATGAGCAATAGCCCCCCAAAAAGGCACTAACGGATATCATAAAAAAAAATTTCAATTCCAGATTTCCCATCCATTTCCATGTTACCCAATTACACCTTAAAGCCAAGAAAGTCCTAACCGAGTTCGAATTGCAAAATTGTCTACCGCGAGGAGAGCTAAGGCACAAAAGAGATTACATGGCGTGAAAAAGAGATGACGTTTCCCGTTTCCCAATAACCGTATTCCGATGAAGAGATATTTTAACCCCAAAATTTTCGTCTTTCAAATGGTCTGCATGAATTTGTGTCCATTATATTTACTCTTTTTATCATGCACACCGAGAGAATAGCCATCTTTTCGAGTGATTCGTTTGTGAGTGTATCCGTGAGAATTGAAATCAAAACGAATTTTCGAAAAGTAACGTAATGATCAATCGGTGGAAATTTGCGTTTTAATTTTTTCTTCGCACACACACACTTCAAAGTGAGACTTGTGAATGTGAATTTAAGGTGACTATTTTTGGGGAATTTAAATTGTACAATTTTTAAGTATGTTGATTTTTCTTTGAGTCAATAACGAATTTTGTGGGTATATTCACTCCAAACCCTCAAGAGCCACCACTCGTCCTACTAGGGTAACCTAGGGGTTTAAAGGCTCGTTGCATATGCTAAATGCAATCACTTGATTGAGAAAGAGGTATTCGATCTCAATAAAAATTTTAAAGGGTCCTTAACACATACTCTCATTATTTTACATTGCTCGGGACGTGCAAAGTTCTAAGTTAGGGGGATTCGATTAGGCATAAATTCTTCACATTTATCCCCTTAATTTCGGTATTTTTATGATCCCATGTTGTGTAATTAGCTTGTATTTGTCTCATATTTATGCTACTAACCCTTTTTGGCAAGTATTTCGTGTTTTTTGTATCTCTTATGTGTTTTACAGGTATTTCATGCAAATTAGTGTGTAAGAGAACGCAAAACAGTGAAAGAACCAAGAAATGGGGAGTTCAAGGGTATTTTCGTAATTTTACAGTCATATTTCGGAGGTGGGGCCAACTGGAAAGTTGAAGAGATTTCAATTACAAGAACGCGGGATAGAACGACACCTCAATCCGAGCTACGGTGAAGAAGTTATGAAGTTTTGAAGATGAGAAAAGTCAAGAAGAAAATCGCTGCATAAATTTTAAGGGCGATTCGGACCTTTTATTTTAAAAGGATCCGGACCGCCTCTTTTGTCATGATCCAGATCCATTATAAAATTAGTCTCGCTTTCTAAGTATGAAAAATTTCTAGATAAGGGATTTTTATTTTGTCCTTATCTTTTAGCCAAAAGAGTTTTATATTTTGGGGACTCTTCTAAAAGACCTCTAGCCTATATATTTAGTCATTAGGACTCTTTTTATTCAGATTTCATTCATGTAAAAGCTCCATAATAAGTAGGAACATCTAGGAGAAGAATTTTCATATTTTGCACCTTTAATTCAAGAGCATTTCTAGTTTTTCTTGCATGTTCTTGTTCTTCAATCTTGGTAACTTTTATTTTCAGCACTTTTATTATTATTTCTTATGTTTAATCTCTCTTTCCAAGCAATTATGAGTTCATGCAACGTAGATAACGCAGTTTTCATTAATTTCACCATGTTAGGTTAGGTTTTTAAATATTGGGATCCATGAACCCTACTTGATGTGGTTTGCATGGGTGAAAAATTAGTTCCCTGAATTAAATAAATGATTGAATCGTGTTGTGTAGTGATCACAACCGTTGTAGAAATTTTGATCTCGTTTGCCCTAGGTAACCGAGATGCTTAATAGTGCGGCACAAATGTAGCTATAATGACACCGCTTTGTTCTTGCCTTTGATTTCATATGTTTCGGGCTACGATCACTCATATATGGAATGCTAAGGATTAATAAAGACTGAATTTAATTAATTATCTAATTCATAACTAGTTTTTATATCCGGTAAACGTACTAGGAGCTGGGGGATTGTGTCCTTACCTTAATTTTCCAATTATTTTAGTTAACTTATTTATTTTTCCCATTTTTCCTTTATCACACCATCATCATCTTTTACACTTTATTTTTGAAGTAATAAATCAATTAAAATCTATCAAACATTCCTTGTCGATTCGATACCCATACTCACCGCTATACTCCATAAGAGTGTATTTAGAGTTTAGGTTTTTTTGTATTGTGGTCAAAAGTCGATAACAACGATTATCGTATTTACACGGACGATCGATTTCCCCCTCGATCAATAGGTAAGGTAATATGGAGAAGAATTTAATAGTAATGAGTTAGGTCATCGGAAACATTTGGAGTATATAGCCATGCCAGGAATGCGGGAGCGGAACTCGAGATAAATATAGTTACGTAAATGATGATCGGAAGTTTGTACAATTATGCATGAGATATAGGGTGTATGGGCACTATGGGGGGAGCTAGAGCCTCTAGTATGTAGATACTTAGCAGATTCAGGGAAAAGACGAAAAGACAATTATTTTGGGTATATTCTGGAGGAATGGGAATAAGTGGTCCCTCAAATTATGGAATGATTGAGCGTGAATGTCTTTGGAAGTGGCATTGAGTGTGTCACAACCTCCGGTTGCTATCACTAGGATTCGTGAGTGACACGGATATCAGTGGATGTGTTGGCCGTAAGAGCCATAATATATATATATATATATATATATATATATATATATATATATATATATATATATATATATATATATATATATATAACTACCGTGGGATAGCGGGGTTCCTTGGTGTTAAACACTTCAGAGCGGGGGGTTACACTAAGAGGATGGTTGCATTATATGAGAGATTCCTATTTTCGAGAATTATGGGAGTAACGTGGATGTTTTCCAAGTTTCAATTGTGTGGCTATAGTTTGGAGCTATAGTGGATAGTTATGGTAAGATTGAAGGTTCGCAGTACCGGGGGTATGAATTATCGTTGCTAGGTTCCACCTGAGATAGGGTCTAGCGCATATATACGGTTATGTATATTAAATGGGTTGCATATTAATGTATAAATTGTTAATTGAAATCCCGGGGAATAGGGGCATTTCTAATGTGATTCAGAGTGGTTGGACTTATTGTCGAGCGGGGAGATATAGCTCGAGTTTTATTTTCGCACAAGGAAACTAGTGATGGTAAGGGCACGGTAGTGTATGTATACTTTTATGCCAAGAGGAGGGTATTTGAAATGTTATAACTGTGAGATTGAAGTTATATTATGGTTTAAGGGCTGGTAAAAGCCAGGTTGCATTTCGTGCGGTTAAGCACAGGTACAGGGTGTATGGGCACTTTGGTTAATTGCATTCGCTTAATAACTTTGTGTAGAAATGCTAAGAGTAAGTGATTGCGGGGCTAGTTGAGACTGGGGTACTAGGCTTATCTAAATTTCGAGGACGAAATTTTGTTGTTAGAAGGAATTATGTAACACCCCGTAAATTCAAGGACCTTTAATTAAATTATATTTGGGGGAAAAAGAATTTATGTTATTGTGAGGAATTAAATTCGTGATTTGGGAAATTTTTAAATTTGAGAAATTTATTAATTTGGTGAATTGAGGATTCATTATTTTTACTATTTTATGTGTTGCATTTTGAGGTCAAGAATTTTGTGAATGTCATAAATTATTTCGGAGGGAAATTCGGAGTGCACGGTTAAGTCCGGATATATTGAAATAGTTGAAAAAAGAGTGTCCATATGTATATATTGGGTTTAGGGACTTAATTAGACATAATTGATCTACAAATAAAGAGTTTGAACCCTTTTTAGGAGGCTCGTAGGCCCAAAAACGGGATTAGATTTTTTAACCCTAATTGTGTAAGGGTAAGGCAACTTAAAGTCATTTTAGAAGACTAAAATTGTGGAGAGCTTATGAGGAGAGCCATTAGAAGAGAATTTGAGGATTTAGGGAGATTGCATCAAGAACAAGAGGAGATCCTTGAATTCAATCCAACATCTTCATCCAAATGCTTTGATATACAAATTAAGGCAAGCGGTTAAATTTGCAATTGTTAATTTGCATTTACCTATTGATATTAAAGGATGTGGGAATCAATTAATATGTTAGGATTTGTGTTCATGAGAAATTGGGGATTTCTTTGATTGGGATTTTAAATCTGTAAAGGTGTTAAAATTTGACTAAATTGATGCCCTAAGTGATGTGTTTTGACTGGGCTTTCTGTGCAGAATAGAGAAGCAGATGATATGAGGGTCGTTCGAACGACCTGGTATCTCGTTCAATTGAGAGCCATTGTCGTTTGAACGACATGGCTGGTCGTTTGAACGACCTGTTAAACCCTGTCAGATTTCTTTCTTCCCCCGATTCAAACGTGTTATGTGTTTTAAGATACATAGTTTCTGCATTTGGTGATTTTGTAATTTTAGTTATAATCTAGGGTTTAAATTTGTGGATGTTTACCCTTGAATTATTCAGAGAATTAATTAATTTGAAGAATTAAGGTTCATGATTGAGTGATTTGAAACCTTGTTAATTAAGTGGGTAGGCTTAATTGAATGAAATTGAACGATGAATTAAAAATATTGAATTTTGGGCCGAGAGAGAGAGAGTCAAGGAATAATTGATAGGGTGACACCAAGGTAATGAAAATTAATTAGCTTATACTTAATTGAAATGAAGTTGGACCATAGACCTGCATGTTTTAGGCTTGTATACGTGCATAATACATCGGTAGCCTGGATTTCTCTTTATATATATCTATACGTTGATGTGTAGTATATATATATATATATGATTTATAAATATTTGTTTGAATAATATTATAGTAAAGCATATCTATTCTAGTACTATCAGGGGAGGTTGTGTGATGTGGGTGAATCACCTGGCTAGTGGTTGCAGGGTGAATATAGTCCCCAGGTCATAGCGTTCGATTTAGGAGTGTGATGAATTGTGTCTGATTCAATCACACTACCGTGGGAAACTATGGACGCCTCCACAACGTTTGTTTATTTTTCTGAAATGGGGAGCTAATGGTATCAGTGTTTCGGGTAGATGAGAATACCCTATTATGATAGCATCTAGAGAACACCCGATGAGTTCCTACTCGGGGGATAGTATATATCTATGACATGTATGTGTGAATGTTGAAGTATGAGTACGTATATATGATATAATTATATATGGGGTAATACAGGATAAGAATTGTATTAATTATATAACTTGTGAAACAGTTATATGGTATGAATTAAATAAGTTAGTGTGATTAATAACTTATAAAATGTATACTAAACTCACTCGGGTTAGTGTAGTGGGGAAGTTGTGAATTATATGCGACAGGACTAGTTACGGGGTGGTTAGCTAGGTGGGTCATGTATAGTACATTAGGCGCGCACACTAGTGTAGGGGTGAGGTGTCCTCAAGAAAGTGTACGACACTAACTTATATACAAAGAGAATACTTGCATTTTAATTTTCTGCATTTAAATTCACTTGCTAAATATTTTTTATATGTTTTGGGTTCTAATCCTTGCTATAAAAACCTTTATGTGTTCTACCACAGGGGCGCCAAGCCTGATCTTCTTACAGGATGCGTAGCTGTAGTATATGTGGATGCTGCGGGATATTTGATTAGACACCTATCTCATTCTCTCTAGATAAGGAAATTTTAGTTGTACAATTTGGACTTGTACACATATATTCAGTTTGGCATGTATCGGTACTCTCTTTTATACTTTACTCTTAGTGGATTGCTTGTATAGTCGATGTTATTCGGCTAATGCTTTTATCAGTTGTGTGGCATGTTTTGATTTCTTCATGTGTTAGTTATCTTGGATTTCTATTACATTGGTTGGTTTCGATTCAATTCATCAGATAAAATTTAGCACCAACTTAATTAAAGACTAGGAGGTTAGTAATTATTAATTTTTCGACAGTGATGCTAAGAATGAACCAGATGAGATTCCTATTTAATTTGATATAGGACTGATCACCTGGTATTTTATTAGGCGAGGTGTCACATCGACCTAAAATGAAAATGTATCTGACGTAACCACGCGTCTAATGGCAACTCTAAAGGTACCACATTAATTTAGAAAGAGAAACTAGAATTTATTTATATCTTTCAAATTGTTGGATTCCATACAAATGAGGAACTAAGGCCCTTTATATAGGGGGAGAAGATTTTAGAAGGGATTTCCTAAGCTCCTATTGGTTGATAGGGGGTAAGATCATGTTATTTCACACGGGATATAACTAAATCCTAAATACATCATATGTTAAAATGAAACTCGTTAACTATGTCTTATCATGAGATGAGTTGTCATGGCAGTTCATCCATGATAACACTAACTGATGGAACCTTTTAGAAGCTTAATTTCGACCCTCGTTACTACAAAAAATGTAAACAAAATACTAAACAACTAATAAACGGAAAAATACAATGCAATAATGCAAATGTAAGAAAATGTTAAGATAGCCCTAATTTTCATCATTCTCCCCCACTTGATAGAGATCGTCCTGAGCATATGAGGTGAACGATAAGAAAGCAAGGCAACCATCAAAGGTCTCCCCCACTTGAAAGAGGAGTTGTCCTTGGAAACGTCACTCGTATCGGCTATTAAGAAGTTCATGGAGAATAGGCATACAAACCACCCGCGATCGATGCGTAACATCTGTGTCTCGGAGTCTTGTGATGAGCCTCCTCAACACCAAGACTAAAAAAACATGCTATGAGCGCATGTCACATGCCACAAAAAATGGGTCCACATACCACTATCAAATACATTACCCACGATCACCACCTCAATCCCAAAAGAGATAACCACTAAACCAACTATGTCAAAATCATCATTCTCATTTTCAAAGATTGAAAAAATATCCTAGATCAAACGTCTCTATCTCCCAAAAATGAGTGAGGGTTACCCATACATCCTCAACAAAAATGTAAAAAAAACTCCCAATATATACCAACCAATTTCGTCGTTTCTATCTTTCTTACAAGAAAGAGGCTTGGGAGGGGATCTTTTAGCTTCAAGTTGATCCTATTGGATGCGTGAGTAAGAGATAATGATTGGGCGGAGAAACCAATCTTGGACTTGCCTCCGATAATCATGAATTGAGCCTGTAGATTTAATAGGGGTAGAAATATTATTTTTTGGGGGCTAAAACATTATTTTCAAATTTTTTTAGGGTTAGAGTTAGGGTTTTGAAAAAGATATGACAATTGTTAGGTGAGGGTGTGTAAGGACATATTTTCATAGGTCTGTTATCAATTTATTATATCATATACCGCTACACCGTCGAAGAGCATTCAAGAGTCATATACATCAAAGTCGGATCCGAATTACTCAAGTTCTTCATCATTCAAGACTCTTCGAAGTTTACTTTGGTAAGGTTATGTTTTAAATACCTTAATGTTTCACTTAGAGCTTTTGGGATATTTTTACAAAATATTTTTCTAAAGATTTTGTTCTCAGTCACCTTGCCGTAGAAAAATCATAACTAATTCATAAAAAATCAGAAAGATACGAAACTGGCGGCCACCCGTTCGTATCAAAATTTTCTACAGGTCGGCGTGGAATCTCGTTTGATAGGTTGTTCAAACAATCTGATTTTGTCTTTCAAACGACATAGCATCTCGTAAGATCTCGTTCGAACGAAATTTATCCTTCGTTCAAGCGAATTCCTGATCTCGTTCGAACGAGCTCTGTTTTCGAGGCAACACATTTTTTTATAAAATCTCATTCTCAGGTTCCATTTTTATTAAGAAGTCACAGCTTTTTGACGAACATAAAGACTACAAAAGCATAATTCTTTTAGGCTTCTTCCTTTAGGGTTTTAATCCCTTTTTGTTTTCAATTGACAAAACTCCCATATGCCTTAGTGAATTGTTTTGGTTTTCAAGAACATACTTTGCTCTTGTTTATACTTTGTCGGGAGAACTCTACAACCGATAGTTGCATGCTATTGTGGAGGGAGTCCTTACAAAGTTCACTCTTATGGAGAAGCCGTTTTTCTTCTTCATTGTTTCCCTCCTGGAAAAGGAAAATTCCAGCCGTAACTTGTGGAGGATACGTCTTCTTCTTCACCGCTGCCCTCCTGGAAAGGGAAAGTTCCAGTCGAGACATCGGAACCGACACCTGTGGGTATTTCTTATGTCACCCCATTTTATTGTAATCCGTGTAAGCCATTTTGTTACAAATTATAGTGAAATAAAAGGTTTTTCCCCTTTGAGGGATTTTTCCTAAAATTGTTTGTTTTATCCTACATACTTTATTTTATTTGATAAATTATCTAGATGCATGTTTTAGGGTTTAACTAAAATTTGGGATTAATTAAAATTTGATTTTATTTGAGAAGTCGCAATATTTCCGCTGTAATGACTCTACAAATTGGTATCAGAGCTTATTTAAGCGATGACCACTATACAAATTGGTATCAGAGCAGGTTAAGCTAATTTATCGCGTGATCCTGATTTTTTGAGGATTTACTTTCTGATACAATTTGTCTACTCACGTTTACAAATTGGTTTCAGAGCCTGTTGGACTAAGTTATTGAGTTTTGATCCTGATTTTTCAAAAATGGCTTTTGGTGGTTTTGATGATCTTCGATGTCAAATTTTTGAAAAAGTTAATTGAAATATTCACACGAACTCATGTTTTAAATCTTCTATTGAAAACGAATCTGAGAGGTGTCTTTGTTGTGAGGGTGTTGGTCACACGTTAGATGAGTGTACCACAAATTTAAATAAGAAATTGAATAAACCGATTTCTCATGTTTCTACCCTTAGTGATTGTGATTCGGAAGAATAAGTCTTTTATGCATCTAGGCGAGAGTTTTCCATCCATGTGATTAGTGATGAGAGTGAGGAGGAAGAAGAAGAAGAATTGAGTGAGTTGCAAGTTGCCTACAATAATTTGTATTTTGAATCTTTAAAGACAAAAAAGGAAAACTTGAAACTTAAAGCTGAACTGAAGAAACGTGCTTTAGATAATGATAATACTGATGCGTTGATTAAGGATCTTAGGGCACGTGAGGAGATGCTTAAAGAGAAATTACGATACGTCAAGGGTGAGAGAGATAGTTTTAGAGGGTTGATGGAGACTATGAAAAAGGTGCTTTTAGAGTTTGAGGATTCTAAACGTGTACTTGAATCTAGGATAGGTGAACTTGAGGAGAAATTGAAAGATTCGAGTAAGGTGAAATTTGATTTGGAGTCTAGGTCTGAAAAACTTGATTAGATTTTAGGCACCGTCTAGATAAAAAAGGATATGGGTGGGATTGGTCTTGAAAAATATGTTGCACCCATTCCCACACTTATGAGAGAGACACTTAGGATTGTTAAGAAAGAGACACCTAAGTTTGTTAGGAAAGTGGCCCTAGTAACATCGTGAGAGTACCTCCTAGGATCATTAGGAGAGACCCACCTAGGCAAATTCGGAGAGAGTAACCGAGAAATTTGAGAAGAGGGCCACCTTTAGGTAACACACACCCCCCGATTTACACTTGCACACATTGCGGTAGGCAAGGTCATCTAAGGCGCTGTTGTTACAAGCTTTTAAAAGGGCCTAGGAAGGTTAATAGAAGAATAAATTCGATTCCCCACACCCCCACTCCTCGTTACACATCGATTTGGGTCAGGAAATCGAATTTAGAGGCTTATGGTTTACTAGTCCACGATTCCCGTTTGCTTACACGTGATTCACCCCATGTAAAATCTTTTGATTGATTGTGTTGGATGTTTATCATACACTAGCGATGCATCATGTTATATTCTTTCTAGTGTTATGACTCACTTTGATGTAGCGCACATTGGTATATTAGTTGCATTTGTGTTTTTCGCTTCCATTTTAGCATTGTTTTGGATATGTTTGCCCCTTACAGGTACTGTTTTCATGAAAAATTTTCACTGGGCAATATTATATTATTTTTCTGGGAATCTGAGAAATTTTGGCAGGTTACGAGAAGTTGTTCAAATGACATTACATGTCGCACGAACGACATTTGTCCTTTATTCGAGCGATTTCCTCCACTCGTTTGAGCGAAGTCCCTGGCTCGTTCGAACGACAGGCTGAATCTTGCTTCTGATTGGTTTGTCGTCCTCTGGGTTATTTTAATATTTTGGTACTGTTGGAAGTATTTTTGAACTACCTGGAAATTCAGTTTTTGCTTCCGTTCTGATTTCAGTACCCGGTGTTCATATGCTTAGGTTTTTTGTACTGATGGGTTGCTTCTGGGTAGTTTATTTGCAGTTATTCTTGGTATCCATGCTTAATTGATAACACTACATTGCTCGTTTATCAAATATGCTTTCATTATGGATTCTCTTGTGTGATTACTGTTTGTTAGCATGGGATGTTGCTCATATCGATATTATATGCCTATTGCTGATTGTATCAATTTGTAGTTATATTTTTTCTGTTTGAAAATTTTGAAACAAAAATACAAAAAGATTTTATTTTGATAAAAATTTTAAAAATCCAAAAAGATTTTTGTATTTTGTTTACACCGCTTGTGGATGGACACTTAGTATAACCAAGTCACAATTTTATTCCATTTATCCATATGACTATTTGATAGTATTATGAGACAATAGGTAAATTCATCCATGTGCTTTATAATATTTGGAGTCATTAAGATGTAATTAAGTGTTGATTCCTACATGTTTGACTCATAATTTCCTTTATTTCACACATGCATGGATTTGTTTGATTATTTTTCTTGACTTATCACATGTTGGTTGGGTGTTTTCATCTCAATCATGTCCTTAAAACGAACCAAGTGCAATAATATGAGAGTAATAAAAGTAGTGCATGTAAAAACCATTGCCTGTGAGGAATTAATTGTTTAGTTTGAAAAAATGATGAGTGAACACGGGAAAGGGCTGCGAGTGAATAATAATCACGTCGTGAAAGCCACCGTTTGAAAAGAGCCCACACAAAAAAAAATTACGGCAATAAAAAGATGAAATATGCCAAAAATTTGGGCCAATAGGTTTTCTCTAAGTTGAGAATTTAGTACCTCTTTAGATATAAAAAATTGCATTATTATATATGAGGGAGTTCTGGAAGGATATATCGATGGGTTTGTACGTGCTTTGAAAAGTTCTCGAAATGACACTAAATAGTTTTCGACGTTATTGGTGTGGAAATCATTTAGACTTTGATTTGTTGATTTGATTAAGACGATGTCATTTAAATTCAACAATTTTTACACCTAAGGATTCTATTGATGTTCATTCGTTAGGGGTACACGTATGCATCGTGCACATATGATTGATTGAGTTTATTTACCTATCGAATGTTTTCACACCATACATTCCATTTTCATGACTTGGTTGTTTTAGTTTAAATCCATGGTGTGATTTTTGGTATCCTATTTTTGTATGAAAAATTTGAAAAATAAAAAATAGTTTGTGGATGTTTTTGGGACATACCTTTGCATGCGCGTTGATTGATTCATATTTGCTATGCAATTTTATCGTGACACTCCATGTTTTGATTGTTTCTTCTTATATGTCTATTTGGGGACATCATAAAAATGGGGAGAAATAATAATCATATTACGAGGGAGTTTTTGCATTATGGGGGAGATTTGATTATTAATGCTTTATTCTTATATCATTTCAAACTCGATGCGTCACGAAGGTATTTTGCTTTATCTCATGTGTGTAGGTACAAAGATTGAAGATCATGATGTTGCACACCCTGATGAGAAAAGCTTTGAGAATTGACAAAGATTGAAGATCATGATGTTACACACCCTGATGAGAAAAGCTTTGAGAATTGACGAAGATGATTGAAAAATAGTTGTGAGATTTGCAAATTTATTCATGGGAGGGTAGATTTGTATAGGCATTTTGGTTTTTGATAATTTGGATTTTTTATGAATGTACCGGCATAGACATAGGGGGGATTTGTAAGGACATATTTTCATAGGTCCGTTATCAATTTATTATGTCATATACCGCTACACCGTCGAAGAGCATTCAAGAGACATATACATCAAAGACGGATTTGAATTACTCAAGTTTTTCATCATTCAAGACTCCGCGAAGTTTACTTTGGTAAGGTTATGTTTTAAATACATTAACGTTTCACTTAGAGCTTTTGGGATATTTTCGCAAAATATTTTTCTAAAGATTTTGTTCTCGGTCACCTTTCCGTAGAAAAATCATAACTAATTCATAAAAAATCAGAAAGATACAAACATGGCGGCCACGCGTTCGTATCGAAATTTTCAACAGGTCCGTATGGAATCTCATTCGATAGGTCATTCGAACAACCTACTTTTGTCATTCAAACGACATAACATCTCGTTAGATCTCGTTCGAACGACATTTATCCTTTGTTCGAGCGACTTGCTTATCTCATTTGAACGAGCTCTGTTTTCGAGGCGGCAAAATTTTCTATAAAATCGCATTCTATGGTTCCGTTTTCATTAAGAAGTCACAGCGTTTTGACGAACAGAAAAACTGCGAAAGCGGAATTCTTTTAGGCTTCTTCCTTTAGGGTTTTAATCCCTTTTTGTTTTCAATTCACAAAACTCTCATATTCCTTAGTGAATTGTTTTGGTTTTCAAGAACATACTTTGCTCTTGTTTATACTTTGTGGGGAGAGCTCTACAACCGAAAGTTGCATGCTATTATGGAAGGAGTCCTTATAAAGTTCACTCTTATGGAGAAGCCATTTTTCTTCTTCATTGTTGCCCTCACGGAAAGGGAAAATTCCAGTCGTAACTTGTGGAGGATCCGTCTTGTTCTTCACTGCTGCCCTCTTAGAAAGAGAAAGTTCCAGCCGAGACATCGGAGCTGACACCTGAGAGTATTTTGTATGTCACCCTATTTCATTGTAATCTGTGTAAGCCGTTTTCTTACAAATTATAGTGAAATAAAAGGTTTTGCCCCTTTGGAGCATTTTTCCTGAAATTGTTTGTTTTATTCTGCATGCTTTATATTATTTGATAAATCATCTAGACGTATGTTTTAGGGTTTAACTAAAATTTGGGATTAATTAAAAATCTATTTTATTTGAGAAGTCGCAATATTTCCACTATAGCGACTCTACAAATTGGTATCAGAGATTATTTAAGCGATCACCACTTTACAGGGTTACCATACGTTTCTACATGAAGAAGGGCATTTCTTATCTCATTTATTCTTGCATTTGGATAAATCTCTCATCAAATTTTCCCTTTTGGGGAGCCATCAAAATGTAAAATACAATTTAAATAATATATTTTTTTTGTTGTGACACCACACAAATAATAATGAAAAAAATTATGGTGACACCTCTCCCACGAATGGGGGAGCGACACCTCACTCTGATACCAATTGACGTAACCCAACGTCGAATGGCAACTCTAAAGACACCACACCAATTTAGAGAGAGAAACTAAAATTTCTTTATATCTTTCAAATGTTACGATTCCATACGAATGAGCGACTAAGACCCTTTATACAGGTTAGAGAGAATATTCTAGAAGGGGTCTCCTAAACTCCTATTGGTTAAGAGGGTATATGCCCATGTGATGTCACATAGGCCATAACTAACTCTCAAATACATCACATGTCAAAATGAAACCTTCTAGAAGCTATTAAATAAGTATGACTTGTCATGAGATGAGTTGTGACAAATCATCTATAACAACACTAGCTAATGGAACTTTTTAGAGGCTTCCTATCAACCCTTACTGTGGTCATCCCTGATCCTCGTCGCGCGATAGACGATCCACAGGTCCCGTGCGTCCCTCTCGGGAGAGCTTCGACCGATGCCATTTGAGGTGCTGTAAAAGATGTAGAGAGATTAGAGGAAGCCATCCCGAAGGACAGCATCCAAATACATACTGGTGCATACGAAACCAAAATGATTCGAGAAGGGTCCGGAGGCTAAGTTACGAAATGGGAAGGTTTTAGGCACCCATTCCGCCCATTCAATCTCTCATGGATTTTTATTATTTTCCTTTTATTTTTCCCGTGATATGTGTGCATGTGTATATATAGTGGAGATAGGAATCATCGACTTGTACCATGGGAGAGGTAAAGCGAGTCATCTGTAGGAAGGTATAAAAGTATTAGAAAATAGGATTTAGGCGATCATCCTTACGTTCATCGTTATGAGGGAACGATAAAGCATACGGAATGATATGCACCTACGAATATATATATATATATATATATATATATATATATATATAGTGTAAGAGAATGGAGTTTAGAGAAAGTAGAGAATGAGAGAAAAAGTAGAAAATAGGATTCGAGTCTCGAGTTTTACCCCGAAACACCTACGTAGCCTATAGAGGCTTCAAAGTCCACGTAGTTCCCATACAAAATGAGGGGTGGGGTTTATCCCATAAATCCAACTGGGGATTCTCTTATTTGTGTGTGTGTGTGTGTGTAGAAAAACTGTTTTAGTTGTGAGAAAAGTGTAAGAGAAATATGAGAATTCCCGTTTGGAATTTATGAGCAAACCCTCTTTTTCTTGTTTTTTGGGTTTTTTATTTATATGAAAATAAGGGATGTGCAATAATACTAAATAAAAAGTATATTAGGATATGTGAGATGAGATGATAAAAGTTGTAGGTAATAAAATAAGATATTGCGAATTTATGAGAATTTAAGGAGAGAGTTGAGAAAATTGGACCTTCTTGAAGATCTTGAGCTTGATCTTGAATATTGGAGAGCAGCTCTTAGATTTGTGTGATGATGGAGGGTAATGATTTCACCAAGTTTGATGAAAAGGATGATGAAAAGTGATGGTTGGAAAGGGACTTGGGTGTAGAAATCACACTGACTTCGAGAGAGGTTTTCGGGATTTGCTGAGAGTGATTTCTATCAGATCAAGGCTCCCTTTGCCTGTGAGGTCAGGCCTCCTTTTTATAGGCCCAGGGCATTGTCGATCGTCATAGCCCTATTCCTGCCATTCGGCAGGTGCGTTTAGGCACACAGACGATAGGCAGGGTCTGGGACCTGCCATTAGGTAATGTCTTTCAAGCCTTTTTGGAAAATTGGCCACAGAACGCAACCATTGATAATAATCGTGCTCGGGGTGGACTACTGGAAAGGTAATTCAGAGACCTTCTAAAGTCCTTGGACTGATCTCGCGTCCGGGAGTTGACTTTAGGTAAAATATGGCTCTAAAGCATTCGTTAGTCCATTAGACGGGGAACCGTCGAACGCAAACGGATTGTTGATCCGAATGGTACGCCCGAATCGTGCACGGGGCAGACTGTTAAAAAGGTTAGGAGATGTAATTTGATGTTCCAAAGATTTTCATCTAGTTCGAGGAGTTGAATTTGGTCAACCGGGCCCTAGAAGCATTCGGTGACCCTTCGGAGTCAAACGGATCGTTCGTTCGTACCATAAGTCAGAATGGCGCACAAAGTGGACCGATGGAAAGGGGTTTCGGTTCCCTTTGAGGATTCATTTAGCCTTGGTCAAGATGTAGAGTTTTACTTTGGTCAAATGGAGCTCGGGAGCGCCCGTTGGCCTCCTGATTGAGTTTCGGGGGTAATGGGTCGTTCGTCCGCATGGTAAGTTGGAATCGTGCACGGGATGGATCGCTGGAAAGGGATTTTAGTGCCCTTCGAAGATTCATTCAGCCTCGGTCGAGCTGAAGACTTTGACTTTTGGTCAAATGGGGGCTGGGAGTGCCCGATGGCTTCTGGGTCAGTACTTGGGGTATGACCTGGGTTTGTAGTAATGAAGGGAGGTGCTAGGGACCTAAGGAGAGTTTAGGGGGTAATATAATGGGGTGTCTACAGAGCCCCTCGACGGGTATTTTGAAACAAATGATAGCCGTTGAATAGACACTACATGATGCTTTGAAAGAGGATGACCAATTTTAGAGGGTCGAGGCCGATTTTGAGAATCTTAGGGAGCGAAGATGACCAATTCATAGGGTCGAGGTCGATTCTAAGGACCTAAGGAGTGTGTTAGGGATAACCAATTATGTGGGCTTAAGGTGACGATCCAAGACTAAGGACCTAGGTCAATTCTGACCTAAGAGAGGTGACGACCGAGGACTGAGGTCAATTCTGACCTAACTAAGGTGATGATCCAAGATCAAGGTCAATTCTGGCCTAAGAGAGGTGAAGACTGAGGATCGAGGTCAATTCTGACCTAACTAAGGTGACGATCTAAGACCGAGGTCAATTCTAACCTACGAGTGGTACGACCAAGGACCGAGGTCAATTATGACCTAACTAAGGTGACGATCCAAGACCGAGATCAATTCTGACCTAAGAGTGGTGACGATCGAGGACCGAGGTCAATTCTAACCTAACTAAGGTGACGATCCAAGACTGAGGTCAATTGTATCCTAATAATGGTGACGACCGAGGACCGAGTTCAATTCTGACCTAACTAAGGTAACGATCCAAGACCGAGGTCAATTCTGACCTAAGAGAGGTGACGACCGAGGACCGAGGCCAATTTTGACCTAACTAAGGTGATGATCTAAAACCGAGGTCAATTCTGACCTAAGAGAGGTGACGATCGTGGACCGAGATCAATTCTGACCTAACTAAGGTGACGATCTAAGACCGAGGTCAATTCTGCCCTAAGAGAGGTTATGATCGAGGACCGAGGTCAATTCTGACCTAACTAAGGTGACGATCCAAGACTGAGGTTAATTTTGACCTAAAAGTGGTGACGATCGAGGATCGAGGTCAATTCTGACCTAACTAAGGTGACGATCCAAGACCGAGGTCAATTCTGACCTAAGAGAGGTGACGATCGAGGATTGACGTCAATTCTGACCTAACTATGGTGACGATCTAAGACTGAGGTCAATTTTAACCTATGAGAGGTGACGACCGAGGACCGAGGTTAATTCTTACCTAACTATGGTGACGATCCAAGACGGAGGTCAATTCTGACCTAAGAGAGGTGACGACCGAGGACCGAGGTCAATTTTGACCTAACTGAGGTGACGATCCAAGACCGAGGTCAATTCTGACCTAAAAGAGGTGACGACCGAGGACTGAGGTCAATTCTGACCTAACTATGGTGACGATCCAAGACTGAGGTCAATTCTGACCTAAGAGAGGTGACGATCGAGGATCGACGTCAATTCGGACCTAACTATGGTGACGATCTAAGACCGAGGTCAATTTTGACCTATGAGAGGTGACGATCGAGGACCGAGGTCAAAACTTGACCAAAGAGAGGATAAAGATTGGATTTTGGGTTCCGTTGGGGAATGTACTGGGGAAAAAGTAGAGTGTCCTTTGGAGACTTTGAAAATGACTTTCTGGAGTTTTGCTGGGGAAATTACCTCGTGATGATGTGTTGAGCCGGGGAGCTGATTGCCGGGGAAGTGTTTGTGACCTGTGGAGGAGAGGTGAGTTTTATGTTGCAAACTTCACTCGGGAAGTGATTTGGTGGTCCAGGTATTGGACGTATTGCTCGAGAAGGTTTGAGACCTTTAGAGATCCTCCGGGGACGTCGCCGAGAGGAGTTTTATTTGGTTTTTTAAGAGTTCCGCTGGGGAAATGGGGGTTTCGCTTGAGGGAGTACAACATTTTCTTAGTGAAAATGTTCGAAATCCTTCCTGGGATTTTTAGGAATTTTCTGAGGATTTTTCAGGACTTTTTGGTATTTGGTAATTTTTGTACGAAATTTCAAGACGGTGCCGGTCGACATGGTGCAGGAGGTGCCATTCGGCAGTAGCATGAACTTTTGGGCTGTCTCGGGAAGGTAAGGAGACAGTGTCGATCGGTGGGTGTGTGATGATCGGCATGACCCACGACATCCTATATAAAGGGGTGAATTCCCTTCATTTTTCACAGCTTTTTGCTTTCTTTCTCTCTGTGATTTTCCTCTGCAACTCGTTTCAGCATTCCGATCTCTAAGAAATGTCCTCCTTTGTGAGCACTGCGACGCATAGAGAATGGTTAATTGTTGATGACTAGGCGAACGTGGAATGAAGGGTTAGGGATCCTCTAGCTTTGGGGAGTGAGAACTCCTTTAACTCATTCGAGCCGGTTGTGGATGAGTGAACTTTTCTACGGGAGCCATCGTGTCATCAGTCTTCCAAGGTGGTGAGCCCTGGCGGTTATGTAAGTAACCTAACTTTTGGAATTCCTCTCTCTTTTTGGTGATTTTTCCTTTCTTGAATTTTGACAAGGTTTCTCCTTTTGACAGTCTGATATCTCTTTGAAGAACATGCGTGCCTATGGGATGGTCGGGCTTAAGTATGTCTGTGAGAATCTTCCACTCGTGGTGCATTGGGTGGTATCATCAGCAGGTTTTGGGAGGTTGGCATCTGCGCTGGATGAGACGCCTCATTCGACAGTGGTCTTGTGCGCTTTAGGGGAGAGATGGTGGGATACTACCCACACCTTTCATTTTATGTTTGGGGAGATGACGGTGACTCCCATAGACGTGCACCAGCTGTTGGGCTGGATTGTGATGGAGAGCAGATAGAGGTGGATCATTCTCTGAGGGTGAGGTCATATGCAGTGCATGTAACACTTGGTGACTTTGGGAGGATAGTCTCTGGGGATTCGATCCGGTTGTCCTTACTGAAGGATGTCTTGCTGAGTAGGGTGATCAATGTGGAGGATGGGCCGCAGGTGAGGCAGATGGCCCTGTTGTTCATCTTGCTGGTGCTGGGAGGCTTCATGGTGGCGTTGAGTGGCAACGCGTCCATTTCCGGTTCTTGACATACTTGAGGATGTTTTCTAACATCCCTCTCTATGATTGGGGGACCTGACTTTGGCGACCCTCTATTTTTCTTTGGATGCATTCACCCGGTGCTGCCGATAAACTTTTACTGGAGCCACGTATCTCCTCGAGGTATTTCTTTTATTTTGAGCAGTTTCCTTTCATGCATTCGCATTTCCATTACGCGTCTCTTTTTTATTATGAATTCATGTCTTTGGAAGGATGAGGCTGTTGAGGACTTTTGCTGATTGTATCGATGGAGGAAGGCCCATCGACAGTCGAAGGGATCTCTCTCTCTGGAGACAGTGCGTCAGGTCTTGAATGGCATGACCAGTGGTAGGGTAAGACTCTTTCCTTTTAGTCTTAATTTTTGCACATTCTGATTTTGTATTGACTTATTCTTGCTAGGGATTTTCAGGTGACTTTCTATCCTTGGGGGGCATCCATTCAGGATACGGAGGTGACCGGGGTAAACCTGCAGATGCGGCGCTTGCTGGCGCATGAATTCGACCATTCTTAGTATCTCGGGGAGCGGGTGGTTCGGCAGACTGTTTAGGAGGAGGTGGTGGTTCCACCTGCGTAGCCTCTTATGTCCATGAGGCGGGAGCGGCTGATGTCGGAGGGTGC
Organism: Sambucus nigra; assembly: GCA_949130495.1. Taxonomy (NCBI): domain Eukaryota; kingdom Viridiplantae; phylum Streptophyta; class Magnoliopsida; order Dipsacales; family Adoxaceae; genus Sambucus; species Sambucus nigra. The sequence continues at coordinate 88,726,195 of OX422222.1, read as the reverse complement.
GAGGATTGCGGCGATGATCGATGAGTCCTACTTTCTGTATACTGATACGGCTGCATCGTATGACTATATGGACTTTGTGATGAGCTGGTTGATTGTGCCCAACATATATGATGCCTTGCCTTTCCCTTCTGCGGGTTTGAGTCTGGGGGTGGGGTCCTCTCACGACGGCGACGGCCCGACGACGACGACGGCTTCAAAGGTTCCTTTCGTGAGATTGTACACTCCTTCGTACAACATTCGGCGAGATAATGGAGGGATGGTGCTTATGTTTCGCCGTCCTCATGCGATGGATCCAAAGGAGTTGGGTTTGACCGAGGAGGTTCTTCATCCTGCGGTATACCTTCTTGCTCTTTTTTGGTTCTTTTTTTGTTTTGATTCCTCTTTGATACTGATTTTTATTTCCTTTTTCTCTGCAGCAAGTTCGAGTGTCGACCACTTGGCTGAGGGACATCAGAGACTGGATATCTTCGGCGACTGCCCATATTCGGGATGCGGTCCCTGTTCCTTCTTGCTTGGTGTCGTCTGCTTCGTTCGAGGAGGACTCGGGCTCGGTTAGCGGTGGTGCTTCATCTCGCCGTAGGGTAAAGAGAGCGCGTCGCAGGGGTGGAAGCTCTTAGAGAGAGGGGTGAAGGGTAGGTGAGAGAGAGAGAGGATGTGGGTTCGGGTTGAGTCCCGTTGTTTTTTGCTTTTCTTTATTTCTTGCAAAATGATGTAACACAGAAACATATCTATGTAATGCAATGAGGTTTTTTATTATCTTCTGTTAATGATGAATGAGTGAATGAATGCACATGCGCTTTTTACTTTGTTGCTGAGACCGTAAAAAGAGATGATTTTGGGATTTTGGAAGAAATTTTTATTAAGATAAAAGGGGATTTTTGAAATTCTATTGAGAATATCCATTTATTTTGAGTTTTTTGAATTTTGACAAAAGAGAAAAAAGGAAAATTTCTAAAAGTAGGGGGCTGCCGATCGACAAGCACCTTGTCCTGCCTATCGACAGTCAAGTCCAGTCCCATCAATTCAAAGTTTTGATTAGCGCCCTCTCCAGCCTTTGGTACTTTGTGGGGTAGGATTCCCTCTGATTTCTGCAAGGATTGTGACCCTTGTGAGGGTTCTCATGTATAAAAAGGGTAGGGGTGGAGTGTTTCCTTCACACCTTCACATCCTTACTTACTTGCCTACTATCTCTTAGTCTTGCAAGATGGCTCTCCCTGGTAGCATTGCGTTTGCAAATTACCTCGAAGCCTTGGAAGCGATGTGCTCTTATAATGTCGACTGTATGCTTTCAACATGCTTCGAGTTTCTTTATGGCGCAATCGGCCCATTGAGTGGAACATGCTGATGGCGGCAGGTACAAGTCTGGTACCCCGAAGAGTATGTATTTCGATTTGGATTGGATGAAGTTTGTCCTACCTACGAGAAATTTTTTTGCCATGGTGGGGGTAAATCCCAGTATTGCTGTTGCTTTACCCGAATTTTCCTGTTCTCCTAGGGATTTATTGGCTGGGATTATTTCCATTTTGCCTTAGGCAGCTAGATCACTAGTTGTCAGAGGAATGATGTCCCTTCCGGTGGTGTTGCAGTCTGTACATCTGCAGGAAGCTGGCAATACTGGATACGTTGGAGTCGTTGCCCTGGGCTTGGTTTCAAAATTGCTGCTGGTGGATCCGCAACTTGTATCCATTACTTCATGGATGTCATACCATCGCAATCCTGCGGCGATGATACTAGCGGAGACCCTGAATGGTCTGGATGCCTGGCGAGAAGGTAGTTCTAACTTCCTGCGGGGTAGCCCCGTGATGCTATTCATGTGGTTGTCTGAAAGACTCCGCATGGTGACTCCTCCAGAATATCCTTTATCGGTTGTACCCAACTTCTTTTCACGTCACTTTTTCTATGTTGGCCTGGATATTGCAAGCTAGGAGAATTGGTTTGTGGAGCATGGGGATCGGAATTTGTACTGGTCAGTGCCTTGGTGGGGACAGTTTCTGCCTGTTCTGGAACTAGGAGAATACTCATATGTGCGGCTAGTCGACCTTAGACAGACCTCTTTATATTTCCCTTGGCGTCTTCTGCACCAATTTGGTTGGGCATAGTTCGTGCCACCTCGGACACTAAATTTCTTTCCGGTAGACTTTTGACCGAGCGCCTGCATCTGCTGCTTAGCTCTCTGTGGGAGAATTGGCATCCGTCGACTCGTCCCTCTCAGTCTGCTGGGAGAGTTTGGCATATCCCTGGGGATTATATGAAGTGGTTGTGGAGGAAAGTAGTTAGTAAGATGTTGGTAGTGGAGAATGGACAAAAGTGGTTTGTTTTTTTGACACCATGGAAGGAGGTGTTGTGGTATTTTCGAAGCTGGTTCGAGCCTATCCGTCCATGGAGTGTCTGCGACATTCTGTTCAGGCAGGGGAAACTTGGGGACCCCAGGATGCAGATGATGATGACGGAGTAGGATCCTCTGGTAGTTGTGGGTAGGACTCCCGGAGAGTTTATTGTGTAATGGGGGATAAATGTGGGGATTTTATTTTGGCTTTTTTAGGAAGGTAGGGGGAAGGGAGTTATCCGTTCCTTTTCCTATGTAATCCGTACCGTAATTTCTTATTTAAGGAAATAAACAAGTTTCTGATCATCCAGCTGTGCCTTTGATGACTTTGTGTTGTTTGAATTATCTATACTGATCACTAAGGCATACATAATCCTTTTGTTCAAATATATGTTGGAATTGACTGACATTCTCGGAGGTAAGAAAAAAATAGTATTTTTTGAAAAAAGAAACGGGCCGTACTCATGTAAGGTGCATGAGCTGCCTACGTACCTCTAGGGTTTTTGAAAAGTTTTAATTTGTTTGAAAACGATTTTTATAGAGGATCATGCCCACGTAGTTCTGGGTGAGGGGGAAATGAAGAGTTTTTTCTTTAGAATAGAAAGGGGATGAGAAAAGTCGTAGCGCGCCGAGATTTCGGACTAGGGGTAGAACTTTTTGAGACGGTCCAGGTTGACTGGACGGGCCATCTCTTCCCCATCCGAGTCGGTGAGCAAGGCAGCACCGCCAGACAAGATCTTCTTTACAATGTAAGGTCCACTCGAATTGGGCTTGAATTTCCCTCTGGGGTCCCAGATGGGTTCTATGATTTCTTTGAGGGCTAGGACCCCTTCTCGGACACCGTGGTCCTGGAATCTTTTGTTGAATGATCGCGCTATTCGGCGATGGTACTCTTATATGTGGTATAGTAATTTTAATCTCCTTTCGTCTAGGTGGGCCAGCTCGTCAAGACGGCTTTGCCACCAGTCTTCTTCGCTGACCTTGCTTTCAAGCATGATGCGTAGCGAGGGTATTTCTAATTCCACGGGTAGGACTGCTTCCATGCCATAAACTAGAGAGTAAGGGGTAGCCCCAATAGAGGTTTGAATTGAGGTTCGGTATCCCCAAAGGGCGTACGAGATCCGATGAGCCCAATCTCGATAGCTTTCGGTCATCATACTGATGATGGCTTTGAGGTTTTTATTGGCAGCTTCAACTGCATCATTGGTCTGATGTCGGTAGGGAGAAGATTTGTGTCTCTGAATTCCATACTCATTAACCACTTCTATGACTTCTGCCTCGAAATGCAACCCATTATCTGATACTAGCTCGTACGGGACCCCATACCGGTATATGATGTTTTTCTTGATGAATATGGCCACTTTTTTGGCGTTCAGTACTGGGTATGACTCCGCTTCGACCCATTTGGTGAAGTAATCAATGGAAACTAGGATGAACTCATGCCCATTGGATGCCTTCGGTGTAACCTTCCTTAGGATGTCGATGCCCCAAGTGGAGAATGGCTAGGGAGAGGTTATGTTGTATATTTCGTGCGAAAGCAGATGCTGTAGGTTGGAGAACTGTTGGCATTTAAGGCATCTTAGTACATAGGCGGTGCAATCCTGGGTCATGGTGGTCCAGTAGTAGCCTTATCGAATGATCTTTTTGGCAAGCATGTGACCATTTATGTGGGGTTCGCATTTCCCACTGTGGATCTTCTGCATTATCTTTTCAATGTCATCCCCTGCGATGCAGTGCGGATGAGTTCCATCGAAGTTTCGTTTGAGCAGATGATTATGACAGATGATATACTTGGCATCCAGTCTTTGGAGGGTTACTCAATCTTTCTTGTTAGAGCCCTCGGGATACCTTCCATGATTGAGGAGGCGCCAGATATCATAGTATCATCAATTGTCTATCTCGGGATCTTTTGTGGTGACGAGCTCAATGTGGTAGCAGTGGGTTGGTTTGTCTTGCTTTTGAACAAGGAAGGGGGTGATTGTGATTCCTTCGGGCATCGATTAGGTTATTCTTGGATCGGGGTAGGTAATGGAAGGTGATATCTTGGAATTGGGAGGCTAGCTCTTCTAAGTGGGCATAAAAGGGTTGGAGCTTCTCGTCCTTGACTCTCCATTTTCTGAGCACTTGATCGATGATGAGAGTGGAATCCCCGTAGACATCTAGGCATTGAATACCTTTCTTGAGAGCAACTTTGAGGCCTACTGTGCATGCCTCGTATTCATCCATGTTATTGGTGCAGGGGAAATCCAATTTGATGGTGATGGGAGTGTGACAGTCATCTGGGGAGATCATAATTATTCCAATGCCACATCCCTTTTTATTGGCAGCACCGTCAAAGAACTTTTTCCATCGGAGGTTATCTTGAGCAGTGCAAATGATGTTTTCATCTGGGAATTTGGAGATCCAAACATCGGCTTCTTCTACGAGGTGATCAACGAGGTAGTCAGAGATGGGTCTTCCTTTCATGGATTTCTGCGTGATGTACATGATATCAAACTCGACTAGGAGCATCAACCATCCGACCATTCGACTGGACAAGGCGAGTTTCACAAACAGGTATTTGATGGGGTCCATTCGGGATACAAGTTTGATGGGGAAGGCGAGCATGTAGTGCCGCAGCTTTTGGGTGACCCAGATAAGTGCGACACATGCCTTTTCCAAAGCGGTGTAGTTAACCTCGTACCTGGCCAATTTGCGACTGGCATAATAGATGGCTTTTTCTTTACGGTAATCTTCAAGGTATTGGGATAGAAAAGCCCCAGCTGTAGTGTCGGGTATGGTTAGGTATAGAAGCAAAGGGAGACTAGGTTGTGGTGGCATGAGTACAGGGGGTTGGGTCAGATATTGTTTGATTCGGTCAAAAGATTCTTGGCAGGCCTCGTTCCAAACCTTAGTTGAATCTTTTCGGAGGAGTTTGAAGATAGGTTCACAGATGGAGGTTAATTGGCTGATGAACTGGCTGATGTATTGCAATTTCCCAAGAAAACCTCGGACTTCTTTTTCTGTTCGGGGAGGTGGCATCTCAAGTATGGCTTTCATCTTGGCATGATCTTCTTTTATCCCCTTCTCACTGACCATAAATCCCAAGAGTTTTCCCTTAGTAACGCCAAAGACGCATTTTTGTGCATTGAGTATCTGATACTGTCATAGTCGCTCGAAGAACTTTCGGAGAGCAGGAACCTGACCCTCTCCAGTTTTGGACTTAATAATCATATCATCCACATAGACCACAACTCCTTTGTGAATCAGATCGTGCAGGATGGTTGTGGTAGACCTCTGGTAGGCAGCCCCAACGTTCTTGAGACCAAATGGCATAACGGTGTAGCAAAAGGTTCCCCATGGGGTGATGAATGCGATTTTTTCTTGGTGGTCGGGATGCATTTTGATTTGGTTGTATCCGATAAACCCGTCGATGACGGACATGAGAGCATGACTGGCTGTGTTATCCACGATCATGTCGATATTGGGTAGGGGATAATCATCCTTTAGAGAGGCTTTGTTTAAATCCCGATAGTCTACACAGATCCAAACTTTTCCTCCTGATTTCGGTGCGGGCACTATGTTGGCTAGCCTCGTGGGATATTCGATCACACGAATGAAGCCTATGTTCAACTGTTTGACAACCTCTTCTTTGACTTTCAGCGACCATTCGGTGCGGAGCTTTCTCAACTTTTGTTTGACCGGCTTATAATCTGAGAGAGTATGGATCTCGTGCTGAGCTATTTCAGGGTCAATGTCGGGCATATCGTCGTAGGAACATGCGAATACATCCATAAATTCCTTTAGAAATTCTTTGAGTTGTACACGCTCATTGATACGACGCAAATATTGCGTATTTCACCCGTTAACATACGTGTAATTAGCCCCCTCGGGTATCTTAATCCCTATATTTATGCTCGTTAACCTGACAACCTCGGATTTCTATGTTAACATGTTTTGCAAGGGTTAATTGAGATTTTGTAGGTGTTTGGATGCTTAGTGTGAACTTCGGATGCGTTTCGCTCGATTTCCGTACACTATCGCACGCGCAAGGGCATTTTAGTCTTTTGACAGTTTGGGCACCTGGCCCGACATCTGCACGGAAGTTGTAGCTCTCCTCGCTATCTTTGCGTGGCCGTGAACGGTGCGCGATTCCGATGCATAACGAGAAAGTTACGGCGATTTGAGCGACGTTGGATTGTATGCCAATGCAGGGGAAATTGCAGGCTGCCCCTGCTTGATCGATCGATCAAGCCTGGGGGTCGATCGATCGAGCCTTATTATTTTTGCCACGTTTTCCACTGTCGATCGATCGACCACAGGGGTCGATCGATCGATCCCCTGTTTTTCCCCTGCAGATATTTTCTTTTATTTCTTTCTTCTTTTCTTTTATTACAACTTACTATATAATCTAGTTTTTGTTGAGATACTTAGAGACACACATATTCTGAATTAGATAGTTTAGTTAGGGTTTGGTGTGGAGAGTTCATTTCTCTCTTCTTCTTGGATTGACAACCCATGTGGTTTGTAAGATTGAACTATTCACTCCCTCTCCATTAATATAGTTTGTTCTTCTTCTTCTCTTGCCTTGTAATTTAGTTTCAATGCTTTCTAACTAGTTTACTTGTTTTAATTCTTGCTTTCTTAGTTTAATTAGCATAATTTAGTTTAACTCACCATGCACCCTTAGATAAATAGGGTCAGGATTTCATTTCCGCCATTTTCGGGCCCCGAGCTCCGAAAACTAGGTTTTGTGCAAAATCGCGTTTAATTGAAACCGCGTGTATTAAAGTTGGATTGTTATGCGTTTAACTTTATTTGTCACGCAACTTTAGTGTTTATAGCGACAATCCGAATTTAATCCGCGTGCGACCATTTTCCATTAAATGTTTAATCTCGCAACTTTGGCTTAAATTCCTTATTGTGTGATGTTTATGCTTAATTGTAAATGCTCGATTAGATTGCTTTCGAGCCTTAACTCTAGTTAGTAGTTGTTTCGATCCGTTTGGTAGAATGTGATCCCGATCCTCGCTTTCCTTTAATCTAGCATTAACTTATTCTTTTCTTTTGTCACCATAACCACCTATCATCTTTTACATTTTTATTCCTGAAGTAATTAAACAATTAACATCTAAAATTCAATTACTCCCTGTGGATTCTCGATACCCGACTTACCGCTCTACTTGCTTGTCAAGTGTAGCTGTAGCTTAGGTTCTTTTGTATGTCGAGCGGGAGCCGAAATCAACGATAGTGTCCCTACACGAACACTCGATTTTCCTCGCATCAAATTGGCGCCGTTGCCGGGGAGATTGTTTTAGATAGTAATTGTTTTACTATTTCATAGTATTTTTTCCTTTAGTATTTGTATTCTTTGTTTTAACCTTTTTTGCAGGATTTGCATACTTTGAGCGCTAAGAAACTTTGATTCGCGGTTGCTCACTTTCTTGCTCGGATTCTTCATCTACAAACAACGAGGTAATCATGTCCTACTATTATAGTTATTACGGTTATTCTAATGATTCATACTTTGGGGATAGTTTTCAAGTTTTTCATTTTCAAGATTTTCTTGAAAATGAAAGACTTGAAAACATTTATCGGAATGAAATCGTTATTGGGAGCTTGAGTTGGATTCATTATTCGAATCCAATGACGATTTTCATTTCATTACTTTCGAAGACGAGTTTCAACCAAATGAGGAGTCCGAAGCTCTTGAGCCAAGGAAGCCTACTTTGGAAGAGACTTTTCTTCTTTACTCCCAAGGTTTGGAAGGCTTAAATGATGCTGGAATGAGACTTGGTTCACTTTGCGATGAGATGAATTCTTATGCACAAAACAACGAGGAGGTGGAAACTTGTGTTTCACCTCAATTTTTCAAAGAATTTCTCATCGAGTGTGAATCTCTCTCCCTCAAAATTCAATCTCCTTCCGACGATGAGTCGATTGAGATTGAATTTGTTTCATCACCATATTCGTTTTCCGTCATCGAACCATTAGAATCACCGGTTGATTCCTATGAGTCGGTAGAAACTTTTAAAATTACTACACTTTTTGCCGACGAGGACTCTTTACCGGACTTGTTTTCGATGGACGTTATCCCGACGTGTGCACCGTCTCCCATTCCCTTTGAAAAACCTTTGGGAGATGAATCGATTTTTCTTGGACCTCAAGTGTACTTTTCCCCCTTGTTATCCAAATCCCCCATCGTCCGCCCAGAATTTCAAATTGGCGATGGTTCATTTCTTTCACCGCCCACATGCCTTCCGTTGTTCAAACGGAATTCCTATTTTTCGGGAGGCATGCATGCTCAGGAGGGTCCACCGTTGATCCTCCAAAGTCAAATCGTGTTTTGGATGGACCCTCAAAAATTTCAACTTTTGGTATATAGTTAATTGCACATCCTAAGTGTAGGTTGTATATACTAACTTCTTCATTTTTGTTTTTCTTAATTTTAGCCTAGCATAATTAGTTAATCTCTTTTTATTTCTTTTCGTATGCTTGGTTCTAACTCTTTTGTAGGTTCAACGGACTTGAATTTGCGGAGATATGCGCCCCGGCACACATTTGTTAAGAAAACAATCAAAAATTCACAAAAACATTTTTTTTTCCTTTGTTTTTAACACGCGCATCCTCACGCATTTGCATTTGTTTTTATTTTTCTTTTATTTTATTTTTCATTTGTTGTCGTGAATATGCGTGTGCGTTGCTCATTGTACATATTTTTATTTTTTATTTTTTTATTTTCTTTAGCTTAGGCCTTTTTGGTGTGTATAATTAGGCCTATGTGTATTTATTTTTATTTTTATTTTTCTATTTTTATTTCATATTTTTATGTATATACATATATATATATACTATATATATAGTTATTTTCTATTTATACCCCCTATTTATCCCCAAATTGCAATTTCCCCCCCATTTAATTTGGAAGCAGTAGGCCTGGCCCTACTCGATCGATCGATCAAGCCTGGCTTCGATCGATCGATCAAGCCTGGCTTCGATCGATCGATCGACCAGGTTAAGCCGAGGTCTGCTTTGTTTTTTATCCATTTCTCTTATTCTATTCTCTCCTCTCTCAAACCGATTTAGCCCTAGCTTTCTCCCCACACCACATTCTCCATTTTTCTTCCAATCACTACACATCCAAGGTATAATCTTTACTTATTTTGCTTGAATTTGTAGTTTTTGTTAGATTTATGTCAAAAATTACTAGTTTAAACCCTAGTTTGACACATTGTTTGAATGTTGGTGTTACCCCCTGATTTCGTTTTGAACCAACTGTTTTTCTCATGTTTCTTGATTTAAATCCACTCATGAACTTATTTTGATTACTGCATTGTTGGTTGTTCATGAGTGGGGTGGTTTCGTTGGTTCAAACTCTGTATTTTCGACCTTGACGCACATTGCGCACGCCAAGTGTTCGTCAAAATGCCTAAAACAGATTTCAATCCATATTTTGATGCACACTTGGGTGATTTTCATGCCTTGTCGTATTTCGACATTTTTCATCGCAATGTTGCATATTTTCACCTCGGTTTTGCGCATTTGCACCACCATTTCAACTTTTACACTACTAACCATAAACTGTGCTTACACTTGCTTTGTTTTGTGTAATTCTTGTTTTGTAGGTTGATATGGCACCAAAAAAATATTCTTCTACTAGGTGTGTGCCCGCCGGGGGCGTCGATGGGTTCCGCTCAGAACAGGAGCGGTATTGGTTCCGTGCACATTTCTACACTTCCGAGCGACCGCTTGGTAATCATTTTGCATGGGTCCTTGACGAGATACCGAGGGAGGCGCGGGTTCTGTTGCGCCGTCAGGGGTGGGAGCCCTTTCTTTCTACTAACGGGCGTGTCAATGAGGAATTGGTCCGTATATTTTACGCGACGTTAGTAGAGGTGAAGAGCAACGATGGGCCGACTACATATGAGGCCATGGTTCGTGGGGTGAGGATTCCCTTTACTATATCAGACTTGGCAGATTTTATGGATGTTCCTCTCCCTGCGGATCCAGTCAGTTTTCTCGATGGGTCTATCTTCGGCCGTGGGATATTGATAGAGGCCCTTGCACCGGGCGAGGCGTGGAAGAGGGGTGCTTTCCGCTCGGCTGCGATGGAGGAATTGCCTAGACTACTACACTACATTAATGTCCATTCCTTCATGGTGACGAACAACCGGTCTGAGGTTCGTCACAAGCATTCCGCACTGATCTACACTATGCTGAATGGATTGGGCAGTATCAGTTTGCCCAGTATTTTTCTTGACATGATGTGCGCGACGGCGAAGGAGGTCGCTTGGAGATATTCCCTTCCTTTTCCTGCCCTTATCACGAAGATATGTATTTCACACGGTTGCCCGGAGATGGACGCAGACCGTAGGCATATGCCACTCGGGCTTCTCTCTAAAGACAACATCTCAAAAATGCTGAAGCGCGAGTGGGGGCAACCGGCTGGGAAGAGACCGAGGGCAGAGATGGCTGACTTGCCCGACGACGACGAGGAGGATGAGATCAGAGAGATGGAGATGGGTGAGGGTTCTCACGCGCCACACACAGAGGATGATGCCCGCTTTGCGGCATACCAGGCCGTGCAGGACCAGCGCTGGGAGGAGACCCAGCTCAGGTGGGCGACTTGGGAGCCCCGCCTGGATCAGCAGCAGGCTCAGCAGGAGCAGTTTCAGGCCGAGCAGCGACACGAGTGGGCTTTGCAGAGGCAGGCTAGGGCACAGAGCAGACAGGATTACCGGATGATGCAGCGGATGATGAGAGATCTTTATCTGCAGCGCAGTGATTCCGACTCACCAGTGCCTCCTCATTTTCAGGACCCCTCTGATCCTAGTGGTTCTGGCCTCTAGGCTGTTGCTGTACTGGGTTTCATTTTCGTATTCTGGGATCGGATAGTATATTGTACTTTTTATTTTTATTTTTATTTTTATTTGTATTTCTTTTATTTCAGAAGTTGTAATGTATTAAGTAATTTTGTATTGAACTTATGAAATGAGAAATGAAAATGTAGTTTGTGGTTGTTTATTGGATTTTGATGTGTGTGACCTTCCATTTTATAAAATCAAAAAGTTCACCATCAATTTATCCAGTATTTGCACTTCAGCCCCTCTATATTATTGTGACTTGTGACATAGATTCTCTTAACTTAATACATCGGTACATATTCTTCATATGCTTTGTACTAACTTGTTTTGCAGCTTCATTTGGACTTGTACTTATGGAGATCGCTCCACGTGTGGGTAATATCATTCTTTTCCTAGCTTTGTGTTGTGTTCTTTAATGGATGCATTGGGGACAATGCAACATTTAAGTTAGGGGGTGTAGGATATTTTATCCATTTTGCTGTTTAGTCCTTGGATTTGATTACAATTTAGTTACAAAGCATGTTTTTGTTAAAAATTTGAAAATTTTCAAAAATATTTTCTTTCTTTTTTCTCCTTTATTGGGCATTTTGCCCTGTTTTCGATGATAAATTTTAATAATTGCCCGATCAAATAGACAATTCAACTATGCATGTTCTCGATTTTAGAAGTTATTAGATTTTTGTCCCTAAATCATTGATATTATGAATAACTTCATGAATTAAACTTTATCCGTGAACATATGCACCATTCTTGTTACATTGATTTGGTTTAAGATTTTTATAACTCGGTATGCTTTTGTTGCATTGTATATACTTACACCGAGTGAGATTAGAGACTTATCTTCATTTGTGAGTGTATACACTATTCTTTCCTCTTTAAAAACGTTAAATTCGTCAGTAATCTCTTTATTCTTTCATTGACCGTTCATTAATTGAGTTCATACTTGAAATGTGTTACTTGAGCATGATTTTCATATATTGTTTTGACTCGAGAATTGCGTATACTTTGTGAAATGATCATAGGCCCTCTTTGGTATATCACCCATATGACCTTGACCTCACCTTTTATATGTTCCCTAGTCAACCCACTTGAGCCTAAATACTAGCCTTTCTTTTCACTACCCAAAACCCCATAACCAACTCCAAATTGGAGTTTTATACCATATATATTACCTTACATACCCTTGTTTGGATTGTTGCTTGGAATTGAATGTTATTATTGATGTGTGGTTGCAATTTGAGTATGAAAAGAGTAAGAAGTGTCAGAAAAAGAAAGTAGTGAAAAAGAAAGAAAAAAGAGAAAGCAAAAAGCAAAAGAAAACAAAAGAGAAAAAGTGAGAAAAAGGAAGAAAAGAAAAAGAAAGAGAAAGTTGTAAATATTGTTTGTAGTGTTTCAATAAGCTTTGATTACTCTATCGATTGTTATATCTAATGCTCGTTTGGACAACTTTGTCCAACTTTTGATATTGCCCACTTTTTCACATTATTCCGAGTTTCATCCCCAAACACTTAGAATCCGTGTATACATCCCTTTCATTTCGTACCTTAACCTAGCCATACATTACAACCCTATTACAAGTCCTATGTGATCTTAGGTTGATGTAATTCAAAAGTCATAATAGTTGTGATAATCTGTGAAAATGCAGTTCGCATTTTTTAGTGTGCGGTATCCTTTCATTGAGATTACAGTATTTCAGTTTATATATAGCGTTCTTCTTTTGTGACATGTGCGCGGCCTAGTTTCCATTTACATTTACTCTTTATGCCCGCATGTCCCGTGTATTACCTCCCTTTTCATAGTGAATTCATTTGTTGAGCGTAATGCCCGTGAGGATTGAATGTATGCATGCTTTGATGTTTAGTATCCGAATTATTTAAGTTTTTCGCCAAACCATACTTTACATATGCTCACTTCCCTCCCACTTGTTAGCGTTTCAATTCATTGAGGTGCATTCGATAATGTTAATAACTACGGACTTCTCCTGCGAATTCGTTTGCTATGCTAATAACATGTTGAAATCTTGTTCGCACTGATGAGTTTGTCTTACTTGATTGGGCATATTTTGAGGAAACTTTATGATGTTTGTGGGTTCCATCACTGAAAACCCTCACGAGACGACACTCGTCCACTAGGGTAACCTAGGGGTTTAACGGCTTATTGCATATGCTAAATGCAATCGAATCGCCCGCGAAAGTGGCCTTATCTTTTTATTGCTTTTATACCATACTTTTGTACTCTCTCCTATGTTGGTTTACTTGTTCTTCTTGTTGCATCCTATTTCATTGCTAGGGACTAGCAATGTGTAAGTTAGGGGGTGTGATACGACGCAAATATTGCGTATTTCACCCGTTAACATACGCGTTATTAGCCCCCTCGGGTATCTTAATCCCTATATTTATGCTCGTTAACCTGACAACCTCGGATTTCTATGTTAACATGTTTTGCAGGGGTTAATTGAGCTTTTGTAGGTGTTTGGATGCTTAGTGTGAACTTCGGATGCGTTTCGCTCGATTTTCGTACACTATCGCACGCGCAAGGGCATTTTAGTCTTTTGACAGTTTGGGCACCTGTCCTGACATCTGCACGGAAGTTGTATCTCTCCTCGCTAGCTTTGCGTGGCCGTGAACGGTGCGCGATTCCGATGCATAACGAGAAAGTTACGGCGATTTGAGCGACGTTGGATTGTATGCCAATGCAGGGGAAATTGCAGGCTGCCCCTGCTTGATCGATCGATCAAGCCTGGGGGTCGATCGATCGAGCCTTATTATTTTTGCCACATTTTCCACTGTCGATCGATAGACCACAGGGGTCGATCGATCGATCCCCTGATTTTCCCCTGCAGATATTTTCTTTTATTTCTTTCTTCTTTTCTTTTATTACAACTTACTATATAATCTAGTTTTTGTTGAGATACTTAGAGACACACATATTCTGAATTAGATAGTTTAGTTAGGGTTTGGTGTGGAGAGTTCATTTCTCTCTTCTTCTTGGATTGACAACCCATGTGGTTTGTAAGATTGAACTATTCACTCCCTCTCCATTAATATAGTTTGTTCTTCTTCTTCTCTTGCCTTGTAATTTAGTTTCAATGCTTTCTAACTAGCTTACTTGTTTTAATTCTTTCGTTCTTAGTTTAATTAGCATGATTTAGTTTAACTCACCATGCACCCTTAGATAAATAGGGTCGGGATTTCATTTTCGCCATTTTCGGGCCCCGAGCTCCGAAAACTAGGTTTTGTGCAAAATCGCGTTTAATTGAAACCGCGTGTATTAAAGTTGGATTGTTATGCGTTTAACTTTATTTGTCACGCAACTTTAGTGTTTATAGCGACAATCCGAATTTAATCCGCATGCGACCATTTTCCATTAAATGTTTAATCTCGCAACTTTGGCTTAAATTCCTTATTGTGTGATGTTTATGCTTAATTGTAAATGCTCGATTAGATTGCTTTCGAGCCTTAACTCTAGTTAGTAGTTGTTTCGATCCGTTTGGTAGAATGCGATCCCGATCCTCGCTTTCCTTTAATCTAGCACTAACTTATTCTTTTCTTTTGTCACCATAACCACCTATCATCTTTTACATTTTTATTCCTGAAGTAATTAAACAATTAACATCTAAAATTCAATTACTCCCTGTGGATTCTCGATACCCGACTTACCGCTCTACTTGCTCGTCAAGTGTAGCTGTAGCTTAGGTTCTTTTGTATGTAGAGAGGGAGACGAAATCAACGATAGTGTCCCTACACGAACACTCGGTTTTCCTCGCATCACTCATGCTCGTCGAGGGTATCCCCTATCCTAATCTCTCGCGATTGGCTACTAGAACCGAGGTTAATAACAACAGTCTCTTCCTTATTAACTTGAACGCGGTTATGTTATTTATTATTAACCTTATTTAGATCAGTTAAGAATTGTTCATTTGCAAAATCATCATCATCAAAAGTTTGATTAGAATCCAAACAGTTAATGTAAGGCACAACAAGATACTCAAAATCTTTTATTTCATTGATAGGAAAAACAACATTGAGAACCTCATCAAAAGAGGACTCCATTAAATTTGAACAAGGATAGACAACAGAAGAAGAAATAAAGTAAACATTAGGGTTAGGGTAGATTTCAGCAGGTAGAACTGATGCAGCATGCCAGTTGAGGAGAGGTGTATCAGCAACTTTAATCAGGTGGGACGGGTCCGGTGATGTAGTGCCTGAGTGAACAATGTAGAGTGCCAACCCCAGTGTCTATAAGTTGAAGGAATCTTCGGAGTCACTTTCCTCAGTCTCTTCGGTATCTTTGATGAGCGGTTGTACATGGTGTTGGGAACTCTCGGCTCATGGGTAGCTGTCTTGGAAGAAGATATCCATTCCAGGCTTCATCTTCTTGTCCGTATGGTCATACCATGGTTCTGGAAAGCCGCAAAAGGGCAAGTCCTCACCCTCTTTGATGAATCATCCATTCAAGGAATCACCTGGGATAGTCTGGATACAGTCTAGTCTCCTCTTTAATTGATACTGGCGGATCATTCTGAGCTCTTGTTCTGATGGTTGATACCCTAAACCACAAGGAGGGAAAGCCTTCTTTAGTTCAATCGGCTCTAGTATACCTTGTTGTCTTTGTCATAGCCCCAGCCCGGGCATGAAGTGCATATCTCTGAACATCTGAATCACATTGACGTTGCCATAAGGGTCGTATTCTGGACAAACCCTTTCTTTGAAGTCGTCCCTTGCCGGGAGTAGAAGTGGGTCAACTCGAAATCCTGATAGAAGCATATAATTTGACCCGTACTGTATCTCAAGGATTGGGCTATTGGAACTTGCACCATCGGCATTGTCACCATCCCCCAAGATGGTAATGACCCTTCCGTCGGCGAATAACTTTAATTTTTGATGGAGTGAGGAAGACACACCCTTGATACTGTGGAGCCAAGGTCGTCCTAGCAATAGGTTGAAACAGGATGGGATGTCAATAACTTGGAATTCAACGACAGGGTTTATAGGGCCAGCCCCTATTACGAGCTTTATAGATCCCATCACCTCCCGACGGGTATTATCATAGGCACGTACAGCAGTGGAGGTTGGAGTGAGGTCGCTTTATTTTAGTCCTAAACATTTGAAGGTTCTCAATAGGCAGACATTCAAGGTGGATCCATTATCGACAGGAGAGAGTGGTACAACCTTCCCCATAACTTTGACGGTGATGATGAGTGCATGAATGTGGTTTGGCTCAATCTTGGGGATTTCCTCCTCGAAAAAGGATAGCATTCGACTAGAGGTCAAGGATCCGACCAAATTTATCGCTTCTTCTGGTGTGGTAGATGGATGAACTGTGGGTCCAGTGAGCAACTTGATCAAAGCATTTCTTTGTAGCTGAGAAGACATGGAAAGCCCCCATAGAGTGATGTTAGCTTGAGTTTTCTTTAGTTGATCGAGGATCCTGCTCTCCTCGAGGGTCATCTTCGGTATATGAAGGTTTTCCACGCCCTTCCCCTTGTCATTGTCTAATAGTGAGTTTAGGATCTGATAATGCATCCCTGATCTGGTTATGTGATTTACTGAAGAAGGGAAAAACATGAATCCTATTTCCTCATCGATCTCAGATTGTTCTGCTACCTTGCTTATTTCTCCGAGGAGTTCTTCGAATGATAGCATCCCACACATGTCTGATATCGGGCCAGTTTATCTGAAGCTTGCTATTTATTCGAATCTTCGAATTCTTCCCCCCATTCGATGGTAATAATTATGTCTTTCCACGTAAAGTCGATGCATTCCATAACTTCAATGGCTTCTTCATATAGGTCATCCCATTCTGTGGGGATGTGTAAGGGTGAAGGGACTAGGCGCCCTTGTAGCTTCAAAGCATCGAATAACTCGGTGATACTGCAAATGTTGTTGGTTTTCCTGAATAATCCTGCCATAATCCGAATGACATCATCCAAGCTGACTTTATCGGTTGGTATTACCCATCTATCTGACTCTCGGGCCCATTTCTGTGCTTCCAAGAATAGCGTACTGAACCTCTGGCAATCAATGATCTGTGAGGGCAATTTCAGCCCGAACCCTAGGAGTTGGTTCAAGACTTCTGATAATTCCATACCTCCATTTTCGAAACGGGTACGGACAGCGATGCATGCTCTAGTGAGGAGTGACAGTGCCTGATCAGTGAGGCTAGCAGGATATAGGAGGAAATATGGGCAAATTTGGAGAGGTTTAGGAGAGTATATGGGCATGATTTGAGTTGAGGGAACGAATCCTGGGTTCTCTTCTAAGAAGATAACATTGGTATGATTTGGAAGTGGGTTGTCAGTAGTGTTTGGCTTAGGATTGGTTGGTGGGGCGATGGTACCCCAGTCAATTAGACCTTGGATCATATTTCGGAGGTGAAAGCATTGGTCGGTGATATGGCCAACTGTTTGGTGATAAGTGCAATGGGCATCTGCCTTGAAGTTTCTTGGGAGTGGATTTGGAAATGGACGGGGATCCAAAGGTTTGATATGGTTTCAGCATAACAAGGCTTGATAAACTTTGGAGAGGGGAGAATGGAGCTCGGTGTATTCCTTTTGGACTGGGACAAGACGGCTTTCTGGTGCCCATAATGCGGTTGGTTGAGAGATGTTGTTGATGGTTAAGACTGTAGCACTGGCAGGCTTGTCATATTTTCTAGGGGTGAACTGTCCGGACACCTCCTTTGGGTTAACTTCCGTTTTGGCAAGACCTTCCTCGATCTCAACCCCTGCTCCTCTGAGAGCTCGAAAATGGGGAAAGTATTGTCCTCCCATCATTGCTCGGGCATGGGATAAGAAATTTTTCTTTACTATGCTGACTTGTTCTTCCTCGAAAGGCCGATTGGTCATAGTTGCTGCTTTTTCCCTCCATCAGTCTATGAAGTTAATGACTGATTCCCCAGAGTTTTTTTTGAGCAGTTCTAAATCATGACGGGTGACCTCAAGCTCTTCATTGTATTTTTATTGCGATATGAATTCTCGAGCCACATCCTCCCAGCTACAAATTTTGGATTCTTCGAGAGATAAAAACCATCGGAGGGCGCTATCCTTCGGATTTTTCAGAAAAAATTGGGCCATCACTTCTTCAGAAGCCCATAGTAGAGTCACGGAACGGTGATAACTTCTGAGATGAATGATCGGGGGTCCACTCCCTCCGAATTTCTTAATATTTGGCATCTTGAACTTCTCGGGTAACCTTGATTTAGGGTAAGGAGACATGTGGGTGTAGTCCATGTAATTTCCTGAGATTCTGACTTGGTAGAACTTCTCGATGAGCATCTTGAGGTCTTTTTTGACTTTGTTCAGCTCTTCTTCCTTCGAATCAATGATCATAGGCAAGTTAGCCCTATGCTGGGCAAGATTCGTCATTAGAAGCTGGGCAGGCGGCGGCCCATTAGCAGGAAGGGCATGTGGAGCTTGCTGATACTCCTCAGGAACCTAGATGGGCTCGGGTGGATCCATAGTGCGAGGAAATAGGGCCTAGAGATCTTGAGGAATGGGAACCTGATTTCGTTGCATCTCTCGAAACTAGGTTTAGAGGTTGTCAATCTTGGACACAAGCTGAGCTAGAACTGTCGTCAGATCTGACTGCGTAACGGGTACTTGATCTGTGTTCTCCATGGAAAGCGGATGGACTCCAGACTCAGAATGAGTAATAGGGGAATGAACGGAACTCCGGGGCGACTTGACTGAAGACCTTAGCCAATAAGGAGACAGGCCAAGGGCTTGCGATTAACTTGAGAAGGCGCAAAATGGGATTTATTTGTGAGAATTTTTATTTTCGAGAAGGAAAGACAACATGTTTTTGGATTTTTGATAAAGAGAGGAGAAATGTTTTTGGATTTTTGATAAGTAAAGGAATGTTTTTGGATTTTTGATAAGGAAAGAAATGTTTTTGAATTTTGGATAAAGAAAAAGGGGATTTCCCCTTTGGAAACGGTCTCAGTATGCTTTTTATAATTATTATGTTTTCACTTGTATTAATTCTCCTAAGTGCAAAATGAAATGTCGTACGGGACCCGAGCCTGGAAAATTTGGGTTTGTAATGTATGCAAAGCTATGTTTGGACTTGTGACCAGGCTCATGGACAGGGTCCCATTTTAAAAATACGTGAAAAATTCGAGAGGCAGGCCAACGTGGAATTTCGGCAGAGTTTCGGGTTGAAACCGACAATCTAACATGTGTCTCCTAGGGTTGACACCTATATGCGGGTATGCAGTTGGTTGGGTGAATTGGAATGGGTTCCCCCCTTTGGAATGACTTCCACGATATACGTCTTGCTCTTGCGGGCAGTCGGTACGTGTGGACAAGCCATTTGATATACCTGAGTGTACATGAATTACCTCACCATATACCTTGTGGGGACGGTGCATGTGACAACGAATTCGATATACTCGGCGTATGTGAACGAGTTCCCTGTGATATACCTCCCGTCATGACTTCGGTTAAGCGGTACGATGCGGGGGAACCGTTCGATATACGTTGAAGGTACTTGGACAATGGAAGGTGAGAGTCATATCGCTTAGGCTAACTGCACCCTGCCGGACCAGCGCCCATCACGAAGTGACCCTCTAGTTACCGGGTAAAAATTTGGTCAATAGCAATGCTCTTTGGTGATGTCGTGTGAATCATGCATGATCCTCTTATTAGTGTCTTATGATAATGTCTTTCTTGATTATGCCAAACTGGGAGCAAAGTGAGAGTACCGATGGTACACCAAGTATGGATGGGGCATGCAACATGTGGATATATGTGATCCTAGGTGCACGTGGTGCGAAGTGTACATGGAGAATTTTCTACAAGTGTGTGAATAGAAGCATAAGCATGGGATACACATGAGTAATAAAGAGGGAACATGCAAATAGAGGGACAATATAAGAAAACATAGCATCCATGTAAATAGAGTCTAGACCTCAAAATAAACATATAACAGCCCCAGCAGAGTCGCCACTGTGGCCATCCCCGATCATCGCCGTGCGATGGAGGATCCTCAGGTCCCGCGCGTCCATCTCGGGAGCGCTTCGGCCGGCGTCGTTTGAGGTGATGTGAAATATGTAGAGAGATTAGAATCTCGAGTCTATTTTACTCAAAACAGACGAAAGAAAAGAGGAAGCCATCCCGAAGGACAGCATCCAAAGACATACTGGTGCATACGAAACCAAAATGATTCGAAAAGGGTCCGGAGGCTAAGTTACGAAATGGGAAGGTGTTAGGCACCCATTCTGCCCTTTTGGTCTTTCATGGATTTTTGTTATTTTCCTTTTATTTTCCACGTGATATGTGTGTATGTGTATATATAGTGGAGATAGGAATCATCAACTTGTACCATGGGAGAGGTAAAGCGAGTCATCCGTAGGAAGGTATAAAAGTATTAGAAAATAGGATTTAGGCGATCATCCTTACGTTAATCGTTATAAGGGAACGATAATGTGTACGGAATGATATGCCCCTAAGAACAAATATATATATATAGTGTAAGAGAATGGAGTTTAGAGAAATAAGAGAATGAGAGAAAAAGTAGAAAATAGGACTCGAATCTCGACTTTTACCCCGAAATGCCTACGTAGCCTATAGAGGCATCAAAGTTCACGTAGTTCGCATACAAAACGAGGGGTGGGATTTATCCCATAAATCCAACCGGGGATTCTCTTATTTGTGGGTGTGGGTGTGTGTGTGTGTAGAAAAAGTATTTTAGTTGTGAGAAAAGTGTAAGAGAAGTGTGAGAATTCCCGTTTGGAATTTATGAGCAAACCCTCTTTTTCTTATTTTTGGGGTTTTTTATTTATATGAAAATAAGGGATGTGCAATAATACTAAATAAAAAGTATATTAGGATGTGTCAGATGAGAAAATAAAAGTGCTAAGTAATAAAACAAGATATTGCGAATTTATGAGAATTTAAGGAGAGAGTTGAGAAAATTGGATGATCTATGAATATTGGAGAGCAACCCTTAGACTTGGATGATGATGGAGGGTAATGAATTCACCAAGTTTGATGAAAAGTGAAGGTTGGAAAGGGATTTGGGTGTAGAAATCACGCTGACTTCGAGAGAGGTTTTCGAGATTTGCTGAGAGTGATTTCTATCAGATCTGGGCTCCCTTTGCAAGTGAGGTCAGGCCTCCTTTTTATAGGCTCAGGGCATTGCCGACCGGCATAGCCCTCTTCCTACTGTTCGACGGGTGCGTTTAGGCACACTACCGATAGGCAGGGTCTGCGACATGCCATTTGGCAGTGTCTTTCAGGCCTTTTTGGAAAATCGGCCGCAGAACACAAATCGTTGATCAGAATTGCGCATGGGGTAGACCACTAGAAAGGTAATTCAAAGACCTTCGAAAGTACGTTGGACTGCTACCGGGTCCGGGAGTTTACTTTGGGTCAAATATGGCTCGGAAGCATTCGTTAGTCCATTGGGCGGGGAACCGTCGGACGCAAACGGATCGTTCATCCGCATGGTAAGCCCGAATCGCGCACGGGGCGAACCGTTGGAAAGGTTAGGAGATGTACTTAAATATTCCAAAGATTTTGATCTGGTTTGGGTAGTTGACTTTGGTCAACCGGGCCCTAGAAGCATTCGGTGACCCTTCGGAGTCAAACATATCGTTCGCCCGTACCGTAAGTCAGAATCGCGCACGGAGCAGAACGTTGGAAAGGGGTTTTAGTGCCCTTTGAGGATTCATTCAGCCTCGGTCGAGCTGAAGAGTTTGACTTTGGTCAAATGGAGCCCGGGAGCGCCCGGTGGCCTCCTGATTGAGTTTCAGGGGAAATGGGTCGTTCGTCCGCATGGTAAGTCAGAATCGCGCATGGGACGGACCGCTGGAAAGGGGTTTTAGTGTCCTTCGAAGATTTATTCAGCCTCGGTCGAGCTGAAGACTTTGACTTTTGGTCAAACGGGGCCTGGGAGTGCCCGATGGCTTTTGGGTCAGTACTCGGGGTATGACCTGGGTTTGTAATGATTAAGGGAGGTGCTAGGGACCTAAGGAGAGTTTAGGGGGTAACAGAATGGGGTGTTTACACTTACTACTACTAAAAATGTAAACAAAATACCAAATAACTAATAAAAGAAAAAATGCAATACTAAAAATATAAGAAAGTATTAAAATAATCTTAGTTTTCATCGGTTTCCGAGCTTCATATTGAAAGAGATAGACTGGCTACTGTGCACACTAAGTTTGCACATCATTTTTTTAAAATTGTAAAAGAAATATTTTTAAGTTGATTTTTTTTGTGATATTTAAACATTTCAAGAGATCTATATAAAAAAAATCAGCTCAAAAAAACGTCTTTTACTATTTTGAAAAAAATGGTCAAACTTTCACTGCTTTTGAGGCACTTTAAAAGCAGCGAAAGTTTGACCGATTTTTTAAAAATAGCAAAAATAGTTTTTTAAGCTGATGTTTTTTTTATGAGTTCGTTGAAATGTTTAAATATCACATTAAAAAATTAAACACGAAAATAATTTTTTATACTTTTTAAAAATAAGTGTGCATCAACATGTGTGCAAATTTAATGTGTATAGAAACCTGCTTTTTGAAAGAGATTCTATTGTGACGTATGAAATTAGCACAGGGAAATAATAATTTTTTTTGCATTCGCAGTAGGTATTGGAGGAATGCACCATATTGATAAAACATATGTCCAAAGCATGAGTATTCTTTTGTTATTGAGAGGCTAACGTAGCAACATATATTTTGGCTAAGCTAGCAGTAGATGATGATAGATTCAATATGTTGTTAACTGAAGTTCCTAATATACTTAGAAATTAATTAATTTTGATGTACATAGTTTTTTTAACATACGTACAATATTAAATAAGGATTGTTTTTGGGCATATTGAGTCAAAAGTGAGCCAGGACATTTTCCTCCATTTAATTATATGGTTATTTGCATGTGAAAAATCTTATATTTTTGTTTGTTAATAAAAATTCTACTATTATCTCTAATCCGTGTAAATACAACTAAATTAACAAGCACATGATTTCTCAATCTATATCGATATTATACCTTTATTAGAGTTGTATTAAAGGTATAACTAGCTTGTAGGCCACGCATTGCGGGACTGTAGTTATAGAGATTATGTTTCATAATTTTCGTAGGGTTCCCTTAAAAAAATATGTTGATTAAGTTAATGCCGATTATGGTAATGTTATTTTAAATAAATGGTAGTTAATTTTTTTTTATGTATTTATTTAATATGTACTGTCATTTATTTAAATAACTTTATCATAATCGACATTAACTTATTCAACATAATTTCTTATGAACCCTACGAAAATGATAAAAGATAATCTCTATAACTACGGCCACGCAACGCGTGACCTGCTATACCATCCCCACTCCAGATGCTTTACCAAACGGCTCAATCACAATCGAATAAATCTAACATTTCACCCCAGTGATATATCAATTGTGGTACTCTCAAAGATCTCAAGAGACGATATCAGAATGGCTTTGAAATAAGTAGAAGAGGATTTGAAAACATATACAGAGGGCTTGTGGGTGAATTGGGTGGGTTTGGGGTATTAGTATAAATTTTCTTTAATAAAAATAAATATATATATATATATATATATATATATATATATATATATATATATATATATATATAACTTTTATGTATTAAAAGTTAGGTATAAAATGTGAGGTGCATTGTAATTTAAGGGTTTATTAAAAACACCCAATTTATGAAAATGACCAAACCCTTGGATAGAGCACAATATTTATAACTCCACTTACAAAACTGTTGTCATTTACTTTAGCTAATTAGTCTAACTACATGCAAAGTGAGAGAATTCAAAGCAAGAAAAGGGTAAAAAAATTATATACAAAGAGATAAAATAGCTGATTTGCATTACGGTTATCCTTCATATTGTAAGCTCTTTTTACAATCATAGATAATATAAAATTGGAAAATACTACCCAAAAAGGAATGCTGAAAAATCCTTGAAACTCAAAACAACATGTAAATATATACAAACGATATAAATAAATAAAAATTAAAACACTTAACACAAATCTAAAACCTAATTAAACCAAAATTTTAAAACACTTGAAACCCACATGCACCCACACAAATGAACATCACATGCTCCCATAAATAAGGCTGTAAAATGAACCAAGCTACTCGAGCTCGGATCGTGTTCGTTCGGAAAAAAGCTCGTTCGAGACTAGCTCATAAAATAAATGAGCCAAGCTTGAACATAAATTTATGCTCGTTATCTTATTGAGCTCGGCTCGGATTCGGCTCGATCATCGATATCCATATTAAACTAGTGTAAAATAACCACGCTACTCGAGCTCGGCTCGTATTCGCTTGCTTAGAAACTCGTTCGAGATTGGATCGTAGGATCAATGAATTGAGCTTGAACATAATTTTAGGCTCGTTTACATTTACAAACCAAGCTTGAGCACTCTCAAGCTCGACTCGATTCGCCTCATTTTCACCCCTACCCATAAAACCCAAATTTGAAATTTAAAGCCCTTAAAACCCAACATAGGTGACAACAAAAACGAAACTTAAGCAACCATTTTTTTATTGTCTCTCTTTCCTTAACAACTATTTTCTATTTCTCACGTTTACAGCTATGTTCTCTCTCTCACAAACACGTCCCTATTTGTTCCCTCTATCTCACGTCACAGCTTTGTTCTCTTTCTCTCACACACGTCACTATTTGTTCCATCTCTCTCACCTCACGTCGCTCCATCAATTGCAGAAACGATTTTTCAATTGCAAACATATGGATTATTGGAATATTTCAAAATCTTTAAAAACTAACATATGAAACCCAAAATTTAAAACCACTAAAGCTATATGCAGAGAGGTAGAGGCATAGAGATGGGGAGAAGAATTACCATCCATGGCTGTAATCGTTGAAAGTCGCCACTCGTGGGAGAATAAATGATAGAGAAAAAGGAGCCAAAAAATTCTCTATATTTGAACATATGATGCTAAATATTTTCACCTAAAAAAAATTCACTGAAGATATAGGGGACATAAAAGGATGTGTGAAGATATAAAGATAGATAAATAATGGGGTGGTGTATTGAAAGGAGAGGAATGGTCTGCAGGTGAAATGACTTAGAGGTCTCTTTATTTGTTCCTGGATTTTAGAAATGGTAGATTAGGTTAGTTATTTTTATAAATCCGATAGAGGGTTAGGGAAGGGACACCGATTTAAGACGGCTAGAGAGAGGGACATTCAATTTTATGCTTAATCGAGAGAGAGAGATGGAGGGTTCAAGACTTAAATTTCAATTGAGGTGTTGAAATGATTAAACTTCAATTACCAATTAAAATTATTCACGTGGCGCTCTGTAGAAGCGATAAATGTCGTTATTAAGTTCTGCTGCTAATTTTAGCTATATATTATAACGAGACTTTAATCCTCCATGGTTTTAATTCTCCACGCCCCCCTCTCTCTCCCCCGTAGCCCATTTATATTCCTCCATTAAATGTCATCCCCTCTCTATTCTTTTCTCTCTCCATTCGTTTATCTCCTTATGCCATTTATTAAGTATGTAGAGAATATTATGGCCTTCCATAGCTATTGCGCAGCTCTTGTGCAGGCTTTGGTGATTTGGGTAGACGAGGAATCCTCAGAGACTTGGGCAGGCTTTGGTGATGTCCTGGAGATCTTGTGGTTTGAAAACTTCTGATAAATATGGCTGAGGAGATTGAGATAACTTAGATTTGCAACTGTGCTTGGGTGAGACTGGAGCGCCGACAGGATGTCGTCGGTCTTATAAAAGAAGGTGGAGAGATCGAGGGAAGATTGTGACACCCCGCCCAATTAAATATAGGGTGATTAGTCCTTTATCAAATTTAATATAGAATGTTCAGTTGGTTCATTCTTAGTATCACTATCGAAAAACTTATAAACATAGTAATCACCTAATATAGAATTAAGCTAGGTGTCAAAAAAAATTCCTTTTTACATACAACCAAATAAAACCATTTCTCAATTTAATTATTAAAATATAAACCATTCATCATACACAAGAATATAATAAATACTGAACATGAATCAAACACCGAAATAAATAAGACTCGGTAAAATCTCCCAATTCCAAATTCCAATTCACAGACTCATAGTAAAATCCATCTAATTAAAAGAGCGGTAAAGTAAACTGAATAATAACTCTTATAAAAACTAGGAATGGAAACACATGCCCCAACTGAGATGTCTAGCTAACTTAATGAAAATGATGGATGCGTCTAATGCAAGGACCTACAGCTTCCACAATAGTTGTAGCACGTAAAGCAATCTAAATCTCTAGTTCTAGTATCCCTGTGACTGAGTATCTGATATAATACATATATATAGCAAAAGAGAGAAGAATTGCAATAAATGAGTCAGAGATCGATGTTTTAAAAATATTTAGCAAGTATTTAAAACTGCAATGAAGTAAGTATTATGTGCATGTTAGATATCGCACTCTCACATGAGATTCTCACCTCTCATCTATTGTGCACGCCTAACGTACATCTAACCCACACTAGCTATGTTACCTAGCCTAACTAGTTCAAAATCATAATATCACCATATACGTTCTCCTGTAGTATACCCGTATCGCCCATACAATACGTTAAAGAAATAGTTTATCTCACATAACTAAAAGTTTTGTTATTCACCATTCGAATGGTTAATCTTTTACCCACTAATATTATTTTATTTCTCATTTATACTATATCTATTAATTTCACAAGTAGAATGTTCCCAAGTATATTCATATATATATACAGTCACATCATCCATATATATATATATATATATATATATATATATATATATATATATATATATTCTAATCCCGCACCCTTAGGTTAAGGCCACTTGGTGCAAATCATTATATTATTGTCATCATATCTACCAGTTTCACACAGTAGAAATATTCATAAGTTCATAGATATATATACATATAGTCACATCATTCCTATACATATATATGTTATTTCTGCACCCCCGGGCTAAGACCCATTAGCGCCCCTAACCATAATAATCCTGCACCCTCGGGTTAACACCCAATAGTGCACTTAACAACAATATTCTTGTACCCTGGGTTATCACCAATTAGTACACTTAACAAAAATAATCTTGTACCCCCGGATTATCACCCTTTAGTACACTTAATGATAATACTCTTGTACCCCCGAGTTATCACCCATTAGTACACTTAACGATAATATTCTTGTACCCCCGGATTATCACCCATTAGTACACTTAACAATAATATTCTTGTACCCCCGGGTGATCACCCATTAGTTCACTTAACAATAATATTTTTGTACCCCCGGGTTATCACCCATTAGTGCACTTAACAATAATATCATATAATAGGCGTACACACATACTATTAAAAATCATAGGTATTCACCGAACCAATTCATATAGATATATTCCATACGTATTATTCTATCATTCCTATGTATAATATTTAATTCAATTACTATCACTCATGTAATCTCCAAGGTCAACATACCATTCCAATCATTTAAAGTATTATTTCTCAACTACTTCCTAAAAATTATACACTAGGCTAAGTCCATCGAATAACACTTTTCTCACTCAAATTTATTGCGTAACTTAGTTTGGGGTAAAAATGGAAATTTCCAGAATTTTAGACCTGTCGCTCAAACCAGAAGCATTGTCGCTCGAACGACTACCACGTGTCATTCGAACGACTTCGCGTGAGACCTCCTATCTCGTCTTCTTCCCCAAAATTTTAACGTTTTCTCACCATTTACACCTCTAAAACCTCTACTGTTCAATCCAAAACACCTAAAAAGCAAATCCAATTGATGTCTTAACATATCTAGATGATTTCTAACAACCTAGAATCATTAAATCCTCACTATACATCATTTAAATACGAAATTCCCTAATTTATTTAACAAAAACCCTAGTTCTTAAATCAAGAGCATAACTCCAAATTAAACCCAGATTTGTTCATGGAAAATTATCATCAATTCGTGAATGTAATTCTATCTACATGAAGGGATTTAATCTCTTGAAATCTCAGTCCCAATATACGAATCATTCATCAGTTTTCATCAAAATTAACTTTCATAATTAATGGGTTATCACCTACTCTAACTTGAACACAATTATTAATAAGGGACGCAAGTAATAAACACTTGCCTTAAATCGAAGGTCTGATCCTTTGGTGATATTGGTATAGGCGCGTTCGTCTCTTCGCGATCTACGCGTTGGTGGAATTTTCGGTGTAAAAGCTTGAGCCTTTCTCCAAGAACACCTATGGAGTCCTTCTTCTCCCTCTTAGGGCCTCTTTCTCACTTAGGTTTAGAATCTGATAGGTAATGTCTTACCCACTTACCTTTCTTATTTAATTACTGATTTTCGCCATTAATTAAACCCTCTAAAATCTAAATTACAAAACTACCCCTACGGGGAGCCGGTTTGGCCTAAAATATTTCGGAGTCCAAATAAAATACCTGGGTAGTGTTTTCTAACTATCTCAACCCTTCCGGACTCAACGGTGCACTCTAAATGACCATACGAGTTAATAAAAATAAATTCTCTTTTTATCCCAATCAATTAGTCCCGACACGACTCACACGTGCATCAGACTTAAATTAACAAACGGTCGTATTTCTCACTTTCGACAATTTATCAAATTTTATAATTCCATATTACATATCACAGAGTAATATTCAATAATTCTCAACAATAAGTATTAACCCTTGGCACGCTAGTTAATAATTATTTTAATCCGGATTAATAAATAATTAATTTCTCGCATTTTAATTTAATTAATCCAACAATAATAATTATTCACATAATTATTTAAATCATCAAAAATACAGGGTGTTACAAAGATAGGTTTGGAAAGCTTTCAAAAACTAAATGCATTCCAGACACAAGAACCTCAAACTCCAACCACCATAAAATTGTCTCTCCAGATCCTTCCTCTCCAACTGAAATTAAAGTAAGTACAATCACTCAAGCTTCCTATGGGTTCATAAATGAACTAACTTCAATTGTCCAAATCAATTTTTCCTACTATATTTTTATGATTTCGGTGCTATTGAATCTATTTTGACCGATTGATAGTAAGTGCTTAATCAGCTCTATGACATATACACTAGTTATTGATTTGGGTGATAATATATATTTATTAAGTTGCATGGTTGGAGTGTTAAGTTCATCGCATGGAAGATTTTAACCCACTTATGTATAAAAAAATATTCATACTTATAGGTATAGATCATATAAACATTTCAGGAGTTTTATTTAAACAAACGAATAAATAAACATGTTTTTCTGATTGAGCTTTAGATTTAGATAAATAAACAAAAATCGCCCTGAGTTCATTAGAAGATAATAAAAAAGAGTTTATAAATTGATAAGTTTATATCCTCTTCTATTGGTTTCTCATCAACCAAACAGACAATTAGTTTCTCAAGAATTTTATATAATCAACATAGATTGATTGGATTTGTGTTGTGTGTTTCAGGGGTGTAAAGAGGGTAAAATATGAGGCAAATGGTAATTGAGGGCGTTGGTGCCACCAGACCATTTTGATGTAGGTTAAGTGAGGCCAATGAGGGGCTAAGTGGTGGAGGGTGGTAGGGTTTTTAGCATAGATGGTGAGCGTTGTGATGGAAGGAAGGACTGTCGGAGAGAAATTAAAAAACTTTGATAATAATAATCCAACAGCTAAATGGGTTGGGCAATCCAACGGCGACGATGGTGGCCTCTATTCTATAGGTTGTGTGGTGCGGAAATGACACTTTGGATTGCTCTCTGCGATCGGATTCATTATCATACTTCTCTTTCAAATCATCAAAATGACAAAATCATTGTAAAGGTCTCTTGAACTATTGAAGAATAAAGAATGTTTATTAGTCTTTTTTTGTCATTCACAATCACGTATTTTAATTTCTATTTGTTCTAGAATGTCAAAAATGCAATGATGTAAGGACTTTAATTTATTTGTGAGAGTTAGCACCTAAATTAGTAATATTGGTTTTCTTAGAATAAGGATTAGCTAATTGATTAGTTTATTTAGGTATTTATTTTTTATGAAAAAATGAAAATATGGGTTTCAACCTATTAGGTGTATTCTCTAATTGGGAATTTGATTCAGTAGCAATTGATTAATTGGGTTGATTACTTTTTTTTGCTCTATAAAAATTTATTCACTTATTATTTGTAGGGGCTTTGTAAGTTTAGGACCTATTGTAATATGTATTTTGGAAATAGGACAACAAATATTTTATTTATGGTTTTAGTCCCTATTTTTGAATAAAGCCGCTGGCGCGGACCCATATTCATAAAACGTCAACCAATCATATCATGCCACGTGTCCTTTTAATTTGAAAATAGGGACTAAAAATAAAAACGAAATGTTTGTTGTCCTATATCCATAATCAATATTATTTCAAGTCCTAAAATTACATAATCTATTATTTGTAATTAACGATTTTGTTTCAATTATCTGCTAGGGTGAAAATTGCGAGTTTTCTCTTTTGCATTTGAATTGCCTAATTGGGATACTTTCTCGCTTTAGTTATTTCACTAATTTCAATTGCTTAATTGTTGAGTCTTAATTATATATTTTTTAATTTTTATTATGTGGATGCATGAGTGGTGATTTATTAAATCTTATTCATAAATCTAACAAATAAAATATTACTTCCTTTATTACTTTGTTAGGTTATAAATATTTATGGCACATAATCAACTACTGACAAATACTTATTAAATCTTTTTTTGTAATTGATGAATTTGAATATTTAAGGACTAATTAAGCGAAATTTCATTAGAATTTTTTTTGTATGAATGAATTATATTATTGAATTTAGTTTTTGTGCATTTATTTTCATTTTTAGCTTAATTTTATTATTATGAACTTGATGTTAGCCCACCTATTTGGGTAGTTATGGCTTCACCCTTGCTGTTCGCCATATATATTTGTATATGTATCTATAGATGTATATATATTATATCTGTGTATAGATGGCTATCTAAAACAACTCATTATTTTGAAACAAACACAACATGCCAAAATTTCATGTAAAAAAATTCCTACATGAATACGACACGTTAAAGTCATATCCTATCCATTTCGGATCATATTGTTGTATTGTCAAAATTGTGACGTTAGGTACTTTTTTATACTCATTCACGGTGAAATATTAAGCAAAATAAATTTCTATATGCTATCGATTATTATATATTTATATTTATTAAGTCGAGTTTTAAATAGATTTTGAAGCACTTGATTTTTATTTAAACGCTCGCGCATCGAGCGAGTTACATGCTAGTTATACCTCTAATACTATCGTATTAGAGGCATAAATGAAATTAATATCTGAATTCTCCCTCTTCAATTGTAATTATGATTTTTAGTTGCCAAAAGTCACTTTTATTGTCTTGGATAATTAAAAGACAACTTCAAATTTTTATTAAAAAAAACTAAATAGACATTGTTTATTAAATTCTTAAAAAAATGTTGCGAAAAATTGTATTGTGGAAAAAAGAGAAAGGTTTTCCATATTTAAAAAAATAAAATAGCTGGACGTAGCTTTTTATAACAAAAAAAAAATTATTTTGTGAAAAAGTTGTAAAAATTGTCTTAATAAGAAAAATGGACGCATTTAATTAATTTTTTAAAAAATTGTTACAAAAACTGTTTTGTGAAAAAGTAAGAAAAATTGTTTTATAAAAAAGTTTATAAACTTTTTATACAACTAAATAAAAGGACATTGTTTACAATTTTTTTAAATGTTACAAAATAATTGTTTTTGTGAAAAAATTAGAAAAAAACTGTTGTTGTTATATATAATAATAATAATAATAATAATAATAATAATAATAATAATAATAATAATAATAATAATAAATGATCCGTTTATAAAAAAAATTGATTTGTGTTAAAGTTATTAAAAAACTGTTTTTCGTTATTCAGAAAAATAATTGGACACAACGTTTTTTAAAAATTGTTATACAAATAATAAATAAACATTGTTTATAAAATTTATAATATAAATCTTACGAAAAAAAGTTTTTCCATATCTAAAAAAGACCTCGATGTGGCTTTTTAAAACCAAAAAAAATTATTTTGCCAAAAGGTTAGAAAAACCGTCTTTTTAAAAAAATGGACATATTTATTATTTTTTTTAAAATTGATACAAAAAAACTGTTTTGTGAAAAAGTTGATAATGTTTTTATTAAAATAAATGAACGGACATTGTTTTATTTTTTTTAAATGTTAAAAAATATATGTTTTTTGAAAAAATTAGAAAAAAAACTAATATAATAATAATAATAATAATAATAATAATAATAATAATAATAATAATAATAATAATAATAATAATAATAATAATAAAAGATTTGTGTATAAGGAATTGTTCCGTGCAAATGTTATTTAAAAAAATATCTTCATTATTTAAAAAAAATAGCTGGGCATAACCTTTTTTAAAAACTGTATTCTTATAAGAAATGGTTTTATAAAAAGTTTAATAACATATTTATAAAAAATAATATAAATACATGCTATAAAAAAGGGTTTGTAAACAAGGTTTGTTAAAAAAATTTAAACAAAAAGTGTTTTTATTATATATGATATTAAAAAAGAGATCACTTTACAAAAAAAATATTTTGTAAGGAAGTTAAACTTTTCTATATGTTCAATGTTCTATTTTTATCTCATTGTCCCTCTCAAATTTCAAGTAGCTAAAGTGCATAATTCAAAACATCAAAAAATATCTCAATAGTCTCGAAAACACATCAAGAAAAATAAATTCTCATTTACTCAAACCTTGACTCCCAAGGTTCGTCTCTCTCTCTCTCTCTCTCTCTCGCTCACTCTCGCTCATTATAAGCACATATATTTAAAACACAATATAAGACTCAATATTGTTAGTAATTAAGTAAATGTGAGATATTTTGATTCAATATTGTTAGTAATTAAAGAAACGTGTTCGTAAAATTTAGTATATTGCAAGTATATTTTATTTGTAACAAATATGCAATTCATATCCATACTTTAGTTTTTATGTAGTATATTAGTATAAAAATCTACTATAATCTATTTTTTTAATTCTATACAATTAAATTGAATTTTAATTGTGTCTATTACAAATGTTGTTAGGCTGTTTCTACACTTTATATAGTGAGGGATATTGATGATGTAATGAGAGATTTTGACTTAATATTAGTAGTAATTAAATAAATTTGTTAGTAAAATTTAGTATACTATAAGTATATTTTATTTGTAAGAAATATGCAACTCATATATATATAACAAGCCCCATTTTCTCACGTAAAGGTTGGTCAGGCACGATACGTCGAAAATGGGGCTTGTCAATCAATTAATACTGTGGGTACCCGAAATTAGAATGAGGGGCCTGGACGAGTAGCCCAATTGTGGCGGCCCAAAGTCCAGACCCTCCATCTCTTAACTGATTATGATCCAGTCTCCTCCCACGTTCCCATTAAGAGAAGTTCTAGGGAGAGATGGAAAACATGGGGGAGTCCAACACCCCCACTTACTAAAATGAACATGTATATATTAAACCCTAGGTCCGGGGCAAAGGACAAGTCATATTCTTTGTAATCACTCTCCGAGATACATTGAAATAATACTGACTGCACCACCGTGGACGTAGGCATATCTTTGCTGAACCACGTACATCCTTTGTTGTGTGATTGTTATTTTATATTCCTTATTCTTTCTTGGTGATTGCCTTTCTCTTATATATTTGTGTTGCATAATAATTGTCACCACAATTGGTGCCGTCTGTGGGAACGTTTATCTTCCCTGAGAAAGCCCACACCAAAAAAGGAGTTTAAAATTTTCGGGCACAGTAGCAATGCTCCCCACGCAGGGGATATTCAAGAACCACCTGTTCCTCGCAGGATTAGATCTGAAATTCGACGTTCAGATTAGAGGGCTCGCTTAGAAAGGCCATCCTCAGAAGAAAGCCAAGGACCAATAAGGTCCACGCAGATATCCATACTGATTGATGCGTATGAGGTAAGGCTTCACGAGCAAAGGGAGTCTTCTCGCAGACACGAGGCTGAGAATGCTCACCTGAAAAGAAGATTATAGAGACTGGAGAAAGAGCTCCATCATGATAGCAGGAGACGTCCGTACCGCACTCCTAGCCCTCAGGCGAGCCAGTCTCGCAACCGAGGAAGGAGCCCCAGGCGAGGATCCCAAAAAGATTGAAGGAGACGAGTCAGAGGACGACCTACGCGAGCAGGTCTAAAAAGCTCGCCATTACCAGAGCCCTACTCACAGCAACGAGAACATACGAAATCTGGTCCGAAGGGAGTTGGACCAGCATCCTTCCCATCACGGTACCAGATCGATCCGAGAACTTGCTAGGCGAGCTCTCAAAACCCAGATGAAATCACCTTTCTCGAGGGAAATTGAAGAAGAAGAATCCCCCAAGAAGTTTGCCATTCCAAGGTTCAAAATTTATGACGGTAAGACTGATCCCATTAATCACGTCAGGCAGTACCAACAGGCCATGACCCTCTGGAACCACCGAGACGCACTAATGTGCCAAATTTTCCCCTCGAGCCTGCATGACATGGCGCATAAATGGTTCGAAAGGCTCCCCCACCGGTCCATCAGGAGTTTTAAATCCTTGGTCGAGCTCTTTATGACCCGATTCATTACTAGTAGCTCCCATCCCAAAAGGATGGATGCTTTGCTGACAATGAAGAAAACGCCTCAAGAGACCCTCCGAGACTACGCGAAGAGGTACTGGGAGTTATTCAATGAGGTCGAGGATTGCTCAGAGCAAGTGGCAGTGGCCTCTTTCGAAATTGGGCTACCCAACTCTTCTCTTCTATACCAGTCCCTGACAAAGAAGGAGGCTATGACTATTGACGACCTAATGGCTCGCATCGAAAAGTATGCTAAAGTGGAAGATGTCACCCGTATCAGTACAGGGGAAAACGGTCGAGCTAAACTCACTACCAAGGGCAGTGACAAAACTGAGAACCAGAAAAAAGGAGGAAAGAATGGGGGCAAAAATGGCTCCAAAAACGGAGGCAACAATGACGCGTCGAAAGCATTTCAGGCAGTCAACACCGTCTTCAAAGAACCAATTTACAAAATTCTCGCAAAATTAAAGACGAGCCATTCATCAAGTGCCCAGGAAGATGGGAGGAGATCCCTCGAAGAGGAACAATACGTTGAGATGCGCCTTTCACAAAGAGGGAGGACATAAAACTGAGCATTGCAAAGCTCTTAAGTCCCACCTCGAAAAGCTAGCCCAATCCGGGCATTTGAACGAGTTCGTGGAGAAGAAGGCAGAGAAAATGGCTGCCAATAGAAAGGCGAGACCCGACAACGTGCTCGACGATGATGCTGGACATGAGTTCGTGGTAATTCACGGGGCCTCTGATGCCAGACAGATCCAAGGAATTCAGCTTGAATGGAGATGAAGAAACTTATAGCGATGATGCAAGCTTTTCAGATCGATCCAGCAAAGTCACAGTCAGGAAAGCGTCGACGAGCAGATGACGTCAACTATAATAAGCATATTGTTTTCACAGATGAAGATCTGGTGGGAGTGAGAACCCCACATCACGATGCTTTGATCATTACCCTCAGGATAGCTAACTTTGACGTCGACAAGTTGCTCATCGACCAAGGAAGCTCGTCCGAGGTAATATATCTCGACTTATTCAGAAAATTGAAGTTAAGCGCCGCTGACCTAAAGGAAGCTAATGTCCCTTTAGTTGGCTTCACTGAAAAAATAACTATGCCCTGGGAAAAATTATACTACTAGTACGCACGGTAAACATCTCCAAGATGATTGAGTTTTTGGTGGTTGACATCGACGAGCCATACCAAGCCATCCTCGGTTGAGGATGGCTCCATGCGATGAAAGCAGTCTCCTCGACCTATCATCAGAAACTAAACTATATAACTGAGCGAGGAGTAATGAAGATCCACGACGATCAAGCGATGGCAAGAAGGTGCTTCATAGCAGCCATCCGACCAAGGCCAGAGAAGAAGGACGATCAGCCCAGCGAGAAAGTTGAAGAACAAGAAGGTCTGACACCTTCTCAATAGAAATTAAAGTACGGAAGACCTGGAGTAGAGGAGATTAGGCTCCTCCCCTCTGAAAGGGTCGTCGAAGACCTGGTAGAGGTTACAGCTGGTGATAGCGACAGTAACAGAGTTTTCTTGATTGGAGCCTCTCTCACTGACCAGGAACAGAAGGAATTGACATCTCTGCTGAGACGCAACATAGATGTTTTCGCATAGGAACCATACGAGCTGCCTGGAATTGATCCTAGTATGGTTTGTCATCAGTTGCACGTCAATCCCACCTTCAAACCAATCACGCAAAAGCCGTTGAAAAAGAAGTAGAAAAACTGCTGGATGCAGGATCCATACGGGAGGTATAATTCCTCGACTGGTTATCTAACCCAGTATTAGTTCTGAAAAGCAACGGGAAGGGGAGAGTTTGATTCGACTTCACTGACCTCAAAAGAGCGTGCCCTAAAGACAGTTTCCCTCTCCCAAAAATTGACCAACTGGTAGATGCCACTACAGCTCACGAGCGAATGAGTTTTTTGGACGCACACTCAGGGTATCATCAGATCCCTTTATATGCCCCAGACCAAGACAAAATAGCATTCATCACCACAGTTGGGTTATACTGCTATAAGGTCATGCCCATTGGGTTCAAAAATGCAGGGGCAACCTACCAGCGGCTGGTCACCAAGATGTTCAAGGACCAGATGGGAGACACCATGGAGGTCTACATCGATGACATGCTCGTTAAAAGCAAGAAGAAAGAAGACCACCTCTCAGACCTGTGAAACACCTTCAAAATCCTCAGGAAATACCGAATGAAACTTAACGCGAGCAAGTGTTCTTTCGGTGTCCAGTCAGGAAAATTTCTTGGGTACTTGGTCAGTAAGAGAGGCATAGAGGCTAACCCAGACCAGATCGATGCAATTAATAGGGTACAACCTCCTCGAACGATCTGGGACATACATAAGCTCACTGGCATGCTCGCTGCTTTAAATCGCTATATCTCTAAATCCTCCAAGAAATACAAGCCTTTCTTCCAGCTTCTAAAGGGAAAAAAACGGTAGAGTGGAACCTAGATTGCTCGTAGGCATTGGTTGAGCTCAAAGCTTACCTAAGCTCTCCTCCACTGCTCGTCATACCACGGCAAATAGATTCTTTGTACCTGTACCTCTCCGTTTCCAACCACACTGTCAGTTCTGCATTAATGTGCGAAGTTGCAGGAATCCAACACCCCGTTTACTACACGAGAAAAACTCTACTTGAGGCCGAGCAGAGGTACCTACCTCTGGAGAAGCTCTCCTTTGCACTAGTAGTGGCTTCAAGGAAGCTGAAGCACTATTTCGATGCCCACACTATAATCGTCCTTACATCGCACCCCCTTAAAGCAATCCTGAGGAAGGAAGATTTATCGGGCAGACTGTCTAAATGGTCAGTCGAGCTCGGACGATTTGATATCCAATTTCAACCAAGGAATGCAATCAAGGGGCAGGTCCTTGCTGATTTCATAGCCGAATTCACAGGCGAGCAGCCTTGTAACTGACCACAACCAGCCAAATAAAAAGGGAGCCACACGACGGAGGGAATCTGGAAATCATTTGTTAATGGAGCCTCCAATTCAAAGGG
The DNA here is from genome assembly GCA_949130495.1 of Sambucus nigra. NCBI lineage: Eukaryota > Viridiplantae > Streptophyta > Magnoliopsida > Dipsacales > Adoxaceae > Sambucus > Sambucus nigra. Next base: position 88,688,376 of record OX422222.1, on the reverse strand, counting down.
GGCAGGCGTAGGCATCGCTCTTATCACTCCAGAAAATACGATCCTCGAGTAGGGAATTAGGCTTGGATTTGAAGCCTCCAATAATGAAGCAGAATACGAGGCCCTGATAGCCGGCCTCCAGAAAGCACACAGTTTGGGAGGAAAGAAATTACAGGTGTTTGGCGACTCACAGTTAGTCTCCAATCAGATCAGCGGGGACTACAATGCAAAAGATGAAAGGATGGCAGCCTACCTCGTCTTGGCAAAAAGGCTATTGGCTGACTTTGAGGAAGTCAATATCCAGCAGTTCTCCAGGGGACAGAACAGCCATGCTGACGCCCTAGCAGCCTTAAGCTCATCAATCGATTCCGACTTAAAAAGAATAATCCCCATCAATTTCCTCGCTCATCCGAGCATTAACCGTAATGGCGAGTTACCAAGCATGGAGCAAGTGCTCCATATTGAGTCAGCACCCAGCTGGATGGACCCACTAAGGGATTATTTTAAGGATGGCACGCTTCCAGATGATAAGAAGACTGCTCACCAGATAAGAGTCAAAGCTGCTCGCTTTCACTTATCTCCTGAGGTAAAGTTATACAAGAGATCATTTTCTGGTCCCTACCTTCAATGTGTTCACCCAAAGGATATCGAGCAAGTTCTACATGAGCTTCACGAAGGAATCTGTGGAAGCCATATTGGAGGAAGATCTCTGGCTTTTCAAGAAATGAAGGAGGGCTATTGGTGGTCATATATGCAAATAGACTCTGCGACGTATGTCTACAAGTGCCTGAAATGCTAGCTTCATGCTCCTATGTCCCACCAACCTGCCAGCGACCTAAAATCATTGTCCAGCCCATGGATGTTGGCCCAATGGGGGATAGACATCGTAGGACCACTTCCTACCACCACCGGCAGTCGCAAATATCTGTTGGTCACGACTGACTACTTCACCAAATGGATCGAGGCAGAACCCCTAGCGAACATTCAAGATGCAGATATGATAAGGTTCATATGGAGAAATATAATCACCCGTTTTGGCATCCCCAGAACCATCATCACCGACAATGGAACGCAGTTCGAAAGCGGCTCTTTTCAGAGTTTCTGTAATGAACATGGAATCAGACACCATTTCATCTCGATGGCCTATCCTCAAAGCAATGGCCAAGCCGAGGCTTCCAACAAGACAGTGATTGATGGATTAAGGAAACGATTGGAGTGAGCCAAAGGCGCATGGATAAATGAATTACCACACATTCTATGGGCCTACAGAACCACTCCACGATGAACAACGGGAGAAACCCCATTTTTGTTGACATATGGAATGGAAGCAGTTATCCCACTAGAAGCAGGCTTGCCAACAATGAGGTCCAACCTTATCGACCAAGGCCATAATGATGCAGCATTGCTCGCTGAGCTCGACCTAGCCGACGGGCGCCGAGATCTAGCCCTAGTAAAACTAACGAGCTATTAGCAACAGCTCACGAGGCACTATAATAAGAGGGTCAACCTAAGGACATTTCGAGTTGGGGACTATGTCCTAAGGAAAGTCCTGGGCAGCGCAGTGAAACCATCAGACGGCAAGCTAGGGCCAAACTGGGAAGGACCATTCAAGCTAACAAGAGATAATCTACAAGGCGCCTATCACTTAGAAACGATGGAAGGTAGAGAAATCCCCCGAGCATGGAACGCATCCAATCTCAAGAAATTCTATTTTTAGATTCTTCTTTTATGCTTTTGTTGTGGAACTATTAGTTCATTTTCCTTGTCATTAATGAAAGTTGTTTAACGGCTACGATCTAATGAGTAACAGTTATATAAGCTTTATCACACATCTTTTCCAAATGACAGGCACATTGGTCATTAGACCATAGCAGGAAAATCACCCTCCTCAGGCTTTCGTTATGAAACACGAAAGACCTCTTAGCATTGCCCCTGGCAATATATGAAGCCCTACAGGAGATCCTTAGGCAATATGGCCAAATTAAAACTGGTCGGCCAAACCATCTTTGGTTGAATAAAATCCTGATCGGATAGATCATCCAACACCAGGTGTGTCCTCACCAATTGCCACACTTAGGCCTAAGGGAGTGTGACGACACGACCTAAAAGGTAAAGTGGTGCACAATGGTACCTCGATAGTGTACTGGAAGGACGCTTGCATAATAATACAAATTTAGAGATCATAAAGGAGCGAGAATATGGAGAATATAATACACTTGTTTAGTCGGCTAAAATAGCCCAAAACATAAATTTTATAATAATCCATCATATTTACAACAAGTACAATACATGTTTAGTCGGCGAGCTCAGCCAAAATATTGACATAACATCACTTCAACACAAAATACATAGAGTAACTACTGGAAAAATCTCAGTGGGGATGAGGCCTCTGAATGAGATAATCAGCCACTTGAGCTCTTCGACCATCATCAGTAGCAGGAACTAACTCTTCCTCGGCTTCGTTAGCATCCGAATCCAATAGCTTCCGAGGGATAGCATCGATGGGTATCCACTGATCATCTCTCCGTAAGGGATTGGGCATCCGAGTGGAAGGTGATATTTCATGGCGATACCAGAGCATAGAGTTCCTTAGAACTTGCATCTCCTTCAAAGCACTCAACCACCCCCTGATGAAGGCAAGCTCCTCAAATTCTATCAGCCTCGTCGGAGCATCTAGCCAACCCTGGTCATAACCGTCGGCCTATACTCGTCGAGGTCCTTTTTTAAACAGGTGCCGCAGCAGAGTAACGTCCCTTTGAAGCCCAGCAGCAATCACATATGCTTGCTGGACATCATCGCGGATCTCTTCTATTTCCCTATCTGAACGCCTAGTGCTCCTGCCAGCTCACGGAACGAATGGACCAGTGGAACCTCGCAGCACAGGGGGAACGTCGCTCGGGTCAGCCCTAGCTCGCGCCGATGAAGAGCCTCGTAATACTGTAGGAGCGGTGCTCGGCACATGCTCCCTAAGATGCGAGACCTCTTTCCTTAAAGCTTCATTTTCTTGCTGAAGCATCTCCCCAACCTGATTAATCTCATAAGCATCGAGAAGCTTTGTTCTCAACGCATTCACCTCTTCTTGCACTGAAGCACCAACCTCTTCCATCTCCTGGAGCATGTCCTTTAACTTGGCCACAAGCTCAGACTGATCCTTATACTTTTGATTCCTTGACCTAAGAGATTTGCAAAGCCTAACAAAGGCCTGAAGAACCTGAGGACTGGAATTGAGACCAAGAGTCCTACCCAATTAAGATGTGGCAGGAATATACTCTTCTACATCAGTCAACTACAAGACATAAAAGGGCAATGGAGAAGAAAAATCAATCAATGCACTGGAAAAAGAAGCCTTTTCATTTCATTGATAAAAGTTAAAGTACATCGAGCAGAAACTGGGAAAATTATAAGCAGAAATACAAAAATAGTCCTAAAAATAAATTAACTAGCAACCTCAGGTTGCCCAGAAGTCGATGGCTGCTTCCCTTTATTAGCATCAGCAGAAGCACCCCCCTCAGCAGGGATAGCCTCTGTCGCCACAACAAGGGGAACGTCAGTAGAGATTGTCTGGAAGACAGGGTCAGCGCCTTTAATAGCAGGGACAGGGACTTCATCCATAACTGGCTTCGGCCCTGGGTCGTGCTCATCGAATAGAGGAGATACAACATCCACACCAACAGCTAAGAGGGCCTTGTTCTAGCTTTCTTGAAGTTCAAACGGCTGATGTAGCCTATTTGGACCTCGGCGTCTTCATATGCAGCAAACCACCCAGAGTTGTATGAATCCTCCTTGATGGTGGCCTTGTTCCCCTCTGCGATGGCCAACTTGCTCGAGCAAACCAAGTCATAGGCCTGCCTCAGCTTGACCAGCTCTTTAACCGCCGCATCCCTCTCTCGATTGGAATTGGCAAGGGCCATGTCAGAAAAAACTCGGGCGGCGTCAGTAGTCTTTAAATCAGCCTCCAGTTGAGTACCCCTGACTTCCAGAGCAGACTTCTGCTGCTCTAACTCGCCATTCCTTCTCATCAGCTCATCGCGAGAGCGTAGAGCACGGCGAAGTCAGTCACAAACTGCCAGAAATAAAGAAGAGATAAAAAAGGGGAACGATCAATAAGGAGAAATAGCCAAAAGTTGTTAAAGCATTGGAAAACGAAAAAGATCTTACCAGGTCTAGCCTCTGGATAGCTTGAAGGACCAATTGATCAGACCCCAGCGCCCTCTGGCGATCTGTTGGAAGAACTGCCCTCTTGAGCAGCGCAGAAGCCAATTGAGGGGAAACGGCAACTGAGGCTCCCTTGGGCAAAGCAGACACCGGGACTAAGGCTTGCCCAGCCTTCGTCCTTGACTCCATCTTCCTCCTCTCTTCCTCTTTCTCCTTCTCCATCCTCTTTTTCTCCTCCATCCTCTTCTTCTCCTCTATATTTTTTCTTTCCTCCTTTTTTCTCTCCCTCTCTCTTACCTGCTCTTCCTCTCTCCTCTTCCTCTCTTGCTCCAGAGTAGAAGATCGAGAGCCAGTAGCTACAGCCCCAGTGCTGTACGTCTACTTCTTTGACCTCTGAGCGAGAAGCACGTGATCATCGGGATGATTAAGTTTTTTCATGGAGGAACCATCTCCTCGCTTGAACTGCTAAATGTGCTCGAAGACTCTCAAACTTTAAAAACTTCCCCCGAATCAGAAGAGATGCTACTGCTGGAGCTCCCTTCACCCAAATTACCTCCAGCACCACTTGCGATATCGCTTTCAGAGCTGCTCTCCTCCTCGTCCAACTGAATAGGATCCGTAGCAGTCTCTTCGGAGGTATCAAACTCAGGGATACTGTCCACCGACCTCGCTATAAAACTGGAACCAACATTCTTATATTCGAGCAGAAAAGCAGCAGATCGGGGATGCTCACCGTCAGCTAGTGGCTCCCTGATATTCCAGGCCTTTACCAATTTAGAGAGATGAACCTTACTGAGAGCAGGTTCCAAATTCTTCGACCTCGCTGAAGAAAAAATAGAGAAAAATTAGAATGATCACAAATCAACAAAAATTAAAAGAACAGAGCAAAGTCTACCTATGTATTCTTCCCCAAAAAAGGGAACAGAAAACCTATCAGACATCGACCCTTCAAACTGGGGAGAAAACTGCCAGTTTCTAGCAAGGAAACCTTCTTGCCAATAGTCCTTATGGGAATCAGGTAGGTTTACTACCAATACCCTGTCAGGGCTCCTGGCTTTGAGATAGAGAACACCATAACTAATTCGAGAAAAAGAATAGCAAAAATAGACCTCGGCAAGCCCTAACTTGGTACCATATAATTGATTTATTCTATGTACGTCATTAATTATCTTCCACATATTGGGCGAACACTGTGCAGGAACAATATTGAAATAACCAAAGAAGTGCAAGAACATATTGTTGGGAGGAAAAGTGAGTCCCCCTTGGGAAAGCAACAAGACATGGATCCAATGGGCATCCTCTATCTCTCTAACGTTTCTAGGGGGAGAGGCGCAGCACTCAATCTCTACCCACTCTGGGATGTTATAAAACTTCCTAAACTTGGAGACCGACCTATTACCAATCTTTGCCATTGGAAAACCCTAGAAAACTACAAATTCAAAGAGAAAATACAAAGAAAAGGCACAGGAGACTTACAAGATGGAAGTTCGATTCGAATAATGAAGAATCACGAGACCAAATAATAAGGAAGCAATAAGAATGGAGACTTAAAGAAGAAAGTGTGAATCGCTAGAGCTCACAGGAAATGGAAGAATGCTGAGAAGGTTGAAATGACGGTCGAAAAATGACTGCTCTAGAAAATATTAAAGTGTTGTTAATCATAGTGCACAGACCACGAAGCGAGTGCCGCCAGAATCAGTTCTCCAACTTTTGAAGAGTTGGACGATGTACGAAAAAACCATTATGACAAATCATTTAAATTTATTTAGCCCAAAGCATGGCCCAATAAACTTAGGGGCAATTGTGGGTACCCAAAATTAGAATGATGGGCCTGGACCAGTAGCCCAATTGTGGCGGCCCAAAGTCCAGACCCTCCATCTCTTAACTGATTATGATCCAGTCTCCTCCCACATTCCCATTAAGAGAGGTTCTAGGGAGAGATGGAAAACGTGGGGGAGTCCAACACCCCCACTTACTAAAATGAACATGTATATATTAAACCCTAGGTCCGGGGAAAAGGACAAGTCATATTCTTTGTAATCACTCTCTGAGATACATCGAAATAATACTTACTGCACCACCGTGGACGTAGGCATATCTTTGCTGAACCACGTACATCCTTTGTTGTGTGATTGTTATTTTATATTCCTTATTCTTGCTTGGTGATTGCTTCTCCCTTACATATTTGTGTTGCATAATAATTGTCACCACAAATACCATTCTCAACACAACGTAAAAAAATATTGTTATTTAAAAAGGCTGATACTTTAAACATTATAAATATCTCACTGACAATAATTAAACTCAAATCAACACCAACTAAGTAATAAATTCAACGGCAAATAAAAATTACAACTCCAACATAATGTAAATAAATAAATAAATCTTGGGCTTATGCCCTGACAAATGTTTTCAAAATAAGATAACTGAACTCTGGCAGCAAAGCACCTAAGCTAGAGTCAATAATCTGGAAGGTTGCTAAGCACGAGAGATCGCAAAGCTGGTACAACAGTCCCGCTATCCCTGACTAGAAATAATCTTGGGGTGCGGGGGACATTTAAATTTGGGCCAGAGCCCGAGGTGTGCAAGAATTAACTTAATTAATTTATGATGCAATAATACAATCAATGCACAACAAATATCTCCCTTTCATCACACATGTGTATAACACCTCATCCCTTATCTGAGTGTGATATTATTCGCACAACAATACGTCCCCAAATACTGAATTGTGACATCATCTCAAATTTATACAATGGATATATTGTTATTTAATTATATAATATAATCCCTACATTTAATTATCATCTCCCATTTATTTCAGTCTCATAAGTATCACATATAAGGCATAAACATCTATTATGTATTATAGGGTCAAGAAATAATAATTATTTTCCACAATCTTAGACAATTAAATTTATTACATTAAAGTCTGGATAATTATTAAAATATGTCCTTCCATATATTTGACACATAAGGGCATCTACCGTTGGTGTCTAGTTTGTGCGATATCGACAAGTCCAGAGGAATCTCTTATCCTAAGTGGATAACATAAACACACATAAATTGGGGGCGGTCCTTACGCAGGACACCTGTACATGGTCCATACCCAGCGGTGACACATAAACTGTCAGCGTCAATATCTACCTCTCGTGGGTGACGCCTCCATGCAGTACTTATACGACCTACACATTGTCAAGCCCAACTGTGCCGACGTGTGGTACACGGTTCGAACACGCGAACTCCCTAGCCGCTAAGACGGTCCACTGGTATGCCCACACAAATACATAATAGTACATATTATTATCCCATACAATATGTATAGGTAATTACTCTATAATTACCATAAAAGTCTAACCAATGTCTATAGGATTTTCCATTTGTTAATAATTTATCATCTAATAAATTACTAATTCCGTTCCATAAAAATAATTACTTAACCATCTAGTTAGTTGTAATAATTTTTAATTAAATGAGGGCACACCATCTATTTTAACTCACTCATTATAGCCCCTTTTTAATTAAACTACTTCTCCTAACAGTAAGTTCAAGTCCTTATACCGAATTAAACCAAATTAATTGACTAAACTATAGTAAGGATTTGATCCCAAACATATGAAATTTCGCATAAGTAAAAAAAGTCAAAATTCCCTGGCGTCGCTCAAACGACCACTGGGGTTGTTCGCATGACATGGCATGTCGCTCGAACGACTGCCCATGTCGCTTGAGCAAAATTGTCGTCTCCTGCCCCTTTTGTTTCTCCTTTACAGATACTTTTCAGATCAAACCTCTAAACCCAGAAACTTACACGAAATTCACTAACGATTATACCACCAATTCCCAGATTCCATGTATATACAAACCCAGAAATCTATGAGTACACTAATTAATACAGCGTCATTACAAATAATACCCATTAACAAGTTTCACGTTTTTTAAACTTCCAATGTCCAATTAGATGCAATTTACAGGAGCATTTATCGGGGGTTCTACATCATAATTCCAACCCGTTTATTATCAATAAGAAATCTCTACATCGATTATTCAACTACTAACAAATAACTATCAAATCTTAAGGAAATCTAACATCAATATTTAGATTTCCGATACCTAATTTCGGGGATAATTTTTACATATAAATCAGTCATCTACATGAGTTATTTATCATCAAATCCAACATATTCAAACTTAGATCCCAGAAATTAGAGGGAATAATTATATGCAGCAAGAAATATTTTGAAAACACAAATTAAGAAAGAAAATTCTTGCCTTAAAATTATAGAAGAGATGTCCCTTGATTTCTTCTTTAGTTTCCCCTTTGTTCTTCCCCCCTTTCTCCTATTTTGGTGTTTCTCCGTTCCTCTCCCATAACTGTGATTTTAGGTTTTGTGGAATGATAGTAGGGGAGTGGTTTACCCCCACGTAAACACTAAATAAAAGGCTAATCCCGAGTTGTGCCTAAAACCTAACTTTTGGACCCCCAAATGAAGTCAAATCCATAACCCAACAAGCCCAAAAGCTCCCCAACTTATATACCAAGGATCCATGACCATTTTTAAGTATTTAAAATACTAAACCAAGTTTCTAACGCTTCCCAAAATGCGTCCCATTTATTTCTATTTCACTTAGACATTTTTATTATGTTCCAACGACACGTGCCCGCAAATTTATTTATATGTGATTCATTTTTCACTAGTAAGTCCATTATGTCTAGTTGAGTCTTATATTTATAAAATCACGAATAATCATTTATTTTAAATTTAAATTTTACCCACCTAGATTTAAATTCATCCGATTGAATTTATTCCCAAATTAATATTAAATTTTTAAATTTAAATTAGTCGAAATATTTTATTCTAAAATTACGAGGTATTACATTCTCCTCCCCTTATAACGGAATTTTGTCCTCGAAATTCGCGAAAGCCCAACTTAATGTTTTAGTCTGCATTATTAACCCAAGTTTTACATTCAATTAGTCCATACCCATATCCCATGAGGTAAAAGAAAACGCTCACTCATGCCTATCATAACATCAACGGGGTGTTCATATATTCCACATTATATGTACACACACATAACACTAACAAAGATGGATGGCACATATACATCTAATTTGTACCATTCATACCAATCATATCCATACACCAAGTATACCACCATATATGTACATGATAAAGAAAATATTGATCTTAGTATCCGACTTCCCTCAACTCCTGACTTTTGCCAATTTCATGATTGGGACGTCTCGCAACCAAAATCCAAATAAGGAAACCGCCCGATACAATACTGTACGTCTTAGTCGGTTATTGAGGTCCATCGGCCCAAGATTAAAAGAAATGGAAATAAAAATAAATGTATGCAATAATAATGTAAATTTCAACTTTTTTCCATTGCCAATTAAGGTCTCATATCGTAAAAGGAATACACTAAATCCCAATAAATTTATCCATTTAATTATTAAAATCAATAATCCAAAATGTCCTAGGGTGTAACATCTCCTAACTCCCGACATTTTCTACTTTCATGTGTGGATTGTCTTGCAAGCAAAATTCAAATAAGGAGCCCTCTCGATACATTAGCATTGTCGGCCGTTGAGATCCGTCATTCCAGGACCCATGTCTATAATATGCTTAATTAATTTTTATAAGGCTCTCGAGGCCTTATAGTCTCCCATTTAATTTAAAACTCAAAGTGTCACAATTTCCTTTAGTATTTTTCCCCGTGAAAATAAACATTAATGCCAACTAGTCAAACTACATCCGACTATAAATTTTAATTATTTCCGTAAATATCAACACAAACCCTATGGTTTAATTTCTCCTGAGGTAAATTCTCATACCCTTACACACGAGGCATTTTAAGTGTCTGTCTTTGAACTCATGGGTGAAACAATGTAAAGCGTTTAAATAAAGCGAAGTCTACCCTCCCCAATGTGCAACAAGATATCATCTACTGAGGAGTGTTGTGCACTAGTACTAAACTAAGCATTTCCCACAAAATAAAAGAATTAAGGATTATAACATCACTGTCTATGCTGGCGTTGGTCCCTATTGTAATGCGAGGTTCTTAATAAGACAATTTCAGTGTAATAATTATCATTAAGACTTATTTTATTAACTTCATTTCATTTTATATTCGTACAAGGTATGTTAAATCAAAATGGTTGAATAAGATAATAATGGGGCAAAATAATATGTGTTAACTGCTCCATTGTGGAGCAATTATATATAGCAATATTTCCTTCATTCTCCAAACAATGAATGACTGCAATAAGAAAATACTATGGGGACATAATTTTGGAATACGATTTCGTGACATGAATAACATATTCGCATATTATTGGTGTACACTTCAAGTGAATATGTCCATTAATGATAAGTCGACACAGGTCCATGTCTCAGAATCACATCCCAAAATCATGTCTCCCTGCCATCACCCATTCTCATAACATGGGTGTGAGAAATTAATGGATCAGTAGAAATGCTAACGATGTCAATGTGATGCCGACTACAACTCCATTCAATAGCCTTATAGATCCTGCGATTTTCCATGTAAAATCAAACAATTATAGTTATCATCTAATTTACAACATAAATTCATGTCAAAATTTCAAATTAGTACCATCGTGGTCATACAAGTAAAATTAAACGATTTTTAATGATACACTCAATCAATGATCAATATAACTACTTGTTCACTATAATAAAATTCCATTCGCTAATTACATTCGAAAAAATAAAGTGCACTCTTAATTTGTGACATTTAGGTAGATGGAGTATTTTTAAAGACTATTAAAATATTAATAGATGAACAAGTAAGATTAGATCATTTTTGCAGTGGTGCAAGTTCCTCTATCATAAGGTTTAGAACCATTTTCCTATAAAATTCTCTTGTAAAAATTGATATTGTTATTATTTATTTGATTAAAAAGAAGAAGTTGCTTTCAAGGTATTGAAATTGCTTTAAAATTGAGATTTAGGCCTATGATTTCAAGAGTTTACTTTTATATGACATTCATTGATGATGGTGTAACAAGTTGTCAAACAAGATTTCTCGACCATAGTTTGACAAGCTAAACCAAATTAAAGATATGATTGAGCATGGCTTGTTTATTTATGGAGTTAAACTTGAATGACCTTGTAAGCGAGCTAATAATACGATTCCATCTCAAGTAATTTAATTTTTGTACTACCTTAAAACGGTAAGTCATATGAAATTCATGCGGAGCTCGATAAGATAATAAAAGTGAAAATATGTAGAACTCACGAGTCTATCTAGACAAGCCTTCGAGCGAACAAAATAACTGGGCTCAATCAGGGAATGATTTTAAATTATGTTCAAGTTTGAATAATTTATTTACCAATCAATCTCGATCAATTTATGGAAATGGATGATGACAAGTGAAACTTTGAGTAACTTATTTTATTGTACTTCCCCATTATTGACACTATAAAGTCTCGTATCGGGAAATTAAAATTTAACACAATAGTATATAATAATTGGGGGTCCATCACTCATTGTCAATTGATTTTGCAGAAATGCTAGAATGACACAGATTTAGAACACAGAATGTTCCGACACAGTGATGTGATGTGTCGCACCGGTATTAACTATTGCCTTATGGATGTGGATCCGCGCCAGTAGTACTAGGCAACACCAGTGCGACACATTACTGTGTCGCAAACTTGTGTCGGTGTAGAAGGACTCTTGATTTTGTGGTGGATGGTCCAATATCTAACATGATATCAAAGGAGTCCATATATGGTCCAAAGACCCAATTGCTCCACATCATCCAATTGGAATATGTCCACATGTTAGGCTCATGCTACGCCACACGTGAGGGGAAGTGTTTATACTACATCCCGAAATTAAAGTCTTGCACGGCGTTATATAATAACTTCCGCTCATTACAAACTGGTTTTGGGTACCATGGAGAAGAAAATAAAAGACGTGAATTTGGTCTTTAAGGTTAAAATTTATCCTCGTTGGTGCCCAGTATTTCAATTATTGGATGTTAGCATTTTGTAAGATCAATCAAAAAAATTTGGGACGTTTTTATCAAGGGGAAAATTAATCACTTAGAATTTCAATTTGTGGGAACCGATCTCTAAAGGGCTTAACTCTAGGATCAACAAAGATGTCACGAAAGTAACAAAAGTTCCAAAAACAAAAACAATTTCAAAACGTAACATACCAGCTGTGGCAGTTGTTGAGAAGTTGAACCAAAATTGATAATCTTAATACCACATATCACAGCTCATCCCATAAATCTCCCAACCTCTTTTATTTGTAATATTTTCCCCTCTATTCACCAACTGATCATCCAAACATTTTCCACAGTCAACCCTACTTATATCTCTCATGCATTGAGCCATCCCATACCTTTTTCCTCTTTCTCCAACATCCAATACCGATGTTTCAAACATTAGGGGCTGATTAGGAGCTGAAGATGCAAGCCTACTCATCATTTCAAGTCCATTTAAAACCACATTTGGATATTCCAAATCAGTCCCATTGGAGATGGCTGCTGTAGATTTTTCCCAAACCCCAAAAAAAAATTCTTTTGAATATCGTAAAACACACCATCGGGACCAAACCGTAACAGCTTCGCTGTTTGGGCATTCCAGTAAGGCTATATTGATTGCATTATTAGTGCAATTTTCACAATTATTTGAAGAAATGTCACCTCGGCATTGTATGCGCCCATAAATCGTGTCGGAATTTTCGCCCACTATTGTTTTATAATAGCCACCGCGAAGTGGACCATTTGTAACAAGAGAGTTCAAAAGATTGCTAAGATTGATAGCAAATGAGTTGCTTAAGTTGGAGTTATCTGGATTTGAACACAGCAAACTTGGAGAGATATTGGTATCAGCATGACTAGACCTGCATGACAATACTATAACGTATATTGTCAAACTTATGTACTTTGTTGGCTTCAAAATGGCATTAACCATTGTTTTTGAATCTATATATTGCAACTTGATGTAAGAAAATTTATAGGAAGAGGAAGATAATGTATGCGTCCATGTTGTTCTAGTTCATTTTAATAGTGCCATATAAAAAATATAAGAACAGAGATGTAAAATACTTAACTGTGGGTCAACTATATTTTTTTAAATGCATCACAGTTCAAGTTGTAACGTGAGACTACTGTTATATACAGCAATTCACATCATCTTGAAGTTTATCATTATCTCTTTACAAACGAATTTCAATTAACAAACTCTAGAGATTATCGGGACTCATTCCAAATAGTATATCTAAACAACATTACAAACAGTATGCAATAGAGAAATGACCATACTTTACTTTAATTAAAACATCTTTACGTTTAGTTTTCCTATTTCTTTTGCCTCCTCAACCCCATCCTTTTTATTCTTGTCTTTTCCCCCAAATTGCTACTCATGTTTTTTTCATCTAAACATCATAATCTAAATCTCTTCCATCTCAAATTAAATCCAACTAGTTGATACAATTGAAAGCTTTGTTAACCATCAACACTCGCACGCAATAAGAACCCTCAAGGAAGAATTCGGTATCATCGATAGACCATAACCATGGAATATCATAATGAGGTCAAACGGTCCTCGTAAGAGCATTTGTGGCTCGGATACCTGTTGATGAATTTTTAATTATGCAGAAAATATGAACAGATGATTGGATTTGAAGCGTAATAAACTACTGTCCTTAAGGTGTTATTTGCCCCACTCGTACAGAGTTTGCTAACGGGTCTAGGCAAATTACCTCCAAGATACAACAAATCCACGGGTTTATTCTAGTAGCAAACTTGAAGAATAACCCAAAACACTCTATGAAATTGGTAAGAAGAAATAATAGAGAAAGAAAATTTTCGGAATTAATTATGACAAGCCTCTTGTGGTGTCTGTTCATGAATAGACACCACATCCAAAGGTCATTTAATCATGGCCCTTGGATATATAACTATATTTTGAACGTTCCAGATTTGAACTAAAAATGTGCGACTGTACGGATTAACACTTAACGAAGCGGCGTCAAAATCCTACGGTTCAAATCCACTCGCGCCATAATTATGTGTCATTTATTATGGATTTAATCTGGATCGTTTGATATTTTGACGTTGTCAAAAATCAAAGGCTCCTACTGCTCCTCGTTATGTGTCATTTATTATGGATTTAATCTGGACCGTTTGATCTTTTGACGTTGTCAAAAATCAAAGGCTCCTACTGCTCCTCGTACGTGCGAAGTGCAAAGTGCGCCTCTAAAGCGCCCAATCGCACTTTCACACACGCGCGCGTGTGCGGATGGTGCAAAGCATCATCCTTGGACCTAAGGTGTACACTAGTAGCAGTGGCGGAGCCACTTTGCACATGACCTGGGCACAGGCCCAGGCCAGCCCAGATAAATTCCCTCTTTTTTTTTTTTTTTTTTTTTTTATTATATGTATACATTGCTGAGATTCTGAGATTACTGAGATTCTAAAAATATCGCTAAGATTATGAAATTCTGAAAATATCAGTGTTGTTTTACCCCTTTTAATATTAGTATAGATATGTTTATTGGTTTGTAGTAATTATTAGTATAAATGTCACAGTTGTTTTACCCCTTTCAATATCAGAGTGTTATTTTACCTCTTCTAATATTAGTATAAATGTTGTTGTTATTGGTTTGTAGTATTTATTTTTGGGACATATACCAAATAGTCTCTCGAACATTTTTTAATACCCATTTAGTCCAACCTTTTTTATTTTTCTTCAAAAAGTCATTTGCCACATATTTTGGAGAAAAAGTGCCGCTGGCGCGGCCTCTAAAAATAAGAGAATATTGAGTGCTTGAGGAACTAAATGAGTTAAACTAAAAATATGTGTCCTTTTTAAAAAATATATATTTATAGTAGGGACTATTCAATAATTGACCCTTTATTTTTTGGGCATGAAGTTGTTGAAATTAATGTTAATTTTAATTTACTCCTCAAAAAAAAAATTCGGGGGCTCCCGCTCCCGAACCCCCGAAAATTTCCTTTGCTGCCTAGGCCACCTAAAATTCCTGGCTCCGCCACTGACTAGTAGCATACACTTCAATGCACACAAGTAATCTCTTATGATACAAGAGCATTTATTAACCCACTAACTTTTTCACACTTTTCCAATGTGGGACTTTGGTTTTCCCACTTCCCATTGTCTTTTCTTATTCCAACTAATTAATGGTTTTAACCTTTCATTTTCTCTAACCATTAATACCCATTAATATTAAAATCATCTAACAAATATAAAAGCAAACAAAAATATAAGAGCTCAAAAGGAGAATTAATTTTTTATTTTTACCTCAATTTCTTTTCTTTATGTTTTTAGCACTAATTTCCCGACATATATATTTTTTAATAATCTATTTATATCTTAAAGGTAATGTGCAAGGCAGTAAGCGCTAAATCTATTAGGGTCCGCTTGGTTGTCAATGGACAAAAGCGTGGGCATGGCAAAATTTGCATAGGCAAATTCACATGACGCTATCAAACAACCATTAGGCGAAATTAAAGTCACTCCAATTAATTTATTTAAATTTTTTTATATTATATTCAAAAATGTTAAAAATAGTTTTTAGAATATTTTTATATTACAGTTTTTTAAAAAAAAATTGTAAAACGTTTTCTTAACAATTTTTTATAATATTAAAATCAATTTTCAAAATATTACAAAACAATTTTTAAATATTCACAACAGTTTTTTTTAACTATTTAAAATATTTTTTAATTTTGTTTTTAAACTTTAAAACTGTTTTTATATTATATTCAAAACAGTTTTTTAAATTGTTAAAAACTATTTTTACAATATTTTTATATTACGGTTTTTCAAAAAATTTGTAAAACATTCTCTTAACAATTTTTTATAATATCAAAAACAGTTTTTAAAATATTACAAAACAAATTTTAAACATTCACAACAGTTTTTTTAAACTATTTAAAACAGTTTTAAAAAATGTTTTTTAAAACTTTAAAACAATTTTTATAATATATCCAAAACAGTT
Organism: Sambucus nigra; assembly: GCA_949130495.1. Classification (NCBI taxonomy): domain Eukaryota; kingdom Viridiplantae; phylum Streptophyta; class Magnoliopsida; order Dipsacales; family Adoxaceae; genus Sambucus; species Sambucus nigra. The sequence continues at coordinate 88,672,236 of OX422222.1, read as the reverse complement.
TTTAAAAATGTTAAAAACAGTTTTACAATATTTTTATATTACGGTTTTTCAAAAAATTTGTAAAACATTCTCTTAACAATTTTTTATAATATTAAAAACAGTTTTCAAAACATTACAAAACAGTTTTTAAATATTTATAACAGTTTTTTTAACTATTTAAAACAGTCTTTAAAATTATTTTTTAAAACTTTAAAACTGTTTTTATAATATATTCACAACAGTTTTTAAAATGTTAAAAACAGTTTTTACAATATTTTGTTAATACGGTTTTTAAAAAAAATTGTAAACATTTTCTTAACAATTTTTTATAATATTAAAAACAGTTTTTGAAACATTGCAAAACAATTTTTAAATATTCTTAACAGTTTTTTAATTATTTAAAATAAATTTTAAAACATTAAAATCGTTTAAGAAGTTGGCAAATTTGTGGGCAAATATTTCCCACTCAAATAGGTAAGCAAAATTTGCTCACAGATTGTGCATAGGAGGTGTTGTACATTGACAAATAATACCTAGATAAATTATGCAACCAAACAGCCAAAATGTGGACAAATTTTCATATTTGTCAACTTTTTGACATTTGCCTAGGCAAATTTTGCCAACCAAACGGACCCTTAGCTTCCATATGGAAAAATAATCAAAGTCAATGGAAAAAAGTCCATTAAAATTAGTTAGAAGTACTAAAATGTGCAAGCATATATTATAAAAACCCTTTCCCTCATATGTAGGTCAAATGGAGAAAAGTCAATTAAAATTAGTTAGAAGTACTAAAATGTAGAAGCATAAATTATAACAACCCTTTCCCTGACACCAAAGGAATCCTAAAGATAGAATTCAGGTTACCTATTTACAACTATATTAAAACTAATAAACCCTAAATTATTATTTACTCACAAATATTATCACATACCCCAAAAAACTAAGCGCTTGTTTGGTCCGCAACTATAATTTCATTTTCTGATTTTAGTTACAATTATGATAAAAATTTGAGTTTAACAACCTGTATTTAGACACTGAATTATAATATTTATGTGATATAATCATGTTTTTCAAAAAACACTAAAAATGTGTTTTATAACTTTTTTTTTTCAACTCAGAATTATTCATTCTTAATATTTTAATGCATTTCTACCTTAATATATAATATAGATACATGATACATTAATATGTGTATAATTCTTATAAATAAAAAAATATATATATGTACATGTACACAAAATTACGTATATTTATATTATTAAATTACATAATATACTAAGATCCATTTATTAAATAATATTATCAATAGATACATGATACTTATATATAGTTTTATACATGTATTATTAATATATGAAAAAATATAAAATATACATATAGTACACAGGGGCGGAGCTACAGTGGTGCGAGTGGGTGCGGACGAACCCACTGGATTTCTAGCTTTATATATATATATATATATATATATATATATATATATATATATATATATATATAGTTCTGCTCTTGTGCGGATTAGTCCGCATTTTAAGAATGCGGACTGGACATGTGTCACCTGGCGGTGAGCCCAGAAAAGAGAGAGAGTGTGCTTATAATTTAAGCGATAATTTCTAGGTGCGCCGTTAGGTGACACATATCCGATCCGCACAAGAGCATATATATATATATATATATATGTGTGTGTGTGTGTAATAACTTAAATGTTGAGGTTAAAAATTGTTATTTCAGAAACTTAAGACCATACACAATACAACATAGCCGACACTATTTTCATTCAACAAAACACAATTAACTCTTAACCAAATCTCCTTTTTAACCCACTTCTTCATTCCATTTCTTCATTCCCCTAAATTCGGCCCTCCCTGTCCCGGCATCTCGGCCCATCCCCCTTGTCGCCACCAACAGCCTGCATCCCCACCCCTCCCCTTGCCTGCATCTCGGCACCTGTCGAGAAACCAATCGAAATGTTACGTGTTCATTTTTTTTAGTTTATTTTCTTTTATTAATTTATTTGTTTTTAATTTGTCTAACATTCTTATTTGTTGTTAATTTATTTGTTACAGCACTCTTAATGGTGTTATATTTATTGGTGTATAAAATTGTTGGAAAACAAAAAATTCGAAAAAGCAGTATAAAACTTGAATTAAATAAAAATTAACCCTGATTTAAAACTGTTATATAAATTAATTCTAATTTATGTTAGATTTTTATGTTATGTAAAACTGTTAGATTAATTTAATTCTGTTGGTATATTCGTTGGTATATTTAATGCTAGAGTACTTGTTCACACACAAAAAAACATACTTTATATCCGTTGGTATATTTTCTCGTGCAACTGGCATTACTTTTCCCCTTGCTACTGCGACAGTTGGAAGTTTTTTCGGCTTTGAAGATTGTTAAAACTTCACTTCGTAACAGATTGGGGGATGAGGTGATGAATGATTGTTTGGTGGGTTATATCGAAAGAGATGTCTTGGATGATATTGACACTGAAGATATTATTCAAATTTTCCAGAAAATGAAGACTAGGAGAGTTGCATTGTAATAATTATCATATGATATTTTGATAATGGTTTTAATGCATGTTTTTTTTTGTTGAAAATGAATATTAATGCATGTTTTTTTTTTTTGAAATTTTCTTTAGTACTAGATTTATGTCTAATATAATTAAAATAACTAAAAAACAAATCGCCTCGGGTGCTCTCGCCCCCGAACCCCTGGGATACATCAGACATGTTTCGCACCCACTAACTCACAATCCTGGATCCGCCATTGATAGTACATATGTATTAAAAATATTATCAATTAATGTATGTATATAATTTTATTGTGAATTATATATGCAATATCTCTAAATAGACATACATTTATTTATGTACGTGCATTATATATATATATATATATATATATATATATATATATATATATATATATATATATATATATATATATATTACTCTCCAACACACCTCATTAAAATATACATGTATATAATTTATGATGTAGGTATATATGTATACATTCATGTATCATGTATGCATTCATATCTCTTGTATCATGTATGTATGAAAAATTTATGTATGTATATATTCATATATCATGTATGTATAAAAATTTTATGTATGTATACATTCATATATCATGTATGTAGGAAAGTCTTATATATATATATATATATACAATATATATATATATATATATATACACACACACACACACACACACACACATATATGTATACTATAAATATACATGTTTACCAATTTTGTCAAATTTTAAAAAATTATATTTAAAAACAAGTTTACCAAATACGCACCAATAATTATAAAGACAAAAAACTGTATTTAAAAACAACGTTTTAATCAAGTTTTTCTGAATACAGAATCAAACGGCCCATAAATTATCTCATGAACCGTGTTGGACTTTTTGCCAACTAGGGGTTTGTACAACCCATCGTAAAGAAGTCCACTTTCAGCATAAAATGTTAATGAAATTACTAAAGGTAATGAACTTTAGTGGTTCCTAATAGATAACCATTTATTTAGTAAGGGTGTTCGTGGTACGGTAAAAATTCGTACCATAGCATTTTATACAGATAAAAAGTGATAATGGTTTACCTTTTTTTACTTATTGAAAACCGAAATTATCGAATTTTTTGTGGTTAGTTTTGATTTACACGTATAAAAAATCGATTTACCGAAATTACTGTACCAAAATGAAATACCGAAACTACCATTCGAAATGCAGTATAATAACATTCAAAAAAGGATAGAAAATAATGTTATAGTTTATTATTTGGATAAAGTGAAAACGTTGTGATTAATTTGTACATAAATATTAAAAGTTGGGGTAAAGTTATTTGAAGTGGGCACTAAAGGCCTCACTAATGAGCTTCGTATATCCCAATGTGGCGAGAACTAGTCTTGTCTCATGTGTGACTTTGTACAACTTTGTATTCCCCCGCGTGGCATGAAATAGTCTGGCTTAATATGTGACCTTAATTATCTTTATATGCCCCAATGTGGCAAGAAATAGTCTAATCCCATATGTGACCTTAAATATCTTTGTATGCTCCAATGTGGGGAGAAATAGTCTGATCCCATGTGTGACCTTAAATAACTTTCTATTCCCAGTGTGACAATAAATAGTCCCCCGAGTGTGGTGAGAAATTGTCTGGTCCCATTGTGACCTTAAATAGATTTGTATGTCTCGGTGTAATGAGAAATAATATGGTCCCATGTGTGGCCTTAAATAGATTCGTATGCCCCTGTGTAGCGAGAAATAGTTCAGTGCCATATGCGACCTTAAATAGTCAACGTGCTCTAGCATAATGAAGGTGGCTGAACGAATGCAACAATTACACCTACAGTCATAGAATGGGATCTCTCTTTCCAATAGCATTCACTTATAAGTGAACTCCACAATTTAGGGATTTATAGACAACCCATTCTCCTCCATAGTAATCCCAAATGAGTGTGACATAATTTATCAAATCTCCCAAACCCAAATAACACCCCAGAACCTTAGTTACACTAAGGATAGCCCAAATAACACCAAAATAAAGGCCCAAAAGCCTTAACAGCCCAAGAAGAAGTGTAAGGACATTTTTGTCATGTCCGTTATCTTACAGTGTTGTATGTCGTACGCCGTTACATTTGGCACGTTTCTACATGATCACATATGACGGGCTCAATCCGAATTCCAGGAATCAAGCATCCTGCATCTCCATCATGTGTTTTACATCAGCCTCAATGACTTCACGTTCCATGCTTTTAGGGACTATATGCTAGTGGTACGCAAGAGAAGTCAAAACAGTGAAAGAAGGCTCGATATGGAAGTTCAAGGGCAATTCGGTAATTGTACATCCACCGTCCGGAGGATAGGTCAACCGAAAAGTTGAAGAGCTTGCCGCAACAAAGATACTGGAAGAAACGGCATCTCATTTCGAGCTACGGTGAAGAAGATATGGCCCTTTGAAGATGGAGAGATTTCCTCGAAGGAATCTGGTTCCTGAGGACCGGACCGATCCGATTTGTCAAAATCCAGGAGCCACCGGATCCATAGCAAACCGATAAAGCCAATCAATCCAAACCGATCCGACAGCTACCGGATCGATCCGGGTTCAGAAAAAAGAACCGATCCGGTTTCACCGGACCGATCCGGCGAGGATAAACACTGCCAGATCGTGCAGCAGATTTTTTAGGGTTTCGATCCCTTATTTAAACCACGATCAGCAGTTGGTTTTCTTAAGACTTTTTCACGATTATCAGAGCATATCAACCCTAAAGTCTTCACCTATTGAGTCCTATGATTCTAGGTTTTTAAATTCACACATCTTCCATATCCTTGTGAATCAAGTTTGGTAACCTAAGAACACCATTGCTGTTGTTCAACCCTTGTGAAGTGGACCGCTTCTTCCTCTTCATTGCAGCCCTACTGGACAGGGATAGTTCCAGCCGCCACCCCTACTGGAAAGGGTTTCTTCCAGCCGCGACTACAGAATCCGATACCCGAGGGTAATTCTTAGTCAAAAAATCTTGTATTTCAGTGTAATCCGATTGTAAGCCGTTTCTCTTACAAATTATAGTGATATACAAGTGGTTTTGCCCCTGTGGGGGATTTTTCCTTAACTTTGTGTGTTGAATAATTATTGCATGATTTCATATTGTTTCAATCACACCTAGTTGCATGCTTAGAGTTAAGTTGGGTTAAAATTGGTATTTATTGTATTACTTCTTAATTGAACGCAAGCGCCAACTCTTTCAAATTGGTATCAGAGCAGGTTACGCTAATCTATCGCGTATTCCTTACTTCCGCAATTTTTTTTTAAAGATATCAATTTTTGAAATAAATTGATTTTTGAAAAGAGCGTGTTCAAATGGAGAAATCATATTATAAAATGCCTATTTTTGACGGGTCGAATTTTGCCTATTGGAAAGCCCGTATGAGGTCGGCTTTAAAAGCCATTGACGAACGTGTCTGGATTTTGGTTGAACGAGGGTGGACTCCTCCCACCGTGACTGTTGATAACGTGACAAATTTGAAACCTGTCACGACGTGGACCGATGATGAATTTAGATGGTCTTCCTTTAATTCTAAGGGATTGAGTGCTATTTCTGGGTCTGTCACTCCTGATGAGTTCAAACGCATAATGACGTGCACCACGTCAAAGGAGGCATGGGATGTTTTGCAACTTACCCATGAGGGTACGAACGCTGTTAAAGAGTCTAAATTACAAAATTTGGCCACCCAATTTGAGACTATCACCATGTCTGAGTCCGATTGTTTTGATGAGTTTTTTGCACGCTTGTCGGATATCGTTAACACTAGTTATAATTTGGGTGAGGTAATTGATAACACACGTGTCGTTAAAAAGATTTTGAGATCTCTCCCAAAACGCTTTATTCCTAAAGTCACTGTTTTGAACTCTTTGGGAAATTTGAAATCACTTAAGTTGGAAGAACTTGTAGGAGATCTTCAAACCTATGAGATTGACATGTTTCCCAAAACCATTAAGGCTAAGGATAATGGGATTGCTTTAAAGACTCATTTTCAGAAAAAGAAAGAAAAAGTTTTTGAATCCAAGTCTGAATGTGATTTTGACTTAAATGACTTGGCCCTGTTTGCAAAAAATTTCAAAAGAATTCTCAAATTCAAGAAAAGTGGAAATTTCAATGATAAAAAGAATGTTGAGAAAAATTCTTCTGAAAAGGAAAATGAGAAAGATTCCAAAGACCCTCCTAAGAAAGACAGTGAAAGATGTTTTGAATGTGATGGTAGGGGTCATAGAGCGTTTGAGTGTGCAAATCGTCTGAATAGAGAGAAAGGGAAAGCTGTCCTGAATGCTACCCTTAGTGATGACAGTGATGTCGAGTCGGTGGACTGTGGAGATAAGTCACCGCATGAGCGTAACTTCACCGCGTTCATGGCAAGTCATGTGAGCACCTCCAATGCTTCTCACGACTATGAGGATGCTTCTTCACATGGTTTCCTCAACAGTGAGAGCGAAGGAAGTGAGAGTAAGAGTGATCTTCAACATACATATGCTGAGTAAAATTCTGAGTTTCTTGAAACCAAGAGGTGTTGCAAAGCGTTAGTTCTTAGGATCACCGCCTTAGAGAAAGAATTTGAGGAGAGAGAAAAAAATTGGAGAGATAAGGTGTTTTGAGTGCGATGGGATAGGGCACAAGAAATTTGAGTGTCCCACTATTCGTTGGAGAGAGCGCAAGAAGATTGCCATGCCCACTTCTCCAAGCGATAGTGAGGATGAGAATGGTGATGATAGGTTGATCCAAAATGCCTTTAGAAAGTTGTTCATCGAGAACATGGAAACAAAAAGGTCAAATAGGATCCTAGGTCTTCGAATTCGTGAGTTAAAGGTAGAATGTGATGAGCTAAAAAGAGAAAAAGGTGACCTGTCCAACACAGTGTCTAGTCTGACGACACGTGTATCCCATCTCGAGGATGACCTCAAACAAGCACGGAAAGTTCAAGTCACATTAGAGAATTCACCCGTGCCTATATCCACCATTGTGAGTGAGTCCCATGGGTGTCCGTCTAGGAATGTTCATCCCAAAATTGTTGATAAATTGCTTCCTAGATCGGTGTTTGTTTGCTCCTATTGTAAGAAGCGAGGACATCTTAGGGAATTTTGTTCTAAGTTGGGTTTTGTGCCATATCATGCCACTTCACATATTCATGCACATGCACCCACTCATGATACTTTGCCTGCTCATTTTGATAGAGAATTTGCACATATTCGCGAGCAAGTGAAGTTTTTGATCAAGACTACACATGATCTAGTGGAGTTGGTTCAAAAGATGCCACCATCTTTAGAAAACTCCACCGTTACTCCCGGTTGAGATCTAGTCTTGATTGCTAGCATAGGTTGTTTATCATGTCATTTTTTAAACCTATTGCTAGCATGTATCATTAGTTAGTTTTTCATTTTTTTTTTAAAAAAAATATACAAAAAGATTTTCTGTTTAGAAACATTTTGAGAAAAGCACAAAAAGATTTTATTTTGATAAATTCTTTGAAAAAGACCAAAAAGATATTTGCCTTTTATGGATGAGCATTTAAGATAGCCAAGTCACAACTTCATTCCATTTATCCATGTGACTGTTTGATAGAGTTTTGAGAGGCTACATCATTTCATCCATGTGATTAACATTGATTGGAGTCCTTGAGATGTAATTAGTGATATTTCCTACATGCTTGACTCCTATATCCTTTATTGCACACATGCACGGCTATATTTGTCTATTGCACTTGTCAATCTCATGTTGGCTTGAGTGTTTCCATCTCAATCCTGTCTATACAATGTATAAAATGCGATAAAACTTGACAAGATTGGATTGCATGTTAAAACCGTTTTGGTGAGACTGTGTGATAATTTGCATAACGGGGAGGGACTGCGAAAGTTGATTTTTATCCTTTGCGCAAAAGCCACCATTACAAAGGACCTAAAAAATGGAGGTATTTTAATATCCGAGGTCCTAAGAGGTTAAAAGAGCCCGAAAAAATTGATAAGGCAATAAAAAGCATTTCATGCCAAATATGGGCCATTGTAGGTTTCACCATCAATTCTCCAAAGTTTGAGAATTTAGTATACCTCTATTCAAAATATGAATCTGAGGGAGTTTGGTTGGAGATTGAAAAACGGGTTTGCACTTCCTTGAAAGTCCTGAAAAAGCATGAAAATCATTTTGGACGTTATTGGTGTAGAAATCTCTTTGAGCTTTGATTTGTAGATTTGATATAGTCAATATCTTATATTTCTAATCTTTTACACCAAAGGAAGCATTTGATTTCATTCGTTAGGAATATCCAATATTCATCGTGCACATATGTCATGTTTGTATGCATTGATTTTCCTATCGAATTCTGTTCACACCCATTCATTTACGCCATCTCCGACTTGGTTGTTTTATGTTCATTCATGGTGTGATTTATACCTTGTGTCCACCCCGATTTTGCCTATTTGATTCATTCTTCTCATTTGTCTATTTGGGGACATCATAAAAAGGGGGAGAAAGAATTATCATATTATGGGGAAGTTTTGAAATTTTGAGTTTGCTCATAAATTGGTATCTAGATTTATCTCATTTCAAACTCGATATGTCACTTGGTATTTTTCTTTATCTCATGTGTGTAGGTACTATCTTGATGATCTCTGAATTGCACACCCTGATGAGAAAAACTTTGAGATTCCTGAAGATTTGAAGAACAAACGATGTAGTCTTATTCATATGTATCTTTCCAGTTTTGGGTTCATGGAAGGGTAGATTTGTATAGACAGTTGTGAATTGATAATTCGGATTTTTTATGTATGTACCGGCATAGACATAGGGGGAGATTTGTAAGGACATTTTTGTCATGTCTGTTATCTTACAGTATTGTATGTCGTACGCCGTTACATTTGGCACGTTTCTACATGATCACATATGACGGCCTCAATCCGAATTCCAGGAATCAATCATCCTGCATCTCCATCATGTGTTTTACATCAGCCTCAATGACTTCACGTTCCATGCTTTTAGGGACTATATGCTAGTGGTACGCAAGAGAAGTCAAAACAGTGAAAGAAGGCTCGATATGGAAGTTCAAGGGCAATTCGGTAATTATACATCCACCGTCCGGAGGATAGGTCAACCGTAAAGTTGAAGAGCTTGCTGCAATAAAGATACTGGAAGAAACGTCATCTCATTTCGAGCTACGGTGAAGAAGATATGGCCCTTTGAAGATGGAGAGATTTCCTCGAAGGAATCTGGTTCCTGAGGATCGGACCGATCTGACCTCGTACCGGACCGATCCGATTTGTCAAAATCCAGTAGCCACCGGATCCATAGCGAACCGATAAAGCCAATCAAGCCGAACCGATCCGACAGCTACCGGACCGACCCGGGTTCAGAAAAAAGAACCGATCCGGTTTCACCGGACCGATCCGGCGAGGATAAACACTGCCAGATCGTGCAGCAGATTTTTTAGGGTTTCGATCCCTTATTTAAACCACGATCAGCAGTTGGTTTTCTTAAGACTTTTTCACGATTATCAGAGCATATCAACCCTAAAGTCTTCACCTATTGAGTCCTATGATTCTAGGTTTTTAGATTCACACATCTTCCATATCCTTGTGAATCAAGTTTGGTAACCCAAGAACACCATTGCTGTTGTTCAACCCTTGTGAAGTGGACCGCTTCTTCCTCTTCATTGCAGCCCTACTGGACAGGGATAGTTCCAGCCGCCACCCCTACTGGAAAGGGTTTCTTCCAGCCGCGACTACAGAATCCGATACCCGAGGGTAATTCTTAGTCAAAAAATCTTGTATTTCAGTGTAATCCGATTGTAAGCCGTTTCTCTTACAAATTATAGTGATATACAAGTGGTTTTGCCCCTGTGGGGGATTTTTCCTTAACTTTGTGTGTTGAATAATTATTGCATGATTTCATATTGTTTCAATCACACCTAGTTGCATGCTTAGGGTTAAGTTGGGTTAAAATTGGTATTTATTGTATTACTTCTTAATTGAACGCAAGCGCCAACTCTTTCAAGAAGGGATCCAAACAACCCAAAGCGACCCCGAAATAGACTCAAAATAGAAAACACGCGTACATGACCTATCGGACTTGGGGTACAATGCGCCATGACCAGTCAGGATTGTCATAGGACATATCAATCATGAGCACATGTTGTTTGTCTATAAAACGATCCCTCACGTACTAGTTATGGACACACCAACCTCGCCTTTTAAATATTATCTTTATATTTTAAAGTTATTTCATTCTAGAAAACCCTCAAAACTCTCTCATTTTTCCTTATAAACTCCCTCAAGTTAAGATCCAAACCCATAACCCACAGTTTAAACTTTCTTCTTCTCATATAGATAAAAAAGGACTATTTTATCTTTTTTTTCCCTTTCGTTTTCTTCCAAGACGTACTTTCCTTTAAAGTAACCTTAGATCTACACTCCAGGAAGTTAATTTCAAGCTGGAACATTGTCGAAACAAAAACGTGCACGTGTAACATTGCAGGTACACTTATTCTAAGTATTTTATTTTGAAGTCTAGACCTAAAAAGATTGTCGTTGTGCTGCAACACTATCTAAAATCATAGTTTTCTTCATCTACGTCTTATTTAAACATGACCTTTCTGTAAAGCTCAAGTCCGGGTAACGTTGACATTGATTTCACTTATAGTGGATACGTAGGCATGTTAGAGAGACCCAGTATCCAAATGTCAAGTCAAATCTTGTATATAGATTTACGTATTTTTACTCTTTGTTTTCATAAACACTAAAAAAAACTAAACAAAAAAAGCTTCAAAACCATGAAATACTCTCATATATATTAGATGATCACTAGACTTCCTATTATTTTGTTCTTAGTATCGAAGGTCTCGACATTCTTTCTTCATCAAAGAGGTTTTATGAATGAACCTATCTCATCTAAGTCTTTTCATAGACATAAACTATTTATATTTTCATATCTAGCCCTGTTTCACTCTAAAACGGTTTGAAAGATTAAAGAAAGTTTATGTCTCTTATATCGAGTTTATATAAAATATAGAATCCCTCTCGCCTTCACATGAATTACGTGAACTTTGAATTGCTTCATGCAAGTATGTACGCTCACACAATCTATTCTCCAAGTGGACAAGTACGATTTTGTTCATGTTTATCATTTGTATATATTATCTAAACACACATCCCACACTACACTACATAGTTTATGTATATTTTAACTATTTTTATTTATTATTATTTTTTACATTATAACAAGCTAATATACATACTTCAAATATATATTTAAGACTGAAAGAGTGGAGCGGGTGCCTAACACCCTTCCAATTCGTAAGTCAGTTCTCGAACCTTTGACTCTCTGGTTAAACACGCAAATCACTTGCCACCACTAGGTCTCAACAGAGGCTCATCCCTTCTTTTATTTATTGCACAATTAACCTAGTTGTGTATGATAATCGCAAGACGAGATGGTGTTTATCTAAAGAACGGTTAATTTATTTTAAGTGCATATAGTAGAAGGTTAGATAGTGAAAATCTAGAATAAAGTATAAGTAGTGAAACTTAAACTGTAAGGCTGGGACAAGGATCTACGTGACAGGGTAACATGGGGATAAAATGATCATAAGTGAGGTGTTCATTATTGGGGGTTTTTGATAGCGTACTGTATGGGCGGTACAGAGTAGTCTACTTGGGAGCGCAAGTATGTGATGCACAATACTTATCCAGAATTGTTCTTGCCTGCTATACTTTTGTTTTTTGAATTTCGAGATGAAATTTCGTTGTAAGGGGGGAAGTATGTAATACCCCGTATTTCATAACGACTTTTAAAATGGATAAATTAGAATTAATTGTGATATAATTCGAAATTAATCCGGATTTAAATATTACTCGAGAATAAAGTAAAATATGATTTATGTTGAATATTACTTAGTGATTAAAGTAATATATATGATTATGAATTTACAATTGATTATGACTTTATAAAATTGTCGCAAATTATGTGTACGATAATTATGGTAATTAAGTCGGGACGCGCATTTGATTCGTGTCGGGATTCTAATTAAATGAAATAAAAGTGAATTATTATTATGTCATCCAAATGATAGTTTTGACTGCGCCAAAGTGTCCGGAAGGGTTTAAATAGTCTAAAAAGTCTACTTGGGTGTTTGATTTGGGTCTCGGGGCACTTTGAAACCCAAAGAACACCCCGGAGGGGTATTTCGATCATTTGACTTGGAAGGTGAATAGTATGCACAAAGTTGGTAGATTATTTATAAGTCTAAAGGGTTTAGATTATTGTTTTATTCTACAAACTTAGAGATAAAGAAATTGAGAGAGAGTGAAGAGTCATTGTGGGAGAACCAAGAGCCAAAAGTCAATACCACCAACCACCACCGGAAGTTGACCGAAAAAGGGAGGAACCAACAGTGGACAATCATCCCCACTGGAACAGACCTACGAATTAGAGGCAAGTGATTAATTATTGCAAATTTAGCATGTATATTGTCCATGTTAGGTTGGTTAGAAAATTCTGAAAAGATGCATAATCAAAGATGAATTATAGTGATGTTAATTAAATCTTTGAAAGGAGAATGATGTAGGACTAATTATTTTTTGAATATAGAACTTAATCCACGAAATTTAGAAATTATTAGTGAAGATAAAATATGATTTTTCTGGAAATAATAAAATATGAGAAATTATATGAGTTTTCTGGAAATTATGAGAAATTACATGTTTTGGAGATAACCTAGTTAGATGTTAATTCATTTCTGGAAAGTAGAAATATGTAGGATTAATCTCATGTTGTTGGTAGATATTAATCCACGAAATAAACATCACATGTTTGGAGAAATTATGAGAATTATAGGATTATTCTTGAAATATTCACATATTTAGTTTTCTAGAAAAATATGAGATATATGCTTTAATCCAATCTCTTGATGATTCTAGGTTGTTCAGATCAGTAGGAATCATTTACATATGTTGCTATATCATGTGGTATGGATTATAAAAAACTTGGGACGTTAAAATAGAGGTTTGATTGCTCAAAAGATGTGAAACCCATAGGATAAAAGTTGCAGATATCTGGGTTGATATCTGGGTGATCGATCGATCGACCCATGAAGCTCGATCGATCGACTGATCAGTCCATGAAGATCGATCGGTCGACCCCTAACTTTCGATCGATCGACCTCCCCAGAAAAGATAAACTTGTTCCCTTTCAATTCTGGATTAAATCCCAAAACTTTTAAAAATCTTTAGTGATTATTATTTGAATATAATGGGACTTAGAGAAGGGCAGTAGGATGTACCTAAGACCCGAAAAATATTATTTTGGGATTGTGAACGAGAGGAAATTAACGAGTGTTTAATTAAACGAGTGATTTTGGAGAATTATATTACTTGTGGTTTAAATCAGTTAAACCATAATTTAGGGTTAGGACCAGTAGTAAGAGAGTCATAAATTACCGGTATAACCTTAAGTATAATTGGGATTAACCTTAAGAGAAGGAATTAATGGTTAAGAGTGAATTAGGGATTATCGAGGAATAAACCTAATTAAAGTGAGTTTAATTCGTAGAAATTCGGGAGTCGTGATGACATGGATTTGTAGGACGCGATGTTTACCTACTGAATTGATTTGAGGATTAAATGATCACCGTCGTGCGGGTAGATTAGTTCGAAAATATGTACTTTGAGAATTAAAGTCATAATAAAAAATATACGTAGGATATTCGGGATATGATTATACTACGTGTGGGATTTATTATATGGGTTCTACGTATGCCCTATGGTAATATACAGGTATGATGAATACTTATTATTATTATATATATAGGTGAGATGATTGCGTATTATTATAATATGGTTGTGTGAATACCTTATTGATGCTATAGTTATATAGGTGGGATGTATACCTATATTATAGTTTGTTATGTGTATGACATACCTACGCTGCTTGCTATCAGGGTGGAGGTTTTGCGTTGTGGGCTGTTTTATCCTTGTGCACCCAATTCGGGGGGATTTTAGATTCGTACCCTGAGCATAGGACCTTGGACACGTGCTATCGGGGTATATGATAGTTTCGACGCTTGAATGGGAGCGTAGGTATGTGCGTGACCCATTTGTCTGAGGAGTATGCTCGCCTCTAATATATTTGTGTTATGATATGATTCGTGAGAGACGCCGAATCAATAGTCCTTTATATAGTGATATTATGTATCAGGACATGATATCAGAGTATGCATGCACCGCAGCTGTGACTGGGGAGGTGCCGTATTAGTATATATATAATTATTGTGATATTATATATATAAATTGTGATGTAATCTACTGTGTGACATTGTAGATATAGAGATATAATATTCTGTGTGAAATTGTTGATTAAAAATATAAACTGTAATTTAAACTACTGTGTAATGTTGTAGATAGAAGCAAATAATGAAATCTGAATTGAATTAAGTAAGTAAACACTTAATTCCAGGGTTGTAACAAGACTAGTTCATATTTAAGAGAAAGGAATATGAATAATTATAATACGTATGGTATGGGACATACGGGTTTATGATATGGGTTAGGATTATGTTACTAGTTAGGAGGGAACCTTAACTAGGAAGATAATAAGATACGATAAGTGTGCACTCTAGATGAAATGTGAGAATTCTCAAGAGAGAGACGGAGAAACTAACATGTACATAATAAGTGCTTAATTGTAATTGTTAAGCACTTGCTATTTTTAAAATCTTTTACAATCGGGCTCTGACCCGTTTTCTTGCATATTCTCTTCTCTACTATATCTTGTACATTAGGTATCCAGCAGCAGGGATGCCCAGCATAGATTATGGATGTTCCGATGGATTATAGCTATCAGAGATGCGAATTTTGTTTAAACGCTTCCTTTCTGTTGATTCACTCATCTGTAGCATCTTCTTCATTTAGGGCATGTCGCCTAGGGATTTTAGAGGTTGTAATTATTCATGTAAGCATTGTGGACATCAGTTTTATTTAGTGAAAAAGTTATAATTTAACTGGAGAGTTACTCCAGTCACATTTATTCTTGTTATTGTTAATTCAGTTGTGATGTGTTGATGCATTTTATTATTCCGTGTCGTGGAATGACTTTAATTAAATTAAAAATGGAAAAAGGTTTTGACACTTAACTTAATTAAGTATTAGGTGATTAATAAAGAAAATATTTTCGACGGTGATGCTAAGAATGAACCAACTGTATATTTTTATTTAATTGGGTATGGGACTGATCACCTGGTATTTAATTAGGCGGGGTGTTACATGATACTTGTCAATTATTTATGCACTATGTTTGTGGCTTGTCCCCCCAAAGCACAATCTAACTTATGTTAAACTAACACATCTATAACTTCAAAATTCCACATGCCATTGTACCATGAACTTTGCGGTTGCTATCTTCTCCAAGGATGACGACTACGAAATAAACAAAAAATATTAAAATTAAAAGTTCTTCATCAATGCAAAATTAAGACAAATTGTATCTCCAACACCAAATTATTGTGCAAAATTTTGTAATAGCATACATGTTTGCTGATTTTGATCACAGTCAATGAAAATTATTAAAATAAGTAATGCCAATTTAATATGGTTGGGCAAATTGCCTAATCGTTAGGCCACAAGATATAAATGAACGGATATTGAATATTCCACATAAATTACGAAGGGATCTCTTTCATAACTCACTAAACTCTCAAATAACTCAATGTTTTCAAAATAGCACAAGAGTGGTCCTATGCCCTAAGCTCATTCTAAATGTATATTCATATTAGATATGCAAATCATAAGAGAAGAGGGAATCAAATCACCTGGGATGCAAATAAGACAATCACATAAAATCATGCCAATGAATTCAACAAGGAATACAATTTATCTTAGACTTTAGAAAATCCATTACATAGAAATTTAATTTTGTAGTCACACATGAAATAAAACTGTTGAATATATTTATGGGCTTGTTTTAAACTAGTAGACCAATAGAAATGCCAAAGATGCCAATGTCAATCCCCAACCAAAACTCCTCTGTGCCATGGTCTTTGAGCTCCTGTGATTTGTCATGTGAAACCGAACAGCTCATTTTTCCATGAGAGTACTTAAAATTTATATATGTAGAGGGTGGGTCCTATGCATATCACTATGTGCATACTATCTCTGTAAACTTTCTTTTAAAATAATAATAAAAAAAAATTGAACTGATTTTTTATGATATTTAAATATTTCAGTGACACCTAAAAAAATCAGAGCAAAAATGATTTTTTTTGCTATTTAAAAAAAATCGATCAAGATATATAAAAAAGCGATTAAAATATGTTAGCTGACATACGTCTTAGCAACAAACGTATAAACATATTCATTTTTAAAAAATAGTAAAAAATATATTCTTGAACCAAATTTGATATACAGGATCTACATAGTAAGGAGATCATCTAAAAAAATCATCAAAAAATTCAATCCGGAAGTGGGTCTTCCGGGTGAAATGATGAAAAAAAATTGAACGATCGAAAATGTACATATATACCAACTTTTCATTTCACCCACTTCTGGGTCTAAAATACACATATATACCCACTATATATATACATCAAGAACTATAATATCAAAAGAAAAAAAAATAGTCCCAAAAAAATGTTCCATTTATTATTTAGTCCAATATATTAAAAAAAATATTTTTTCGTGAATAGAAAATATGCTCAGTTTAATGCTTAGTCCAATATATATTTTCAAAAATAATTTTAGCCCCAGTGAAAATGTTATATCTAATGTTAATGTCACTAGTAGGGACTCAAAGTTACTTAAAAAAAAATATTAGACTAAAAAGTCAATAAATAATATGTCAACCCCAAATAAGTAAGTAAAATTAAATTACCATCTGTGGGAGGTTCTGAGATATTGAACCAAAATTGGTAATGTTGATACCACATACCACAGCTCATCCCATAAATCTCCCAACCTCTTCTATTAGTTATGTTCCCAAAAGTGACCAATTGATCATCCAAACAATTCCCACAAGCAGACCTATTTATACCACCCATGCATTGAACCATTCCATACCTCTTTCCTTTCTCTCCAACATCCAATACCGAGGTTTCATTTGCAATAGGAAATGAAGATGCAAGATTACTCATCATTCGAAGTCCTTTTGAAACAACATTTGGGTCATCCAAATCAGTACCATTTGAAATTGCTATAGCAAATTTATCCCACCGGTCATAAAAATCTTCGATTGAATATCGCAAAACGCACCATGTAAACCATACGGTAACGGTTTGGCTATCGGGGCATTGGCTTACGGCTAAACTAGCAGCCTCTCTCGAGCAAATGTCGCAATAATCAGAAGAAATGTTGCCTCTGCACTTTATGACACCATAAATCGTGTTAGTCTTGTTGAACTTGTCGGAAGATACACTTGTAAAGAGGGCTCCGCCAAATACATTAACATTTGCGACAAGATTTTTCAGAAAATATGGACGATGGGTCTCAAATGGCATACGTGTAGTCGAGTTAACGGGATCCGAGCACTGCCAACCACGGGAGAGATTTGTGTCTGCGTGGCTAGAGCTGCTTGATAATGCTATAATGCAGATTGTTAAAATTATGAACTTTGTTGGTTTCAAATGGGAACTAACCATTTTATGCCAACTTGATGTATGAAAAGTTCGGATAGGAAGAGGAAGACAATGTATGTTAATCTTTTTATATTATTTGACATTTTTTAATGCAGTGTTACACATCCTCATGAAAGGTAAACCAAGTTTGCGTATCGTTATCCCTTCATACATAAATTTAACATGAAATCCTAGATATAATTTGGACTCATTCCAAAAAGATTCTCCAACATTCCCCCTAAAAATGAGGATATAACTTATCGAAATGATCATCTTAAAATTTAAATAAGGGTTATTCGTAAGGGTGGTAAACGGACGGATCCGGATCGGATACCATATTTTTCATATCCGTATCCGCTATCTGAATGTACTGTTAAAACAACTATCCATATCCGTATCCGCTCGGATACCTCGGATTCGGATAATATCCGTATCCGTTTAACATTATTTAGCCATCGCAAAAAATAAGAATTAAAATATCTAATCCAATGAAATCCAATCCAATCTAAATAAATATGTAACAAAATTACTGCCTCCTAACATCAACAATTATGGATTCCATAATAATAGTATCATTCCATTATGATAATATGGCTTAAAGTCATCCATACTTTACAACCATATAAGCTTAAAGCCATCCAAAAAAAAAATAACAGTCGCATTCCATGACAGTAGAAATAAATATGCACCTTTTAGATTAATCAAATTTATTGAGAATGATAACCTCATGGACCTTTTGTCTTCAAAACATACTAATATTTCTATTTTAATAAGTATATATTTTTATTTTATATATAATATAGATGTTGTTAACTTCAGTTCTCATTACAATCAAAACCATCTCTTTACTTTTATGTTTCTCTATTACATTCTATTATATTTCTCTCTTACATTCTTTTATGTTTCTCTCTTACATTTATTTATAATTAAGGAAACTAACGAACAACCACATGAGAGTTTCTTTTCTCTTATTTTGTACGAAGGAGAAATGAAACGAAATTCGTTTTGTTTAATGGAGTATATGTCCTTTAGTCGGTGTATGTTTTGTGTGATAAGGTGTATTGTAACTTTAGTGTAATTCTATGATAATATACCCAATTAAATAATAACACATGACATTTTATAATATACCCAATAAAACAATAACTTTAGGGTGTTTTTATTTTGAGTGGAGTATGTGTTTATTTTGTTTTGGGAATAAACGATTAAGATTTGTTTTACTATTATTTTATTAGTAATACTAATACTGATACTAATATTATTAGTAACATTTTAAACATATGTTTGACGGATACGGATATCCAGTAAAACGGATATCCGATAAAATGGATACTCAGCATCGGATACGGATTATCCGTGTCGGATACTAGTACTATCCGTATTCGTATCCGTTTTCTCGGATATTTTTAAAGAGTATCCATATTCATATCCGTTTCCATATTTTCGAATAAATATCCGCAAATTCGGATTCGGATATCGGACGGATGCGGATTTTAGAATAACCGTTTACAGCCTTCGGCAAAAAGTCTCCAACATTTTTTTTTCTTTTGCATACTCATTCCCGTACTTTTTTTTTCTTTCCAAACTAGTTTAGTGGCATTTCTCTAAAAATATCATAATAAAAAACTCTTGAAAGTACAAATTATTTCCAATTAGTAGCTACAAGTAGAAGCTTTGCTAAGTCATGGAAAAAAATAAAATAAAAAATAATCGTCAACACGGGGGCACAACTAGAACACATGACGAATAATCGGGTATCAAGAATAGTGTTACATTGAAACTAATAATACATATCTATATTATACATCTAATACGATAGTATTAGAGGTGTAAATGATAATTAATACTCCATATATAGATAAATCTTCCTCTTACATTAATGATCGCTTTTACCTAAATGGATTAATCAAAAATCTATTTCAAACAAAAAAAATGAAAAAATCAAGTCTCTTGAAAATTAAAGAAGATGATCAATTCTAGACTCCATTAATCTCTCGATCCAACACAATTTAGATTCAATTAATCTCTTTTCATCATTCTCCAGTCAAATCACATTATACAATGCTACTAAGAGTTCTGTTACGAGTCCCAAATAAATCTCCCAAAACATCCCCCCAAATTAATAAATTTTTGTTCTTTGATCGGACCCATACCACAAGGCAATACTTATATATGTAAGTGCCACGTCACTTTTGGGGGAGATTTTGGTACCCATATCATTATTCTGCTAGTACTACTACGACATCTATATGACGTTTTTATTTCTAGAAAAAAGTTAAAAAAAAAGTTTTCAAAATTTCAACCTTGTTTTTTATATAAATAAAAAAAGTTTTTTGGTTATAAAAATATTTTTAACTTTGTATTTATAGAAAAAACTTTAAATTTTTATTTATACATGACATAAAGTTTTTTAACTAAAAACAAATAAAAATATGTATAATTTTTTTTACATAAAATACGTACAGTTTTTTTGAAGTTTTTATTTATCAAACTAGTTTTTAAGTTAAAAAAAAGTTTTTAAACTTTTGAAAATGTTTTTAATATAAATAAAAAAATTGGTTATAAATTATTTTTAGGATCAAATACAAAAAAGTCCCTCAAACATTTTTTAATACACATTTAGTCCAAGGTTTTTATTTTGTACCAAAAAGTCATTTATTCTCTTATCTTTAAAGGTCCGCCCCAGCGGCATATGGTAAAATCTTTTTAGTATGGTGAAGGACTTTTTGGTGCAAAATAAAAAGGTTTGGACTATACATGTATTAAAAGAAGTTTGAGGGACTATTTGATATATGCCCCTTATTTTTAACGTTTTATTTATAAAAATACTTTAAATTTATATCTATAAAGACATACAGTTTTGTAAACTAAAAAAAATAAAAATATGTATAATTAATTTATATAAAATATGTACAGTTGTTTTGAAGGCTTTATTTATAAAAAATAATTTTTATATAATAAAAATATTTAAAAATAATAGATAAGTTTTATTTATTAAAAAATTAATCTTTTATAATGACTTTAAAATAAGATATTAAATTTATGATATATACTAATTTTTATAATTATCATTATATTTATTTATTGTACCTCGTTCATGCATCACACGAATTGTATGCTATTTAAATTCGTCTAAGCATTTACGACTGTACTCAACTATAGAATCAATTAAAAACACAAGCAAGCAAAAGTTTAACATGGTTTGTCAATGTTTGAAAAATCACATCGTAAGAGGAAGGTAATAAATCTGCACATGTTATTTTAGATCGTTTTTATGTAAGGAAATAAAAAAAATATATGACCTCTATTCGTTGAAGCAATTACGGGTCTGATAACGTGATTAAGCAAATAAAACTGTAATTACACAAAAGTTTAACTTGGTTCAGCCATAAACCTATGTCCACAAAGAGAATATTTTTATTATATTTCAAGTTTTCAACTCAAATAATGACAGCAAAGGAATGGCATATATAGACGCAGTCATCGTTATAGATAGCGATAGGTTATGTACTATTGTGGCTTTTCAAATAAATTAAAACGAACCAGCTCGAGAATAGTATTAACTCAATTATAATATTATTCCTACCATTGTTTATCCAACTACAAAAAAAAAAAACACTTTAGAAAATGCTAGACATATACTTTTACAATATCATAATATCATGGAATAATTCAAGATTAATTCTATTTATTGGGTCAAAGATGCAAAAAAATTATTTTGACTTTTTTTTAATGTTTCAAATTTTTTTTTATTATAGACTACATATATTTAGACAAATATACCTTTACATATACTCATTTTAAACCCACTTACTCTCTCTCTAAAAATAAACACATAATCTCACACTTTTTCTCTCTCTAACAGTCCTACCTCCACCACCTCCACCCCCACGCCTACCCAATCCGAAACTCACCGGAAAATCTCGTCGGATTTTTCGCCGGAGTGTTTTTATCTCCTTCTCTCTCTCCCTCCCTCCCTCCCTCTCTCTCTCTCTCTCTCTCTCTCCGTCTATTTCTTTAGCGGACCATCCCCCGAGCTGGAGAATAAAAGTTTTCGTCGGAAAAAATGGAAGTTTTATCGAAATAGTAAATTTATCTGTTTCGATTTTTTTGTCAAAAAATATGGTATATGGGTGTTGTTTGATAGATCTTGACGAGTAGATTCCAAATATATAAATTTTGTGAATTTTAGATTTGTAAATTGGAAGTTATGGACTTTTAAAGATTTTGTGATTTTTTGGGGCGGCATATATCAAATAGTCCCTCGAACATTTTTTAATACACGTTTAATCCAAACATTTTTATTTTGCACCAAAAAGTCATTCACTATGCCCAAAAAACTTTACCATGCCACTGTCGTGGAACTTTAAAGATAAGAGAATAAGACAATTTTTGGTACAAAATAAAAGGCTTGGACTAACTATGTATTAAAAAATGTTTGAGGGAGTTTTTGGTATTTAATCCGATTTTTTTAAAAGCGACGTAACGGTTGGTTGGATGTATTTTGAGAATGTATTTGTCATTTTAAAGTGCCGAGTTGGTAAAATAGGACATTTGACACTATTGATTCATTTAAAGGATCTCTTGCTTCATTGACCAAGTGAATAGGACAATAATTACCCTTAATATCATTAAATGGTATCACGTCAATATATATATATATATATATATATATATATATATATAAAAGAGTAGTCCATTACACTTCCACAATTATAGTTCTATGTACAGAGTCAACTCTTCTTGATTTATTGTAACTCAGTATTGGCTATTGGAGAACAGAACATAGCTGAAAACATTTTATATGAAAGTCAAAAGGATTGTTTAATTTGTCGCTCAATTTAAAAGATTATTAAACAGAAGGTCTAGAGCTAAGCTATCAAACTAAAAGGCACTACACAAAGAAAATGAAATAAGAAAATCTTCTTGCTGATGTTTTGTTTTGGCTAAAGAGCGGCTCATCTTATATGCAAACCATATATTGTAGACTTGTAGTGTTGCCGCATAAAAATATTCTTGGGGGCTGGGGAACTTGTTTACGCGGAACGGTAAAAATTCGTATTATATCATTTTTAGGACTGTGTTTGTTTTTCGAATATTTTGATTTTTTCGATATTCGATTCGATATTTTTCAATTTTGGAAAGCATATAAGGTTTCCAATTTCTGATTTTTCGATTTTCCGATTTTTTCGAAAAAAATCTGATCGAAAATTGAAAATAATTATGAATTTTCGATTTTTCGATTAGTCCGATCCGATTTTTTCGAAACTATGCCGATCTGATTTTTCCAAATTATTTTCGAAATATTTTTCGATTTTCAATTTTTCCAATTCTTTTAAACATTCTGATGTGTCCCACATCGGCTAGGAGAGGAAGAGAGGCCCAAAAAAGTCATCTATAAAAAGAGAATATCCTTCTATCCTCTACACAAATGAAAAAAATGGTTAAATCCTTATATATTTACATGTTGGGTTAAATCTTTTTTTTGATTTCTTTAAAATGAGAATTTCGAGTAATCGAAAATCCTATATTAACTTTTTCGAAATTTTGGAATTTCCAAAATTTCTGAACTTTTAGTATATTTTTTGAATTTTTGATTTTTTCCCACTTTTTTTCGATTTTTCCGATTTCGGAAACTTTTTTGATTTTCCGAAAAAATTGGATAGAAAATTGGAACAAATATTTTATTTCCGAAAAAATCGAATTTTTTTCCGAAGGGTCATTTTCCGATCGGATCAGGCCGAAACATAGCCCTAATCATTTTGTATCGAGAAAAGTGGTAATGAATTATATTTTCTACTTATCGAAAATCGAAACTATCAAAATTAGAATTATTGAATTTTTTGTTGTTGGTTTTGGTTTAAACATTTTAAAAATCGATTTATCGAAATTACCGTATCAAATATACATAAATCTAAAGTACCGAAATTATCGTATCAAATTTATGTGTAATTCAATAAAAAAGTTCCAACAAAATTTACTTTGGGAGATATTCTATACAAATTATTCCTTAGAGCATTCATAATGGTGATGCTAAAAGACAGAAGAAATGTTAAGTTTGCAAATCGAAAGCTTTTTTTTTTTTGGTAACATATCAGCACCTCGACTAATTTCCATTCACGGTTTGTGGCTTCTGTTGGTCAAGCATTATTTTGACAGTGCCGGGAATCGAACTATGGATCAAACTCAATCTACCCTCAAGACTGTCCCAGTGACAATCTTATACCACTAGACCAAGACGCCTGGTTAAATCTAATGCTCTTCACTGGTGGGTTGAAAGCAACAAATTTGATAGGAGAAATATTAATGGTTCCGTAAAGTTATTGAATGCTGAATTTGCAAATGCTTTCTACGAATTTTATTTATTCGTAAGAATTTAATATTCATTTTTATTACATAATTGAATTTTTACGAATAATATTTGTTCATAACATTTTCAATAAACAAATATTATTCATAAAAATATTATTTTACTTCTTACGAACAACGTTAACTCGTAAGAACTATTTTACAAATTTCCACACCCTCCCCGATTGTGTATTGCATTATTGAAAGAAAAGTAAACTCAATTTTGGTTCCGTAAGTTTGTCAATAGTAAGGCGGATGCTCTTAGAGCACAAAAGTTTAGAAAGAGGCCATAAAGTCCCACATCATTTCAACGCTTAATATTTCCCTCTCTTAATATAAAATACAAATAGTAGGCAAAGTGTCATAAATATGCCGTCCCACATCAGAAAGGAGTACAACTTCTTTTACCCATAGCTTGGCATAAAGTCAGTGGCAACCACTAATTCATTTAAGGGTCTAGAATAGAATCTTAAAGGTTTAGGACCCTTTGTTTTTTAGAACTCAAATTTTGTCATCACTGATTGTAATTTATGCTGACTTTTGGGATTTGCGAGTTTGCTTTTGGGAATTCGTGATTTACCTCTGAAATCGAGACTTAGGGTCTGTTTGGCAATCCAATTCCAAGGTTTGGAATTGGAATTGAAAGGCTAATTTCAATTCCGTGGAATTCAAATTGGCATTCCAATTCCAATTCCAAGCCTTGGAATTGGGTTGCCAAACGGACCCTTAGTAATTTGCGAATTGAGCACGCATTTGTCACTCAATAGTGACGAATTAGGGCACTGTGAAAAATGATTTTATTGCAAAAAATGATTTTATTGCAAAAATTGCCCGATTTGATTTTAATTTATGGATTGGTGTACCGACTGATAGAATTGATAATTTTAATTTTAAGCTTTTAAAGTTGGTTTGATATTAATATGCTTCAAAATCCGATCTAAACTCAGCCATATGTGTGACCAATGTTTAGATTAAATTGTGAATTTACATTTTAGAATATTAGATCCTTAATGTATAATGTGGTTATTTGTAGGTTTTTTGGAATATGGCCGGTACATGTTGTGGCCCTTGTTTTGTAAAACGAAATGTTTAGGGACTCAAATTTATATTTTATATGACTGGAAAATAAATAATAAGTTCTATTGATATAAACTTATGTTATAAATCTTGGAATATTAATATATTTGTAAGAATGAGTTCAAAGGAATCATTAATATATCTACCCCTAAGAAAATCATTTCTCTTCACTAAGCATTAAGATAGTAAAATTTCCAATTGGCTCACCTTCCACATAATTATTGAGCAAATTGTTACACCCATCTAACAATTAACATGTTACTTTTGATCTTTCAACTCCCATTCGGAAAACCTATTTTTAAATTACATGAAACATATTTTAAATAATTAATGTAACAAAAAAACGAGCATGTGAAGTTGATGTTGACAAGGCAAGAACAAATATTGAAATTAAAATTAACAAATAACTCGAATGAACAGAGTATTATAGTAATTAATGATGAGAAATTTTTGGGATGTGGCCTATTATCATGCAGTGAATAAAGAAAGGGTGGGGCTAGACCAGTAAACCCTATCTTATTAAACCCACTAAAGCGAAGCCATCCAATATATTATATTGACTGATGCTATGGGTACCAAATAACTCTCCCAAATCTTCTCCAAATAGCATTGATGAGTTGTGCCCTGGCGAGAGCCATACCATAAGGTATAACACTTAAAGCTATTTGAGGGATGATTTGAGGGAGTTGTTTGGGACACATAGCATTTTCCATATCATATATATCATTATGTCCCAACCCTCTTATTCCACTACAATCCAAATGCAAATTAAAAGTATTTTTAAACCACATTTTTTTTATATATTTTAAATTTGTAAGTACAAAAGATATTTCATTATTACATTTTTTAATAAAAAATAACTCGAAAACGTTTCTATCCTTATAAATGTAGTTTTAAAATATTTACTTTTCATTTTTTATATCGAGACTAACAAAATTGGACCCCTTCAAAAATAAATGAAAACTTTTATTTATGTAATTTAATTTTTTAACATAACACCAATACCATCCAAATAAGAGATGTATAACACGACACATCTTTTTCACTTAATACGAATACATCCTTATCAGGACACGACACAAAATCGTATTTTTTTACCCAATACAAAGAACCAAAATTAAAATGTCACGACATGAAATTTTATTTATTTTACTAAGCACAAACACGACCCAATTAAAAAGAGACACGCGTAACACGAAATTTTTATACTTCACTTAACACGAACACAACTCAAACAAAAGCGAGGCGAAATCTTTTTCTTTTTTACTAAACACGGAAACTAGGGGTGGGCACGGTCCGGTCCGGGTAGATTTTTGCCTATTTTTTGGACCGAGACAGGACCGATTAATTCGGTTAACCTACTATATATATATATATATATATATATATATATATATATATATATATATATATATATATATATATATATTTTAAATCTATTGTAAATATCACTTGGTGTTTCGAGTATTATTATTTTTAAAATTTTTGTATATATATTTGTGAGAACAATAGATAAAAATATTCATAAAAATTGATCCGGTCTCGATCCAAAAAAATTGATCCGATTAACCGAAAAAATAGGCAAAAATCGGACCGGACCGTGCCCACCCCTAGTTCCATGTTTAATAAAAAAAAAGATTTCGTCTCGTTTTTATTTGAGTTGTGTTTGTGTTAAGTGCAATATAAAAATTCTGTATTACATGTGTCTCTTTTTAATTGGGTCGTGCTTGTGCTTAGTAAAATAAATAAAATTTCATGTTGTGACATTTTTAATTTGGTTCTTTGTATGGTGTTAAAAAATACGATTTTGTGTCGTATCTTGATAATGATGTATTCGTGTTAAGTGAAAAAGATGTGTCGTGTTATACCTCTTTTATTTGGATGGTATTTGTGCTAAGTTAAAAAATTAAATTAGATAAATAAAAGTTTTCACTTATTTTTGAAGGGGTCCAATTTTGTTAGGCTCGGTATAAAAAACGAAAAATATGGGTCTGTTTGGTTCTCTATTCTGAAAATTCGATTTAAACGTTGTTTTTAAATACAATTTTTTAAAAATTTGATAAAATTGACAAACATGTATATTTATATTATACATATATGTGTATATATATAAACACATATATAAAACTTTTATACATATATGATACATGAATGTATACATATATACATCATAAATTATATACATCTATATTTAATATCATATATTTTATGTATATTTAGCGAGGTATGTTGGGGAGTTTATGTAACACCCCGCACTTTTAGGGATAATTAAATTTCATAAGTGGGCATAATTTGGAGATTAAAGGAAAGTCTAAGAATAAGAAATTTTGGGATTTATGAACATTTGATTATTACCGGTGTGTGTTTCATTTACTTTTGAGATTAAGTAAATTAGTTGGAGTATTTTAATTATATGTCGCAGCTGTATAGCGACAGAGGATAATA
This sequence comes from Sambucus nigra, assembly GCA_949130495.1. NCBI lineage: Eukaryota > Viridiplantae > Streptophyta > Magnoliopsida > Dipsacales > Adoxaceae > Sambucus > Sambucus nigra. The sequence goes on along the minus strand of OX422222.1, from coordinate 88,644,231 downwards.
TTTTAATAGAAAACCCGCATTAAGTTGTGTTGGGTTAAATTAGTGATTTGCGGTCAAGTACCTCGGATGGAGATTTTGAGTGCGCGGTTGGTCTCGGAATGGCCGAGATAGTCAGAATAGAGTATCCGGGGTCGTAATTGAGCTCCGTGAATTTTTAGATTAAAAGGAACTTACAATTGAGTAAACGAGTCATTTTTGGGTTTAAAAGGGATAAACCTTTATTTCTCCCTTATAAAGACACGGAAGAGGGAGAAAGAAAGAAAGAAAAGAGAGAAAGAAGAGAAAGAGAAGAGAGGAAGGAAAAAGGGAGAATAAAAGGGAGATTCCGGCCAAAACTCCGCGGGATTCGACTCGAGGTAGTCGAGTTTCATCCTCCAAGCAAGAGTGTACTTGCTTTATATCATTTTGTGTATATATCTCATATTATAGTTGGTAAACTATATGATTTTGGGTTAGAACCCTTAAAATAAATTGGGAAAAATTTGAGTACGAGTTTACGAATTGATGTAATGTAAACTCATAATGATTTCTAATGTTAAATCCGTGTAAATGGAGTGAAGAAATGAATTGAAATGGGGAAAATGGTAGAACTAGGGTTTAATGGGTTTTTGGATTCAAATCTGAGAAAATTGGTTTAATCCCCAAATTAATTGATGTGTTTAGTATAGCCTAGTTGGTAGATGATTATATTGATGGTGGATGACGTTGGGATGATTTTTGGACGGGTTTTGGTGAAGAAAATTGGGAGAAAAGCCGAGACAGCCATGGCTGTCTCGTGCTGAATTTTACACAGGACCGAATTGGTCCGCCCACCGGATTGATTCGCCCTCCCAGGACCTGATTGGCCCGGTTTTTGCTGATTTTCTGAAAAAGAAAGTTGTAGATATTTTCGATACGGTCGCGTGGTGCCGACCGCGTATTTTTCAGAATTTTTTTTGAATTGATATGATTTTATTACTGGAGGGTGTTTGAGACCATAAATAAATTGAGGAATTAGATATGCAAGGTTCATAAATGTAGTGTAAGGACCTCTAAATTATTATTGGAGTGAGGTGTATACCTTGGGCTAGAAAAAAGGTAAAATCCAAGGGCTTACTAGTTTAAAGGTGTTTGGGACGAGTAACACTCGAGGATTATTTCGGCGGGGGATTCTATATAGATAATTTGTTCGTAGATAATGTAATTATATGCCGACGATATTGAGTAAATCCTATGAGACGACTAGGATGGAATTTGGGTTACAGGCTAAAGATAAGTTGAGGGTATACTTATATAAGGGTTATGAATTGGGATATTTAGAGAGTATATAAATCCCTAACAGCGATCAAGGTGTGAGGTATATTTATGTAAGGGAATACTTAAATATCATTATAGGATTGGCAATTATAGCCATGTATACAGTTGAGAGGTGATAAATGTATATATATACGATGTGAATATAGTATATATTATATGATACGAATGCATATATATCTGTGTGTGCTTGGTATATGTGTATTTAGAGGCTGGTTCCACGGGTTTCCTTTGGCGTAGGTTGGAATAGCCAGATTATATATTTTTCTCTAGTGCGATCCAGGGAGGTTGCGCGATGTGGGTGAATCCCCTGGCTTGAGGATCAGGGTGAGTATATTCCTAGGTCATCTCGTCCCGCGTTTGAGTGCGATGTGTGAACTCCACTCGCAGGGGGAACATGACCGCCTCCACTGTTGTGTATATTTTACCATGACCATTGAGTAAGTATGGCTTAGTACCGTGGTACAGTGAGTAAATCCAGAGTTGGATCAACACTTACTACATCAAAATGGCCAAATTGTCACCTTTGAGCCGGTCACCCTTGTCACGGTCATTGACCGTGATAATAAACACGCATTTTATGTCACGATCATTGACCGTGACAAAGAATTGTCACGGCCTATGACCGTGACAAGACCGTGACAAATATATTTGTCCCGGTCGTGTCACGGTAATAGACTGTGACAATTCTTAAAATAATTGTCACGGTCAAGGACCTTGACACGACCGTGACAATGTCTTCAGTAAAAAAAGCCCTCGGCTTTTTTTTTTCCACCGTTTTTTTATTTTCCCTCTCTCTCTCTCTAAGCAATTTCAGCTCTCTCTCTCTCTCTAAGGTATGTTTTTTTCCTCTCTTTCTCTTTCATTTCTATATGTGTGTGTATGAATCTTCAGTAAAATATATTTTTGTTTTCCCATTAGAATGGATTATTACTATTTTAACACATTTGCGATGATTAAATTTGTCACTATTATTTTTTCAAAAATATATTTTGCGATGAATCTTCTTTTTCACAACAACCTTATAAATGAAAAATTATTTGCGATAAATGCTTTAGCAATGAACTTATGTATTGAGAATGGATAAAACCAAGTAATGCGATTGTAATTGCAACAACTTTTATTGCATGTGTCGACGTACCTATTACTCATAAGAAACTAGCTGCGATGATGTTTATATTCTTCGCAAAATATAGTAACCAACTTTTTGCGACCAATTGTTGACGAATATATTCATTGTAAATGATGGTTTGTGACGAAGTTTGACTAGTTGCGATGAATGTAATTCTTTGTTATAATATTGTTCAGTTGTAGCGAGGCTTGCCAAAAACCTAAATTTGGAGAAAAAATATATGGTAAAAATTATATATGGCCCCAAGTGTTCACCGCATTAGAGTTTCATTTAGCATTAAGGGTACTTTAGTATTTTCCCTTTTTATTTTATTATTAGGTGGTTGTAGTAGGTCATATATTCTCTCACCTTCCTTTCATTGTATGGTATTCTAGTTTATGTCAAGATGAAACCCTAGCCCCTCTTTTTCTCTTTTCCATTTGATTGTAGATCTTTGATACATTATCATGGTATCAGATCGGGATCAAAGCTTAATTTCATCAACACAGTCGGCGGACCCAACTTTCTTTCGGAGGTACTTTTTTTGTTCGCTCGACTGTTTTGAAGGTAATTATAGTCATTTTCCTCCTGTTTATTCGATTAATTATTTAGTTCGTTCGATTTGGTTCCACTTGGATACTGTTTGATTGTTTATTTTCGCAATGGATGGTGAAAGAGATGATTCGCTGCAATCAATTAGTGTCAGATTAGATGGAAAAAATTATATTTATTGGAGTTATGTTATGAATAATTTTTTGAAAGGGAAGAAGCTTTGGGGTTACATTAATGGCGATTTGAGTAAGCCTAACGATAAGACGAATGTTGAAAAATATGCAGAGTTGTTGGATGTTTGGGAGGAAAACAACTCAAAAATCATCACTTGGATCAACAACTCTGTTGCACCTTCAATAGGTATGCAGTTGGCTAAGTAGGATTATGCAAAAGGATGTTTGGGATAATTTGGGCAAATTGTATACACAATCTAATTTCAAAAAAAGGTACTAGTTGGAGTACGATATTCGGGATCTTGAGAAAAAAAATTGAGTATCCAGGAGTTCTATTCTGCTATGACGGATCTATGGGATCAGTTGGCTCTCACATAGTGAGCTGAATTGCGGGCCTTTACACCATATGTTGCCAATAGGGAGGAACAACGTCTGGTTCAGTTTCTGATGGCATTGCATGATGATTTTGAGGGCCTTCGTGGGTCGATTCTTCATCGTAGCCCACTTCCAACTGTTAATTCCGTTGTTCACGAGTTGTTAGCCGAGGATATTCGTCACAAGACTCAGTCAGGAAAGGTAATTTCTTCGGACCCTAATTCATCTGTTTTCAAAGCCTCCTTTCGGCCAATTTCCAGTAATCATAACAAGCCTTATTCGAAAGTTAAAAGTGATGAATGTAGATACTGTAAGGAGAAGGTCCATTGGAAGTCTCAGTGCCCGAAGTTGCGAGCACAATAATAACAATCAAATAGTCAACCACCTCAGCAGCATTTTTCTACTTGGAAATCTAATAACCAATCTCAACAGCGTTCATATAGGCCTTCAAATCCTAATTCTGCAGCAGTTATACCGCCATCAGACTCATTGGCATCAGGTTATTTATCATTAACTCCATCCATGTCTTCTCTTGCTGAGCATTTTTTAAATTTTCTTGCCACACAGCCTCACGTTATGTCCATCTCTTCACCCGGTAAGTCTTCAGGTTTTTGGATTAAAGACTCCGGCGCTTCTAATCACATGTCACCAAATTTGTCCTCTTTTGGTTCTTTTTATCCCACTTCTTCGTTGCCCATTATGATGGTTGATGGTACTCGTATGCCCTCAGCGGGTGCTGGGACTATTGACTCACCCAACTTATCTCTCTCTAATGTTTACCACATTCTGATGCTTACAATGAATCTTATTTTTGTTGGTCAACTGTGTGATGTTGGTTACTCAGATTCCTTTTCTTTTACCTTTTGTCATGTACTGGATTCACAGTCTCAGAAGGTGATTGAAACAGGCCGTAAGCAGGGTGGATTGTACATCATGGAGAAACTCAATGTACCAATGGTTGCAGCTTCTAGTGTTGACTTGTCTTACTTTCGTTTGAGTTTAGATTCGTCTAGCTTTTATTTATGAAACTCTCGTCTTGGTCATGTCTCAGGGTCACGATTAAAATATTAGTCTTCTACAAAAGAATTAGGAAATTTACATTGCCATGATATCTCTGATTGTAGCGGTTGTAAACTTGCAAAATTTTCATCTTTACCGTTTAATAGAAGTATTTCCTCTACTTTTGCACCCTTTGATCTTATTCATTCTGATGTGTGGGGACCGTCTCCTATTATTACAAGAGGAGGTTCGTGATATTATGTCTCCTTTATTGATGATTATACGCGTTAATATTGGGTTTTTCTCATGAAACGTCGTTCGGATTTTTTTTTATATTTATAATAAATTTCGTGCCTTTGTCAAAACTCAACATCCTACTATTATCAAATGTTTTAGATGCGATTTGGGTGTGGAATATACTTCTCAAAATTTTGGTGAGTTGCTTGATTTAGATGGAACTATTAACCAATCATCTTGTACTGACACTCTTGGGCAAAATGGTATTGCTGAAAGGAAACATAGGCACATTATTGAAACTGCTCGCTCTCTTTTATTATTTGCATATGTCCCTAATGAGTTTTGGGGAGAGGTTGTCCTTACTATTGTCAATCTGATTAATAAGATTCCGACATCTTATTGCTCAGGTTTGTCACCTTTTGAAAAGTTATATGGGTGTGCCCCTGATTATTCTTCCTTAAAGGTGTTTGGTTCTACTTGTTTTGTTCTTCGACCTCGCGTGGAACGTACCAAATTATCTCCAAAGTCAGATATTTATGTCTTTCTTGGTTATGGTGAGGGTCAAAAGGGATATCGTTCTTATGATCCAGTTACAAAAAAATTATATGTCTCTCGCCATGTTATGTTTCTTGAGCACTTCCCTTTCTTTTCTATTCCTGATTGCCCTCATGAACTCACTAAATCTGATATCTTCAATATTGATCCGTTCTCTGATAATGATGAGAGTGTGACATCTGAAGCACCTTGCACCACCTACAGTGTGCCACCCCATGTTCCTCGTGTTCCTATTATTTCTACTGATGCAGGTGCTTTTCCATCTGATGTTCCTAATGCTCCTCATTCTTGTGTGGCCACCGAAGCACCTGCTGAAATGGTGGAACCTCTTTCTCGCTATCCAAAACGTCCACGTAAGTCCACTCAGTCACCATATTTTGTTTATTCTTATTATTCGGATTATTTTTCTTCATTTTTATCTTCTGTTCACTGCCTCTCTGAGCCTTTATCTTATAAAGAGGTAGTTATTGATCCTCTTTGGCAACAGGCTATGGCTGAGGAACTCTCTGCTTTGCATCAGACAGATACTTGGAGTTTGGTTCCCTTACCTGCTAGTAAGCGGGCAATTGGATCTCGTTGGGTATATAAAATCAAAACCAGATCAAATGGGTCAATTGAACGGTACAAAGCAAGATTGGATGCTCAGAGTTTTTCTCAGCAATATGGTATGGATTATGACGAAACCTTTGCTCCTGTTGCGAAACTGACTACTATCTGTACTCTTATTATTATTGCATCTGTCCGTGAGTGGCATATATCGCAAATGGATGTTAAAAATGCATTCTTGAACGGATATCTTCAATCGGAGGTTTATATGACTCCTCCTTCGGGTGTTCCACATGGTCCTGGTGACGTTTGTAGGCTTAAGAAAGCCTTATATGGTCTCAAACAGGCACCACGGGCTTGGTTTGAGAAGTTTTCTGTCTTGATTACCTCTCTTGGGTTCATTCCAAGTGAGAATTATTCAGCTCTCTTTATCAGGTGCACCTCGGGTGGTCGTATTCTGGTCTCTTTGTATGTTGATGATATGATTATTACTAGGGATGATGTTGGTGGAATTACAGCGTTGTAGTCTGAATTATCTCGTTGTTTTGAGATGAAGGATTTGGGGCCCCTACGTTACTTTTTGGGTATTGAGGTAGCTCATTATCCAAAGGGTTATATTCTCTCACAATCTAAGTACATCAGGAACATTATTGAGCGTGCTCGCCTCACTGATACTAAGATTGTTGATACCCCTCTAGAGCTTAATATTAATCTTCTGTCGTATGATGGTGTTCTTTTGCCTAATCCCACCTTATATCGCACTATTGTGGGCATCTTGATTTATCTCACTATTACTCGTCCAGATATAGCTCATGCGGTCTATGTTGTTAGTCAGTTTGTTACTGCTCCTACTGCAGTTCATTGGACAGTTTTCATCGTATATTGCGATACTTGAGAGGCACTCGATTTCAGAGTCTTTTACTTCCTTCATCTTCTTCTTTAGAGCTACATGCATACTGTGATGTTGATTGGGACGGTGATCCTACAGATCGCAAATCAGTTACTGAATTTTGCGTGTTTCGGGGTGATTCTCTTGTTTCTAGGAAGAGCAAAAAGCAAGTTGTTGTTTTTGTGTCTTCCACGGAAGCCGAGTATCATGCTATGGCTTCTACCACTCGTGAGGTTATTTGGCTACGTCGGTTACTTGAAGATATGTGTGTCTCTCTTTTTCAACCCACTCCTATGTACTATGATAATAAGAGTGCTATTCAGATTGCTAACAATTCGATTTTTCATGAGAGGACTAAGCACATCGAAATTGATTGTCATATCACTCGTCATCATCTTACGCATGGCGCCATCACTTTGCCTTTTGTTTCTTCTTTCGTACAGATAGCTGATTTGTTTACGAAGTCTCATCCAGTTCAGCGTTTTCATTTTTTAGTTGACAAACTCTCAATGCTTCTCGCTGCAGCATCGTGAGTTTGAGGGGGGATATTAGAGTTTTATCTAGCATTAAGGGTACTTTAGTATTTTCCCTTTTTATTTTATTATTAGGTGGTTGTAGTAGGTGATATATTCTCTCTCCTTCCTTTCGTTGTATTGTATTCTAGTTTATGTCAAGATGAAACCCTAACCCCTGTTTTTCTCTTTTCCATTTGATTGTAGATCTTTGATATATTATCACACCGAACTTCATAATACTGTTTGGCTATTTTCCTCCCCAAGCTTAATGCCCCAATCCGCCAATTAAGGGTGGCAAATGCACACCAAAATCGTGAATTGGACAATTCTCTTAGATTTTAACCATAATTCGTGCATTAGAAAAGTCAAGACCGCACACTAAAAAAGTCAACGTCCGCAGTTACAAATAGATTTGTGTGAGGGATGACTTGCAGACAATTTAAAAGTTTTAAACTCCAATTATTAAGTTACTTAAATTCACTCTAAGTACTCTGGACGGAAAAAGTTTGGTGAACCCGGATTTAAACTAAACAACTATCACATGATCATCTTTTCTATCCGACGAGGGATAAACCATCCACCAAAATTACTTGTAATGGGATTAAAGCTTTTTGTACCACGTGAAAGGAGTTTGTCAACTCTTTCTAACCAATTTGGAATGTTTCATATATGGGATATAAAATACTAACCACTTCTCTCTTAAGAAAGTAATGAATTTACATGCATCTCTATAAATAAAATATAAAATATGAGAAAGTAAAATAGTGTAATATTAATGCTTACCCGCCATGAAGAATAAAATTTCAATTAGAGACATTAAAAGTTGGTAATATTTCTCTACTAATATATATTATGTTTATATAGTGCGGCTTTTCAACATACCTCATAACAATATACCTATGAACATTAATGTAGTTTGTTATTATATCTTTTGGACATGTATATAATTTTTTTTGTATATATCACTGTAAGATGGAGGTATTTTTTTAAAAATTCTATATTACTAAATAAAATTTAACATATATATATATATATACAGTCCTGCTCTTTTGCGGAGTAATCCGCATTCTAAGAATGCAGACCGGACATGTGTCACCTGGCGGTGATCCCAAAAAAGAGAGAGAATGTGCCTATAATTTAGACGATAATTTCTAGGCGCACCGTTAGGTGACATATGTCCGGTCCACATTCTTAAAATGCGGACTAATCTGCACAAGAGCATTATTTTATATATATATACACATCACACCTAATTTTAGGTCCCTAGAAAACTTTTTTTTTCAATTTATATATTTTTCCCTTAAAATTAACCTTCCAATTAACCCATATATAAAAAATTATGTCAAAATACATTTTGTAGCTATTTTTAAAAAATTCACATAAAACTGTTGGCGCAGACCCTTATAAATAAGGTATTTTTAGCAGTTTTTTGTGAATTTTTTAAAAATAGCTAAATATGTATTGTGACCTAATTTTTTTTATATGGATTGATTGAAAGGTTAATTTCAAAGGAAATATATAAAATTTGAAAAAAAAAAATTTAGGGACTAGAATTAGGTGTGATGCACGGGTGATGTATAGTGCATGATGTACTATAGCCTGACTCTCTCTCTATATATAGACACATTGATGACACTCTCAAATTCCAATAATATAAAAATCAACGATTTTGCGCTGTCGCATCCACATCTGCACCCGCACTACGACACGCACCCGAATTAGGGAACCAAGTCCCCAACCCCAAGGGCTTCAAACAACTTCTACCCCACAAATGTGCGTTCTTTGCTACTCAACCTCTCATGCGCTGTGGTCCTGCCCTCACACTGCTCTACTGTGGAATCTTAGTAAGTTTGTAAACTTGTAAATTGCAAATAAAGTGCTTGAGATAAAGATTAAGCGGGGTCCTAGTATTTCATAGATATTATGGTTTGAAATATATTGTTATCCGGGAAGATATAGTTTGAGAGAAATTCCGAAAGAGCCAAGCATTTCTTTATTAAACGTTTAAGCAGTTTTATTCATGCTGACCAAAGTCCAGTTGTCGTGGCCTATAAATGATATCATTGTAAATTTACATTGGATTGAGCTGTTTTTTGTATTGTAAAATATTTCAGGGGTCAGAGATTATCATTCTGTTGGGATATAGCTAATCAATTAGTAGAAATTATATTGTGGATAGGACTCGGTCTAACCAAACATCCTTTCTTATAAAAAGAATGCAAAATATCTAATTTATTTTATAAGATTTATTTTTCTTTGGTGAAGTATTACTTAAGGAAGTGATTTTTTTTTTCTTTTTTCTTATCACATTGTTCACCTAATGAGACAATAGGACATAGTTACCTAGAACACAAATAATAACGAGATATTCAATGGGAACAAGTACAAAAATATTGTACACAATATATAATATAGTTTTTTTTTAGTTTAGTTCCATTTTCGAAAGTATATTACCCTCTCATCTCATGTAGTTTTTAAAATGTATTAAGTCTCATAATCATTCAGAATCACTTTCAAACTTCAGTCGTTGTATTTTTTCTTAGAGAATGACAGAAAATATCATCCTATATTCCTAATTTTTAACAAAGTGTTAATTTGCTTAAGATTCTAGGGGTATCTTTTTGTTATAATCAGTATGGAAAACAACAAAATTGAGTGCTCTAGAGATGGTCCATAACTATAAAAGCCTCCCTGCGGCAAAGACAACACACTACTGGTGATTCGATGAGGATAGACTCCAACAAAAAAGTAGGTTTCTTTTACATCAACAAGTGCTTTCGACATTATAATCTCACTTTTGATACTAGCATCAACAAGAAATCTGAAATGGAATAGTCTCTGTCTACCACATTTTTTTTTACAGTTTCTATCCAAAATCCTTTAAAATGTTGTACCCCAACTATAGTTACAAAGATTTAATACACTTGGTACATGAACTTAGTAAAAAAACTTAATGCGTATAACATTACTCTTCTTAAATTTACAAGTAAAACATTGAAAAGTAAAGAAAAGAAAACTCGTAATTATATTATTCTGGTATAATATTGAATTAATTAAAGAACCTATAGCACACTACCGGATAAGAAATGCTAAAACCCCCCAAATCTATGTCTGAAAATAAAAAATTAGAAAGACTTATATATTTCTCCAAATTAATAGACCGTCGATTCTAAAATTTCTAACTTGCTCAATAATCGAAAAACAAGTTTTTATACACAGGCAAAGAAGTGGAATTTAATTAGAAAAACTCAGTTTATGTTTTATTTAATTTTTTGTCCAACTTAGTATCAAAAACAACATTTTGTTGTTGTTAGTGACAATATTCCACATGTAATGATATTAACTATGTGTCGTGTTAATGTCCTCAGCAGTGGCGGAGTCGGGAATTAAGTTTGGGTGGGGCACAAATCATTGAGGGGGGTTTGGCGGCGGTAGCCCCCGAAAAACAAATTTAGGTTTATTTTTATATTTTTATAAATATTTAATTAATAATTTGCATTTTTAGACTGTTCTAACTCAAATTTTTAGGGTATCAATTTGATAAAAAAACAAGGCATATTGCAAAACCCTAAACAATAATCAATTTTAACAACTCAATTTAGCAACTACAATATTTTGAGATTGAAGAAAAATAACTTAATAAAATATAGTAACAAGCATAAATACACAACATACCAATAGCAATCCACAAAACAATAAATAAATCACAGCCCGACAACAACTAAATCAAACTATATCAAGTCATAAGATTAAACCAAATTAAACACTAAACACTAAATCAAATTATACACTAAACTTACAAAATTATAAATTTCTTTTTTTCCCAAAATTCTGGTTGGGGCACTTGCCACCCCTAGCCAAGGCATAGCTCCGTCCCTGGTTGTTACTGTCATTATAGAGACCAAAAGTACTTTTTAAAAATAAGCTGACTAATTTCAATATAATATTTTTTTAAGGACAAGATATTAATTAACCCTAAAAAAATGTCATTAATCTGTGTCGCTAATGATATCATTTGGGTAATAAATTTAAGTTGTATTGATGTCACATTTTACGTGACAAAACTTGAACACTGAAATGCCGAACTTGAAGGGTTGAGTTATTGCCAAAATAAATTTATATTGTGTGTAATTGCGAATTTGACCTAATGTTTATGGCACTCCCCAACTTGAATGTATCTTTAATCACATTAATATAGTTTTTTATTTATTATATTTTATAAAGTTGAGTTCCACTTTTAAATTCGATTATTGGCAAGATTAGTTTTTATTCACATGCCAAAGATACATTATTCACACTATGATAAGGATATTTACCCTCTAGCACATACTTAAAGTGCTAATAATGTTTTACTTTGAAACAATCGAAAAAAACAACTCTTTGTATATCTAAGTGCATCTGTGGCACTAGTGGGCAATAGTACCTTAGTGGCCATATGGGTACACGTTAAAATGTCATAGTTAGTGAGGAGTCAGCATTGCACTCACATTCGAACATGATTATCTCCTTATAAAATTCAGTTGGTAAAGCCAGGATATTTTTCTCATTTAGACAGTGTAATGACAAGATATGATAATTTTCTACATGTTCAATGTGAGACAAGAGAAACATTGTCTTAGATCCCAATTTTAAATGAATTTTAAGGGAGTCTAAATCTTGGCGTTAATATTATATATATAGTGGTAAGCACTAGATCCAATTCCTTTTATTAATAGTTAATAAATATAATCGTGAACGGATCTAAACGATGTACTTGCCCATTTTATGGTCGGGATAAATGAACTTTGTTTATGATATCGTGGAAATGATCTCCATTTTGAAGGTCTCCTTCATCAAATTTCATTAATTTATTAAATTAAAAGATTTTTTTAACAATGAGTTTTGTTTACTAAATATATAATCCAATAAGTTCTATAATCTTTTTTTTGTTTCAAAATATATAATCCAATTAAAAGATAATAAATCCTATTTATAAACATGTAGTGAATATTCACTACATGAATAAATATGATACTGAGGAAAAAAAATAATTTGATAGGATCAATTAATAAATATCTTATATAAATTAGATTTATTTATCGAGCTCCCTTTATTAATTGAGTGGGTCAAATGATCATCAAAAATTTTATCGGCTTAAAACGCACATATATATCCACTTTGTATTTCACACACTTTTTGGATTTTTTTTAATGAAATTGGGTGGAGATGATATTGTAATCATGGAGATTATATCTATAATATTTCATCAAAAAACTCGTTTATTTTGATCCTAAAATGGAAAAATTCAATTTTCGGCCATTTTTTTAAATCCGCATAAAATCGAGACTATACACACACATATGTAATTCTAATTGTTATCCAAGAGTAATGACTTTCCTTTTTTCTTCATTATCTAGTTGTGCTAATATGTACTAAGATTATTTTAAAAGTTCCATTAGATTGTGTTATGTACATTCAAATAATTTAGGAAGTTCAAAGAGAAATTGTTTTGAACAAACAAATCTAAAGCAGGCATGATATATGAAGAAACGAAATTGGTGTGTTACAATTCACTTGTCGACACTTGTATGTGATGTTTAGTTTGTGCATAGAAGAAAAATAATTTGTGCAATTCTTTTCTGTTAAGAAAAAATATTTAATGGTCGTAAATGTACCACTATAAATTTTGAAAGTGTATGTATATTCATGTGCTCGGAACTCATTTGATTGTCTTATCCTAATTTATAAAACACATTTTGAGTGAAAGTTCTTAAGGCCGTTCCTGTAAAGTTTCACATCAAGATATATTCTCCAAACTTCACCAAACTTCATTTTGACATAATTCACGATCATTCCCTTGAGGAAGTCACTTTAGGGTACAAATAAACGACTTAGATGACATTCAATAGTCTTAATTTAATTAACTAAAATTGAATTTTCTTGATTAAAAACGTGTTAACCTTCTGTGTGGGTTTGAGATTTGTCTTTCGCATGCGCCATATGCTCTTTATATATAAACAAACTTTGAAATTAGGCATATTGTCTACGTAAAGGACTTGCCTTTTGCAACTAAACTTATTTTTCGAAGAAACAAACGCCACCAAGTTTGCTGCAATGAAGTTTCTCTTCGCTTTAGATTTTTTCAGGAAAAAAAGTTTAATTTTAGATTTTTGTTATCTAAAAAAATACTTGTGGGTTTAATGTAAGTAGCCAAACATTTCATACACTTCCATAAACCTTTAGGAATCTCACATACTAGGAAGTTAGACATACTCCCGTTGTTGGCGCTCTTCCTGAATATTATGGTGTGAAAGAGTGATAGTTTGTTAGAGCATTATGGGATTGTAATTCATTCATTTATATTTCTAAATCTCTACCACGGTGCATTTATCGTTTCGTTCGGCCTATATTTTTTCGTTAGTGGATTTTTCCCTTTTACATCTAGTGTTGTGTAATTGTTTTATTTTTTTTGCATTTTTAGAATCACTTGTCTTATTTAACAAGGCAAAGATTAGTTGTTTTTAAACTTAGTAAAATAATTTTCAAAAAGAAATAGGATTGTTTATTTTCCTATATTAAAGAAAAATAGTACCTCGATCTTGATAATAAATTTTATTCTTTAGTTTCTCTTAGCCATAACTTTTCTTCGACTTTTCGAGTTCTCCATTTCTGTACATGGAGCGTTTACTCTCTTTTTTTATTTAATCACCTAGAGAGTATCCTCCTTGTTGTATGTAGAAATGACTTTTGATTTGGCTGATAGTTTTTAAATTTGCCTTTAGATCATTCCCTTACTCAACTTCATATTTTCTTCAACTGCGTGAATCACTCTCATCCTACTACTTAAAAGTTTTTTTTTAGTTATAGTGAGAATGAATGTGATGAAAAATATTTCTCGAATCTTGAATTTAAATATGATAAACTTTATTTAGAATATTTTGGATCTTTAAAAAAATACTTTAAATTCCCTTAAATTAAACGAATATAAAAATGAGAACATTGATTTACAACTTAAGACGTATATTTTTCTAACAACTTCAAGTTAATTGTTCTCATATATATGACAAAAATTAAGTTGTTAAAAAAGAGTCTTAAAATGTTGATTTCGTTCAACAAAATTTTTAAAAGATGAAAATAAAGCTCGTTTTGAAATAATCCAAACTCTTGAAAATCATAAAATTGAGTTTTTAAATGATCTGGCATTTTGGAAAGATGAAAACGAATGTTTACGTGCTTTGTAAGATCAAGGACCTATGCTTTTCGAGAATCTTAAAATTGTTGATGTTTCTTTTTTGGATCTCTTAGTCTTCTTTGATGAGTAAAAAGATACGGGAGTTGTTTCAGAGAAAGAGAATGAATGTTTTTATCAATTCTGAATAAGAAAGAAGATGTTTTACTATATCTCTCGAAAAATTGAAAATGTATCTTTAAGTTTGTGAAGTGTACAAAATCATTTTAAAAAAGAAAGTTAAAAGTATTCAAAATGATTTGATCTTTTGCCAAAATTTGAAATTGGATTTAGAGGCATGATTTAAAAAACTTGGAAATATGCTTAATGTAAAGTGCAAATGATAAAAGAGGGTTAGGGTTAGGGTTTCAACTTCCAAACAAGAAATAATTTTTGTGAAAATTTCTTCTCAAAATAAGACAAAAAAATCAAAGAGGTCCTTTGCAAGGGAAAACTACGGTAAAGAATTTTAAAAAGAAGAATAAACTTGTGCATCCCAAGTTTGGTAATAAAAAATCATATACTTAATAGTAAGATACATACATAAGTTTTTTTTTCTTATTGACATAAATAGAGTCATCTAATTTTTTTTTGTTACAAGCTAAATAATGTCCAATATTTTGAAAAAGTTATTTCTGGTCCCCATACCCAAATGACTAAACTTGAAGAATTTAAATGTGAGCATGTCATAAATTTGATCATTTGCTAGAGTTTTTATTTTTATTCAAATGAACCTTACCTTTGGACCATGGTATTAATTGTATGAATTTTGTATGAAAAAAAAAATGGTGGAAATGTTCTTGATGTTAGAAATTTTGGTCCTAAATCGATAGAAAGAAAAAATTGAATTAAAAATAATCGAAGAACTTTTGATAAAAAAGGTTTAAGGAAAGAGAGGCAAAGTGAAAAAGTGTCTCATATCCCAATAACACTCAATGCTCCTTGTGTGGGTAGAGCATGGGTAAAAAAGGTCATTTTGTATCAAATTTAAATTAAAATGAAAAACAATTTAAAATTTATGCCCTCTATCTCTAGTCGATAAAGTTGTTTTTGTTTTAGCAATAGTCTTTGGTACCATTTCATATTTTATACACTTATGATAGGTTATGTGTTTTTGACCTCTAGTCATTAGAGTTATTTTTGTTTTAGCAAACAATTTTGGTACCATTCAATACACCAAAAATTGAAAATGGTCACAGTCAATGGGTCACGTTCACCACCCTGGGCCAGGGGGTCACGTTCACCACCTTTGGCCAGGGGGTCACGGTCCAAACTCGTGACCCACGACTATTCGCCATAATCAAATAAATTACCAGGGCTATGTGTGACATATTTAAGGGGTGGGTCATGGTCTATAACCAAAACCAAGAGGGTCATAATTAACACTTGCGACTCATCCATAACCAAGTATGGCGCCAAATGTCTCGCATTTTTAGTCACACTTCTAGTCTCGGTCAGAATCCGTGACCTACGAAGAACTGGATATCGTGACTAATTTTATTTTGGCGCTAATATTCCATCCATTTTAGTCATAACGGTGGCCACGATCATCAATCGTGACACGTCTGTTATAATTACGAGTGAACTCAGGTCACGGTCTATAACCATGACCAAATATTTTATTTTAAAATGGTCACTTTATCATGGTTACGGTCTGGAACCGTGACCAAGACTTGAATTTCAATTGGTCGCCTTTCAGGTCATGGTTAATAAACGTAACCGATTTTCTCATTAAGGGATCACACGACAATTCACAGGTCGTGATCGCGATCCGTTTTAAGTTATAAATCAAATCGAAACCCATCATTTTATTTTACTCTTGGTAAATCAGAACTTTCTCTCTCTCTCTCTCTCTCTCTCTCTCTCGACGACTTCTCTCTCTCTCTTTCCTACGGCTTCTTTGTCCCCACCTAAAGGTACATTTCATTTTCGTTTTCTTATGTGTGCATATGTGGTAGCGTGTGCTATGTGTATGTGTTCTGTGTGTATGTGTGTGTTTTGTTTTTGTGTGTGGGTGGGTGGGTGTTCATTATTAAATTATTTTCAGAAATATAAAACTCTTAGAAATTGTTGTGTTGGAAATCAATGTATATTGACACCCTTACAAATTTTTGTATAGGAATTTAATGTATATGAAATTGTATATGACTATTTACCCTTAAAAATTGTATATGCCTATTTACCCTTAGAAATTGTATATTAAATTCTTGTTATAGAATTGTATATGAAGCCCTCAGAAATTTTTTGTGTAGGAAATCAATGTATATGAAACCATTAGAATTTTATATGAAACCCGTAGAATTGTATAAGTATGTTCTGGAAAATCAATCAAGTAGACAATTTAGAAGGAGTATGGGATAATCTTGTGTTGGATTATTGGGTTGATGGTTGTTGGGTTGATGGTTTGATACGGATGATGGATACTTAAAACGCTGACTCTATTAATTTTTTTATAATAAATCTTTAACTAATGATGTAGTGTTTAGAATAAAGTCATTTCTTGTATCTTCACACCCTTTTATATATATATTTTTAGGAAAAATGATCCAGGTTAGTAATTACTAGAAATAAGAGTACGAGAAGGTGCAATTTGAACGCACTAAAACATCTTTCATTAGTGAGCACCACATACAGAAAATTTTGATTTACAAGTATGGTAATAGAAAAATTGAACAATTTAATTACCTTTGAAATCGTGGAGTTCATCTCTCATAACACAACCTGTTCAATCGTATTCTGTTTTCATTGCTAGAATGTTAGGTTGAGGCGAGTGATAATATATTTGCATGCATAATCCCAATAAGGCACTGACGTTGGTGACAGAGTTAGAAAAGACTAAAAACAAAAATTATCCTTTGTGGATACAATTCCATAAAGAGAGCATTCACTTAGATTGTGATGCCTCGCGACACATGCATAATAAAATTGATCTTAGAAATAACTTAAAGAAAAAAGGATTCCGAGTTCATGTCACGGACCTTTACACGTCAATCATAGACACCCTTCTACCTACTTAGTCGTGTGCAAAATTTTATAGATTTTTAAATACTAATACTATTGGATGGAAATCAGACATATTAAGTATTTTAAAATAAGTCGAAAAGGTATATACATATATATTAAATTGTATTTTCTTACATGCGTCGCTATTTTTTTAATGACAGGAAATGTCGAACAGAAATAACAACTACTAATAAAATATCGGAACACTTTCAAATGAACGCTCTCCTACACCACAAGCTCAATTCTCAACTCTTCCATCATGTCAATACTCAACTCCGCTGGAGATTCATTTCACTCTAACTCCAATAACCCCAACTCAAGAAACCCCTACTAATTCGACACCCTTACCTTGGACTACCGAGGGATCTCAACCCAACCCTAAGAAGCACATTTCTTTCTCCATTGGCAGGGATAATCGAATTGGTGATTAAAATGATGTTCATCTTTTTAAAAGTCATTGCCTATCTCTAGAAAAGATGAATGTGGGTATTGGGGGCGCAGAAAACTGGAAGAAGGTCGATTTTGCCTTAAAGGATGACATTTGGGATGAATTGAATAAGACATTTTCATTCCCAACCAACTCGAATTCGAAGGTTCTTTCCAAGGTAGCTGATGCTTTAAAAATCTATCGGAAGAACCCTCAGAATATTTTTTTTCCTCAAGGAGGCAACGAGTTTTGATATTTTAGTGCTTAAAGACAAAGTTCCTCAAAATATTGCAATGCACAGCAACAAGTAAAATGACTTCTTGGAGAATGAGGTCATGGAGGAAAAACTAAATCAGCGGGTGAGAAATAAGCTGAATAGATTAAAAAAGGTTGATGCTCACAAACTCGGGGCAAAATGTTATGATGATCCTAAGGGTGAATGGACGAAACGGACCATGGGGACTCCAAAACAAGGACAAGAATCTAATCGGGTCAACTTATACTTGCATGCCCGATGATAAAAGGCGAACGATAAATTTTCAGACAGATTGGCATCGACTTTGGTGAGTTTAAATTACGTTGTCATATATATATATACGCGTTATAATATTATTCTTGTTAAAATCGTAGTCCTAAATATAATGTTATGTTACAGGAAATGATAAATAGAATGTCCAGGAATCATTCTGAGTGCAGTCCTTATGACATTCAGTCAGATGCCCTAACCAAGGTGTTCGAGAAGGAAAATTAGGGGAGGACAAGAGGTGTGGGCTCACATATGGCAAGTATCAGACTATAACAGTGTGATACCCCGCCTTATTAAATACCGGGTGATTAGAGCTCTATTAAATTAAAATAGGATTTACAAAATGGTCAATTCTTAGCATCATTGTCGAAAACCAAATTAATTACTAATCACCTATCAATTAATTAAGTCGGTGTCAAATTGTATCTTACATTACACAATGAAATAATGTAAACAAACTAGCTTCAACCATCCACAACATATAGAATCCAACCATAAGAAGATATCATAAATAAATGCTATGTCGATATAATCATCGACCATAAAAAATCCAAAACCAACTGATAATCTAAAAATGGAGAAAATTAATGTCTGAACTGAAACTGAATAAGTATTGAAGGACCATATGTACATAATGTAATACTAAACTGAAATCCTACGCTAGATCAGAATGAATAATGGAAGCGTCTAGGCAAAGTCCTGTGAACATCCACATATGTCGCAATTGTGTCTCCCTGGAACAGAATATCAAGTCTGGCGCCCCTGTGGTTGGACACCTAAAAGGTTTTTAAAAAATATTTATAACAAGGAGTTAAAACTCAAAACATTTTGAAAATATTTAGCAAGAGTTTATAACAGTGCAAAAATTAGTTGTTAATTACACATGTTAGGTTAACGTACACTCTCTTGAGTTTTCCTCACCTCCCAGCTATTGTGCACGCATAACATTTCTATTTAGCCCACCTAGCCATACTATCCAAGCTAACTAGACATAAGTATCTAACTGGACTATTCACTATCTATAAGTCCCCATACCGCCCATACAATATGCTAATCAATTTAACATTTCTCGTATATTATATAATCATAAGTGACATTTTTCACATGTCCTCTTTTTATAATTCAATTAAGTTTCTCCACTAAATTCGCTACACAGATACATATCATATAATGGTCTACTATTACACATAAGTAGATTATTCGTACGATATATATTTCACACACAATATATCGTATAAGTGTATACTTTGCTATAATGTCCTCGTATCACACACTTAGTACTATTAGTTCGGATTGTCCCCTCGAACTTGGTTCGGAATGTCACATTTTACATGGTTCGGAATGCCTCATTGAACAAAATTCGGAATGTCTCATCGAACATATCAATCAAGTATATAATAGGCATTCACTCCACCTATAATTAAATTAGTAGTTATCCACACAACCTAATTAATTAGGCTCGTACATAGTATATTTCTCTCTAATCCTCACCTAGGTCTACTGCAATATAATAAGTCCCTCATTATTAATTTAACAAAGTCACAAAAGTTTCCACGACAATGATTTCGGGATTTTAGGCCAAAAGGGAAAATTTTGAGTTTTTCGGTAAACCAAATCGATTCACCCTTGGCCGAATTAATTCGAAATGGTTCAAACCGAATCGATTCACCCTAGCCGAATTGATTCGAAATGGTTCAGTTTGGCTACTTCGTCTTCCTAATGCATTTTTCCACCATATTCATTTACAAAACTTACATTATACTATACCAAAATTTCAACCAATCATTCCTAACCATTCCTACATGCATTAGGGTGATTTCTAACATTCGAAACATATCAAATCTTCACAAAATTCAATCAGGAACGAATCAAAACCCAAAACTTCTTTAAATACCCTAGTTTTGTGTTCTTCCTATGCATTCATTCAGAAACCCTGATTTAATTTGTGTTTATGATCATGTCTCCTCTGATTATTAACCCTATACATATATTAAATCATGATACATGAGAGTACTACCCAATCATTGATTAGGCATAAATTCTTCCTAATTTATCCCTTCATTTGGGTACTTTTAGCACCTCGAACAAAGTAATCAATTTGACTTTATCTCATAATCTTGCCACTGACTAACCCTAACGAGTACACCGAGTTTCTGGTATTTCGTAGTGATTTTACAAGTATTTGATGTCAAGAAACGGAAGAAGGAAACCGGAAGAATAAAGAAAGACAAGAAGGAAAGTCAAAAGGGCAAAAGTATAATTTCCACTCAGAATTTGGATGAGGTACCTAAAGAGAAGTTGAAAATATCACATCATGATCACATAGGAAGAAATGTCACCTCGATCGGAGTCCTGGAACAAAAGCTATGAGCAGCCAAAGTTGAGCAAAAAGTCAAATAGGCAGACCGGTCCGCTTTGCCAAATTCCAATAGACCTCGGATCGATAGCAAACCGAAGAAGGGAAAAAAATAAAAGAACCGATCCGCCCCCGGACCGGTCCGCCTGGAAATAAAAAGAACCGATCCGCTTTGGAGGCAAACCGGTCCGCCTAAGCCCTGGACCGGTCCGGCTATCGAGATTTCCAAATCTTATCTGCTTCAAAGAAGAGTCCTAGTGCAGCTGAAATTCCTAAATTCTTGGAGGGTATAAAAACCCGTTTTATTATTATTATCTAGACGGAGAATTTTAGTAATTTTCCTCTATTTTTCCAGAAACCCTAGTTTAGATACAATTTCCAATTTTAATTCCAAGATTGAAACTTTATTAAGAATTTATGTGATTACCAGTTTTATTAATTGCTGCAATTTTTGCTTGGGTGAGATTAATGAGTTATTTCTTCTTTTCAATTCTATTCTACATCAATTTACAAGTTTCCTTAGATTAATCATGAACTCCAGCACATTAAATACTATTTTCATCACTTTCATCATGCTAGGCTAGATTTTCGAAGGCCGAGATACATGAACCCAGCCTGTTGTGTTAATTGTACGTGTATAACATTAATCCTTTGAATTTAGTGATTGAATATGATCGTATTGCGTAGGAACATAACAATTGTAGGTCTTTATATCTCGTTTGCCTCTGGGTAACCGCGATGATTTAGAATGCAATTCGAGTGTTACTATCGCGATACCGATTTACTCGTCCTCAGATTAAGTATGTCGCGGGCTTGAACCTCATATACTTAATGCTTGGGAGTACTAAATTTCAGGTCAATTTAATCAGTTAAATTTATGATTAATATTATAACTGCAATTCACTAGGGTTGGGGGATTGTATTCCCGTCCTGTTTTTCTCATCACTTAGTTCAAGAGTTTCAAATCATTCTTCATCAGTATTTTAGGTAGTTTAGTATAATTACGTCTCTTCATAATTTCATAATTGCATTTAGTTGTAATCAATTCTCAAAACCAAATCATTTTTTCTTTCTTTTTAGAGTCAAAGTTAGGATTCCTTCGTCTTTTCCCGTCGTTACAACTCCGTTGTCCTTTTTCCCTGTGGATACGATCCCGACTTACCGAGTTTATTACTAATGCGACAGGATTGCACTTGAGCCTAGAGAGTACGCATTTTTGAGACACATTCTGAGCCGCGTCAAGTTTTTTGGCGCCGTTTCCGGAGACTAGGTAGACTTAGGATTAGATCGAGTCAATCCGAAGCTTTGACCAAAAATTTCAAAAAAATCCAAAAAAAAAAAAAAAAAAATCAAAAAGCACAAAAAGATTCACCATCATCTCTCATAAGCCATTAATACAAAATTCTGAACTCACTCCCACACCTCATAATACTCCAACCAGCATTCACGAAAATCCAATCTTTGAGTACAACCCCGATAGTCCCCACACTCCTAATGCCCCACCGTTCTGGATTCCACCGTCACACTCAATCTTCAATAACACTCCGTTTTCCTTCTTAGGACACACCTCGAGCACACCAAGTGAGAGCACCGAGTTGTTAAGTGAGCAAGAGATGCCCAACACGGCAGTGCACCCGCCGGTGAGGAAGAGCCCCCATACCGCCCGTTGAGAGAATTCTTATATCCCGAGCGCACTGTCACTCCGGGATGCATTATACTCCCGTATAACGCCGGACAATTCCGTTTAAAAAATGGGATGATCCAGATGTTACCTCATTACCACGGTATGGATTCTGAAAAGCCATACCTTCACATTAGGGAATTTGAGGATGTGTGTGATACTCTCAATGATCAAATCTGCACACAAGAGGTGATTCGCCTCAAACTCTTCCCTTTCTCGCTTAAAGATAAAGCTAAGACCTGGCTATGGTCTTTACCTCCGAGATCGATTCCATCTTGGAATGAGTTGCAATCAAGATTTCTCAAGAAATTCATCCCAATACATCGAGCAACCTCCATAAAGGCTCAAATTCAAGCGTTCAGACAATCTGAAAATGAGCCATTTCATCTATGTTATGAATGTTTCAACGAGTTAATTACTTTATGGCCCCATCATGGATTTGATTCAGCACAAATCATATATTTTCTCTATAATGGGCTGAATCTTAACTCCAAACAACTTATTAAAACCATGGGAAGTGGTCCGTTTGTCGATTTAGATGCCCACGATGCTGAGCTTCACCTGAGATATGTCGTCGAGACTACCCAATCCTGGGATACTTCTGATCCTAACGCTCAAAATAGAAATCGTCAAGTGACCACAACTCCGTCGACGTCCAGCCTATTTCACGTAGATAAGAATTCTATGACGGACAGTCGATTGGATACCCTTGAGAAAGGATTTTGAGACCTATGCGAGATATATGGAAAAGGACTAGCTGGATCCGTACCAAACCCCGTCAAAAAGGTGTGTGCGATTTGTGAGGCAGGTCATTCAACTAAGGAATGCCCAACGATACCCGCCTACAAAGTAATGCTTCAGGAGAAAGTTAGTGGTATAGGAGGATTTAAGGGTAATTTCGGTGCACCGCACGGGAATTACTACAACCCTTCATGGAAAAACCATCCTGGTTTTAGCTATGGGAAACAACATGCCACAATGAACCCTACTTCACATGTTGCCCCTCCTACACCACAACACTTTCAACAAGCTCCACACATGCAAGGACATGTGCAAGCATCACCACCTCAAGGATCTTATATCCCGCCACCGCGGAGAACTCTCGAGGATACCATGAATCAATTCATCGCAAGCCAGACCGCAACTAATGCCAAATATGATCGTCTGATTGGCGAAATAAATGCGAATCTGTCAAAGATACAATCCTCATTGAGAGTCCAAGAGAAGGGCAAGTTTCCTGCCCAAGGCCAAAGACCTCCCCAAGGTCAAACTAGTGTTATCTCCACCTCTACTGAACATCAGGAGTAATGTCAAGCTGTGACCAATCTTCTTAGTGGGAGAGTCGTTGATTTATCACCTTCCCCACACGACACAACGAATGATAAGGAGATTTCACCCGGCACAAAAGAGGCTGAAGATGTCCCCTTGAGTGAGAGTGATAAAGAAGACGCTAGTGAGCCAGAGGTGGTGGTGAAACTATCCTCCGTGGCACCATTTCCTCAAAGTTTGATTCCCTCCCATAAAGGAAACCCATGTGAAGACATGCTAGAAGTCCTAAAGCAAGTAAAGCTGAATTTACCTTTCCTTGACGCCATTAAGAAAATTCTAGCTTATGCTAAAGTCATCAAAGACTTGTTGAAGGTAAAGAGAAAGATGAAGGTAAAGAATAATGTCTTTATAGCACAAAATGTGAGCTCCATTCTACTAAATGACCTCCCGCCTAAATTCAAAGATCCCGGTGCACCCACCATTTCCTGCATCATTGGAGAGAATAAAATCGAAAGGCCTTACTTGACTTGGGAGCAAGCGTAAATATCCTCCCTTAATCCATCTATAGGCAACTTAACTTGGGTGACCTCAATCCCATAAAGGTCACTCTCTAATTAGCAGATCAAACAGTGAAGATCCCACGAGGCATAGTTGAGGACGTGATCGTCCAAGTTGACACTTTCTACTTCCCGATAGATTTTATTTATTTCTTTGACCTAGGAAAAACCTGACCTTAGTGAGTTTACTTTCTACATTCGATAAAATTTTATTTATTTCTGCATTATACTGATAGATTTCCCTTGTGATATTTTTCAAAAAATTTCAATGAGCTACTCGACATTCATGTTAACGAAAAGAGAGAGTCAAGGAGGCTGTAAAAAAACTCACTCGGTCAAATAGCTTTTTAATCTAAAAAGGTTGTGGAACCTTGGTTTTGTCACAAACTTAGAAGAAGTTAGATATCAAGATGCCCTTCAACTACAGGTTGATACTAAAGAGGCATGCCTTCTACTTATCCAATTCCAACATGCATGCTTTCCCTACTTATCGGGTACACTATTTTATACTGAATAATTTTGCATGTTTTATTTACCAGCTTATCCTTTGTTTGTATATATTCTGATGTGATGTCTTGCCAAGGATACCATGTGGCCTTGCATAGGCTAGCCTTGACACTGATTTCCCCCCAACCTTCCATCCCTCAGCCAAAATCTCCATCGGCTTTTGAGACCCCATCCACCCCCGCCTCCTTACTGATGCTATTAAGGTTATTTTCCCCTCAACATTGTTGAGGAAACTTATTTTATAAATCTAGTGGATGAAAGTGAACTTTCTATAAGGAGGCACGAAAAGAGGCCCTTGGAACTGAGGCTAGGACTGAGAAAGATCCTACTTCATCTCAACATAGACGGGTCATTAAAGAAGAATATGAGTATAATATCGAACGTAAAAGAGTAAATACTGAAGGGGAGATGTTCGAAACCCAACTTTTGGTATTATAGGTGGTATGAGAATTACTTGGACTTCCTAGAGGCCTATCTTTCTAAGGACATTGATAATTTGAGTAGGCGCCCTATCGCCAGTGCCAATGAGATAATCAGTTAGGGTCCAAGGTATGTCTGCATTTTTTCTTCTTGGTACATTAATGTTCACCCTTCGTGTCATTATAACTATACTATTCTTTTAGATATAAGTTATATGTGGACTTATATGTATCAGAAGTGGCTGAAGAGGAAAGACGAATTGAGGAGGATCATAGGGCTAGAGGAAGAACTGAGGAACTTGAAAAAGTCCAAGTCTAATGTCGATGCAAATCTTATGACCATCTTAAGGGAGAGGGATAATTATAGGAAGGTTAAGGATTACTCCATCAAGGAGAATGACGAGGCTGTTAAGAAGAGGGATGAGGTCATCGAGGAAAGGGATCTGCTCTGGCAAGAAGTCATTGAATTGAAGAGGCAATTGGATGGGAAAGAGAAGGAGAAGGATGAAGCTGTAAAGGTTGAGTAGACTTGTCCCCCAGATCATATTTAGGTACCTTAAGTCTTTATTGATTTCAGAGTATTATATCTTGATGAATTATGAATCCTTCATCAACAGCTACACTAAATTGGTCAATCCGGTCAAAGAGGTTCATCGTGATGGAACATTTCTTCTTTCAACCCTAATGAATTTGATATTACAAAGGAGTTGATGCCCTCCCCATCATTTTTAGATGACCTTGGTTATGCTCAGTACCATGGGTTTTAAATGGATCCCTGGCCCCGGCAGACTCCGAGGGAGAAGATTTCCAAATCTCTATGCATGAAGAAATGGGTTGAATCATGGCTTATCTGACCCACTGCTCTACCCCAAGCTTCATAGTTTTTTCATAATGAATGGTTTTATTTTTAACACTTTGTATGTTTGTAATATGGGCTTCAACCTTTAAATATTCGTCTTATTGGCTTAAACTTGATTTTTTTATGATATGAATGTTGTGGTTCTATTTGGGCTTTTAGTTTATCGTTATCATAATATCTTTTCTTGTTTCTAAATGCATTCTCCAACCAATCCTTTATTTAACCTCCTTTATATTATCTAAGATTGTGTTCTTTTATTTAACTATGTTTGTGATGCGATTGGTAACTTTCGATCCTGCTTTAAAGATTATTCATACTCGACTGACAAACTGAGTTGGGTTGTCGGCTGACAAATTGAGTCGTTCACACAAGTGGAGTGTTTATAATGCTCTGTGAGGAAACTACCTTCCTATAGTTGAAAAACATGTTAATCTTATATACATGTACTTGGTTGTTATTTGGTTTGAATTTTTAGTCTTTGCATGTATTTTGGTAACTTGATCATTAGGAACTAAGCTGTTGCATGATCTTTATCTAATAGGATGCTGAATGTGGACAAATTATTTATACTCGGCTGATGAACCTAGTTGTTGTTCATACTCAGTTGACGAGCCGAGTTGTTTATACTCTAAAGTTTAAATGATAAAGGGTGGTGAAAATGACCATCTATGTCAAGGTCACAAGTTTTATTAAAATAAAATTTTCGCTCTGAATTTTAGCACTCATGCCTTATCATGACCATAAACCCCATCTTTTATTTAAAATAACTTAGTGATCAGAGACCGCCCTTATTGACTTAGACATAACCCTTTTTATACTCTCCCGACCACACTACGCAAACTGAATTAGATCTCAGGGGCCGGGAGTTAACTTTTGGATTAGCCAAGTTGTTCTTTCAAAGAATTTAAGTCTAGAAAAGGCATATTAAGATGTGTCTTGGTGTGATCTTTGATCCTACCTAGTGATTAGTTCATAATCTGGTATGATCTGAATGCTTAAGTGGACATTCGATCGTTGTACTAGTGTATAATATGGTATGCACCGAGTGGGGTGAGTATGATAATAGATGCATTAACGGATATTAATTGGCCTATCGAGAAAAAATATCAATTGGAGAATATATTCCTTTTATTAATAGTAGTTCCAATGGAGTTACATATTGTAAAAGATGGAAAAAGGAAATAAATGAATTAAACAACTGAAATGATAAAAAAAAAAAGAAAATTAAAATTAAAGAGCATTTCGGGTCATCCGATTACTTTTAATGATAATAGATCTTGAGATTTTTAACATTTCTAAGGCAGGGTAGGGCGTGGACCTCATGATCTCAGAGGTCGCATGTTCTTAGTTATATGATGCGTGCCACTACGTAAGGGCCCTTCTAATTGTCGTTTAATTTTTTGTGTCTTGGATTCCTTGTTGACTGCATTTTCTTCGTAGGACTAGGTTGCCGAACTAGAAGAATTGGTTTTTTACCATGTCGTTGTAATATTTAGCCGCCTTATGTTACATCATAACTTTTTCAAGGACGCTTCTTCTATATTCTCTTATAAAGAGGTCCAAGTTGGTCCAAAGTAATTCACCATTCTTCTTCTAATTGAAGAAATACACCCTCAAGGTGTGTATTTCCAACTCAACTAGTATCACTCCTATAATGACATAAGTAAGGACGAAAGGTGTGGACCCTTTCAGACCTCTTACCATCATTCAGTATCCCCAGAGGACAGAGACCAGTTTTTTTACCCAAAGTCCTTTGGAGTTGGTGAGATATGTTTTGATCCTATGGAGGAGCATTCGATTCGCTACTTCTACTTGATCGCTACACGTGGGATGCATTGGATATGAATAGTAGTGATTTGATCCCGAGCCGATCACACAGCTTGTTAATGATAGCATGTGGAACACTGGACATACTGATGATGAATTTCCAGATGGACGATTGTACTTTCTTATTGGTGATCCTAGCTAATGATTCCACCTCCACCCATTTTGTGAAATAGTAAATTTCTATAAACTGGAACCTGAACTGACCCTTTTGAATTAGAAATGGACCCAAGATGTCATGCCCTATAAAACAAACAACAAGGATATATGATTACTGATAACTCTTCCGTTGGATGGTGGATGTTGTTCGTCATCTTTTGGACCCTATTGCACTTTTTAACATAGTGTTCAATATACTTACTCATCATCAACCACTAATACCCCTGTGTTGAGGCCCTCTGGGCCAAGGTTCTCTTCTTGGGGTTCCCTCTATATCTGGTATCTTATTTCCTCTCCTCGGAATCCTCTAATAACATAATAAACTGGTCTTTGAACTCCTTCATCGTCTCGGATCCGGATCGAGCGGACTGCTATTGGAGAAATGAAAAGGTAGAGGTATAACTTTTGTCCAGCTATCAACTTTGATTGGAGCGGTATCTCTGTCAGGTAGGTCTTCAGATCTTGAAAATCTTTTGCACACTCATTTGAACATATGAATGCCTTTTTTAGAGTCCAAAAAAACATAATGTACCTACCTATTGATTTGCTTACGAACCATTTTAGTGCTCCAACTTCCCGATCAGTTATTGGACTTCCTTCATAGTTTTTGTAATCTTCATGTTCAATATTTTTTAGAATTTTAGGGGTTAATTCTACCCCCCTTTGTGTTACCGTAAATACCATAAATTTCTAGAATGCCACCCCAAGGGCTTATTTCTCTGGGTCCAGCTTCATCGTATATCGATCAATAATTTTGAAAGTCTCCTATAAGTTTGTCACATGTTCTTTTCCTTTCAAGATCTTCACCAGAACATAATAAAAGTAATCCTCCCTTGTCTTCCCAATTTGATCCTCGTACATTCTGTTAATAAGCCTAAAGTAGGTGGCCCCGCGTTCTTAAGTCAAATGGAATTAACCGGTAATAATATATCCCTTTGTTAGTCATAAAAGAGGTTTTTTCCTCATCAATTGTATGCATTCAACATTAATTATACCCGAAATATTCTTCATGAATGACAACATATCATGTCCAGCTATAGCGTCCACAAGGGTGTCGATCCTCCACATAAGATATGAGTCCTTTGGGCATTCTTCATTTATATCTAAATAGTAAATAAACAATCTCCACTTGTTGTTCGGTTTTTGAACCATTATGAAAATTAATAACCGTTCGGTATACTTAAAACCCCGAACGAAACCTACTTCTAGTAGTTTACTAACCTCCTTGTTCACTGCTTGGTTCCTTTTGTGGGCGCATGCCCTCTTCTACTTCATTACCAGTCGGCTTATTGGGTTCGCCTTCAACTGATGATTCACTACTAACGCATCAATGCCTAGCCTATCTTCATGGAACCATGCAAATGTTATGTGATGCTTTTTAAAAAACAAAATTAATTCCTCCATCTTCCTAACAGTTAGTGACGAACCGATGTACACTATCTTTATTGGTCGGTTATCATATAACGGTATTGAGATCAGGACTTTGAATATAAATTCCATGGTAGGTTCTTCTCTCGGGTCTAACCCATAAATATTGAAAGCCTCTCTTTTTTTTTATGGATGAAAAGTAATAACTCCTAACATGCGACTGGTTGTTGTGCATTGTAACCATCTTATTCGGTGTTGGGAACTAAGTGGTGAGGGATTTCATTGATAAGATTGCGTCAAGTCTGCTGAGGATACTTCAACTGATTAGCACTTTATATGTCGATGGATAACTTACTACCAAGAATTCTACATGCAGAGTGGTCGACTTCGAACCCTTTTCAATCATGAGTAGAAACCCACTTACCCCTTCTGAATATACTTATTCCTAAAAAAGCCCCGGCAGTGGGCCATTCACTAACTTCAATTTTACCCCCACAAGATTCATTTTCTCATAGCATTCAAAATTTATTATATCCTCCAAACTCCCTGTATCTACCATGATTATTTTGACTATCTAGTTAGGGATCTCAACTGTGATTAACAGGTGATCTTCGTGGAGAGTGATCAGGTCTTTAGAGTCCTTCGGCATGTAGGTGATGTCCTCCTAATCTTTGATGGGCTTCTCCATTTGCACTTCCATTAATTCTCTTTTCTGACTGATATGCCCGATGAGATGAGGTAGACTCTCCCCCGACCGTGAATCAACCAGAGATTATATTTATTCACCTTCTCACTCTATAAGAGGGTAGTTTAGATAAGATGGAGGCGTAACCCATTTTGAGTATGGTAATGATAAGTTAAATAGCAACACTATTGATTAACCATAGGACATTCAAACATTACTCAATGAAGATAAACTCGGTTTAAGCTCACGGATCTCTCGTGTATAACTCAGAAGGTAGTAATGAACTTAGAAGTAACTTAGCTAGAGGGAGAGAGAAGTAAGAACCCTAGATACACCTTGGCAGGCAACCAAAACACACCAACCACCCTCAAGAATCTCTATCAAGTATTAAATTCTTCGTAATAAATGACAATGGTAGGTGAGTAAACTCTCTGGATTGTAATAACTCTCTAGTAATCACTTCTGAACTCTAAAAAAAGATCATCATCTCCTCAGATGTGGTTGGGGTCCATAAATAGCCTCCCACACCACCCTCGAGGCAACTCCGCCATTAATGCCTATGAAAGACATCCCTCGTACTTTATGTCACAAACATTAAATACCTGATGCACTAGTAATCCCCACGTTATAAACATTAAATGCCAAGACATACATTTTTCCTAACTACTGTGTGTCAGGGGGATGTTGTCACAGAGGTGGCTTACCAACTACTTGACAACCTCAAATACCACGGTGGTTTACTCAAGTTCAGGTCTGACATTGCCTAGCTGGTTAGTGACATCAGATAAAGTGGATGTGACATTAAGTAGAGGGTTGTTTGGCTCATAACTCAACGCCCGATGGAACTCCAAGATGCTCCGCCCGAGGTTCCACGATAAGGGTCCTTCGGTGTTTTACCAGGTTTATCTAAGATGGTTAGGACAAGACCCAACGGTGCCTCACTTCTCAATCCTCCAAACCAAGTCCCTCTAAGGTTCCCACGGCGAGGTCGTTCGATAGAGCATGAAGCTCTCCCAGGCCCTGCTAAGCCTGGTCTCTCGCGAGTACCGTTTGACCTCACACAAACTCATTATGATTCTCATTACATCATTACAACCATTATAGCTTATAGTCAATATAAACAAATATACAATATGACTAAGCAACCTAACAAGCTAAAGTATGAATTCCCACGCCAAGCTGCCTCGCTTGAGCTGCCTTAATCCCAAACACTGTTATTAATGGGGGAATTATCCTTAATCTCAGGATTACCTTCAAGTCCCCTCTTCATTTTCCCCTTCGTGGAGAGATTTGTTGTAGGAACAAGAAATGTCTGCGCGAAAACTTCTCAATTCGATGAACCTCCTCTGCACGAAATCTGGCATCCTTTCCTTCGTTAGAACCACCGCATTAGAATCTCCAGGAAAAAGTAAAATTCTCCCCGATGTACCTTAACCGAAGCGCTACGACCTATTGGTGCTTTGATGAAGGGACATCGCAACTTTTTCCTTATACTGAGTTTAACTTTATTATTTTAAATTCTCCAGAAAGGCCTGCTAACCTTCTCAAATGCTCGTTTTGACTCTTGGTAAGTGAAATTATCCCTTGTAAACTTCGCTATGTTCGAAAAAGCAGAAATTCTCCCCGATGTAGTCGAGTCACCATTTAGACAACGTTTGGGCTTGTAGCAAGGGGTCATCGTAGCTTTTTGGATCGTTGGGACATATTTTTCATTGGGAGTTATTGGATATGTCTGACAAAAATTCTGGCGCCAAAACTCAAACTTGCTGAAGAAGGAAACCCTTTATATTCTCCATGCGTTACTTCGTAAATGATGTGGTGCTACCTTTTTAGCTGTCAAAACACTTCCCGAAGTTCCACATGTTCATTTAAAATGATTATAGTCGGCCTTGCACGTGTGGTGGTGGGAAACTCAATAGACGAGTTCCTTAAAAGGTTTCAAATGTCTCTTTTTTCAAACCCTTCTCTTTCCTTCATCTTCTTCAAGCTTTCGTCTTCTTTTAGAGAGAGAACTTTGTGCGAACTCCATTGTTTACCAAGCTCTTACCTAGCTTCTTCCTTCTCTCATCTTTTACGCCACCACATGTGGTTATCCTTCTCCATCTTCATTCCCAACCCTTTATTTACCGACCTTCTTTTTTCATACTTCATTATTGTCTGCAATGGGCTCGTCAAGTAATCCTACCACACCTGCCACCAGTGCTCCACCTACTACCCCTATTATCACCACCTCCGCTGCCACCTCATTGATTGCTGCTCGCTAGGACCGCCGATCCCCCATATTCGGCAAGGGTGATGAATTTTTTGGGTCTTGTAAGACTTGTATTTTTAATGCCAAGTATGATGCCCTGACGCTTGGTGATGAAGATTAAAGTGATGATGACTAGGGATTTCTACCTCCAGAGTGGACTCTCCAATTACATCTTGAGCGAGGGGACTTCCCGTGGTCCTATATCAACTTCGAAGGGTCGGGGGGCTCTCCTGCTCACTTTGCTGCCTAGAACTCCCATATAAAGAGTTCTCATATTGATACTCTCACCGAAATTAGGCTTTATCGGGCTAAGTGGTTTGGTGAGTTCACCCTGTCTAAGAAGAATGCTGCCCTTCCCGTTCTGGTGTCTCGTTGGAATGTTACCACTTATACATTCATTGTTGCATGGGGAGAGTTTATAATAACGTTGGAAGACGTGTGTGAGCTTTGAGGCCTTGAGGCAACAGGCCATGAGCCTTATTCTAATGAAGCCCTGGATTTCCAATAGACTGTTGACCGTTTGGAGTTAGACCATATATGCTGAAGGTGCATCGGTACTTCAAACAAAGATACCTTCACTCCTCTTATCAACTATTTCTTCAAGCATCCTTCTGAAGGTAGTTCCTCTGAGGCTGCTCCCGGTCAAGGTATAACGCTGAAACTTCCTGCCTACATTCTTGCTGTTCCTTTTCATTTTCTTTTAATGGGGAAGCCCAATGACCAACCTTGAAGGGACCTCATCAACATATCCCTCCGTTTGGC
The DNA here is from genome assembly GCA_949130495.1 of Sambucus nigra. Taxonomy (NCBI): domain Eukaryota; kingdom Viridiplantae; phylum Streptophyta; class Magnoliopsida; order Dipsacales; family Adoxaceae; genus Sambucus; species Sambucus nigra. The sequence continues at coordinate 88,611,126 of OX422222.1, read as the reverse complement.
CCGGGGTATGAAGCTTCCTCTGGCTGTAATCACCCTAGGATCCATCTACACATGGGTTGATATAACCTTTTTCGACATGGAATGATCCCTGGGTCGTTATAACCTGGCCAACTTTGCCAACTGTGTCCTCCTAATAGGCTTTCTCTATGTGCGTGTCCCCACCGTAGCAGCCAAGACCAACCGTCGTCCTTCGGGGGAAATAATTCTACCCCCACTCTCTTTTGTTTATCACAAGAGATAAAGCCGAAAGGAGTTGACCTCCATTATCGATGATTCTTTGAATTTTGTGATGAGTCCTTATAAAGAGGATATCTTTCTCTACACTTGTTGTTTTTTTAAACATGAAGTAAGAGTGGTCTGGGAAACTACTCTGGACCTCATTATTGAAGACCCTTCACTAGCTGTGGTCCTTCTGTTTTCGCCAGGATACCCACCCTCTTACACCGAGTGGGGATACACCAGCGAGCACTACAATCACAACCGATGCAGCCGTCAGTTTGGTTTCGATCAAAGGGCTCCTCACCCAGTTTTTCAATCTCCAACCCCAAGGTCTATTTTAGTGAGGCATGTTCCCTGTTCTCCCCAACTGCTGCGAGGGGAGTGAGTTCTACCATGGCTGGGTGAGTCACCATTCCCAGCATTACCAGGTAAGGGGATGTGACCCCTCTATTTGCAATAAAGTACTGGCCGAGACAACTGGCCCAAATTTTTGAGTTCATCGAGGGGGATCCCGTGTATCCTCCAGTTCTTTCATTTTCTGCCTTGGAGTTGGGGTTAAAGGGTAATTCCATTCTTCGAATTTAGTTCCCTCTAAGCCATACCCCCAAGTTACCTCCTACTAAACTTCCTCCACACTGCCCCATGATCCCCATTACCACACCCAAACCCAAGGCCGTTGCAACACCCAAATAACCTGCCCCTTCGGTCGAAGCCGCAACAGGGGAAGGGCCTTCTCAGCCACCTGCTAAAAAGACCAAGAAGTTTAAAACTGGGGTTTCCTCAAAATCCAAGTCCTCAAAGTCCAAGTCCAAAGCTCAAGCACAAACTCCTTTGGAGGCATTCCCTATTGCCTCCATTCCCCCTCCTATGTCTGTAGAAGTACGTGAAGAGCTGAGGAGACAGGTTCAAGCTGAGGTCAAGAGAATAAATGCTGATTTTCAATGGTGCGCTGTCGTCGTTCCTCCTTCGGCTGCCTTTCCCACGATCGTGTTTGATCCAACTGAGCCAACGGCAAAGAGGAGAAAAGGTCGAGGGTACCTCAATGTGCTAATGTAACGGGCGCAAGGAAAAAAACTCTGGACACTAAGTCCCAAAAGAAATGAATACCCGAGATACCTCCATCCTCAGCTCCCTCTGTGGCTGCCTCTTTTCCACCTTCACCAGTGGTTATCCCTTCTCTTTCTCCCTCCGGATCTAAGGGATGTGTGCATGTTTTGTTCTTGTTCCCCTTTTCTCAAGGCAAGTTGCATTTGCTTATTTCTTTGATAACTTTGGTGCAGGGAGTTGAAGAAAGGCCCAGTCCCCGTGGTTCCCCTGGTTCCCCCGTGAGCCGTTTCTCGTGGGGGGGGGGGAGGGGGTCATTTCGGTGTCTCTTAAATGGATACTACTCCTACCCATTCCCCCATGATAGGTCTTACCTACTCTCACTGTTTGTCCTCCTAACGGGCCAAAGAAGCTGTTGCGGGAGCTGCTGTCGTTGGATCTGTTGGAATATCTGCCTAGTCAGAGGCAACTACTCCAGCCTCTTCTGAATTACCATCCAAGCAAGAGGTCCCCTACCTATCGTTGTGGTCGAGGAGAGTCCCCCCGAGGTAGATTTCTTATCAAGTCTCACGTCTTTTCCTTGTCCCATTTCTTTATTTTCTGATATGTTGGGATATTTTAGGTGGAAGTGGCATCTCTGATAGTTAACATTCTCCTTCCCACTGCACTGACGAGATCCCTGACTGCAATTCCTCTTTTTGGTGCCATAACGGGGGTAAGTAACGATTAGATGTATTACTGCCTTTTTCCTGTACTTGCTCCTTGTGTCTAACACTTGGTTTTGTATTTGCATCTTTCGCCAAGCCTTACCCCACCCTTTGCTCTTAGTGGATTTTTCCTTTCTAAGGCCAAGGTTGATGCTACTGCTCCGCGTGGTGATTCTTCAGTGTCTGCCCATGCTGGGGCATCGTTTGAAGGTTACTCGTGTTCTTTCAGCGAAACTCCTTCATTGGCCTTGGTACCATTTATTGGCGAGGTAGCTTTGCCGATCGTTAAGGCTTCTTCAATTAGGGGCGTCGTTAAGGCCTCCATGGTGGCTCCTATTCTCACTGATGCTATTGCTGAGGTACTTCACTAATTTCTCTGCATTTCTCAGTCTCTCAAACTTCACCTATGTTGGTGAATTAACAATGAAAACACTTGTTAAGGTTTTTTCATAAACTCCACCTATATCGGTGACTTAACAATGAAAACACTTGTTAAGATTTTTCCATAAACTCCACCTATATCGGTGACTTAACAACAAAAATAATTGTTAAGATTTTCATAAACTCCACCTATATCTGTGAGTTAACAAAGAAAATACTTGTTAAGATTTTTTCATAAACTCCACCTATATCGGTGACTTAACAATGAAAACACTTGTTAAGATTTTTCATAAACTCCAACTATATCGATGACTTAACAACAAAAACACTTGTTAATGTTTTTTTCATAAACTCCACCTATATCGGTGACTTAACAACGAAAACGTTTGTTAAGATTTTTCATAAACTTCACCTATATCGGTGACTTAATAGCGAAAACACTTGTTAAGGTTTTTAATAAACTCATTATTTCCTCTAACTGTTCTCATTTTGATCGGGAGGATTCTCCACCAATTCTTTTGCCTTCCTCCTCACCCCATCGGGAACCCGTTATTTCAGAAGACTCCATCCACAACGATCAAGGTTCCACGACCAATGCTACTGCTGATAGAGAATCTGGCTGTGAGCTTCCTCTGCCTGACTTGGATCTGAAGCACCTTATACCTTTGACTTGCTTAAGTCTACATTGTATAAGTGCTCAACTAGTTTGGAAATAGTGACAAAATTTGTAGTCCATCCTAGAATCCAAAAAGCCTCAGAACCTATCTTTCTAATCCCCTTCAATGATCTATGAAGATACTAAATGAATCACACTACACACAAATAGAAGTGCATACATGTGTTAATATTGCCTAAAATTGAGTGTGTGTTTAATTCCCCTTGAATTGGAGCTTTAATAATTTTTTGGGAATTTTTAAATCGTTTTAAATAATTTTAAACATTTTTGTAATAATTATTTTTATTAATAAAATGGGTTAATAAAGTTTTTGGGGTTAATTTACTATTTTGGAAACCTCTGTCTTCACTCGAATTGTTTGGTTGGGTAGGATCTCAAAGCGCTAGAGACTTCAGGGTGATGTTTTGTAATTATTTTGATGCGCGTGTGAGACCATATTAACAGCCAACACTTGTCATCCTCCGGGCTTATGTTTTTGTGTTTGTTGTGTGAGAGGATTGCCAGGTTCATTAGTGATCGTTGGATCATTTCTTATCAAAGGCCTGCATGCGTTCTTGGTTAATCCCAGTGCATACATATGAACCAATCACTATGCTCTTAAGCCACCGCTTTTCTATAACCATTAGATCAAGTTAAAACCCTTGAAGACTTGATCTCAACCTTTGATTTGCCTCGATCATCCAGAACCTTCCCCAGGCACTATAAATACCCCTCACTTCTCAGCCTTAGAGAACTTTTGGTCATTCGTCTTCTGTGAGAGAAAAAAATAAGAGAGAGAAGAGAAAAGTGAGAGAAGAGAGAAAAGAATAGAGAGAAGAGAGAGAAAGATAAATAGTTAGCCAAAATTCAAACCCTAACCTTAAACACTTCGTCTCTGAAACAAACCTCTGAAACAAACCTTCAAATAAATCCTACCCCAAACACAACCTGAGTGTTTGAGAGAGAGAGAGTGGTTTGTTCATGTTGCTGTAACCTCGTGATTTTGGATCTTGTACACAACTTAAACGTTAGAGTAAGGATCTAGTTTATTTCTCCATAGAAATATTAGATCTGACTCTGCATGTTACATTTTTCACTAGATCTGCATATTTTCAACTTGGTTTAAGAAAATCATTTCTGTTTTGGTTTGAAAAATGTTTTATAGTTTCTGTTTTTACAAAACTTAACCTGACCTAGTTGGATTCGCACTTAGAGGGTTTTCAATCTCCTAAATATTTTCAAAAGAGATTGATTAAGGTCTTGTCCGATTTCTTAAGCAAGATCTCCGTGGAATCTGGGTTATAATTAAAGGTCAAAAGGTTTTTAGTTTTGTAAGAAAGAAAGATAACCAAAATTACTGCATATAGACTTTATATGTAATTTGTTTAGGACTGTTTGTAAATCTAAGTGTGGGTGAGTTCATGCATGTGAATAGGAATCACTACACAAAACACTTTACACACTACTACACAGGAAGTGTTGTATTTAAGATCTGAGATCATTTGAGTCGACGTAAAGAAGCTAAAGCAAAGGAAGTTAGCAAACCGGAGAACATCATCAACAAATCAGATCTATCAGAAGTTAGAAGGAGCCAAGTGGGGTATATTCCTAAACTTAGTATAGGTTGATTTGTGTGCTTGCATGTTGTGTTGTTTGTAACTGATTTTTGTTTTTAGTGGACTTTTGCTTTTGTGACTTAGAAGTCACCGTGGATGTTTCCTCTGTTGGGAGAGGTTTTACCACGTTAAAAATCATTGTGTTGATTATCTTCATCTACTCACCTCATTCTTTAAGTGTGCTGAATTTTTGAAACTGACTTTATTTTAAAACTGGTTACACAATCTGAATTAATCTCGTACATAAGTTTCTTTGTAAACAAATCTTGTTTATAATATTTTTTAAAGAAAAGGGTTTCTCCAACAAACATTCGGAGTTGCTTATACAGTTTAACCTTGTGTTAAACGGCATTAGCGACGTTTTTCAATTGGTATCAGAGCCCTGTTAACTTTTTATTTCAAAGATCTTGTGTTTCTGAAATCGTTTTCTGAAAAACCTAACTATGGACGAGAAGAATGAAAGGTTTGGTAATCTGTCCAGACCTCCTCTCTTTGATGGAAACAACTTTGCTTACTGGAAAGTAAGGATGGTTGCCTTCATCCAAGGGACTTTAGGAGATGATGTCTGGGATACTATCGAAAATGGATACACTTATCCTACAAAACCAGCCACTGAAGGAAGTGATGAGAGGGTAAAGAAAATCTTAAGTGAATTTACCCAAGAAGAGAAAACCATTTCTCGAAATAACAATAAAGGCAAGAATGCCATTTTTATGTCCATTAATGAGTATGAGTTCAAAAGAATCTCATCTTGTGCCACTTCTAAGGAATCATGGGACACATTAATCACTGCACATGAAGGAGACTTAAGAGTCAAAGCTGCTAAAACCCAAATGCTTATCTAGCATTACAACTCTTTGATCATGTCTGATTCTGAATATTTTGATGATTTCTACATGAATTTAACTGATATAGTCACTAAGTTGCATGCTAATGGTATTACTTATGATAGAAATGAAATTGTCTCTAAAATCCTAAGGTCATTACCACAAAAGTTCGACAGTAAGAGGTATGCTATTGAGGAAATGAATGATCAAAACCTTACTCCCGAGTTACTCAGTAGCAAACTTAGAACTGTGGAAATGGAATTAGACTTTAAGAAACAATTGAATCATTCTCAAAGAAAACAACCTAACTCTAACTTGAGTTTTGCCTCTAAGATACCTAAGCTTGAGTCGAATTTGACCAATTCTGAATCTGATGAGGAGTGTGATATAGATAAACTAGATAATCAGATTGCCTTAATGTCTAAACAATTTAAGAAGATTGTCAAATTTCGAAACAAACAGGCTACTAAACAAGGCAAGCCTAATTATCCTAGTCTGTCTAACCCCAAACCTCATGAGAGAAGTTTTGACAAACATCCTAAGGACAACAATTCCAGACCCACTAGAGACCTTAAAAAGATTGAATGTTTTAGATGTGGGAAACTAGGTCACATTGCACACGACTGCAGAGTTAATCTGAATAAAGCCAACACACACAATAGAGCCAATGTCTGTAAAACTTGGAATGATTCAAGTGACTCTGATGAAGAGGAACTTGAGTCATCTAATGAACTTGACCCTTGCATGTCTTTTTATGCTAAGATCATTTACAATGATGATACTCATGTGTGTGATAATGATGCTCCTACTTCTGCTTGTGTGAATACTGCTTTGATTGGCCTAGATGCTCTATTGTCTGAAAATGTTGCTAGTTCTAGTTCCGTGTGTGTGAGTCAAAGTGATCTCGATAATGACGATGCAAATGGGTGCGTGAGTACTAAAACTGAATCGTTAGGGGTCACTACACACACTTCACTTAGCGACTCAGACACAGATGACCTCCCTGATATCCATACCTTGTATGCTAAGACTCTTAAAAAAGGCACTAGACTGGAGAAGACTGTTAGAGACCTGACTAAGAAATTAGATGATCTAAGTCTTATAGTGAAGTTAAGTACTGAAGAGTACACTAACCAGTGTCTATCTCATCAATCTGAAATTGAAACTTTTGATCAAAAATTAAAGGAGTTGACTAAAACTAATGAAATTGTGGAAATGAAATATAAGGGAACATTATTAGAATTGGAGGAAGCAAAAACAAAGACAGCCACTATTTTCAAAAAGTTTTCTAAGTTTGAAAACAATTCAAATTGTTTTACTGACTTTGTTGTTGACTCCAAGACCAATTCTGATGATATAACTGGTATTGGATTTTGCCCTAAGAACAAACCACAAACTACTAAACTTGAACCTATTAAGTTTGTATCTGGGGGCAAAAGACCAATTGAAACATGTCCAGACTTTCATTTGATTAAAAATGAATTTGATCAAAAACAACAACAGAAAGACATTGGAGAGTCTAGTACCTCTAAAGCTGAGACTGTACTTAAGACTAAATACGTCTGTCCTTTGATCAGAAAGGCTGATTCTACCTATAAGACCATACCTCCTAGGAAGAACACTTCTGAACAGAACGCTGTCAAACCTATCTTTAGAAGTTTTCCTAAGGAAATTCATCCCTCAAGCAATCAATATTGCTTATACTGTGACATTTATGGTCACTCCTTTGAAAGTTGTTATGCTAGGCGTCTAAACACCCCTATATACAATACTTCTGTCTATAAGAACTTTAACTATTCTAGGCAAAGTCGTAACAATTATGTCCTTCCAAGACAACCTCATAAGAACTCTAACTACAGAAATAGAAAGATCAAAACTAAGAGTTCATTTAAGAGAAAGGCTCCCAGAAACTTTCCTAAACCAAAAGCTCAACTTTTTCACAACAATCAGTTTGCTGCTCCAAATGTTTTTCGACAAAAAACTGTATCTCGAAAATTTTATCAAATGAGGGAAAACTTGCGCAAAATTAAAACTAGAGCTATTTGGGTTAGAAAAGAGGATCTTTTACCCCAAATGAAGTGTAACATTGTCATCACTGCTTTCAAAGCTGAACACACTTCATCTGGTTGGTACTTAGATTCAGGATGTTCCAAACATATGACAGGAGATGAAACAAAACTTCTAAACAAAACCAGGTTTGCTGGTGGGAAAGTAGTTTTTGGTGATGGTGTCTCATCTCAGATCATAGGTAAAGGAACCCTAAAAGAAGAAGGAATGCCTGTTCTCGAAAATGTTCTATTAGTTAAAGGTCTTAAAGCCAACCTCCTAAGTATATCACAATTTTGTGACTCTGACCATACTGTCACCTTTTCAAAGAATAATTGTAAAATTTTAAATGATAAAGGTGAATGCATTATTACAGGATTTAGAACACCTGACAATTGTTATACTGTCAAGACTAGTTCTGAAACCTGTAACATTGTCAGAATGGATGACAATGAAATCTGGCATAATCGTATGGGTCACTTAAGTTATGATATCCTTGGTAGATTGTCTAGTCAAGAGATAGTTAGAGGTATTCCTAAAATTAAACCTATTTCCAGTGTTGTCTGTGGTCATTGCCAGAAAGGAAAAATAGTTAAGAGTTCGCATAAAAAGGTTAAAGATATCCTTACCTCTAGACCTTTAGATCTCATCCATATGGACCTTATTGGTCCCTCTAGAACTGTTAGTCTATGTGGACACAGTTATATCCTTATCATGGTTGATGATTTCACACGATTCACTTGGGTTGCCTTCTTGAAACATAAATCTGACATGTTTCAGAACTTTTTAAAAATTCTTCTAAGAATTGAAAATGAGAAGGACACTCAAGTCAATCGCATCCGTAGTGATAGAGGGGGAGAGTTCATAGACACAGGAATAGTTGAATATTGTGACTACAACGGTTACAAACATGAATTTAGTGCCCCTAAAACTCCTCAGCAGAATGGTATTGCTGAAAGGAAAAACCGAACTCTTCAAGAGATGGGACGTTTCATGTTGCATGCTAAATCCCTACCTAAATACTTTTGGGTAGAATCCATTAGAACTGCCTGTCACATCACTAATAGGGTCTATCTTAGGAAAAACTCTAAACAAACCCCTTATGAATTGTGGTACGGTAAGAAGCCTAATCTGAAATACCTAAGAACCTTTGGAAGTCAGTGTTATGTCTGTAAAGACAGAGAACATCTATCTAAATTCGATACTCGTGGTGATAAAGCCATCTTCTTAGGATACTCACCAAACAGTCGTGCTTATCGTATATACAATCTGCGTACTAAGGCCCTTATGGAATCGATAAATGTAATTGTAAGTGACACTATTGTCGAAAATAAGATATCTGAATCACCTATTGTGGTTGAATCTGAAAATGATTTCAAAACTGATTCACCAGAAATAGATGACTCATTACCTATTGAGAGTCCAGAAGTACCTGGCTGGGTATCTAAAGATCATCCCATTGACAACGTGGTCGGTAATCCTAATGAGCTAGTTCGTACTAGATCCCAGTTAAGAAATTATGCTAATTATGCATGTTTCGTCTCCCTTGTGGAACCGAAAAATGTTAATGAAGCATTGAATGACACACACTGGATTTCTGCTATGCGGGAAGAACTTTTACAATTTGTCATTCACGATGTCTGGTATCTTGTACCTCGGCCTCAAAATAAAAATGTTATTGGAACACGTTGGATTTTCAAGAACAAATCTGATGAAAATGGGGTAATCCTTAGAAACAAAGTTAGACTAGTTGCTTAAGGCTACTCTCAAATAGAAGGGATAGATTTCAGCGAGACCTTTGCCCCTGTCACTCGTCTTGAATCTGTTCGTCTTCTTTTCGCCATAGCGTGTTACTTAAAATTCACACTTTATCAAATGGACGTAAAATCTGCTTTCCTAAATGGAATTCAATCCGAAGAAACATATGTAGAACAACCCAAAGGGTTCATTGACCCTAAATACCCTAACCATGTCTTTCGTCTGAAAAAGGATTTGTATGGCTTAAAACAAGCTCCCAGAGCTTGGTATGAACGCCTTTCCAACTTTTTGTTGGATAAGGGTTTTAAGAGAGGAGGAAATGACCAGACTCTCTTTGTCAAACATTTTGACAAAAACATTATTATAGCCCAAGTCTATGTAGACGACATCATTTTCGGGTCAACTTCAAACTCCGAAGTTAAATCCTTTTCTGCTAGTATGCATAAGGAATTTCATATGTCCCTTATGGGGGAGCTACAGCTTTTCTTAGGATTTCAAGTGAAACAGAATTCTGATGGGCTTTTTGTATCTCAAACTAAGTATGCCTTAGACCTTGTTAAGAAATTTGGTTTAGAGAATGCCAAAGTCGCCAAAACGCCTATGAGTACTACTGTTAAATTATGTAAAGATGAAACTGGTAAGTCAATTGATTCCACTCTATACCGTAGTATGATTGGTAGCCTACTCTATCTAACTGCATCACGACCAGACATAATGTATGCTGTATGTCTGTGTGCTCGCTACCAGAATAACCCTAAAGAGAGTCATTTATTGAGCGTAAAACGTATAATCTAGTACATAACAGGCACTCTTAACCTTGGACTTAGGTACACTAAAGATACCTGTAGCACCATCATAGGGTATACTGATGCTGATTGGGCCGGTTGTACTGATGATAGTAAAAGTACATCAGGTGCCTGTTATTATGTCGGCAATAATTTAGTTGGTTGGAGTAGTAAAAAACAGAATTGCACATCTTTATCTACGGCTGAGTCCGAATATATAGCAGCAGGAAGTTGTTGTGCTCAATTGTTATGGATCAAACAGATGTTAAGTGATTATGGTATCAAAGAAGATCAATTACAATTATATTGTGATAATTAAAGCGCCATTAACATATCTAAAAACCCGGTTCAACACTCGCGAACTAAACATATTAAAATAAGGCATCATTTTATTCGTGAACTTGTTGAAACTAAGGAATTAGAAATTCATTACCTGCCTACTGATCTGCAACTTGCAGACATGTTCACTAAACCTTTGGACTATAACAGATTTCTATATTTACGTAATTCTATAGGCATAGTATGCGCTGATTAAACTCTTAAAGCTTTAAGTTTTACCCTTTGTCCATTTGAGACAAAATGGGGGAGAAATTTGAGTTTTATGAAGTTCATTTTTATTCACATTTCATCTAAACTGCTTGATCTTAGTGTGTACTTTTGCAGGAATCTCTTCTACTGATTGTCTACCGTTTCTAGGGTAAAAATTTGTAAATAGTTGAGTTATGTAATTTTTGGCTTTCTAGGAAATGGGTAGATAGAATCTTTTGTATAGAACTAGGTTTTATTTTTTTTGTTCCCTACGAGTTTTAAGCTAACTCAAAGGAGATTTTGTCTCATATTTCCAAAGGGGGAGATTGAAGCACCTTATACCTTTGACTTGCTTAAGTCTACATTGTATAAGTGCTCAACTAGTTTGGAAATAGTGACAAAATTTGTAGTCCATCCTAGAATCCAAAAAGCCTCAGAACCTATCTTTCTAATCCCCTTCAATGATCTATGAATATACTAAATGAATCACACTACACACAATTAGAAGTGCATACATGTGTTAATATTGCCTAAAATTGAGTGTGTGTTTAATTCCCCTTGAATTGGAGCTTTAATAATTTTTTGGGAATTTTTAAATCGTTTTAAATAATTTTAAACATTTTTGTAATAATTGTTTTTATTAATAAAATGGGTTAATAAAGTTTTTGGGGTTAATTTACTATTTTGGAAACCTCTGTCTTCACTCGAATTGTTTGGTTGGGTAGGATCTCAAAGCGCTAGAGACTTCAGGGTGATGTTTTGTAATTATTTTGATGCGCGTGTGAGACCCTATTAACAGCCAACACTTGTCATCCTCCGGGCTTATGTTTTTGTGTTTGTTGTGTGAGAGGATTGCCAGGTTCATTAGTGATCGTTGGATCATTTCTTATCAAAGGCCTGCATGCGTTCTTGGTTAATCCCAGTGCATACATATGAACCAATCACTATGCTCTTAAGCCACTGCTTTTCTATAACCATTGGATCAAGTTAAAACCCTTGAAGACTTGATCTCAGCCTTTGATTTGCCTCGATCATCCAGAACCTTCCCCAGGCACTATAAATACCCCTCACTTCTCAGCCTTAGAGAACTTTTGGTCATTCGTCTTCTGTGAGAGAAAAAAATAAGAGAGAGAAGAGAGAAAAGAATAGAGAGAAGAGAGACAAAGAGAAACAGTTAGCAAAAATTCAAACCCTAACCCTAAACACTTCGTCTCTGAAACAAACCTCTGAAACAAACCTTCAAATAAATCCTACCCCAAACACAACCTGAGTGTTTGAGAGAGAGAGAGAGTGGTTTGTTCATGTTGCTGTAACCTCGTGATTTTGGATCTTGTACACAACTTAAACGTTAGAGTAAGGATCTAGTTTCTTTCTCCATAGAAATATTAGATCTGACTCTGCATGTTACATTTTTCACTAGATCTGCATATTTTCAACTTGGTTTAAGAAAATCATTTCTGTTTTGGTTTGAAAAATGTTTTATAGTTTCTGTTTTTACAAAACTTAACCTGACCTAGTTGGATTCGCACTTGGAGGGTTTTCAATCTCCTAAATATTTTCAAAAGAGATTGATTAAGGTCTTGTCCGATTTCTTAAGCAAGATCTCCGTGGAATCTGGGTTATAATTAAAGGTCAAAAGGTTTTTAGTTTTGTAAGAAAGAAAGATAACCAAAATTACTGCATATAGACTTTATATGTAATTTTTTTAGGACTGTTTGTAAATCTAAGTGTGGGTGAGTTCATGCATGTGAATAGGAATCACTACACAAAACACTTTACACACTACTACACAGGAAGTGTTGTGTTTAAGATCTGAGATCATTTGAGTCGACGTAAAGAAGCTAAAGCAAAGGAAGTTAGTAAACCGGAGAACATCATTAACAAATCAGATCTATCAGAAGTTAGAAGGAGCCAAGTGGGGTATATTCCTAAACTTAGTATAGGTTGATTTGTGTGCTTGCATGTTGTGTTGTTTGTAACTGATTTTTGTTTTTAGTGGACTTTTGTTTTTGTGACTTAGAAGTCACCGTGGATGTTTCCTCTGTTGGGAGAGGTTTTACCACGTTAAAAATCATTGTGTTGATTATCTTCATCTACTCACCTCATTCTTTAAGTGTGCTGAATTTTTGAAACTGACTTTCTTTTAAAACTGGTTACACAATCTGAATTAATCTCGTACATAAGTTTCTTTGTAAACAAATCTTGTTTATAATTTTTTTTAAAGAAAAGGGTTTCTCCAACAAACATTCGGAGTTGCTTATACAGTTTAACCGTGTGTTAAACGGCATTAGCGACGTTTTTCAGGCTCCTCATGCCTTCTACCTGATGGTGCTTCAGCATTCTCCTCAGATACCTTTCAACCATCACTTGGTAGTTGAGCTTCTTGCAAATCACCATCTCGTAACATTTACTGTAGATTGCCTGCATTCTAACATCTCTGTGATGAGTTATAAGCTTCAGGGCATGGCTACCGTCGTGGCTGAGATTGCCAGTACTTTGACCTCAACCATTACTAGAGCCCTCCTCAACTAATTCTTGGGTCACCTGAAGGAGTTGGGTAGTGATGGCTTTTATCTTAATTGGCTTATTACCCATTTGTAAATATTGAAGAGCCAGCTACTGGATAGCCAGAGGGAATCACTCCGAAAATATCAGGAGGATCAACGGGCTGAGGAAGCCAAGTTGGAAGTTGTATGAGTTAGCACCTCTTCTTGAAGCCGTTGACAAATAGGTGGGGGACCTTGAAGAATCTATACACTTGGAAAAGTCAAAGCGAGAGAAGCTCCTCATCGAGCGTACACAAGCACAAACAAGGATGAAGGTTTCTATGAATTCCCAACAATCTTGCCTGGCATCTTCTTCGGGCCTTCCTGGAGATTTTTTCTCTTCCCCGGATCTATAGTGCCTCTTAGTCTAATGAACTTCTGTATATATATATATTTTTCTTCTTCTTATGTAATTCTTGGGCAATAGCTCCCAATTTTGTAATTCCCCAAAGTTTATGAATGAAGAAAGATATATGATTTCTCGTGCTTTTCCTTTTGTGTTATAACTGGTTGCGTACATTATGAAGTTATATAATTCTTTCAACTCCACTTGGGTTATAATAAAAAGAACTTGCATACTCATCATAAAAAAGAAGTTGTGTATTCATAACAACAGCTAGATACATCAGTGGTCCAAACCTAATTGCTTACACATGATAGACTTTCAACCATTTATTGTTAATCTTGAATGGTTTATCTTCTTCCATCCTAGAAATTAAGCAATAACCTGAGTCATGATCTTCTTTTACAATGAAAGGTCCCTCCTAATTTGCTGCAAACTTGGGTAGAGGAAGCCCCCTGATGTGTTTCACTACTACTTTCAATACGAGGTCTCCCTCTACGAACTTCCTTGATCTCACTAAGTTATCATATGCCCTCGAAAGCTGTTTTGTATACATTTGAAAGTGTTGCATCGTATTATCTCTATGTTCATCCAACGTTTCCAACTGCACATGTTTATTCCGAGGGAGCATGCTACTTCGCAAAGCGTATCGACCAGAGGGAACTTATAACTCTATTAGGAGAATCGCCTCGGGCCCATAGACAAGGGAGAACGGAGTATACCATATGGGCTTTCTCTTAGTTGTTTGATAGGCCCATAATACGACTGGTATCTTATCATCCCACACTCATGGGAAATCCTCCATTATTTTAGCCAAGATATTAATCAAAGTTTTATTAGTTGCTTCGACCTGATCGTTTCGCTTTGGATATGCCACCGTTGAAGTATGATGGACAATGGAGTATTTGTCTACGAGCATCGTTACTTCTGAATTGATGAAAGGGGTTCCATTTTCTGAAAGGATAATCTTTGGGATCCCAAAATGGCAAATGATGTATTCTCTGATGAAGTTGCTCACCACCCCCGTTGTTTCCCTTCTCAGTGGTATCTCTTTAGCCCACTTTGTGAAGCACTCCGTTGCTACTAGTATCCATATCTTGTCCCTCAAATAAGGGTGTATTTCCCCTACCAGGTCAAACGACCAAGTGTGAAAAGGATAAGGCGTTGCCAGGGAGTGTAGGTCTACTGATGGGGCATGGATCATATTTTCATGAAGTTGTCAAGCCTTAAACTTTTGAATGAACTCAACAGAATCTTTCTCCATCGCTGGCTAATAATATCCCAAAGTCATCAATTGGTCATATAACTTGACCCCTCCTATGTGAGATGGATCGTGTGCCGGTTTGAGGACCTCGATTGTTTCTTCCTTCATGATGCAATGCAACAACCTGTTGAAGTATCCCCTTTGATAAAGTCACCCCTCCTGAACGTAGAATCTCGAGGCCCTCTGCTTGAGTCCCCTTGCGTTAATTTTCTGTGTTGGGGCAATTCCATCTCTGATAAATTCAATATACGGCTGTCTCCAATCATGTTGAGCTTCCACAAAATAACATTCAGCTGCTTTGAAGAATAACGGGCATTTGTCGCACTTCCGTTGTAGCTCTATCACATCATGTTTCATTCTAGGCAAAAAATACCCCTCCCTTTGCATTCTTCGGTAGAGGGGTATCTCAGTTGTCTCGCAATGCTCTTCATATGTTCTCTTCAATCTCCGCTCTGCCTCTTCTGGATTGATGCATCTCGATAACCATCCTCATGCGTTCCTAAAGTAAAGGTTTCCCTAGTTAGTGAAGTATTGGGCTAATTCCCTCAGCCCCATCGCTCCTTCCCCAGATTCCAATTGCCTTCTAATATCCCCCCCTACAGTCTGCATCCTCCTCCATCGGTAGAATTGACTATAGTATCAAAGGAGCTATTCTTCATTAGATCACGATGGTAGTTGTATCATTCCTCATGACCATCTTCTGGGTGATGGTGGCATAGGCGCCTGGGTGATAATTCATCATTCTGGGTTGTCTCTTGATCTTGGTCCGATGGAACTGGCAGAGAATCCCCTGAATGATTTTTTTGTATGGTTCTAGGCTCATGTGTTTCAAAGCGTAATCTCCATTCACTTATTGAACCACCAAATTTGAATCACCTTTGATGCAAAGTGAAAGAATCCCCCTTTGAAGAGCCTCTAACAACCTTAGCACCAATGCTTCATATTCTGCCTCGTTGTCAGAATAAGGGAAATCTAATTTATAGGAAAGGAAAATCTCCTCCATTCCTTCTGAAAGAATGACCCCTGCTCCTCCTTTCTTTTTTGCCGAAGATCCCTCGAATTGCATTGTCTATTCCTCATCCGTTGCTTCTAGGTGATTGGCCTGCAAATTATCTCCCGAAATACTTTCTTTAGGTAGCTCAAACGTTCCTGAGGGGAAAATTGCCAAAAGATCGGCGTACGCTTGGCTTTTGATTGAGCGAATAACCACACACATCAAGTCATACTCGGAGAGGATGAGGAACCACCAGCTGCTCTACCAATCAATATAGTTCTTGCTAGTAAATACTTGATAGGATCACATCTAGTTACAATATGAATTGTAAAAGACAACATATAATGTCTAAGTTTTTGTGATAGAAAGACTAAGGCTAAATAATGCCTTTCCAAGCTACTATATCTGACTTCTGGCCCATGTATGATTCTATTGAGGTAGTAGACAGGCCGTTCTTCCCCATCAATCTCCTATGCCAATAAAGCTCCCACAAACCTTATGGTGGACGTGAGGTATAGCTGCAACGGTATTCCTGCCTGTGGGGGAACCATGATTTGTGGTGAAACGAGCAGCTTTTTCAACCAAACGAGTGAATCCTGGTGAACCTCCTCCCACTAGAATTTCGTGTTCTTTTGTAAAAGCTGCATCAATGGATGTGTCATCTCGGCTAACCCAGGAACAAATCTCCTAAGATAGGAGACTTTATCGAGGAAAATCTTCAGCTCCTTCGCCGTTCTTAGACTTAGCATCCCCAAGATCACTCGCTGCTTGTCCTGGTCCTTCTGCACCCCTTATCGACCAACCAAAAAGCCTAGAAATTTCCCACTTGTTTCCCCAAAGACGCACTTTAGTGGGTTCATCCTTAATTTATACTTCCTGTATCGGTCAAACACCTTCCTCAAATGACACAGATGGGACTCCTCCTTCCTTGATTTGATGACCAAATCATTCGCATAGAATTCCATAAATTTGTTGAAGAAGTCACTGAAAATGGCCATCATTGTTCTCTGGTAAGTAGCCCCAGCGTTCTTGAGTCCAAATGTCATTACTCTGTATATGAAATTTCCTAACGGGGTTCTGAATGCCGTTTTCTCTGCATCCGAGGGACCTATCTTGATCTGGTTGTACCCTACATACCCATCTATGAGGCTATACATCTCATGACCAGCTGTTGCATCTATCAAGCTATCGATGGAGGGCAGAGGGAACTCATCTTTGGGGAAATCTCTATTCAAATCTCTGAAGTCCTCACAGATCCTTATTTGGTTTTTATCTTTCTTTCCCATCGGGATAATGCTAGATAGCCAAAGTGGGTGCTGTATCGGTTTGATGAATCGTGCCGCCAATAAGCGCTGGACCTCTTCCTTTATCTTTAAGTCTAGCTCAGGCTTGTACATTCTTGTTGCTTGTTTCATCGGAAAGGCTGAAGGCATTACGTTCAATTTATTACAACTGACTCCCTCATCAAGCCCTTCCATCTCTGTGTATTTCCACGTAAAAACATCTATGAACTCTCCAATTAACATAACCAAAGCCTCTCGTTTCTCCTTACTGAGATCTTTCGCGATAAAAATAGGCCTTGGGTGCTCCTCTTCTTTCGGTAGGTTCAACTGCTTCAGTTCTTGCGCCTACAATTTCAATTGATCCGCCATGTATTCTGGTTCCTCGATGACTTCTTCTATAAATTCCTGTACGTTGGAGTTGTCTATCACCATATATTATCCCCGTTGATCCACTAAAAAACACTCATATATCGGGTCAACCTCATTGTCAGCTGCTTCGGCCGCCCGTTCACACCATTATAATCGCTGTTGATGTAAAAAAACTAGATTACTCTAATTATTCAATCACAGATAAATAAATGAGACAAAGATTTTTAAAGTGGTTCAGCCTTATAAGAATGGCCTACGTCCACTGTTATGTTATTGTTGAGTAGTTGGGAATTCTCGATTACAAGTTATATCCAGAAATTCCCGTCCCCTTGAATGAGGGTGATACAAGGTATTTATAGCCCTTAGGCTGTACATAGAATGGTGTTACATTAAATGATCCACATATGAAAGGGTAACTCATTTAATGCTCTTCAAACGTGTGCGTCAAGATGATAAGCATTCAATGAATAGTTGAACTGTTGATTATCTGTCAATCAATGTTGTGGTCGAGATGCAGCTCGAACCGCCTTAGTTGCTCGTCGTTCAAGATTTCCTCGAAAAACAAGAGTTCCTCGGAGGGCTGGTGTTCCTCGGAAGACTTGTGTTCCTCGGAGTGAGTATGTTGGTCGGGGGAATAATCTTTTTCGTTGCTATTGTGCCACGTAGATTGACACGTGTCTTCTTATTATTTGTCCACATCAGCATACTAATTTTGGTATCAACAGAAGCCCCCAATGTTTCATATTTCGAACTTTGAGGAGTATGGAACATTCTTTCTCAGTATATGGCAATATTAAATGACCTCCCTGAGTTTTAGGAGCATTTTCTTTGTATTTGAACTTCCTTCCAAATTCGCTGAATCCGCCTTTTTGCCTTTTCATAAGCGCTTCGATCTTCGTGCACTTTTTGTCCTTTTAGCCGCCGGTAGAGCAATAGTTTCTTTTATGTAATCATTTCTTTTGCTGGTTCGCAAGGCAAAGGATTTAAACTTCCCAAGCAATCATACCGTCCTCTACCTTTTCCAATTTTCTTGCTTTCGAATTCTCCATAGTTTTTCTTTCTCTTGTGCGTTCATCCTTGTTTTCTTTCGTTGTCAACAGATCTCCGTTCTTCCTGTAAGATCTTCTTCTTTCTTCTTTTATTCACCATGGTTTATATTATTGAATCTATTGAAAAATTCCGTTCTGATTATTCCATTCCGTCTTGGGTAACTTTAGAGAGTCTTCCTGAGCCCTTTGACTATTTTCGTTTGGCTGAGGGACATTGGTTCCCCGGCCTCTTTATTGCTGAGTGTGGATTTTCTTTTCCACCAAACCCTTTATGCTTAGAATTCTGTCAACATTTCGATGTTGTTCCTGCAAAAGTAGCCCCCAATACATGGAGAATAGTTAATGGGGTGCATAAGTTAAATCAAACTCATGGAACTCGTATAGGAATTCCTGAGATTATGTATTGCTATAGATGGGCTATTTTAGATAATATTTATTATTTAAAAACCAGATTTTTGAATAGGGCTTTAGTAGTCAATCTCGCTGATGCTAATAGGGATTATTTTAAACATGGATTAGTTTTCAAAAATTGGCAACATGCTCCTTCAGTCGGAGACGACGTGTATGAAGGTCCCAAATGCCCCCCATATGGCAATGGGATAGGTTATTTTCATTTTATTTTATTTTTGAAATTATGATTTCATCATGTTTGAATAAATGCGTGATTGACATTTCAATTTTTTTTTTGTTTGCAGTTGACAGCAAGAGAAAAACTCCCAAAGAATCAGAAGTTAATATAAGGCAATTGAAACATATCTGGAGTTTGCATCAGAAAATTGCAGACGATCACATCAGGTCTGCATCATACTTATTGCAATATAGGAGTTATACGTCGTCCTTTACTGCTCGTCCTGTGGTCAGCATCAGTGATCCAGTGCAAATTCCTGAAGACTCTGATCCGAAATCTCATATTTCTTTGAGCCAAAAAATGGGCAAGAGAAGGGTTCCCACTCTTTTCAAGGAGACTTCCTCTGCTGGAGATGGGAAGAAAAATAAAGTTGATGTCCAAAAAGGGACAAAGAATAAAGATGCCACCCTTCTTGTTGCTTCTCAGAAGGCTGTTGAGAAGCCCCCAGTGGCTCCTGTGCAGAAGGATGCACCTGTTGAAATAATCACTATCTCACCAACCAAAAGTTCTTCTTTGGTTGAGGTTGTTGAAAAGGCACCGAGGAGATTGAGGAAAACCTCCTCGGTCAGTATTTCTGAAGCCATTCCCCAGCTTCCAGTTGGTGGAGATGGTGTTCCAGTCATTGTTCCTCCAAGCTCTACGATGAGCTTGGCAAAGTTTTCGCCCATTCCCGAGGTGCAAGGTACTGAAGAAGACCTTTCTCGGGATATGGTTACTTCTCTGGCTGCTCTTCATCTTGCTTCAGTAAGTATCTCTACTCTGAGTTTTTCATATTTTCCTTTGTTATTTCCCATATTTGTTTTTGATGTCATTTCCCTTTTCTGATTACAGTTGACGAGCTGTTTCAATATAATCCTTAAAAAGGATGAAGCGATCAAAGCTTCTTGCTCCTCTTCCATTGTGGAAGGAGCACTGGAGAAAGCTATCAAATCTGTGAGTGAATCCCGTCAGAAGTATGACGAGGATAAAATTGAATGGGAGAAGAAGTTGGCTGCGTCTGATGCAGAGAACGTACAACTGGGTAATAAGGTGAAGGACTTGGAGAGAGAGAATAAAGATTATGATGAGAAACTTTCAGGCTTTAGGGAGCTTGAGAATAAATTGAAATCAGCTGAAGAAGATCTGACCCTCCTGCGAGAAGTAAATCGTCAGAAGGAGGTGGTGGAGACCAAATTGAAGGCCACCGAGAATCTTATGTCCGAGAAGCTCTCCTCGGAAAAAATGAAGAGAAAAACAGCTGTGAAGAAGTCCTTCCGAACTGGTTGGGACAAAGGATGTGACAGGGGGTAGCAGCGATGATGACCCAGGCGAAGTATGGAAGTTTGAAATACTTCCATGATGGTTGGGTTGCTGCCTTACAGGAATTGAAGGTGAGCGAGGACTCCGAGCTATTTCAACAACATCTCCCTGGTCCTCCTCCAGTTATTCAAGATGAAGATGAAGATGAGGCTGCATCTGAAGAATCCTCAATGACTGTGGGTGATCAGGTCCTTGTTCCACAACCCAACCAGACGGCCACCGAGGAGATTTCATCCTTGCCTGCTCCTCCAGAACAAGTCCCAGCTTCTACTAATCAGATCATTGTTCCTACCGAGCAACCAAGCTCCTCGTCCCAGCCTCCCGAGAAAGTCTTGGGAGATAAGGAAAAGGTGTGAAGTTGTTCGGTACACTCTTTCTGTTCTTATCCTCTGTATTCCAAATGATGTAACTATGTTGATGATGTAATAAAATCACATCTTTTTGTTCCTCTATATTGTTGATGCTCTGTCTCTTTTTATTTATTAACTCTTGGCTTCTCCTCTTTATTAGTTTATGGCTAGAATGGAACTGATATCTGCCCATGATACAAATCTGATGCAGCAATGTCGTGAGTATTATAAGGCTGGTCACACAATCCTGAGTGTATCAAAAATTACCGACATCCTTGGCCATGATGCTTCAGAGCAAGTAATTGAGGCTTATCAGTACCTAAAAGATTTACTTGATCGAGCTGTGGCCAATAATGTGGCATACTACGAATTGATCGAGGAGCTTCACTGTACCCTAGAAGATCTTCAGAATCAGCACAATGAATCAACTGCCTTGTTGCATAAGGAGTATGAGAATAGGTATCAACAGCTTTCTTCCGAGACAGGCCACAAAAAGATCATTGCTGGATACGATGTCAGGAAGAGAACCCTAAAAGGTGAAGTTGAGGCCTGCAGACAGATCGCCGAGCTGTTGGAACAAGAGAACAACAATTTGCTGAAAAAGTTGGCACAGTATGAGTCTGCAGCTTCATCTTCTACTGCCTTGGTACCGGTTACCGATGAAGGCTTCTCATTCTTAGAAGTTGAGAATGCCAAATTAAGACAATAATTGGATACTTTAAGAAGGTCTGGTATTTCTGCCACTGCTCGGGGATGAGGAAGAGGTTCTCGTGGGCTAGAAAGAGCTGCCCAGGATGTTGTCGAGGAACGAAGTACTCCAGCTACTCGGGGTCGATCAAGAACTCCTCGTAGTATTGAAGAAACTCGTACTCTATCAACACTGGAAACCCAAGCATACCAACTGAATGCCAAAGATCGGGCTTTGTCTGAAATGTCCAAGAAAATCCTGACTTTGGAAGATCAACTTACTGCGGCGAAGTCTGCTTTAAATAATAAGGATGTTTTTGCCAGGAACCTTCATGAGCAGTTAGAAAGATTGACTTTCCAATTCCATAAACAACCTCGCGAATTCTGGAATGCAGGCTATAATGAGGCCCTTTATCACTTGGATGCTCGCATTGAAAATGCCAATAATGAAGGTTATAAACAGGGATGGTTGAACGCCCTGGGTGTGCTGAAGCTCGAACAGGGGCACTACTTATGGGATTATCATAGCCCTGGGCTACTAGACTTGCCTGTACCACCCTATAAATTGGACATGGAATGGATCCCAGCTCGTTCCATTCCTCGGAGCTTAATTTCAAAATATCTTGGTGACTATAATCTTCATTCTCAAATTGAAGTATCTCGTTCTGAGCATCTCTTGGATACTCCTTTAGTAATGAATATCAGAATGTTGAAGGACTTGAATTTTATCAATTCTCCTCAGACATTAAATGATCCTCCTGCTGGTGATGAACCTATTTCAAAAGCTGAAGGAAAGAAACCAATAGAATAGGATTTTCAATGTAATAGTTAGCACACATATGTAACTTGTAATTTATTTTGATTTTAATGAAAGACTTTCATTTTTGTTTGCAAATCTGTATTGCTATTTTTTTTTTACTAGTCTAACACTTTTATATTTGTGCATATGCATCTGTTAAAAAGATAACAATATTGTGCTATTCATCATCCAAAAAAGTTTAGAAGTATCAATGTTGCTCAATCACTTAATAATAAAGTAATGAGTATAAAATGTTTAAAATGTTTCCAACCAACCAAGGTTGTTAAACTACAGTTGATGGGTTTTTGTCCCCTTGCAATCATACTCGGTAAATTTTTTCATAAAATGTGTCCGACCAACCAAGGTCGATAATTTATCCTCGTCGACCAACTACAGTTAGTGGGTTGGGATCACCGACCAATCATACTTGGTTCAGTTTGGAATATTTTCTGGAATAGTTTTACCTTCCGACCAACATAAGTTGGCATATTTTATTTCTTAACCAGCCGAAATTGGCATTTTTAAGAATGTTGTTCTTGCCCTTTTACCAACCGGAGTTGGTTATGGGTTTGAACTATTATGTCCACTAGTTATTTTACCAACCGGAGTTGATCACGCTAGTGTATGCCTCCTAACCAAAGGAGTATGGTGTTCTCGCTATTTTACCAACCGAAGTTGATCACGCTCGAACTATCAGGTTCTTTCGAACTATCTTGTCCACAAGCTCTTTTACCAATCGAAGTTGATCACGCAAGTGTACGTCTCCTAACCAAAGGAGTATAATTTGTTCTCGCCCTTTTACCAACCGAAGTTGGTCGTGGGTCTGAACTATCTACTAGTTATTTTACTAACCGGAGTTGGTCACGCTAGTGTATGTCTCCTAACCAAAGGAGTATAGTTTGTTCTCGCCTTTTTACCAACCAGAGTTGGTCGTGGGTCTGAACTATCGTCTTCTTTTTGCTGTTGAACAGCGTAGTGTACAGCACTAGTATTCCCCGAAAAACTTTAAAACAAAGGAGAGAAAAATTGTGAAACATCAGCGTTTTATTCATGTTGATGGAACTGCTGTACATTTTACATCATTGATAATACTTGCGAAGGTGTTCAGCATTCCAAGCATTCTTGAATTCCTCTCCTTCTAGATTTGTTATTCGGTAAGTTCCTGGTCGAACAATTTCTGTAACTCGGCAAGGTCCATGCCAGTTTGCTTCCAATTTATTGTGCTTCTGAATGACCTTCTTTAGCACATAATCTCCTTCTTTTAAATCGCATTTCTTCACCCTCTTGTTGTAGAACAGAGCTGTTCGTTGTTGATATGCAGCATTCCTAATGGCTGCTTCTTCTCTAACCTCCTCGAGCATATCCAAATCCAGTCTTCTCATCAAGTCACTAACTGGGGAATTGAAATTCAGCACTCTATGTGTTGGAAGACCCAACTCGGCAGGTATTACAGCCTCACTTCCAAACGCCAGCATATATGGTGATTCTCCAGTTGCTACTCGGGGAGTTGTTCGGTAAGCCCACAGTACTGACTGTAGCTCATTAATCCAATTAGCTTTAGCCTCACTTAGCCTCTTCTTCAAACCATTTAATAATGTTTTGTTCGTCACTTCAGTCTGTCCATTGCTTTGAGGATGGCCTGGTGCT
Organism: Sambucus nigra; assembly: GCA_949130495.1. Classification (NCBI taxonomy): domain Eukaryota; kingdom Viridiplantae; phylum Streptophyta; class Magnoliopsida; order Dipsacales; family Adoxaceae; genus Sambucus; species Sambucus nigra. The sequence continues at coordinate 88,587,302 of OX422222.1, read as the reverse complement.
GAATGAACTTTCAAAATGTTTGACTGATGACAATAGGCAGTAAATTCCTCATTATCGAATTGTGTTCCGTGGTCTGTGATGAAGGCATGAGGGAGACCATATCGACAGATGATGTTCTTCCAAACGAACTGGTATACCTTCTCGTATGTCATATCGATAAGGGGTTCAGCTTCTACCCACTTAGTAAAATAATCTACTGCGACAACGAGGTACTTGAATCTTCCTCGGGTGGTCGGCAGTGGTCCAACCAAATCAATTCCCCACATGGAAAATGACCAAGGAGAAGTTATGGGTGTCAACAATGCTTGTGGAGTTTGTCGGATGGAGGAAAAACGTTGGCACTTGTCACATTTCTTAGCATAGGCTATACAATCATCCCTCATCATCGGCCAGTAGTATCCTTGAGTTATCACCCTTTGCAAAAGTGTCCGACCTGCTACATGAGCTCCATAGGACCCTTCATGGATTTCTTCAATTAATGCTTTCACCTCGAAAGGATGTACACATCTTTGCAAACCTGCCATAATTCCTCGTCTATACAAAATACCATTAGTTAGTACATACCGAGCAGCTTTATACTTCAATTTCTTGACAGCGAGCTTATCTTCCGGTAATTCTCCTTCTTCAACGTATGCCCTGATGGGATCCATCCAAGATGGTCCTAAATCAAGGGTAATAATATTCATCGTCAGGTTTTCATCTATGCTCCGACTTTCTAATACTTCAATTGGTATTGTTCTTCGCAGCTCGGTACGAGTAGCTGATGCTGGTCGGGCCAGTGCGTCTGCTCGTGCATTCTCTATTCTTGGTATTCTGATTAACTGAATCGCATCAAATTTTGCCAATAACTCCATTACCTTGGCATGATACTTGACCATTAATTCTCCTTTAACTGCATATGTTCCCATCATCAGATTCACAATCAATTGAGAATCACTGAATACTATCATTTGTTGCGCTTCCATAATCTTTGCTAAATTAATACCTGCTATCATGGCCTCATACTCAGCCTCATTATTGGAGGCTTTGAATTGGAATCGCAAGGCATATTCCATGTCAATCTCGTCTGGGGTGTTCAAAACAATTCCTGCCCCATAACCTGCTGTGCAAGATGAGCCATCTACATATAATCTCCATATGGGTAACCCGTCTTCAAATTCCTTATCTGATAGAGTTCCTCGGTGAAATATTTGTTGCTTCCTTACCTCCTCCCCTGGTACTTTTCGCTCCTCGTCAACCATCTCTTCTCGCTCTTTTACCAACCGGAGCTGGTCTGAGTTCGAAGTTGATGATCCTTCTACATCCACAAGTTCTTTTACCAACCGGGGTTGGTCTGAGCTTATGTCTGTTGATTTTTTAACATCCACTCGTCCTTTTACCAACCGGAGTTGGTCTGGGCTCGTGTTTGTTGATCCTGTAACATCCATAGGTCGATCAGCGAGTAACTTTTGCTCCTCGGGGGTATCAGGATAAGTAAATTCTGCTATAAAATCTGTTACGGCCTGCCCTTTAGTGATGATCTGGGTTCATACAAAATATCATATTCACCGAGCTCTATTGCCCAATACATCAGTCTCCCTGATTTTTCTGGTTTATGAAGGGTTTGTCGTAACGGCATGTTGGTATATACGACGATGGTATGGGCCTGGAAATATGGCCTCATTCTTCTACTTGCTTCAATTAATGCTAATGCCAATTTTTCCAACTTCGGGTACCTGATCTCAGCACCTCGGAAAGCCTTACTTGTGTAATAAATTGGCTTCTGGACTCCATTCTCCAATCTGATCAGTGCCGAGCTGACTGCATTTTCTGATACTTCCAGATATAAGTACAACTTTTCGCCCATCACTGGTCTGGACAGCAATGGAGGTGTTCCCAGATATTTCTTCAAGTCTTGAAAGGCTTTTTCACATTCATCATTCCACTCGAAAGTTTTTCGGAGTGTTTTGAAGAATGGAAGGCACCTATCAGTTGCTCGAGATACAAATCTATTGAGCGCTGCAACTCATCCTGTAAGACTCTATACCTCTTTCTTCGTCGTTGGAGATCGCAACCCTAAAAGAGCTTTGATCTTTGCTGGATTCTCCTCAATACCTCGCTGGTTGACGATATACCCGAGGAACATTCCTTCTCGTACTCCAAATGTGCATTTCGTCGGGTTGAGCTTCATTTGGTATTTATCCAGTTGGTCAAAGGTCTGAGCTAAGTCAACTAGATGATCAGCAGCTTTCTTTCTCTTTGTCAGCATATCATCGACATAGACTTCCATGTTTCAACTGATTTGTTCGGTGAAAACCTTGTTCATCAGCCGTTGATATGTTGCTCCTGCATTTTTCAAACCAAAAAGGCATAACATTATAGCAATAAGTTCCCCTAGGGGTAATAAAAGAAGTACTTTCCCTGTCTTCAGGTTTCATTTTGATCTGGTTGTAGCCAGAGTAAGCATCCATGAAGCTGAGCAGCTCGTGTCCCGAGGTAGCATCCACTAGTTGATCAATTCTGGGCAATGGAAAATGATCCTTTGGGCATGCCTTGTTAAGATCGGTGAAATCAACACACATTCTCCATTTATTTTTCTTTTTTACCATCACCACGTTTGCCAACCAGTCTGGATACTTCACGTCTTCAATGAATTGGGCTTTCTGGAGCTTCTCGACCTCCTCTTGTATAGCCTGATTCTTCTCGGGGCTAAATACCCTTCTTCTTTGCTTTATAGGCTTGATCCCCTTATTCACATTGAGCTCATGACATAAGAAGTTTGGATCTATTCCTGGCATGTCATCATGACTCGACGCAAAAGTTTTCTTCCTGTTTCTCAAGAAAGTTATCAATTCCTGTTTTATTGAAGCATCCAACGTTGAACCTATCTGGGTTACTCGTTCAGGGTGCTCGTCATCCAGAATAATATTTTCTGTAGATTCCACCACCTGTCCTTTTACAAGTTGGGATTCATCTCGAGGATCCAGTGTTTCAATTTCTGTACCTTCATCCACCTGGTAGGTAGTAGTCTTTTTTCTTGAATCTTCAAGCTCCTCTTGCTCGGCAGATGAATAATAGCATTCCCAAGCTACTTTCTGATCACCTTTCACAACTCCTACTCCAAAATTTATTGGGAATTTTAAGCATTGATGTACTGTAGATGGAACTGCTTCGAACCTCTTCAAACCAACTCTTCCCATGATGATGTTGTAGGCTGACTGCACATTCTTATCCATCACAAAGAAGCGTATTCTCTCTGTTCGACAAGCAGGCCAAGTTCCAATGAATATGTCCAACTTGATCGTCCCAAGTGGAAAAACTTTCTCGCCAGCAAAACCCAAAAGAGGTCTGTGATAAGGTTCCAATTGAGATAATTTTAAATTCAAGTTGTTAAAGCATGAATAATACATGATGTCTGCTGAACTACCATTGTCTACCAGCACCCTCAAAATCATCACTTCTTTCATCCTCATTTTGAGCACCAAAGGGTCGTCGTGAGGGTAAAGAACACCTGCTAGGTCGTTTTTTGAAAAGCCAATGACCAGCTTCTCTTTGTTTACCTTCCTCAGACGATCCTCCTCGGCCAAATTTATTCGCTGAATGTACGAGCAAGCTTGTGCCTCTCTGAGGTAAGCTTTTCTTTCTGCAGTAAGGTCTCCTCCTCCTGCATCTCCTCCTGTAATAACATTACAATCAAATGCCCCAAAACGTATGGAAAATACCTCTCGTTCTGGTTGCCTTGGTTTCTTGGGAAGATCGGGGTCATCCTCGGCATCATCTTCATGTTCTCTCTTCTTTTTCTCCTCTGCTCGACGAGGAGATCTAGACCTCTCTCTAGTTCGATCATTATTTCTTCTTTCACCTCCCCGATCAACATACTTTGCTAGCTTTCCTCTTCGGATGAGTGTTTTAATCTCGTTCTGAAGAGCTATGCAATTTTTAGTCATATGGCCATGATTCTTATGGAACTCGCAATATTTATCCCTATTCCTCGCATCAGGGTCTGACCTCAGTTTCTTCGGACAATTTACCTCCTCGCTATTCTTGATTTCTTCCAAGACATGATTAATACCCATTTTCAAGGGAGTATAGTTATCGAATTTCTTCAGGACTTCCCATGACGACTTATAATTTCTGGAACGCTTGTCACCGCCATTTCCCTTATGCTCTTTATTCTTAGACTTGTCGACTTCCACCTTGGTGTCTTTATCCATATTCTTTTTTGCAGCCATAGCCTCCTCGGCATTCATGATTTTGGCCGCTTTTGCTATCAACCCTGACATAGTTTTAGGTGGATCTTTCGCCAAAGTGTAATACAACTTATTAAGCAACAACCCACTCATCATGGCGGTGATTGCTGTCTTTTCCTCATAATCTATGACTTCCAGCTTCTCGTTATTAAAACGAGTTATGTAATCTCTAGTGCTCTCACCAGATTTCTGTCTAACACTTAACAAGTGTGCTACTCTTTTTACTGGCTTTGCTCCAAAACAGAAATTGCCGATGAACAACTCGGCCAATTGAAAGAAAGTTGAAATCTTACCCTGAGGAAGATTGTTGTACCATATCTGGGCAGATCCAGTAAGAGTTCCTGAGAATGCCCTACATCTCATCTCGTCGGGGACAGCATAGATGTCGTCGGCAGCTTGATATTGCTCTATGTGAAGAACAGGATCTGTCTTTCCATCGTATTTGGGGGTCACCACAGGGGCTTTAAATTTTGACGGTGTTGGAAAATTTACAATGGCCTGGACAAAAGTTGTCCCTTGAGCAAAAGTTCGTTGTAGGGGATTCTTCCCCTTATCCATTTCTCCCAATCTATCTTCTAACCGCTGGAGAGATCCTTTCCACGCTTCATTTCCTTCTTCGGGCCTATTGGTTCGAGCAATTGATCGTTCTGAAGTAGCCTCTTGAGATCTATCTTGACGAACAGCTGGTCGTGATTGTGCTGATCCTTCTCTTAGATCTGATGGTTGTCGAAAACTCCTCGACATGGTCTTAGGTGGACTTCTATTCCTCCTAGGGCCTAATTGGCTGAAAGGAGAGGCCCTACTTAACCTTTCCAATGCGCTGGCCCTTTCTGGGGAAAGGGTGACACGTTGTTCAGTATCTGTAATCCGTATTGATGAAGTTTGCCCAGGTTGATAAGAAAAATCATCAGATTCCTCATTACGATATGATTCAGTACGCCTGGATCGCGAAGAAAGTAAATAGGTTTGCCTCTGACCACTTCGATGCCCTGACTGTGCAGGTGCGCCGCCATGAAGAGTTTGTATGAGTTGTCGCATCGTCTCTTGCATGGTGGTTTGTCCTTGAGCCAGATTTGTCATAATCCCGGCCAGATCTGGAGTTGTAGATGGATTTGGAGGATTTCCATCATTTCCAGCGTTTCGATTGCTAGATTCTGGGTTATCCGCCATTGGTGATGAATGATTTTTGGTGAAAAACGATAATAACAAATCGTTTCCCACAGACGGCGCCAATCTGTTAATGTAAAAAAACTAGATTACTCTAATTATTCAATCACAGATAAATAAATGAGACAAAGATTTTTAAAGTGGTTCAGCCTTATAAGAATGGCCTACGTCCACTGTTATGTTATTGCTGAGTAGTTGGGAATTCTCGATTACAAGTGATATCCAGAAATTCCCGTCCCCTTAAATGAGGGTGATACAAGGTATTTATAGCCCTTAGGCTGTACATGGAAGGGTGTTACATTAAATGATCCACATATGAAAGGGTAACTCATTTAATGCTCTTCAAACGTGTGCGTCAAGATGATAAGCATTCAATGAATAGTTGAACTGTTGATTATCTGTCAATCAATGCTGTGATCGAGATGCAGCTCGAACCGCCTTAGTTGCTCGTCGTTCAAGAGTTCCTCGAAAAACAAGAGTTCCTCGGAGGGCTGGTGTTCCTCAGAAGACTTGTGTTCCTCGGAGTGAGTATGTTGGTCGGGGGAATAATCTTCCTCGTTGCTATTGTGCCACGTAGATTGACACATGTCTTCTTATTATTTGTCCACATCAGCATACTAATTTTGGTATCAACAATCGATATATCATATTTCCTTCTTCGATAACGACCTTCTTGCACTGTCTACTGTTAGCTGTAGCAGCCTTCCTCTTCTTCTCTCTAGAAGCCTCGACCACTCTTTTTCCTGAAAATCGGCTCAGCACAAGTGCCGTTGGACCTCATGCTCCATCGAATCCACTCTGGGCCTCATTTTGTCTTTGAGCTTCTTCGAGATGTTTTGGGGCGGGGGGACCGCCTGGTGAGCTTCTTCGGCCATTACTCTTGTGCTTCTTGCAACCTCCTTATTCTGCTCATTCAAGGGCGTCATCCTTTCTCTGATGGAGGGAATCCAAGATCCCACCATTCTTCTCGTTAGGACCCGTACATCCTCCTCCAACTCTGTGTAAAATATCGCGTCCACCAAGTGAGCTTCCTAGACAATGAAGGTCCTCTTCGTAGCCCTAATGGTCACCTCTGTTCCTTTGATGTTCGCCTTAGAGCATTGGTGGTACGTAGAAGGGACAAACCCTTGGTTGTGCTTCCACACCCTTCCTATTAGAAAATAATAGGAAGTTGCACTCTCTATTACGTGGAACTTGATATGGGAACTCAGATTTCCCATTACAATCTCAATATTAACGTACCCAATGGATTTGGAAGATTGGTTAGCATGCCCCAAAATCACCAAAGGCATGTGGACTAACCTTTCTTTCGTAATATTGGCTGCGTGGAAGGAGTTAATTGGCATAATATTGATGGAAGCTCCCCCATCCATAAAAGTCCTTACGAAACTAATTCCGTTGACATTGGTGGTCACATATAATGGCCTATTATAAGGGAATCTTACAGCCCTATCTGCATCGCAGAAGGTTACTTTTGATAAAAACCTCCTCACCAACCTGACCATGGGTCCCTTTCATCTCAGCGAAGGGACTGCATTCTTCCTCGAAATGTCAAGTGTTGCCTGGGTTATTTCTAACCTACTCTTTTTCGGTGTCCCCACCTGGTCGAAAAACTAGATGAATTTTGGGGATTTTGAAACTACACAGTACTCTAGGACTGGGTCTGCTTCCTCACCTTCAGTGCTGTATACGTCCTCCACGGCTTTAGCGCTTGCCTCATCGTAGGCTAGTACTACATTAGCCATTCCCTTCGTACAATCTTCCAGAGCTTCTTCGAATTCCTCATGCTTCAACGTTAGCTCTCTTTCTTCTCTCTCTGCCTCTTCATCATAGGCCGCCACTAGATTGTCCCCATGTGCTGGGAGTGGATTGTTGTTAACGTTCTACAAAGGGATTTGTAACATCCCTGCCTTTACGTACTTATCGATGATTCTCCTTAGCGTGAAACAACTCTCTATTAGATACTGGATATTCCGATGAATCTGGAAATATTTGGGATTCGCCCTTGTCACCGCATCGGGTTCCCCCATGGGAATGCCCTTTGGTTCGTAGACCGTTCCTCCTTACACCATTGCATTGTAACAACTGACAGTCTCGTCCACTGTGCAAGACAATAGTGGTGGGTCCTCCCTATCTCTTCCAAACTTCCTCTTATTGTCCTTCTTCGGTGCCTTGCCCCCATCGGCTCCCTCGGTGTACCCTACCCATGGGAGCTGAGACCTCCCTACCACAGGTTGTATCGACTGCCTAAACATCATGAGCACCACAATCGGATTTGGTTGCACCACCATGGAGATATTTCTTATCGCTTTTAAGAACGCCAAAAAAGTCCCCTCGCGCGTCTCATTAATGAGATGACAGATGTACTCAGGAAGCAGACCCTCCGCAAAGATCTGTAATAACTTGGACTCTTTGGCCTCCTCCCTCACATAAAAGGTACCTTTCACTGAACCTTCGAACGTAAACTACCATTTCTTCCCCGGGTCGTTGCTTTTCCCTCCCTAGTTGGGTCAAAGTAAACTCATCTTCTACCAGAAAGAACTTCTGGACGAACAAAACATGCATCTCTTCCCACGTAGAAATGCTCTTGGGAGCCAAATGATAATACCACGTATATGCTTTATCGATTAAGGATTTAGAAAACTCCCTCAACCTGAGCTTCTTATTATTATAATGCGCCCCAACTATTCAATCAAGCGCTTAATGTGCTCCTTCGGGTTTTCACCTTTCCCTGTGTATTTTTCAAAAATAGGAGGAATATAGTCCTTCGGATAGGGCTCATTATTGTATTCTTGGGGATAAGGTGTTCAAAAGTCATCTTACACCGAAGATACCTCACCATCCGATTGCGAGGAGGCCTGCATGAACTTCAGCATCTCTTTCTGCATCTCTTTCCTCATTTCCTCCATGAGTGATGCTACTGGGGCAATAAACAACGGGACCATGGGCTGAGTGCCCGTTGTAGCTGGAGAAATCATCACAGTTGGAGTCATTGATACTCCCAAGGTTCCCACTGATGGATTCATAACAAAGGGTATACTTGTTGGGACTGTTCCCATTACACCTGCACTTGGTGGGGCTGGTGGGGCTGCCCCTGGTGTTACGAAGGAGTTGGCTTCAAATCCTCCCAATACCGTCAAAGCTACTGGAGTTTGCAAGAATTCGTAAAACTTATTAATAATGAGTGCCACTTGAGCTAGTCCCAATGCAGCACTCGTGGAAGCTTGTGTCACCCCTGGAACGCCAGTCGTCTCCTGAACTAGAGGTACCTCTATTCGAGGGGCCCCATCCCTTAGAGCCTCAAGTTCTCTTACCGTCTGCTCCTCATTGTGCTGAATGTCATCAAAGTTGAGCCTTCGATTAACATTATCTTACGCCATACTCCTTGCTTAGAAAAATGCCTTCCTGGCAGAGTCGCCAAATGTAAGAGGGTAGTTTAGATAAGATGGAGGCGTAACCCCTTTTGAGTATAGTAATGATAAGTTAAATAGAAACACTATTGATTAACCATAGGACATTCAAACATTAATAAATGAAGATAAACTCGATTTAAGCTCACAGATCTCTCGTGTATAACTCAGAAGGTAGTAATGAACTTAAAAGTAACTCAGCTAGAGGGAGAGATAAGTAAGCCCCCTAGATACACCTTGGCAGGCAGCCAAAACACACCAACCAACCTCAAGAATCTCTATCAAGTATTAAAAGATTCGTAATAAATGACAATGGTGGGTGATTAAACTCTCTAGTTTGTACTAACTCTCTAGTAATCACTTCTGAACTCTAAAAAAAGATCCTCCTCTCCTCAGAGGTGGTTGGGGTCCTTAAATAGCCTCCCACACCACCCCCGAGGCAACTCCGCCATTAAAGCCTGTGAAAGAGATCCCTCATACTTTATGTCACAAATATTAAATAACTGATGCACTAGTTATCTCCACGTCATAAACATTAGATGCTAAGACATGCCTTTTGCCTAACCACTGTGTGTCTGGGGGCTGTTGTTGCCTATGTGGCTTACCAACTATCTGACAGCCCCAGATACCACGGTGGTTTACTCAAGTGGAGGTCTGACATTGCCTAGCTGGTTAGTGACATGAGATAAAGTGGATGTGACATTAAGTAGAGGGTTGTTTGGCTCATAACTCAACGCTCGATGGAACTCCAAGCTTCTCCACCCGAGGTTCCACGGTAAGGGTCCTTCGGTGTTTTACCAGGTATATCTAAGATGGTTAGGACAAGCCCCAACAGTGCCTCACTTCTCAATCCTCCAAACCAAGTTCCTCTAAGGTTCCCACGGCGGTGTCATTCGATAGAGCATGAAATATCTCCCAGGCCATTTCAAGCCTAGTCTCTCGTGAGTACCGTTTGACCTCACACAAACTCATTGTTATTCTCGTTACATCATTACAACTGTTATAGCTTATAGTCAATATAAACAAAGATACAATATGACTAAGCAACAAAACAAGCTAAAGTACGAGTTGCCACGCCAAGCTGCCTCGCTTGAGCTGCCTTAATCCCAAACACTATTATTAATGGGGGAATTATCCCTAATCCTAGGATTACCTTTAAGTCCCCTATACATTTTCCCTTTCGTGGAGAGATTTTTTTTAGGAACCGAAAATGTCTACACAAAAACTTCTCAATCCGATGAACCTCCCCTGCACGAAAAATTCTCAATCCGATGAACCTCCTCTGCATGCAATCTGGCATCCTTTCCTTCGTTAGAACCACCGCATTAGAATCTCCAGAAAAAAGTAAAATTCTCCCCGATGTACCTGAACCAAAGCGCTACGGTCTATTGGTGCTTTAACGAAGGGACATCGCCACTTAAAGTAACAGTATGTTGACAAAGTCTTGGAGGTTCAAATGGCTCAAAATTCGTTCTTACGACAAGGATGAATGCCCTGTTGACCAAAGCAATAATTCTTCATTTAGCAAAGTTAAGCCTGCGACTGGTTGTGATAAATAATTAGTCTAAACAAAATTGGCATATTAATCATTCTACTGATCCCCAGTTATATCATTCCACCATTCATATACTTGACCAATACCCTATTCGGTTGTTTATTTGATCATTAATCCGTCATTATTTATTAGTAAACCATATGCCCTTCCTATTCCTTCGATGATTGTAATGCCCTCTGTCCAGCCTGAGGCCAATTGAAAATATCCCTCATCAATAGGGATATAAAATTGTTATACATGATAATATCATTTTTTATATTTGGGATAATGTATTTGGGATCTTTCATTACTTGTGTACTTTTTGTGTAAGTCTACAATAATTATTCTGATGTTATACTAAACATCTGTTGCTTTTGATTATGCTTCAAGATGGTTGGATAAAGTATTAATCATCTTTAACCTTTGGATGTTTTATGACCTTTCACATGATTAAACATATTTAAAACAAACGTCCTTTTCATGATATCATATTTATCAATTGGTATCTACTATTATCTTTTGTGATTTAGGTCTTGCATTATAAAATATCAACTAGTTATTCATCAACTAGTACCTATTGTAGTTCTAAACTATTTACTCGTTATGGTTATTTTTATGTTAAGCACATTTTGATTATTAATGCTAAAGTTATAATGACGATTTTATGTATTTGACTTGTTATATCGTTATTGAGCATTGATGCCCATTTATACTATACCATATGATTCATAACCTATATTACTATCATCTCCTTATGCCTATTGTCATATATAGCATGTTTCTACATCTAAGATTTTTTTTCTCTAGTTGTTGTTATAGTTGCTTTTCTGGGGTCTTTGTCGATTCATTTTCTTGATTTTTTCATCTTTTCGAAAAAGAAGAAGTTTTGTAGTTTTGTAATAAGAATTTATTAAGGGGGAATTAGTTTGAGACAAAAGGAAAATAACTATAGGGTAAATGGAGATAATTTTTTGTTCCTAGGTTAAACTTTTTACATTGCACTTATTTGGTTAGAGAGTTTATGCTATAACATATTTGGGAGTGTTTATTAAGGAAGAGTCGATTTTAACATTTTTGGTGGTATATAATCGGTCGTATCTTATTTCCTTGTTATTGTTGCTATCTTATATATTTTTACCTTTGGTTCGTTATCGATTTTAACTTTTATCTCAATTATATATTGTAGTATGTGAATTTCAATCATTTAGATTATTTTTTCTAGTTCACTTCTTTATAAAATGTTTAATTATGTTCTTAATGATGATATCTATTTATTCTAAAGTATTTTACTTTGTTAATTCGAAGATAAAAAGGGGAAATGTTTAATTAAGGGAGAGTCTCATGATGAGATAGTACAGAATAACTTATGTCAAAACGAAAAAATTAAAGTATAAACTTAGGTATCAGAATTTACATATTATATGTTGTAGAGATTTCAGATAAACTTAGTAAATGTCCTTTAGTGATTTTCTGAACACTCTACATTTTTATATTTTGTATTCATGTTATTACTTATGTTTCACTATCGTTTCTTTATACATTGGTATGTTGATGAGTTATCTAGTGCCAGGTAGGAAACAAGTTTCAAGAGTTCCAAATGATTGAGGAATTTCTTGTGATTCATTCAAGTTCGTATTTCCATATTGTAAGCCTTTTACCCATCTTGGTCATGTCATATGTGATAGCATTGATTCATTTGTTTGTAATATATAATTGTGTGTTTTGTCAAATAATAGACAAAGGAGGATATTATAAGAATATATGTATATCATGTGACCGCGTCTCATTTAATTATCTTATTCTAGATTTGAAAACACACATTGAGTCATAGTATTTGAGGCATTCCAACATAGTTTCACATTAAGATGTATTAACAATACTTCATCGAACTTCATCCCAGCATCATTTACAACCATAACCTTGAAAATTCCACTTTAGGATAAAGGTAAGGGACTTAAATTTCATAATCTTAGCCTTCAACACCCATGCCTTAACATAACTAAAATTGAATTTCCATGAATTGGAAAATTTGTTAACGTTAATACGTGTTTCGGTCTTGTATTTTCGAGTTTTTGTATACATGTTCCATATACTCTTCTTCTATGAATATGTTTTGAAAACGGACATATTTTATATTTAAAGGACTTGTTTTTTCCTTTAAAACTTATTTTCTAGAAGAGAAAAGACACGGTCAAGTTCTCTTCAACAAAGTTTATCTTCGCTGCATAATTTTTTCACTAAATGTTTTGGTCAACCTGTGACCTACTTTGATATAATGAAAAACCCCATCTATGGAACGAAGAACCCTTCATCAGTTGAGTTTGGGAAAAAACATTTCTTATGGAAAATTTTATCCAAAATTTTTGTTTTTTGTGGCCTCGAACTTTGTGAAAACCTATTTTTCAACCAAATATTTTAGCTAGATTTGTTTTTGAATTTTTTTTTGTGTAGGAAAGAGCAACTTAAGTCTTAGAGAGACAAATTCCATTGGTTATTTTAGTATATTTATGAGGATTTTCTCTCTTCAGTCAATTCAAGGGTTTTCAAAAGAATTTAGAAATTTTATCTCAAGATATTTTCCTCAACCTTTTCAGCCTTAAATATTTCCAGTGCAAAAGCTTTTTTTTATATTTTTCAGACATTTTGGGAATTTTACTTCGAACTAAAGTCTCATTGGAGTATTTATTTCTATAACTTTTAAAACCTTAAAAAAATTCTAATTAGGCCTTGCATTGTTCTAGATTTTTTTATATAAAAATATAGTTGTGAGTTTATTTTGACTAGCTAAACATTTTATACACTTCCATCAAGATTTAGAAATATCGCGTCTTAGGAAGTTAGAAATAAATTGGTGGCTTCTCAATTTTTCCTTTGGAGAAAAAATCTTGGCTCGTCAACTTAAAATAAGACCTTTAATTAACATAAAATTCAAGACCTTAGTTGAGGACAAAACTAGTGGTAGTTTAGTAGTGTACTCACCCAATGGCGCACTTCCAAGAGGATATGGTGTGAAAGAGTGGATAGTTAGTTAGCAAATTTTGTAATTGTAAGTCTTTTATTTATGTTGATGTAAAAAACTAGACTTGTATTGCTGGGTGTTTTGCTTTGATTTAAATTATGATCTCAAGTCATCGATCCCCCTTTATGGAGGGTGTTACAATGTATTTGTAGCCCTTGGGCTGTTAGTATGAATAGACAATATGCCATTATTTAATCGACATATACGTCTGAACATAATAAGAATGTTAATTGAATCTATTCTTGTCGCTTGATCTTCTTGACTAGATGCTCTGTATGTTGAGTAGCTCGGTACGCTGAGTAGCTCGGTACACTGAGTAGCTCGGTGAGTATATATTTTTACCACATAAGATGACACGTGTCTTCATAAAATTGGTCCACGTCAGCTGACTAATTTTGGTATCAACAGAAGCCCCCAATGTTTCACAGTTGAGGTTGACTATGAGAGTGTGGAACATTATACCTAGAAGTTTCTCGGTCACGTTTACCCAGTATTGTTAGATTGTTGATTTCCAACACTTGTGACATTTAATGACTTTAAGTGCGAAATGGCAAACTCGTAAATATTTTGAATTTTTGACAGATGCTTGGGTATTTGCGTCTTTTTCATCAGTTAGCCACCGGAAACGCAATCGTCTTTTCTAGTAAACATTTCTTTTCTCACTTCCCGATGTAGGGCATTTAAAAGCGATAGAATCAAATTATCTTCCACATTTTTCTTTCTAGACTTCCAAACTCATTGTCTTCTCATTTTCTTACGATCGTTCTTTCTGTCACCTGCCTCAGCAGATTTCTCAGTTTTCTATAAGAACTTCTTCCTTCTTATTTCTTTGCTTTAGCCACCATGGTTTATCTTGTCGAATCATTGGATAAGTTCCAGGATGATTTTGCAATTCCCTCTTGGGTTATTCTATACGAACCTCCTTGCCCTTCTGATTTATTTTCTTTAGCTGAGGGACACTGGTTTCCCTCCATTTTTATAGCGAAATTAGGTTTTTCTGTCCCGCCAAATCCCCTGTGTTTGGAGTTTTGCCAATATTTTGATATTGTTCCTGCAAGAGTAGCTCCAAATACATGGAGGGTAGTTAATGGCATACATAGGTTGGACCAAAAAATGGAACTCACTTAGGAATTCCTGAAATTATGTATTGTTATAAATGGGTTACCAGTGACACTACTTTTTATTTAAAAACTAGGTTTTCAAATAGAGCATTAGTGGTCAATCTCCCCGATGCTAATATGGACTATTTTGATCATGGGGTTGTGATGAAAAATTGGCAACACCCCCCATTAAACGGAAAATATGTGTATCAAGGTCCCAGATGTCCACTTTATGGCAATGGGATAGGTTGTTTTTAGTTTTTTTTCAATTTAGCTTTGTTTATGTTTGATGAAATACATCACTGATATGCATTTTTTGTCTATTGCAGTTGATAGTAAAAGGAAACCTCCAAAAGAGAGTGACATAAATATGAAAAATTTGACACTTATCTAGGGTTTGCATCAGTCCATTAATAGGGAGCACATGAGGTCTGCTTCTTATTTGCTGAGATACAAGAACACCACTTCATCTTTTATTGCTCGTCCTCTTGCCCCTCTTGTGGTAATTAATCTTGATCAAGTACCATCATCTTGAGCAAGTGTGAAAGAATCTTCTTCTGATTTGGATACCTCTATTGCTGATCTGATGATGAAGAAGAGGAGGGTACCTGAGTTCTTTGCCAAATCTTCTCCTGGTAATGAAGGGGAGAAGAAGAAAAAGGACGACGTTCCAGTTGACTGAACTAAGAAGAAGGATGTTATTCCTCCTGCTAAAGATATCAGCAAGAAGCCCCATGTTGCCCCTAAACAGGCATCACCTTTGATTGAAGTTATTGTCCCAAAAGAGGCAGCACCTTTGATTGAATAAAAGGCAGCACATGTGATTGAAGGTGATCGTTTGAGGAGGTTGGGGAGGGGTCTTATTGAGAGACCTGTGGATACTGTTACCCAACCTGCTGGAGTTGGGATTTCTTCCCTGGGGGCAAGTTCTCCAGCTATCCTTACCCCTGGATTGACCAAGAAATTGATCAAGTTAGGGACTCTCCCTGACTGTCGAGCTGCTGAAACTTCAACTCCTCGGGATAAGGTTGTCGATGTAGCAGCTCAACTTTTTGCATCAGTAAGTGGCCATTATACTTATTTTTCTAATTTTTCATTTCCATATTCATGCTCTGATTCATGCCTTTCTTCTTTTTACGATTTTTGGTGTACTTCAACAATATCGTGGAGAAGAATGAAGCCATAAAAGTTTCAACCTCATCTAGTGGAGTAGAGGAAGCCTTTGCTGGGTTGTCCAAATCTTTGGGAGAGTCCCGGCAGAAGTACAAGGAGGACAAAAGCTACTTGGGAGAGTAAAATCAAATTTGCTGAGATAGCTCGACGACAAGCTATTGAAGCGGCTAAAGATGCTGACACAGCTCGGCAGGAGGCGACTACAGCTCGGCATACAACTGATACATCTTTGTAATTGGCTATAAATGCTTCCAAAGAGGTGGAAGAGAAATTGAAAGTCACCATTTCTAGCAAAGTGGAAGCTGATAGGAAGCTTAAAGAGGCAGAACGGCGTAAGAAAGACTTTGAGGAGCAAGTGAAGTCTGTTAAGGAGATTTTAAGGGAAAAAACTTCCTCGGAGAGGGTGAAGAAAAAAGTTGTTGTGAAGAAGTCCTTTAGCTCTGGCTGGGACAAAGGATGGAATAAAGATTTAGCTGTTGTTACATCCCATATGGAGTATGCAATTTTGAAATACTTCAGAGATTGATTGCTTATAGCATCGAAGGAGTTGAGTGTTGCTGATGATTTTGAACTCTTTCAGAAACACACTCTTGTCCCTCCTCCTACTTTTGAAGAAGAAGAAGACGATGAAGCTGCATCTGATGAATCTTCTTTGGTAATAGTAGAACAAACACCTGTTGCTACCCTTCCTTAATCCTCTGAGAAAGTTCAGAAGGCTACAACTACTATCGAGCAACGCCAACTTCCCTCCGAGCAACCAACTCCTTCATCCAAACCACCTGAAGATGTTGTAAAATATAAGGAGAAGGTGTAAAGTTATTAGGATCTTTAACTATATTATTTTTTTCCTTTTTGTGGTAACTTTGGTTGTACTTTCTCGTATTGTGATCAATAAAATGGACTTTATTATTTATTATGAGTTATCTCGTTTACTTGCTCGATTCGTACTGTTGTTGATCCATTTTTACTTTTGCTTGCTACTTTATTTCCAGAATGGAACTCTTGTGAGCTCATGATACATAACTGATGAAGAAGCGTAATGATTACTTCAAAGATGGTCATGCAGACTTCACTAATGCCTACCAATATTTAAAGTGTTTACTTTATCAATTTTTGGCCAATAATGTGGCATACTATGAAATGATTGAAGATCTTCAAGGAACAATCAAGTAGCTTCAACTTTAACACAAGGAAATCACTGCACTTCTGCATGAAGGTTATGAGAAGTAGTACCAGCAGTTGAGTGCTGATCGGGGCTATGACAAGTTCATTTCAGCCCATAAAAAAATTAGAGAGAGTGTGCTTAAACTTAAAGTTGAGGAGCACAGAAATATTGCTAAACTGTTGGAAGAGGAAAATATTGCCCTACAAGAAGAACTGAGGCAACTAAAATCTGCTTCTTCTTTAGGAATTCTGGTTCCAGTTAATAATAAAGGCTTTTCATTTTTGAAAACTGAAAATGCTGCACTGAGAGAAGAATTGAATGCTATGAAACAAGCCAGACCTACATCTTCCTCGCGGGGTAGAGTAAGAGATGGTCGAAGAAGTATTGAGGACACTAGGACTCAGCAAGCCTTAGAAAATCAGGCTGTTCAGATGAAAGAAAAAAATCAAGCCTTGGCTTAAATGTCCCAAAAAATTCAAAGTCTTACCGAGCAACTCTCCAACCAGAGCTCTGCACTGGAAAGTAAAGAAAACTTGGTGAAGAAACTTCATCAGGAGCTTGAGAGATTGACTTATAAATTTCACAAGCGGCCTAGAGAGTTTTGGATGGGTGGATACAATGAAGCTCTATGCCATCTCGATGATCGGTTGAAATAATCAAATAACGAGGGATACAAACAGGGATGGTTGAATGGCTTGACTGTAATGAAGCTTGAGGAATGAAATTCTTTATGGGATTGGTATGAGCCTGGTGTGCTTGCTCTGCCTAATCCTCCCTTTAAATTGGTTGTCAGCTGGATTCCAGCCCATGCCATTCCTTAGTGTTTGATCTCCAGGTATCTTGGTGATTACCAGCTTCATGAAGATTTTGAGATATCTCGACCTCAACATCTGCTTGATCGACCGAGTTCGAGAAATGTCATAATGCTACGAGATATGAATTTTATCAATTCTTCTTATTCTTTAGATGATCCTCCCGCTGGAACGAATCTTGTACCTAAATCAGAAGGAAAAAAGCCAATAGAATAGGAAATTTGTATTCAATGAAGAAAAATTCGTATTTGTGTAATTTTCTTTCCTTGGACATAATTGTATTTAATGAAGAAAAGTTCATCTTTATGCAATTGTCTTTCCTTGGATATAATTTGTAAGATGTTTTTTCTTATCATATTATCTTTTGATGAATGTATATAAAGGGACAATTTGTCCTGTTTTGTTTTAATTTCCTAGACAATGGAACTTTGCCCTATTTGCTTCCTAGTTGTAGTGACTTATCACCCATAAGTGCCTAAGAAATGGAATGATTGTCATCCCATGGTCCTTCTTAGTTGTAGCAATCTTATCTAGATTACCTTGGTGCCTAGGTAGTGGATGTCCCGTGAGATCACCCATCTTCTTGCCTAGTTTTTGATGCCCCGTGAGGACACCCATAATCAAACAGGTCTTGCCTTGTATGATTGTTATGCCAACATTGTTGGTTCAGTTTATTGATGCCAACCAACCTTAGTTGATGGTTGCTGATATTCCGACCAACTGTAGTTGGTGGTTGTTGATATGCCGACTAACCTTAGTTGGTGGTTGCTGATATGCTGACCAACCATAGTTGGTGGTTGTTGATATGCTGACAAACCTTAGTTGGTGGTGTAGTGCGTAGCATGAGTATTCCAAAAAAAAAATTGAACAAAAAGGAATATGGGGAAAATTTCATTTTTATTCATATTGAAAGAAATTGGGTACATGTGAATCTGTATTACTGATAATATTTGCGCAGGTGCTCCGCATTCCACGCATTTTTGAATTCTTCTCCCTCTAAGGTTTCTATTCTGTAGGTCCCAGGTCGAACAACCGCTGTAACACGATAAGGTCCATGCCAGTTGACCTTCAGTTTATTGTGCTTCTGAATCACTTTTTTGAGAACATAGTCTCACTGCTTAAGATCACATTTCTTGACCCTTTGTTGTAGAACATGGCAGTTCTTTGCTGGTAAGCTGCGTTCCTGATTGCCGCATCTTCTCTCACCTCCTCGAGCATGTCCAAGTCTAAACGTCTCATCAAATCACTTACGGTAGAGCTAAAATTGAGCACCCTGTGAGTGGGTAGGCCCAGTTCTTATGGTATGACTGCTTCACTTCCAAAGTCTAGCATGTAAGGAAATTCCCCCATTACTATTCGGGGAGTTGTTCGGTAAGCCCATAAATCATAATATAGCTCGTTAATAAAATTCCCTTTTGCATCATCCAACCGTTTCTTCAATCTGTTAAACAGAGTTCGGTTTGTCACCTCTGTTTTCCCATTGATTTGGGGATGGCTTGGTGCAGAATGGATCTTCTGGACATTGGACTGATCACAGTATGCAGAAAATTCCTTATTATCAAATTGGGTACCATGATTGGTTATGAAAGCATGCGACAGACCACATCTGCAAATAATATTCTTCCAAATAAATTGGTAGACCCTTTCATAGGCCATGTTAATAAGAGGTTCAGCTTCCACCCATTTGGTGAAATAATGAACAGCGACCACTATGTACTTGAATCGTCCTCTGATAGTTGGTAGAGGCCCAACCAAGTCTATGCCCCATGTGGCAAATGGCGAAGGGCATACAACCCAATAATCTGATTTACGATTAGATGTGAATCATAAAACACCGTAATTTGCTCTACATTCAGTGTTTTGGCTAAACTGAGACCCACAATCATAGCCTCATATTCACCTTCATTATTGGAAGCTTTATATTTGAAAGCACAGAGCATATTCGATATCTATTCCATCTGGATTGTTAAGAATTTTTTTAGCTCCGCTGCCTATGGTACACGAAAAGCCATCAACATGCAAATTCCATATAAGTATACAATTATCAAACTCTTGGTCTGACAAAGTTCCCTGATGGAATATTTGGTACTTCCTTTTATCATCTCCCAACACTGGGTTGTTATTCGATGATTATTGTTGCTCGATGTCTGTCCCCTTTGGTAAATCTGCTAATGGAAGTTGATCGGGGATAGTCTTTGATGATCCCCTAACATCTATGGGTTGTTCTGCATTATATCCTTGTTGGTCGGAGGTATCTGGGTAAGTGAACTCCGCAATGAAATCTGCTACCGCCTGCCCTTTGATTGAAGACCTTGGCTCATAAATAATATCATACTCACCTAGCTCGATCGCCCAATACATCAGTCTCCACAACTTTTCTAGCTTATGCAAAGCCTGTCTGAGTGGCATATCAGTGTACATCAGTATGGTATGGGCCTGGAAGTACGGTTTCATCCTCCTGCTCGCCTCGATCAATGCTAATGACAGCTTCTCCAACCTTGGATATCTAATCTCTGCTCCTCGGAATGATTTACTTGTATAATACACCAGTTTTTACACTCCGTCCTCTACTCTTATCAATGCTGAACTGACTGCGCTTTCAGAAACATCCAAGTACAAGTATAACCTTTCTCCCATCACCACCCTGGATAGCAATGGAGGTGTCCCCAAATATCTCTTCAACTCTTAAAATACTTCTAACATTCATCATTCTATTCGAAAGTTGTTCTGGGTGTCTTGAAGAATGGAATACATATGTCCGTTGCTCGTGAGACAAACCTGTTGAGAGCTGCAACACACCCCATGAGTCTTTGCATTTCCTTCTTCGTAGTTGGAGATTATAGTTCCAGCAGAGCTTTAATATTTTTAGTATTGACCTCAATGCCTCTTTGATTCACTATATACCCAAGGAACTTGCCTTCTTGGATGCCAAATATGCACTTAGTCGGGTTTAGTTTCATCTGATATTTCTCTAGTTGGTCAAAAGTTTGGCTAAGGTCAGCTATGTGGTCAGAAGCTTTTCGGCTCGTAGTCATCATGTCATCGACGTAAACCTCCATATTTTTACCAATTTTCTCTGTGAACACCTTATTTATCAGTCGCTGGTACATTGCACCTACCTTTTAAAGACCAAACGACGTAACATTGTAGCAGTATGTTCCCCCTTGGGGTAATAAAAGAGGTACTCTCCATATCTTCTGGTTTCATCGTAATCTGGTTGTGGACGGAGTAAGTGTCAATGAAGCTCAATAATTCATGCCCCGAGGTAGCATCTACCAGTTGGTCTATTCGAGGCAGGGGAAGTGATCTTTTCGGCAGGCTTTGTTGAGATCTGTGAAGTATATGCACACCCTCAATTTATTGTTATTCTTTTTTACCATGACTACATTAGCTAACCAGTCAGGATATTTAACATCCTCAATAAAAGAGGCCTTTTGCAGCTTCTCGACTTCCTCCTGTATAGCTTGGTTCTTCTCTGGGCTAAAGACCATTTCTCATTATTTCACCAGTTTGACCTCCCTATTAACATTGAGTTCGTGGTACAGGAAGGTTGGGTCTATCCCGGGCATATCTTCATGACTCCACGCAAAAGCTTGATTTATGCGCCTCAACAACGCCACTAACTCTTGCTTTGTTGCCAGGTCCAATGAAGTGCAAATTTGAGTTGTTCGTTCTGGTCGTTCATCATCTAGAATAATGTTCTCCATTGCTTCCATGACCTACCCCTTCACTAGATTTGATTCATCTCTGGGTCCAGTGTCTCAATCTCTGGATCTTCAGACTCCTCCACTTGGAAAGTGGTGGTTTTTTCCTAGTTTCCTTCAACTCTTCATGTTAGGCAGATGAATAGTAGCATTCCCGAGCGACTTTGTGATCACCCTTCACAAGTCCCACACAAAAATTGGCCAGAAACTTCAAGCATTGATGTACCATGGATGGCACTGCCTCGAACTTTTCCAGGCCTACTCTTCCCATGATTATGTTGTAGGCTGATTGGATGTCTTTGTCCATGATGAAAAAACATACTTTTTCTGTTCTGTAAGAAGGAAATGTATCGATAAGCATGTCCAACTTGATCGTCCCAAGTGGAAAGACTTTTTCGCCAGTGAAACCTAGGAGGGGCCTGCGATATGGCTCTAACTGGGTTAGTTTCAAGTTTAAACTGTCAAAGCAAGGGTCGAATATGATGTCTGCTGAGCTACTATTGTCTACCAATACTCTTAAGATGACCATATCCTTCGTCCTAATCTTGATAACTAAGGGGTCTTCGTGAGGATACAAGACACTTTCCCGATCATTTTTGGAAAAATCGATGACCAGTTTGTCCTTGTTCACCTTCCTCGGGCGATCCTCATCCACCAGATTTATTCGCTGTATATAGGAACAAGTTTTGGCCTCATTGAGGTAAACTTTCCTTTCAGCAGTGTGATCCCCACCTCACACTCTAGTTGCCTTGGATTTTTGGGGAGGTCGGGTTCATGGTCCCTTTTCTTGTCATCTCTTGTTCAGTGAGGAGATTTACATATTTATCTTGCTCTGTTGTTGGTCTTCCCATCATTCTGGCGATCAACAAACCTGCTCAATTTTCCTTATCGAATGAGTACCTCAATCTCATTCTGGAGAGCTATGCACCGCTTGGTCGTGTTGCCATGGTATTTGTGGAATTTGCAATATTTGGACTTATGCCTCTTTTCAGGGGCTGTCCTCAATTTCTCCGGCCAATTCAATTCTTTGATGTTCTTGATCTCCTCCAGAATATGGTTTATATCCACCTTTAAGGGAGTATAATTCCCATACTTCCTCAAGTGTTCTATCGTCTCTTTACCTTTTGATTGCTTACTGCCCCCATTATGCTTTTGACCTTTCCTCTCCGTCATGCCCTCAACTTTAGTCTCTTCTTTGGTCTCACCATTCTTCTTTGCAGCCATCGCTTCTTCGGCGTTCATAATTTTGGCTGCCTTAGCCATTAATTCCGCCATGGATTTGGGGGGATCTTTGGCCAAAGTATAATACAGCTTGTTCGGTAAAAGGACACTCATCAGAGTTGTGATGGTTATCTTCTCTTCGTAATCGATTACCTCCAACTTCTCATTATTAAAACGAGCGATGTAATCCTTGGTGCTTTCTCCTGCTTTCTGCCTTACATTCAGCAAGTGTGCTACCGTCTTGACTGGCTTCGCACCAAAATAGAAATTTATTATAAAGAGTTTTGTCAATTGATGAAAAGTAGTAATCTGTCCCCGAGGGAGGTTTTTATACCATATTTGAGCTGACACAGTGATAGTTCCTGAAATTGCCCTGCACCTCATCTTATTGGGAACTGCGTAGATATCGGTAGCAACTTGGTACTTCTCTATGTGGAGAACAGGATTGTAATACCCCGTACTTTTGGCTATATTTATTTTTGGGATTAATTAATTAAATGCGTATTAATTGGAAATTAATCCGGGTTAAAATAATAACGAGATGCGAGTTGGTATTTGATTATGTGCATACATGTTTTGTTATATGTATTTGGTATTATGAAATTTGTCGTGAGATTTATATACGGCATTTTAGAAATTTTGTTGAGACGCGTGGGACCGCCGCGTCACGGTGTAATATTTTGATAATAAAAGTGAATTTAAAATTTATAATCCGTATGGTCGTTTTGAGTGCGCCGACGCGTTCGGAAGGGTCGAGATAGTCAGAAAACACTAGCCGGGGGTATAGTTTGGGTCCCGGGGTATTTTTAGGCCATACCGGCATCTTAAAGGGTATTTTGGTAATTTTACATTTTTAGGAATTAAAAGTGACGAAAATTAGAGATGTAAATCTGATGTGGATTAGACCCATTAAGCCCATTAACCAACCCATATTAACCTAGAAGGCTACGTAGGTTATCATTTAGGTTTTTCTAAGTTCCCAAATCAAACCCTAGCCACCTTAAGCCACCATTGGAGAAGGAGCTTGGAGAAGGAGAGAAAGAGGGAAAATTCTGCAGAGATTCTTCACCAAATCAACACCAAATCCGGAATCAAACCAAGGCAAGTGACTTTATTCCATTTAATTTCGGAGAATGTCTTTTCCATGTTAGAAATTGAGGGATTTTTATTGTTCTTGAAAGATGAATGAAAACCCATGTAGTTTGGAGTTTAGAACTTGAAAATTTTGAAGAGAATTGCATGTAGAATGATAGGTAGATGATTTCCCTCATGAAATTGTGATTAGAAGAAATTAAAACGAATTAAATTCTGGGATTTGATGATGATATAAAGTTAGGGTTCATGTTCTTGAGATATTGGGAAAAAGTGTAGAAAGTTGTAAATTTAATTGATGTTAGGATGGATTGATCCCTTAAAAACATGATAGGATGTGACTATATATGTTTAGTATTGATTATAGACCCTAAAACGTTGTTGGGATGAACTTTGGAAGAGATTAGAAATGATAAAAATGGTGAAAAACGAATTGGGGAAAAATCTGGGCCGAAACTGGTCAGTCGTTAGAAGCAGACCCCAGGTCGTTCGAACGAACTCGTTCGAACGAGCTTCTAACGAGTTGACCAGTCGTTACTAACTAGTAGGGATTTCGTTTGATATCTCGTTCGAACGAGATATCGTTAGAAGGGACAGTTCGTTCGAACGAACTGGGATCTCGTTCGAACAGCCTCGTTCGAACGAGACTTCTAACGACCTGACAGTCCAAACTCGTTCGAACAGTCTCGTTCGAACGAGACTTCTAACGAGCTGGCAGTTTGGGCCATTTTGGACTGTTTTGATTTTTGGAGTTCCGTAAACTCATTCGGGGTTATAGATATCATTCCGTAGATGTAGTAATGTTAGAATTGGGACATTTGGGTATTTATGAGGAGGAATTTACATACGAGAGTTGTATTACATGGACGGTTTGGGTTGAGACGTGAGTGTCTACTATGACGTGAGAAACTATGGTGCGTATGATTATAAACCGGAATAGTATAAATTGTGATAAGTATAAGCTAGTACGAGTATGCGATATGTACTACGATTAAAATACGGTATTACTAAGACGTGTGTTTACTTAGCATTGGTATATGGATTGTGTGTATGACATACCTACCATACTTGCTATCATGGGAGGTTGCGTTCGCTTAGGACCCTCTATTCCTTGTGTGTCTACGGGGGGGATATAGACTGGTACCTCGATGAACATAGGTCATAGAAAGACTTATTGGGATATTAATAAGTCCGCTGATCGTGGGAGCGTAGGTATGTACGTGACCCATGTGATGTGACTGTGTTCGCCTCCACTATTTGTGATTTGTGTTATCTGAACTATTCCTGAGAGATTCGGAATATGTGATCCTTATGTACGTGATGTACCGGGATGGATAGCAGAGTATGTGTGCACCGCAGCTTAGTTCTCGGGGTGCTTGTATTGTATATTTAAGATGGGAATAATATACACTTAATTAATAAGAATATTCATGCTAGTGTTGTATAAATAATTACGGTGTTGTTTCGAGAAACATAATGAGTTAGCTGATAGAGATATATATTGCATATTGAGCATCTGAGTTTATGTTAAACCCTACTTAATTACGAGCGTTATAATGTTATTAGAACCGAGTAATGTGGGTAGGACCTATTACAGTCTAGCTAGTTATGATGTCACTTAGCTAGTGGTTTATATCATTATAGATGGGTACTTACGTTAGGGATGCACAGTTAGACGAGAGGTGAGAATATCATGTGAGTGCACGTCCTAACATGTATTTTGAATTTAATGTTTTAAATGTTTTTAAAGCACTTGCAGGTTTTTAAAATATAACTCCACATTCGGGCTCTGACCCGTTTGCTTTTCAAATCTTTTTCTTGTAAAACCTTTTTAGGTGCCCAGCCACAGGGACACCAAGCATAGGATACTCATTCAGGTGACGAGCTGTAGCTGTTTGTGGAAGCTACAGGGATTTGCATGTAGACGCTTCTATCTTTTGGATTCCAGAGTCACTATCTATCAGTTGTAGGGCATGTTGCCCATTTCTATTTAGACAT
Organism: Sambucus nigra; assembly: GCA_949130495.1. Taxonomy (NCBI): domain Eukaryota; kingdom Viridiplantae; phylum Streptophyta; class Magnoliopsida; order Dipsacales; family Adoxaceae; genus Sambucus; species Sambucus nigra. The sequence continues at coordinate 88,561,678 of OX422222.1, read as the reverse complement.
CTTTTACATTTCAATTTTCAGACTTTAGCATGTATTATTTCAGTATTCGGTTATTCATTTCAGTTATGGGATTGTAGTGAGGAGTTTTTCCTCCAGACTTTATTTACACTATGTGATGGTTATTCGTTTTACTTCAGTATGGTGAATGGTGTTGTTTATTTCTTCATTACACTTGTTGCATGTTAATCAGACTTTAAATAAAATTTGGCACTACTTTTTAAATACTAGGTGGTTAGTAATAATAAAAATATTTTCGACAGTGATGCTATTAACTGAGCCAACTTGGCATTTTGAATTAATTTAATAAAGGAGTAGCTACCCGGTATTTAATTATTCGGGGTGTCACAGGTGGTATCAGAGCATCAGGTTCTAGTGTCCTTTAGGATCTGTACGGCTATTATGTCTTCGCGACGTTTCTTTGATATAGAGCCCTATATTTTAGGACTGTTGTACTCTTTTTGTGTATGCTTCGTTCTTCAGCTATTTTAAGTTTATAAACCGTGAACTTATAAACTTTGTTCATATTTCAGATGCCTCCACGACGTGCACGACGAGTTCCCAGGAATGCAACGCCCGAACCCCAGCCCGCTCCAGTTCAGGGCATGCTAAATGCCGCTGAGGTTGCAGCTATAGTAGCTCAAGCGGTAAATGCCGCGGTTGCCGTTGTTCAGCAGGCACCACCTCAGGCGCCGGTTGCCGCGCTAGTACAGGTTAATGCATTCCCGTCTGCTTGGGGGCATGTACGTGATGCTTTTCAGAAAGCGCATCCGCCAGAGTTTGCTGGTAGCTCAGATGTGGTAGTCTCGAGCCAATGGAGGAAGGATATACAGAGGCATTTGAGGATGCATGAGTGCACTGATGTTCAGAAACAGGTGCTAGCTACTTTTAAGCTAGTGGGATCTGCACTACAGTGGTGGGAGTCTATTACCACCGCAGAGGAGAGGGATACTCTCACGATTCAGGAGTTCTGGGTGCGGTTTGACCGCAAGTACTTTCCGTCGGCTGTTCACACGGAAATGAGGAGGAAGCTGATGAGTCTGAGGGAGGAAGGCAAGACTGTGGCCGTGTATGAGGCCGAGGTCACTAATCTGTTGAACATCGTTCCAGACGAGATACCAACAGAGAAAAAGAAGATCGAGAAGTTCACCGACGGGTTGAATTGGAGGATCCGTCAGCATCTGCTAGGGAACCTATCGTTGGCCACGTATTCTGATGTGGTTAACGCTGCATTGTTGCACTGCCAGGACCACCGTTTTCATATGACCGAGGGCAAGCGGTCGGGAGAGTCTAGCCATCAGGGCAGGACCGGAGGACATGGTGCCAGCGGGGCACAATCGGGGTAGGGGCAGAGACAGAATGAGCAGGGCTCCCAGCAGGGGGATAATAAGAGGTTCCGGTCAGGGAACTACAGGCAGGGACAGGGAGGTTTCCGTCAGGGCCATCAGGGTCCAAACGGCTATCAGGGCCAACAGGGACAGAATGGGAAGCAGTTTCATCAGGGCCAGCAGGGCCAAGGGAGGAACGGTAACGGCCACCAGGGCCGGGGACAGCAGAGACAGAGGGGAGGGAACTTCCCAGGTAAGTGCTTTGTTTGTGGCAAGACTGGCCATAAGAAGAAAGATTGTCCTGATAGGGGCAGGGCCCCACAGCAGCAGCAGCAGGGTGCTCGCCAGGAGCCACAGAGGCCTATGTTTCCCGCCGCTCTTCCCGCACCGCCACAGATGGCAGCATTGCCACCCATTCCAGCAGTCCCAGCTCAGCAGGGGCAGCTACAGTATGGACGTGTCTACAACGTCCACCAGGCTGCAATTCCACATGCACCGCCCGCGATTGAGGGTACGTTTCCTATCCATGGCACTATGAGTCGGGTGTTATTTGATACGGGTGCTACACATTATTTTATAGCTACACACTTCGCGAAAGCTTTAGGATTGTTAGCTACGGCAGAGAGCACAGTGACGTGTGTCGACTCACCCTTGGGGAGTGGGTCACTTATTTTCTTTATATGCCGGGGAGTGGGGGTAGAGATTGGTGGTTTGGTATTACCTGCAGACATGTTAGTATTAGACATGCACGTTCACGATGTGATCATCGGTATGGATTGGCTCGTAGCATATAGGGCCATGATTGATTGCTTCAGCGGGAGCATTGTTTTTGCCATTCCGGGGCAAGAGATGTTTATAGTGGTGATGCCTCGCCCAGAGGGAGGATCGACCGCTCATCTGTATTACATAGAGGAGGATACCTCTAAGGAGGTTGTGATTCCTTTAGATTCGATCCCGGTTGTCAGGGAGTATTCGATTGTGTTTTAGGAGATACCAGGCTTACCACCCAGTTGAGAGATAGACTTCGTTATAGATTTGCTACCGGGTACGAGACCTATAGCACGCGTACCGTACCGTATGGCTCCAGCTGAGATGCGAGAGCTACGGGATCAGATAGAGCAGCTGTTAGGGCAGGGCTTTATTCGCAGGAGTACCTCACCTTGGGGCGCTCCAGTTTTGTTTGTGAAGAAGAGGGACGGTTCACTGAGATTGTGTGTGGACTACCGAGAGTTGAATAAGGTCACGATACGGAATAAGTATCCGTTGCCTCGAATCGATGACTTATTCGACCAGTTGAGAGGAGCTTCTTTCTTCTCGAAGATTGACTTGAGATCGGGATACCATCAGTTGCGTATCAGGGAGGAGGATGTCTCGAAGACTGCGTTCTTGTCGAGATATGGTTCTTACGAGTTTCGGGTTATGCCTTTCGGCTTGACCAACGCTCCAGCAGTGTTTATGGACTTGATGAACAAAGTGTTCAGGGATTTCCTATATCAGTTTGTCATTGTCTTCATTGATGACATTCTGGTTTACTCTCTGACAGAGGAGGTGCACGCCAAGCATTTGAGGCAGGTTTTGCAGACACTCCGTCAGAACGAGTTGTATGCAAAATATGAGAAGTGCGGGTTTTGGCTGAAGGAAGTCCAGTTCTTGGGTCACATTATTTCCGACCAAGGGATATCTGTTGATCCGGGGAAGGTATCAGCGGTGAGGGAGTGGGGACAGCCCACGACACCAACGGAGATTCGTAGTTTCTTGGGTCTAGCAGGATACTACAGGAGGTTTATTCGGGGTTTCTCGGAGATAGCAGGTCCTTTGACACATCTTACTCGTAAGGGTGTGCCATACATCTGGAGTGATGCCTGTCAGTTGGCATTCGATGAATTGAAGGACAAATTGACCTCAGCACCTGTGTTAGCATTGCCGAGACCGGGAGTTGAGTATTTGGTTTACACCGATGCGTCTTTGCAAGGACTGGGAGGTGTATTGCAGCAGGAGAGACAGGCCATAGCTTATGCTTCCCGTAAGCTTAAGCCTCATGAGAAGAATTACCCTACGCATGATTTGGAGTTGGCAGCAGTGGTATTTGCCCTACGGATTTGGAGGCACTACCTTTTGGGGGAGAAGTTCCAACTGTTCACGGACCACAAGTCCCTACAGTACCTATTCACGCAGAAAGAGTTGAATATGCGGCAGCGTAGGTGGCTTGAGTTTGTGAAAGACTACCAGTTCGACATCCAGTATTACCCGGGTAAGGCTAACGTGGTAGCAGACGCGTTGAGCCACAGGCCAGCAGATGAGGTGGCAGAGGTGTGGAAGGCTAAGTGGAAGGAATTGGGACACCAGGATGCAGTGGCCCGATCTTTCATGTCTGTGATGACCGTTACACCGCAGATTGTCACGAAGGTAGTACGGGCACAGGCCGATGACTCGTTCTGTCAGGAGCAGATAGTTCGATTACTTGTAGAGGGAGCCGAGTCTTATACCGTTAGCTCAGACGGGGGATTGCGCTTCAATGGGAGATTGGTAGTTCCGGAAGGGGAAGAATTGCGGCACGAGGTGATGGCAGATTCGCACGGCTCACGGTTCGCGGTACATCCCGGAGGGGACAAAATGTACCAAGACATGAGACGGCAGTATTGGTGGAGCGGTATGAAGAGAGATATCGCTGAGTTTGTCTCGAAATGCACCACTTGTCAGCTCGTAAAAGTGGATCATCAGAGACCAGCAGGATTGCTACAGCCATTGGAGGTCCCAGTGTGGATGTGGGAGAGTATATCCATCGACTTCATCACGGGGTTTCCTACGTCGCAGAGGGGCCACGACTCCGTTTGGGTAATTGTGGACAGGCTGTCCAAGGTCGCTCACTTTTTACCCATTAGGACTGATTACACTGCGGGACAGCATGCCCAGCTCTTCATTTCAGAGATTGTGAGACTTCACGGTGTGCCCCTAAATATCGTGTCTGACAGAGACAAGATATTTGTTTCGAGGTTTTGGGAGAGTTTCCAGGAGGCCATGGGCACGGAATTGCGATTGAGTACGGCTTATCATCCGCAAACCGATGGGCAGACAGAGCGCACCAATCATATGTTGGAGGACATGCTACGCATGTGCATTATAGACTTCGGGGGTGGATTGGAGCAGTACCTTCCACTGGTGGAGTTTGCTTACAACAACTCCTATCAGTTCACGATTGGCATGGCTCCGTTTGAGGCATTGTACGGTAGGCCTTGTCGTTCCCCAGCATGTTGGTTAGAAGTGGGGGACAACAAACTGCTTGGGCCCGAAGTAATTCAGGATACTTCGGCAAGGATTGAGTTGATTCGGAGTCGCATTCGGGTAGCTCAAGACAGGCAGAAGAGTTATGCTGATGCGAAGAGATTTTTCAGAGAGTTCCAAGTGGGGGACCAGGTTTTGCTCAGGGTATCTCCTATGAAGGGGATTATGCGATTTGGGAAGAAGGGGAAGTTGGCACCGAGATATGTGGGGCCGTTTCCTATTATTGAGCGGATCGGACCAGTTGCGTATAGACTTGGGTTACCGGAGCATTTGCATCGGATCCACGATGTGTTCCATATTTCCTCGCTGAGGAAATACCTTAGAGATAATTTGGCTCATTCTCACATTGCTGTGGAGGACATCGATCTCCAGCCGGATAGCTCCTACGAGGAGGGGCCGATTGCTATTTTGGACCGAAGCGAGAGGAAACTGCGGTCAAAGATAGTTCCGTTAGTGCGTGTTCAGTGGCGACATCACAATGTCGAGGAATCCACATTGGAGCGCGAGGATGAGATGCGCGAACGTTATCCAGAGTTATTTTTAGCAGGTACTTTCTAGTTTTGAATTTCGGGACGAAATTCAGTTATTAGGGGGGAAGTATGTAATACCCCGTACTTTTGGCTATATTTATTTTTGGGATTAATTAATTAAATGCGTATTAATTGGAAATTAATCCGGGTTAAAATACTAACGAGATGCGAGTTGGTATTTGATTATGTGCATACATGTTTTGTTATATGTATTTGGTATTATGAAATTTGTCGTGAGATTTATATACGGCATTTTAGAAATAGTGTTGAGACGCGTGGGACCGCCGCGTCACGGTGTAATATTTTGATAATAAAAGTGAATTTAAAAGCTATAATCCGTATGGTCGTTTTGAGTGCGCCGACGCGTCCGGAAGGGTCAAAATAGTCAGAAAACACTAGCCGGGGGTATAGTTTGGGTCCCGGGGTATTTTTAGGCCATACCGGCATCTTAAAGGGTATTTTTGTAATTTTACATTTTTAGGAATTAAAAGTGACGAAAATTAGAGATGTAAATCTGATGTGGATTGGACCCATTAAGCCCATTAACCAACCCATATTAACATAGAAGGCTACGTAGGTTATCATTTAGGTTTTTCTAAGTTCCCAAATCAAACCCTAGCCACCTTAAGCCACCATTGGAGAAGGAGCTTGGAGAAGGAGAGAAAGAGGGAAAATTCTGCAGAGATTCTTCACCAAATCAACACCAAATCCGGAATCAAACCAAGGCAAGTGACTTTATTCCATTTAATTTCGGAGAATGTCTTTTCCATGTTAGAAATTGAGGGATTTTTATCGTTCTTGAAAGATGAATGAAAACCCATGTAGTTTGGAGTTTAGAACTTGAAAATTTTGAAGAGAATTGCATGTAGAATGATAGGTAGATGATTTCCCTCATGAAATTGTGATTAGAAGAAATTAAAACGAATTAAATTCTGGGATTTGATGATGATATAAAGTTAGGGTTCATGTTCTTGAGATATTGGGAAAAAGTGTAGAAAGTTGTAAATTTAATTGATGTTAGGATGGATTGATCCCTTAAAAACATGATAGGATGTGACTATATATGTTTAGTATTGATTATAGACCCTAAAACGTTGTTGGGATGAACTTTGGAAGAGATTAGAAATGATAAAAATGGTGAAAAACGAATTGGGGAAAAATCTGGGCCGAAACTGGTCAGTCGTTAGAAGCAGACCCCAGGTCGTTCGAACGAACTCGTTCGAACGAGCTTCTAACGAGTTGACCTGTCGTTACTAACGAGTAGGGATTTCGTTCGATATCTCATTCGAACGAGATATCGTTAGAAGGGATAGTTCGTTCGAACGAACTGGGATCTCGTTCGAACAGCCTCGTTCGAACGAGACTTCTAACGACCTGACAGTCCAAACTCGTTCGAATAGTCTCGTTCGAACGAGACTTCTAACGAGCTGGCAGTTTGGGCCATTTTGGACTGTTTTGATTTTTGGAGTTCCGTAAACTCATTCGGGGTTATAGATATCATTCCGTAGATGTAGTAATGTTAGAATTGGGACATTTGGGTATTTATGAGGAGGAATTTACATACGAGAGTTGTATTACATGGACGGTTTGGGTTGAGACGTGAGTGTCTACTACGACGTGAGAAACTATGGTGCGTATGATTATAAACCGGAATAGTATAAATTGTGATAAGTATAAGCTAGTACGAGTATGCGATATGTACTACGATTAAAATACGGTATTACTAAGACGTGTGTTTACTTAGCATTGGTATATGGATTGTGTGTATGACATACCTACCATACTTTCTATCACGGGAGGTTGCGTTCTCTTAGGACCCTCTATTCCTTGTGTGTCTACGGGGGGGATATAGACTGGTACCTCAATGAACATAGGTCATAGAAAGACTTATTGGGATATTAATAAGTCCGCTGATCGTGGGAGCGTAGGTATGTACGTGACCCATGTGATGTGACTGTGTTCGCCTCCACTATTTGTGATTTGTGTTATCTGAACTATTCCTGAGAGATTCGGAATATGTGATCCTTATGTACGTGATGTACCGGGATGGATAGCAGAGTATGTGTGCACCGCAGCTTAGTTCTCGGGGTGCTTGTATTGTATATTTAAGATGGGAATAATATACACTTAATTAATAAGAATATTCATGCTAGTGTTGTATAAATAATTACGGTGTTGTTTCGAGAAACATAATGAGTTAGCTGATAGAGATATATATTGCATATTGAGCATCTGAGTTTACGTTAAACCCTACTTAATTACGAGCGTTATAATGTTATTAGAACCGAGTAATGTGGGTAGGACCTATTACAGTCTAGCTAGTTATGATGTCACTTAGCTAGTGGTTTATATCATTATAGATGGGTACTTACGTTAGGAGTGCACAGTTAGACGAGAGGTGAGAATATCATGTGAGTGCACGTCCTAACATGTATTTTGCATTTAATGTTTTAAATGTTTTTAAAGCACTTGCAGGTTTTTAAAATATAACTCCACATTCGGGCTCTGACCCATTTGCTTTTCAAATCTTTTTCTTGTAAAACCTTTTTAGGTGCCCAGCCACAGGGACACCAAGCATAGGATACTCATTCAGGTGACGAGCTGTAGCTGTTTGTGGAAGCTACAGGGATTTTCATGTAGACGCTTCTATCTTTTGGATTCCAGAGTCACTATCTATCAGTTGTAGGGCATGTTGCCCATTTCTATTTAGACATCTTTTACATTTCAGTTTTCAGACTTTAGCATGTATTATTTCAGTATTCGGTTATTCATTTCAGTTATGGGATTGTAGTGAGGAGTTTTTCCTCCAGACTTTATTTACACTATGTGATGGTTATTCGTTTTACTTCAGTATGGTGAATGGTGTTGTTTATTTCTTCATTACACTTGTTGCATGTTAATCAGACTTTAAATAAAATTTGGCACTACTTTTTAAATACTAGGTGGTTAGTAATAATAAAAATGTTTTCGACAGTGATGCTATTAACTGAGCCAACTTGGCATTTTGAATTAATTTAATAAAGGAGTAGCTACCCGGTATTTAATTAGTCGGGGTGTCACAAGGATCAGTCTTTCCATCGTACTTCGGCATAACTATAGGAGGCTTAAACTTTGAGGGTGTGGGAAAGTCCAAAATTGCTTGTACGAAGGGTGAACCCATGACAAAGGTTCTTTGGAGAGGATTTCTGGCCTTATCCATTTCCCCTAACCTATCTTCCAACCTCTGAATAGTTCCCTTCCATGCGTCATTCCCAGCCTCTGATCTATTTGTTCGGGCAACAGATCGCGCTGAATTCTCCTCTTGGGATCTTTCTGTACGAGCTGCAAGGCGTGATTGGGGAGAACCTCCCCTTAGATCATTTGGTCGTTGAGAATTTCCTGACGCAATCTGAGGAGGATTTTTATTTCTCCTGGGGGACAAATGATCAAAGGGGGAAACTGTACTCTACCTTTCCAAGGCGTTAGTTCATTCCGGTGTTAAAGTAACATTTTCTTGAGAGTCCACGACTCTTATGGGAGATGTTCGACCAGGATGATAGGAGGGATCGCTGTACCTCTCAGTATGATGCGATTCAGTATGCCTAGATAAGGAAGCATGAGGGAACAAAGTACGCTTGGATCTCAAAGGCGGCAGGTGAGTGTGTCTATGAACGCTTCACTGGCCTGACTGGGCAGGCGTTTCATTTTGAACAGTTTGAATGAGTTCTCGCATGGTATCTTACATAGTTGTTTGTCCCCTGGCTAAGCTGGCCACTATTCCAGTGAGTTCGTTGAGAGTTGGAGGAACATACGGGTTGGGGGGAACTCCGTTATTGTTCCTATTGCTAGATTCTGGGAGTTCAGCCATGTATAATGAATTTTTACTAAAAAACGCTACGTATAGTCGTTCCCACAGACGGTGCCAATCTGTTTATGTAAAAAACTAGACTTGATCTAGTTAGTTAATCACAGATAAATATGAATAAAGAAGTAAGACAAAACAATTTTTAAAGTGGTTCAGCCTTAATGAAAATGGCCTACATCCACTGCCTTGTATTGCTGGGTGTTTTTCCTTGATTTAAATTATGATCGCAAGTCAAAGAGCCCCCTTTATTGAGGGTGTTACGATGTATTTATAGCCCTTAGGCTATTAGTATGAATAGACAATATGCCGTTATTTAATAGACATATACGTCTGTACATAATAAGAACGTTCATTGAATCTGTTCTTGTCACTTGATTTTCTTGACTAGATGCTCTGTATGTTGAGTAGCTCGGTACACTAAGTAGCTCGATGAGTATATATTTTTGCCACGTAAGATGACACATGTCTTCATATAATTGGTCCACATCATCTGACTAATTTTTGTATCAACAATTTATATTTATAAACCTTAACTATAGTGCATTTATCGTTTCATTCATTTATAGGTTTTTCCCATTATTTCATATTTCCCTCGTACATCCGATGTTCTGTGATTGTTTAATATTTTGTATTTTTAGAATAAATTCTCTTATTTATGAAGATAAAATTTGGTTGATTATAAACCTAGTAAAACATTTTGTCACATAAAGATAGGATTACTTATTTACCCATAAAATTAAGTAAAGAAATAATTGACCTCAATCTTTAAAATATAATTTTATTTCGGTAGTAGCTCTTTAAAAAATACCATTTAAGTCGTTTAATTCGAATTACACTATCTAAATGGCTCCAAACAGTTTGTTGAAGAAACTCTTTTCTTAAAACAAATTTCTTAACACAAGATGTGTAAAACAGTATGAACGAGTTATTTAAGGTATAGGTTTACCAGTTTTGAAAACCAAAACTTATAAAGAACTTAAATCAACACAGCCTCAAGAAAAGGATGAGAGGAAGAGGAAGTATACAAGTACAATTTTAACGTGGTAAAATCCCACCCAATTGGGGAAACATTCACGGAGGTCTCTACACCTCCAACGAAAAAATCCACTAAAATAGAGTAACATTTTACATATTATATAACAATCAAGATACACAAGCAGACATAATTCTAAGTTCATAAATGTACCAGCTCCGCTGAATTTTTTTACTTCTCCCAAGGATCTGATGTTGTTGATGTTCTTCTAAGCTTTGTAACTCCACTCCTTTTAGCTTTACGTCGACTCAAAAGTCCAAGATCTCAATACCAACACTTTTCATTATAGTAGTGTGAAGGTGTAAGTGGTGATGTGCACTAAATCACATGCCTGCAACTCACACACACTTAATTACAGACATGATTCTAATCAAATTACATACATATCACAAATATGTAAAGATTTCCAAAATCAGTTTAATCGAAACTATTAGACTTTGGATCTTTCAATATATCCACAGAACAAGAGGGAATCATGCTATAAACACGAGCCAAGATTCTAAACACTTTCTTATTTTGAAAATATACAAACTATTTCACAAAATGTAAAATATGTGAAAGTGTAAATCCCCAATCAAGATCTTAAACTAGATTTAAGTCTGAATTTTCAAAGAAACTGAAATCAGAAACATTTTTGTTGGTTTTAGGGTTTGAAAACATAATAGTTGAAAACACCCAACAAAACTATGATTTCTAGAAATAAGAAATCAAAACTAAGAGAGATAAACATGAAATGTATCACAGTACTTCAATCTCAGTTTTCTCTGAGAGAAAATGAGATCAAATTGTTGTGATTAAGTTAGAAAAGAGATAAAGGATAGAAGATGAATGATCTTCATAACTTTCAAAATAACACACTCTCAGAAATATTTTCTGGTGGGATTTGGCCGGAGTTTAGTTTAGGGTTTTGTTTTTCTCTTTTTTTTTCTCTCTCTCTCTTCTCTCTTTATTTTCTCTCAGAAATGAGGTGATCAAAAGATTGTAATCACAACACATAAGGCATGTATTTATACTAAGCTATGGAAGCCTCTGGAACTTCTAAGCAAATGAATGGTCACGATTAACTCTCAAGAGGTCAAGCTAAATCTGATGGTTGTCGATGCGCCGCAATTATAAAGCCACTGATTGTTTTAAACGAGAACACAAGGATCATGTAAGAATGTATGCAGGCCATAGATTAAAATGATCCAAGTGTTCACAAACAAACATAAGTATGTGAAGGCAAGAAAACACAAAACCAACCGTTTTGAGTCTAGCACGTGTAAGGGTGAGATGGCGTATAAAACGCGTGTTTTTTAACTTGAAGAAATACAATTTGCACCCACATAATTATCAAGCGCATTTGGTTTCTACCCAAGAAAGTTTTGAATATTTTAAAGAATTTATAAATCAGCCCACAAACTTTATAAAAGCCAATTTTAAATTTCTAAAAATTGTTTAAAAAATCTTAGAAATTATATAATATCCCAAAAATTATGGAAAAATTATTTTAATGGGATTTAATGCACACCCACCGATATTATGAAGAATGAAATCTCATATGTCGTACATAAATGATCCTAGTTTGGTGTTGGTGTTTGTACCTTTAGACTATTAGAGGAAATCAAAATGAAGAGTTTGAAGGCGTGTTGGTTTAAAAGGGTATGACTTATTTTTGTCACTATTTCCCAACTAGATGAGCACCTATATAATATAGATCCAAGTGAGTCAAAGATATAGGGTGCTTCAATATCCCCCTTTGGAAATACGAGGTAAAATCTTTTTTAAGTCATCTAGGACTCGTAGGGAAACAGAGGAATAAGAAAAACCTGTCCTATAGAAAACATTTATCTACCCACTATCTAAGAAAGAGAAAATTACATAACTCAACTAGATACATACCAATACCATATCAAAATTATGTTGTAAATGAAGGTACTGATTCCTAAAAATAAAATACCTAAGATCAAGCTTTTTAGTTGAGAATGCAACAAAATTTCCAAGGAGGACTCAAATTTCTCCTCCATTTTGTCTCAAATGGACAAAAGGGTAAAGAAAACAAGTTTAAAACAATAAATCATTGTTTTTCCATAACCATGCCAATAGATTTGCGCAAAGATTCAAATCGAAGAAAGTCTAATGGTTTAGTAAACAGGTCAGCTAATTTTAATTCAGTAGGTAGGTAATTAATTTCTAACTCCTTAGATTCAACTAACTCGCGTATGAAATGATATCTGATTTTAATAAGTTTGGTACAAGAGTGTTGGACTGGATTTTGAGAAATATTAACTGTGCTTTGATCATCACAATAAATATGTAACTTATTTTCAGTTATACCGTAATCCTTCAGCATTTGTTTTAGCCAAAGTAATTGAGCATAACAACTTCCTGCGACAATATATTCGGATTCGGCAGTAGACAAGGAAGTGCAGTTTTGTTTCTTACTACTCCATCCTACCAAATTGTTACCAATGTAGTAACACTCTCATGAAGTACTCTTACTATCATCGGTACACCCAACCCAATCAGTATCTGTGTAACCTACTATAGTACTAGAAGTGTTTTTAGTGTACCAAAGTCCTAGATTTAGAGTACCTTTAATGTATTTGACAATTCTTTTAACGCATAATAGATGACTCTCTTTAGGATTGCTTTGATATCTGGCACACACGCAGACAAAGTACATGATATCAGGACGGGAGGCAGTAAGGCAAAGTAAGTTTCCTATCATAGTATGGTACGAGGTAGAATCAATTGATTTCCCATTCTAATCTTTATAAAGTTTGACAGAAGTACTCATAGGAGTCCTAACTTTTGTAGCTATTTCTAAGCCAAACTTCTTGATAATATCTAAAGCATATTTGGATTGCGATACAAATAATCCATCTGAATTTTGTTTAACCTGAAGACCTAAGAAGAATTGTAACTCCCCCATAAATGACATTTGAAATTATTTGTGCATAATGTTCGAAAAGGTCTTAACTTCTAAAGGGGGGGGGGGGGGTGATCCAAAAATGATATCGTCAACATAAACTTGGACTATAGTAATATTATTGTCAAAATGTTTGACAAATAAGGTTTGGTTATTCCCTCCTCTCCTAAAACCGTTGTCTAAAAGAAAGGAGGATAGACACTCATACGAAGCTCTAGGAGCTTGTTTTAACCCATAAAGATCTTTTATAAGACAATAGATTTAATTTGGATGGTCAGGGTCAATGAACCCTGTGGTTTGTTCTACATAGGTCTCCTCAGTTAAAATTATGTTAAGGAACGCTGACTTAAAATCCATTTGATATAGTTTGAAGTGAAAATGACAAGCCATTAAAAAAAGTATGCGAACCAATTCGAGGCGAGCGACAGGAGCAAAAGATTCCTTGAAATCTATTCCTTCAATATGAGAGTAGTCGTGAGTAACGAATCTAGCTTTATTCTAAATAATCATCCTAGAATCATCTATTTTATTTTTGAAAATCCAACGTGTGACAATAACCATTTTATTTTCAGGCCTGGGTACAAGATACTATACATCATGAATGCCAAATTGAAAAAGTTCCTCCTTCATAGCACTTATCCACAAAGTGTCATTCAAGGCTTCATTTACAGTCTTTGGCTCAATAAGAGACACAAAGTATGCAAAATGAGCAATGTTAACAGGCTTAGTAGGATTATAAACTACACTATCTAAAGGATTGTCTTTGGAAACCCAGTTAGGTACTTCAGGGGTCTCAGTTGGTAAGGATTCAATTATTTCTGCTGAGTCATAATTTAAAATGTTTTCGGACTCATCTACAATAGTTGGCTATTTGGTCTTACTTTCTACATTAGTGTCACTTACAACCACATTAATGAATTCCATCATGGTTTTGGTACGAAGATTGTAGACATAGTAGGCTCTACTATTTGGAGAATATCCTTAAAAATGGCTTTATCTCCTCTGGTTTCGAATTTAGACTGATGTTCTCTGTCCTTACAAACATAACAGGTGCTACCAAAGGTTCTAAAGTATATTAGGTTAGGTTTCTTCCTATACCAAAGATCATAGGATGTTTTTGTGGTATTTTTCCATAAGTAGACTCGACTGATTATATGACAGGTGGTACAAATGGATTCTACCCAAAAATATTTACATAGGTTCTTTGCATGAATCATCACACGGGCTATTTCTTCAAGAGTAGGATTTTTATGCTCAATAATTCCATTATGTTGAAGTGTCTTAGGGGCACTAAATTCATGTTTGTAACCATTATAGTTACAGTATTCGATGACACCTGAATCTATGAATTCTCCTCATCCATCACAATGAATTCTATTTACTTGGGAGTCCTTTTCATTTTCTATACGAGCTAAGATTTTCAAAAACATACAGAAGGTTTCTGATTTGTGTTTTAAAAAGGCAACCCAAGTAAATCGAGTAAAGTTATCAACCATAACAAGGATGTAACTGTTGCTGCAAAGACTAACAGTATGAGAAGGACCCATTAGGTCCATATGGATGAGTTCTAGAGGTTTAATGGATAGAACTTATTTAACATTCTTGTGGGTAGCCTTAACAATTTTCCCATCTTAACATGGACCACAAGTAATGTTTAAAATTGTTTGATTTTAGGAAGACCTGTAACTATCTCTAGGGAGCACAATTTGCCAAGACTATCATAATTAATGTGACCCAGCCTATTATGCCATATCTCAATGTCATCTATTTTGTGTGACACACCGCCTAATTAAATACCAGGTGATAAGTCCTTTATTAAATTACAACCAAGGTGAACGGTTGGTTCATTCTTAGCATCACTGTCGCAAAATAACTTTTCATTTTAAACACCCTAAATAATTAAGCTAAGTGTTAAAACCATTTTTAAGACATCAATCCCATATTTAATTTAAAATCAACATTTAAAACCTTTCATAATCCATAGTTTAAGAGTCATACAACAACTAGACTGGAAGAGATAATCCAAGCAATTTAAGCATTTAACTAATTAATTCCAACTTTTAAAAATTCAAAGGAAAAACATCCTGACAATAACAATCCCAAAGTATAACTACTGAAAGTAAACGAGTAACAATCTCTAATAAAACCAACTGAATAAGGGAAAAAGGGCGACACATGACCAACTGAATAAAATAGAACTCGAAGTGGAATAAATAATGAGGTCGTCTAAACAAGAGGCCCGCAAATCCCACCTAAGGTAGAGCACGTTCCTTCCCAAGGATCCTATGCAAGACGCCCCTATGGCTAGGCACCTGTAATATATACATATATATATACAAGGGAGAAGAGAAAAATAGGAAACGGGTCAGACCCCGATTGTAAAACAGTTTAAAATTTAATTATCAAGTATTTAAAATGCTTATCGGCTAATGCAACAATCATATTAGTATGCGACACTCTCTTGAGAAATTATCACCTCTCTTCTAATGTGCACAACTACCGCACTATTTATGCCAACCGATTAGCATTTCTTAAAGTTCTCATAAGGTTTCATGCCGACAATTACTAGCGCTAAGATAGTTAATTTCTAAAGGCAAAGTTTTCATATAACTCTCATTTTATTATAACATTTCTCAGTGTTGCATCAAACTTTTCACACACTTTTAAATATCGGAGTATTTATTCATTACTCAACTACTTTTAATCACAGTAGAAAGTTTCTCAATTTAAATTCTCTCTCTCTCTCTCTCTGTATATATATATATATATATATATATATATATATATATTCTATCAGCACCCCACATAAAATTTATGGTGCTGGCATACTCTGCTATCAAGTCCCCGTATCACTCGTACTAAAGGAATATACTAGTTCAGAATCACTCTCGAACTGTATTAACACAAAACAAATAAAAATTGAGGCGAAGCATAGTTCCAAGTCACTAAGAGGTCAGCACATACCCTCATGTCTCTTGGGAGCGTCTGACTATCTGTCTGATAGCCTGTACCAAGGATTCCTATGTTCTAGGGTACAAGTCAATATCCCCCATAAAGGTACCATCGAGATAAGACTATCCCGGCGTGGTAACCTCAGTGATAATAAGTAGCGCGGGCATGATTTTTTTTTACACGTATATAGTATATGCACAAACACAGTCATATATGTATACTACCATTCTCATTTCAAATTTAGGTTCACTCACGACCCATGCTTATGATATTTATTCTTATTGCATATTACTAGATTATTCCGTATAACGGTTCGTCTCTTTTATTATTATTTGTGGGATTAATCCAAAACTTCTTCGTAACACTCGTGAAATTCTATCTTCCTAAGTGTAATTTCAGGAGGTACTCTTTTATTTTACGATGTAACTTCCTTATGAGTCTCACCCTTTTGACACACGTTCCCAATTATTCCTTAAGTGTAAAACACCTCCGTTAAATGTTAATCTCGTCTTTCGTTAAAGGTTCCATTTTTATAAAGTCCTACTTCTCTTCTTTATATCCCAAAATGTTCTAACACTAATGTCGAAGGATTTCTATACAATTAAGTTGGAACAACCTATTTAAAAAGGGGAATGTGAGTTTTCCAGGATGGTTCGATCGATCGATTCATCGATCGATCGATGCTCTTGGGTCGATCGATCGATCAAGCAGTTATGGCGAAACTGCAGAAATACCAGTTACGGGAATGCTATTCCAAAATCATCCAAATCATCATATTTGATTCCCAAACTACCAACAAATGATACCACAAGTGTTATATCCCCAAATAATTAATATTCTACGTAAGGCATGCGAGTTTTCATCAATTATAACGAATTAAAAGGGTCAAAATGCGTAAAAATATCAAGAACCTTAATAATTTCTTTACTTAGTTCTTCTCATTATTTTCCCAGATTTTCTACTCCTAAGTCAATAAAATTTTGTGGTTCAACTTCTACATATGAATTAGATTTTCAGAATATGTCTTTTACCTCTACAACATGCGAATTTGAGTCTCCAACATATGCTTTCTTTCACAAAATTGGTCCTAATCAACCCTAGACTAATATGATTGAAGCATTAACTAAAATAGAGCATGATTGATACTTGCCTGGGAATTCTTGGCTCAGATTTTTGGAAAAGATTGGTGTGGTTGTGATCCTCGTTGCGCGATCTAAAGTTTGACGGCGACGGCGGTGCAAACGGTGGAGTTCTTGGCCTAGAACTCCTTGGAAAGCTTTTCCTCTTCCTCTCCAATGGCCTTCTTTGGTTCTTGGTTATTATAACCCTAGAAGAAAACTCCTACCATCTGATATAACCTTAGAAAATTCCTGGGTTTCCATGCCCAAAAATACGAAATGTCTAAAACGCCCTCCCGGGATGTTAATTATGGCTAGAAACGCCCCAAGACCCAAACTAAACCCCCGGGTACATTATTTTTGACTATGTCGACCCTTCCGGACACATTGAAGTACTCATAATGACCATACGGGTGACTTATAATTTATTCACTTTTAATAGTTCAAATTAAATCCTGACACGACATAGGCGCGTCCGATAAATTTCCAAAATTGTCAAATTAGATTCTCGTAATAATTTTACTAAATTCAATTACACCTCTTACTTTACCCATAAAGTAATTTACAACAAAATTCCAATAATTACTAACTCTCATCATGATAGTAAGTATTTAAATGATTTATTGGATTAGTATTAAATTAATATCTCTAATTAAATTCAATAAATCCCCAAAATTTAAAAGTAAAAAAAAATACGGGGTATTACATACTTCCCCCTTGATAACGGAATTTTGTCCCGAAATTCGAAAAATAAAGTATACCTTGTAAGAATAACTCTGGGTATTTCTCGCGCATGTCAGCCTCACGCTCCCAAGTAGATTCCTCCACATTATGATGCTCCCACTGGACCCGTACAAGTGGTACTACTTTCAACCTCAATCTCCTTTCGCTATGGTCTAGAATAGACACTGGCCTCTCCTCGTAAGAGCTATCGAGCTGTGACTCAATCTCCTCAATCGATATGTGGGTGTGGTCCACGTCATCCCTAGGGTATCGTCTCAACGACGAGATGTGAAATACATCGTGAATGTGGTGTAAATGCTCCGGCAGTCCCAATCTATATGCTACCGGCCCAATCCTCTCGATAATGGGAAATGGTCCCACGTACCTCAGGGACAGTTTCCCTTTCTTCCCAAACCTCATCACTACTTTCATAGGAGATACACGTAGTAATACTTTGTCCCCCACATTAAATTCTTGAAAAAACCATTTTGCATCGGCGTAGCTTTTCTGTCTGTCCTGGGCTACCCGAATGTGACTCCTGATAAGCTCAATCCTTGTGGAGGTTTCCTGAATTACCTATGGTCCGAGCAACTTGTTATCCCCCACCTCTAACCAACCAGTTGGAGAACGACAAGGCCTGCCATATAATGCCTCAAATGGAGCCATGCCAATCGTGAACTGATAGGAGTTATTATAACCAAACTCCACCAGTGGAAGATGTGTCTCCCAACCTCCCCCAAAATCAAGGACACACATGCGTAGTATATCCTCCAACATCTGATTGGCACTCTCTATTTATCCATCCGTCTGTGGGTGATAATCTGAAATCAACCTCAACTCTGTAACCATGGCCCCCTGAAAACTCTCCCAAAAATGCGACACGAAAATCTTGTCTTTATCTGACACAATATTCAGGGTCACCCAATGTAGTATTACAATCTCAGCAATGAACAAATGAGCATACTGGCCCGTGGTATAGTTTATCCGTACTGGTAGAAAATGAGCTACCTTATTCAAACGGTCCACAATCACCCAGATGGAGTCGTGGCCCCGCTGTGATGTAGGCAACCCAGTAATAAAATCCATGGAAATACTCTCCCACTTCCACGTGGGAATTTCCAACGACTGAAGCAACCCCGACTGTTTCTGGTGGTCCACTTTTACCATCTGGTAAGTAGAACACTTGGACACGAACTCAGTAATGTCCTTTTTTATCCCACTCCACTAGTATTATCGCCTCATATCCTGGTACATCTTATCTCCCCCATGATGCACTGTAAATTGGGACCCGTGAGACAAGGTCATCACTGCATGACGTAAGTTTTCTCCTTCTGGGACCACCAATCTCCCATTAAACCTCAAACCTCCATTGAACTAACAGAATAGGACTCAGCACCCTCAGCTAAAAGCTGTACAATCTGCTCCCAGTAAAATGGGTCTGTTGTCTGTGCCTATATTACCCTCGTAACAATCTCGGGTGTCACTGTCATGACAGATATGAAGGAACGGGCTACCGCATCCTGGTGACCCAACTCTTTCCACTTTGCTCTCTATATGTTTGCTACATCGTCTACCGGTCTACGGCTCAAGGCATTAGCAACCACGTTAGCCTTCTCCGGATGGTACTGTATGTCGAACTGATAGTCCTTCACAAACTCTAACCACCTGTGCTGACGTATATTCAGCTCTCGCTGAGGAACATGTACTGCAATGACTTGTTGTCTGTGAACAAGAGGAACTTCTCCCCCAATAAATAATATCTCTATATCCTCATTGCGAAGATGATCGCTGCTAACTCTAGGTCGTGAGTAGGGTAATTTCTCTCGTGTGGCTTAAGCTTATGGGAGGAAAAAGAGATAGCCTTCTCCTTCTGCTGAAGTACTCCCCCAAGTCCCCGTAAGGAGGCGTCGGTGTAAACCAAATATTCTACGCCCGGCTTGGGTAAAGCACGAACTGGTGCAGAAGTCAGCTTGTTTTTCAGCTCATCGAAAGCCTATTAATAAGTATCATCCCAAACATATGGTACCCCCTTGCGGGTCAGGTTCGTCAATGGACCCGCTATCTAGGAGAACCCTCGAATGAATCTCCTGTAGTACCTGGCTAACCCCAAGAAACTACGCACTTCCGTCAGTGTCGTGGGCTATCCCCACTCCCTCACCGCTGAAACTTTACTCGAGTCAACTGCTATCCCTAATTCAGATACAACATGTCCCAAAAACTGCACCTCCCATAACCAGAATTCGTACTTCTCGTACTTAGCATACAGCTGATGCGCTCGTAGAGTCTGAAGGACCTGCCTCAAGTGCTCAGTATGCTCTTCTTCTGTGTGTGAATATATCAGGATGTCATCTATGAAGACGATGACAAACTGATCTAAGAACTCTCTAAACAGTCAGTTCATCAAGTCCGTGAATACGGCTGGAGAATTTGTGAGTCCAAATGGCATCACTCTGAACTCATAGGACCCATATCTCATCAAGAAAGAAGTTTTTGAAACATCCTGCTCCCTAATCCGCAGCTGATGGTATCCTGACCTCAAATCTATCTTTGAAAATAAAGTTGCTTCTCTTAACTGGTCGAACAGATCATCGATTCGAGGCAACGGATATTTGTTCCGTATCGTGACCTTGTTCAGCTCCCTGTAGTCCACACATAGCCTAAGTGAACCATCTCTCTTCTTTACAAACAAAACTGGAGCGCCCCAAGGTGAGGTACTCCTACGAATGAAGCCCTCACCTAACAGCTTCTCTATTTAATCTCGTAACTTTTGCATCTCCTCCGGAGCCATACGGTATAGAGCGCGTGCTATCGGTCGAGTATCCAGTAACAAATCTATGACAAAATCTATCTCTCGACTGGGGGTAGGCCTAGTATCTCTTGAAATACATCAAAATACTCACGAATAACTGGGATCGAGTTTAAGGGAGTCACGACTTCCTTAGAGGTATCCTCCTCTATGTAATACAAATGGGCAGTAGAGCCTCCCTCTGGGCGAGGCATCGCCTCTACAAACATCTCCTTTCCCAGAATGGCAAAGACAATACTCCCACCGAAACAATCTATCATGGCTCTGTATGCGGTGAGCCAATCCATGCCAATAATAACGCCGTGCTCATGCATATATAAGACTAACATGTCTGCTGGTAAGATTAAGCTACCAATCTCTACTCCCACACCCCAGCATATAAAGAAAATTATTGACCCGTTTCCCCGTGGTGAGTCTACGCATGTCACAGTGCTCTCTCCTGTGGCTAATAACCCTAAGGTCTTCGCAAAGTGAGTAGCTATAAAACAGTGTGTCTCCCCAGTATCAAATAGAACTCGACCCATAGTACCATGGATAGGAAACATACCCTCAATCGCGGGTGGTGCCTGAGGAGTTGCTACCTGGTGGACGTTATAGACACGTCCGTACTGTAACTGCCCCTGCTGCACTGAAGCTGCTGGAATGGCTGGTAGGGCTTGTGCCTGAGTTGGTGCTGGGAGGGTGACTGGAAAAAGTGGCCTCTGGCTCATTACGGGCACCCTGCTGCTGTGGGGACCTATCTCCCTCTGGACAATCATGGCGCCTATGGCCATTTTTACCACACCCAAAGCATCAGCCCTTGAAATTTCCTCCCCTCTGTCCCTGCTGATTACGGCCCTACTGGCCGTTACCACCCCACCATTGCCCCGGCTGGCCCTGCTGAAAATGTTGTTGACCCTGATAGCCCTGTTGCTGACCCTGTGGCTGACGATGTTGGCCCTGCTGGTCCTGCTGATTAGACTGGCTCTATCTAAATCCCCTAAATCCCTGCCTAGAGTTACATGATCGAAACCACTTGGCAGGGTCCCCCTGATGGGAACTCTACTCATGCTGACGAGTCCGCCCCTGAGATGTCGGTGCTCCACTAGTACCACTACCCCCTGTCCTTCCCTGTTGGCTGGACTCTCCTGCTCGCTTGCTTCCCTGCAGATGGAAGCGGTGATCCTGACACTGTAACAAAGCAGCATTGAGTACATCCGTGTAGGTACTCAGTGACAGATTGCCTATGAGGTGTTGACGAATCCTCCAGGCCAACCCGTCCACAAACAACAATATCTTCTTTCCCTCAGAGGGTGCCTCATCTGGCACTAAAGTGAGAAGTCTAGTGAACTCCTCCTCATACTCAGCAACAGTTGTATTCTCCTGTTTCATATTCAGTAACTTCTGCCTCATCTCAGTTTGCACGGCGGATGGAAAGTATTTGCTGTCAAACCGCACCCAAAATGACTTAATAGTGATAATATCCCTCTCCTCCAAGATAGTGGTGGATTCCCACCAATGTAAAGCAACCCCTACTAGCTTGAAGGAAGCCAACAGCTGTTTCTGCACGTACGTGCACTCGTACATGCGCAGATGCCTCTGGATATCTTTCTTCCATTGGCTGGCTATAATGATATCCGAACTACCCGCAAACTATAGGGGATGCGCCTTCTGAAAGGCATCCCTAACTCGCTCCCATGCAGAAGGAAGCTGTGTTGGTACTGGCGCCACTACCTGAACCTAGGGTGGAGCCTGCTGCACAACTGCCAACGTGGCATTCACCGCCTGAGCAATGATAGCGGCTACCTCTGTGGCGTTCATCGTTCCCTAAACCAGAGCTGCTAGCTGCTCGGCCTGGGCACATCAGTCCTTGGGTGCGCATCTCGGAGGCATCGGAAACGTAAAGAAATTTATTAGTCTACCGTTATTATGAAATCTCAAATAGCTGAAGACGTAAGCGTAAAATCATGAATACAACAATCCTAAAAACTTAGGGATCTATAGCAAGAACGTTAAGCCGAAAGAGATATAAGCCGTACAAATCCTAAAGGACACTAGAACCTGATGCTCTGATACCACCTGTGAAACCCCGCCTAATTAAATACCGGGTGATCAGTCCTTTATTAAATTACAACCAAAGTGAACGGTTGGTTCATTCTTAGCATCACTGTCGCAAAATAACTTTTCATTTTAAACACCCTAAATAATTAAGCTAAGTGTCTAAACTATTTTTAAGACATCAATCCCATATTTAACTTAAAACCAACATTTAAGACCTTTTCGTAATCCATAGTTTAAGATTCATACAACAACTAGACTGGAAGAGATAATCCAAGAAATTTAAGCATTTAACTAATTAATTCCAACATTTAAAACTTCAAAGGAAAAACATCCTGACAGTAACAATCCCAAAGTATAACTACTGAAAGTAAACGAGTCACAATCTCTAATAAAACCAACTGAATAAGGGAAAAAGGACGAAACATGCCCAATTGAATAAAATAGAACTAGAAGTGGAATCAATAATGAGGTCGTCTAATCAAGAGGCCTGCAACTCCCACCTAAGCTAGAGCACGTTCCTTCCAAAGGATCCTATGCAAGACGCCTCTATGGCTAAGCACCTGTAATATATACAAATATATACAAGGGAAAAATAGGAAACGGGTCAGGGCCCGATTGTAAAATAGTTTAAAATTTAGTTAGCAAGTATTTAAAATGCTTACTGTCTAATGCAACAATCATATTAGTATGCGACACTCTCATGAGAAATTCTCACCTCTCTTCTAATGTGCACACCTACCGCACTATTTATCCCACCAATTATCTTTTCTTAAAGTTCTCATAAAGTTTCATGCCGACAATTACTAGCGCGGAGATAGTTAATTTCTAAAGGCAAAGTTTTCACATAACTCTCATTTTATTATAAAATTTCTCAGTGTTGCCTCAAACTTTTCACACACTTTTAAATGTCGGAATATTTATTCATTACTCAACTACTTTTAATCACAGCAGAAAGTTTCTCAATTTAAACTATATATATATATATATATATATACACACACTATCGACACCCCACATAAAATTTATGGTGCTGGCATACTCTGCTATCAAGTCCCTGTACACTCGTACTAAGGGAATATACTAGTTCAGAATCACTCTCGAACTGTATTAACACAAAACACATACAAAGGCGAAGCATAGTTCCAAGTGACTAAGAGGTCAGCACATACCCTCATGTCTCTTGGGAGCGTCTGACTATCTGTCTGATAGCCTGTACCAAGGATTCCTATGTTCTAGGGTACAAGTCAATATCCCCCATAAAGGTACCATCGAGATAAGACTATCCCGGCGTGGTAACCTCAGTGATAATAAGTAGCGCGGGCATGATTTTTTTTTACACGTATATAGTATATGCACAAACACAGTCATATATGTATACTACCATTCTCATTTCAAATTTAGGTTCACTCACGACCCATGCTTATGATATTTATTCTTATTGCATATTACTAGATTATTCCGTATAACGGTTCGTCTCTTTTATTATTATTTGTGGGATTAATCCAAAACTTCTTCGTAACACTCGTGAAATTCTATCTTCCTAAGTGTAATTTCAGGAGGTACTCTTTTATTTTACGATGTAACTTCCTTATGAGTCTCACCCTTTTGACACACGTTCCCAATTATTCCTTAAGTGTAAAACACCTCCGTTAAATGTTAATCTCGTCTTTCGTTAAAGGTTCCATTTTTATAAAGTCCTACTTCTCTTCTTTATATCCCAAAATGTTCTAACACTAATGTCGAAGGATTTCTATACAATTAAGTTGGAACAACCTATTTAAAAAGGGGAATGTGAGTTTTCCAGGATGGTTCGATCGATCGATTCATCGATCGATCGATGCTCTTGGGTCGATCGATCGATCAAGCAGTTATGGCGAAACTGCAGAAATACCAGTTACGGGAATGCTATTCCAAAATCATCCAAATCATCATATTTGATTCCCAAACTACCAACAAATGATACCACAAGTGTTATATCCCCAAATAATTAATATTCTACGTAAGGCATGCGAGTTTTCATCAATTATAACGAATTAAAAGGGTCAAAATGCGTAAAAATATCAAGAACCTTAATAATTTCTTTACTTAGTTCTTCTCATTATTTTCCCAGATTTTCTACTCCTAAGTCAATAAAATTTTGTGGTTCAACTTCTACATATGAATTAGATTTTCAGAATATGTCTTTTACCTCTACAACATGCGAATTTGAGTCTCCAACATATGCTTTCTTTCACAAAATTGGTCCTAATCAACCCTAGACTAATATGATTGAAGCATTAACTAAAATAGAGCATGATTGATACTTGCCTGGGAATTCTTGGCTCAGATTTTTGGAAAAGATTGGTGTGGTTGTGATCCTCGTTGCGCGATCTAAAGTTTGACGGCGACGGCGGTGCAAACGGTGGAGTTCTTGGCCTAGAACTCCTTGGAAAGCTTTTCCTCTTCCTCTCCAATGGCCTTCTTTGGTTCTTGGTTATTATAACCCTAGAAGAAAACTCATACCATCTGATATAACCTTAGAAAATTCCTGGGTTTCCATGCCCAAAAATACGAAATGTCTAAAACGCCCTCCCGGGATGTTAATTATGGCTAGAAACGCCCCAAGACCCAAACTAAACCCCCGGGTACATTATTTTTGACTATGTCGACCCTTCCGGACACATTGAAGTACTCATAATGACCATACGGGTGACTTATAATTTATTCACTTTTAATAGTTCAAATTAAATCCTGACACGACATAGGCGCGTCCGATAAATTTCCAAAATTGTCAAATTAGATTCTCGTAATAATTTTACTAAATTCAATTACACCTCTTACTTTACCCATAAAGTAATTTACAACAAAATTCCAATAATTACTAACTCTCATCATGATAGTAAGTATTTAAATGATTTATTGGATTAGTATTAAATTAATATCTCTAATTAAATTCAATAAATCCCCAAAATTTAAAAGTCATAAAAAATCGGGGTATTACATTTTGGAAATGTTACAAACCTCTGTACTTGGATTGAATGTGTAATAGTTATATGGAGTACGGAGTCCTGTAATAATGGAATCCCCTTTTTCATTTAAAATTTTGCAATTATGCTTTGAAAAAATGACAATATGGTTTGAGTGACAAAAGTGTGATATACATAAAAAATTGTCTTTAAGATCTTTTACCAAGAGAACATCTTTAAGAATGGGTAATACTTCTTTATGGAGTATTCATTTTCCAATTATCTGGCCTGATACACCATCTCGAAACAAGACTTTTCCTCCGGAGAAGTTAGTTTTGTTTGAAAGTTTGGAATCATCTTCGTTCATATGTTTGGAACAACCTGAGTCCAAACAACTATGTCTTAAACTGATCACAATGTTTCATTTTAACTGCGATAATAGATCATATTTTCTGACCCAAATAGCTGTAGTTTTCAATTTGAGCTTATTAGCTCGTATTTATTAAACTTGCGAGCTTCTGTCTTTTATTTAAAATATTTTTGTGCATATTTATTAGTATTATACACAATTTGAGCAATTGGTTTAGAAAAGAATCTAGGATTCCTTCTTATTGATGGTCTTTTAGTATTAGTCCTTCTCCATCTATTACGATAGTTAGAATTCTTGTCTGGCTGTCTAGGAAGGACATAGTTGTTCCGGCTTCTCCTAGAAGACTTGAAGTTATAGTAAACACGAGATTTATAGACTGGATTACATAGACGTTTAGAATAGTAATCATCAAGGGAATGCCCATAGACATCACAATAGGAGCAGTAAAGATGGCACGTAGAACTCATAACCTTAGGAAAATTATTGTTCGAAGGTTTGTCAAGGTTTTTACCTCTGGTCTTGTTCCTAGGTGGCACAGGATGAAATGACGAATCACCTTGTCTAATAGGGGCCAGACATATTTAGCCATTTGTTCAACATTATGCTTAGAGTTACTTGATTCACCAATGTCTAATTTTAGTTGTTTTATATCAAAGTCATTTTTCAAACTTTGAAAATCTGGACAAGTTTCAATAGGTCTTTTGCCACCAGACACAAACTTTATTGTTTCAAAGTTTTTAGTGTGGGTCTTAGAGTTGGGACAAAATCCAATTCTAGTTTTGTCATCGGAATTGGTTTTACTTTTTGCAACACAACCTTCAAAACATTTAGAATTATTTTTAAACTTTGCAATTTTTTTGAAGATTGTGGATATCTTTTCTTTTGTTTGTTCCAATTCTAACAACGTTCCTTTATATTTCTGACTCAAATTTCATTTGAGTCAGATAACTCTTTCAATTTTTGTTCAAAATATTTGGTCTCATTCTCATGAGTTAGACATTGAGTAGTGTAATCTTTAGCATTCTGTTTGACCATCTGACATAGGATTTCTATCTTCTGGGTAACATCCTTGACAATCTTTTCAATCCTAGTGCTTTTCTTGAGAGTTTTTATGTACATTGTGTGAATGTCAGGTAGGTCATCGTTGTCGGAGTCACTTAGTGTGCAATGTGCAGGGTCCCCTAGAGGTTCAATTTTAGGACTCACACACCCATTGATATAAATAACAGAGCGTTCCCTTTGACTCACACACAAAACATTTAAAGCATTATCAACATTCTCAGCCAATAAGGTAGATAAACCAGTAGGCATAGTAACAGTTAACATAACATGGTCACATTCCTCATCATCATTGTAGATTATCTTAGCAAATAATGACATATAAGGGTCAAAAGAGTTAGATGACTCAGGTTCATCATTTTCAAAGTCACTTGAGCCATCCCAAGTCTTGCACAGATGTTCCCTATTATGTTTGTGAATTTTGTCTAAGTTAACTCTACAGTCAATAACCATGTGTCCTAACTTCCCATATCTATAGCATTCAACATTTTTAAGGTCTCTCTTAGGTCTCTTGTGATTATCAGTCTGGTGTTTGTTTTATCTTCTCTCATGAGGCCTTTTATTAGATTAGTTTGGATAAGTAGGTTTGCCTTGTCTTTTTGCTATTTTATTTCAAAAGTTCACAATTCTCTTAAACTGTTTAGACATTATGGCAATCCGATTATCCAAACTATCTAAATTATAGTCCTCATCAGAGTCTAAGTCAATGTTAGGTATGCTAAGTTTAGGTGTGGTCAACTTAGATGAAAAAATAAGATTGGAGGCAAACTGTTTCTTTTGGGACAGGGTTAATTATTTCTTAAATTATAATTCCATTTCCACAGTTCTCAATTTTCTACTGAGGAGTTCAGGCATGAGATTTTGATCATCCATCTCCTCAATTGCATATCTCTTATTATCAAATTTTTGTGGAAGGGATCTTAGTATTTTAGAGACAATTTCCTTTCTATCATGTACAATCCCATTGGCATGCAATTTGGTCACAATGTCTGTCAGTCTAATATAGAAGTCATCAAATGACTCAGTCTTAGTCATGAGCAAGGAGTTATACTGCTAGATTAACATTTGTGTTTTAGAAGCTTTAACTCTGGTGTCACCCTCATGTTCAGTCACTAGGGTGTTCCATGTTTCCTTAAAGGTAGAACAGAATGATATCCTCTTAAACTCGTGTTCATTGATAGACATGAATATGGCCTTTTTGCCTTTATTATTGTTAAGGGAAGTCTGTTTATCTTCTAAAGTGAATTCACTTAGCAACTTTCTAATCCTCACAGTACTTCCTCCAGCGTCTAGTTTAGTAGGAAAGGTGTAACCATTTTCAATAACTTCCCAGACATCATCTCCCAATGTCCCTTGGATGAAAGCAACCATCCTTACCTTCTAGTAAGGAAAATTGGTTCCATCAAAGAAAGGGGGCCTGGACAGGTTACCTAGTCTTTCAAATTTCTCTTCCATAATTTGTTTTGAGAAAATAATTTCAAAAACTCAATATCTAAAGAATTTTGAAACACCAAAGCTCTGATACCAATTGAAAAAATACCACTTAAGTCGTTTAATTCAAAAGTAAACTATATAAATGGCTCTGAATAGTTTGTTGAAGAAACTCTTTTCTTAAAACAAATTTCTTAACACAAGATGTGTAAGACAGTATGAACGGGTTATTTAAGGTATATGTTTGCCCATTTTGAAAACCAAAACTTATAAAGAACTTAAATCAACACAGCCTTAAGAAAGGGATGAGAGGAAGAGGAAGTATACAAGTACAATTTTAACGTGGTAACACCCCACCATATGGGGGAAACATCCAAGGAGGTATCTACACCTCAAAAGTAAAAATCCACTAAAATAGAGTAACAATTTACAAACTATATAACAATCAAGACACACAATCATACCTAATTCTAAGTTCATAAATGTACCAAATCCTCTGGATTTTCTGACTTCTCCCAAGGCTCTGATGTTGTTGATGTTCTTTAAAGCTTTGTAACTTCACTCCTATTAGCTTTACGTCGACTCAAAAGTCCAAGATATCAATACCAACACTTTCCAGTGTAGTAGTGTTAAGGTGTAAGTGGTGATGTGCTCTAAATCACATGCATTCAACTCACACACACTTAATTACAGACAAGCTGCTAATCAAATTACAAATAGATCAAAAATACGTGATGATTTCCAATATCAGTTTAATCGAAACTGTTAGACTTTGGATCCTTCCCTTGATATAAATACGAGCCAAGATCCTAAACACTTTCTTATTTTAAAAATTTATAAACTATTTCACAAAATGTGAAATATGTGAAAGTGTAAATCCCCAATCAAGATCTTAAACTAGATCTAAATCTGAATGTTCAAAGAAACTGAAATCAGAAACAATTTTATTAGTTTTAGGGTTTGAAAACATAACAGTTGAAAACACCAACAAAACTATGATTTATCGAATTAAGAAATAAAAACTAAGAGAGATAAACGTGAAATGTATCACAAAACTTCAATCTCAGTTTTTTGTGAGTGAAAATGAGATCAAACTATTGTGATTAAGTGGGAAAAGAGATAAAGCACAGAAGAGGAATGATCTTCCCAACTCTCAAATTAATAGACTCTCAGAAATATTTTTCTGGTGGGATTTGGTGGAAGTTTAATTTAGAGTTTTATTTCTCTCCCTCTCTCTATTTTGTCTCAGATATAAGGTGATCAAAATATTATAATCGCAACATATAAGGAATGTATTTATACTAAGCCATGGAAGCCTCTGGAACTTCTAAACAAATGAATGGTCATGATTAAGTCTCAAGAGGTCAAGGTAAATCTGATGGCTGTCAATGCACAGCAATTATAAAGCCTCTGATTGGTTTAAATGAGAACATAAGGATCAGGTAAGAACGCATGCAGGCCATAGATTAAAATGATCCAAGGGTTCACAAACAAACACAGGTATGTGAGGGCAAGAAAACACAAATCCAACCATTGTGAGTCTAACACATGTAAGGCTGAGATGGCGTATAAAATGCGTGTTTTTAAACTTCTAAAAATATAATTTGCACCCACATAATTATCAAGCGCATTTGGTTTCTACTCAAGCAAGTTTTGAATAGTTTAAAGAATTTATAAATTAGCCCACAAACTTTGTAAAAGCCAATTTTAAATTTCTAAAAATTGTTTAAAAAATCTTAGAAATTATATAAAATATCGTAAACATTATGGAAAAATTACTTTAATGGGATTTAACTCACACACAACCATATTATGAAGAATGCAATCTCATATGTCGCACATAAATGATCCTAGGTGTGGTGTTGGTGTTTGTACCTTCGGACTATTAGAGGAAATCAAAATGAAGAGTCTGAAGGCTTATTGGTTTAAAAGGGTATGACTCAATTTTTCCGCTATTTCCAAACTAGATGAGAACCTATATAATATAGACTCAAGTGAGTCAAAGATATAGGGTGCTTCACTCTTATCCGTAAGTTTTCTTCGACTCATCGATCTTTCCAGTGCTCTACACACACACTCTCATAAATAATATACGAATATTCAAAAAGTGTAGACAAGGAAAATTGTCTATCAGAGAGAGGGTACGACATGCTTTATGACCTCATCAAAGCAAATAAATATATGGAAAATTACAAACATAAGAGCATATGATCATTGATTTGGAAATAATGGAGTCCAATACCAATATAGTTTTTATGAGGAAGGTTGGAATAATATCGAGAACATGGTGTCAAACTGACATTACCACATCAAGATGGACTCCCTTAACTATCATAATTGTACATTTATCATTTTCTTTTACTTTTAGTAAGT
Organism: Sambucus nigra; assembly: GCA_949130495.1. Taxonomy (NCBI): domain Eukaryota; kingdom Viridiplantae; phylum Streptophyta; class Magnoliopsida; order Dipsacales; family Adoxaceae; genus Sambucus; species Sambucus nigra. The sequence goes on along the minus strand of OX422222.1, from coordinate 88,530,936 downwards.
TGTTTAAGTCAGTGGAGTGAATTATTACGATGCATGTTATTGTATTATTGTAATTTATTATCATTTCAAGTCCAAGTTTGAAATCTGGAAATCCATATAAAATTCCTTCCCATATGATGAGAAGGGGAACGAATTAACAAGGTAATATTGATCTAAGGAAAAGCTTGGCCTCTTATATAAAGAGATATTTATGATATTAACAGGCTAAAGAAAACTTTTTGTCCTTAAAATATTTTCATTTTTAAATATAAAAAATTCTTTCAGGGGGAACAGTGTGATCTTTGAACATTTATAAACATTATACTATTGTCTTCTTAAATATAGTCCCATTATTCCTCTAGTATAAATAAATATCTAGATCTACAGTAGGACGTAGGAAACGAGTCATGTTAATGATTTGAGCTTAGTCATGTAAGTAAATTGGAAGCTTGCTTTTGCCAATTGACTACGCCAATTATGTTTCGGTATTGGTTAAAACCTTTAGATATGATTTTATTTATGAAGAATTGTTTTCCTTTAATCACTGAAATTAACAATATAGTGCTAAATTTAGTAGAAATTTTACACCTAAAACCATAAAAGTCGTTATAATTAAATTCATAATGATGCTTGCTACATTTTTATTGTTTTATCAAATTTTTATAGTAAAATATAATAAGAGAGTCGGTTACTGACATAAATAATTATCTTTAAAATATATTTATAGAGTTTGTCCCAAGTATATAGACAGAATTTATGTAAATATATAAAACATTAGTGGTTAAAATATAAATACATTAATGTATAGGTAATTTTTTGTTATTAATATGATGATCTAATAGAACAAGAACAAATATTTCAATAGTCAATTGCACTACAACAGAAATCAAGGGCTTAACCAAAACAAATCAATAGACTAAAGTCTTAATTGAAGAAAATAAAATATTATGGACGTAATTGCACAATGTCAATAGTTTGAACGTTAAAACATACTTAAACTATGTAACATTTGAAACATTAGAATGGAGAAGTTATTTAACATATAAATTGAGAGAGACCTTCAAATTGGACTCAAAAGCCAAACTCGTTGAATTGTTAAACTCACATTAGTTGATGTTTGAAATAGATCTCATTCACGAACTAATGTGTGTTTGAAAACTCAATAAGTTTGCCTTTTTGTACAATATATTACTCGTTTGGTTTGGAATTTAGGAAGGAAATGGGAATCCCCAATTAAAAGAATTCTAATTTCCTGGAATTAGGAATTCCTTTCATTTCTTTCGTTCAAATAAGAATTATATTTTCCCACTATTTAAAATTACTTCCTCATGTTTGGTTCGATAAAAATTTGAATGGGATAAATATCACTTAACTAGAATACCCTTCGACTTGATTATATATATATATATATGTGTGTGTGTGTGTGTGTGTGTGTGTGTGTGTCATCTCAAGTGCAAAACTGAGATAATGTGAACTCCCGTTCAGACTATATTTTTAATAGTAAAAAATAATTGTTTTTAATTTTTTTGGAGATCATCTACAAAATATTTCATCAAAAAATTAATCCAAAAGTGGGTGAGAGGATCATCCAAAGTTTAAACAGACAAAAATGAACATATTTATCTGTTTTGTATATTATTTTTTTAAATAATAAAAAATGACTTTTTTTATGAAACTTTTCGTTGATGATCTCCATACTGAGGAGATCAACTATAAAAGTATCATAAAAAAATCAGTTTTTACTAGTTAAAAAGAAAATGTTTGTACGGGGGTATATATATAAGAGGTCCTTACAGTAATCCCCCCCTCTCTTTATGTGTGTGTGTGTGTGTGTGTATAAATTAAACATCAACACTAAAATTTAAGAATAATAAAAACATTTGATTTGTGCAGTTACACCCACCCATACTCTCTCACACACACACCAACACTCTATCTTTTTCTTTCTTACACACTCTCCCTCTCTCCCCTTCACACACACACACACACCATATACAAACTTCTTCTTTCTCTCTCTCTCTCTCTCTCTCTCCCTCTCTCTCTCTCTCACGCACACACACACATAGAGTCTTTCTTTCTAATGCGCGCGCTCGCGCGCACACACACACATACACACACACACACTCTCTCTTAACCTCTAAGAGTGCGAGATATCGACGGTAGATATCCAATAAAAATTAAATAACCGTTTGAAACGTAATTATCTCTTTTGAATCAACAGTGGGTTAAAATCATCTTAAAATGATCATGTGACAAAATATTTTATCAAGATTAGAATCTAATTAATTTTATTTTAAGTTAAAAAAATGATTTTAAAATTATGTAGTGGATAAAATAATTCACACAATAATGAATGTACGATGAAAAACCCACCAATGGAAAAAATCTTGGGCATAAATGAATGACAATTGTATTAGGTTAGTGTAGACACCACATTCTAGGACCCCCTAAGTCTCTTCTTAGACTCCTAGCATTTCCCCTTTCCACTACAAACCTAGGTCGCACTCCGAGTACAGATCTAGAGACCGCCGGGAACCCCCGAGCCCCATTTGTCTCCGATCAACTCTTTCTTTAGAGTGAAATCTCTTTTAATCTTCTAAGGTCACTTAAAACCCATTCCGATGATCCGCCCCGTTCACGATTCTGACCTAAGTTGCGGACGAAAGAGTCTTTTTACTTCGAGAGGTCATCGGGCGCTTCCAGGCCTCGGTTTACCAAGGTTAATTTTCCAAACCGAGCGAAACTCTTTGGAATGTCGAAGTACATCTCCTAATAATTCTAACGATCTGCCCCGTGTGCAATTCTGACTTACCATGCGAACGAACGATCCGTTTGCGTCCGACGAGCTCCCGTCCAAAAGACCTACATACGCCTCCGAGCCATATTTGACCCAAAGTCAACTCTCAGACCCGGGAGCAGTCCAAATCACTCTCGAAGGCCTCTGAAATATATTTCTAACAGTATGCCCCATGTGCAATTCAAATCAACAGTTTGTGCTCTACAGTCCATTTTCCAGAAAAGTCCGCACGAGACTGCCAATTGGCAGGTCCTGAACCCTGCCTATCGACACAGTGTCAAGGGTGACCTGTCGATAGGCTCCCCATAGGGTACGTCGAGAAGCACCCCCTGAACCTATAAATAAGGGCAATGACCTCATTCCCAAGACATAGCAAAAACCCATCAGCATCAGTGATCTCAACAACATTCTCTCGAAGTTAGCGAAGTTCCCTATTAGAAATCCCATTAAAGCCTAAATACCCATCCTTTTCACACCCAATTTGGCAAATATCCTTCTCTCTAATCAACATCCATCAACATTAAAAGGAGTTCATCCAACATCCAATCTCAAGCTCCAAAAGATGGTCCAATTCCTTCTCCCGCTCTTTCAAATCTCTTGTTTTGTATAAATTATCTTAGATTCAAAATCTAGTTTTGCTTTAGTTCATACATATTAGCATCTAAACTTTTACTAGTATATTACACATACAATATTTTTCAATAAAAAAAAACAAAAACAAATAAAAGAGGGTTACACCTGTAAATTCCGAACGGAATTGTCCACCACACTTTTTTTCCAAAACTAGAAACACATTTTCTACACACACACACCTAATAAAATTCCGTTCAAATCTATGGGATAAACCCCACCTCTATTATACATTCGAACTACGTGGACTTTGATGCCTTTATAGTCTACGTAGGCATCTCGGATTAAAATCCGAGACTCGTGTCCAACTTTTTAATTTTCCCACTTCTCCTATTTTTCCGAATTTATCAAATCCCTCATTTTTATCATTCATATACATATAATATGCTTGTTTGCGCTTCATCCCACATATATTATCGTTTCCCCATAACGATCAATATCTCGATGAACGCTCATATTCTATCTTCTACATTTGTTATTACTTTGGGAATATTCCTATAGATGACCCCACCCTATCTTTTCCATGGTATGGGTCGAACGATTCCAATCTCCATTAAATAAATACATGCATACACTTCACTGGGACAAAAAGAAAAATATTAACATTCGGCCATGAGAGACTGAAGGGGCGGAATGGGTGCCTAAAACCTTTCCATTCCGTAACTTAGCCTCCGGACCTCCAATCTATTGGTTTCGCATGCATCAGTTTTGTCCTTAATGTCGCTCTCTTGAAAGTGGCAATATATTCTTTTCCCTATTTTGAGCAAAATAGGTTGGCGACTCTATCTCTTTACATTCACCCGACACTGACGACGGCAGAAGCCCCCTTTTTGAAGAGAAGGGTGCGAGATCGCGATGAAGTTTTCTTCCTCGACGGATCCTCTTTCTCCTTTCCCCCCTGGAACGAACGCCACGCTGACCAGGATGGCCATAGTGGCGACTCCACCGAGGATATTTTTAAGAGGGATAGACTCTATTCACATGGGTGTTTTATTTTCTTGTATATTCCCCTATTTGCATATTCCCCTTTAGTATTCATGTGTATCTCATGCTTATGTTACTATTCACACACTTGTAGAATATTCTCCATGTACACTTCACACCACGCGCACCTAGGATCACATATATCCACATGTTGCAGACACCACTTATTAATGCTTAGTATACTATTGGTATTTGTACTTTGCTCCCTGCTTGGCATGATCAAGAAAGATACTCTCATCATAAGATACTACTAAGAGAATCATGCATGATTCACACGACATCACCCAAGAGCATTGTTATTTACCAAATTTTATCCCGTAATTGGGGAGTCACTTCGTGATGGGCGCTGGTTCGGCATAGCGCAGTTAGCCTAAGCGATATGACTCAACCTTCCATTGTCAAAGTACCTTCGACGTATATCGAACGATTCTCCCTCATCGTACATCTCGACCAAAGTCATGATGAAAGGTATATCGTAGGGAGCTCGTTCACGTATGGCGAGTATATTCGCTCTCAAACGTACCGTCCCCCCGAGGTATATAGTGAGGCAATTCAAGTACACTCAGGTATATCAAATGGCTTATACACACGTACTGATTTCCCTCAAAAGAAAGTTGTATATCGTGGAAGTCACGCCAAAGGGGGGAACCCTTTCCAATTCACCCAACCAACTGCATACCCACATATAGGTGTCAAGCCTAGGACACACATGTTAGATTATCGGTTTTGACCCGAAACTCTTCTAAAATTCCGGGTCGTCTTGCCGCCCAAATTTTTGTGCATTTTTAAAATGGGACCGTGCCCGTGATCCTGGTTACAAGTCCAACCATAACTTTACATATGTTTCAAATCCATTTTTTCGAGGCTGGGGTCCCGTCCGTCATTTTATTTTGCATTTAGGAGAACTTAGTACAAGTGGGAACCTAATAAACATAATAATCATACTGAGACCTGTCTCTAGTCTTTTCCTCTCTCTTTTCCCCAAAGGGTATCCAAAAATATTTTTTTCTTTTATTAAAAATACCAAAAACATTTTCATTCTCACCTTTTCCAAAACTGTCAAAAATATCTTCATCCTCCCTTTTCCCCGAAAATAACGAATGTCCCTTTTTCTTTTTTGAAAATAAATTCCAATTTTTCTACTTCTCAGGTCGATCACATACCCTTGGCCTAGCTCCCCATTGGCTTTGGTCTTCAGTCAAAACGCCTCGAATTTCTGTCAGTCCCTTTACTTCCTCAGAGTGCGAGACTCACCCGCCTTCCATAGAGAACACGGATCAAGTGCCGAATGTACAACCAGATTTGTTTATGGTTCAAGTTCAGCTCACTGCCAAAATTGACAACCTTCAAATCGAGGTTCATGAGATGCAAAGAAATCGGGTCCCTATCCCCGAGGATCCTGAGGTCATTTTCCCTTGCGCCATGGGTCCACTGTACCCGAGCCTATCTCGGTTCCTGAAGAATACCATCATGCTCCACAGGATCCTCCTGCTAATGGGCCACCACCAAACCAACTTCCTATGCCAAACCTTGCTCAGACCAGGGCTAATTTACTCGTAACTATTGATCCAAAAGAGGAAAAACTGAACAAGGTCAAGGAAGACCTCAAGATGCTAACCAAAAAAATTAGACCTGGTTAGAATCTTTGGGAATTACATGGACTACACCCAAATGTTTCCCATTCCTAAAGCCAGGTTATCAAAAAAATTCAAGATGCCTAATATCGAGAAGTTTGGAGTCAGTTGACCCCTGATCATTAATCTTCGCAGCTATCACTGAGTCATGACTCTCCTAGGGGCTTCCAAAGTAATAATGGCTCAGATGTTCTAGCAGACTCTGAAGGATAGCGCCTGCCGTTGGTTTCTATCTCTTGCAGAATCTAGAATCTGCAGTTGGGAAGACGTTGCCCGTGAGTTCATGTCATAGTAAAAGTATAAAGAGGAGTTAGAGGTTACCCTCCGTGACTTAGAGCTACTCAAACAGAATCCCGAGGAATTAGTCAGTAACTTCATAGCAAGATGGAGAGAAAAAGCAACTACTATGACCAATCGGCCTTCCGAAGAAGAACAAGTCAATATTGTGAAGAAAAACTTCCTACTCCATGTCCGAGCAACAATGGGAGGACATTATTACCCTCACTTTCGAGACCTCCGAGAAGCAGGAGTAGAGATCGAAGAAGGTCTTATCAAGACAGAAGTTGAACCAAAAAAAATCTTGGGACAGTTTTCTCTTAGGAAATTTGAAAAGCCTCATAGTACCGTAGTCTCTACTCTCAATATCTCTCTACCTGTCGCTTCATAGGCACCAAAAAGTTTCCTAAACCCAATACAAAAATTATATACCGAGCTTCATGATCCTCTCTCCAAAGTCTACCGGGTTCTCTTGAATAGAAAACTGATCAAACCCTTGGACCCTCATCCGTTACCAAATCCACTTCTAAAGAATTTCAAACTTAATGCCCATTGTGACTATCACCAAACTGTGGGCCATACCACTAACCAATGTTTCCATCTCCGAAACACAATCCAAAGCTTGACTGACCGAGGTATCATTTCCCCACCAGCTAATCCTAAACCAAACACTACCCATAATCCACTCCCAAGTCATACAAACACCATTTTCCTAGAAGATGACTCAGAACTCGACCCATCAATCCAAATCATACCAAGTAAATCACCAGTCATACCCATATACTCTCCTAAACCGCTCCAAACATGCCCATGTTCCCTCTTTCACCCTACCAACCTTGCCAATCAAACCTTATCACTCCTCACCAGAGTTTGCATCGTTTTCCGCACCCATTCAGGAGGTAAAGACATGGAATTATCAGAAGTGTTGAACCAACTCCTAGAGTTCAGGCTAAAATTTCCCTCCCAGATGACCATTGACTGTCAGAGATTTAGTGGGTTATTCTTAAAAGCTAAAAAATGGGCCCGAGAATCAGACAACTGGGTAGTGCCAGCCGATAAAGTCAGTCTACATGACCTGGTCCAAATTATGGCAGATTTATTTTGACAGGCTGGTGATATTTGTAGCATATCCGAGCTTCTCGATGCTTTAAAATTACAAGGGTACCTGGTCCCATCAGTGTCATATTTCCCTAAAAAATGGGAGGAATTATACGAAGAGGCCATGGAAGTTGTAGAGTGTATTAGCTTTGCATGGAAAGATAATATCGTTGCCACTGGATGGGGAGATGATTCTGAAGATTCAAATGAAGTCCCAGATTCAAGAAATGCTTCTCTGATAGCCAACCTATGCGGAGTGATATCATTCGCGGAGCAGCTAGGAGGGATCAACCATGTAGCTGAGCAACCCAACATCAGTGAAGAAATAGGGTTTCTATTCCCCTCTTACGTGAACCATATGAGCAGGTCGGGGAGACATTACCAGAATCCAAACTTACAACCATCAGCAAGCGATAAAGGGAAAGGTGTTGATAATCTCCATATGCTAAAAATGACCCTTGAAGAAAGGAAGGTTTTTGATCAACTGAAGAAAACTCAAGCTAACATCACTATATGGGGACTTTTTATGTCTTCCCAATTGCACCAAAATGACCTAATCAATCTACTCCCAGGACCCATAGTTCCTCCCTCAACCACACCACAAGAAGTAGTGAACCTAGTTGGATCCTTGACCTCTACTCGAATTCTCTCCTTTTCTGAAGAGGAAATTCCTAAGAATGGTACCAACCATAATCATGCTCTCAATGTCTCTGTCGAAGTCATGGGGAAAACTGTTCATGTCTCCCTCGTCAACAATGGATCAACTCTGAATGTTTATCCATTAAGAACCCTCCAATATTGGGGAGTGAAAGTGAGCGACCTTGCTCCAACCTTTGCTGTCGTGCGTGCCTACGACGAAACTCGTCGAGAAGTAATGGGATCTATCAAGCTTGCAATAGGGGTTGGCCTTATAAATCCTGTTCTTGAATTCCAAGTCATCGACATCCCTATTTCAATCTGCTGCTCGAACGACCGTGGCTCCATAGCATCAAAGGGGTGTCTTCTTCCCTTAATTAGAAATTGAAATTCTTTGACAATGGAAAAGTTAACACCATCTTGGGAGACAATGACAACTCCCATAATGCAAGCACTAGTAATCCGGTAATTGAGATACAACACGAGGTGAATGATATGCTACTATCAGGCTTCCAGGTCAAACCACTCCTTCTCCCAGTAGGGGACGAATTCAATGATAAGGCTTGTCCATAAGATGATCCTCATGGAAATGTCAATGTAATCCACGTGTTCAAGAATATTCACTCCATGCCCAGACTAGGGCTAGGGCAAAGACAACAAGGGATAACTGAACCTATTGCGTTGAAGGAGGCCTTTCCTCCTTGTGGCTTAGGCTACCAACCATCAGAGGAAGAACTCAGATTGATCCGTCAGCCTTTACTGAAGAGAAAGTTAGAATGCACAAAAACTATACCGGGAGATTCTCTAAATGGAAGATTCATCAGAGAGGGTGAAGATTTCCCCTTCTGCGGCTTCCCCGAACCTTGGTATGACCATGTAGATAAAAGGATGAAACCGAGAATGGAGATATTTTTTTAAGACAGGTACTCAGGAGTCAAAAGTTTCCAACACTGTGTTCAACCACTCACTGAGGAGACCATAGCTGATATTGGGGATTCTGAGGACAGTGACTTCAAGGACTCTTTTAACTTACAGATACTGGGGATGACACTCTTCATGATCCACTCAGGGACTACCTCATTCAATCCATCCTACCTCATCAAAGATACTGATGCACCTCTTCTCAACTGGCATGCTGCACTTGTGCCACCTGCTCATATCCAACCTAATCCTGATGTTTACCCCCTTTCCCCTTTAGTTGTTTCCTCTCACTCTGATGCAATCGAGACCTCCTTTGATGAGGTTCTCAATACTATTTTTCCTATCAATGAAATAAATGAAGATTTTGATTATCATGTTATGCCTTACATTAATTGTCCCGATTCTAATCAAACTCTTGATGATGATGACTTTGCAAATGAACAATTATTTGGTCTAAATAAGGTTAATAATAAACAATATAGTCGCGTTCAAGTTAATGAAGATGAAACTGTTGTTATTAATCTCGGTTCTAGTAGCCAAGTGTGCGAGATTAGGATTGGGGCTACCCATGATGAGCATAAATGCACGCAACTCTAAGAGACACTGAAGGAGTTTGTGGATGTATTCGCATGGTCCTACGAAGATATGCCCGACATTAACCTAGAGATAGCACAACATGAGATTCCAATGCTCTCAAAATGTAAACCAGTCAAATAGAAGATGTGAAAGCTTCGCACCGAATGGTCACTCAAAGTAAAAGAAGAAGTAGTCAGGAAACTGAATGTGGGCTTCATTCATGTGATCGAATATCCTACATGGCTAGCCAATATCATACCTGTGCTAAAATCAGGAGGAAATGTCCGCATATGTGTCGACTATCGGGAGTTTAACAAGGCCTCTCCAAATGATGATTACCCGCTACCCAACATCGATATGATTATAGACAATACATCCAGTCATTCGTTGATGAATTTTCTGAATATAACCAGATCAAGATGCACCCTAATCATCATGAGAAAACTGCATTCATCACCCCTTGGGGAACCTTTTTCTATACTGTCATGCCATTTGGTCTAAAAACATAGGGGCTACCTACCAAAGGGCTAACACAACCATTATACATGATATGATACATAAGGAAGTAGAGGTCTATGTGGATGACATGATTATCAAGTCCAAGACTAGAGAAGGTCATGTTCCCGCTCTCCGAAAATTCTTTAAACGACTGCGACAGTACCAATTGCGGCTTAACCCACAGAAATGTATCTTTGTCATTACCAAAGGGAAACTCTTGGTATTCATGGTTAGTGAGAGAGGGATGGAAGCAGATCCTACCAAGATAAAATCCATACTTGAGATGTCATCTCCCCGAATGGAAAAAGAAGTCCGAGGATTCCTTATGAAATTATAGTAGATCAGTCGATTCATCACCCAATTGACTTCCATCTGCGAACCCATCTTCAAACTCCTTCAAAAATATTCGACCAAGGTCTGGAAGGAAGCTTGCCAAGAATCCTTCAACCGAATTAAGCAATACTTAACCCGACCTACGGTGCTTATGCCATAGCAACCTGGTCTTCCCTTACTCCTGTACCTAACAATGACCGATACTACAGTCGAGGCTTTACTAACTCAATCCCTTCAAGAAACCTGCAAAGAAAAAGCCATCTACTATGCCAGTCAAAAATTGGTCGATTACGAAGTTAACTGCACCGCCTTGGAGAAGGCATGTGTCGCTCTTATCTAGGTTACCCAAAATTTATGGCACTACATGCTCACCTTCCCCATTAGACTCATATCCCGAATGGATACCATTAAATACCTACTTAAAAAGCCCTCCCTATCCAGTCAAATAGCCTGTTGGTTGATGCTTCTAACCGAGTTTGATATCACCTATGTCACACAGAAAACCATGAAAGGAATATTCATATCTATCTACCTTGCTGATTACCCTATGGAAGAGGCCAATGTCTGGATTTCTGAATTCCCAGACGAGAATATCCTTTACGCCTCCTATAAAGATCTTCGATGATAAATGTTCTTTGATGGCACTACCAACAAAAAGGATATGTCATTGGGATTCTCGTAATTTCCCCTGATGACTCCCATAGTCCCATTGCCATAAAATTAGATTTACCCTGCACCAACAACAAGACTGAATACGAAGCGTGCATGGTAGGCCTCAAAGCTGCCCTCAAGAAAGGAATTCGATACCTCGGTGTCTATGGGGATTCAAACCTCATCATTGGTCAAATACTCAGGAATGGAAAGTCAAGGATGAGAAACTCTTACCTTTCCATGCCCACCTTGAAGAACTGGCTTCCCAATTCAAAGAAATCACCTTCCACTACCTGCCCCAAGAAAAGAACAACCTAGCTGATGCCCTTTCCACCTTAGCCTCCATGATTGACATGCCCGAAGGAATAACCATGGTTCCCTTCCTTGTCTAAAAACAAGATAAATTAACCCACTGCTACCACGTCGAGCTCTTCACAGAGGAAGAATGTGAAATAAATGACTGTTGGTACTATGATATTTGACGCCTCCTCAGACACGGTAGGTTTCCCCAAGGAGCCGATAAAAAAGACCAAGCAACTCTCTGCAAACTGGTTGCCTAGAACATTATCTGTGATAAATAACTATTTAAGAGAAACTTTGATGGAACCCATTTGCACTGCATCGCAGGGGCTAACGTTGAAGAGATGATGCAGAAAATCCACAACGGAGAATGAGAACCCCACATGAATGGCCATGTGCTCGCCAAAAAGATCATCTAATAGGGATACTACTAGACTACCATGATACAGGACTTCACAGCCTATGTGCGAAGATGTCTTAAATGCCAATAATTCTTCAACTTACAACATCTACCTCCATGAGAACTGTACAACATGACTTCTCCCTGGATGTTTTCCATATGGGGCATCGATATCATAGGGAAAGTCACACTGAAGGCATCAAATGGGAATGAGTTCATCCTCGTCGCTATTGACTACTTCACTAAATTGGTCGAAGTCGAGTCATACGCAGTTCTGAATGCTAAAAAAGTGGCCAAGTTCATCAAGAAAAATATCATCTGCCGATATGGGGTCCCACACGAACTAGTATTAGATAATGGGTTACTTTTTTAGGCAGAGGTTACAAAAGTGGTCGACGAGTATGGAATTCAAAGACATAAATCCTCTCCATAACGACCTTAAAATGAAGCAGTTGAAGAAGCCAATAAGAATCTCAAAGCCATCATTAGCAAGATGACCGAGAGTTATCGTGATTGGTCCGATAGAATCCCTTACGCCCTATGGGTCTATCACACATCAGTTCGAACCTCTACTAGGGCTACCCCTTACTCTTTAGTCTATGGCATGGAATCAGTCCTACCCATGAAGTTAGAAATACCTCGTTGCGCATCATGCTTGAAAGCAAGGTCAATGAAGAAGACTGGTACCAAATCCATCTTAACGAGCTGACCCTCCTAGATGAAAGGATATTGAAATCGTAATATCACATAGAAGGGTACCATCGCCATATAACGCGATCTTTCAATAAGAGAGTCAAGGACCGCGGTGTCTGAGAGGGGGACTTAGCCCTCAAAGAAATAGTAGAGCCTATCTGGACCCCAGAGGGAAATTTAAACCCAATTGGAGCGAACCTTACATTGTGAAGAAGATCTTATCGGGCTTTGTGCTGACCAACCTCGATGAGGAAGAAATGGCATGTCCAGTCAATTTAGACCGTCTCAAAAATTTCTACCCCTAGTCCAAAATATCGATGCGTTATGACTCTTCTCATCTCCCTTCTATTCTTTAAAAAAAAGTCTCTTCTTTTCCTTTACCCAGAACCATGTGTGCCTAATCCTCTAAAAAAAATTCAAAAATGTATTTCAATTTTTTTTAAAACCCTCAGAGGTATGTAGGCAGATCATTCGCTTCACATGAGCTCGACCCCCTTCTTCTTCTTCATAAAATGCTATTCTTTTCTGATCCTCGAGAACGACAGTTCATTTTTAACATATACATGAATAAAAGGATTACGTATGCCTTAGCGATTGGTATAGATAATTCAAAATGCAAAAAGTCATCAAAAGGCACAACTAGATGATTAAAAACTTATTTATTTCATTATCTGAAATTTTCGAACGATTACATCGGCGTAAGGAGTCAAACGACTTCCCTTGCCAACACTACACCTACTGGAAAAAAAAACCCAGATAATAACAAGGCCCACTATTCCTGAAAATCACTCCAATTATTCCCATAAAACACAAAAATAATACCTATTACAAAAAGCTTCACAAAACCCTACAACTCCTAGAGGAACCAGCACCATCATCACCTGCATCCTGGACTCCCTAAGCCTCCCCTGCATGAATGGAGCATCGCAGATGCTCCAGGGAGCGATAAGCCCAAACCAACTCGGGGTAGACCACAATGGCCCCTCCATGGTGTCAGATATGGCAAACCACCTTTGACCCGTCTCCATAACCATCATCCTAGCCACCACTTTCTTTAACAAACACTTCATATAGTCTGCAGAGATGTGCCAGACTCGCCAAGTAGCCGGAGAAGGACGGGCCGACGGATGAAGATTCTCCCACAGAAAACCAAGCCGTATGCACATACGCTCTGTTAGGTCCTCCACATGAAAAAAGTTTAGTGTTCGCGGTGGCACAATTTGCTCCCAACCATATTGGCGTAGCCTCCACCAACGAAAGTAGAAAGAGGTATTCCTAAGGCCAACCAGTCTGACGTACTGGTACTCTCCAAGCTCCAGAATGGGAAGCAGCTCCCCCGACCAGGGAAAATACCAACGTAAGCCTTGCGCCCCGTGATCTACAAACCAGTTCCCCCAACTCTCAATGTCCAGTCCTACACTAATAAAATAGCGCGAGAAGAAGTTTAGCTTCGCCAATAAAGGATACTTACGTGGGATTGCCATACGAAACCTTTCTAATAGTCACATAAACATCATTACTGGGCTCCCTCTCAGAAAGTCAGAACAACCCTCTTTCCAGGCATTCAAGCCATTGTAAGGTCTCCACCAATATCACCGCCATAAGATTGTAATGGTATGATATCCAATAAATAATAGCAGCCAGTTGGGGGTCCACCAGCGCCTCCCCAGTCACTAACAAAACTTTGGAAACAATGCCTAGGATGACGGTCCCCGCATATTCGGCATCACCCACGTCCTGCGAATGGATGGACTGCAACACCATCGGGAGGGAAATCATTCCCCCCGTAACCAGGGGCCTGGTCGCCAAAGGCGAAATATGAAGAATCCCAACCAATAATTCCTTGGGAGAACGGGAAAACTCTGGTAGAGCCGCAGCAACAATGGGACTTATCCCCAGCATGGCAGAAAATTCCTCATAGGTAGGACAAATCTCATCCAACCTGAGCGAAAGGCATGATCCTCAGGATACCAAAACTCGACAGCTGCCATCAGCACGTTCCACTCAATGGGCTGGTTGCACCACAAAGAGACTCGTCATATGTGAAAGGCATTATAATCAACATTGTAAGAACACATTGCTTCCAAGGCTTTGAGGTAATTAGCCAACTCAATGCTACCAGGGAGAGCCATCTTGCAAGACTAAGAGATAGTAAGAAAGTAAGAATGTGGAAAAGAAAGAAAGTGAAAGTGTGAGGAGGAAAGCCCAATCCACAACCCCTTTTATACTTAGAAACTCCCAAGCCAAGATAAGGAACCCTACAGAAATCGGAGTAAAACTTGCCCCACTAAGTACCAAGCAATTAAAGAAAGTGAAATTAAAGCCTTGGATTGATTGGACTGGACTGACATGCAGATAGGCAGGACAAGGGTCATGCCGATCGACAACCCCCCATTTTGGGAAATTTCCCTTTTTCCTCTTTTGTCAAAATAAAAAAAATTATATTAAGGGAATTCTGAATTTCCTTTATATTTATTCTTTACTAATCTCATTTCAAATAAAATCCTTCTCAAATCAACTTTCAAAATTCTTCTTACGGTCTCAGCAGCAAAGTAAAAAGAGCATGTGCATTAATCACTAAACCAAGAAAATTAACAAAAAACTTCATTCTTCATTTGCATATATTTTGCTGTGTTACATCAACATTTTGAAGGAAAAATAGAAAAACAACGGGACTCGGCCCGAACCCAATCTCTCTCTCTCTCTCTCTCTCTCTCTCTTTCTTCTCTCTCTTCTCTCTTTCTCTAGGATCCCCCATCCCAGAGATGTGCCCTCTTCCCCTTGCGGTGAGACGACGTACCCCCACTACCAGAGCTTGATCCTTCCCCAAACGAGGTAGGCGACACCAAGCAAGAAGGAACGGGAACTGCCTCACAAATATGAGCAGTCACTGACGATATCTAGTCCCTGATGTCCTTCAGCCAAGTGGTCGAAACACTGATATGCTACATGGAAGAATAGAAAAGATTAAATCAGTCAAGCATGAGGAGAGAGAAAGAAATTAAGGAAATAAAAAAAGATGTATCGCAGGCCGAAGGACCTCCTCCGTCAGATCCAAATCCTCCGGGTCCATTGCATGAGGGAGATGCTGCAGATGTACGGATCCCCCATCTGCTCACTAAAGGTTGTAACTTGGGGAATGAATCCGCATGAAAGAAGGCCCTGAAGTCATCATTATCGCCGCTGACGTAGCCGTACCACTTGTGCTATGAGAAGACCCAACCTGCTGACTCGAGCTCGCCCTGGGGAGAGGCACATCATAAATTCTAAGGGAATTAGCCAACTCGTAACGAGGTCCATAGAATCATACATCACCGCTATGTCAATGTACAGGGAGTATGGCTCTCCTATCATCGCAGCTACACAGGAATCATCATAAATCTCCGGCACGCGCCTCATGAACATAAGGGGCCTCGTCAGTGGCACCACAACCTCATCCGCCACAATATAATGGACTACCATCTCCCCAGATACCAGGAGTAGCCGAACTCATGCGCCAGCAGGCGCCACATTTGTGCATGTCCCCCAGTCACCCCAATGTGCTGAATGGCTGTCCCTCGGGGATAAAAGGTCACCTGCAAATCCCCAGCAAAAGTGAAGGATCGGTGTCAATAAAATGACATCAAAGGAAAAGTATAGTCTCAAGTACAAAAGAATGTTTACCCACTTGCTCATCAGGTAATTCAAGACTTGACGCACTGCCTTTAGAGAAAGATTCTTCTTCGATTGCTGGTTGGACCTCCGCCATTAGAACATCCTACAAAAGTTATCAACGGAGTCATCTTTAAAATAAATCAATTGGGTGTTCAACCCAATCACCTCGTATAACCACGTCTGTAAAAGACAAGGATCAACATTCAAGAAATCAAAAGAAAGTGCATGAATGGAAAATGCGAATGCGTAAAGGAAAATGCGCAAAATAAAGAATATCTCCAGAAGATACGTGGCCCCAGTAAAAGTCTGTCAGTAGCACCAGCTGAATGCATCCAAAGAATAGTAAAGGGCCGCCAAAGTCAGGCTCCCCCGGTCATAGAAGAGGATGTTCGAAAACACCCTCAAAAATGGCAGAAACCACAAATGGACGACGTCGCCACTCGTCGCTACCAAAAAAAAGCCTAACACCAACAAGATAAACAGACGGGCCATCTGACGCACCTGCTTCCCATCGTTCTCATCAATCCTTCTCCGCAGTAAAAGCTCTCTCAAAGAAGACAAGCAGAGGGAGTCTCCAGAAACCACCCTCTCACGTCACCAAGAGCCACCATCACCGCCTTCGGCATCACCCTCAACATCCTGTCCACCTCAATCTGGGCACCCTCACAGTCTAGCCCCATCAACTGATGAACGTCAATAGGAGTCACCGTCATCTTCCCGAAGCCAAAATGGAAGGTGTGAGTAGTGTACCACCACCTCTCTCCCAAAGTACATAGAACCGCAATGGAGCGAGGCATCGCATCCAATACCATGCTAGCCTACCAAAACTCGTAGAGGACACCATCCAACGCACCACAGAAGGAAGATGCTCCCAAATATCCTTCATCCTTGTCGTACCATGGGCACGAATAGTCGACATAGAGACGTCAGACTGTCAAGAAATGAAGAAAACTCTTGTCAGATTCAAGAAATAAAGCAATCTCAAAATAAAGGAATATAAAAAGTCATGAAAGACTTACATAGCCACCAGGGTTCACCACCCTTGAAGAGAGATGATGCGAAGGCTCACGTAGAAGAGTCTGATCATACTCCACAGGATCAAACGAGTTGAAAGAATTATAGCTCCAATGTGAGGGGCACCCTATCCCTCCACTCCAACCCTGCAGAATCATCGACTTTGAGCCATGGCATATGGGTTGCACTGCTTGATAAGTCATCCATTTTACATGTTAGGATGATTTACAGAGGTTTATAGCAGAAGAAATGAAGTCAGAAAGCTATGCAAAATAAAGAGAACCTGCCCCCTTTTTATAGGAGGCCAGGGGCCATGCTGATCAGCAACCCCATCCACCCACCGATCGACACTAAGCCTTTCACCTACTCAAGGCACCCTAAAAGTTCATGTCAATGCTGAGTGGCACACCCACACCGATGCCGATAGGAACACCCCTTAAAATTTTCTTACAAAAAATACTAAAAAATTCAGAATAATTCTCGGAAAATTCCTAAAATTGCCAAATCTGTTCTAGCACCTTGTTCACCAAGGAAAATATTTTTTTACACCCCCAACAGAATTCCAGAGAATCATTATCCCCAGCAACATCTCCAAAGGATGCTCCAAATATTCCCCAGCTGCAAAATCCCCAGATTATTCACTATTCCCCAGCGGAACCCAAAATCCAATATTTATCCCCAGTGGAATCCTCAAATTTCCCAAGGGAAAACTACACCTCTCTTATGTCAAAATTGACCTAGGTCTTGGATCATCACCTTAGTTAGGTCATAATTGACCTCGGTCCTCGGTCGTCACCTCTCTCAAGTCAAAATTGACCTTGGTCTTGGATCATCACCTTATTTGGGTCAGAATTGACCTCGGTCCTCGGTCGTTACCTCTCTTAAGTTAAAATTGACCTCGGTCCTGAATAGTCAACTTAGTTAGGTTAGAATTGACCTCTATCGCCACCTCTTTTAGGTTAAAATTGACCTCAGTTTTGGATCGTCACCTTAGTTCGGTCAGAATTGACCTCGATCATCGGTCGTCACCTCTCTTAGGTCATAATTGACCTTGGTCCTGGATCATTGCCTTAATTAGGTCATAATTGACCTCGGTCTTGGATCGTCACCTTAGTTAGGTTAGAATTGACCTTGATCCTCGGTTGTCACCTCTTTTAGGTCAGAATTGACCTCGGTACTCGGTCGTCACCTCTCTTAGGTCAGAATTGACCTCAGTCTTGGATCATCACATTAGTTAGGTTAGAATTAACTTTTTTCCTCAGTCGTCACCAATTTTAGTTTATAATTGACCTCGGTCTTGCATCATCACCTGAGTTAGGTCAGAATTGACCTCAGTCCTCGATCTTCACCTCTGTCAGGTCATAATTGACCTCAGTCTTGGATCGTCACCTTAGTTAGGTCAGAATTGACCTCGGCGCTCGGTCATCACCTTTTTTTAGGTTAGAATTAACCTTGACCCTCTGTAAGAAGTCACCCACTTCCCTTAGGTCCATAGAATTGACCACCTTCCATCATGTGGTGTTTATTTGACGGCCATCACTTGTTCCAAGCTCACCCATCAAGGGGCTCTGTCGACACCACATTTTAGGACCCCCTAAGTCTCTTCTTCGAGTCGTAGCATTCCCCATTCCACTATAAACCTAGGTCAGACTCCGAGTAGTGATCTAGAGACAACTGGGCACCCCTGGGCCCCATTTGACTCCGGTAAACTCTTTCTTCAGAGTGAAACCTCTTTGAATCTTTGAAGGGAACTTAAATCCCATTCCAACGATCCACCTCATGCATGATTCTGACCTACGGTGCAAACGAACGAGCCATTTTACTCCGAGAAGTCATCGGGTGCTTTCAAGCCTCGATTGACGAAGGTAAACTTTCCAAACTGAGTAAAACTCTTTGGAATGTCTGAGTACATCTCCTAACCTTTTCAACGGTCCACCCCGTGTGCGATTCTGACTTACCATGTGGACAAACGATTTGTTTGCGTCCGATGAGCTCCCGTCCAAAGACCTGACATGCGCTTCTGAGACATATTTGACCCAAAGTCTACAAAGGACTATCGAAGGACTCAGAAATACCTTTCTAATGGTATCCCCCGTGCGTGATTCCGATCAACAGTTTGTGCTCTATAGTCATTTTTCTAGAAAAGTCCGCACGAGACTGCCAATTGGCATGTCCTGAACCCTGCCTATCGGTACAGTGTCAAGGGTGACCTGCCTATAGGCACCCCCGGGGTACGTCGATCGGCACCCCCTGACCCTATAAATAAGGTCCATGAACTCATTCCTAAGACAGAGCAAAAACCCATCAGCATCAATGATGCCAACAACATTCTCTCGAAGTCAGCGAAGTTCCCTATGAGAAATCCATTCAAGCCTAAATACCCATCCTTTTCACCCCCAATTTGGAAAATATCCTTCTCTCTCATCAACATCCATCAACATTCAAAGGATTTCATCCAAGATCCAAGCTCAAGCTCCAAAAGAAGGACCAATTCCTTCTCCCTCTCTTTTAAATCTCTTATTTTGCATAAATTATCTTAGATTCATAATCTAGTTTCACATTAGTTCATACATATTAGCATCTACACTTTTATTAGTATATTACACATACTCTTGTTTTCATAAAAAAACCAAAAATAAATAAAAGAAGGTTACACCCATAAATTCCGAACGGAATTATCCCCCATACTTTTTTCCAAAACTAGAAACACATTTTCTACATATAATAAATTTCATTCGAATCTATTGGATAAACCCCACCTCTTTTCTACATTCGAACTACATGGACTTTTATGCCTTTATAGGCTACGTAAGTGTATCAGATTAAAATCTGAGACTCGAGTCCAACTTTTCAATTTTCCCACTTCTCCTATTTTTCTAAATTTCTCGAATCCCTTATTTTTATCATTCATATACATATACATATAATATGCTTGTTCGCGCTTCATCCCACATATATTATCGCTTCCCCATAATGATCAATATCTCGATGAACACTCATATTCTATCTTCTACATCTGCTATTACTTTGGAAATATTACTACAAATGACCTCACCCTATCTTTTTCATAGTATGGGTCGAACGATTCTAATCTCCATTATATAAACACATGCATACACTTCACGGGGATAAAAAGGAAAATATCAACATTTACCCCTGAGAGACCTAAAGGGTGGAATGGGTGTTTATCACCTTCCCATTTCGTAACTTATCCCCCAAACCTCCGATCTATTGGTTTCGCATGCATTATTTTTGTCCTTGATGACACTCTCTTGAAAGTGGCAACATATTCTTTTGCCTGTTTTGAGCAAAATAGGTTGGCGACTCTATCTCTTTACATTCACCCCACACTGACGATGACCGAAGCCCCCTTTTCTAAGAAAAGGGTGTGAGACCGCGATGCAGTTTTCTTCATCAGGGGATCCACTTTCTCCTTTACCCTCGGAACGAATGTTGCGCCGACCAGGATGGCCATAGGTAGCATTTTACAAATAGAAAAATATTACTTATAGTCACACAATGCACCAACAAATAATATACTCTTTCATACCATATTCTTCGAGGATAGCGCCAACAGTTGGAAAATGCTATACCACCCCAACTGGTTTTGGAGTCATCTAATGTCTTCAAATTTTACTCTAACAAATCTTCTTTAAAGTGGAAGAATGTTTTGTTCTGAACCGATGAAACCACCAAGTAACCACCAAATATAACTAGGATGTGTGAGGATATAATATGGTTGAAAATATGTAATGAGAGATTTGGTTTCTCTAAAATATCACAACTGTGTGTTTTAGGATTGAAAGAAGACCATAATCAAGAATAAACTATATTGGAAAATGATTTGTCAAAACTAGCTTGAGTATGAATGTCTTACTCCCAAAGATTTAAGAGTTAATAAAAAAAATATGAACTTAGATGTAAGATGAAATAATAAAATTCTCTTGGGAAGATGATTGTTTTCTATCTTCTTTTGTTATAAAATCTTAACCCAAAATCAACCATGGAATGAAGAGGTAATGCTTGTTAAATGTACAACTTGTGTATGAAGACAAGTTAAATATTAATGAAGTTGTACAACCCAAGTGCCGAGAATAAATATCAATTGGTTGCCAAACTAAGATTATTTCTAGGCACAACTTCCAATCATATCAATACTAAAAGATCTCAAAAAAGTGTCAAATGTGAGGGATTTGCAGACCGTTCTGCGCAGCGACAGCTTTTCCTATTGACACGAACGGTCAATGACCAAGGCTTCTCATGTAATCAGAATTTTTATACATCGGTTAATATATGTCGCGACCATCAAATTAGATGCTTCGGTGATGCAAAGTAATATTTAGTTGAGGTCATAAGACAACCAATGAATAAGAGACTAAGAATTTAAAGCGACTTTAGTTTCCAAAGTTTCTACTAGAGAACCAAATACTAGCACAAAGGCATGTGTCACTTCATAGAGCTTTCAGTGAACAAGTCGTGCATGGAAATAGAAATTTCTTTGTTCTGCACAAGTTCACAAGAAATAGAATTTCCTAGGTTAAATTATGAACGAAAATTCTATATACAAAAGATGCATTTCAAAAGTACAATTTTTTATGTGGAAACAATATAGCATTTTGTACTTATCAACCTCAAAAGGGCAACAAGGTAAAAAATATAACATTTTTCAACAATGAAAATTAATTTAACTAAGGGTGAATTTATTTCCTCTAGACAATATACCTTTATCCAAAGTTATTAACTCGGGGAAATGAAATGAATGATTCGATATGAGTGTTAGGGATCGATATAAGCGATAAAATATTGTAGCCCTAGAATCTTCAAATGATTATGCAATAGAAAGATCAAAACTTCAAAACTACGTCTAAAAATGAACCTATGGTTTCGAATACGATAGCTTTGTGAATCCGCTTGTAATCTGATGAGGAGAATAGTATTTGATGATGATTTGAGGATGCTTTATTTTTTTTCTCCAAAAGCTTACTAGAAAAATCTCAAATGCTTGGATCTTCTAGTATATGATCCATCCAAAGCTAGGTAGGTGCGTTGGCACCTCTAAAGAAGAAAACTCTAGTTTTTGAGTGAGATGTGATTCTTTTTCTATAGACTCCTTCATAAAAATATGAATAATGTTTTCTCTCACCTTTCTCAAACCCTAATAATAAAACCCCCAAATTAAACCAATATGTACTAGTTTAAGAGGTAGGATTAGGTCAAACTATTTTTGTTAGAATTTGGAGCCAACTACTTCGGTATATGGACTATACTAGAGATCCAAGATAAATAATTAAATTAGAATCCAAATAAATACTCCAACATCCTAAATTAAAAGTCTCATAATTTATATCCATATTTATTTAATCATTATTAATTATAAGAAATAATTATGACTGCACTCCAATTTAATTATCTCAGAAGCCACTAGGATATATTGAGGATTTATTTGCAAAGTTGATAATGGGGCACAATATTATTCCACGCGCTAAGCTTATGATACCCTCTTGGTTAAATCAATTTGCTATTAATTTAACTAACATCTAATCTTTTCCTTAATTCTCAGATTTAACTTATTTTTCTACTCCGTTGGATTATAAAATAATCCACCGATCAGGTTTAACTAGTGGAAATAAATATTATAAGTCTATCCTGGAAGTATCGCAATTAGATATATCCCCAGATACAAATTCTTTCGAATTATGATCTAAGACCTACTCACACAACTATCACCCAATATTCGGGAATCATTTGATTTAATTTAAGATTGAATCATACCCTTAATAATCGAAGCAATAATCACACAAGCATTCCAATCCTCATAATTATCGGGATTAAGAATTTATGCTCCCTTTGCAATTGGTATGAGATAACCTAAGTCGAATAAAAATATCCCTTAGAATTAAATCTCATGGGTGACCTTGTTCCATACATTCCTGGATTTACCGGTCATAATTCTCTTTTGAACTATCAAATAAGTTCTCGAACCACCAGGCAAGCTCCCACCATTTGAGATAAACTTCTAGGATTTCGTTACAACTGTTCCAATAGGATGTCAACTCACTAGTTAGATTTTAAACTGTCCAATATTACTTCAACCAAAATAATGATCTCCTGTAGTCAAGTCGTACCCAACTCACCAGAATTCCTACCAAGTACATATGATCGACATACATATGAACGTATATAATTAGGACATAAATATAAAGCATTATCACAAAAATGATTCTCATTTCATGATGAATAAGACAATCCTTTATTAATCAAAATAAAATGTCTTTATAATATTTAAAAAGAAATCTCCAACATTTTCTTGCTTAGTATTAAATCCATATATCCATGCACTTTACTCCCATTCATTCTACATGACTGTCAAATGTCTTAGTTGGTAAGCCCTTTGTAAAAGAATCCTACAGGTTATCTTCAGATGAAATATTCATCAAAATGATGTCTCCCCTCTTCATAATCACCCGAACCAGGTGATACTTGCGCTTAATCTGATTTTCCTTCTTATGAGTCGTTGTGTAACACCCTGTAATTTTTTGGAATTTTTTAAATTATTAATTTTTATTTGAGATGATTGGTAATTAAAAATTACATATTTAGATGATAATTAAATGTGCATAGTATATGATTTGTTTTCTGTCGCAAGATATCATAATTAATAAGTGTAATTAATTAGGTGGATTATAGGCAGTTACGCGTAAAATAATTAATTGGTCGTTTTATTTTACGCCACGAGGTTGTATCATGAGATATAAGGTATACCCGAATTGAGTGGACTCCAGAGTGACACGGAGGCCCCCAATTATATGTTTTTTATCATCTTAAGTTGGGATAGGGGGTAGGTATAACCTTAATGTGACTTTTGGACTATATCGGGTAGTCTTTTAAGCTCATTTGAGGGACCAAAATAGGCCTCATTTGGAGGTGCGAGAATTCGAGTTTTTAATGATATTAAGACTCTTTAATTAGTGGTAATATATCGCCAAAAACAAACCCTAATGGTCATTATACTTTGGGAGAACTATAGAAGCCTCACAGAGGAGAAAAGAAAATGATTCGAGTGGGAGTTCATCATCCTTCAATCTAAGATAAGAAATATGTTGCAATATCACGTTATAATTTTTAACTAATTTATAATTCATGTTTTTCCTTTATTTTGAGGTTATAACGCATTGTTAGGATTGCATGGGTTATATAATAATAATGTTTATGGTTTGTACTAATTAGGATTAATGCTTAATTAACCCTGCTTTGCAAGTACATAATTTTGGAAGAGAAATCTGACTTGGATGATACTTTATGATTCAATCTATATTATAACGCATGTTTTAGGTTTTAATCTCGTTTGTAGGTTATATACCTATGAAATTGGAAGTTTAGTTATGAAATTGAAAGAGATTTTGACCTTGCTCATGTTTATGACAAAATTTTTGGAGTTGAAAGTTTTAATCTTTAATTGATGTTTTATATCAATCGTTAGATCGTGAACCAAGCTTAGTTTTTGTTTGAGACATAGTTTGGGTTACTTGGTTCAAGATTTGGAACTCATTAATGGAGGTTTTTCATCAAATTACATTTTTTTGTAACGAAGGGATTGTTCTGTGCCAAAATCGGCCTAACGTGATCCCAATATCATTCGAACGAGATGGAAGTTGTCTATCGAATGGTAGTTTTTGGCCATTTGAACGAGGTTTTTTTCTTCATTCGAATGAAATTGGAAAGTCATTCTAATGACTTTTGCGACAGATTAAGTTTTGGCTTAGGTGTTTGAGGGGATTAATTTCCCAAATTGATACGAGTGGTTGGATCCTAATGATTAGTTTAGTGCAGTATTTTGGTTTATTAGAGTATAAACCAAGAGACTAAAAAGTATGTTAACTTAATTAAGGTTGAGGATTAATAACTTTGGTTAATGGTACAATCTGACATTTAAGGATTAGGTGAGTTGCGTAGATGCATGAATATATATATATATATATATATATATATATATATATATATATATATTATGTGAACATACCGTTACTCGTGGTGAAGGTATCGGTCGGGATGCTTTCGAGATTGGGATCCTGCACCGCATTTTTGGATAATCGAAGATGGATTATGTGGAGGTCATTGTGTTTGATCATGCGTTTAGGACGCTCACCACTTTTCGACGAGAGAATACAAGCTGACTCGATCCATTAACAGGGTTGTGCATGTACCCATTGGTGGTATTATTGTGTAATGACCGTCCCGTTGTTAAATCTTTGTGTGTTTTGTCTAGGCCGATTATGTGAGGGACTCCTACATACTTGACATAGAAGCATGAGATGGTCCCCGAAGGTAGTGGGCTTCATGTGATGTAATAAATAATGAGAAAGAAATAGTGTCATCTAGTCATGGACAAATTGTTTATATCCCTATGTCACATTAAATACATTATGTGATTTATATGTATTATTTGCGGGAGACATTATAAGGGTCGGTACTTAGGTTGTAGTCTTACACATTTAGTTAGTCACATCCCTATTGCATAATTAATGTTTATTGATTACTCATTAAGGTAATACACAAACTTGTTAGCATAGTTATGACTTAAGTTGGGACATAGGCATAGTATTGCAATTAGTTGAGTGAGTGAGGTACTTATTGCACGTGAGAGACAAAGGGCGGCATGTTATTGTAAGCAAGTCGAATAATTATTTACTCCCGGTATTAGAGTTATTTCTTGTAACTTTTCGGCCATGACCCAAAAATTATAAAAATGTTTTCCAGGCTTACATAGACAGGACCAATAGGGCTGAGGAGATTTTAGACTTATCGTTCCACTTTGCATAGCAATTTCTAGTTCCTTATTTTTAGGATAGGTTGCTAGTCTTTTTAGTCTTGTAGTCATTTTCCTTTCTGATATTTATATGGACATTGACTCTGGAATTGTTATTTTTGTCATCTATTTTGTAATTGAGTTCTTCTGAATATTTAATTTAGGTTGTTTGAGAAATTTATTCATTTATGAGATATTTAGCATTTTAGTTTGTTTGTGTGGATGGTTTTAATTTTATTTTTATTTACGATTGATGCTGAGAATGACATGAAATTTTTAACAAGTCTTATCTTGGGCATATCATCCTGGTCGACTATTATGTGAAAAATAAGGGTTGTTACAGTTGATATCAGAGCCATGTTCTAATATACTTAAGATCTGTGTTGCACTCGTTATGTTCTGCGTTGCGTTGTTTGATATGTACAACCCTATGTAAAGGAATCGTTGTACTCTTTTGAGAATTTCTCCTACTATTAAATTTTGGTTTTCTTTCATATGGTAAACACTAGATGTAGTAGACCATGATATACTACTAGTGAGGCTACAGAGAGTAGGGCTGAATAGGAGCCGCAGCCACAGCTGCATTAAGCACCATTCGTTGCTTCGATAATAGACATAGCAGTTATAATTATGCAGACAGTTACCACGATAATGGTTATAATGTCATAGCACCTTCAACCACTGACATAGTCATATCCATACTCTCCATAGTAGGTGGTGATACCAGTATAGCCGCATACCATAGTTTCGAAGAGAGCGGGGGAAGCCCTTTCTAAGGGCCACCAATCGAAATTTGCTGAGAGTATTAGCATCATAGTAGCATGTGAGTGGAAAAAAAGACTTACATAGCATTTTAGGATAGTGGAGTGCATAGAGGTGCGCAAATAGATGTTGGCTTCGTTTAAATTTCTTGGGGAAGCTTTATAGTGGTGGAAATCGATCACCACAGTAGAGGAGCTGGACATGATGACTATTGTTGAGTTTTAGGTGAAATGCAATTACAATTATTTCTCACCCACAATAAGAACTTAGAAGAATATGTAGTTTTTGGCCCTCAAGCAGGAGGGTTGTATCATTGTAGATTACGAGGTGGAATTTATTGCGCTATCACTATGTTCCTTAAATGAGGTAAACACCAGGGAGAAAAAATGGAGAAGTTATATTGGGATTATCTTGGCGCATCAGGCAGGCCGTCTTGGGGAACCTAACTTTTTGCAGTTATACCCAGATAGTAAATGTCACTTTACTTAATTTCCAAGATCATAGGGTATTTCAGAAATTTAAGGGAGAGAAAAGGCCCAACTCAGATTCATCTAACTAGCAGGGCACGATAAACAGAGGTGGTAATCAAGTGGCATAACAATCTAAGGGGTCAAAGTCAGGATATCAGCACCATAAGAAGAACAAAGTTTTCGATAATCGTTACACATAGGGCCATCAGGGCCAAGTACAATAGTTCCATTATGGACAGAGATAACAAATTATGGGGCATCAGGGCCAAGGGTAGTAGGTTCCTGGCTAGTTCGGCCAACAAGGATAGTAAATGGGTGGGCACTAGTCGCATGGACATTTTTAACCTATGGAGAGACATGACACATAGCAAAGAGGTGCCCTTAGGGCGATCGTCTGACACAAAATTAGGGGATCAGCGTGGGTACTAGGACCACTAAGAGCAACATCAACAGTTATCGATCCCACCAGTTACAATAGTGCCAGCCGTCCGAGCACCACCTGCCCAGCCTCAGGGATAGCAGTAGCTACAATATGGGCTTGTGTATCATATCGCATAAAGGCACTGCGCAGGTAGTAGAGGGTATGTTTACTATATTTGGGCATATTAGATGCATTTTATTTGACACTTCTGCATCACATTCATTTGTTAGTACTAGCTTTGCTTGATCATCAAGGACGGTAGACTTTGCGTCAAATATAATACTTCACTTCGACTAAACAGTGGGTAGAGGGGCACCTATACATTCCGTATATAGAGGGTTAGGGGTGGATATCGAGAGACTTAGGTTTGTATCGTATCTACTTTATTAGACATGTTAGATCATGATGCTATCCTAGGGATGAATTTGTTGTCCACATATAAAGATTATATGGATTTTTATGGGAAGTCCATCATCTATGAAAATCACAGGTATGAGATGTACTTGGTCGCATCCAGAGGGAGGGTCAAGTACGCATTTATATTATATCGATAAAGATGCTTTTGAGGGAGCTTTCATTTCATCAGACTCTATTCCAGTCATTGGGGAATTTTTGAATGCGGTTTAGGAGATTATGGGGTTACCATCGAGTAAAGAGATTGAGTTCGTCATTAACTTAGCTCGGCGCAAGAGATCTATTGCTCGAGAACCATATTATATGGCTCTTTTGGAGACGAGAGAGCTTAAGGACCCGATTTATCAACCTTTGGATCAGGGTTTTATTTGGAAGAGTACTTCACCTTAGGGTGCTACAGTTATTTTATTGAAGTAAAAGAAGGATCATTAAGGTTGTGTGTTGATTATCGGGAGTTGAAGAAGATCACCATACAAAAAAAGTATCTATTGCCCCATTTTGATGGCCTATTCGACCATCTGAGGGGTGCTCTATAATTCTCCAAGATTGATTTGAGGTCAGGTATCATCAGTTAAGGATTCAAGAGTAAGATGTTTCGAAGAAAGATCAATGCATCAACAATGTTTATGAACCTAATGAATAAGGTGTTGAAGAACTTCTTGGATCAGTTTATCGTCATATACATAGATGATATATTGATATATTCTTTGATTACATAAGAGAATGCTCATCACTTGCATATAGTCTTGAATACATTACGGGACCATCAACTCTATGCCAAGTTTGTGAAGTGTGGATTCTGGTTGAGGGAAGTGCGATTCTTGGGCCACATTGTGTCTGAGGTAGTGATATCGGTGGACTCGATAAAGGTTTTGACAGTGATGGAGTGGTGATGACCCACAGAACCTATAGTGGTGCACAGTTTTCTGGGATACGAATGTTATAATTATCAATTCATTCAGGGGTTCTTAAAGATAGTTGGGCCTTTGAAGAATTTAACGTAGAATGGGGTACCATTTTTTGGGATGATTCATGCCATCAAGCTTTTCATGAGTTGAATGTCAAGTTAACTTTGGCTCTGATGCTCTCTTTACTTCGTGGAGGTATATAGTATATGGTGTTTACCTATGTGTCCTTATAGGGACTTAGGGGTGTATTGATGCAGGAGGAGAGGCGGATGGCTTATGCTTCCCGTAAGCTTAAGCCTCACGAATAGAATTACCCCATTCATGATCTAGAATGAGCATTAGTGATGTTTGCACTAAATATATGGATACATTACCATTTTTTAGAGATATTCCTCTTATTTATGGACCATAAGAGTTTGTAGTACTTGTTCATATACAGGGAGTTGAACACGAGGCAGCGTAAATGGATTGAGGTTCTAAAATATTATTATTAATATATCCAGTATCACCCCGTTAAGATAATGTGGTGGAGGACTCCTTGAATCGTAGGCTGACAGTTGATCATGTAGAAATGTGGAGGGAGAAGTGGGGTTTGCTTCTCACAAAGGCTTATTTGTCATGCCCATTTATGACAGTCCTTATAATCACATCGAAGATCATCATTCGAGTTATGAAGGCGCAGGCAAGATATCTCCTTTTCAGGAGAAGATTAGGAAGTTATTGATCGAAGGGGTAGAGTCCTACTTAATCAATTATGAGGGACTCTTATGATTTCATAGTAGGTTGGTAGTTTTTGAGGATGAGGAGTTATGATGGGAAGTTATGATTGAGGCTAATGAATCACATTTTTCGATAAATCTCGGTGGGTATAAGATGTAACAGGATATAGGGAACCAGTATTGATAGGAAGACATGAAAAAGGACATCGCTGTGCTTTTTTTTCCAAGTGTGCCACTTTTCATATGGTGAAGGTAGATCACCAAAGACCAGAAGGTGTTCTATAGCCTCATGAGATTCCGATGTGGAAATGAGAGTGCATTTTTATGGATTTTATCATGAGTTTACCTACATCATAATGGGGACACGATGCTATATGGGTGATTATGGACTGTTTGACAATGGTGGCTCACTTTTGCCAATACGAATGGATTAAACCTCACAACAATACGCTAAGATCTTCCTCATAATGATTTTAAAGTAGCATGGTGTACCACTTAATATTGTATACAAAACATTTGTGTCCCACTTTTAGAGGAGCTTCTAGAAGTCATTGGGGATAGAGTTGAGGTTGAGTACCTCGTATCACCCACAAACGGATGATTAGACAAAACGAGGGAATCAGATGTTGGAGGACATGTTATAAAGGTGTATCTTGAACTTCAAAAGCAGATGGAGGAAACATTTATCATTGGTGGAGTTTTCTTACAACAAGAGTTACCAGTTTACGATTGGCATAGTGCCATTTGAGGCATTGTATTGTAGAGATTTTCGTTCACCCTCTTGTTGGTTAGAGATGGGGACAAAAAGTTTCCTGGGCCATAGTTCATCTAGGACACCTCAGAGAAGGTGGAGATGATCAAAAGTAGGATTCAAATTGCCCAGGATTGGAAAAAGAGTCATGCAGATTGAGTGAGAAAGCACTTAGACTTCGAGGTTAGAAATCAGGTGTTATTTAAGGAATCTCCCACTACGGGATAGATGTAATCTGCGAAGAAACGGAAATTATCTCCCAGGTACGTGGGGACACTCTCCATTATTGAGAGGATAGGACTAGCAGCGTACCATTTATCCTTTCTGGATCACTTATAGAGGATTCACAATGTTTTTCATGTCTTAACATTATGAAGTATCCTTAGAAACGTGGTAGCATATCAACACATAGATATTAATGGGACATAGCTTCATCCCGATGTGACTTACAAGGGGAATCAAGTATTTATTTTGGATCGTAGGGAGTGTAGACTTCGTTCCAAAGTGGTTCCCTTGGTACGTGTCCAGTGGGGGCACCACAATGACAATGAGTCGAAATGGGAGCAGGAGGATAACATGCGATAAAAGTATTAAGAACTCTTCTATTCAGGTATGCGTGAAATTATGAGGATGAAAGTCCTTTTTTAGTGGGAAAAAATGTAATACCGTCTATTTTTTGGAATTTATTTTCATTATTGATTATTGTTTGAGATGGTTGGTAATTAACAATTTTATATTTAGATGATAGTTAAATGTTCATAGTATTTTTGTATACCATGTTATATTAATTAAAAAGTGTAATTAATTAGGTGGACTATAGGAGGTTACACATAAAATAATTAATTGGTTCTTTTATTTTACGTTCTGAGGTTTTATCATAAGATATGAGGTATAACTGATTCGAATGGACTCTAGAGTATCCCGAAGACCCAATTATGTATTTTTATCTTCTTAAGTTGGGCCCTAGGGTATGTATACCCTTAGGGTGAGTTTTCTGCTATTTTGGGTAATCTTTTGGGCTCATTTAGGAGCCTTAAAATAGGTCTCATTTGGAGGTGCGAGAATTAGATTTTATAACAGGATTAGGACCCTTTGATTAGTGATAATATGTCATCAAAAATAAACTCTAGCGGTCATTATACTTTGAAAGAACTAGAGAATGCTCAGAGAGGAGAAAAACAAAGGATTCAAGTGGGAGTTCATCATCCTTCAATCTAAGGCAAAAAAATCTCTTGCAATATCACGTTATAATCAGTAAGTAATTGAGAATTATTATTTTCCCTTTTTGATTTGGTGATCAGAAAGCATGTTTAGGATTAGATTATTATATCTTAATCATGTTTCTATTTTGGGCTAATTAGGATTAAAAATTAATTAACCCTACTTTGCAAGTTCATATTTTTGGAAGCGGAATCTGATTTGGATGATACTTTATGATTGAATCTATGTTAGAACACATGTTTTAGGATTTAATTTTTTTTTGTAAATTAAATCCCCATGAAAATTGGAAGTTTAGTTATGAAAGTGATAGAGATTTAGACGTTGTTCATCTTTATGACAAAGTATGTGGAATTGAAAGAATTAACCTTTAATTGATGCTTTAGATCATAGATAATGATTATAAATCATTATAATCATGTAAGTATGTTTAATTTTTGATTGGGACATAGTTTGTATTATTGGGTTGAAGTTTTGAAACTCATTAATGGAGCTTTTTCGTCAAAATACATCTTTGGGAACGAAAGGGACTCTTCTATGGCAAATTCATTCGAATTGGATTCCAATCTCGTTCAAATGAGATGGAAGTTGTCATTCAAATGGGATTTTTTGGTCATTCAAACGAGGGTGCTATTTTTGTTCAAACAACATTGGAAAGTCGTTCGAACGACTTTTGCGGTAAATTGCATTTTGTCTTAGATGTTTGATGGATTAATTTCCTAAATTGATTCAAGTGGTTGGATCCTAATGACCAGTTTAGTACATTAGCTATGTTTATTAGAGTATAAACCAAGAGACTAAAAAGTCTGTTAACTTAATTAAGGTTGAACATTAATAAATGTAATGTACAATTAGGCTTTTGGGGATTAGGTGAATTGGGTAGACACGTGAGCAAAGCAATATCCTACTAGTGAATATTGTGTGTTGAATATATATGTATACTAAATTTTGTGAACATATTGTTACTCACGGTGAATCTATCAGCCTGGGTGATTTTAAGATTGCGACTGTGTACCAAGTTCTTAGATGATCGAAATAAGATGACGTGTAGGTCGTTTTATTTTATCATGCATTCGGGATGGTTACCTCTTGCGATAAGATAAGACCAGATGAATCAATCCATCGATAGGGTTGGATTTGAACACGTTGGTTGTGTAACTGTATAGTGATCACCCTGTTGTTAGATAGTGTGTTTTTCCTAAGCCCGTTAGGTAGGGGACTCCTACGGACATGTGGATAAACACACGAGATAGTACCCAAAGGTAGTGGCCTTTGTGAGATGTAATAAATAATGAGAAAGAAATAATATCATCTAGTGATGGAAAAATTATTAATAACCCTATATCACGTTAAATACATTATGTGATTTATGTGTATTCTTTGCGAGTGACATTATAGGGGTTGGTACTTGGGTTATAGTCTTACATGTGTAGTTAGTTGCATCCCTATTGGATAATAAATATTTATGGCTTACTCATTAAGGTAGTACATACCCTTGTTAGCATATTTATGACTTGGGTTGTAACATGAGCATAGTATTGTACTTAGTTGAGGGGTGAGGTACTTATTATATATTAGATCTGATGGGTGTCATGTTATTTACTAGTGATAATGAAGATATTTCTTACAACTTTCGATCTCTGACCCAAAAATTAGAAAAATGCTCTAAAGGCTTACATAGATAGGACCAGCAGAGCTGGGGAGATTTTAGACTTATCATTCAACTTTGCATAGAATTTTTTTAGTTCCTAGATTTTAGCATAGGTTGATACTCTTTTTATTCTTTCAGTCATTTTCCTTTCAGATATTTATATGGACCTTGAGTTCAGTTATTATTTTAGTCAACTTTTTTGGAGTTGAGTTGTTCTGACTATTTCATTGTGATGGTTTGAGACATTTATGAGATATTTATCGCTTTAGTTTATCTCATGTGTGGATGGTTTTTATTCATTTTTATTTGCATTTGATGTTGAGAATGATATGAATTGTTTCATTAGACCTATCTTTGGCATATTATCATGGCTGACTATTATATGGAAAATAGGGGTTGTTATGACTTAGTTATTTAAAATTTTGAACTGCACCGCTATTATCATAATAAAGTGTAATAATCAACCGCATTGAAGGGACCACACCAAAGTCACTTGGGAATTTTCGGACCTAAACAACCTATTTTTCTTCCTCTTAAGTGAAAACATATCCCTCTTCAATGATCAAATAAGTAATACATGATTGATTTAACCGATGGATCCACCTCCTAGGGTAAACACATATCCCGAGGTTAGTCTCTTGGAACCCCTATCCAATTGAAAATTCGAGTATGTGTACCCAGAGGATATTATATTATCTGTTTCGTAACCATCACACACTCTTTAGTCCTTTTAAGTTACTTGATAATGTTCTTAACAATAATTCCATGCTCCCCACCTAAGATAGACAGGAATCTATTGGCCATGCCAACGGCATAACATATATCCGATCTTGTACACACCATAACATACATGTGGCTAACCACCACCGAAGCATTATGTATACTACTCATCCTCTCTATCTCATCAGGTGTCTAAGGAAAGTTGTCCTTAGATAAAGAAATTCCATAACTGAAAGAAACTTTTTCATGGAATCTTACATTGGAAATATTATAACTTTTAATCCTGCGCACCTTGCTTTCTTAGCCCTTTTCTATGAATCCCATGGGTTGCATCATATATATGTACTCATCAAGATTAACATTCAAGAACACAATCTTGACGTCCACTTTCTAAATCTACAAAATGAGAAGTGCCTCAATGGATAAGAGAATCTGGATATACTTTGTAATGGCTAATGATAAGAAGGTTTTCTCATAATCGATCCCCTCATTTTGAGTGAACGCTTTTTCTACAAGCCTTTACTTAAAGGTTTCCACCTTCGCGTTTACCCATATCTTCTTGTTGTATATCCTCTTGCAACCGATAGGTTTTATCTCATTTGGAAAGTCTACAATCTTCCATACTTGATTCAAATCCATCAAATTCATCTCGATATCCATAGCCTTTATCCAAAACCTAAATCCTTGTCTTGGAGTGCCTTGTCATAGTTGTCGGGATCTGGTTTGTGTTCCTTTGGGACTTCACCAAAGTGATCATCCATATACATTAACTTACCAAGCTGACGTTGGATTCTCCCACTACGGCATGTCTCCACTTGTGGTCTGGTATAAGTGAAATGTGTATCATAATCATCGAGAATACTCTCACTGCCAATAGGAAGTGTAATATAGATATTATATTATATTTCATCATGCAGGGGTGGTATTGAAGTAATTATTTCGTCTGTTCCTCTTAGTTCTTGCAAAATGATTAGGCTTATTATCAATCATATAACCTTACTATGAGTACTTAGTATTTGTTCTAGCAAATACCTTCTGGTCCATAGGATCATAAAATTGACCACCCTTTGATCCTTTTGGATAACCCACAAAAAGACATACATATATATATATATATATATATATATATATATATATATATATATATATCCTTAATTCCAACTTTCCTAGATTCTTCCACCACACATATTCTAGGAAACCCTAAATCTAAAAATGTCCTATACTAGGCGTATGACCACTCTAGAGGTATATATGAGTTGTTGATACAGATTTATAAGGGACTAAGTTGAATAAATATGTAGTCATTTCTAGTGAAAAATCTTAATAGGAATCCTCCAGATCGAATAACTGATCATGGATCTAATCCTATCCAAAAAAGTCATGTTCCTTCTTTCCTCTACACCATATTGATGTGGAGTGCTCAGTGAAGACAATTGAAATGTAATCCCAATTTTCAAAAAGTGTTCTGTAAACTTTCCCAAAAGTTATTCCCCTCAACGATCAGATCATAGAGTATAAATGTATTCAGTGTGCCTACGTTCCACGTCAACCTTATGCACTTCAAACTTATCAAAGGCTTCAGACTTGTGATGCATGAGGTAAACATATCCAAAACTCGAATAATCATCGACGAAAGTGATGAAATAATCATATCCACCTCTTTCCCAATTAGTTATAGTCCCACACAAATATGAACAGATCTTTGGCTCTATCCCTTGGTCATAAACAACCTCTTAGTCATCTTACCCTCTAAGAAATATTCACAAATTACAAGTGCCTCAACTTCCAATGAGCTCAATTTTCCATTTAAGACCAATCCTTGTATCCTTTTTCAGATTGATATGACTTAAGCGTAAGCGCCAAAGATACGTACATCTAAACTTAAAAGGTTCCTTTCTCTTTAGGTTATTTCCATTTAAGTTATTCATTTCAGTATTAATCATTAATGGTGTGATAGTTCTTATAATCTAAAAATCATTTTCCAATGTACTATAATAGATAAGAGATTTACCATCTTTGATTAAAAAACACCTTTATTAAAATAAACCATATATTTTTTCATCACAATCCTAGAAACCAGAATAAAATTTCTTTTAATGCAAGGGTTATAAAAACAACATATTAATAGTAACTTATCGCGTCCACCAAAATTTAAGCCTAAATTTCATATTTCTACTACTCTTTCTTGTGATGATTGCCCATTAATAAAAAAAACTCTCCATCATTGAGCTCATGTTTACCTATAACCCCTAGAAAGATTTGCAAACATGATTAGTGGCTCCCAAATCTACACATCATGTATCGGTATATTTCACTATAAAACATGTCTCAATGATTAATGAGAAATAACTATTTCCATTTTTATGTGCTAAGAGGACCAATCACTGCATCTTCCAATGTCCATAGTACTTTAAAGTTTCCTGTCGTCTTCTTACCTTCTCCTTGAGGCTTAAAGTTCTTCTTGACCGCCACAAGGTGTTCATGAGACTCTCCCTTATTCTTCTTCTTACATTTCAGGACATAATATGATGCGCCTTTCTCAGCAACCTAAATCACACCCATATACTTGCTGATATTCTCCATCTCATGGAGTTCCTTAAGCAGTTACGTCCAAGAGTAATTAAACTTATTCATAAAATAGTTCAGGGAAAACTATTTTAGGGACTCGGTTAATGATAAGATCACAAAATCGACATGGGTTTCCCCATTGATTTTAGATTCCAGATGGAAAATTCCACAAAATGACGCGCAGCCGAAAAAATTCAAGCAATTCTTAGCGCTCAAATGTAGAAGTCCTACAAAAATTGTTAACAAAGAAATACAAATAGAAAGAAAATACTACGAAATACTAAATCAAGTAAATTCTAAAACAACAAGTCCCTGGCAACGGGGCCATTTGATAGATTGGGTTTTTTCACGGTGTCGCGTCACTGATGCTGATCGTTTGTTATATTCTGCTCACTAACTCTATAGAAAAACCTAAACTATGACTACACTCTTTTAAGGGAGTATAACGGTCAGTCCAGGTATCGGATCTATAGAGACAAGTTGCTAAAATTTAATTGATTTAATACTTCTATAATAAAAGTGTAAAAGGTAAATGTTAACAAAAATAAAAGATAACTAAGAGAAAAGATTATTCTAGGCTAGGGTAGATTAAACTAAGATTAACAAAGTGAATAAAACTATAGGTTCCCTAGATATCCCTCATCCCGAGTAAATTGGTATAAATGTTTACATGGGTTCACGAATTATTAAGATTGCGTCTCATTTTGTGAATTAATTAAATTAAGAGTCGTCACACCCCTAAATTCGCATAAAATACTACTATGATTTTGGCGTCAACAAATACCCCAAAAATTAGACACGCAAGGTCGTAAATACGGAGCATGCGTGGTATACCCCGTTAAATATCCTAGGCGTAAAAACTAGGACAACCCAATCAAAATAAACCCGTGAAATACCATCACCAAGGGAAAGAAAACAATCAACCCTAAATGAGTTCAATCCAACACAACCTCTACATAAATTAAAACAACTAATAAACCTAATTAACAAATCAAGTAAACTAATTAGAAAGCAAGCAAATAAAGTATGTAAATCTACACTACAAAGCAAGTAATTAAGCAAATACAACTTAAATAAATGGAGAAGAAAGAGGAATATTGTTCTTACACAACCATAAATTGATAAACCCACTATATGAACAAACCCTAGGAAGGAGAAAATGGCACACTCTCCATCCTTCCCCAAACCCTAAACTAAGAGAACCAAACCCTAAACTAAACTAAGAAAGAGAGACTAATGACCTAGATATTATATGACTCCTTTACAAATGACCAAAAGGGTTCATTTTATTCTAAGTTGAAAACCCAAATAAAAGAAAAAGGGAAAAGAAAAGAAAAGAAAGCAAGTGGCCGAAATCTGCTTCAATTGGTCGACCTCGAGGTCATGATCGGTCGATCGGTCCTTTGAGTAAAAGCCACTGTAAATATTCCAAGGCAAAATATCAAACACCGGTCGATCGGTGGCCAGGGTCCGATCGACCGGTACTCCGTTTTCCAGCCAAAATTGCTCAAGAATGAAGAGAAAAGGGTGCAAACGAAAAATGGCACAACTCCTTCGTCCGGGTTCAGAATGACGTGCCATTTGCGGCCACGCAAAGCTAACTCGATGAAATATTCTCCTGAGGAATTTTATTGAGCCAGAAATGAAGTGTGAAATGTCTAAAATGCCCTTGAAGTAGCTTTTGATGATGAAACCTCTTCGAAATGCAACTGAACCTCACTTTAAGCATTCCGATACCTACAAAAACACAATTAACCCCTGCAAAGCAAATAAACACACATAATATAGGTTGTATGGTTAACGAGCATAAATATAGGCATAAAGAACCAAAAAAGTGCTAGAATGTATAAAGATAACGGGCACGCATATGCAATATTCATGATGTATCACATCCCCTAACTTAGACATTGCTAGTCCCTAATGATGAAACAAATAAAACCAGTCCACAGAAAGTGGAACAAAATATATATATGCATCGGAATATAAATGCTACTTTCGTAGGGAACACAATTTCATTTAGCTTATAAAATAAGCATTTAACCCCTAGATTACCCTAGTGGATGAGTGTCATCTCGTGAGGGTATTCTGGGATGAAATCGACAAACATCAAATGGTTTCCTCAAAATGTACCCAATCACATGCAAAAAACTCAACAATACGAAAAAGATTTCAACATATTATTAGAAATCCATATAAACCGAATAATATTAACATTATAGATTGAACCTCGTTGAATTGAAACCTTAAAAAGTGGGAGGAAAGCGAGCACACGTAAAGGTTGATTTGGAAAAAACTTATATGAATCGAATAATAAACATTCAAGCGTCATTAAAGTCATTAATCACCGGGCATTACGCTCAACAAATAAAATCACTAAGAATGGGAGGTAATACACGAGAAATGAGGGCATAAAGAGTAAATATAATTAGAAACTAGGCCGCGCACATGTCAAAAATGAAGAACGCTATATATAGAATGAAAATTTGTAATCTCAATGAAAGATACCG
Organism: Sambucus nigra; assembly: GCA_949130495.1. NCBI lineage: Eukaryota > Viridiplantae > Streptophyta > Magnoliopsida > Dipsacales > Adoxaceae > Sambucus > Sambucus nigra. The sequence continues at coordinate 88,491,947 of OX422222.1, read as the reverse complement.
CTCGTTAAAGGAGTGAAATGTATTTTTAAAATTATCAAAACAATTTAAACATTTAAATTGAATTCCCCTTAGGATCACATAGGACTTTATAGCGTTGTAATATAGGTTAGGCTCGGGTTATGAAACAAAGGAAATATGTACGGATTCAAAGTGTTCGGGGATTAAAACTGGGGATAATGGGAAATTGCGGGCAATTTCAAAAATGGAAAATAACTTCCATAAAAAGCATTGAATATAATAAGGGTGATAGTAAAAAATTCTTATTAACCACTATGCACAACATATACAAATTTCTCTTTCTTTTCTATTCTTCTTTTTCTCATTTTTTTCTTTTGTTTTCTACTTTTTATTTTTCTTCTCTTTTTCACTTCTTTTTTCTTTTCTTTACTTGTCTCACTCTCATATGCCTACATTGAACCAACAAGAAAATAAAATCATTCAATCCCAAGTATCATTCCAAACAAAGGTACGAAAGGTGGTATATGTGGGATTTGGGGTTATGAAATGAAAGGCTATATTTAGTCTCAAAGGGGTTGACGAGGGAAAACATATAGAATGAAGTCAAGGTCAATATGTGTGATATAACAAAGATGGCATATGATCATTTCCTTAAATTTACACAATTCTCGAGTCAAAACAAACTTTGAAAATCATGCTCAAGTAACAGATTTCAAGATATAAAATCAATTAATGAACAATCAAATGAAACAATAGAGAGATTACCGACGAATGTAACATTTTCAAAGAGGAAAGAGAAGTGTATAACACTCACAAATGAATAAAACCCCAAAGCTCACTCGATGTAAGTATATATAATGCAACAAAAGATTACCAAGTTATAAAAATCTTAAACCAAATCAATAAAGCAAGAAAAATGCACGTGCTCATGGAATTAAAGTTTAATCCATTAAGTTATTCATAATATCAATGATTGAGGACTAAAGTCTAATACCTTCTAAAATAGAGAATATGCATCATTGAGTTGTCTATTGGATCGGGCAATTATTGAAATTTATCATCGGAAACAAAGGCAAAATGCCCAACAAATGAGAAAAAAGAAAGAAAATCTTTTTGAATTTTTAATTTTCTACAAGAAAAGCATGCTTGGAAATAACATATAATCAAATCAAAGAAACTACCAATGAATGAATAGAATATCCCACATCCCTAACTTAAAACCTGACACTGTCCTCATTGTGCATTAAGAACCAAGTTAAAGAGAGGAAAAGAGCGATATTACCCAAAATAGAGCAATCTCGTGAAATTACAAGTCCAATGATTCTACAAAAACATGTTAGCACCAAGCATAACAAAAACTTAACTAACTACACTATAAAATAAGTAAGAAAAAAAAAAAAAAAAAAACTAACTATTTATAACCCACAATTTTAACTTCCAACTAACTATACACTAGAAGTTGAAATTTTTGAGGATCCACCCAAAATACAATTTGACTTTGGAACCCTTTCATGCATATCTTCCAAAAAATAGGAATCCCGTTAAAATAACGGAAGGCATGTGTAAGGCGTAAGAAATGAACTATCCCCAATTTAAAATTTTGGAGGGAAGATGGGAGATTTGGATAAAACGGGTGACAAAAAAAAGTCAGGTCCAAGAAAAAAAGAATTTTATCCCAAATATTTTGAAATTGGAATGGGAGGTGGAGCACAAGGAGGTAAACATGCCTTTATGGAAAGAAACTCGAGTAAGTACTCCTCATCGATGAAAGGGTTAAACATTTTAAAGTTTGGAACCGATTCATCGGGTACTTGCATCTATGTGACAGTATAGAATAAAGATGGGAACGAAAGAAATTCAATCTCAAGATATGAGTTATCATATCTTGAAGATTGAATTTCAAAGAAAATAGGATTATTTTCAATGAAACTTTCTTCTTTGAGAATCAAAGAAGAAACCATTTCATTGCAAATGGATACTACGTCGATTCGTTCCTCATTTTCATTATCTACTATACGATGGGCCAAATCAAGAATGAATTGTTCCAAAGTAGGCACAAAGTCCTCATTTGGTTCAAAACATTAATTGACTTCAAAAGTCTCGAAAGAAAAATCGTCGTCAGATTCAAATAATAAATCCAATTCATGCTCCCACAAACGATTTTCTTTCAGATAATGATTTTCAATTTTCTCATTTTCAAGCTTGCGCAAGCCCTCACCGAAAGTCATTGGTCGAGGCGTGTATTCTTGAAAATGAGAACTTTGAAAACTATCATCGAAACAACAATCAAAATCATCATTATAAGAATTTCGAAAGCTATTGAAAATCCTTTTAACATTCTTATAATAAGGATTGTGAGGACCAACATCGGAATAATTATTCCTAAAATTTCCATAACCATAATTTGGCCTTCGTTATACTCACCCAAAGACATTTTAGATGTTGCAATTGTTTTGGCTTGTAAGTATTGACCAAAAGTCATAGGGGTAGGGGGATTTTGAGAATTGTCACTACGATTACCGAAAGAACTTGAATAAGACATGCTTACCCCAATAACGGCTCAAGATGGCAAATTCCACAAAGTCATGCGTGACCGAAAAAATTCAAGCGGTTCTTGGCGCTCAAATGTAGAAGTCCTACAAAAATTGTTAACAAATAAATACAAATAGAAATAAAATACTATGAAATACTAAATCAAATAAATTCTAAAACAACAAGTCCCTGGCAACGGCGCCATTTGATAGACTGGTTTTTTCCGAGGTGTCGCATCATCGATGCCGATCATTTGTTATATTTGGTTCACCAACTCTATAGAAAAACCTAAACTATGACTACACTATTTTAAGGGAGTATAACGGCCTGTCCGGGTATCGAATCCATAGAGACGAGTTGCTCGAATTTCATTGATTTAATACTTCTATAATAAAAGTGTAAAAGGTAAATGTTAACAAACATAAAACATAACTAAGAGAAAAGATTATTCTAGGCGAGAGTAAATTGAACTAAGATTAACAAAGTGAATAAAACCATATGTTGCCCTAGATATTACTAACCCCGAGTTAATTGGTATAAATGGTACATGAGTTCACGAGTTATTAAGATTGCGTATCATTTTGTTAATTAATTAAATTAAGAGTTGTCACACCGCTAAATTCGTATAAAAGACTACTTTGATTTTGGCGTCAACAAATATCCCAAAAATTAGGCACACTAGGTCATAAATACGGAGCATACGTGATATACCCCATTAAATATCCTAGGCGTAAAAATCAGGACAACCCAATCGAAATAAACTCGTGAAATACCATCCCCAAAGAAAGAAACCAATCAACCCTAGGTGAGTTCAATCCAACACAACCTAGATTAAACTAGCTACAATACATAAGGACCTACATAAATTAAAATAACTAGTTAAACCTAATTAACAAAAGAAGTAAACTAATAAGAAAGCAAGCAAATAAAGTAGGTAAATATACACTACAAAGCAAGTAATTAAACAAATACAACTTAAATAAATGGATAAGAAAGAGAAATAGTGTTATTACATAACCATAAATGGATAAACCCACTATATGAGCAAACCCTAGGAGGGAGAAAATGGCACACTCTACATCCTTCCCCAAACCCTAATCTAAGAGAAACAAACCCTAAACTAAACTAAGAAAAAGAGACAAATGACCTAGATATTACGTTTCCTTTACAAATGAACAAAAGGGTTCCTTTTATATTAAGTTGAAAAAATAAATAAAAGAAAAAAGAAAATAAGTGGCCAAAATCTGATTCTACTGGTCGACCGCGAGGTCATGGCTGGTCTACCCGTCCTTTGGGTAAAAGACACTGTAAAGACTCCAAGGAAAAATCACAAACACCAGTCATCCGGTGGCTAGGGTCCAGTCGATCAGTACTCTGTTTTCCAGCAAAATCTGCTCAAAAATGGAGAGAAAAGGGCGCAAACGGAAAATGGCATAACTCCTTCGTCCGGTCTTGGAATGACGTGTTGTTCACGGCCACATGAAGATAACTCAATGAACTATGCTCTCATAGAATCCCATTAAGCCGTAGATGAAGTGTGAAATGTCTAAAATTCCCTTGAAGTAGCGTCCGATGATGGAACTTCTCCAAAATGCAACCGAACCTCACTTTAAGCATTACAATACCTACAAAATCATATAAACATACATAATATAGGTTGAATGGTTAATGAGCATAAATATAGGCATAAAGAACCCAAAAAGTGCTCGAATGTATAAAGATAACGGGAATGCATATGCAATATTCGTGACGTATTAATAACCTCTAACATATTGGTGTTTACCAACCTTGCTATATCATCTAAAATTCATCACGATTATGATCCTCAAGCATGTCTCTTAGGTTTAGAATCGTGTCATAATTTGTTGACATATGCTGATACTGGTATTGTAATACATTTGTCATAGGGGCCAATATGTATTAATGAGCTATCTAATCAGCCTTTTTCCACCTCTGATAGGCTTGGACATTCCTTTCCATTTTCCCTTCCTCGGCTTGCCAACGAAGGCTTTAGTCAAAACAAAACTAATTCCCTCATCAATATGGACAATGATTATGTTTCTTTTTCAGTCTATATAGTTCATGCCGGTAAGTTTGTTGTTCTTTAAGATTGAAGCAAGTGAGTTGAATTAAGATCATATTTTGAAATCTGAGAATCATAAATTTTAAAAAGTGAATTAATTTCAAAATAATAATGTTAGAATTTAACTTTGTTTTAATTTTAAAGTGGCCTCATCACCACCATTTAAAAGTAAAAAATCGTTGAACATCCTAGTTCCCTTATCGCGTGAGATTTCTCGTTGTGAGCTTAAATCACTCCACCTTGAACTAGACAAACTTCCTTCTTTTAATTATGTACTCTGGATGGTTCAGGGTCCTCTGTCCAACATAATTGAATAGTTAGTGCATTTTAGTTCCATAATTAATGACAGTGACTCTATTGGGGAGGATACCATTAATTATGTAAAGTGTATACCACCAGTTTATTCTTTGAAATAGAATCCACTCATGAAGGACTTCCATGTTCTGGCGATCAAACTCACTGATATTCTAATTCTTATAATTATTAATTAAGAGTTTTAAGAGTAACGTATTGCCTGATTAATTCCATCTGTGGGGGGACGGGGCGGGGGGACTAGCTGACATGAGGAACTAATCATATTACATTCATAAAACACCGATGGATACCTTAGTGTTTATATTGAAACTCCTCTCCATCTTAGTTATTTAAAAGTTAACGGCTTGTGAAAAACAATTTATTCATTTCCAAAATCTTGAATTATGTCTATGGTAATTTTTTAATTAGGTGTATAAATTAAATATCTTAATCTCACATTTAATTTTCCAATTTTTAGTTAAAATAAAATCTGAAGATCTCAATATAATTCACGCTTTAATATTAATTTCCCCAATTTATTTTAATTTAGAAAATAATATGTGCCCATCCTGCGGCGGGTCGGGGTCTCCGAGGAGGGCTCCCTCCTTTTCCTTCTCTTCTAGCGTAAGCGAGGAATTACACCCTTTCTTGGGGCGCTCAACCAACGTCGATGTGAGGTAATATGTAGAGATAGAGTTGTAAGCCTATTTTGCACAAAATAAGAAAAAGAAATGTTGATGCCTCCAGAGAATGGCATCAAAGATAATACTGATTATTGAAAAACTAAGTAGTTCAAGTTTTCGGGGACTAAGTTATGAAATAAGAAGGTGTTAGGCACCCATACCGCCTTTTTGGTATCTAATGGGAATGTGTTAATATTCTCCTATTAAAATTCATGAAGTGTGTTCGTATGTGCATATAATAAATGGATAATGGAATAGCTCAACTCGCGTTATGGACAAAGGCGGAGTGAGGTTATCCACATGATTGTTCCCCATATAGTAATTCAAGATATAATGTAAGAGTTTGCCAATTCAAAAGTCTTTATAGAAGAACAAATGCATACATTGGAAAAGACACAAGCAAGCAAGCATATAAAATATATTAAGAAAATATGATAAAAACAAAGTAAAAAATGCATGTAAGGGAGGAATCGAGTCTATGGATTTACCTAAGATTACTAAGTAGCCCAAGGGGTATCAAAGTCCACGTAGTTCGAAGATAATGCTGGGTGGGGTTTAAACCATAGACCCAAACGGGGGATTTCTCTTATATGTGTATGTAGAGATAAATGTGCTTCAAGTGTGAGGATGTGTAGTGATAATCCCTCTTTTGGAATTTATAGGAAAATCCTATTTTTCTTGTTTTTTGTTTTTTTTATGAAAATAAAGTATTTGCAAATACTAATAATAAAGGTTTAATAATAAGGTATGTAATGTAATGAAATAAAGAACCAAAGTAAAAATAAAGTGACTAATGCTAAAATAAGGTTTAATATTAATATTAAGCGATGTTCAGGGGTGCCTTTAAAAGTGAGGTCATGGCCTCTATTTATAGGGCCAAGGGGGATACTGATCGGTAGGGTCGATGACATGCCTATCGGTATAAAACCCTAGATAGACTGTAAATCGAAAGGATCCTAGGGGTGCCATTCGGCAGTTTGGAACAATTTTTTCAGAAAATAGTCATAAAAAACAAATCGTTCATCAGAATCGTGCACACGGGATGGAACTTTGGAAAGGGTATTCAGAGACCTTTAAGAATACATTGATCCACTTCCGGGTTTGGGAGATGACCAAGGTAAAACAGGGCCCGGAAGCGCTCCTTAGTCACTACGTAGGAAATTCTCAAAGGAAAAGGGATCGTTCGTCTAAACTGTAAGGCTAATTTACACAAGGGATGGAATTTTTTAAAGGGTATTTAGTGACCCTTGATATTTCATTGAGCTTCGTTCGAATCGAAAAGATGACCAAGGTCAAACGGGGTTCGAAAGTGTCGGTGATCCTTCGAAGTAAAACGGGTCATTCATCCGTAACGTAATGATGATCTACACACACAGCAGACCATTGAAAAGGATATTTAGATACCTTCAAAGATTCATTCATCTTGATTCATGATGAAGAGTTGATCGGAGTCAAACGGGTCCTGGCAGCAACCAATGGCCTCCAGATCAGTTTTTGGGGTAAAATAGATTGTTCGTTCAAACCGTAAGGACGATTTATGCACGAGGTGGACAATTTGAAAGGGGATTCAAGGTGCTTTGAAGATTCATTGAGATTTTTCTCAAGCAAGAAAGTTGATCGGAGTCATATGGGGCTCGGGAGTGCCCAGTGGCCTCCAGATCAGTTTTTTATGGTAAAATTGTTCGTTCGTCCAAACCGTAAGTCCAATTCGTGCATGGTACGGACCTTTGTAAAGGGGATTTAGATACCTTTGAGGGTTCATTGATCTCTATCTCTCGATCAAAAAATTTGATGGAGTCAAACGGGGCCTAAGACTGTCCGGTGGACTCTAGATCGGTACTCGGAGTATAACCTAAGGTTTATGGTGAATGAGTGAGTGCTAGGGACCTAAGGAGGTTCTTATGGGGTCCTAGTATAGGGTGTATGCAGAATAAATTAACATAAATTTGACCAAAATTTCTTTATTCCTTTCTCGATTCTTTAGGGTTCTTGAATGCCACCAAAACTATGTCATTTTTTACTTCAAAAAACCTTCAAAAACACAATTAAGGACCTCCATTCTTAATCAAAATCAACCAAAAAATCATGGATCTTCCACTGAAATAACCAGCTAATGCAAAATATAAAATCCTAACATCTAATGATCACATCCCCTCACAAACTCCTCCAAATAAATTAATTACATTCAACAATTAAAAATTATAATTATTATAACCAAATCAAATCTAGGAAAACTTAACTATGGATAAACTACCGTAGGATCCATTCACCTGAGAAACATTTATATGACCATTATGGAAGGGATATAAACATTCAAATCCTACAAAACCATGTTAATACACAAACATATACAACTATGCACATATTTCTAAGATGAAAACTATGATTCAAGCTGGTGGACAGTATGGATTCTTCCTAAAGCAAGATCATACTACACCAGGGCTTTTATACTAATTATTAGGGATCGATATACGAGAAACAAAAAAATTTAGTCCTAGAATCTTCAAATGATTACGCAATAGAAAGAACAAAACTTAAAAACTAGGATAAAAAAATGAACCTACGGTTTCGAATGAAATACCTTTGCGGAGCTAGTTAGAATCCGATGGAGATAATAGTATTTGATAATGATCCGTCCATTCCTTCTTTTGGCACTCCAAAATCTTGCTAGAAGATTCCTTAATGATTGGATCGTCTAGTATATGATCCGCCCAAAGCTAGGTAGGGGTGTGGGCATATTTGAAAAATAAACCTATTACTTTTTAGTGAGACATAATCCTCTCTCTCTCTCTCTCTCTCTCTCTCTCAGATTCTTCATAAAAATATGAATAGTATTTTCTCCAACCCCTCTCAAACCCTTATTACCCCAACTTAAACCAATATATACTAGTAAGAGCTGGACTTGGGCCAAACTGGGTATCATAAGAATTTAGGCCCAACTCCTTGGGTATATGGACTATACTAGGGACCTAAGAAAAATAATCAAATTGGATTCCTAATAAAAACACAAAAATTTCAAATTATAAATCTTATAATTTATTTCATTTCTTTATTTAATCAAAATTAATTGCACTAAATAATTATAACTGCACTCCAATTTAATTATCTCATAAACTACTCATATATAATGAGGTATTATTTACAACGTTGACAATATTGCACAATATGATTCTCCACATTAAGCTTCCCATACCCGCATGGTCAAATAAATTTTCCACTAATTGACTTTAACCGACATCTAGTCAATTACTTGATTCTAAGACTTAACTTATTTTACTACTCCACCGAATTATAAAATAATCCACTAATCAGGTCTAAGTAGTGGAAACAAATCTTATACATCTACCAGGGGGTATCGTAATCCAAGGTATCACCAAACATGGATTCCTTTGAATTATAATCTCAGGTGTATTCACACAACTATTACCCAATTTGAGGGGATCGTTTGATTTAACTAACGATCGAATCTCACCCATAGCAATTAAACCAACAATCAAAGCACCATTCCAAACCTCATAATTCTTAGGAATAAGAATCTATGCTCCATTTTCAAATGATGTGATATTACCTAACTCTAATCAACATAACCCTTAGACTTAAATCTCATGAGTGACCCTGTTCAATACGTTCCTAGATGTATTGATCACAATTCTCTTTTAAACTATTGTACAAGTTCTTAAACCATCAAATAAGTTCTCATAGTTTGAGATTAATTACTACGATTGTATCACACCTATTTAGATAGGATGTAAACTCCCTATCAAGGTTGTGAACTTTTCGATACTTTTAGAATTGGAATTTTGATTTTCTGTGATTAAGCCAAACCCTCTCATCGAAATTACTACGAAGTACCATTGACCGATATACATATATAAAATTATTTAAAACATAAACATAAAATCATTCTTACAAACATTATTCTCATTTCAAAATTAATAATACAATCCTTAATGAATCAACATAAAATGTCTTTGTATGGTGTTAAGAATAAAACCCCAATAATGAGTTCGATGAAGCTTTCAGGAAACCTCTTGGACTAGACATAAATGTGTTTTTCCAAATTAAATAAGACAACAACAATGTTGTGGGGAACATGCAAATAATATGCTCTTACCATCTCCCTTTTTGTTGATTCTATGAGAAAAAATACACAAAACAAAAATAACAAGCAACTGAATCAAAATTTTCACCTAAGATGCAAATTGACTGGCCAAAGGCGTATAAGATATAGGTAATGAAATATCAAGAAAATAAATACAAGGTGATTAAAAAATTCTTCAAGTATATTCTTGTATATTTTCCTACCATACATTAAGAAACTCATCAAATATCGATGTGTAATTTCAAGACAAAAGAATAAACAGGTGGATATAACGATGTATACAAGTAAACATAAAACTACTAAACTAAATCCCCTTCAATGATGAAATTCCTCTTAATAAACACAAAATAGGACAAAGCACCTCTCTAAATCCAACATGCTCAAGACTATGCATTATCCATATCTACTAACTTGTCCCCATTTTGTCACGTAAGGAGACAAAGAAAAGAACTAAGAAAATGATGAGATAAAATAAATCTAAGCAACTAAAAAGATTAAACATGTTATTCAAACTAATAAAATGAGATATAACCATATAGAAAATGAGCAATTGATTTGATTATCTAGGTTAGATATACAACATGTGATAAATAGGCTTAAAATAACACATCAATAACTAGACATGGCGATACAAAATATATGAAAGCAATGATATACATTAAAATCATGCAAAAATTTATAATAATTAAAAACAAATATGATTGATTACTTATACAAGATATAAGCAATAAACATTGAATCCTAACTCATAAATCACCAAAAAACCTAACATAACAAATACTTATCACTGTCCTTTCCTATTCTTCATAAAAGTCTTAAAATCCCAAAAATTTTAGTCTACATCATGAAAAGAAAGCCTAAATTGATCTAGGTGAATGTTGGCAACACTTTGATACTCTTAAAAAGACTGTGAAGCGGAAGAACCATAAGAAGAAAGCACATTATGATATTCATCAAGAGACAAAAAAAGCCGAGATCATACAGAGGTCGCTAATTAAGGAGCCATCCCGTCTAACTCTCTTTGAGAAGTAGTATGCATGTCAATTTCATGAGAAGGATGTGTAGCACTACGTCGAGGAAGCACATCATGCAATGGTAAATGAATATTATTGTAATATCCTAAATAAATGATCGATCGATAGTGTGATTTCATTGTCATCATCCCCTTAATTTGTTTCGCAACTTCATCTATAAAAAGAAAAACATCTAAGTAAAAAAGAAAGAGCCCGATCAATTGATAAAAAATAAATACATGTGATTTAATCTCGTCCTTTTAACAAGACTTGATAAGTTCAAAAATTATGCCATTAAATCCAAATAAAATTTATAATTCCTAATCACTCACAACAAGTACCCATCTTCAAAGTAAATTTCATGCGGATGCATAGTCGGTAAAACACTCAAGGAAACTAATATATTAAAATATAAAAATACTTATACAAGAAGACTTTTGTAAAATTCTTTCATGACCAATGTGGGAAGTCGTCTTCACTCAAAAAATAATAGTTTTAGACCTAAAGGAAGAGGTATTATTCTTTAGGATGGGGTAATTTGGTGTAGTTTCTAACTAAAGATTGTAGTGATTTGTAATCATCACTACTAGTATACATTTAGCACCATGAAGCTTGGGATTAAGCACTTTAAAACTCATATAATAATTTCCCTCCTTAATAGATGCGTACAATTCTCTAACCAGTCTCGGATAGCATTCCCCGATTTGAGAATAAAGACCGGTCCACCCGCGCTTTCTCAAAACTTGAGACACGTGAATATCAAACAGAGAATCATATTCAATAGAATATTCCCGATGCATAAAGCTCTCAAAAAATAAATCAACAAGTCTAGAATAAGTGTTAGTCGATGTCAAGGAAAATGAATACGATTTGGGAGCCACATCAATTGCATTAAATCACAAACTAAGACAATAAGAACAAAAATCTTATTAGTAAATATATATCATCAATATAATTCAAAGGATAATAAACCAAAAATATATGAAAGAGTTTTATAAAAGACATAATGTCAAATAATCACAAAGTCTCATGAGACTACCCGTACTATAACCTAGAGAAAAAAGTTCTAAATAGGTGAATCAGGGTAAAAAATTGCAAGGCTAAACTTAGAAAAACTACTCTAAGTGAAAGAATCTTATCTCAAAATAAATAAATTAATCAATCGTAGATAAAATTCAACACCAAACCAACAAGCTACAACACTAAATTCTAGGATCTAAGAAATGAGAAATTCACAAAATCGGGAAAGAAAACTTACTAATATGATAAATAGACACTAAGATCTAGGATACAAACACCTAAACCTCCAAGGTATGAATATGTAGGAAAATGGATGAAAATGAGAAAATAACTTTGTTTATGTTTGGCATGGGTGAAGCTATGAATTGCGTTCATAAAGTTATTTTACTCATACCAGCCCAATTTGTTGATGTGATCGTATTGTTTTCTAGTCGATAGTACATCGTTGTGACGAAACAAAATATTCACATGGAATGAAACTATGCAGGGATGTAAAAGTTGAAGGAAGGAAGAAGGCATACTAAAGTTTATAAGTATTCTTCTTACTCTAAGCAAGTACACTACATCCATTTAAAAGTAAACTTTCATATGACCATATTTATTTTCCAAAATCATATTCAAGGTTCATGATTATGTAAAATATTCTATAAGAAGAATGGCTTGGCATTTAGAAGTCACAATTGTTAAAGTTACAACTATTTATAAAGAGACGTATTTTAAAGACATAACTCGTGATATAAGTAAACAAAATAAGCATTAACCTATAAAATAGAGGATGGAGATTACTATTCATCTCATTTTTGAAAATCTTGAATTTATGCAACTTTTAAAAGGCTTCATTTCCATTCATTGTTTCTAACTACACCTTTTATTTTCCTCATTTAGAGAGATTTGGTTAAAACCTTTCAAGTCTCATATCTTTGGTGTTACCTAAATTTAGATAAATTTTAGAGACATCAATTTAAAAATAAATCTTTTGCAAGTGGTGACTTTCACTTAAAAATAATAGGCAGGGAACCTATTTACAATTTTCAAAGGTAAGCATCCATTTGACTTAATGTTTTAGTCCTAACCACTCTTCTCTCGTGAATTTTTGAATATTTAGCAATTTTATTTTAAACTCCATTAATTACCAAACTTCCCATACATAAGGATTACGAATGACACGTTTTTCATAAAAAAAACACATAAACTTTTAATTTCATTTACAAGAAGGAGGTTGTTGTATGCTAAAGGTAAGGGGTGTTTTTCATGTATGAAGCACTTTAGGAAAAAAATTGATATTGATTCCTATATAAAGAGTTTGGATAATTTTTCAGGAGACTTCACTTTTATAACAATAGGTAGATGAAATTTTCTTTGAAGTAATCGCGTGGAACAAAATAATTTTTTATAAGTATTTTTATTTGTTTATCATTCACCTTATGATAAACACAAATAAATTATTGGTTTCACATTTGTAAAATGAGTATATTTATTATTTCCAGCTATTTGTTAATATATTTTATTTAAGATTATAAATTTGAATATACAATGACTTCAGAGTTCAATTGTTAGACTTCACCATTGATAAAAATAAATTGACATGGTTCATTTGCATTAAGAATGTGCACATGTGCCATGCAAGGTATTTATATTAAATGTCATATAAATTGATATACAACTTAAGTGTTTTAGACCATCTTCAACAGTCTGGGCCTGGCTAAACTAAATCCATACAATTGGAAAAAATTTATAAAGACATTTTTCCAAACCCATTTCAAACTATTTTGACCAAAACATTTTGGACCTAAGAGGAATTGTATATATGTTTTTTAGGTAGCAAGGTTCCTGTTACTCTAGTTGATTACAACTTAAAACTAAAACTTCTTTTAATACACTAATTATATTCTCTTATTTATACTTTAGAACTTATGTGCTTCTTATTTTCTTCACTCATTGAATATCAATCACAACCTGATAACATTCTTAGATGAGAATTCACTTTTCAAGTGACAATCATACATAACTTTCGATGGTTTCTCTTTTATATTGTTTCGTACTTCATTTTCTTAGAATGTGAATTAAGGAGGAAATAATTTGGTAGGTAACTTCAAAGATAAAGCCACGTGTGTTGGTTGAATTTATATTTTAAATATTTCATGTGGTTATAGCATTTCAATATTTTTAATATGAATCGTATCATATAAACACGGTCTTCAATTTTAGGGCATATATTACATATTGACAGGAAAATATATCTTGTTAAATTCTTGAGTTCTCATTAACTATCGAAAGATATTATGCTCTGATTAAAACATTAGCCACACAGGCAGCGAATGTGTGCACAAACTAGGCATCACTAAAAGTATCATGATATAAAAGTTTTTCACTACCTTGACTCGATTCAGTAGGACATTGCTTGGAATAATGTCTTTTACTAACACATGTGTAGCGTGTGATGACACTTGGGTAATCGTGCTTTTTCTCCTCTTTTTTTGATCGAACTCAAATCTAGGAAGGTAAAATTTTGGGTTGCCTTTGGTCCATGACTTGGAGAAGTTCCTAGAGAATAAGGAAATGTTTTCTTCACTAAGGTTAAGGGAACTAGATAGAGGAACATTGTGATGTTTATCTTTAAAATCTATGATCTTTTCTTTAATAGGCTCTTGGGGGTAATAGTTCAATTTTTCCTCGTAAGATAAAAGTGAGCCTATGAATTTATATACTTCATAGGAGTTTGAAGTAAGGATCTAACTTCTTTGATGGCCTTAACTTGCCATAAAACTTAGATGGTAATCATATAAAAATCTTATTGATGATTATTTTATTTTCTATAACCTTTCCCGAAATAAAAGGATTAAATATGTCTCTTAATTTATCATACATTTCGTCAAAAACAATTCTCTTTGGTGTTAAGGAGTTCTAAACGGGTGATGAGTCATTGAAGCTTCATATGCTTCATAGTGAAGATTCTTTGATTAGTTTTATGTAAAACATCCCGTGGCTCCTTCAACATAGAGCACATAAAAATGCGCCTAAAATTCTTATAGTTCTGCAACAAAATATTATTTTCAAACACTTAGTGTTCCACTCATTCTCCTTGATGTCATTCTTATCCCACCCAGATTGGATATTTGGAAGTTAAACACCATCGACTAGGTAACTGGAAAAGTTTGACACGTCAAAACAAAGTTCTAAATTCGATCATCTAATGACATCATGTATGCCTTCATACAAATTTTTCAGTGGCGGTAGTTGCTACCATTAAAAGGTAGTGGACGGAGAGACGGACAACTACACATCTAAAAAAAAGGATTTACATTGCGGTATTAAACTTAGAATTATGAAATTCTGTCTCACACTACATGAGAGTGTGAGTTCTTGAGATTGTTACCCGATTAAAATTCAATTACCGTTTGAAAGATAATTTATCTTTTTAAATCAATAATAGGTTAAAAGCATCTTAAAGGTCTATGTGGAAATTATAATACCCCGTATTTTTTAGAATTAATTCAATGATTATTTAATTATTAATTAATATGTACTCATGTGAATTAACGGGTAATTTAGTAGATTTAGATTACAAATCGGATTTAAATGAGAATTTTAAGTAATTTGTGGATGACTCGTAAATTAAATTAACTCGGTTGTAATTAATTTGAAATTTTGAATTCATATGTTTGGATTAGGCTCTAGGCATATACATAGGCCAGGAATGATATTTTTAATGTGGAAATTTTGGTCCTGGGGTAGGTATACCTTTGGACGGAGTTATAAGAGTATCATGTTAGTATTTCGGACTTTCTTTCAAAAGTGGGCCCATAGTAGACATGTGGGTTTAGTGCTATAAATAGAATTATAATGCTCATTAAACATCCTAAGATATTATAATTAAAAATTTAGCATCAAGTGGCAAGCTTTGAGAGAAGACGAAGAAGACTCAAGAGGAACTAATCAATAATAAAGCTTCATTTAAGGCAAGAAATACTATATTTCTTATCGCATTAATGTAATATATTTATGATTTCATCTTTGCATATGGATCAACTGTGTAGGAGCATCTTATTTGGGTTTAAAATCTGATTTTGAATTGTATCATTTGAGTTCTAAATAGATTTAATGTATATTCGAATTCACTAATCTATTACACCCATGTTTAAGTTAAAACTCATGATTAACTAAGGTTCAGTGGCTTATATTGAGAGAAACTATTGATTTATATGTTTTGAATCATCGTATGATGTAAATACGATTCATTTTATTGTTTGAGTGATTAATTAATGTGTAATCACATATTCAATGATATAATTGATATTAATCGCTTGATACGTGCCCCAATTCGATGAAGAAGATGAAACGAGGGTTTAAATGTCAAGATTTGTAACTGGAACCTTAATTAGGTTAGAATCATTTTAAATCTCATAGGAAACTTATGATACACATTAATCCTTGGTTAAAATGTACGAAATATTGGGGTTAGTTGTTGTAGAAACCCTAAGTTGAGTTTGGGTATTTTGGGGGCCTCCATAGAAGTACAACTAGGTAAAGCATTGTAAACTACACCAGTCGGATTGATCTGGCCTAGGCCCAGATCGATCTGACCATGTTGACGTTTGACAGCTTGGGTTTTGGTTGGTTTTTACAGGGTAGATTAATTTAAGATGATTTGTTGTGTGCTGGTATATCATTAGATTTACTATATATATATATATATATATATATATATATATATATACACAATAAGGAGTAGGATGTTTTTACTATTCTATAAGTGGGATAAGTCAATGACGGTCTATGATTGATTCTTAAAAAGTGGGATCCAATGGTTGAGATAAAAAGAGTGCTCATTTACTCTTTTCTCCCTTCATTATTTGATTTTCCCCTCTTTTCCATCAGTTAATTTCATATCCCATCCTTACCCAAAATTCAATTAGAGGGCTAAAATAGTAAAATACACGTAAGCAGCTCACTACACCCATTCCTCTCTCTCTCTCTCTCTCTCGCTCTCTCTCGATCTGTATGATTTCTCATATCTCTCTAGATTAGCAGCTCACTACACATAATATATTATTTTAGGGGAATTCAAGGGTTTCTGTTGATTCATAGCTTATACAGATGTAATCGTTAGCTATTGTAATAATCGTTATCTGTTGGAGGTTTTTTTGGGACGAGAGGTCTTTATGGCTCGATTTTTGTTAAACTTTAGGTTTTGTGTTCAGATTTAGGGCTTTGTAAAATACATTTTTTTACGGTGGTACAAATTTTAGGCTTTGTCAACAGATTTAGGGCAATTTTTTTGTTGTTGTTTCTTATGTTTTTGTTGTTTATTTTTTCTTTTACAGATCAAAAGAGCTATAATCTACAATTTTATAAATGTTCTTTTGTTGTTGATTCGAAGGTAATAATTTGCATGCACTAATCCATGACATGATATTGATTAAACACTTAGAGTATTCTATTATTAGTATGATGTATACTGATTTTTTTTTCATTCTGTAGGAGAGAAAGAGTGGTTAGTTGCACATTCCTTGTAGGGGCTCTTTTTTTATCTTTTTGGTATTGATTGTTGATATGGTTATTCTTATGGTTTTATATTATATTTAGTTTTTCAGGAAATTTATTTGACCATCAAATGTTTTGAATGTATAGTCAACTCTATGCCAAACCTATATTAGGATTTGTCTTTGTGTCTAAACTAATTACTTTTAATTTTTTTGGTTATATAGAAATCTCGCTTTATATTCGTCCAAGCACTATAGAAATAAACATTAAATCTAATTGGATATGCAATCATTACTCTTTCTAAGTGTCGAGTTTGTTTATTTAGCGGTATCTTTGTTTTTGGATATTTTGAGGTTTAATTTAATTTAATTATTTTCAACGTGTTTTTTGGGTGAAATTTTAGCAAACTGAGTTCCACTTCATCTACTCAAGCACTCATGTAGGTTCCTTTGTTGTTCTTCGAAAGCATGATAACGAATGCTAACCTCTGCTGGTAAAGTTCCTCAATTTCCATATTCTCAAATTTTTTTGTGAATAAGAAACTGTAATGCTTTTTAATATTAAAACAAATAAGTTTGTGTATTGTGGGTTTTTTAGCGATTGGTTTGATTATTCAGTTCATAATAATGTGAAGCCAATAATCTTTGAATGAAGAAGTTTCATGAAATCATTTTCATATAATTCTAATTTTCTCTTCTAGACAGGAATGGTGTTAGGATTGTCAGTTGTTTAGATAATCCATCATCTTCCCTTATCCGGAGGTAAATCATTCAACCAACGTGATTATATTGAATATATCAAACTCAGGAAAATCTCTTTCTTGGAAACTATTTTTATTGTATTTTATTTCGTTACTACTCTCCCTCCGAGTTCCTTCAACACCTACATTTACAAACAAATGTTATAGTGTTTGGTTTTTGTAGGGAATGTTTGTGAAGATTAAAAATGGGTTGTGAACTGTTCCGCTCTATTTTGAAATAGTGGAGGGAATGTTTGGGAATGTTGGTGAAGAGTAAAATAGTTTTACTATTCCATAAAGAGACAAGACAATTAGGGGCTAGGATTAAACCAACAATACTAGAAATGGAGGACTGAGATTATATTGATGCTTTTTCCTTTTTGTCCTTTTATTTTTAGTTTCCCCCTTTGTCACACTATTAATGGGTTTTATCTTTTGCTTTAATTAAAAACAAAGGTTAATTTAGGACGTATACACACAAATTTTAATCTCAAATTTTATTCCACTCCTTGTGACTTCGTCTTTCTCTCCCTCTCGCTCACTCTTCTATCAGCTCGAAACACACAAACACAAACCATAACCTTCCCTATGCCTGACTCATCCGTCTTACCCATCCCCCCCACTGATTTCTCTCTCTCCCTTTCTCGCACCCTCATAATCTCGATCTCTCTTACACACACAAACACACATACACACACGCCCTGAGGTACCTAATTGGTTTACAAATTTGCAAAATAGTTGAAGATTTATTGTTTCCAGATCTAATGTTTGGGGGTAAAATCTATTTGTGGGTAAGTGTTTTTTCGCCCAATCTAATGGTTTTTCTTTGTAGCATCTCTGTCAAATTTAAGTTTTTTTATCTTTACATGTGTATGTTTTTTTTCAGATCCAATGTTTGGGGGTAATATAAAATCAATTTGTGGTTCTATTTGCGGGGTAAGTATTTTTTTGTTGATCTAATGTTTTCAAATATTATTGAGTTTGATCACTATTGTTTGGTTGTATTATCGGTTCTCATTATTATGTGAACCCAAAACTCATGATTTTAAGTTTGCTCATTGTTGTTTTTAATGTGAAACTGGCATTATTGACTTTTATTGTTGTTTATGTTCAGCTTCAATTGTTTTTCAGGTTCACGGTATGTGAGGTATACACCTATATTTATATATATGTGTCTGTGTTTTTTAATTTTTATACGACTAAGATTGGTTTATTTCATAATGGTGGTGATTAATGTTAATTGGAATAATGTATGTTTAGATACCAATGATGTTAAATCTATTGACTTCCAAGTCTATTCATTTATCATTAAGCGGTTCAGGTTTTATAATGCCGAAACTAATGAAAGTTGTTTAATAAGAAGTTGTTTTATATTTTGGTTTAGTTCCTTGAAGCACGTTTTAGTTGTAAATCCAACTCCAACTCTATATGTGTTTTAACACTTTGAAATTAGGTGTACTAATAACAAACATCTATTATTGAATGTGAATTAGTTTGAGCTTTGTATTAGGTGCACCTAACATAATAGTTATTTTTTTAAGTGGTGGTATACTAAATCGCCGGATTATGTTAGTCATGATTTGCTAAAATTGAATGTATTGGTGTGAAACTTACATGTAACATACTTTGCCATAAAGTAAAATATATTTTCTTAGTCATTGTGTAGTGTCTTTTGCAAACCCTGATGAGTGTCCCTTTGTGTTTTTATTACTCACTAGACTATCAAGTGAATACATTGTTCATTACATGTTTTTAAAGGTATATACGCAAGAATTTGCAATCATTACACCAAAGTATTAATTTTCCTCTTCTATTATTTAATGCATGATTATTAAGTATGTTTGGATCCTTGGAAGTTTATAATTGGGAAGTTTATAGTATGAAGATATCTCATGTATTTTTATTTATCTTACATATCTTCATACTATAACTAATTGTCGCATATCTATCCGACATGAAGTATCCAAAAGTAACGTATGGGCAGTGAGATATATGTTCCTTAATAGTATGAATTATATGTTCCTTCATATGTATAACTAATTTTCACATACTATTCGTGATTAATAATAGTATGAATTATATGTTACTTAACATTGCTGCATAGTTTCGAATCAAGGTATATCATTAGAAAGCTTGTAGATAATTGAATTAGACTACCGACGTTCTAGGTTTTCCATGTTGCTGTTGGTGGAACTGGCTCTGGCCTGGGTTTTCTGCTGTTTGAAAGTCATATAACCAATTTATATTCCCTTTTTTTTAACTGGCTTTGGCTCTGGATCTGCTTCTTGAACTGGCTTTGGCTCAAGATCGAGTAAGTCTAGTTTATATTTTCTTTTTTGTCTTTGATCTAAAACATTTAGATCTTTTTTTTGTTTGGATCGAGAAGGTCTTATAGTGTTACTGGACCTATTGTGGTCATGCAGCAAAATAATATGATTTTTTTTCAACGTGTTCTTGAAATTTGGACATAATATCAAAAAAATATGGATTTTTTATTCAGATCTTGGTATTTAAGGAGATTGTATTTTCATTGTACTTAATATGATCAAATCTTTCTGTGTATAATTTTTTGGGCTCTAAAATATGGAGTATAACTTGCTGGAGTTTGTTACAATTTTTCAATTAATTTTTGTGATCTTGAATAGGAAAACACCATATTTGGTTTCAAAAGTTTTAATGTCGTGTGGCAATTACTTTCTATATAGTTTTACAATATAACTGATGTTGTGAACACAGTGGAGTGGATAAAATTTTAAGTAAAAGTCGAGCGGGTTATTTTACTTTTTTTCTACAATAAGTTTTCTTCTATGGGACTTTTTGTTAATCTTACATATTACGTTCTACATTTTCCCTAAATTTCTTATGTTCAGAGAGAATAGGTTATAGTAACTTTGAAATTTTTTTGTTCTATATGTATTGGTTGTCTTCTTTTTTGTACATCTGAGGTACTATAAGTTGGGGTGGTAGTTTCTGGCGTCCATTATTTTCCAACTCTTTTATTAAAGCATCATAATTATGTCTTTTTTCCTTCTAATGGCATCCTACTTCTATCTTTTCAGCACTGTTAGGCTCTACACTTATCTCTGTTTTACCCACCTTAGTCTGAATGTAAGGTATGAATATAAGAAACCACATGTTTTACCCACCTTGGCATGAATAAAAATTGTAGAGCATTACACAGGCTTTACTTATATTTTTTCATAAATAGAGTTATAAGTATAATGAGAGGTTAAATGTTTGCGAAAATGTTGGTGTCGTCTCTTTTAACTATGCATTTTAAGAATTAGTCCAAAGTGGTTGGGGATGTCTAAACTGTTCATAAACAGAGTTTCTTAGGATGATTTATCATATGACGATGTCTAAAGTATTTTCTTCTCTATATCCGTCACAGGTTTTGGCTACCCCTACCACCCAAACAACGGGAGAAACAGGAAAGACATGGTTTTAAGGAACAGACGATGATGTGTCCCATGAAGCGAACATCACCCCTCATGAAATCGGACGACCTCAAAGTGCAGTCTTTTGCGAGTACATTAATTTAAATTAAAGTGTTATTAATTTGTCACTTACAAGTATCCATTTTATAGTACATTTTTTTAAATTTAAATGTAATGAAAAATTTTTGTTACATACTTTGTACATATAAGTGGATGTCCCTTTTCTTCCACGGGATTCACAGGTCCTAAACATTTAAATTTTATTCTATGCTATGTACATATCCGTTATTAGTGTTGTCGTGGGAGTATTTTTTATTTCTTATACACGGTGGATAGTCCTATAAGCGAAGCAACCCTGCCTAAATTTTCTAATTTGTAAAAAAAAACTTTTTGACTTAAATTATACACGATTTAATACAATGGAAAATTTTCTCTGTGCCTTCAGGCACGGGCATTCTGCTAGTGTGTGTGTGTGTGTGTGTGTGTGTATATATATATATATATATATATATATATATATATATATATATATATATATATATATATAATGGGATAAACAAAAAGTATACGAGAGCTACATATTCGTGTATGTCATATCCTATGTGTGATGATACATATATGTATTATATATGATGTGATTTAGACACTCGACGGGACAACACAGTTCAGGTGGGGTAGTTCGAGTGCGATTGGTTGCATTGGGGTGTTATACCTTACGCATTGGTTTATATATATATATGATGTGATTTAGACACTCGACGGGACAACACAGTTCAGGTGGGGTAGTTCGAGTGCGATTGGTTGCATTGGGGTGTTATACCTTACGCATTGGTTTATATATATATATATATATATATATATATATATATATATATATATATATATATATATATATATATATATATATATATATATATATATATATATATATATATATATCTGTGTGTGTGTGTGTGTGTGTATGTGTGTGTGTGTGTGTGCGCGCGCGCGCGGATATTATTATTCGATGAGTTTAGTCTCCAGGAGGGAGCGAATCATATATATACCCAGTATGAGGTCCCAGTATGTGAACCATTTTTTTAAAATAGTACAAAAATATTTTGGGGATGATTTTTTTTATGGTATTTAAATATTTCAGGGAAGCCGTAAAAAATCAAGTCAAGATGAATTTCTTTTCTATTTTAAAACCATCGGTCAAAATATCTCAGTTATATATATATAGGCCATCTCCTTTAAGGAATCCTTATAGTGCAGACCCCAGTACATGTGATTTTTTTTAAAATAGTAAAAAAATGAAATTTTTTATGAAAGTTCATGGATATGATCTTCAAGGTGAGAAGATTGTCTCTATTTTTTTCGTCAAAAAATTCAAGAAAAAACTGTTGAGATGAAATGATATGTAAAAAAATGGTATAAATATGCATTTTCAACCGTTGAAATGTTGGCGATCATCACACTCACTTTTTGAATTAATTTTTTGATGAAACTTCATGGATATGATCTCGATAGTGAGAAGATCATATCTATGAAGTTTCATCAAGAAGTTCAATCAATAAAGGGACTAGCGCCGACCCAATATTTCAACAGTTGAAAATGTATATTTATACCATTTTTTACATATCATCTCATCTCAACAGTTTTTTCTTGAATTTTTTGACCAAAAAAAGTAGAGACGGTCTTCTCACCGTGAAGATCACATCCATGAAGTTTCATCAAAAAAGTCATTTTTTTACTATTTTAAAAAAAAATGGTATATATATATATATGTGTGTGTGTGTGTGTGTGTGTGTGTGTGTGTCTGTGTGTGTGTATGAGGACAATCTATGAACGTTAAATACCTATGCGTTGGAATTGTAGGTAGTTTAACTTGGGAAATTATGTACTTCGATTGTTATGAATATTTGGTATAATTATTTGTATACACGAATAGGTATATGTCCAACTCGAATATAGCTATGAGGCTAATTTGAAAATACATTATTATATGTGAAACGTAATTAAAGGAGGTGTAAATAACTAGTGAAAATGTTACAATACACTGAGAACGGGTTAATTATAATGAGTAAAGAATGGTTAACATTTTTTTATTAGGGTATATCCTTCGCGATTGATTTATTTAAAGTAGTGACACTCTTATATGGATTATATGTGGGGCGTAACTTGGGATATCACTCGATAGTTGGACCATTATGTTTGGTCTATTTTTTTGTATGATAAACATTATGAGTTAGGTGATTTCTCTTATTGGGTCAGTCTATGAGGGTTAATTTTGTTGCGCCAATGTAATATACGTATAGTAGATTATATATACATATATTAGATTTTTGATATTTTGTTAGGAAGTCTTTTATCGCTATTTTGAACAAACTATATGTCTAGATATAAGTTTATCAAAGGGACTCCTTATTTGGATTTCTCATGAGAGACGTGCAACACATGTAGTCTGGTTCGGTCGGGGGTTTAGGAATTTTGTGTATGGGATCCTTTGGACTTACCTCGTGATGATTTTTTCATTTATGTTGATATTACTATGTTATATATGGAGTCTTGGGCAAACGGATCTTAGTAATTGTCTAATCCGAGTAGTAGTGTATCCTGGGGTTCCTTATTTCGATTTCGCTTATGAGACGTAGTAAACACGAAACCGAGGGTTCAAAGTTGAGAGATGTTTGAGAGCTAGGACTATTGGCTTATTATTTTGTACATTACTTATATGGATTATTATCCTTAGTATATCATGGTATGGATTTGGTATGGTTATCTTAAAACTCTATTAGGACAGATAAAAGGTGATGTATATTTGGCATGAGTGTCGATAGGTAACGACATTGAGCAAACATAAGTCACATTTAATATTGTTAAGCAACATATATTTCTCTCAACTTGAGCGCGTTGATCTAAATCTATAAAACCTTTTCCCCAGATATTATTATTATTATACAAGGGCAGCAAGACTAAGTAGTCAGAGCTCCAGTTATTGAAGATCCAGTTCATTATCCTTTATATTGGAGTTGATTCCATTTCAGTTGATACTCTACTAGTTATTTGTAAGACGTCAATTTACATTTTCGTTGGAGACTTTTGTATTACGGAAATTCGTATTAGTGGATTCAGTTTTATTGGAGATTTATTTTATTTCAGTTAAGCTATTCTTCTTATTGTCATTTATTTATTATGTCGTGGATGGTTTTTATTTATTGTTATTTTTTTATTTGTCGTTAATGTCGATAATGATATAAATTGATTAATATGCCTTCGGCGTTTCACCCTGACCAACTGCGCGTTAAAAATAGGGGGTGTTACCTATTTTTTTTTTATCAAGATTAGAATTTAATTAATTTTATTTTCATGTTAAGACAAGTGATTCTAAAATTGAGAAAAGATAAAAAAAATCCCTAAACACCGGATATGCGATGGATATTTAAGAATCCATATTGTGCTTTTTTACCCCCATGTAATGCATTGACAGATGATTTGTGTGATATAGAATTCTTTGTTATTGATGATGTCGGTGATCACCATTATGGCCATGAATTTAATTATATAATTTGTGTTGTGCGGTCATACTCTCAAGTTTATGATAATTTTGTACATAGTGCTATAAGGTTTATTGTTTGGAACGACCTATAATTATTTTGATTCTTAATTTATGGTAATAATGATAATTTTCACGACTTTGTTTATTATTATTTTTTTTTTCTTAGATTTTTTTAAAAAACAAAATTTAGATTATTTTATATTTTTGTATAGTTAACATGCTTTTGTTAAGTTTGGAAGTTGGTAGAAAAATAGAGATCACGGGTAATATCTTCCTTTACCTCTTTAATTTATTTGCTTTCTCCATATTTTTATTCGAGCATACATCGAGGAAAATATAGAACTTAGTTTAGGGGGTATTGAGGTCATTTTTCTCCACTTTGAAAATCCAAAAAAATAGAAAGACAAAAAAAGTTTTAAAAATTTAAAATATTTTCAATATAATTGAGTTTTGAAACGATTTCTTAATATAGAATTAATTCACAAATCCCTCAACTTATGAAAATTTTACACATTAGACATATAATATGATCGAAAATGGACATTGAGGTGAAAGCGTAAGAACTCATCGAATAAATGTGGAGATTCTAACTCGGTGAAATGTGTGTCATTCATCATTTATAAGAGACTTAAATCAAACCGAGATAAAATAACTTAAACTTTCTTTCAATAATGTAAGAGGGTAGTTTAGATTAGATAGGGGCGTAACCCCATTTGAGTACAGTGAGAATAAGTTAATCGAGAACATTCCTCATTAATTATAGGATACACAATTATAACCCAATGGAGATAAACTCGGTCTGAACTCACAAATCTCTCGTGTACGAATCATAAGATAATAATGAACTCAGAAGTAACTCATTTAGAGGGAGAGAGAGGTAAGCACCCTGATACACCTTAGCAGGCAACCAAACACACCAATCCTCAAAAGGTCTCTAGTTAGGTATTAAAAGCTTCGTAATAAATGACAATGGTGGGTGAGTAAGAGCTCTGGTTTCGAAATAACTTCTTGTTGATGATAATCTCTCTCTAGCCAATCATTTATAGCCAGTACTTCTAAAAAGCAGATGCCTCTCTTAAAATTGGTTGAGGCCAATAAATAATCCCCACACCATTCCCGAGATGCCTCAGTCTCCTACCACCGTGAAAGACACCCCTCATACTTTATGTCACAAACATGAAATGCCTGATGGACTAGTCAGCTCCACGTCATGAACATTAAATGCCAAGACATGCCTTTTGTCTAACCACAGTGCGTCAGGGGGCTGTTGTCACAGAGGTGGATCACTAACTATCTAATAGACCCAAATACCATGGTGGTTTACTCAAGTGCAGATTTGACATTGACTAGCAGGCTATTGACATCACATAAAGTAGATGTGACATTAAGTAGATGATTGTTTGGTTCACAACTCAACGCCCGATGGAACTCAAAGCGGCTCCGCCCAAGGTTCCACGATCTCAGGCCCTTCGGTGTTTTACCAGGTGTATCTAAGCTGGTCAGGACAAGCCCCAACTGTGTCCCACTTCTCAATCCTCCAAACGAAGTCCCTCTGAAGTTCCCACGGGGAGGTTATTTGATAGAGCATGAAATCTCTTCCAGGCCTGGTCTCTTGTGAGTACCGTTTAAACTCACACTGAATAATCATTATAATCGTTACATCCTTATAGTCGTTATATCTCATAGTCAATGTAAACAAATGATACAACAAGACTAAGTAAAATAATAGAACTAAAGGATGAGTTCTCTTCGTCAGCTTCTTCGCTAGAAGATCTCCCTAGGCTGCCATGCTGAACTACCTCGCTGGATCTGCATCGCTTGATCTGTATCACTGCCTTAATTATTTAAGCCTGTTGTATTAGCTGAGGGGATTATCTCTAATATCGAGATTATCTTCAATCCCCCCTATATTTTCCCCTTTGTGGAGAGATTTGTTATAGGAACAAGAAATGTCTGCAAGAAAACTTCTCAATCCGGTGGACCTTCTATTTGCGAAAAAATTCTGGCATTTTTGTCTTTGTTATAACTTCTGCCGTTATGACTTCCAGGAAAAGTGAAATTCTCCCCAATGTACCTGAACCAAAGCACTGCGAATCGTCGACGATTGGCGAAGGGACGTTGCAATTTTTTCCTGTCGTTGTTCCTCAACTGTTCTGTCTTTGGGGAAGTAAGATTCTCCAATGTCTGTGTTGTTTCGTGTCGTTATGCAACATAGTTGTAAGCAGTTGGTATTTGCGTTAGGGCTACCCCTAGCGATATGAATTTCCCTAACTCCGTGTTTTGTCTATTCATCTTCATTTTTTCTTGTTCAAAAAGTTAAATTCTCCCCGATGTAGGTGAGTCACAGTTAAACACCATTGGGACTTATGGTGAGGGGACATCAGAGCATTTTGAACCGTTGGGACAACTTCTGTGTTATGGGATATTAGATATGTCTGATAAAAAATTCTGGTGCCAAACTCAAGCTTGTTTTGGAAGAAAACACTTTCTATTCCTCATGTGTCACTTCATTAATGACGTGGTGTCGTCTTGTCAATTATCAGAACACTTCCCAAAGTGCCAGGTGTCCCCTTAAAATGATTTTCGGCGACTTTGCACGTGCAATCATGGGAAACTCAAAAAAGACGAACTAAAGGATTTCAAACGTCTATTATTCAAAACACTTAACCATTTTTCTCTTCACTTTTTCTTCTTTTTTTTTCGACTCTCAAAGCACTTAGAGAGAGAAAAAACTCAAACCTCCATTGTTATCAAGGTTTTCTCTGGTTTCTTTTCTCCCATCGTTTCTTTGACTGCCGCTTATGGCCATACTACTCCATTTTTTTCATATCTCTTCTTCACTAAGCTTTTTTCTTTCATCACACCTGTTATGGATTCTTCAAGCTCCCCCAAGCCTACTAACACCAGTGCTCAGCCAACCTCCAGTGTAACCATCTCTGCTGCTGTTGGCACTATGGGTGCCACTGCCTTGGATGTTGCTCGCCAAGAGCAACTACGCTTTTACCGTCAGTCTTTAATCTTTGGCAAAGACGATGACTTCTCTAATTCATGAAAGACTTGCAGTTTTTCAGACAAGTATGACCCTTTGTTGTTAGGTGATAAAGACGAAGAATCATCCAAATGTGTTTTTTTTTTCCTCCAGAGGGGACTCTGCCCTTCAAATTAGATCGTGGTGACTTTACTTGCTCCCAGATCAATTTCAAACCACGTGGGTGATCTCTAGCTCATTTTTGCACTTGGCATGCACATATGCAAAGCTCCAACGCTGCAGTTCTTTCCAAAGTTGGTCTTCATCGAGCCAATTGGTTTGGGGACTTTACTCTCTCTAAGCACAACACTTCACTCCAAGTGTTGGTCTCCAGATGGAACATCACAATTCACACTTTCTTTTTTACTTAGGGGGAGTCTACCATTTCCTTGGAAGATGTCTATGAGCTACCTCGGTTTGAACCCATGGGTGAGTTTACTTATCTTGATGAGGCCTTGGATGCCAAAGAAACTGCTGATCGAGTTGAGCTGGATCCGATTTACCGCTGTTGCACTGGGTCTTCTAACAAAACTACCTTTACTCCCTTAATCAGTTATTTCTTCGAAGCACCTACTGCGAAGGATGTCACTTCTGTCACGGGCAAGGGTAAGGTACATCCTTAAAATTACTAGCCTAAATCCTTGTGTTGCTTTCCCGTTTCTTCTTGACTGAGAAACCCAATGACTAGCCTCGGAGGGACCTCATAAACATCTCCATTTGTTTGGCCAGAGGTTTCAATCTTCCTCTGGCCTCCATTGCTTTGGTGTCTATCTACACTTAGTTGGATCGAACCCACCTTGACCTGGAATGGTCCCTTGGTCATTACAACCTGGCTAATTTCGCCAATACCATTATCTTAATGGGTTTTCTCTACACCCACCTTCCAGCTATTATCGCCAAATATATTCTTTGTCCCATGAGCGAAGGCATCAAGCCCCCTCGCCTGCTGTGCTTCCACAAAAAAAAAAGTCGAAAGGAGATAATGGACATTTTTTATTTTTTGGATTCCTTCATTATGAGGCCATACGAAGAATCAACCTTCGCCCATACTTGGATGATTTATCTTCTGCAGCTAGAACGGTCACTTTCGTTCCGATTGTAGAAGATCCTTCGTAAGTTGTGGTGCTTCTGTTTGCCTTTGGGTTCCTTCCTTCATTCACCGAATGGGGATATACTTCTGATCCTTACAATCTCGATCGGTGCAGCAAGCAGTTTGTTTTGATTAAGAGGATCCTCGACCTGTGTTTCAGTTAATGAATAAGAGGGATACTTTTGCTGAGGCCTGCACTTTCTACCTTTCTGCAGCGGTACTTGGCTTAACTTCTACTATGGATGGTCGATTTACCATCCCTAGTGCCATTAGAAATGGGGATGTGTCCACTTCTTTTGCCACCAAATTTTAGCTGATGCAACTGCCCAGTATTCGTGAAGTCATATAAAATCCACCTAGTATCCCCCAGTTCTTTCTTTTCCTTCCTTGGAATTAGGCCTCAAGGGCAACTCTATTATTGGAGTTGAGTTCCCATTGAGAAAGACTCCTAAAGATCCTCCCAATGAGCTAGCTCCTTATTGCCCCATGATCCCTATTGCCACGCCCAAACCCAAGAACATTGTAACTCCAAAACGGCCTACCCTTACTGAAGGTATTTCTGGTGAAGGTGTTCCAACTGATGTAACTTCTGGCGAAGGAACTTCCAAACCACCAGCCAAAAAAATAAGGACATCCAACTCAACCTCAATCTACCTTGGATTCATTCCCCATTGCCTTCATTCCTCCTCCTATGTCTGCCGAAGCGAGTGAGGAGATAAGAAAGAAAATTCAAGCTGAGGCGGAACGAATAAATTTTGAGTTTAAATAACACACTCCCTTTTTTCCTTCTGTTGCTGCCTTCCCCACTATCTTAGTAGATCCATCTGAAGGAGGGTCGAAGCGAAGGAAAAGATCAAGGGTTCATCCAAGTCTTGGTGCTACTGGTGCGAGGAAAAAGACTCTAGGTAATAAATCTCAGAAGAAACAAACTCCTGATGTGCATCTCACTTTAGCTCCTTTTGTTGTTGAAGCTATGGCATTGGATGACTATCTTACTGTTGAGCAAAATCCCACGGAGAGGTCTTCACCAGCTACTTCCCCTCCTTCCTCTCTAATGGTGATATCATCCCACTCTCCCGCTGGATCAGAGGTATAAACATGTTTTTTTTCTATTTTTTTAACAAAATATATTTGTCTAACCCTTAGCAACTTGGCGTAGAAAGCTGAAGATGAAAGACTCAGCCCTCCTGTGAGTCCTTTCGTGTGTGTGGGGGGGGGGGGGGGGGGGGGAGGACGCTTCGGGAATGGTTCCGTTGATGAAACTCCCCCCCCCCCCCCCCCCATTCTCGCATGACCAGTCTCACTTATTCCCATTGTTTGGTCTCCCGACGTACGATGGAGGCTGCTAAGGAGGTTGTTACCCCCCATTGACCCTGTGGAAGTTTTCTCTCAGCCAGGGGAGACTCCCTTAGCTTCTTCTGGTTCACCCTATTCGCCAGTGGTTCCTCTAGACATCATTTCAATTTTTTAAAGTTCTCCTAAGGTAACAAGTTATAAACACTTTTAGATCTTTCTTTTCTATCCTTCTCACTTTGCTGAATCTTCTAAATATTTTGGTGTATTTAAGGTTGAAGCTACCTCGTTACTAGCTTCTGCACTGGCTGATTTCCTTCTTTAGCCTCCACTATTAGGGCCCATCTCTGAGTTTTCCCCTTTTCTAATATCACCGATGTAGGTTTAATGTGCACTTTTCCCCTTATCTCTGTGATGTACCTTGATTCTAACACTCAGTTTTATATTCCCAGCTTTCTCCAGGCTTAACTCTGTCATCATCCCTCGGGACTCCACCATTTACTAGGGATACCTTTGGCTTATCTACTCACCGTAGTCCTTCTTCTTCCCCTGTAAGGGATGATGCATCTATGTAAGATCGAACATCCCCGTCAAGCCCACCCCCAACCGTGCCCCTAGTTCCTTTTATTGAAGTAAGAGCTTCATTAAGTGTTAAGGTTCCTATAACTGAGGGTTCTGCGAAATCTCTTGAGGAGAGGAACTTACCCACTACCGTATCTACCGTTGCAACTTCTTTTTCATCTTCCGTTACCGTTCTAGCAGTTGCTGAGGTATTTTGCCATTTCTCTTTATTTCTTGGTGTCTGTCCTTCATCTTGATGATGTGCAATCTCCTTGTTAGAAGAATCTCATTTTCAATCGTTCAAACAATGAAAACCATTTGTTAAAATTTTTGTAAACTCCACCTACAACGGTAACTTAACAATTAAAACCACTTGTTAAGAATTTTTGTCAAACTCTACCAATAACGGTGACTTAATAATGAAAATCGCTTGTTAAGATTTTTTGTCAAACTCCACCAGTAACGGTGAATTAACAATGAAAACCACTTGTTAAGATTTTTTGTCAAACTCCACCTGTAACGGTGACTTAACAATGGAAATCACTTGTTAAGATTTTTCGTTAAACTCCACCTATAATGGTGACTTAATAATGAAAACCACTTTGTTAAGATTTTTTATAAAACTCCACCTATAACGGTGACTTAACAATGAAAATCACTTGTTAAGATTTCTCGTAAAACTCCACCTATAACGGTGACTTAATAATGAAAACCACTTGTTAATATTTTTCATCAAACTCCACCCATAACGGTGACTTAACAATAAAAACCACTTGTTAATATTTTTCACTGAACTCATTGTTTCACTTGTCTAATCTCAGGTTGCTTGGGAGTCCCTTCGTGATGAAGAGAAATGTCGACCAGCTCCTTCGTCTATCACCTCCCCTCATCCAGAACGAGTTCCACGATGGGTGCTCTGACTGATAGTGAATCCGGATGTGAGCTTCTTTTGCCTGCATTGGCTCCTCATTAGTTTTACCTCATGGTTCTTTATCACTCACCTCAAATACCTACCTGCCATCATTTGGTGATTGAGCAAATTACTACTCACCATCCTGACACTTTCACTCTTGATTTCCTCCGTTCAAACATTTCAGTGATGAGCCATAGGCTTCAGCGCATGGCAAGCGTTATTACCGAGCTTGTCAACACCCTCACTTCAAATGTCATCAATCCCCTCCTAAATAAATTCTTGGGCTATTTGAAGGAGTTGGGTAGATATGTCTTCCAATTCAACGGGTTGATTCGGCACTTGAAAACTTTAAAGAGTCAATAATTGGAAAGTCAAAGAGAGATGCAGCAGAAGCACTTGGAAACTCAACAGCTTAAAGAACCGAGACTGGACAAGTTAACGCCTCTAATGGAAGCTACCAATTAAGAGGTAGAGGACATCGAGGAGGCTCTTCGTCTGGCTAAGTTGAAATGAGAGAAATTGATTATCGAGCGGGCTTAAGTTCAAATGAGGCTGGAGGGTTCTATCAGTGCCCAGCAGGCATGCTTGGCAGCTTCTTCGGGCTTGTATGGGGACTTTGTCTCTGCCCCAAACTTATGGTTCCTCCTAGTCCAATGACCTTTCCCCCAGCACTTGTACAAGTTTTATTTTCTTCTCATATATTTCTTGGGCAGTAGTTCCCAACTTTGTAATACACTTTCCAGTTTATGAATGAAAGATAAGTTTATCTTATTTTCTTGTCACCTCTTTGTTATAACTACTTGCAAAAATAAAGTTTTACAATTTTCCATCGCACTTTAGTTGCAACAAATAACATAACTTCAAAAACATCTTGTATATTCATGAAAACTAGATACATCATCTTTATAAGGTTACTAGCTTATACATGATAGACCTTCAATCATTTATTATTAATCTTAAATGGTTTATCTTCTTCCATATTTGAAATTAAACAGTAACCTGAATCGTGAGCCTCTTTCATAATAAAAGGTCCCTCCTAATCCTCTACAAACTTAGGTAGAGGATGCCCTCTGATGTGCTTCATCGCTGCTTTTATAATGAGGTCTCCTTCCACGAACTTCCTTAGTCTCACCAAGTTATCATATGCCCTTGAGAGTTGTTTCATGTACATTTGGAAGTGTTACATCGCATTGTCTCTATGTTCGTCCAACGCCTCTAGCTGTACGTGTCTACTCTAAGGGAGCATGCTTCTTCGCAGGCCATAACAAGCAAAAGGAACCTCCAACTCTACTAGAAGAATTACTTCGGCTCCATACACGAGGAATAACGATGTGTATCCTGTGGGTTTTCTCTTGGTCATTCGGTAGGCCCATAGCACTTTTGGGATCTTATCATCCCACAATCCTGGTAAGTCTTCCATCGTTTTGGCCAAAATATTAACTAAAGTCTAGTTAGTCACTTCATCTTCTCAGTTTCCTTTAGGATATGCCATCGTTGAAGTATGATGGACGATGGAGTATTTGTCAGTGAGCATCGTTACCTCTTTATTGATGAAGGGAGGATCCATTATCAGAGAGGATGACTTTCAGGATTCCAAAATGACAAATCATGTATTCTCTAATAATGTTAGCCACTACACCTATCGTTGCTCTTCTGAGAGGTGTCACGTTGGCCCACTTTATAAAACACTCCGCTACCACCAATATCCAGATCTTTTCTCTTGATAAAGGATGTATCACCCCTACTAGATCAAACGCCCAAGTTTGGAGCGAATAAGGAGTGGCTAAAGAATGTAGATCCACCGAAGGAGCATGGATCATATTCCCATACACTTGGCACGCATTGGACTTTCGCACAAACTCAGTAGATTCCTTTTCTATAATTGGCCCATAATACCCCAAGGTCATTAGTTGGTCATATAGCTTCTCGCCTTCGATATGAGCTGGATCGTGATCTTGCTTTAACACTTCAGTTGCCTCCTCTTTCTCGATGCATCTCAACGGCCTTTTAAAATATCCTCTCCGATAAAGCTGCTCATCTTGGACATAGAACTACGGGGACCTCCGTTTCAGTCTTATCGCATCTATTTTCTCTATAGGTGTAACTCCGTCTTTGATGAAGTCAATGTAAGGATGTCTCTAGTCTGTTCGAGTCAGAATGAAGTGACATTCAGTAGCCTGAAAGAAGAGTTGTCATTTATCGCACCGCCATTGTAACTATGTTGCGTCTTATTTTAAAGTTGGCTAAAAGTATCCTTCCCTTTAGATTCTCTTATACAAAGGGATCTCTATTGTTTCGCAGTGGATTTCTTGCATCCTCCTCAACCTTTATTCTACCTCTTCTAGGCCAACACATCTTGATAACCATTCTCCCACATTTTTGAATTATAGCTTGTCATGATTAACGAAGTACTATGCTAGCTCTTTTAGTTCATCTTGCCTTCCCCAGACTCTAACTATTTTATAATCTCACCTCTCTAATCTCAATCTCCCTCCACGGGTAGGATTGACAGTACCACCGATGGGGCTGCTCTTCATTAGATCACCATAGTAGTTGTATTATTCTTCATAATCATCTTCTGCGTAATGGTGGTATAGGCATTAGCATGTCTATTCATCATTCTAGGATGTCTTTTTATCTTGACCTGATGGAACTTGTTAATCAACCGTTGAATGATCATTCTGTAGGGCGTTAAACTGAGGTTCTTCAATGCATACTCCCCATTAACTTGTTAAACTACCAAGTTTGAATCACCTTTGATACATAGTGAACAGATGCCCCTTCTAAGGGCCTCTAGTTTCCCAAGTACTAACGCCTCATACTCTGCTTCGTTGTTTAAGCAAGAGAAATACAATTTATAGGAAAGGAAAAATTCCTCCTTTCCTTTAGAGAAGATAACCCCTGCCCCTCCTTTTTTTTCTGCCAAAGAACCATAGAATTACATCGTCCATTCTTCACGGTTGGCCTCCAAAAAAATTTCCTGCAAGTAATCCCTCGGGATGCTTTCTTGGGGTGGCTTAAATACTCTATATGGGAAGATTGCCAGCAAGTCTGCATACGCCTAGCTTTTGATTGCGCGAGGGACCACACACTTTAAGTCATACTCTGAGAGGATGAGGAACCTCCTAGCTTCTCTTCCAATCAAAATAGTTCTTGCCAATAAAAACTTAATTGGATTACATCTTGTCACAATGTGAATTGTAAAAGATAACATATAATGTCTAAGTTTTTGTGCCACAAAAACTAAGGCTAAATAGTGTCTTTCTACACTATTATACATTGCCTCTAACCCATGTGTGATTCTGCTCAAGTAGTAGACTGGCATTTCTATCCCATCGACTTCTTGCGCTAAGAGAGCTCTGATGGACCTGGTGGTAGATGTAAAGTAGAGTTGTAACATCATTCCAGGTTTTGGAGGGATCATCTATGTGGAGAGGTCAATTGCTTCTTCAGCTTGGTCAAAGACTCCTTGTAATCTTTCTCCCATTTGAACTTCGTTCCCTTTCATAGCAGTTCTATCAACGCATGAGATATTTCGACCAGTCCTGGTATAAATCTCCTAAGGTAGGAGACTTTATCAAGGATTATCTTAAGATTTTTCGTCGTCTTTGGACACGACATTTCTAGGATTACTCGCTACTTGTCATGGTCCATCTGTACTCTCTGCTGATCCACTACAAACCCTAGTAACTTCCCCCTTGTGACCCCGAAGGCACACTAAAGTGGGTTCATCTTTAGCTTGTACTTTCTGTAGCGAACGAACACCCTCCTCAAGTCATCTAGTTGGGATTCTTCCTTCTTCGATTTAATGACCAAATCATCCACGTGGAACTATGGGAATTTATGAAAGAAATCATAAAAAATAGCCGTTATCATCCTTTGATACGTCCCGCCAACGTTCTTTAATCCAAACGGCATTAACTTGTATATGAAGTTGCCCAATGGTGTTCAGAATGTCGTTTTCTTTGTGTCAGCCTAATCCATCTTAATCTGGTTATACCCCACATACCCATCCATGAATCTATACATTTCACGACCAGCCATTGCATCAATGAGACTATCAATGGAAGATAGAGGGAACTCATATTTCGGGTAAGGCCTGTTTAGGTCCCTAAAGTCTACACATATCCTTATTTTATTCTTATCCTTCTTTCTTACTGGAACGATGCTTGAAATCCATAGCGGATGTTGGATCGGCTCAATAAACCCTACTGCCAGCATCCATTGGACCTCCTTCTTTATCTTTAATCCAGTTCTGGTTTGTATGTTCTTGTTTCTTGCTTCATCGGTATGACTGAAGGTATAACATTTAGTTTGTGGTAACTGACCTCTTCATCTACCTTTCCATCTCTGTGTACTTCCACGTAAAAACATCCCTGAATTCTCGAATCAACCCAATCAAGGCTTCTCTCTTTATTGCACTCAGATCCTTCGAAATGAAGATGGGACTTGCATCTTCTCCATCTTTGGCTAGGTTCAACTGCTCCAACTCTTGCACCTGGGGTTTCGAGCGATCCATTATATAGTCTGGTTCTTCGGCTACATCCTTCACAAACTCCTGTATATTAAAGTTATCGATGGCCATGCACTGCCCTTATTGATCTATCAAGAAACTCTCATATATCGGGCCAGCCTCTGCATCAACTTCTTTGGTTGCCCGCTCATACCCTTGTAAAAGGTAAATCACTTTTCCATCCTCAGTAATATTTTCTTGCACTGTTTGCTCGTCGTTGCGACTTCCCTCTTTTCCTTTCTCTCTAAGCCTCAACCAACATATTCCTCAAAAATCTGCTCATCACACTCTGCCGTTAGGTCTCATGATCCATCGAGTCAATTTTAGGTCTTATAGTGTCTCTAAGTTGCTTTGATGAATTTTGCTTCTTTGGATTAGCTAAGTGAACTTATTCCATTACTAACTTTCCCTTTGTTCCTTCGTTGCCTTGGCCATTCTTAGGCCCCATCTTTTCCCTGATAAAGGGAACTCTTACTCCTTCCATCCTTCTTATCAGCACCCTGTCATTTTCCTCTAATTCTGTGTAAAAGGCTCTATCTACCAAATGAGCTTCTTCGATGGAAAAAGGCTTCTTAATGGACCGTATGATGATCTCAGTCCCTTTAACGTTCATCTTTGCATATTAGTGATATGTCGAAGGGACCAGGCCCTGGTTGTGCATCCATAGTCTCCCTATCAGTAAGTGGTAGGAAGTGGTACTTTCAATCACATGAAACTTGATGTGTGAGGTAAGGTTTCTCATTACAATCCCCACATTCAAGTACCTGATGGATTTGGATGATTGATTATCATAAAAAAATCATCAAAGGCCTTATTATCAGTCTTTCCTCCAGAATATTAGCTATCTAGAAGGAACTGATCCATCGGGCCTGTTGTGTAAGAATCTCATAGCCCTGTCATAGGAATCTCATAGGCCTGTTGTGTAGGAATCTCATAGCCCTGTCAGCATCACTAAAAGTTACTTCGAACAAGAACCTTCTCACTAGTCTGGCCATAGGCCCCTTCCATCTTAACGAGGGTACTACGTTCTTCTTCGCAATATCCAAAATTTCTTGCATTATCTCCAGATGGATTTCCTTCAGTATCCCCACTTGGTCGTATAACCACGAGAACTTGGGTGACCGCAAAACAGCTTGATACTCTAAACTTGGATCCATGTCCTCCCCTTCCAGGTTGTATACCTCCTCCACGTCCCTTACACTTGCCTCGTCGTAGGCAATGACCACATTGGTCATGCCCTTTGTGAAGTCTTCTAAAGTGTCTTCAAAGTCCTTCCGATGGAACTCAAGTTCCCTCATCTCCCGTTTAGCCTCTTTATCATAGGTAATCACTAAGTTCGCTACGTGCGATGGGAGGGGGTTGACGTTCACGTTGTTCTCTTGAGGGATCTATAAATTCCTTATCTTCATGTGCTTGCTGATAATCTTTCTCAATGTGAAACATGTCTCCGTTGGATGACCCACCCTTTGATGGATCTGGAAATATTTAGGATTCGCTCTCGTTGTTGCATCCGGATCCCCGACGGGAATACCCTTAGGTTTATACACCGTTCCTCCTTGAACCATGGCGTTGTAATAGCTAACAGCCTCCTCAACTGTGCAGGGTAACGGTGGTGGGTTTTCCCTATCTCTTCTAAACTTTCTCTTATTTTCCTTGTTCGGTTGTTTGCTTCCTTCAGCTCCATCAATGTATCCCACCCGTGGGAGTTAGCCGCATATTGCAATGGGTGGCCCGGACTATCTGAACACCAATGGTACCGTAACAGGGTTCGGCCGAACTAACAATAATATATTCCTTGCTGCTTTCAGGAATGCTGCGAAAATCCAATCGCGAGTTTCATTAATCAGGTGACGGATATACTCTGGGAGCAAACCCTCAGCACAGAGTAATAACATTTTTGACTCTTTGGCTTCTTTCTTTATATCGAGGGACCTCTCCCTGAATCTTCGAACGTAAGCCACCACATCTTCTCAAGGTCGTTGCTTCTCCATATCCAACTATGTTAACGTGAACTCATCTTCTTCTAGAAAGAACTTCTGGACAAATAAAACATGCATCTTTTCCTACATTGAAACACTCTTTGGCGTCAAATGAGAGTACCACGAATAAGCTTTATCGGTTAATGATTTTGAGAACTCCCTCATCCTGAGCTTCTTTTTGTTACAGTGAGCCCTCAGATGTTTCCCAGTGTATTTCTCAAAGATGGGAGGAATGTAGTCCTTCGGGTAAGGCTCATCATTGTATTATTGGGGATAGGGCTTAAAAAAGTCATCATATACTTAAGCTACCTCGCTGGCCGACTGCGAGGAAACTGTTATCATCTTTAGCATCTCTTTTTGCATTTATTTCCTCATTTCTTCTAACGTAAACACCAACGTCTTATCAACCGTTGAGGGAGTGGCCATAGGGACCACTGATGGGACGCTGGTTGCGCTTGGAGTGGTCATTGCAGGTAGAACGCCCGTTACGCCCGTCATTAAGGAAGGAGTGGGTGTTGTGCCTATGGGTCCAGTCTCCGTGGGAACAACCGAAGTAGGGTTCATCGGAGCAACTGGGACCACCCCAAGTGTCACAAAAGTGTTGGGATGTGTTCCCCCTCCTAGGACCGTGGCATCCTTAGATGTCTGCAGAAACCTAAAAAAATTACCCATGAGGAGGGTCATTTGCGTTGGTCCTAGGATAGCGCTAGTAGAGGCTTGGATGACCGTTGGGACTCCGGTCATCGTTGGATCTTGGGGAACCTCTACTTGAGGAGGAACCCCATTTCTGGGAGCTTCCATCTCTCTCTCCACTTGTTCCTCATTGCGTTGGATATCATCAAAGTTAAGTCTACGATTAACATTATCTTGCACCATACTCTTTTTCCAGAAGAATATCTCCCCAACAGAGTCGCCAAATGTATGAGGGTAGTTTAGATTAGATGGAGGTGTAACCGATTTTGAGTACAGTGATGACAAGTTAATCGAGAACACTCTTGATTAATTACAGGATACACAATCATAATCCAGTGGAGATAAACTCATTCTGAACTCACAAATATCTCGTGCATGACTCAGAAGATAATAATGAACTCAAAAGTAACTCATTTAGAGGGAGAGAGAGGTAAGAACCCTAAATACACCTTGGAAGGCAGCTACACACACCAATCCTCAAAAGGTCTCTAGTTAGGTATTAAAAGCTTCGTAATAAATGGCAATGGTGGGTGAGTAAGAGCTTTGATTGTTCAATAACTTCTTCTTGATGATAATCTCTCTCTCTAGCGAATAATTTCTAGCCAACACTTTGAAAAAGAAGATGCTTCTCTTAGAAGTGGTTGAGGCCAATAAATAATCTCCACACCATTCCCGAGATGCCTCAGTCACCTACCACCATGAAAGACATCCCTCATACTTTATGTCACACCCAATGGACTAGTCAGCTCCACATCATGAGCACTAAATGCCTAGACATGCCTTTTACCTAACCACTGTGCATCCAGGGGCTGTTGTCACAGAGGTGGCTCACCAATTATCTGACAGCCCCAAATACCATGGTGGTTTACTCAAGTGAATATTTGACATTGCCTAGCTGGATATTAACATCACATAAAGTAGATGTGACATTAAGTAGAGGGTTGTTTGTTTCACAACTCAACGCCCGATGGAACTCAAAGCTGCTCTGCCTAAGGTTCCATGATCTCAGGCCTTCGGTGTTTTACCAGGTGTATCTAAGATGGTCAGGACAAGCCCTAATGGTGCCTCACTTCCCAATCTTAAAAACTAAGTCCCTCTGAAGTTCCCATGGAGGGGTCATTTGATAGATCATGAAAGCTCTCCCAGGCCCTGCCAGGCCTGGCCTCTCGCAAGTACTGTTTGACCTCACACTGAATAATCATTATAATCATTACATCATTACAGTCATTTTAGCTTATAGTCAATGTAAATAAAAGATACAACAAGACTAAGTAAAACAACAGAACTAAAGTATGAGTTCTCTCGACCAGCTTCTTCGCTAGAAGATCTCCCTGGGTTGCCATGCTGAAGTAACTCGCTTGAGCTTCCTCGCTGAGTTGCATCGCTTGAGATGCCTCACTGAGTTGCATCATTGATTAAGTCTGTTGTATTAGACGGGGGGATTATCTCTAATCTCGAGATTATCTTCAAGCCCCCCTACAAATGATAAATTCATTGATGATCTCAAATTCTTTGTTTCATTCGATCACTGAAAATAAAAAGTCAAAATTATGAATATTAAGCACTAGAAGTCTTAGGAAGTCGTCTTAAGACATAAATCAACTTAACGGAACTTGAAAAATCAGATTAGGTCATTGTTATGAAAGCTAAAAAATTAAGCCTAAATCGACCTTTTTTACATTATTCCGTTGCAATCCCATTTTTACTAAAAAAATAAGTCTTTCATTGAAAAACTCATTATCCTACCCAACTCCAATTGGGATTTCAAAAGCCCATAAAAATAATCCATACCCATTTTTCTAAGAATACTATAGTAAAATTATGGTAGAAAAAATCCCAAAAGAAGAGGAGGTTGCAAGAATAATGTGTGAAAAGAAAAGAACGAAAAAAAAGGAGAAGAAAGAAAGAAAGAATGAATGAAAAAATGCAATAAAAATGAAAGAAAATAGTATGTATGTTTGAAAGGAAAAAGAGAAAGAGAACAAAAAAGAAAACGAAAAATAGAGGTTGAAAAACTGCCTAAAAGTCAAAATACTGAAAAATCTTTAAATTCTTTTAAAATTTTGAACATTGAAAATAGTTATTTCTAACCAAAACCCAATCCTAGAATAGAACCGAAGAAAGTGTGGAGAGAAGATGAATCATATCAATGGTGTAATTCAAAGTTTTAAACAAGTAATCTATTTTCCTTTCATGAGATCATATTCATCCATTATAAAAAAAATCATTTTTCGATTATATATGTGTGAAATTTTTGCATCTATATGTACTCTTTTATTCACATATATTGAGAGAAAATAACCGACTTTCGAGTGTTCAATTGCGAGTGCGTCCCGTGAGATTTTAAATCAAAATAAAATTTTGGATAAGAAATATAAAGATCAAATCTTTTAAGATGGACGGTTATATTGACTATGCACACGCACACACACACACGCACACGCACATGATAAGTTGAGATTGAGCAGTGAAGTTTTAGTATATTTATAAAGTTTGCATTCAAACTTGGTTATATTACTTTTGTATTGATTCTAGTTTTGTAATATTGTGGGTATGTTAACTGTAAACCCCCAGGAGACAAAACTCATCCACTAGGATAACCTAGGGGTTTAATGACTTATTACACATGCTAAGTTCGTCATGATTCCTACGAAAGTGCATTAGAGTTTAAAATTTTAATTTTTCTCGAGGACTAGCAGAGTTTATATTTGGGAATATTTATAAGTGCATTATTTTGTATTAATTATGCCCAAATATAGGTCTTGTTAGACCCATTGTATCATAAATAATGAGCTTTTAGAGTCATTTTTGTCATTTAAAAGACAAATGCCAGTTTGAATAAAATTCGAGTTAAAAATATAATTTTAATAATCCCAGGAGGTAACACCATAATTTTAGAAACTTTATGGTCCTAAAAATAATTTTAAATATTTATCTAGGCCAAATAAAGTTCTCTCTGATATTTAGTTGAATTCCGAGTTGAAATGAGTAACTTAAGAAGTTCTGGGGATAAAATACAATTGGGAGTAAAAGTGTAATCTCAAAAAAAATTATGACCCTAAATTTGAATTAATTATTTTATTTTATATTTTACAAGTACTCTGAGAGTTTGGACAACAAAGAAGTTAATATGCAAAAATAGTTAGGATACGTCGTGACACGACACGGTTAACACATGTATAATAAATAATTTTTATTAAATCACTCGAGTGTCCGCTGAGATTGTGCCCTATGT
Organism: Sambucus nigra; assembly: GCA_949130495.1. NCBI lineage: Eukaryota > Viridiplantae > Streptophyta > Magnoliopsida > Dipsacales > Adoxaceae > Sambucus > Sambucus nigra. The sequence continues at coordinate 88,449,759 of OX422222.1, read as the reverse complement.
TTTCGAAAAGGTATTTAAAAGACTCACAACTTTAAATCTTGGCAAAAATGAGATTTTGAAGTCTTGGGGATCAAAAATACAATTAAAACTGGTAACGTGAATAATGATGTGAATAGTGACAAAAATTGGGGATAATAATTATATAAAAAATATTCTCAATTTTTCCAACTCTTCCTGAGACCCAATAAGATATTACAACTCAAATACAACTAATTAAAAGAGTTTCTTACGCCAACTCAAATACCTCACTCATTGGCCTATAAAAATGATCATTAGACTCATAAATTTTAACATAGTTTTTTAGAGCAAACTTTGAGAGAGTGCATTATTATTTGAGGGCCAATAATTGTACTTTTATGGGGAAGATTGTTGTTAAGATTCATGGTATACAAGACATAATTATTTTTAAGTTTGAATCATTAATGAAAATTCTTATTCATTTTTGCAATCTTATTATTTCTACGATCATGTTAGCGTAAATTATCTTCTAGAACTGGCTAAAATTTATCATGTTTGATTAGTATTATGTGGTTAGTTTAATTTCGTACTCATTCCTGACATGTTTTAAATGTTTTAAAAATTTGGTATTCACTTAAAACAACACGAGCGTGTGTTTTAAACCTCGGAAGTGATTGCTAATTCATATTTTAAGAATTAAAGTGTTTAATTGTTGATGGATTATACTTGAATTAAATTGTTTAATATCTCATGCTTAAATACAACATTTAGATTATGCTTGAATTAAATTGTTTAATATATCGTGCTTAAATACAACTTTAAGACTTAAAATTGATAATTCATATTTTAGTTTTTGATGCGAGTACTTTTTGATGAGTTATACTTACACTCGATTGTTTTGATAGTCCATACTTAAAGACTACATTTAAAACTTTAAACTAATATTTTTAAAGGAATAGGAATTTCATCCATCCAAATTAGAGACATTAAATTGTGTGTGAATTTAAATATTTTATTTTCCTAATTGAACGCGAGGAGAGTCGATATAATTTGAGTTATAAAATCGGGAATGGAAAAATTAAATTAATGCTTAATATTAGTTAAAATACATAAATGGATCTGAAATCCTAGTTTCTTCCATAATTAGTTGCATATTCTTAGTTGCTTCCATTAATTTCTTTAATTTTAGTTTTAAATTATAATTTTTATCTCACTACACTAAAAAGGCCAAATTTTCACATTTCAGTCGGACACCCTTGTCACGATCAATGACCGTGATAAAAAAATATGCATTTTTATCCCGGTCATTGACCGTGACAAGTTCGTGACAAAGGCTTGTCACGGTCATTGACCGTGATAAGTTCGTGACAAGTACAGTTGTCACGGACTTGTCACGGTCAATGACCGTGACAACCTTATAAAGTTGTCACGGTCAAAGACCGTGACAGGTCCGTGACAACTTAGTCAGTAAAAAACCCTCCCATCTTCTTTTTTCCCACCGTTTTCACTTCCCTCTTTTTTCTCTCTCTCCAAGCGACTTCTCTCTATCTCTAAGCGATTTTCAGGTTTTTTCCTCTCTTTCTCATTCCTTTGTATATATATGTGTGTGTGTGTATGTGTACATGTGTGTGTGTGTGTGTGTGTGTGTGTGTGTGTGTGGGTGGTGTGTGTGTGTGCATGTACAAGTGTGTGTGTGTGTGTGTGGTGGGGGGAAGGGGAGGGGGTGGTGGGGCGGGTGGGTGTGGGTGGGTGTGCAGGTGGGTGAGTGTATGTTTGCAAGTGTGTGTGTGTGTGCATGTGTGTGTGGTGGGGGGGAAGGGGGGAGTAGTGGGGAAGGGGTTGGGGTGGGGGTGGGGGTGGGGGTTGGGGTGGGGGAGGGATTGGGGTGGGGGTGGGGGAATTAATTGTTAATGTTTAGGACTTGAAATTAATTGTTGATTTAGGACTTGAAATTAATTATTAATGTTTACTTAGGACTTGAAATTAGTGTTTAGTTTAGGACTTGAAATTAATGTTTAGTTCAGGACTTGAAATTAATGTGTAAATACCCAAATATATATTGTACCCTTAAGTATAAATACCCAAATATTGCTGGCTAATATATAATGATAAGTAATTAACCCTTTAGATTCTCCCTATTGTTGATTTTATACGTAAATGTGTAAATGATGATTCTCCCCATGTTTAAGAGGCTTAAAGTTCAATTTGAGATTTTTCTCACGGAATAGTCATAGTAGGAATTGGAATTGGGACTTATAATTATTATTGTTAAGTTAATTATGAATTTAATTGGATATAGATTTAATGATGATATATTTATAACACGTGATGAAATGAATTAATTGAGTAGATGAATTAGAAGGAGTACGGGATACACATTTGTTGGTTTGTTGTTGTGGTTGTTGTTGGATTATGGTGGACCGATGTTGGTTTGGTTAATTTTTGAAGTGGCATGACCACTTAATTATTATCCAAATTGGGGGAGGGGGGGGGGGGGTGTGGAGAGTTTTCAACTTTTTTCTAAAATTAATTTGTGTCACGAACAATATATTATTAATTCATATATATATTATTAATGCATAATTGAAATTACATATAGTGCGCATTGATACTAGCATTCTAGTTCTTATGCGTATGCATTAAATATCCCTTAGACCCATTCGAGAGTCATTACCTCTATAATGAGATCTCTAGAATTGTCCCGTTTAGATAGTTCGGGACTGAATAATTTCTGTATAATAATATTCTTAGGGGCTTAAACTTATTACTTTTGGAGGAAGTTCTGCAGTCGTATCCTAATGTTCTGTGGGTACATACTAGATTGGCAAGTATGAGTATTATTTCAATTGATAAATTGAAATAACACTCACACTTGCGAATCTATGTCGTGTACTTTGAGAACTATGGGGATATGCTGCCGAATGTTTCTCAAATCGTAACAATGTGAATGAGTTGTTAAGTATATTATAGATATGTGTGGTCTTAAATGGGATATGACCACTCACCCTTTAGAGAATATTGAGGAAATAGGAATAAATATTATAAATTGAATTTGAATTTGAAATTGAAATTTAAAAATCGAATATAAATAAGACATAATTAAATGAACACATACTATAAATCTAAGTTTTGTTTATACTAATCCACGTATATACGCTTCTTACCTTTAATAGGTGATTATTTGTAGTAGTTATGATAGGATATCCTAAATACAAAGAGTGGATGAGTGAGACAAATAGAATGGGGGAGGGGATGTGTTTCGCAGAGGTGCTAATGAATTTATGAAATACGCAAAGAGATGTCATAATGATGAAGAGTGTTCGTGTTCGTGTACTAGGTGTGAGAATGGTAAGGTGTTTGAGTGGAAAATAGTTGAACTACATTTATTAAGATGGGGTATGCAAGATAATTATTGATTTTGGAGTTTTCACGAGGAATTAAAAGTTCCTTTTATCCCAGAGCAACCTTCACAACAACATTCAACAACTAGAATAGATGTAGAAGGGGATGATGTAGGTCATAATATGTTAGAGGATTTAGTTGATGATGCGTACGACGTTCACGAAGTGTAAGAGAATGAGGTCACTGATGATGTACAAGGTTTAGGTGCTCATGAAGATATCAGGATAAAACCTTGACGATGACTACCAAAGTTTAAAATTTAAGGCGACCCAATCGTTATACTCTAGCCATGAGAAAGATCAAACAAATTTACATGCCATGGTTGGTTTGCATAGTTTGAAGACCCAGTATGGTTTGTGTGGCAATAGCGTGACAGGAATTCTGAATTGGGTGAAGGGCTTGCTACCCAAGGAGAATACGCTTCCAAATAGTTATCATGTTATGAAGAACAGCTTGAAAGGTTTGAGAATGAAGTATAAATCGATTCATGCTTATGTGTATGACTGCATATTACACCAAAAGGAGTATGAAAATCTCGATCGGTGTCCGGTATGCGATGAACCTAGATATGTCCAATCTACTGGCAAGGAAGGCACAAGCTCAAAAGTGCCTTAAAAAGTGTTGAAATATTTTTCCATTGGGCCTATATTAAAGTGGTTTTTCACAGTACCATGGATAGAGGAGGCAATGACTTGGCATTCTAGGGAAGAAGTAGGGGATAATCTTATGCATCATCCTATTGATTCTATAGCTTGGAGGAGGATGAGTTATAAGTATCCCGATTTTGCTCTAGTATAGAATAACATTCATTTGGCTATATCAACAGATGGTTTTAATCCATTTGAAAATCTAAGCACCAATCAGAGTGTATGGCCAGTGATCCTAGCCCCACTCAACCTCCCTCCTTCACAGTGTATAGGACCTGAATTTTTAATGTTGTCTTTATTGATACCCGAGCCAAAGGCACCAAGTGATGACATACATATCTACCTGACTCCTTTGGTAGAAGAATTAAATGAGTTGTGGGAAGAGGGTGTGCAATAATTTTACTCTTTTAGAAAGAAGAGTTTATGCTGAAAGCTATGTTGATGTGGGAAATTCATGATTTTCCAGCTTATGGGACATTATCCGGTTGTGTAGTACATAGTTATTTGGGGTGTCTTATTTTTGGAGAGGAGAATGAATCTCTTAGTCTCCCCGCTAGCTCCAAAAATTTATACCATTGCCATAGGATATTTTTACCCCCCGCTCATAGTTTCAGATTTGAGAAAGGTTACAATTTTTTATCGGGCGGGGTTGAACATAGGCTACCGCCGACAAAACTTTCAGGTATAGAAATTGAAAGTAAATCTTCTGATTGTGACCCGAATATGCCAGGTAAGAATACTAAATTTAAGAATGTTAAGCATAGAAAGACCCCAATTGGGAATAAAATTGAGACAAGAAAGGCATAGTCTAGGAGGTCAATTTTATTTGACTTGCCTTATTGGAAGGATAACTCGGTGCGCCATGTATTGGATATGATGCATGCAGAGAATAACATCGTTGAACATATTGTGGACACATGCCTTGGGGGAGTCATTTGAAGTATGGAGAAAATGCACGAAAAGACCTTAAATCGTTGAAACTTAAGCCACAACTATGGTTGAAAGAAGATAGTAGGAGAAGGACAATAATTCCCCCTGGTGCGTTTACTTTGACGAGTGGGAAAAGGAAGGTGCTTTTAGACACAATATATAATTTGAAGGTTCCATATAATTTTTCATCCAACTTACAACGGATTGTGAATTATGCTACCCATGATTTACATGAGTGTAAGTCCCACAATTGGCATGCGATAATGCAATTGGTTCCTCTATTGTTTAAGCATTGTTTCTCCAAGCACAAGGATTTATGGAGGGCTATTACGCAAATTAGTATCTGCTTCTCACTTTTGTGTGAGAAGGTATTCAGTTAAGAACACATAGTGGTCGCAAAACTAGCGGTGATCGAAGCGATTTGTGTGTTGGAGAAGTACTTTCCCCCAGCATTCTTTGACATAAGTGTTCACTTGTTGGTACACCTATGTGATGAGGCACTTCTTTTTGGTCCAATTAGATATCGGTGGAATTATCCGTTTGAAAGACTGATGAAACTTTTTCAAAGATTACATTAATAATACACGATACATTGCAGAGGAATACATCGCCATGGAGTCATCAATCTATACTCGAAAATTTATGCCTGACTCGACCAGCGTTGATGATATTTATGAGTTCGTCGATGAGGGTGGTCATGTGATGGGCAAACGAGTGAAATTAACGAGTTTGCAACATGAACAAGTATCTCATTATCTATCTGACACACATGAAGATGTCTAAGAATGGAAAAAGTTAGTTTAAATTATTTTAAGTTTTACATTATTTTAGATTATTTTATACATGATTAATTTTGTAATATGTTCGTCACATTAATTTTATGCAGAAAATATGAAGTCTGTGAGAACAATAAAAGACGAAAAACAATGGCACAATGAGACAGCGAATTTAGGTTGTGGTTGTCACACAAGGTAATTATAATGAAAATGGTTGTTAAATAACGTTACATTACAATAAAACTTTATAACTAACCTAATTAAAATATCTATATTCTCAGCTCTTAAAGACGGGTGATGCGACATCAAAGCTTGCTCGTCTCGCCACTGGACCCTTGTTCATGGCACAAGAGTACAAAAAGTATCGATTAAACGGTTACGTATTCGACGCAAGGGTGTTCGAGGAAAGTACAAATGTACGAAACTCAGGCATTTCATACAAGGCTCTGACTTTCTTTCGAGAGAGCGCAAAAGATAGAAACGTCGTTGAAGCTGAAATGACTTACTATGGTATAATTCAAAATATATTTGAATTAGACTATGTAAGCTTCAAAGAGGTTGTATTTTACTATGATTGGGTAAGAGTTGAGGATAAAAAATGCTTGTAAAGTTGACCCTGGCACCAATTTGATCATGATTAACTTGTCCAAGTTGAAGAGCAATGAACACGTGAGCGATGAGTCGTTTGTTTGTGCATTGCAAAAGGTCAAGCAAGTGTTTTACTCGGAGTATATCAACAACGAGACGTGGTCAATCGTCCTATATGCGCCAAAGCATCTAAACAGTAGTGTAGATGACTTGGCTGCTCCTACCGAATATCAATCCATTTTTTATGATAACCCAAATTTGAAACAATTTTTAGATTTGTAATAAGTATTCCAATTATCGAACAATAGTTTAATTCTTTTATCGAACATCAGTTTACTTCTTTTAATTCATTTGTACTTGATCATTTTCTCCCTTTCTCTCTTTCCTTTGTATATGTGTGTGTATGTGTGTGGGGGGGGGGGGGGGGGGGGGAGTTTTCAACTATTTTCTAAAATTACTTCGTGTCACAACCCATTCGAGAGTGGCACGACCACATAAAATGTTTGTATGTCTTATTCAGGTGTGTGTGTGTGTGTGTGTGTGTATGTGCAGGTGTGTTTATATTCTTCTAATTCATTTGGATTTGTACTAATAACAACAATTTTTACAAAAAATGTCTCCTTCAGGGATTAAGGTATGGATGATGATGATGATAAAGATGATGTCTTCTTCATGGCTCAGCGGTAGCGGAGGCGACGAGAGCTCCTCAGCCCCTAGGCTCCCCAAATAGGGAAATTTGGGAATGGCCGTTGAGAACAAGAAGGGCTTATTGACTAGATCCCTCGATCTAGTGAAGACAATTATCGGCCCGGGGTACACCAGTTGGAAGGAGGTGCCAAATGAGCTCAAGTTAGCTATTTGGGCGATACATGTATACATTTCAATTTCATTTCAATTTCAATTTAATTTATATTTATATTTATATTTATATTTATTCGTGACTAACACTTACATTGTTTTTGTTTTGTATTTATTTAATAGGAACAATTCAGCCTGCCCCCAAAACTCCGCGATTTTTTGTTGGAGCAGTTGAGGGAGAAACACAAGACATGGAAGAAGAATTTGCGAGCTTGGTACTTTGGGAAGACCCGAGACTCCATTATCAGAGTACGTGAGTTTATCCCGTTTAAGGAGCCGATCGCATTGGCACAGTGGAAAAAGTTCATTGATAATGAGATCCAGGAGCGACAAATGGCATCTTGCCAATCGGGGAGGGAAAATCGAGAAAAAAAGATAGACGTGCACTACTCCGGTCGGACGTCTTACGCCGAGGTGGAGCACATGATGGTGAGTTTTTATTTTTCTAAAAATATATAAATATGTTATTCTGCATTATTTTACTTTTCGTTACTTACTAATTTTGCATTATTTTATTTCAGGTGACGGGGAGTGACTCTGGGGGTAGGCCACATAGACTTGATGCTTATGTGGAAATTCAGATGAAGAAGGGAAAGGATAAGGAGGTGTCCCTGAGCATCACGACCACAAATCCAACAGTTAATTTTTGTGAATTGCATTATAATTTTTTTATTTACTTATTTAACTAATCGTGTGCTTTTTGTCGTTTCAGGCAAAGCTTAAGGAAGTGCATGAGTCTCACTCAGATGACGAAAATGCATCTTTGTCCACGGACGCACTTAGCCAAGTGCTTGGCACCGATTGCAAGGGTATGGCTAGGGGGTGAGCTCGCGGGTGGGAAAATTTAGGATCACCGAAATGGAGATGAGCAATACCGGATTGGCTCGTCAAGTAGACACGCATGATGCGAAGCTATCAAGGTTGGAGGTGACGGCCCTAGATATGTATGCATCCATGAAGCGTCAGTTGGGAAGAAAGGGAAAGGGAAAGGGGAAGTAGAAGGTGGTGGAGGGGGAGGGGGAGGAGGACGAGGACGTGGATATCGCTTCTTCATCGCCAATATGCACGAACTCACCGCTTAATGATTCAGTCCCCTACTTGGCTCCTGTCCAGCGGCCTATGTCAACAATCAGTTTATCGATCGTGTTTTTATGCGACATATATGATCGACAGTGGATAGAGAGGGGATTGAGGGACCTGAGTATCATCACGGGTATGCCGGTTCATGGACGTAACCTTCCAAATATCGAGCCCAAGGTGCTTGTCATGCATGTGATACCCAAAAAGGAGAACACAACATTGTGATTGCACGAACAATGCGACATGAATCATATTGAGGGGTGTCTTAATACGTATATCGTGTGACATTCCTTCCTCCTCGAACCTACCCCAGACACTATGTCGTGACATTATTTGTATCTATTTTTATTTGGACACTTGGATTATATTTGAAATGTTTTGATTTGTTACATTGTGGTTTGGATATGGATTGTATTTTTATTTTATTTGGATATGAAAATATATATGCAATGAATTGGTTTATTCTTTCTATTTTATTTAGATATATGCTGTTTGAACAGGTACAAGTTTGCTATAACAGGTACAAATATACTGCTGGGCAGTGGCAGTGGCCAAACTGCCCAGCAGATGTTTTTTAAATTCTGCCCAGATTTGTCACGATCATTGATCATGATAAGTGTTTAAAGGTTGTCAGGGGTTTGTCACAGTCTTTGGTCATGACAAATATTGCCAAGGTCAAAGACCGTGACAGGATCATGATAATTCTAACGGACTTATCATGGTCAATGACCGTGACAAGTCTGTGATAAGAAAAGTTGTCACCCCCAAACTTGTCACAGTCATTGACCTTGACAAGTTGGACTTGTCACGGTCAATGACCATGACAATTCGATTGCTTTTGTGCAGTGTCTTTACACTGTACTGTCTAGTTAAAAAGTTGAAAACTCAAAAAATTGACCCAATCTATGTGAGCTCGACCCATACTTTCATAAGCTATACTATAATAGTCTGTGAACTTTCGATAATTTTTAATTTGGAAACAACTAGCTTAAGTATGAAAGTCTTACACTAAGGGATTCAAGAATAAATAAACAAACTCGAAACACACACATGGGATCAACTAAGCAAATGATCCTGAAAAATTGAATATGTTATATATACTTTTCTTATAAAAGTTAAATCAATATCAACCATGAAAAAGGAGGGAAGGAATAAATAAATATATAACTTTTGCATGCCAATAAGTGTGATATCACTCAAGTGATGCAATCCAAGTGGCTATAAGATATCTCAATTGGCCGCCTAACTAAGATTGTGTTAAAGAACACTTTCTAATGTGATTAATAAGAAAAGATCTAAAAAAAACTGTGTCAAATTGAAGGACTTCGCCTACCATTCACTGTAGGAATGACTTTTATCGCTGACACGAAAGGTTAGTGACCAAGGTCGTGCATGTAACCATAGTTTTTCCACGTAGGTTAACATATGTTGCGACTAGTGAACCAGGAAATTTCTGAAGAAAAGTCCTTTCTCATTTAGGTGTAAGAGAGGTAATGAGGTCACACAAGAGACCAATGACTTAAATCGACTTAAGTTTCCAAATTCGCGACCAGCGAACTAGATATTTCGCTAATGTGGATTCATGTGTCACTTGGGGAAATGACAAGTCCTAAGTCATTAAACCCCGTGATTAACTCATATATATATATATATGAGTTTGATATGAGGTCCTAAATATAAATATATATCAAACTCATATCAAACGTGATTAACTTGGGGTAATGACATGGATTATTTGATATGAGTTTGATGAAGCTTTTCTAAGACCTCTTATACTAGACTTATTTTCCAAATGGAATACGATAATACCAATGTCTATAATCTTATACTCTCTCTCTCTCTCTAACATGGAATCTCGTTCTCTCCTTCACACCCACACTCACTTATTCACACACATGAACACTCTCTATCACACACCCTCTCTCTTACACAAATACTCTCATAATATCTTTATCCCTCTTCCCCCCCCCCCCCCTCTCTCTCTCTCTCTCTCACACACATGCACACACACACACACACATACACACACACACAAACACACAAAGAGATAGACACACTCTCACCGACATGCATGTACATATATACACACACACACATAAAATTCACATATATGCATTATCTCTCTCTTTCCTCCTCACACACATGCATTTTCACTCTTATAAATATACACGCCACCTTGAATGTAGGATTCAAATGTTTGTGTGAGAGAGATAATGTGCATGTCGTTGTGGTTGTGTATGAGTGATAACGTGAATGTGTGAATGTGTGTATGTTTCTGAATATGAGTATGAAAACGTGTCTGAGTGTGTGTGTGTGTGTGAGAGAGAGAGAGAAAGAGAGAGTGTGTGTGTGTGTGTGTTCATGTGTATATGAGTGTGTATGTGTAAGTGTGAGAAAGATTGTGATTATAAATAAATAAATATATATATATATATATATATATATATGTGTGTGTGTGTGTGTGTGTGTGTGTGTGTGAGAGAGAGAGAGAGAGAGAGAGAGAGAGTATGTGTGCAAGAGAGAGAATGGGATAGTGAGTGTGTGAAAGTGCGTATGTGTGTGTGTTTATGTTTGGTGAGAGTGATTTTTTGTGTGAGTGTTTATGGGGTGGAGGTATGTTTATGGTTGATGGGTGTCTGTAAGGAAGATAGAGAATGTATGCATGTGTGAATATATATGAGTGTGTATGGTGTGTTAGTGTGTGTGTGAGAGAGAGATTGTGCATGTGTGTGTTTCTGTGAGTGTAAATTGTGTTTGTGTGTGTGTGTGTGGTTATGTTAAAGAGAGATGGATATTGTGTGTATGAGAGAGAGAGGGAAGATAGTATGCGTGTGTGAGAAAGTGAGAGTTTGTATGTTTGTGTTTGAGAGAGAGAGAGATGGAGAGTAAGTGTATGAAAGAGAGTGAGGTTGTGTGTGTGAGAGAAATATTATCTTTATATGAGTGTGCCTATGATACCCCATGCATTCTAATACTCGGGTTGATCAAGTTTAATTATAAGGATGTGTGTGTTATCAAATACAAGTGTTTCACTCCAAAAATCGCACGTCGGTGTGTGTGTGTGGGAGGGGGGGGGGGGTGAGTATGTTTAAACACAATTACGCCCAAATTTACCAATTTCTAATTTTAGCAACTCTAAAACATGTAACAACTAGGTGAAATCATATTAGACACGTGGATCACCAAATCAAAGTAGAAATTTAGAAAAATTTGGGTCAAATAAACTAGATACACAAACCTCATTTCAATTTTAAAGATTAAGCTAGATCTATATGAGATCTGAGTATAGTATGTAATGTAAGTGAAGAATATAACACACACAAAATTCAAATAATCCACAAGTTCGATTTTATTAGCCCCCCCCCCCCCCCCCCAACAAGGGTTAAAAAATCTTGGCGCACTCTACTATCTTATTCAACTTGAAAATATTTTATACAATGCAAGAAAATACTTTTCTCTCGTGCACTCACGAGAAGTTACCTATAAGCATCAAACTTTCCACTATTGACGACAAGAGATTCATGAAATCAATGAGAAAGTACATTCTCCTCCTTAGATTCGCATCATGCCTTGAACTCTTCAATACACTAAGATACCTCCCTTTTTAGATCTAGGAGTGTTGATCACTAATTTAGATCTTGAATGGTATGGAATGATGTTTGGCTAAGTGCATATGATTCAACCCACTCTCAATTTTCTCTTAATCCATAGATAAAGTATAAATCTAGTTTTTTCATTCAATTTGGAGGGAACAAGTGAATTTGAAAATACATAGAGAAAAACAAAAAGTCTTAACCTCAAAAATACTATTTGAGACATATATGAGTAATGAGTAATTTAGATTTTTAAAAATGGAGGGAAATGACCTATTTATAGCGATTTTTTAAAAATCTTCTCCGTGTAAGCACGGGTGTAAATGGCCACCATGCGCACGAATTTACGTACTGCCCAAGGAACATGCATAAATCATGTTGATGTGCACACAGGGGCAAAATAGTGCCCTATATATTATTTTACGCACTGTCCCAACATAAGCCTAAAATAGTGCAGGCCGTGCGCACGGGTGCACAAAGGGACTGTGCGAACGATTTGAAGCATCTTTGAAAAATACTTCAAATAAAGGAACTTTGAAAACATTTGGTATTTTCCCAAAGGTACACACAACCCATCTCAATATTAAAAAATATTTAGTTTTATGAAATAACATTTTGGCAAAAACTTTTGTGTGTGCATAGTCAACGGACGTTCGATCATAAAGCCATAAAAATGATATGTCTTCAATTCAGAAAAAAAAAATCAAGTAGCGATTCCTTGTAGATCTTCAAAGTTCAGATGTTCCCGAAGTCTAAATGACCGAGCCTCACTCTCTACTCAAATGTCTCACTACGAATCAATTTTTTTTAGCTTGAATGACTCATGACTTAATGTTTTGAAACAAAATTTAGCACACTTACATGAAATTACAAATAGTTACATTTTCAAATTATTAAATTATACAAGTTGTTAAAATAATTAAATAACATTCTCAACATGAAATGAACAAACAAAACAACAGACAAATATAAGAGTGCGATATTAAAGTCCTCTGATATAAAACTCATAATGAAGTACTAAATCCATAAAAGAGAGAAAACAACAACCAAACTCTAACTCCCGAACACATGATAAATATTGAATCTCAAAGTAATACATTCCAAGCACCGCTATTTAATATACATGTTAACTGAAAGTCTATGAAATACAACTCATTCGACAGAAAATTAAAATGATAGTCTATCAAAATAAATACCTACATCGATATTTGCAACTGGGAACCCCGAGAGAGAGAGAGAGAGAGAGAGAGAGAGAGAGAGAGAGAGAGAGAGAGAGAGGATTGGAGAATGTGTGCTAGCTGGAAATGAGGAAATATAAGTGGCTGGTTAAGCTCTAGTATCTGAAAGTCACCACAAATAAAGATGAATCAAAACCCTAGCAAGTCGCTAAGCTACGCACCTCAAATTATATATATATATGGTAAATTAATACATTATATAATTAATAGCAATATCACAATGTATATCAATATGCCTCACAATGCAATTAATTATCTCATTATTTCATCCATCAATTAACCTCTTAATTAATCATAACGTAACTCACATGCTCCCCTTCTCCATTTCCATCTCTCAAATATGTAGTACATGCATACAAAACCTGTGACATCCCGCCTAATTAAATATCGAGTGATTTGTCCTTTATTAAATTATAACCAAGGTGAACGGTTGGTTCATTCTTAGCATCACTGTCGCAAAATAACTTTTCAAATTAAACACCCTAAATAATTAAGCTAAGTGACAAAACCATTTTTAAAACATTATTTCCATATCTAACTTAAGCCCATTAATAAAAACCTTTCATTATTCATAGTTTAAGAGTCACACAATAACTAAACTAGAAAAGATCATTCAAGCAGTTTAAGCATTCAAATAACTAATTCCAACTTTAAAACTTCAAAGGAAACACATCCTGACAGTAACAAATCCCAAAGTAGAAATACTGAAAGTAGATGAATCACAATATCTGACAAAACCCTCTAAATAAGGAAAAAGGGCGACACATGCCCAACTGGATAAAACATAACTAGGAGTGGAATCAATAATGAGGTCGTCTAAGAAAAAGGCCTGCAACTCCCACCTAAGCTGCAGCAGGTTCCTTCCAAAGAATCCTAAGCCTGACGTCCCTGTGGCTGGGCACCTGTAATATATACATATATATACAAGAGATAAGAGATAACAGGAAACGGGTCAGAGCCCGATTGTAAAATAATTTAAAATTTTAGTTTACCAAGTATTTAAAATGCTTACCGGCTAATGCAACAATCATATTAGTATGCGGCACTATCTTGAGAAATTCTCACCTCTCTTCTAATGTGCACACCTACCGCACTATTAATTCCCACAAGTTAAGTTTATCTTAAATTCCTCGTAAGGTTTCATGTCGACCATTACTAGGACTAAGATAATTAATTTCTGAGAGTAAAGTTTTCATAAGAGTTTCATTTCATTATAAAGTCTTTTAATATTGCCTCAAACTTTTCAAACACTTATATTAAAGTCGAAATATTTATTCATTACTTAACTACTTTTAGTCATAGTAGAAAGTTTCCAATTTCAAGTTTATATATATATTAATCACTCATATAATATATATATACTATCGGCACCCCACATAAAATTTATGGTGCTGGCATACTCTGCTATCAAGTCCCCGTATCACTCGTACTAAGGGAAATACTAGTTCGGAATCACTCTCGAACTGTATTAACACAAAACACATACAAAATGAGGCGAATCATAGTTTCAAGTCACTAAGAGGTCAGCACATACCCTCACGTCTCTTAGGACCGTCTGACTATCGATCAGATAGCCTGTACCATGGATTCCTATGTTCTAGGGTACAAATCAATATCCCCCATAAAGGTCCCATCGAGATAAGACTGTCCCGGCGCGGTAACCTCAGTGATAGCAAGTAGCGCAGGCATGATTTTTAAAGGGTATATAGTATATGCATAAAAACAGGCATATATATGTATACTACCATTCCCAATTCTAAATTACGTACACCCACGGCCCATTCTTATCATATTCGTTTTTAGTAAACTTTACTAGATTATCCCGTATAACGACTCGTCTCTTTTATTCCTATTTATGGGATTATTCCAAACTTACTTCGTATCACTTATAGTATCATATTCCCCCCAACCGTAATTTTAGTAGGTACTCTTTTATTTTATGACGTAACTTCCTTACGAGTCTTACTCCTTTAGACACACGTTACCCTTATTCCTTAAGTGTAATTCACTCCCCGTTAACCCTAATTTCGTCTTACATTAAATGCTCCATTTTTATAAAGTCCTATTGGTCCTCTTTATGTCCCAAAATGTTCTAACAATAATGTCAAAAGATTACTACTCATTTAAATCAAAATAAACTATTTAAAAAGGGGAATATGAGTTTTCCAGGAGGGATCGATCAATCGATGCTCTTTGGTCGATCGATCGATCGATCAAGCAGTTATGGCGAAACTGCATAAATACCAGTTACGGGAATCCTATTCCAAACTCATCCAAATCATCACATTTGATTCCCAAACTCCCAACAAATGATACTACAAGTGTTACATACCCAAATAATTAATATTCTACGTAAGACATGTGAGTTTTCATCAAGTAAAACGAATTAAAAGGGTAAAATCTATATGAGTCTCAAGAACCCTAATATTTTCTTTAACTTAGTTCTTCCTATTCTTTTTCCAGATTTTCTACTCCTAACTTAATGCAAATTCATGGTTCAACCTCTACATATAAAATAGATTTCGAGAATATGATTTTCACCTCTACAACATGTAAATTCTAGTCTCCAAGATGATTTTCTTTCACGAAAACTAGTTCTAATCAACCTTAGACTAATATAATTGAAGCATTAACTAAAATAAAGAAAGATAGATACTTAACTGGAAATATTTGTTTCTGATTTGTGGAAGAAATTGGTGTGGTAGTGATCCTCGTCGTGCGATCTACAATTTGGCGGTGACGGCGGTGCAAACGGTGGAGTTCTTGGCATAGAAGTCCTTGGAAAGCTTCTCCTCTTCCTCTCCAATGGTCGTTCTTAGTTTTTGGTTATGCTAACCCTAGAAGACAACCCCTAACATCTGATAAAACCTTAAAAATTCGTGGGTTTCCATGCCCAAAAATGCAAAATGTCTAAAACGCCCTCCCGGGATGCTAATTAGGCCGAAAAATGCCCCGAGACCCAAACTAAATCCCGGGTACATTATTTAGACTATCTCGACCCTTTCGGACACATTGACGCACTCAAAATGACTATACGAGTGACTTTTAATTTATTCACTTTTAATAATTCGAATTTAATCCCGACATAACACAGGCGCGTCCCGATAAAATTTCCAAAATTATCAAACTAGATTCTCGTAATAATTTTACTAAATTTAATTACACATTTTACTTTACCCATAAAGTAATTTACAACAAAATTCCAATAATTACTAACTCTCATCGCGCTAGTAAATATTTAAATGATATTGCGGATTAATATTAAATTAATATCTCAATTTAAATCTAATAAATCCCCAAATTTAAAAGCCATAAAAGTACGGGGTATTACATACCCCCCCTAATAACGAAATTTCGTCAAAAATAAGGCATATCCGGTAAAACAATTTTGGATACCTTAATAGTGTGCAAACTAACTTCAAAGTAAGGCGCCCCATTTACTATAGCCCCCGTTTCACATCAAGCTTGTTTAACACTCTCATTAATGACACTTCCACAATATGCTCTTATTCGACAACATTCGCATAAGACGAGTCTATACATCATTGACTCCCATTATTTCAACATTATTGGGAGGCTGCATCTCACTACATGACAATTACTTGTATTTATCTAAACACAAATCTCCCATTCTGAGAGAAAGCATATGAACATCTAACCACAACTTGCTTGCCTAAAACAACCGTGGTAATTCCACCATAAACATCAGATTCTAACTCAACTAATCCAAAATTCTGATTACCCGCCCATCTCTTAACATTCATAGTGTTAAAAGTTAAGGTTTTTCTACACCAAAACTTCAATAAACATCTTGTTCACAATAAACAGGTACAAGTGATCCCAAGGAACCTTACCATTAGGTAATATCCACCCCAATTACCGTACTATACTCCACTTGCTAGCTAGAACCGTTGTGGAAAAGAAATGATCACCATGAATCCAAAATTATTTTCACACTGCTCTACTAATGGTCAATCATCGCTCGCTTACTCCCCGAATCATGGGTGATACAACCTGCTTAAAATGAGATGATATCCCCGCTGCTTCCTGAAATTCCATATTGAAGGTGGGGGTCAAAAAATCTTAATCTAATTCAGAAAAACACTGTCTATGACCACGTATCGGCACGATGCTTCCTCTCGAAGGAAGACTAGGGCACACTAGTTAATATTGCAAATCACTCCAAGGAGTGTCAATCACTTCCTTCTTAGGCATCTCATTCCATATATTCGAAGGAACTCTTGATCTTACCTTGAGGTTGGCAACTCATCCAAGAAACTTTACGGACTTTACCGGCCTCTTCCACTATAGGAATTATCGATAACCATAAAATACTATGGTTGATCCCCTTGTTTCAACCGAGTTCTATCTATGAGTGGTATATGAGGAGACCACTCACTATGACCCGCTCAATATCGACTTCTATTTGAAATGTCTCACATTAAATGACACTTAATACTCTCCTTTTTCCTTTGCGTATACTGAAAGTTCCGATCCGTGCACTTTTCTCCACTATGTGCACTTCTGGACCTTTTATACCATACTAGCATCTTCAGTCTTTGTACGCGTCAGTTGCTTTCAACATTTGACTAATTACAACTCCGCTCCGAGTGTTCTCCATAATAATTAAATTCTACCCTTCTCAAGGAATACCCCTTTTTAAATGGCCTCCTACAGCCTTCTAATCAAATTCAGGCATGCTACTCTAATTACACACGTATATATAGATCATCCTTCTTCACGCGACGCTTAATCCACTCTACCACTTCCACCTCGTTATGTTAGTTCCATAAATAGATATTCCACACGTATATTCCCACATCCCTACAACTCGAACAATTCTATCATCGGCTAACTAGGATGCCCACATTTTGTAGCACCCCGCTCACCCGGGAAGAGCGAACGATGTGCTACTCATCAATAAAACTATCCAAATTCATTAAAATACGAACGAAGCGCTACTATCGATAAACTAAACTTCAAATCCACAATTAACAAGGTATAGAGCATCTAATTCCCAAACAACAAAAGAGAACTACAAACCCTAAATCTCTTCAAAATACAAATACAACGATTCTCTCGAATAAAAATACAACATCTAAAATAAATCTACAATGCTCTATACACCAAAATAATACAAATACAAGTCTTCTCTTTTTTATTAAAATCTTCCCAAATAATCCTCGCTAAAAAATATATATCCCATCTTTATTTCCCTTGTGCTCAGAACGCGGTTACAACATTTGGGTATTCTCAATCACCCCTAGAAATCGCAATTTTAAATTCCCCTTATCATCGTTCCATCCTTCAACTCGTAGTGATAAAACAAAACTTTCAATGCTTTCTTACAACACCACTGGATCCACTGGCCTTAAATCATAATTTAACTCCCAACTTATATATTTAATTACCTGCTCATATTACGACCGAGGTACCGAACTCATGGAATAATGACCAAACATCTCCCTGTTTCCTACTTATGCTAAGTTTCATGTGTGGGATGTCTCGCAAAGCGAAATCCAAATAAGGAACCCCCCGATACACTACTACCTAGCATTATCGGTTATTGATATCCGTTAGGGCCTCCGTCCATAGCATGTATCCCCTCATTCCATCTCTTGATAGAAAAGTTACTTCTCCTCCCGTAATTACACTTAACAAAGAACATTTCGCTAATTGCACTATCGTTCATTTTCGGTGGTAATCGCATTCCATCAACCTTGGATACATACAATCGGGATTCTCGAAATTCTGTCCCCAAACATATGGGTATAACTCTTAATTTTCACATCTCTAAAGGATAGATATATTAATTCGTTCTTCCTATCACCAAATCTTGAGCCCTAAACATAATAATAAGTTAAATATTTTCGCTCAACAGTACCCAATACAAACTGAATCATAACAATAAAGTCCCCACACACACGGGGATCGAATATCTTGAGCCCACTATCCCCTCCAAAGTCTCTAGAATAGATAATATAAGTGCGAGTCCGACCCTCTCGTAGGTGAGGTCTCACTAGAACAAAACATGTTGCACTAATGCAACCATTCCGATAGCCTTGTAATAACTACCTACTATCGTACTAACGATTACTATAAAGTTGTAACTAGGACAACATCATACTAGTGTATCACTTCACTAAAACGAGTACTCTCAATAAAGTGTATAACACTAGTAATACACCCATTCCTCCTCCGCAGTTTGCACTAAAGATAATCCCGCTACACTAGGAAAAAATATTCACATAATAGTAATGTTTATAGTTGTACACATTAAACTCGTCTCACATGCTAATCTAGCAATAAACAAAATATAGTGACTTCCTCGTGTCACCTAAAACACGCCTCATCCTCTGAGGATAAAAGTCATACTTCTACTTTGCCGAACACTATAGCTAGTCCTCCCTCTGGGCGGGGCATCGCCACCAAACCCATCTCCTATCTCGAAATGGCAAAGATAATACTCCTATAAAAAAATCTAGCATGCCAATAATGACATTATGCTCATGCATATTTAACACTAGCATATCCACAGGTAAAGTGAAGCTACCCATTTCTATATCTACACCCCGTCAACCATAGGCTACAAAGACTCATTCTCCAATGGTGAGTCTACCCACGACACTTTACTCTTTGTCGTGTTTAATAACCCTAAGGCTCGTGCACAATGAGTAGCTATAAAATAGTGTGACACCTCAGTTGCAAATAAAATTCGATCCATAGTACCATGTATAGGAAATGAACCCTCTATCGCGGGTGGTGCCTGAGGTGCTGTTGCCTGGTGGACGTGATAGACACGTCCATACTGCAATTGCCCCTGCTGATATGAGGCTTCTGGGATAGCTGACAGAGTTGGCCTCTGTGGTTTATTACGGTCACCCTGTTGCCGTGGGGCCCTATTCCCTTCTGGGAAATCCTGACATCTATGGCCATTCTTGCCACATTTGAAGCACCTGCCTCGAAACTGTCCCATTTTACTACACGATTGACTAGTTTCGCCTTTTTCTTGGCCTTATTGGTCTTTCTCAGCAACTTGAGGGAAAACGATGTCAGGTTGAGGACAATCCTTCCACTTATGACCCGGCTACACACATTTATAGCAGAGTCCTGGAATTTCTCACTGGTCGGACTGGAGTTTCTCTCCAGTCTGATTCGAACAAGATTGGCATTTATGACCGTCCATTCTACATTTGAAACACCTCTTTGTGACTTCATTTTGACCCCGACTTTATTGGCCCTGACACTTTTGGCCCTCTACGTAAATTTTATTACCTCTGGAGCTGTCTTGGTCTTGAGGGGTTTGTTACCGCAATTTCGGTGTCTTCGCACAATTGCCAACTCTAGTCATATGAAATTGACTGATCTTTCTAGGTCTTTTTGCCTCCTCTGAGCTGCATACTACGATCGTGGTACTGTAAGACTACAATGGTAACTACTTGTGCCATAATGCCTGCAAATTCGGTGATTGATACCTTCTTCGAAGACACCTGAGGTGTGAGTTATTATTACTTATTAACTTCCCCAATGGCATTAGCATGCTCGTCCTAACGAGCCATCTGAAAGTTTTAAAATAATCTGGATAAGTTCAACATTCACATCGACAAATCGCAGAAGCACTAATTTCCAACTCATAAAGATGAATACAACATTTCTAATGTTAGGGCTCTAAATCAAAGACGCTAAGATGGAAATGAGATAAGCCGTATAGATCCTAAATGACACTAGAACCTGATGCTCTGATACCACCTGTGACACCCCGCCTAATTAAATACCGGGTGATCAGTCATTTATTAAATTATAACCAAGGTGAACGGTTGGTTCATTCTTAGCATCACTGTCGCAAAATAACTTTTCAAATTAAACACCCTAAATAATTAAGCTAAGTGACAAAACCATTTTTAAAACATTATTTCCATATCTAATTTAAGCCCATTAATAAAAACCTTTCATAATTCATAGTTTAAGAGTCACACAATAACTAAACAGGAAAAGATTATTCAAGCAGTTTAAGCATTCAAATAAATAATTCCAACTTTAAAACTTCAAAGGAAACATATCCTGACAGTAACAAATCCCAAAGTAGAAATACTGAAAGTAGATGAATCACAATCTCTGACAAAACCATCTAAATAAGGAAAAAAGGGCGACACATGCCCAACTGGACAAAACAGAACTAGGAGTGGAATCAATAATGAGGTCGTCTAAGAAAAAGGCCTGCAACTCCCACCTAAGCTGCAGCATATTCCTTCCAAAGAATCCTAAGCCTGACGCCCCTGTGGCTGGGCACCTGTAATATATACATATAAATACAAGACAAAAGAGATAACAGGAAACGGGTCAGAACCCGATTGTAAAACAGTTTAAAATTTTAATTTAGCAAGTATTTAAAATGCTTACTGGCTAATGCAACAATCATATTAGTATGCGGCACTCTCTTGAGAAATTCTCACCTCTCTTATAATGTGCACACCTACCGCACTATTAATCCCCACAAGTTAAGCTTATCTTAAATTTATCATAAGGTTTCATGCCGACCATTACTAGGACTAAGATAATTAATTGCTGAGGGTAAAGTTTTCTTAAGAGTTTCATTTCATTATAAAGTCTTCCAATATTGCCTCAAACTTTCAAACACTTATATTAAAGTCGAAATATTTATTCATTACTTAACTACTTTTAGTCATAGGAGAAAGTTCCCAATTTCAAGTCTATATATATATTAATCGCTCATATAATATATATATATATATATATATATATATATATATACTATCGGCACCCCACATAAAATTTATGGTGCTGGCATACTCTGCTATCAAGTCCCCGTATCACTCGTACTAAGGGAAATACTAGTTCGGAATCACTCTCGAACTGTATTAACACAAAACACATACAAAATGAGGCGAAGCATAGTTCCAAGTCACTAAGAGGTCATCACATACCCTCACGTCTCTTAGGACCGTATGACTATTGATCAGATAGCCTGTACCATGGATTCCTATGTTCTAGGGTACAAGTCAATATCCCCCATAAAGGTCCCATCGAGACAAGACTGTCCCGGTGCGGTAACCTCAATGATAGAAAGTAGTGCGGGAATGATTTTTACTCGTATATAGTATATGCATAAACACAGTCATATATATGTATACTACCATTCCCATTTCTAAATTAGGTACACCCACGGCCCATTCTTATGATATTCGTTCTTAGTACACTTTACTTGATTATCCCGTATAACGGCTCGTCTCTTTTATTCTTATTTATGGGATTATTCCAAACTTACTTTGTATCACTTATAATATCCTATTCTTCCAGGCGTAATTTCAGTAGGTACTCTTTCATTTTACGACGTAACTTCCTTACGAGTCTCACTCCTTTAGACACACGTTCCCCTTATTCCTTAAGTGTAATTCACTCCCCGTTAACCCTAATTTCGTCTTACATTAAATGCTCCATTTTTATAAAGTCATATTGGTCCTCTTTATGTCCCAAAATGTTCTAACAATAATGTCAAAAGATTACTACTCATTTAAATCGAAATAAACTATTTAAAAAGGGGAATATGAGTTTTCCAGGAGGGGTCGATCAATCGATGCTCTTTGGTCGATCGATCGATCGATCAAGCAGTTATGGCGAAACTGCATAAATACCAGTTACGGGAATCCTATTCCAAACTCATCCAAATCATCACATTTGATTCCCAAACTCCCAACAAATGATACTACAAGTGTTATATACCCAAATAATTAATATTCTATGTAAGACATGTGAGTTTTCATCAAGTAAAACGAATTAAAAGGGCAAAATCTATATGAGTCTCAAGAACCCTAATATTTTCTTTAACTTAGTTCTTCCTATTCTTTTTCTATATTTTCTACACCTAACTCAATGCAAATTCGTGGTTCAACCTCTACATATAAAATAGATTTCGAGAATATGATTTTCACCTCTACAACATGTAAATTCTAGTCTCCAAGATGATTTTCTTTCATGAAAACTAGTTCTAATCAACCCTAGACTAATATAATTGAAGCATTAACTAAAATAAAGCAAGATAGATACTTGCCTAGAAATCTTTGTTTCTGATTTGTGGAAGAAATTGGTGTGGTAGTGATCCTTGGCAGTGACGGCGGTGCAAACAGTGGAGTTCTTGGCCTAGAACTCCTTAGAAAGCTTCTCCTCTTCCTCTCCAATGGTCGTTCTTAGTTTTTGGTTATGGTAACCCTAGAAGACAACCCCTAGCATCTGATAAAACCTTAAAAATTCGTGGGTTTCCATGCCCAAAAATGCAAAATGTCTAAAATGCCCTCCCGGGATGCTAATCATGCCTAAAAACGCCCCGAGACCCAAACTAAACTCCTGCGTACATTATTTTGACTATCTCGACCCTTTAGAACACATTGACGCACTCGAAATGACCGTACGGGTGACTTATAATTTATTCACTTTTAATAATTCGAATTTAATCCGACACGACACAGGCGCGTCCCGATAAAATTTCCAAAATTATCAAACTAGATTCTCGTGATAATTTTACTAAATTTAATTACGCATCTTACTTTACCCATAAAGTAATTTACAACAAAATTCCAATAATTACTAACTCTAATCGCACTAGTAAATATTTAAATGATTTTCTGGATTAATATTAAATTAATATCTCAATTTAAATCTAATAAATCCCCAAATTTAAAAGCCATAAAAGTATGGGGTATTACAAAACCGTCATACAATCGTAGCCACCTGCTTCATAGTGCCAAAGACACATTGGTCACCCTCTTACACAATTCCAGATTTCCACCAAACCGTCTGACGTAATAAAAGTCCATATTCAATAGTATTATTCAAATCAGCCAACATAAGGGTGTTCCTTCTCGGCACACACCTCAAAATCGACGTTCCTTGGTTTTCTCATTAATATTGTTCCAAGTATAAATCATAACTAATCTATCATCGTTACATAAAATTACCCTATTACCCCACCCACTTGGGTTATTTCAAATTACTCAAACAATCTTTAATTCATCGTTCAAAGGATTTGAGGGATCATGCATCTACAAAAAACTATTCATAAACCAAAATATGAAACTAAAGATATATGGAAATTAAGGTTTAGATCATCATCACTCCTACACATCTCTAAACTCCATGCGTGTAACGTCTCATAAAAATGAAATCTAAACAAGGAACGCTCTAGATATACCTTCATTTAGATGGGTTAGTCGTTAAGATAATTCATTAGTTAAAGGTTTATTTTCATGAATTAAGAGAGTAGGCACTTTAAGTATCTAACTTCCATATCCACCCATAAGCCACTCAATAAAAGACACAACAACCATGACCCTACGAATCCAACACAAGTTTATCCCCCACTCATTCTAAATCATTTACTTGATAAATTCCCAAAGGAAATAAGAGGGGATTAAAAAATTTCTCAAATAATTAGTCAATTTCTCAATTTCAAGGTCATAATTTAATAAGAAATATCAAATAACATTTCAAGAGTATAACATGGGGTATTCAAACATAAATTATTCCTATGAATAATTAGGCACAAATATGCATTTTCATACTTAAAGATTCATCAATCGAGTTTCTAATATAAATGGGACTACTCATGGAGCTAAAGGCATAACTCTACCTAGCAAGCACTTTCCAATTCTTAATTATAACTCAATTATTCAATTATATTTCCAATTAATATGAATCCAAGAGCAAACTAAAAACCCTAATAGGTCAATTTTAATGCAAGGGTTCATATTCAATTTCTACAATAGCTAGGGATAACTTTCAATATAAAACATGTGACAATAATTAATTTTACCTAATCAAGGTCATATATTAGGAACCCCAGAAATCCTATAGGTTTCTAATTCATTTTAATCCTATAATTTAAATTTAGGTGAAATATAACATAAGCATATATAAAAGAGGAGGAGAAGAAAATAACTTGCCTAAAAAAGAAGAATTAAAACTTACTTTGAATGTGTGGGGAATAACTCTTGAAAACTAGTCCTAAATTCCACTTGAAAACCTTTGAAAACTTCTTGAAAAATATTATTTGTTTGCCTTTGAAAATATCTTTTAAATCTTTGTTTTAAAGCCCCACATATCTCTTTGTTTAGATTGAGGGAGAAAGTTAATTAGGAAAAAGGGTTTAAGTATTCTTTAGGTTTCTTGGAGGAGAAAACAAGTTAAAATGAGGGTTTATACCTTGAAAATTAGGCAAAAACGTATAAGATATAAAATAAAAATGGGCAAGCAAGAGCGACCCGTTACCCGGCCACAGCTAGGCCGCGATTGCGTATCTAACCCCTGTGGTCGCGGTACTTTGAGTTATGATTGTGACTTCTGGCAGGCTAAATGGGCGACTGATTTGAATTTCAATGGGTTTTAAAATCCTAAAATTGAAACCCTAACTTATGCACCAAGTATCCCAACAAGAAAATTTTACCCTCAAGTCTTCCTAGAATTTTCTCATAAGTCCAAGCCACTTTTAAAATTATAATAATTATTAAATTGACTCCAAACTTTTATAAAATTAAACTTTAGCCCACAAAATTATTAATTAGGCAAACGAACTTTAAATTCTTAGATTAACTTATCTTATCTTGAAAAGCTCATACATGATTTCAAATTCTCAATCTTAATTATATAATTAGTCCGAGTTACTGATTAATTATTTAATTATTCTCAATTAATTAATTATAAATTATCTTAAATATATGGGGTATTATAGCGTGTGCGTATTAAAGAGAGAATTATGTGTGTGTGTGTGTGTGTGTGTGTGTGTGTGTGTGTGTGAGAGAGAGAGAGAGAGAGACAGAATCTGAGAGATGGTGTTTATCTCACCACAAAAGTAAGTTAAAATTTCTTCAAATGTATCATTTTCCCATTTTAGATGATAAAGGGGAATTCCAATTTTGTGAAAATTCGAAATTTCAGGAATTAAAATTTCCACCCAAAACTTCAGCAAAACATTGTAACTCTAAATTAAGGGAATTCTAAATTATAGGAATCCTAAAATCTATTTTCAAACCTTGAACTAAACGAGCACTAAGGTTTTTGTTAGGGGTGTAGCTAAAAAAGCTCCAAAAAAACTGAAAACACTCCAAAATTTTGTTAATTGACCATATTAGCCTTTACCCTTTGCTCTTTACCTTTTATTCTTTAACTTTTACCATTTAACCAAATAATTTTTTTAACTTTAAATAACAATTATTAGCAACTTAGTCATTAATTGATTTATACTTTAGTGCTTACTTATTTTTTTACCAAATATGAACACGATCCAATTAACATGCGACAAGACACAAAATTTTATTTTTTATCTAACAAAAAGAAAACTCAAATAAAAGTGACATTTCACGAAATCTTATTTTTTTTATCTTAGACAAACACGAAATATTTTTTTAACCTAAACACAATCCAATTAAAAGAGACACGAAATGACATGAAATATTATTTTAATTTATTTACAAAAATAGATACACGACCGAATAAAAATGCGATATAATACGAATCTTTTTTTTACGAAACACAAATATGGCCAAGTAAAAGCAATACAACAAGATTTTTTTTCCAAACACAAACAATAATTTTTTTACCAAATACAACACAATTAAAATGTGACACAATACGAAATCTTTTTATTCATTATTAATATGGCCAAGTAAAAACAACTCAACATGATTTTTTTTATTGTTTTACCAAATAAAACACGATCCAATGTGGTGTGGTGTTTATGTTTTACTTCGATCGTGTTTGTGTTTGTGCTCAGTAAAAAAAATATTATTTGTGATCGAAAAAAAATCACGTCGTGTCGCTTTTACTATATGGTTCATGAAATTTAAAACAAACAAAATGCAAAATTGTATTTTACTTAGATCGTGTTCATATTAGATAAAAAAAAAATAAGATTTCGTGTCGTGTCGCGTTTATTTGAGCGGTGTTAGGTAATTTTGCATTTTTTTGCCGAGCACAAACACAAACACGATCGAAGTAAAACATAAACACCACACCACATTGGATCGTGTTTTTGTTTGGTAAAAAAAATCATGTCGTGTTGCCTTTACTTGGCCATATTGATTAAAAAAAGATTTTGTATTGTGTCACATTTTAATTGTGTTTGTATTTGGTAAAAAAAAATTATTATTTGTGTTTAGAAAAAAAAATCCAGTTGTAACGCTTTTACTTTGCCATATTTGTGTTTCGTATAAAAAAAATTTCGTATTGTGTCACATTTTAATGTTTGTGTTTGAAAAATTAGATTGGATTGGGTTTGTGTTTGTTAAAAAAAAATCATGTTGTGTCACTTTAACTTGCTCATTTTGATAAAAAAAAATAATGATTTCGTATTGTGTGGCATTTAATTTGACCAAATTCTTTAAAATTAATAATGATTTCGTACTGTTAACTTTAAAATTAATAAATACAAATTCTTTTTTTATCCAAATAAGAACATCACCAAATTAAAATATGAAACGTCATGAATTTTTTTTTACTTGACACGAATACGATCCAAGTGAAAGCGACCAAATTAAAATGATTTTGTAAAATCGACCATTTTTTTTTAATTTTAATTTATTTACAAACACATAAACACGACCGAATAGAAAAAAAGATTTTCGTATTGTGTGGCATTTTAATAACAGTTAATTTTTTAAGTGTGGAAATAGTTTTTTTTTTTACTTTTTAAAACAGTTATATAAAGTTTTGTAAAAATTATAGAAATTTCTTTTAAAGAAACAATTTTCTAAAATAAATGCTTTTTATAATCAAAATAGTTGGTTTATTTTAGACACATGTTTATGGTTAGTATAATATTAGAGGTTTATTTATTTTATTTTTTTAGAAAGAAATGTATAAAACAAACAAACAGTTTTGTAAAGACTGTTTTTTAAATAATTTTTTTTTTACGTTTTATAAACAGTTTTTTAATTAAAAAAAATAGGTAAAAAGTTTAGGGTCAATTATTAAATAATCCCTACTATAAATATATATTTTTTAAAAAGGACACATATTTTTAGTTTAACCCATTTAGTCCCTCAAGCACTCAATATCCTCTTATTTTTAGAGGGCCGCGCCAGCGGCACTCCCTCTCCAAAATATGTGGCAAAGGACTTTTTGAGGCAAAATAAAAAAGTTTGGACTAAATGGGTATTAAAAAAATGTCCGAGGGACTATTTGGTATATGTCCCCAAAGTTTATTTTTTTTAAACAGATGAAAGATTTTTTTTAAATAGTTATAAATTGAAAAACAATTTTTTATTTTATTTTTCAAACAGTTTCTTATTAAAAGCAGTTTTTTACTAAAAAAAAGTTTTATTATTCAAAATACAAATTTTTTATTTTTATCAATTGTTTTAGTTGGAGGTATAAAAGTGAGCAAGAGAAGGGTATAATTGTCATTTTATGTTTAAATGGAGTGCGGGAAGAATTTGTTGAGTGGGAATAGCCATCCCCTTTGTTAGAATTACTCTATTTAATATTTTGAAAGTATCACATGTTTTGTTCGCCTTATTTCATGTGCGATACTACTTTTACATGTTTCATCACGTGCATAAATTTTATCCCTCGTAGTTTTTCTATATTATCTTAATATTTAAGAATAATATTATATATCTCTATATTATATTACATCTTAAAAAGTGTATTCTAACATTATATGTGAATCTATTAACGAAAAATTATTTGTAACTCCTCATATTCAAATTTTATTAAATCCATGACGCAATGAAAAGTTGTAAAAATAAGGTGCATCGATACCATGGTGCATTTCGATACGATCCATGTAATATATGTGTGAAATTTTATAATGTATCCATGATGTTTTTTCTATTTACACATTATCATTTTGTATAAATTAAGGCAACATATATTCTCAAAGGGAGAAGGACCTTAATAGTTAATTGATACAGGATATACTTTGAGATTATTTTTAGAAAAATGATAATAATATTAATTGCCATTTGACACCTTCTATTGTCCCCTGACAAATCTCACGAGGCGTCTCGTTTCATATTTTGTCCTTATTTAAGTACACACGCACTATCAAATCTCATTCATAGAAGTACAACATAGAAAACAACTCTACGAAATGAAGATCCACACATCCCCATTACTTCTCATCACCCTCCTCATCTTCATCACCTTAAACCATTCCCTAGCAAAACCCATCCCACAAACCCCCAAAACCAACCAATTCCTCAACAAAATATACCAATGGGGAACTCTAAAAAACCAAAACCAAAACCAAGACACCACACAAATGAGACTATCACCACAAGTTATCCTAGCAGGGTTTCTATGTTTCATAGCCGCCTCTATATCAAGTGCTGGTGGAATTGGTGGGGGTGGCTTGTTTATTCCGATATTAACAATCTTTGCCGGTTTTGACCTCAAAACAGCCTCAAGTTTTTCAGCCTTCATGGTGACGGGTGGCTCCATTGCAAATGTTGCGTGCAACATGTTCATAAAAAGTGGCCAAACATTGATTGACTATGATGTAACACTATTATCCCAGCCATGCATGTTGTTAGGAGTGAGTGTTGGGGTGATTTGTAACCTTGTTTTTCCAGAGTGGCTTATTCAAATTTTCTTTGCGGTTTTTCTTGGGTGGACAAGTTTTAGGACGTGTAAATCCGGGGTGTTGTTTTGGAATTTGGAATCAGAAAAGGTGAGGAGAAAAGGGGAATCTTGTGAGAGTGAAGGGGTGATGAATGGAGCAAAAGAACCACTTTTGGGTGGGGTAGAGAAGGGTAATTTGGGAATTCCGTGGATGAAACTAGTGGCTTTGATCCTGATCTGGTTTTTCTTCTTTCTTTTGTATCTTCTTCGTGGCAATCGATATGGGCAGGTATGACGTTTTCTGTTTGTCATGTTTCTTTGGTATATTCCTTAGGTCCCCAGTATAGTTAGGCACTCCTCTTCTTCATCAAATACCGATTATACCCCTTTCCCCTTGCTATGAATGTAATACCATTGTTAAAAAAAAATTAATCCATGTGACCATTGATTCTCTTTCTAGAATATGAGTGGCATTTAAGCGGAGAGAAAGGGGAATTGACTTGCTACTTTGTGCTGTTGATAGGAATTCGTCAACCATGCGATTAATATTTAACGAGGGTATTTAATAAAATGATCCATTATAAAAAAGATCAAATACAAAAAAATCTCTTAAATATTTTATAATATATATTTAGTTTAGATATTTTTATTTTATTTTTAAAAATTCCTCAAGCCTCAAGCACTCATTTAATCATATTCGCCCCATATCACTCGAGCTTCTTTTTTTTGAGTATTTTTATGTGGTGAGACACTTTTTAGAATAAAATAAAAAAGCTTGGATTAAATGCCCCTCAAACATTTTTTAATACACACTTAGTCTAAATCTTTTATTTTGTACCAAAAAGTCTCTTATTCTCTTATCTTTAAAGGTCTGCGCCAGCGGCATGGTAAAACCATTTTGGCATGGTGAAAGACTTTTTGGTGCAAAATAAAAAGACTTGATCTAAACGTGTATTAAAAAAAGTTTGAGGGACCATTTAGTATATCCCCCTAAAAAATATTCGATGAATTATTTAATATAATTTTAATTCCAATAAATTTTTAAAAAAACAAATTAATTAATGTTTTAATTTCTAAAAAGAATTCATTTAATATTTAGTCCAACATATTAAAAAAATATTATTTAGCTCTTATAGTAACATTAACTCGACACATAATTAATGTCACTATCCGTGTTTAAAAAAACATTATCCGTGTTTGTTTTGATTCGTGTTTGTGTTTGGTAACAAAATAAAATAAAATTTCATGTCTTGTCTCTTTCCTTGGATCATATTCGTGTTAGGTTAAAAATAGTTTTGTGTTGTGTCATATTTTAATTGGGTCATGTTTGTGTTTGGTAAAACAAATAAGATTTCATACTGTGTCGCATTTGATTTTGTTTGTGTTTTGTAAAAAAAAAAAATAGATTTCGTGTCGTGTGAGGTCGATTTTACTTGGATTGTGTTCCTGTTTTAGGTTAAAAAAATATTTCGTGTTTTGTTCCATTTTAAGACATAATCTTTTTTTTAACCTAACACGAAAACAATCCAAGTAAAATCGACCTAGCACGATAAGAAATCCTTTTTTTTTCCTTACAAAAACACAAACACAACCAAATGAAAATGTGACACAATACGAAATCTTTTTTTTTTACCAATGACAAATACGGACAAGTAAAAGCGACACAACACAAAATTTTATTTTTTACCAAACATAAACATGTCCCAATTAAAATACGATACGATACAACACAAAACTTTTTTTAACCTAACACGAACACGATCCAATTAAAGCGACACGACATGAAATTGTATTTTATTTTTCCGTATCCAAACACAAGCACGAACCAATACAGACATGGAGACATTAATTATGTGTCCAGTTAATGTCACTATAGAGGGGCTATAAATTCGTTTTTTCAAATGTGTTGGACTAAATGTTAAATGAAATATTTTTTAGGAAATAAACTTTATTTAAGCAATCTGTTTGTTTTGAAAATTTATTGGAATTAAAATTATTTGAAATATTTTTCATGAGTTTTTTTAAAATAATTTCATGAAATATTAATTATATATTTGACAAATTCCTATCAACATCAAAATTAAGTAGGAGGGCAATTTCCCTTCTCTCCCTCCCTTTAAATGTCAATGGAAATCCGGCATATTCTAGAAAGAGGATCAAGAGTCACCTGGACTATAAATTTCTAATAGTGTTATTATGTTGTTAACAAGGGGAATGTGGTATAATCGGTATTTGTTGGAGAAGACAAGTTCTATATTGGGGGAGTGTGAATAGCGCTATCCTATTCCTTATTTCATTTATAGTAAAATACACTAATAGTTCCTAAATTATCACTCGAGTTTCAAAATAATCCGTCAACAAAAAATCGTGTTAATTTAGTCCCCAAACTACTTTTTAACTCACTCACTAAATTATAATAAGTGTTTCAACTTAGTTCCTCGCAGAAATTTTAAAAAAGTCATTCATATAAGGTATTGAATTAAAACACTTATTATAATTTAGGGACTAAATTGAAATAAGTATAGTTAAGGAACTAAAATAATAGTTTAGGGACTAAATTAACACGATTTTTAGTTTAGAGACTATTTTAAAACCCAAGTGATAGTTTAAGGTTCATTAGTGTATTTTACTATTTTATCTATTTATGTTGTTTTTATTATGGTGTTCAAAATTTATTATCTAAAACTACTATACAACAATTTTTTTTATTTTATGTAGTGTTGTTTTAGAGAGAAAAGTTATGAATCCGATTTTTAGGTGCCGTTTTGAGTTTGATACATGTTACTATTTTTTTTACTTTAGTACATTTTTTACCGTTAAATGTAAAATTTTCATTTTTAAAAGTGATCTTTGGTGACATTTAGCGACGAAAAATATACTTAAGTAAAAAAAAATAGTACCTGCCTTTGCTCTATTTTTTTACAATTCCGATTTGTAAAAAGTCCCTATATTTTTTAACAGTCACGTGTACATAATTCTAATATGTGTACATTACAAACAATTATGCATACAATAAAAAGAAAAATCATGTATGAGTTATAAAAATGTCCGTATACTTTACAAAAATTCATGTATACAATACAAAGTTCCCCATAAATTACAAAGATATGTGCATACATTATAAAAATTAATGTATGCATTACAAAATTTCAAGTTTACGTTGATGGGAAATTTAGGTATATAGCACACCCAGAAATCGCATTAAAAAGACATATTTATTGTGCACTAAACCAAAAAAAGCTTGCTACCACGAGTAAATACAAAAAAGAAGAATGTTACGATATGTCCTATCACATGTTTTGTATATATAGTAATATTACTGCAATTTCTATTTACTATTTGTTTGCAGAAGTATTATATCTAATTTACTAAAGTTGAATAGGTAGTCAATATTTGCAAATGTTTTCTAATGCGATAAATCCAAACAAATAAAAAGGTAGAATATTGCATACTTATTCTTGTAAAAAAACAAAGAATTTGTCCTATTGATTATTGAGCTTTTCGACAATTACTTAATATTATTATTATTATTATTATCATTGTCAAGTTGTCAACTGTTCCCATGATCCTGACGTATCATTACACGTGGTTATAACCTTCAATTAAATATGAAATAATAGAGCTTGTTCTTTCAACTCTACTCTCAGTATTTCCATTTTCATACCGTACTTGTAGGACCAGCTATCACATCCCTTTAATAACTTTACTCCTTAACTTAACTTTGAAAATTACCTCACTAATTAATCATGTGTGGGCCAAAGTTAACCTAACTTTGAGTTGTTCTTGTTTTTCTCATCAAAGTTGGCTGTAAGTATTTTTTTTCTATCAAAGTTAACAATATTTTTTTTATTCATCAAAGTTATTTGTAATTAGTTGGTTGTAATTTTTGTTTATTTAAGTTGAATGTAGTTTTTTCTATCATAGTTAATTGCTGTTTTTTTAATCAAAATTAGATGTAGTTTTTTTTTAATCAAAGTTAGCTATAATTTTTATAATCAAAGTTAACGCTAAATAGCGGGTTGTATTTTTTATTTAACAAAGTTAGTTGTATATTTATTTTCATTTTCAAAGTTAGTGAGGTAATTTTCAATGTTAGCTTAGAAAGAAAAGATAAAAGGATTAGAAGGGTAGTAATGTATTTATATATGTAAAGGGTGTGGGGGAGTATTAAATAAAGGGTGTGGGAATAGCTAATCTCGTACTTGTATTCTTTTCCTTTATGTATTGTGAATTTTTTATGTTACAATTTTAGTATATTTTTTAAGCGCATTAACTAATAAACCTCTTAAAGTCTCTCTCTCTCTCTCTCTCTCTCTCGATCGAGAGAGAGAGAGAGAGAGAGAGAGAGAGGGATAATCTTGTTGGCATCTTACACTCATAAACTTTTTAATTAATTAACGATGACTCGAAACAAGACAGTTACACTAATTAATATATATAATTACATTTATTAATGTAAATTCAATTGCAATTGTAGCTCTATCTACAATGGTAAGTGCTCTATCTACAATGATAAGTGTAATTGTATTTCTATTAATAAGTGTAATTGCAATTGTAGCTCTATCTACAAATGGTAAGTGTAACTCTACAGTGGTAAGTGTAACTCTATTTATATTAATAAGTGTAATTGTAGCAATATTCATATATCTACATTAATAATTGTAATACATGTGGGCTTATTGAAAAAACTGGGTTTTAGCCTGTCCGTACCGTTAATTTATAAAGAGTCCAAGGATTTGACACCATGTTTCCCTATTCTTTTATTTAACTTTTTGTTTTAAGAATTGAAATTTCTATGTTTATTATTATTTAAAAATAAAAAATTTTGAATTCCATATATATTTTAATCTTATGTGAGGTTTAATAGTAACTATTGTTATATAGAATTTATTTTGGTATATTTCAGTTTTTAATTCAAACGTATGCAGAGTATAATCCCTATGAAGGTTTGTGGAGTTGGATATTGGATACTATCGTCAATGCAAATTCCTGTGACCATAGTTTCTACAGCTTGGATACTATACCAAACAAGAAACCTGAGACTCCAATATCACACTTCCAATATAGAGGTACTTAAAAAAATTATTTAATCACATTTGGTTATTTGTATACATCAAATACTAACTAAAAAAAAATTCATGAAGGAAATCTGTGCAGAAAATAATAGAGGGGTACTATCAGATAAGGTGATTTTCTCAATAATGGCACTTTTAGCAGGGGTTCTTGGTGGAGTTTTTGGAATTGGGGGTGGAATGCTTATTAGCCCACTTCTTCTTCATTTTGGAATGCCACCTGAAGTAAGTTTTACCTTGCTTTTGCATATTCATTTTAGCTTGTTATCTTTGTTTGGTTGGAGGTAAAATATTTTTTAGAGAGATTTTTCCACAATAACCTCCATCCCCTTATGGTATACATAAAAATAACAAATGCTCATTAGAAAAATTTATGTATACATCATGAAATTTCACATATAAATTATAAAAAATAATGTATGCGATAGACACGGGGACAACACAAAAAGCGTCCACCTTGTCCTCAACACAAAAAAGTCATGTATGAAAGAGTAAATCCAAAAAATGGTATTGTTAATCTTCAAAGTTGAAATGTTTTTTATGTTGTAGAATCTCAAATATATTGTAAGGTACAGAGGAAAAAAAATCTAAAGCAATGCATTTGTTGTGTTAAAAATTTGCTTGAATATGTTATTATAAACACAGCGTTGAATTAATTATACCCTTTGTTGAAAAGACCCCTCGTGTCACAAAAAATTCCACTAACTATTCAGAAGATCGCCATTAATCAAACTAATAGTGTGCAACACAATATCATTTCATTTCTTAGTACTCACAATTTTAATGTGAATTTACCAATCCAAATTTCCCTAAATATGAAAGCTTAAACCAAATGTGCAATAAATTCGCAAAGAAGGTCCTTGCAACAAAATCCATAATTCATATCAATTTTTGGTGCCATTAAATAAGTTCATTGTTTCAAGAACTGCATAATGCATCGAAACTACTTTTTTCCCGACAATACAACTACACGCGCAAGAGATGAAATTTAAGTTTAAAACCGCTTTTATGCAAAAATAAATTAAAAATCCGTAAAACACTTTATATGTAAAACATTTTTTCTCAATGCGCAGGTAACAGCGGCGACGTGTTCGTTCATGGTATTTTTCTCGTCAACCATGTCCGCATTTCAGTACGTAATGTTGGGGATGGAGCACATAGATGTGGCCCTCATCTTTTCTGTAATTTGTTTTGTTGCCTCCCTTATTGGATTGATGATAGTACAAAGAGCCATAGCAAATCATGGGAGGGCTTCCCTTACAGTTTTCTCAGTTGGTACAGTGATGGTTTTGAGTACTTTGCTAATTACCAGCTTTGGAGCTCTTGATGTATGGAGAGACTACAAGAGTGGGAAATATATGGGTTTCAAATCTCCCTGCTGAATACATTTTGTTTTGTTAATGGTCTCTTTGTATATTCCTATATATGGTTTTGGTTTCGAGAGTAAGAAGAGACTAGTTTATGTTAGAAAACAAACTTTTATATGGAGTTAAATTTGATTTATTAAATACCCGAGCTGATCTCAAACGAGACAATAACAAGCTTGACCTTCAACAACATGGCTCCTTTTTTTTTTTTCACAATGTACCCGATGTTTTTACACCTTATATTCTAAAAGCTTTTCCTTTGCACCCTTGTGTTTTTATTGTCATTACTATACACCAAATTCCCCAACACATTAAGGTCTAAAAATAATCCTTGCACCATCAATGTTCATATTTATTTTCACACTGAAGCGTTTCATCTACTTCATCTTCATCATAATTCTTGTCATTATATTTGGATGATGATGAGAATAAGGATTTAACTTCTTTTATCTTCCCATTTTATGGTAGGTTTTATTTAAATTTTAATGTTCAATTTATGTGAGTTAGAATATTTCTATGATGTAATTGCTTACCTAATTTATTTATTTTTTGGTGGGGGGGTAAGTGGGGAGTGGAGGGAGGGGCATATAAGTGTATTTATACTAATATTTGGACATTTCTGTTGGAAAATTGGAACTTAAATGGGTATTATAAAGCTGTCCAGATTTTTCTGGACAGATTTTTGA
Source organism: Sambucus nigra (assembly GCA_949130495.1). Taxonomy (NCBI): domain Eukaryota; kingdom Viridiplantae; phylum Streptophyta; class Magnoliopsida; order Dipsacales; family Adoxaceae; genus Sambucus; species Sambucus nigra. Next base: position 88,412,992 of record OX422222.1, on the reverse strand, counting down.
GCAACTTTGAGCTCAAATTTAGGTGGGACCCACACTACGAAAATTGTGGGACCATATACGAACGCGTTCACCTCCGCAAGGAGATTAACGTAGTATATTCATATGTCCAATTTCAATAAGTTATGAATGATAATTATGTCCCCAAAGTGACTCACAAAGCAATGAAAGTTAAATGAATTGGGTGTGTTTTAACTCTTGTCCCACATTGGAAGAGTAGTGGAATTTTGATGAGTTAATAACACCCCAAGTATGGACTAAGGCTTGGATGCCTTGGGGGTATCCCAACTCTTTGAAGGGGAGATGACCTAAGCTATGCTCGGGTTGACTTTCGGTCAAAAGTCCACACGCGCGCGTCGGGCTTGGGCTTGGGCTTATAAAAATTCTTAAATTTTTGGGCCGAATCTAATTAACTTTCTGGGCTTTAATTAATTAATTACGAAATTAATTAATCTTTAATTAACTGATAATCAGTTAATTTCAAGAGTCAGCAGTTAACCAAATTAACTGCTTTGACAGTTAATTTCGGTTTTGACTGTTCCCAACAGTCAAGACATTTACTATAAATAAAATGTTACCCCCTCAGTTTTAACTACTGAAAAATTCCGAAATTGCTACTGCATTATTTCCTCTGCCCAGAAAATTATTTTCTTCATTTCTGCATTGCATGTTCTTGGTTCTGTTGAGTACAAACACAGAAATTGTGTTCGCTGGGATTATTCATTGCTGTGCTGCTTGATTAAATCCGAAAATCCGTTCTATCTTGGGAGACAATTATTCATTAAACTCAAGCACGTTGGAGGAATAATTTTGTCTTAAGGAGACTGTTCAACAGGGCTCGGATTTCTTTCTAATTATTATTATTATTTCTGCAAATTCTAGTAAGTATTTCATTTCTATTATTCTGTTTCTATTCTGTCATTATTTTAATTGTTCATAATTCTGTACAATTGTTATTTATAAATAGTAGACATAACAATCTTAAGACAAAATTAATTAGTTCTACTGTTTTTTGTGTACAGAATTTTTTTTTATTACAGAAATTTATTTGTTTGAAATAAAATCTGTTTTGACAGAAAAATGAATTAATTTACTGCTTTATTGTAGAAATTAGTAAAACAGTTTTAATATAGAAATTAGTTTCTATACTGTTTTTATATTCTGTTTTAGAAAATAAAATTTTATTTGTGTACTCTTGTTAAAATCTGTTTATCTAAATTTTTTTTTATCTTAAATTATAATTCTGTTTTGTACGGAATTCTTTTTATTATTAAAAATTAGTGTGACACAGATTTTATAATTTAATTCTGTTTTGTACGGAATTCTGTTTATATTTCACTTTTATTCTGAATTATTATTTGAATTCTTTTGGAATTCATTTATTGTGAATCATATTTGGAGGAAATTGTTGCACAGAATTTTGTATTCTGTTTTGATTAATTCATTATATATGAATTTTATCATTGATAAAAATTCTGTTTTTGTAACAGAAATGGAATCGCAAAGTACGAACACTACTCCTACGAAACTGATTGTCACCAACACAAGTGTGACTGCACCCGTATCTATGCCACACGGGGAGAAACCTGAAAAGTTCATTGGGGCTGACTTCAAACGTTGGCAAGGACAAATGTACTTCTATCTCACTACCTGCCAACTGGGCAGGTTTGTATATGAAGATTGCCCCTCTATTCAAGAGGGAGATGATGCTGAAAAGGTTGCTGCTGTCGATGCTTGGAAGCACTCGGACTACCTATGCCGAAATTATATTTTGGCCTACTTGGACAAGACTTTATACCATGTCTATTGCACTATCAAAACTTCCAAGGAATTATGGAATTCTTTGGAAAAGAAGTATAAAACTGAAGATGCTGGGATGAAGAAATTTATCGTTGGGCATTTTCTGGACTTCAAAATGGTTGATTCTAAATCTGTGATCTCGCAAGTGCAAGAATTCCAAGTGATCCTCCACGACATTCATGCTGAAGGAATGTCAATCAGTGAAACTTTCCAAGTTGCTGCAATTGTTGAAAAGTTGCCACCTTCTTGGACTTTGTTCAAAAACTATCTCAAGCACAAGCGTAAGGAGATGAATGTGGAGGAGTTGGTGGTCCGGCTAAGAATCGAAGAAGACAACCGTGAATCTCAAAAGAAAAGTGGGAAGAATCCGATGGAAACAAAGGTCCATGTCGTTGAAGGTCCTAAAAAGAACAAACGAAAATATGATGGGGAAGGCACTTCTAAACATAACAAGAAAAAGTTCAAAGGCAAATGCTACAATTGTGGTAAACCGGGACACCGCTCAAGTGAGTGTCGTAAGCCTAAGAAGCAAAATAAAAATAACTCTCAAGCAAATGTGATTGAGGGTGACCATATCACCAATGATTTGGCGGATATGAATCTTTCTGCCGTTGTCTCTGAATGTAACTTGGTTGGAAATACCAAGGAATGGTGGGTGGACACTGGAGCCACACGACACATTTGTGCAAATAAATGGATGTTCTCCACCTATAAGCCTTTGGAAAATGAGGAGAACCTTTTTATGGGAAATTCTTCCACTTCTAAGGTGGTGGGACAAGGAAAGATTGCTTTGAAAATGACTTCTGGAAAGGAACTTACTCTCAACAATGTTCTTCACGTGCCTGATATCCGAAAGAATCTGATTTCGGGATCTCTCCTTACTAAGAATGGTTTCAAGCTTGTGTTTGTGTCAGATCGCTTTGTGTTGTCTAAAAATGACATGTATGTAGGAAAGGGCTACCTAAATGAGGGGCTCTTTAAATTGAATGTTCTTACTGTAACCCCTAAAACATCTGTTTCTATGAATGAAGTTGCTAGTTCTTCTTATTTGATTGAGTCATCTAATATTTGGCATGCTAGATTGGGACATGTTAATTTTGATACATTGCGTAGATTAATTAACTTGGATTTTTTGCCAAAATTCAATATAGATAAAAATCATAAATGTGAAATTTGTGTGGAATCTAAATTAGCTAGATTACCTTTCCATTCTATTGAAAGGATAACTGAACCTTTAGATTTAATTCACACCGATATTTGTGATTTAAAATTTGTTCAAACTAGAGGTGGGAAAAAGTATTTTATTACTTTTATTGACGATTGCACAAAATATTGCTATGTATATTTGTTACATAGTAAAGATGAGGCTATTAATGCATTTAAACAATATAAAAATGAAGTTGAGAATCAATTAAGCAAAACGATAAAGGCTATTAGAAGTGATAGAGGAGGTGAATATGAATATCCATTTGAGGAATTTTGTTCTGAAAATGGGATTATTCATCAAACAACCGCTCCTTATTCTCCTCAATCGAATGGTGTTGCTGAACGCAAAAACCGTACTTTGAAAGAAATGATGAACTCAATGTTATTAAGTTCAGGAGCTCCACAAAATTTGTGGGGGGAAGCCTTACTTTCTGCTAATTACATTCTCAATAAAGTACCTCACAAAAAGACTCATAAGACACCTTATGAATTATGGAAAGGTCGAAAACCTTCCTATAAATATTTACGAGTGTGGGGGTGCTTAGCCAAAGTGATGGTTCCTAAACCTAAAAAGGTAAGAATAGGGCCAAAAACCGTGGATTGTGTATTCATCGGTTATGCTACTAATAGCAGTGCATATCGATTTCTAGTTTGTAAATCTGAGATTTCGGACATTCATGTAAATACGGTTATTGAATCGAGGGATGCTTCATTTTTTGAAAATGAATTCCCGTATAGCATAACCCGAGAATCTGGTCCTCCTAAAAGGACATATCAAGCTACTACAAGTGGTACTCATCAACCTATTGAATCAATAGAGGATGAACCAAGACGTAGTAAAAGAGCAAAAACCTCGACTTCTTTTGGTCCGGATTTTCTAACATATTTGTTAGAAAATGAACCTCAATCGTATAAAGAAGCTATATCCTTACCCGATGCTTCCAATTGGAAAGAAGCAATTAATAGTGAAATTGAATCCATATTACAAAATCATACATGGGAACTAGTGGATCTTCCACCGGGTTCAAAACCGTTAGGTTATAAATGGATCTTCAAAAAGAAATTGAAGGCCGATGGATCAATTGATAAATATAAAGCTAGACTTGTAGCTAAAGGCTATAGGCAAAAGGAAGGGTTGGATTACTTCGACACATATTCACCGGTAACAAGAATAACGTCTATTCGAATGTTAATAGCAATAGCTGCTATTAATGGACTTGAAATACATCAAATGGATGTAAAAACTGCATTCTTAAACGGTGAACTAGACGAGGAAATTTATATGGAGCAACCTGAAGGGTTCAAAGCTCCCGGACAAGAAGGAAAAGTATGTAAGCTTGTTAAATCACTATATGGATTAAAACAAGCACCTAAACAATGGCATGAAAAATTTGATAATGCAATGTTATCAAATGGTTTCAAAATTAATGAATGCGATAAATGTGTTTACTTTAAATACATTCATAATGGATATGTCATTGTATGCCTCTATGTTGATGATATGCTTATCATGGGTAGTAACTTGGAAATTGTCAAAACTACAAAACAAATGTTGAGTAGTAGATTTGACATGAAAGATATGGGAATCGCCGATGTTATATTAGGAATTAAAATTTCTAGAACATCGGATGGACTTATATTATCTCAATCTCATTACATTGAGAAAGTTCTTGAAAAATTCAAGAAGTATGATATTAGTCCTACCAAGACACCTGTAGATGTAAATTTACATCTAGCAAGAAATAATGGTGAAAGCATATCTCAACTAGAATATTCTCGTATTATCGGCAGTTTAATGTATGTCATGAACTGTACGCGACCGGACATAGCATACTCAATAAGTAAGCTAAGTCGATTTACGAGTAATCCAGGAAGAGATCACTGGAAAGCAATATTGAGAGTTTTGGGTTATTTAAAATATACTCAAAACTATGGATTGCATTACTCAAAATATCCAGCTGTTCTTGAAGGACATTGCGATGCAAATTGGATATCTGATACAAAAGACTCTAAGTCTACGAGTGGGTATGTGTTTACCCTCGGAGGTGCAGCCGTATCTTGGAAATCCTCAAAACAAACGTGCATTGCTAGATCAACAATGGAATCTGAATTCATTGCACTAGACAAAGCTGGAGAAGAAGCTGAATGGCTTCGAAATTTCTTAGAGGATGTTCCAAATTGGTCTAAACCTGTGCCCGCAATATGTATACATTGCGATAGCCAATCAGCGATTGGAAGAGCACAAAATCACATGTATAACGGAAAGTCACGACATATTCGTCGTAGACACAATACCGTTAGACAACTTCTCTCAAACGGAATTATCACAATTGACTATGTAAAGTCAAAAGATAATATATCGGATCCACTAACGAAAGGTTTAAACCGAGAGCAAGTTGAAAGATCATCGAGAGGAATGGGTCTAAAGCCTATAAATAAATAAGAATCAATATAGTGGCAACCCAACCTAGCTGACTGGAGATCCCAAGATCTAGGTTCAATGGGCAAACCGAACTACATTGTATTCAGTAAGCACTGGAGGATATTTAATCCTATCCATTCCAAAGATGAGACAGTGCATATCTGCCGCGAAATTAGGATAAGTTATGCTTTTAATGACATCTATATCTTAGTACGTCTAAGTGGGGTATTGCAGAATACTCTTTATGGAAGTCACCTACGTGAGTAAGAAGGGGGCCACTTCTATGAGAATAATGAAAGGCATATTCTCTAAAATACTTGCGGAACCAAGTGGTGTTCACGGCCAAAATGAACACAAACGTGAGAACCAACTGTGTTGAAGAATTGTTGTGTGAATAATGTTGTCTAGGTTTACAAAAACGGTTGACGGTTCAAGGACGCGAAGTCTACTGATTAACCAAGTAAATCCGATAGTATATCACTAAGGAAAGTTCAAGGCCACTAGGCTACTTCTCCCGATGCAATAAGTCTTCAGTTTTACTCAACTTGTGTCTGCATCTGCATAAGCATCTGTTTTGTTTTATTTATAGTGATATATCATTCATGTGGGGGATTGTTGGAAAATTGGAACTTAAATGGGTATTATAAAGCTGTCCAGATTTTTCTGGACAGATTTTTGAGCAACTTTGAGCTCAAATTTAGGTGGGACCCACACTACGAAAATTGTGGGACCATATACGAACGCGTTCACCTCCGCAAGGAGATTAACGTAGTATATTCATATGTCCAATTTCAATAAGTTATGAATGATAATTATGTCCCCAAAGTGACTCACAAAGCAATGAAAGTTAAATGAATTGGGTGTGTTTTAACTCTTGTCCCACATTGGAAGAGTAGTGGAATTTTGATGAGTTAATAACACCCCAAGTATGGACTAAGGCTTGGATGCCTTGGGGGTATCCCAACTCTTTGAAGGGGAGATGACCTAAGCTATGCTCGGGTTGACTTTCGGTCAAAAGTCCACACGCGCGCGTCCGTCCGTCCGGCCGGCTCGGCTCGGCTCGGCTCGGCTCGGTTCGGGCTCGGGCTCGGGCTCGGGTTTGGGCTTGGGCTTATAAAAATTCTTAAATTTTTGGGCCGAATCTAATTAACTTTCTGGGCTTTAATTAATTAATTACGGAATTAATTAATCTTTAATTAACTGATAATCAGTTAATTTCAAGAGTCAGCAGTTAACCAAATTAACTGCTTTGACAGTTAATTTCGGTTTTGACTGTTCCCAACAGTCAAGACATTTACTATAAATAAAATGTTACCCCCTCAGTTTTAACTACTGAAAAATTCCGAAATTGCTACTGCATTATTTCCTCTGCCCAGAAAATGATTTTCTTCATTTCTGCATTGCATGTTCTTGGTTCTGTTGAGTACAAACACAGAAATTGTGTTCGCTGGGATTATTCATTGCTGTGCTGCTTGATTAAATCCGAAAATCCGTTCTATCTTGGGAGACAATTATTCATTAAACTCAAGCACGTTGGAGGAATAATTTTGTCTTAAGGAGACTGTTCAACAGGGCTCGGATTTCTTTCTAATTATTATTATTATTTCTGCAAATTCTAGTAAGTATTTCATTTCTATTATTCTGTTTCTATTCTGTCATTATTTTAATTGTTCATAATTCTGTACAATTGTTATTTATAAATAGTAGACATAACAATCTTAAGACAAAATTAATTAGTTCTACTGTTTTTTGTGTACAGAATTTTTTTTTATTACAGAAATTTATTTGTTTGAAATAAAATCTGTTTTGACAGAAAAATGAATTAATTTACTGCTTTATTGTAGAAATTAGTAAAACAGTTTTAATATAGAAATTAGTTTCTATACTGTTTTTATATTCTGTTTTAGAAAATAAAATTTTATTTGTGTACTCTTGTTAAAATCTGTTTATCTAAATTTTTTTTTATCTTAAATTATAATTCTGTTTTGTACGGAATTCTTTTTATTATTAAAAATTAGTGTGACACAGATTTTATAATTTAATTCTATTTTGTACGGAATTCTGTTTATATTTCACTTTTATTCTGAATTATTATTTGAATTCTTTTGGAATTCATTTATTGTGAATCATATTTGGAGGAAATTGTTGCACAGAATTTTGTATTCTGTTTTGATTAATTCATTATATATGAATTTTATCATTGATAAAAATTCTGTTTTTGTAACAGAAATGGAATCGCAAAGTACGAACACTACTCCTACGAAACTGATTGTCACCAACACAAGTGTGACTGCACCCGTATCTATGCCACACGGGGAGAAACCTGAAAAGTTCATTGGGGCTGACTTCAAACGTTGGCAAGGACAAATGTACTTCTATCTCACTACCTGCCAACTGGGCAGGTTTGTATATGAAGATTGCCCCTCTATTCAAGAGGGAGATGATGCTGAAAAGGTTGCTGCTGTCGATGCTTGGAAGCACTCGGACTACCTATGCCGAAATTATATTTTGGCCTACTTGGACAAGACTTTATACCATGTCTATTGCACTATCAAAACTTCCAAGGAATTATGGAATTCTTTGGAAAAGAAGTATAAAACTGAAGATGCTGGGATGAAGAAATTTATCGTTGGGCGTTTTCTGGACTTCAAAATGGTTGATTCTAAATCTGTGATCTCGCAAGTGCAAGAATTCCAAGTGATCCTCCACGACATTCATGCTGAAGGAATGTCAATCAGTGAAACTTTCCAAGTTGCTGCAATTGTTGAAAAGTTGCCACCTTCTTGGACTTTGTTCAAAAACTATCTCAAGCACAAGCGTAAGGAGATGAATGTGGAGGAGTTGGTGGTCCGGCTAAGAATCGAAGAAGACAACCGTGAATCTCAAAAGAAAAGTGGGAAGAATCCGATGGAAACAAAGGTCCATGTCGTTGAAGGTCCTAAAAAGAACAAACGAAAATATGATGGGGAAGGCACTTCTAAACATAACAAGAAAAAGTTCAAAGGCAAATGCTACAATTGTGGTAAACCGGGACACCGCTCAAGTGAGTGTCATAAGCCTAAGAAGCAAAATAAAAATAACTCTCAAGCAAATGTGACTGAGGGTGACCATATCACCAATGATTTGGCGGATATGAATCTTTCTGCCGTTGTCTCTGAATGTAACTTGGTTGGAAATACCAAGGAATGGTGGGTGGACACTGGAGCCACACGACACATTTGTGCAAACAAATGGATGTTCTCCACCTATAAGCCTTTGGAAAATGAGGAGAACCTTTTTATGGGAAATTCTTCCACTTCTAAGGTGGTGGGACAAGGAAAGATTGCTTTGAAAATGACTTCTGGAAAGGAACTTACTCTCAACAATGTTCTTCACGTGCCTGATATCCGAAAGAATCTGATTTCGGGATCTCTCCTTACTAAGAATGGTTTCAAGCTTGTGTTTGTGTCAGATCGTTTTGTGTTGTCTAAAAATGACATGTATGTAGGAAAGGGCTACCTAAATGAGGGGCTCTTTAAATTGAATGTTCTTACTGTAACCCCTAAAACATCTGTTTCTATGAATGAAGTTGCTAGTTCTTCTTATTTGATTGAGTCATCTAATATTTGGCATGCTAGATTGGGACATGTTAATTTTGATACATTGCGTAGATTAATTAACTTGGATTTTTTGCCAAAATTCAATATAGATAAAAATCATAAATGTGAAATTTGTGTGGAATCTAAATTAGCTAGATTACCTTTCCATTCTATTGAAAGGATAACTGAACCTTTAGATTTAATTCACACCGATATTTGTGATTTAAAATTTGTTCAAACTAGAGGTGGGAAAAAGTATTTTATTACTTTTATTGACGATTGCACAAAATATTGCTATGTATATTTGTTACATAGTAAAGATGAGGCTATTAATGCATTTAAACAATATAAAAATGAAGTTGAGAATCAATTAAGCAAAACGATAAAGGCTATTAGAAGTGATAGAGGAGGTGAATATGAATATCCATTTGAGGAATTTTGTTCTGAAAATGGGATTATTCATCAAACAACCGCTCCTTATTCTCCTCAATCGAATGGTGTTGCTGAACGCAAAAACCGTACTTTGAAAGAAATGATGAACTCAATGTTATTAAGTTCAGGAGCTCCACAAAATTTGTGGGGGGAAGCCTTACTTTCTGCTAATTACATTCTCAATAAAGTACCTCACAAAAAGACTCATAAGACACCTTATGAATTATGGAAAGGTCGAAAACCTTCCTATAAATATTTACGAGTGTGGGGGTGCTTAGCCAAAGTGATGGTTCCTAAACCTAAAAAGGTAAGAATAGGGCCAAAAACCGTGGATTGTGTATTCATCGGTTATGCTACTAATAGCAGTGCATATCGATTTCTAGTTTGTAAATCTGAGATTTCGGACATTCATGTAAATACGGTTATTGAATCGAGGGATGCTTCATTTTTTGAAAATGAATTCCCGTATAGAATAACCCGAGAATCTGGTCCTCCTAAAAGGACATATCAAGCTACTACAAGTGGTACTCATCAACCTATTGAATCAATAGAGGATGAACCAAGACGTAGTAAAAGAGCAAAACCTCGACTTCTTTTGGTCCGGATTTTCTAACATATTTGTTAGAAAATGAACCTCAATCGTATAAAGAAGCTATATCCTTACCCGATGCTTCCAATTGGAAAGAAGCAATTAATAGTGAAATTGAATCCATATTACAAAATCATACATGGGAACTAGTGGATCTTCCACCGGGTTCAAAACCGTTAGGTTATAAATGGATCTTCAAAAAGAAATTGAAGGCCGATGGATCAATTGATAAATATAAAGCTAGACTTGTAGCTAAAGGCTATAGGCAAAAGGAAGGGTTGGATTACTTCGACACATATTCACCGGTAACAAGAATAACGTCTATTCGGATGTTAATAGCAATAGCTGCTATTAATGGACTTGAAATACATCAAATGGATGTAAAAACTGCATTCTTAAACGGTGAACTAGACGAGGAAATTTATATGGAGCAACCTGAAGGGTTCAAAGCTCCCGGACAAGAAGGAAAAGTATGTAAGCTTGTTAAATCACTATATGGATTAAAACAAGCACCTAAACAATGGCATGAAAAATTTGATAATGCAATGTTATCAAATGGTTTCAAAATTAATGAATGCGATAAATGTGTTTACTTTAAATACATTCATAATGGATATGTCATTGTATGCCTCTATGTTGATGATATGCTTATCATGGGTAGTAACTTGGAAATTGTCAAAACTACAAAACAAATGTTGAGTAGTAGATTTGACATGAAAGATATGGGAATCGCCGATGTTATATTAGGAATTAAAATTTCTAGAACATCGGATGGACTTATATTATCTCAATCTCATTACATTGAGAAAGTTCTTGAAAAATTCAAGAAGTATGATATTAGTCCTACCAAGACACCTGTAGATGTAAATTTACATCTAGCAAGAAATAATGGTGAAAGCATATCTCAACTAGAATATTCTCGTATTATCGGCAGTTTAATGTATGTCATGAACTGTACGCGACCGGACATAGCATACTCAATAAGTAAGCTAAGTCGATTTACGAGTAATCCAGGAAGAGATCACTGGAAAGCAATATTGAGAGTTTTCGGTTATTTAAAATATACTCAAAACTATGGATTGCATTACTCAAAATATCCAGCTGTTCTTGAAGGACATTGCGATGCAAATTGGATATCTGATACAAAAGACTCTAAGTCTACGAGTGGGTATGTGTTTACCCTCGGAGGTGCAGCCGTATCTTGGAAATCCTCAAAACAAACGTGCATTACTAGATCAACAATGGAATCTGAATTCATTGCACTAGACAAAGCTGGAGAAGAAGCTGAATGGCTTCGAAATTTCTTAGAGGATGTTCCAAATTGGTCTAAACCTGTGCCCGCAATATGTATACATTGCGATAGCCAATCAGTGATTGGAAGAGCACAAAATCACATGTATAACGGAAAGTCACGACATATTCGTCGTAGACACAATACCGTTAGACAACTTCTCTCAAACGGAATTATCACAATTGACTATGTAAAGTCAAAAGATAATATATCGGATCCACTAACGAAAGGTTTAAACCGAGAGCAAGTTGAAAGATCATCGAGAGGAATGGGTCTAAAGCCTATAAATAAATAAGAATCAATATAGTGGCAACCCAACCTAGCTGACTGGAGATCCCAAGATCTAGGTTCAATGGGCAAACCGAACTACATTGTATTCAGTAAGCACTGGAGGATATTTAATCCTATCCATTCCAAAGATGAGACAGTGAATATCTGCCGCGAAATTAGGATAAGTTATGCTTTTAATGACATCTATATCTTAGTACGTCTAAGTGGGGTATTGCAGAATACTCTTTATGGAAGTCACCTACGTGAGTAAGAAGGGGGCCACTTCTATGAGAATAATGAAAGGCATATTCTCTAAAATACTTGCGGAACCAAGTGGTGTTCACGGCCAAAATGAACACAAACGTGAGAACCAACTGTGTTGAAGAATTGTTGTGTGAATACTGTTGTCTAGGTTTACAAAAACGGTTGACGGTTCAAGGACGCGAAGTCTACTGATTAACCAAGTAAATCCGATAGTATATCACTAAGGAAAGTTCAAGGCCACTAGGCTACTTCTCCCGATGCAATAAGTCTTCAGTTTTACTCAACTTGTGTCTGCATCTGCATAAGCATCTGTTTTGTTTTATTTATAGTGATATATCATTCATGTGGGGGATTGTTGGAAAATTGGAACTTAAATGGGTATTATAAAGCTGTCCAGATTTTTCTGGACAGATTTTTGAGCAACTTTGAGCTCAAATTTAGGTGGGACCCACACTACGAAAATTGTGGGACCATATACGAACGCGTTCACCTCCGCAAGGAGATTAACGTAGTATATTCATATGTCCAATTTCAATAAGTTATGAATGATAATTATGTCCCCAAAGTGACTCACAAAGCAATGAAAGTTAAATGAATTGGGTGTGTTTTAACTCTTGTCCCACATTGGAAGAGTAGTGGAATTTTGATGAGTTAATAACACCCCAAGTATGGACTAAGGCTTGGATGCCTTGGGGGTATCCCAACTCTTTGAAGGGGAGATGACCTAAGCTATGCTCGGGTTGACTTTCGGTCAAAAGTCCACACGCGCGCGTCCGTCCGTCCGGCCGGCTCGGCTCGGCTCGGCTCGGTTCGGTTCGGTTCGGTTCGGTTCGGGCTTGGGCTTGGGCTTGGGCTTGGGCTTGGGCTTGGGCTTATAAAAATTCTTAAATTTTTGGGCCGAATCTAATTAACTTTCTGGGCTTTAATTAATTAATTACGGAATTAATTAATCTTTAATTAACTGATAATCAGTTAATTTCAAGAGTCAGCAGTTAACCAAATTAACTGCTTTGACAGTTAATTTCGGTTTTGACTGTTCCCAACAGTCAAGACATTTACTATAAATAAAATGTTACCCCCTCAGTTTTAACTACTGAAAAATTCCGAAATTGCTACTGCATTATTTCCTCTGCCCAGAAAATTATTTTCTTCATTTCTGCATTGCATGTTCTTGGTTCTGTTGAGTACAAACACAGAAATTGTGTTCGCTGGGATTATTCATTGCTGTGCTGCTTGATTAAATCCGAAAATCCGTTCTATCTTGGGAGACAATTATTCATTAAACTCAAGCACGTTGGAGGAATAATTTTGTCTTAAGGAGACTGTTCAACAGGGCTCGGATTTCTTTCTAATTATTATTATTATTTCTGCAAATTCTAGTAAGTATTTCATTTCTATTATTCTGTTTCTATTCTGTCATTATTTTAATTGTTCATAATTCTGTACAATTGTTATTTATAAATAGTAGACATAACAATCTTAAGATAAAATTAATTAGTTCTACTGTTTTTTGTGTACAAAATTTTTTTTTATTACAGAAATTTATTTGTTTGAAATAAAATCTGTTTTGACAGAAAAATGAATTAATTTACTGCTTTATTGTAGAAATTAGTAAAACAGTTTTAATATAGAAATTAGTTTCTATACTGTTTTTATATTCTGTTTTAGAAAATAAAATTTTATTTGTGTACTCTTGTTAAAATCTGTTTATCTAAATTTTTTTTTATCTTAAATTATAATTCTGTTTTGTACGGAATTCTTTTTATTATTAAAAATTAGTGTGACACAGATTTTATAATTTAATTCTGTTTTGTACGGAATTGTGTTTATATTTCACTTTTATTCTGAATTATTATTTGAATTCTTTTGGAATTCATTTATTGTGAATCATATTTGGAGGAAATTGTTGCACAGAATTTTGTATTCTGTTTTGATTAATTCATTATATATGAATTTTATCATTGATAAAAATTCTGTTTTTGTAACAGAAATGGAATCGCAAAGTACGAACACTACTCCTACGAAACTGATTGTCACCAACACAAGTGTGACTGCACCCGTATCTATGCCACACGGGGAGAAACCTGAAAAGTTCATTGGGGCTGACTTCAAACGTTGGCAAGGACAAATGTACTTCTATCTCACTACCTGCCAACTGGGCAGGTTTGTATATGAAGATTGCCCCTCTATTCAAGAGGGAGATGATGCTGAAAAGGTTGCTGCTGTCGATGCTTGGAAGCACTCGGACTACCTATGCCGAAATTATATTTTGGCCTACTTGGACAAGACTTTATACCATGTCTATTGCACTATCAAAACTTCCAAGGAATTATGGAATTCTTTGGAAAAGAAGTATAAAACTGAAGATGCTGGGATGAAGAAATTTATCGTTGGGCGTTTTCTGGACTTCAAAATGGTTGATTCTAAATCTGTGATCTCGCAAGTGCAAGAATTCCAAGTGATCCTCCACGACATTCATGCTGAAGGAATGTCAATCAGTGAAACTTTCCAAGTTGCTGCAATTGTTGAAAAGTTGCCACCTTCTTGGACTTTGTTCAAAAACTATCTCAAGCACAAGCGTAAGGAGATGAATGTGGAGGAGTTGGTGGTCCGGCTAAGAATCGAAGAAGACAACCGTGAATCTCAAAAGAAAAGTGGGAAGAATCCGATGGAAACAAAGGTCCATGTCGTTGAAGGTCCTAAAAAGAACAAACGAAAATATGATGGGGAAGGCACTTCTAAACATAACAAGAAAAAGTTCAAAGGCAAATGCTACAATTGTGGTAAACCGGGACACCGCTCAAGTGAGTGTCGTAAGCCTAAGAAGCAAAATAAAAATAACTCTCAAGCAAATGTGATTGAGGGTGACCATATCACCAATGATTTGGCGGATATGAATCTTTCTGCCGTTGTCTCTGAATGTAACTTGGTTGGAAATACCAAGGAATGGTGGGTGGACACTGGAGCCACACGACACATTTGTGCAAATAAATGGATGTTCTCCACCTATAAGCCTTTGGAAAATGAGGAGAACCTTTTTATGGGAAATTCTTCCACTTCTAAGGTGGTGGGACAAGGAAAGATTGCTTTGAAAATGACTTCTGGAAAGGAACTTACTCTCAACAATGTTCTTCACGTGCCTGATATCCGAAAGAATCTGATTTCGGGATCTCTCCTTACTAAGAATGGTTTCAAGCTTGTGTTTGTGTCAGATCGCTTTGTGTTGTCTAAAAATGACATGTATGTAGGAAAGGGCTACCTAAATGAGGGGCTCTTTAAATTGAATGTTCTTACTGTAACCCCTAAAACATCTGTTTCTATGAATGAAGTTGCTAGTTCTTCTTATTTGATTGAGTCATCTAATATTTGGCATGCTAGATTGGGACATGTTAATTTTGATACATTGCGTAGATTAATTAACTTGGATTTTTTGCCAAAATTCAATATAGATAAAAATCATAAATGTGAAATTTGTGTGGAATCTAAATTAGCTAGATTACCTTTCCATTCTATTGAAAGGATAACTGAACCTTTAGATTTAATTCACACCGATATTTGTGATTTAAAATTTGTTCAAACTAGAGGTGGGAAAAAGTATTTTATTACTTTTATTGACGATTGCACAAAATATTGCTATGTATATTTGTTACATAGTAAAGATGAGGCTATTAATGCATTTAAACAATATAAAAATAAAGTTGAGAATCAATTAAGCAAAACGATAAAGGCTATTAGAAGTGATAGAGGAGGTGAATATGAATATCCATTTGAGGAATTTTGTTCTGAAAATGGGATTATTCATCAAACAACCGCTCCTTATTCTCCTCAATCGAATGGTGTTGCTGAACGCAAAAACCGTACTTTGAAAGAAATGATGAACTCAATGTTATTAAGTTCAGGAGCTCCACAAAATTTGTGGGGGGAAGCCTTACTTTCTGCTAATTACATTCTCAATAAAGTACCTCACAAAAAGACTCATAAGACACCTTATGAATTATGGAAAGGTCGAAAACCTTCCTATAAATATTTACGAGTGTGGGGGTGCTTAGCCAAAGTGATGGTTCCTAAACCTAAAAAGGTAAGAATAGGGCCAAAAACCGTGGATTGTGTATTCATCGGTTATGCTACTAATAGCAGTGCATATCGATTTCTAGTTTGTAAATCTGAGATTTCGGACATTCATGTAAATACGGTTATTGAATCGAGGGATGCTTCATTTTTTGAAAATGAATTCCCGTATAGCATAACCCGAGAATCTGGTCCTCCTAAAAGGACATATCAAGCTACTACAAGTGGTACTCATCAACCTATTGAATCAATAGAGGATGAACCAAGACGTAGTAAAAGAGCAAAAACCTCGACTTCTTTTGGTCCGGATTTTCTAACATATTTGTTAGAAAATGAACCTCAATCGTATAAAGAAGCTATATCCTTACCCGATGCTTCCAATTGGAAAGAAGCAATTAATAGTGAAATTGAATCCATATTACAAAATCATACATGGGAACTAGTGGATCTTCCACCGGGTTCAAAACCGTTAGGTTATAAATGGATCTTCAAAAAGAAATTGAAGGCCGATGGATCAATTGATAAATATAAAGCTAGACTTGTAGCTAAAGGCTATAGGCAAAAGGAAGGGTTGGATTACTTCGACACATATTCACCGGTAACAAGAATAACGTCTATTCGAATGTTAATAGCAATAGCTGCTATTAATGGACTTGAAATACATCAAATGGATGTAAAAACTGCATTCTTAAACGGTGAACTAGACGAGGAAATTTATATGGAGCAACCTGAAGGGTTCAAAGCTCCCGGACAAGAAGGAAAAGTATGTAAGCTTGTTAAATCACTATATGGATTAAAACAAGCACCTAAACAATGGCATGAAAAATTTGATAATGCAATGTTATCAAATGGTTTCAAAATTAATGAATGCGATAAATGTGTTTACTTTAAATACATTCATAATGGATATGTCATTGTATGCCTCTATGTTGATGATATGCTTATCATGGGTAGTAACTTGGAAATTGTCAAAACTACAAAACAAATGTTGAGTAGTAGATTTGACATGAAAGATATGGGAATCGCCGATGTTATATTAGGAATTAAAATTTCTAGAACATCGGATGGACTTATATTATCTCAATCTCATTACATTGAGAAAGTTCTTGAAAAATTCAAGAAGTATGATATTAGTCCTACCAAGACACCTGTAGATGTAAATTTACATCTAGCAAGAAATAATGGTGAAAGCATATCTCAACTAGAATATTCTCGTATTATCGGCAGTTTAATGTATGTCATGAACTGTACGCGACCGGACATAGCATACTCAATAAGTAAGCTAAGTCGATTTACGAGTAATCCAGGAAGAGATCACTGGAAAGCAATATTGAGAGTTTTGGGTTATTTAAAATATACTCAAAACTATGGATTGCATTACTCAAAATATCCAGCTGTTCTTGAAGGACATTGCGATGCAAATTGGATATCTGATACAAAAGACTCTAAGTCTACGAGTGGGTATGTGTTTACCCTCGGAGGTGCAGCCGTATCTTGGAAATCCTCAAAGCAAACGTGCATTGCTAGATCAACAATGGAATCTGAATTCATTGCACTAGACAAAGCTGGAGAAGAAGCTGAATGGCTTCGAAATTTCTTAGAGGATGTTCCAAATTGGTCTAAACCTGTGCCCGCAATATGTATACATTGCGATAGCCAATCAGCGATTGGAAGAGCACAAAATCACATGTATAACGGAAAGTCACGACATATTCGTCGTAGACACAATACCGTTAGACAACTTCTCTCAAACGGAATTATCACAATTGACTATGTAAAGTCAAAAGATAATATATCGGATCCACTAACGAAAGGTTTAAACCGAGAGCAAGTTGAAAGATCATCGAGAGGAATGGGTCTAAAGCCTATAAATAAATAAGAATCAATATAGTGGCAACCCAACCTAGCTGACTGGAGATCCCAAGATCTAGGTTCAATGGGCAAACCGAACTACATTGTATTCAGTAAGCACTGGAGGATATTTAATCCTATCCATTCCAAAGATGAGACAGTGCATATCTGCCGCGAAATTAGGATAAGTTATGCTTTTAATGACATCTATATCTTAGTACGTCTAAGTGGGGTATTGCAGAATACTCTTTATGGAAGTCACCTACGTGAGTAAGAAGGGGGCCACTTCTATGAGAATAATGAAAGGCATATTCTCTAAAATACTTGCGGAACCAAGTGGTGTTCACGGCCAAAATGAACACAAACGTGAGAACCAACTGTGTTGAAGAATTGTTGTGTGAATACTGTTGTCTAGGTTTACAAAAACGGTTGACGGTTCAAGGACGCGAAGTCTACTGATTAACCAAGTAAATCCGATAGTATATCACTAAGGAAAGTTCAAGGCCACTAGGCTACTTCTCCCGATGCAATAAGTCTTCAGTTTTACTCAACTTGTGTCTGCATCTGCATAAGCATCTGTTTTGTTTTATTTATAGTGATATATCATTCATGTGGGGGATTGTTGGAAAATTGGAACTTAAATGGGTATTATAA
Source organism: Sambucus nigra (assembly GCA_949130495.1). Taxonomy (NCBI): domain Eukaryota; kingdom Viridiplantae; phylum Streptophyta; class Magnoliopsida; order Dipsacales; family Adoxaceae; genus Sambucus; species Sambucus nigra. Next base: position 88,394,570 of record OX422222.1, on the reverse strand, counting down.
AGCTGTCCAGATTTTTCTGGACAGATTTTTGAGCAACTTTGAGCTCAAATTTAGGTGGGACCCACACTACGAAAATTGTGGGACCATATACGAACGCGTTCACCTCCGCAAGGAGATTAACGTAGTATATTCATATGTCCAATTTCAATAAGTTATGAATGATAATTATGTCCCCAAAGTGACTCACAAAGCAATGAAAGTTAAATGAATTGGGTGTGTTTTAACTCTTGTCCCACATTGGAAGAGTAGTGGAATTTTGATGAGTTAATAACACCCCAAGTATGGACTAAGGCTTGGATGCCTTGGGGGTATCCCAACTCTTTGAAGGGGAGATGACCTAAGCTATGCTCGGGTTGACTTTCGGTCAAAAGTCCACACGCGCGCGTCCGTCCGTCCGGCCGGCTCGGCTCGGCTCGGCTCGGTTCGGTTCGGTTCGGCTCGGGCTCGGGCTCGGGCTCGGGCTTGGGCTTATAAAAATTCTTAAATTTTTGGGCCGAATCTAATTAACTTTCTGGGCTTTAATTAATTAATTACGAAATTAATTAATCTTTAATTAACTGATAATCAGTTAATTTCAAGAGTCAGCAGTTAACCAAATTAACTGCTTTGACAGTTAATTTCGGTTTTGACTGTTCCCAACAGTCAAGACATTTACTATAAATAAAATGTTACCCCCTCAGTTTTAACTACTGAAAAATTCCGAAATTGCTACTGCATTATTTCCTCTGCCCAGAAAATTATTTTCTTCATTTCTGCATTGCATGTTCTTGGTTCTGTTGAGTACAAACACAGAAATTGTGTTCGCTGGGATTATTCATTGCTGTGCTGCTTGATTAAATCCGAAAATCCGTTCTATCTTGGGAGACAATTATTCATTAAACTCAAGCACGTTGGAGGAATAATTTTGTCTTAAGGAGACTGTTCAACAGGGCTCGGATTTCTTTCTAATTATTATTATTATTTCTGCAAATTCTAGTAAGTATTTCATTTCTATTATTCTGTTTCTATTCTGTCATTATTTTAATTGTTCATAATTCTGTACAATTGTTATTTATAAATAGTAGACATAACAATTTCTACAATATACATGATACGAAAATAAAGAAGACTAAACACCTAAAAGCTCAACACGTAATGGGCCCAAATATAAAATAAGAATATAAACTAACATGAAATCCAACACTCTCCCTCTAGTAGGAGCACATATGTCAACTAAGCGCAGGTTGCTAATGGAAGAATGAAGCAGAGATGGACCAATTGGGTAAGGAAGTCTGCAACCTAATTTGAAGATGGGACAAAAACGAGACGAATGAGAGCATAATGGATGATTAATTATCACGAAATAATTGCGACGATCCTTCCTCAACAAAAAACCCAATCCTCCGAAAATAGATCTAAGAAACAAGAGCTGACATGTCCTTCAAGTCACCGCATAGTATTCAACATCAAAACAGGATTGAGAAACTATGGTATGCTTTTTGCTATTCAATGAGATAAATGAGAACCATAGAAAGTGAAGAAAGGCACCTAAGTGCGCAATGCTTGGAGCATGCATAAACTGACTAAATTAACACGATTTTTAGTTTAGAGGCTATTTTAAAACCCGAGTGATAGTTTAAGGACCATTAGTATATTTTACTATTTTATTTATTTATGTTGTTTTTATTATGGTGTTCAAAATTTAATATCTAAAACTACTATACAACAATTTTTTTAAATTTTTTTATGTAGTGTTGTTTTAGAGATAAAAGTTATGAATCTGATTTTTAGATGCCGTTTTGAGTTTGATGCACGTTACTATTTTTTTTTTACTTTAAAACATTTTTTGTCGTTAAATGTAAAAATTTTCGTTCTTAAAAGTGATCTTTGGTGACATTTAGAGGCGAAAAATATACTTAAGTAAAAAAATTAGTATCCGCCTTTGCTCTATTTTTTGACAGTTCCGATTTGTAAAAAGTCCCTATATTTTTTAACAGTCCCATGTACATAATTCTAATGCGTGTACATTACAAACAATTATGCATATGATAAAAAAAAAAATCACGTATGAGTTATAAAAATGTTCGTATACTTTACAAAAATTCATGTATACAATACAAAGTTCCCCATAAATTACAAAGATATGCGTATGCATTATAAAAATCAATGTATACATTACAAAATTTCACGTATACGTTAATGGAAAATTTAGGTATATAGTACACGCACGAATCGCATTAAAAAGACGTATTTATCGCGTATTAAACCAAAAGAAACTTGCCACCATGAGTAAATCCCAAAAAGAAGAATGTTGAGCAATAAGTCTCGTTTATATATAAGAAATTTTTTTAATCCGTTCCATTTAAAGAGTTTGTATACAATATATCCTATCACTTGTTTTGTATATATTGTAATATTACTATAATTTCTATTTACTATTTGTTTGGAGATGTATTATATCCAATTTACTAAAGTTGTATAGATAGTCAATATTTGCAAATGTTTTCTAATGCGATAAATCCAAACAAATAAAAAAGGTATAACATTGCATACTTATTCTTGTAAAAAAACAAAGATTTTGTCCAAGTGATTATTGAGCTTTTCGACAATTACTTAATATTGTTATTATTATCATCGTCCACTGTTCCCATGATCCTGACGTATCATTACATGTGGTTATAACCTTCAATTAAATATGAAAAAATAGAGCTTGTTCTTTCAACTCTACTCTCAGTATTTCCATTTTCATACCGTACTTGTAGGACCAGCTACTTTAATAACTTTACACCTTAACTTTGAAAATTACTTCACTAATTAATCATGTGTGGGCCAAGGTTAACCTAACTTTGAGTTGTTCTTGTTTTTTTTCCCATCAAAGTTGGCTGTAAGTATCTTTTTTTCTATCAAAGTTAACTATATTTTTTTTTATTCATCAAAGTTATTTGTACTTAGTTGGTTGTAATTTTTTTTTATTTAAGCTGGATGTAGCTTTTTTATATCATAGTTAATTGCTGTTTTTTTTCAATCAAAGTTAGATGTAATTTTTTTTAATCAAAGTTAACTGTAAGTTTTTTTAATCAAAGTTGATTCTAATTAGTTGGTTGTATTTTTTATTTAACAAAGTTAGTAATATTTGTATTTTTATTTTCAAAGTTAATTAGTGAGGTAATTTTCAATATTAGCTTAGAAAAGCAAATATAAAAGGATTTGAAGGATAATAATGTCTTTATACATGTAAAGAGTGTGGGAAAGTATTAAAGGATGTGGGAATAACTAATCTCATACTTGTGTTCATTTCTTTTATGTATTATGAATTTTTTTGTTACAATTTTAGTATATTTTTTAGGCACATTAACTAATAAATCTCTTAAAGTCTATATATATATGTGATCAGTCTAAGTTGATAATCTTGTTGGCATCTTAAATTCGTAAACTTTTTAATTAGTTAACGATAAGTCCAAACAATACAGTTACACTTATTAATATAAATATAATTATATTTATTTATGTTGTAGAATCTCAAATATATTGTAAGGTACAGAGGAAAAAACTATAAAGCAATGAAATTGCTGTGCTAAAAAATTCGTTGAACTATGTTATTATAAACACACTGATGAATTAATTATACACTTTGTTGCAAAGACCCCTCGTGTCACAAAAAATTCCACTAAGGGCTGGTTTTATATTATTCAAACTATTAACATAATATCCTTTCATTTCTAAGTACTCAAAATTTTAATGTGAATTTACCAATCTAAATTTCCCTAAATATGAAAACTTAAACCAAATGTGCATTAAATCTGCAAAGAAGGTCCTTGCAACAAAATTCATAATTCATATCAATTTTCGGTGCCACTAAACAAGTTCATTGTTACAAGAACTACGTAATGCATAGAAACAACATTTTTTCCGACATTACAACTATACACGCAAAAGATGAAATTTTAGTTTAGAATCTGCTTTTATGCAAAAATAAAATAAAATTCCGTTCATGTTCGTTCATAAAACATTAACGGACTCATTCAGTAAGGTTAAGGTCTAAAGAGAATCCTTGCACCATCAATGTTCATATTTCTTTTCACACTGAAGCGTTTCATCTACTTCATTTTCACCATCTCGTGTTTCATAATTCTAGTCATTATATTTGGATGATGAAGAGAATAAGGATTTAACTTCTTTTAACTTCCCATTTTATGGTAGGTTTTATTTGGATTTTAATGTTCAATTTATTTGAGTTAGAATATATTTTTATGATGTAATTGCTTACCTGGTTTTATTTATTTTTGGTTGGGAGGGGGGGGGGGGGGGGTGGAGGTGGATATAAGTTTATTTATAAAATAACATGAAATCCAATACCCTCCCTCTAGTTAGAGCACACATGTCAACTAAGCCCAGGTTGCTAATGAAACAATGAAGTAGAGATGGACCAATTAATTTGGTAAGGAAATCTGCAACCTGATCTAAAGATGGGATAAAAACAAGACGAATGACCTTTGACCTTCCTTTTTCCCGAAGAAAATGAATATCTATTTTTACGTGATTTGTTCTCTCCAGAAGCATGAAATCAAATGAGAGCATAATGGTTGAGTGATTATCACAGAATAATTGCGATGACCCTTCCTCCACGAAACCCAATCCTTCGAAAATATATCTAAGAAACAAGGGCTAACATGTCCCTCAAGTCATCGAATAGTATTCAACATCAACAGAGGATTGAGAAACTATGGTATGCTTTTTGCTAGTCAATGAGATAAATGAGAACCATAGAAAGTGAAGAAAGGCATCTAAGTGTGCCGTGCATGCAACATGCATCAACTGACTAACCATACTCACAACAAATGTCAAATCATGCCTCGTATTGGTCAAGTAGGTAAGGAGACTAACCAATCTCCAATAAATAAAAGGATCAAGGATTAAATAACTAGTCTTGGTCGAGAGCTTTATATTAGGGTCCATCAACATGGAGGAAGGGCAATATCCTATCATCCCAGTATCCTAAAATTGATCTAGAGTGTACGTTCGTTAGGATAAGGAAATCCCACGTTGAGGTCGGAGCTACTATATCCTAAGAAAATAGTGGAGTGGACCTAAATCTTCACATCAAACACTCTCATAATGTTCCCATGAACTAGAGCAATCCCATCAACTTCATTCCCCGTGACAATAACGTCGTCCACGTAAACTAATAAGATGATACGTTTACCATTGGGTTAACGACGAAAAGAGTACATATGGTCCGAATGACATGTGGTAAAGCCCATTGAGACAATCACCTAATTGAATCAAATAAACTGCGTCCGTGGTGATTGCTTTAGGTTATAAAGAGACTTTCAATGCCTACATACTTTTCCAATATACTCCCCTTCAACCCAAAAACATTGAGGATGATCAATATATATTCTTTCAGATAAATCTCCATAAAGACAAATATTATTCACATCCAACTGATGTAAGTTATTTATACTAATATTTGGAGGTTTTTACAATATACATGATACAAAAATAAAGAACACTAAACACCTAAAGGCCCAACACGTAACGGGCCCAACTATAAAAGAAGAATACAAAATAACTTGAAATATAATAGTCTCCCTCCAATTGGAGCACATATGTCAACTAAGCCCCGGTTGCTAATGAAAGAATGAAGCAGAGATGGACCAATTGATTTGGTAAGGAAATCTACAACCTGATTTGATGATGGGAAAAAAATAAGACGAATAACCTTTGACCTTCCTTTTTCCCGAAGAAAATGAATATCAACTTTTACGTTATTTTTTCTCTCAAGAAGCATGGAATCAGATGAGAGCATAATGGCTAATTGATTATCACGGAATAATTGCGATGATCCTTCTTCCACGAAACCCAATCATTCGAAAATAGATCTAAGAAACAAGAGCTAACATGTCCCTCAAGTCATCGAATAGTATTCAACATCAACAGAGTATCGGGAAACTATGGTATGCTTTTTGCTATTCAATGAGATAAATGAGAACTATAGAAAGTGAAGAAAGGCATATAAGTGTGCGGTGCGTGCAGCATGCATAAACTGACTAACCATACTCACTGCAAATGTTAAATCGGGACTCATATTGGTCAAGTAGATAAGGAGACAAACCAATCTCCAATAAACAAAAGGGTCAAGGATTAAATAACTGGTCTTGTTCGAGAGGTTTACATTAGGGTCCATCGACATGGAGGAAGGGCAATATCCTATCATCCCAGTATCCTAAAGTTAATCTAGAGTGTACGTTCCTTAGGATAAGAAAATCCCACGTCGAGGTCGGGGGCTACTATATCCTAAGAAAATAGTGGAGGGGACCTAAATCTTCACATCAAACACTTTCCTAATGTTCCGATTAACTAGAGCAATCCCATCATCTTCATTCCCCGTGACAATAACGCCATCCATGTAAACTAATAAGATGATGCGTTTACCATTGGGCTGATGATGAAAAGAGCATATATGGTCAGAATGACATATGGTAAAGCTCATTGGGATAATCAACATTGAATCAGATACACTACGTCTTTGGTGACGTTTCAGGTTATAAAGAGACTTTCAGAGCCTACATACTTTTACAATATACTCCCCCTTAACCCGAAAATATTGAGGATGGTCTATATAGATCATCTCAGATAAATATCCATAGAGATAAAACATTATTCACATCCAACTGATGTAAGTTTATTTATACTAATATTTGGACGTTTCTACAATATACATGATACAAAAATAAAGAACACGAAACACCTAAAAGCCCAACCGGTAATGGGACCAACTATAAAAGAAGAACACAAAATAACATGAAATCCAATACTCCCCCTCTAGTTGGAGCACATTTGTCAACTAAGCCCATGTTGCTAATGAAAGAATGAAGTAAATATGGACCAATTAATTTGGTAAGGAAATCTGTAACCTGATCTGAAGATGGGATAAAAACAAGACGAATGACCTTTGACCTTCCTTTTTCCGAAGAAAATGAATATTAACTTTTACGTGATTTGTTCTCTCAAGAAGCATGGAATCAGATGAGAACATAATGGCTGATTGATTATCACGGAATAATTTCGATGATCCTTCCTCCATGAAACCCAATCCTTCGAAAATAGATATAAGAATTAAGAGTTAACATGTCCCTCAAGTTGCCGAATAGTATTTAATATCAATAGAGGATTGGGAAACTATGGTATGTTTTTTTCTATTCAATGAGATAAATGAGAACCATAGAAAGTGAAGAAAGGCATCTAAGTGTGCAGTGCGTGCAACATGTATAAAGTGACTAACCATACTCACAGCAAATGTCAAATCGAGCCTCGTATTGGTCAAGTAGATAAGGAGACTAACCAATCTCCGATAAATAAAAGTATCAAGTATCAAATAACTGGTTTTGGTCGAGAGCTTTACATTAGGGTCCATCGGCATGGAGGAAGGGGAATATCCTATCATCCCAGTATCCTAAAGTTAATCTAGAGTGTACGTTCGCTAGTATAAGGAAATCCCACGTCGAGGTCGGGGGCTACTATATCTTAAGAAAATAGTGGAGTGGGCCTAAATCTTCACATCAAACATTGTCCTAATGTTTCCATTAACTAGAGGAATCCCATCAACTTCATTCCCCGTGACAATAACGTCGTCCATGTAAACTAAAAAGATGATGCGTTTAACATTGTTCTGATGATGAAAAGTGTATATATGGTCAGAATAACATGTGGTAAAGCCCATTGAGATAATCACCTAATTGAATTAGATAAATTGCGTCCATGGTGACTGCTTCGGGTTATAAAGAGACTTTCAAAGCTTACATACTTTTCTAATATAATCCCACTTAACTCGAAAACATTAAGGATGATCCATATAGATTCTCTCAGATAAATCTCCATAAAGACAAACATTATTCACATCCAACTGATGTAAATGCCAATAGTGGGATGTTGTGAATGAGGGAAAATGTCATACACAAGAAAGTTCTTATACTGGCGTAAAACATACCCCAAAACATTTTCCAGAGCTTGATTGAATCCCTTGGCAACCAGTCTTTCCTTATAGGGGTCAATAGAGCCATCAACTAAATACTTCACATTAAAGACCCATTTGCATCCAACGATCTTTTCATATAAAGATATGGACACAAGATCCCAACTGTCATTTATTCCCAAAACATCCAACTCTACTTTCATTCCATCCACCAACTTAGGACTCTGAAAAGACTCCGCCACAGAATGAGGAATGGAGATGGAGATGGAGATGGAGTCAAGTTAGATGAGGTAGGTCGATAGGATCCTAAAATACCATCATGGTAAATATTCTTGGGCATAGATTAGTTGGTGTTACAAGTATGACCATATCGTGAAGAAGCATCGAACATGACGAGGATAATGAGATTGAAAATTAGAAATATGAGATGGTAATGGAGAATCTATAGTGAACTGGTAGAGGTTGTAGAGGCTGCAAAGTGTGCTCGGGGGGATCTAAAGTAGGAGCCTCATTAAAAAGTGGAATGCGACAAGCTAGAGGAGAGGCCTCATTTACTGGGGGGAGGATTCACTAAAATGATATCTCTTATATAAAACGAGACATCCTCACAAAAAGTAATATTAAGAGAATGATACATATGTTTTAGAATAAGGACTATAACAACAATATCCCTTTGACGTAGTAGAGTATCGAATAAAGATGCATTTAATAGCCTTATAATTAATATTATGCCAGGAGGGACTTCTTTCACGTACGAAATAGGTACATCTAAACACACGAGGAAAGATGTGAAATAAGGTTCTACCAAGTTAAAGGCATTGAAGAGTTTTATTCCCTCCTAAAATGTGAATTAGAGTCCTCTTGATAATATATGTGTGAATGGGAATAACAAGATGTCAATAGGATTTAGGCACATTCATACCACTCAATAAATAATGAAAACATTCTCATGAGATGATAATTTTTACATTCTGCACCACCATTTCTTTACGGTTATATGGGTAAATGAGTTAATGAAGAATAACCTTTTGATTAAAATGGGAGTGAAATTTATTGAAGACATACTCCTGTCCATTGTTAGATCGAATATTACAAACCACGGTGTTAAATTGAGTTTGAATCATTCAAAGAAATTAAAAAAAAATAAAGGAAAAACTTCATATTATTTTTTAAGCGGATAAATCCAAGTACACCTAGAATAGTCATCAATAAATGTCACATAGTAACGATGGCTAGAAAAAGAAGTAACCGACGAATGTCCCTAATCATCTGAATGAATCAAATCAAACATACTAGGATCACAATTCATATGTTAAATATAACTAGTGAGATTATGTTAATAAATTTCAAAAACTTCACACAAAACATTTTTGCCTTTATAAGCTTTAAAGAGAGGGGAAAGTAAGCATAAATACCGAAAATTGACATGTCCTAAACGGAAATGCGCTAATTCAGAGTCCTAATAGAAACATGATAATACATAAAACTAAGTAGGATAGAAGCACTAAGACTGGGCGTAGAAGGCAAAGGTGGTGGATCACCAAAATGGTATAATTTATCGCTCTCATAGCCCCTACCAAAAATCCTCCTCGAACTCAGATCTCGTAAATAAGAATGGGTGGGTATGAAAACAATGACACAATTTAAGTGCTTGCATAAATGGCTTACACACAAGAGATTAAAAGAGGAATTTGGGGCATGTGAAACTCATGAAAGGCACTACAAGAAAATAATTATAGGTATGACAAAATTTCATCCCTAAAAGCATTTTTGTCGTCCAAAAAATGTATTTAGGATCGACTGTCCTTTATACTCGGCATTGAAAATTTTTTTAGGGACAAATTTTTTCGTACTAAATTCTAATTCATATACGCTTTACATTTGACATTAGGGATGGAAAAATCATATACGCTTTAAATTTCACTCCCGCGCAAAGAAGAGAGACGGTTTATCCATCTCAAATAGTCATTATATTATGTAAAAAATAGGATGGTTATAACCATCCCAATTGATAAGAAAAATTGGCATAAAAAATTACATTATTATATAATGGATGATGAAATGATAAATGACACATAATTTGTATTATAAGTCAAGTTATCCAACTATAACTTAATATATCAATTTCATTCATTAAAACACGTATCAAACAATAAACTCTTCCATTAAAATACATCGAACGACCCAAAATAAACCTTTAAGTCAACAAGTACAAACAATTATCATATCTAAGTCAAAATACTTAAATGATTGCAAAACAATCCTAATAAAGACGAAATTAAATTGTCAAAATGAAATTCATCCCTAAATTAAGATGATAAATATATTATTCACGCTCAAATACTTCTATAAATATCATATATATAGTAGCCACACTCAAAAACTTATCTCTTCAACTTCATTTACATAACTTGCAATCGATACATAATTATTTATCAAAATAAGATTATAATAAAATAAAATTTATATAGTAAAATAAGATTATAGTAAAATAAAATACCTAAATATATTATTTAATCGTATCGACAACTCTTTACAATTTTTATAATATTTTGACAGAGTCTCCTTTGTTTATATATGAAAATCAACCTCTTTAATCATCATAATTACATTTAGTGATGCAACAATAACCTGTTAATTTCAATTCTTTCCATTGATTCAATAACATATTATTTTTAAATGTAAGTTTCAACATTAAAGTAGTTCCACCAGACTCGTATCCAAGTTTCAACACTATGCAACGTAATTGGATAGTGATGAGAAATGAGAATATCTCATCAAGTTCCTTACAAGTGCGTATCAGAAGTACTCGGAGAATCATCTGTATAGTAAAATAAGATTATAGTAAAATAAAATTTGTATAGTAAAATAAAATAACTCTAAATATATTAGTTAATCAAATAAAAAACTCTTCAAAATTTTAAATTCTTTTTAAAGAGTCTCCTTTGTATATACATGAAAACGAACATGTTTAATCATCAGAAAAGCCCACACGACCATAACACATTAATAAAAATAATCTCTAATGTCAACAATAACAATAAATAAACAATCTCCCCAGTGTAAAACATTAACTTATTTATGTGTCCTACGTGGATAAAATCTAAAGATTAAATATTACCTTGTAAAAAAGACAAGATACAAAATAGAGAAGATATGAATAATCAAATACTTATAAAAGTTGTATTCAAGAAGAAAAATTGCGTATAATAATCGTCATATTAAATTAAAAGTCTTGAGATTTGTAAATTATCATCATATTCTCAAACCATGAGTTTCGTGACCACTACGCAATTTTTATGAGTTATATTGGTCACGTGCTAGTTATTCGTGCCTTTAACGGGGCCATTTGGTGGTTGTTTTTCATTTTCTCCATCTAATGCCAACTTTTCAGGTTTAAGTCTTTAGATTTGTAAATTATCGCAAACTTCTCAAGTAAGGAGTCATGTGGTTACGCAGTCATTTCCTCTGAGTTACATGGGTCCCATGCGAGGTGTTTGCGCCTTTTTTGGGGATGTTTCGGATTTTAAACCTCTAATGTCATGTTTTTAAGCCGAAGTCTAGAGATTTATTAGTTTTTGTCATATTCTCAAACCGAGAGTTTCATGACTATGTGGTTAGTTTCAACGAGGTAGATTAGTCTCATGTGAGGTTTGCGTGCCTTTAATGGGTCTAGTTGGTGGTTTATTTGCGTTTTCACCCTTTAATAGTAGGTTTTTAAGCCTACGTCTAGATATCTATAAAATATTATCATATTCTCAAATTGGGAGGCTTGTGACTACGTGGTTAGTTTTGTTGAGTTTTAATGGTCCCATGTGAGGTATTCGTGTCTTTTATAGGGTTGTTTATTGTTTTGACAATTAACGACATGTTTTTAAGCTTAAGTCTAAATATTTGTAAATTATCATCATATTTTCAAACATGGAGTTCCATGACTATGCAGTCAGTTTCGCGAGTTAGGTTAGTCCTGTGCGAGGTGTTCGTATATCTTACGGGGCCGTTTGAGATGTTTTGGATTTTAAATCTCTAATAGTATGTTTTTGTAACACCCCGTATTTTTGACGATTTAAATAATTATATGATTTATTATTATTATTATGGTAATAAATATGCAATTAATTATTATTGTTGGATTAATTAAATTAAATTGTGAGAAATTAATTTGTTATTAATCCGAATTAAAATAATTATTAACTAGCGTGCCAAGGTTTAATACTTATTATTGAGAATTATTGAATATTACTGTGTGATATGTAATATGGAATTATGTTATTTGATAAATTGTCGGAAGTGAGAAATACGGCAGTTTGCTAATTTAAGTCTGACACGCGTGTGAGTCGTGTCGGGACTAATTGAATAGAATAAAAAAAGAATTTATTTTTATTAACTCGTATGGTCATTTCGAGTGATCCATTGAGTCCGAAATGGTCGAGATAGTCAAAATAGTATACCCGGGTGGTTAGTTTGGGTCCCGGGACGATTCTAGGCCTAACCGGCGTCCCGAGAGGGCATTATGGTAAATTGTATTTTTGGGTTTAATTAATGGACGAAAATTAAGAGTAATTATATCATCCAAGGAAGTCCATTAGGGTTAAGAGGTGACAGGAAGTTAGAACGGCCATGGAGGGTGTGAGGGAGAACCAAATTCCAAGAGAGAAGACTCATTTGGCATCACCTTGCACAATCGTGACCACCAACGCGTAGATCGAGAAGAGAGGAACGCGTATATACCAACATCACCAAGGAATAAGACAGTCATATTCAAGACAATTGTTTATTACTTGCTTTCTTTAGCAATAATCATACTCATGTTAGTGTAGGTGAATTCAATCCTTGATTTACATGTTAATTTGTTGAAAAATTGGAGATTAAATGATGAATAGAGGTTGAGGTAATTAGTTGTTAATATTCCTTCATGTATGTAGAGGATTAATCATGGAATTTGATTATATATTGATGAACGAATCTGGGTTGATTAAGTTCTTTAATGGAAAATTTGGAAACTAGGGTTCATATGAATTGATTTGGGGATTTTATGTAATTATGATGATTAATGATGAATTAATGATCCTAGGAGGTTAGGAATGATTTATAACATGTTAGGTGTTGATGGGTATTGATGATGAGATGTTGGGTGTTGAATCTTAGAGGTTTTTAGGCTCAAAAATGGTGAAAAACGCTGAAGTTTGGTGAAGAAGACGAACAGTGCAATCCCGCGTGAAGTGGTTCAAACGAGATGGGGATCTCGCACGTAAGTGGTTCGAATGACATATGGAAGTGGTTCGAATGACATTGAAAGTCGTTCGAATGATATGCCATTCTGGTTAGAACGACATGTCATTCTAGTTCAAACCACATGGTGAATTTCTGGGAATTTGCTTAGAGCCCAATTTGGAGTTTATTGGTTTATTGGAGTGAGAGAAACTACCAAATAGTAAATTCAAATAAGAATGAATTTTGTGGAAAGTATGTGGGAATTAATACTTTAATTATTTCGATATAGAGAGAATGTACCTTGGAGATTACGAGAGAGATAGTTATCTAATTATTTATACTATACATAGTAATGAGGTTAAAATACGTATGGGGAGTATATATGTAGGTTAGAGAAAATACCTATAAATTATAATAGGGTGTGTGTATGCCTATTATGTGATATTATTATTAAGAGCACTAATGGGTGATAACCCGGGGGTGCAAGAACCTTATTGTTAAGGGCACTAATGAGTGATAACTCGGGGGTACAGAAAATCTATTGTTAAGTGTACTAATGGGTGATAACCCGGGGATAGAAGGATGATTATTGTTAGGTGCACTAATGGATGATAACCCGAGGGTGCTGGATTAATATTGATAGGTGCATTAATGGGTGCTAACCCGGGGATGCAATATTCTATTGTTAGGCGCACTAATGGGTGATAACCTGGGGGTGCTGAATTATTATTGATAGGTGCATTAATGGGTGCTAACCCGGGTATGCATGATTTCCAGAATATGTGCACTAATGGGTCTTAGCCGGGGGTTCAGGATTCGTGTATATATATATATATATATGGACTTGTGAATATTGCTACTGTGTGAAATTAGTAGACATGGAAATAACAATAATTATTACATTGCACCAAGCGGTCTTAACCTAAGAGTGCAGGATTAGTGTATATATATAGGGATGATGAGACTATATATATGTATGAGTGTACTTGGGTAACTTTCTACTTTATGAGAATAGTAGATAAAAATGAAAATGAGACGCATAATAATCTTAGTGAATAAAATACTAACCATTCAAACGGTAAATAATGAAATTTAGTATGTGAGATAAACTATCTAAATAGCGTATTGTATGGGCGATACGGGAATACTACTAGTGAGCATAGTTAGTATTAGTATGTTTTTGACTAGTTAGACTGGGAGGTATAACTAGGGGAGATTAGATGTACGTTAGGCGTGCACAATAGACGAGAGGTGAGAAACTCATGTGAGAGTTCGATAACTGACATGCGTATAAGACTTGTTTTAAGAACCAATTTTAAATACTTGCTAAATCATTTTTATACATCGGGCTCTGACCCGTTTCTTCTATCTCTTCTCTATTTTGCTATATCTATGTATTATATTAGGTGCTCAACCACAGGAGTATCAAATTTAGAGATTTGGATTGCTTGACGTGCTGTAGCTGTTGTGGAAGCTGTAGGTCCTTGCAGTAGATGCATCTATCCTTTCCATTCAGGTTTATCTAGACTTATGGTTTAGGGCATATGTCACCCACTTCTAGTTCTTCCATCAGAGATATTGTATTCAGTTTATTATATGGTTTGGAGTTTTGAACTAAGAGGTTTTATCCAGTCTTATTTATTTCAATACTTTATTCATGTTCAGTATTTATTTACATTCCTATGTGTGGTGAATTGTTTATATTTTAAGACTGAATGAAAATGGATTTACTTGGTTTTATTAAATTGGAAATGTTTTGAAACCTAGCTAAATTTTATAATAGGTGATTAATATGTTAAAAAGCTTTCGACGGTGATGCTAAGAATGAACCAACTGAATATACTGTTTTAAATTGGTAGAGGACTGATCACCCTATATTTAATTGGGCGGGGTGTCACAAGTGGTATCAAAGCATCAGGTTCTAGTGTCCTTAGGATCTGTGCGGCTTATTACATTTCAGCGTATCGTTCTTTGATGTAGAGCCATATGATAGGATTATTGTGTTCCCTTACATATGCGACTTACGTTCTCCTGCTGTGAATTATAATGGATGTGACTCATTATACGAAATTTAGTGTGATTCGAACATAGAACATTTTATCATGACCCGCGAGGGCCGTAAGAAGAACTGCGAGAGAAGAAGCTGTTGCAACAGAAGATAGAGAAATCGGTAAAGAGTGATCAAGACAAAGATCACCATGAGGATTACTAGCAAGAGATAGGAAAATCGTCACTTAGAAACTGTTCGTTCCCAGGACACAGTCATAGATAACAGTGGAGTGATTTCAGGACCACTTAGCATAGTCGATAAAGGGGGAAATCAGAGGGACTCTTTCGAAAACCCATCGGTGAAGATGCGAAGGAGAAAATGAAAAAGTGTAACAGACCGATGGAAGTGGAAAATCCGAAGGTAGTGGTGTAGAGTGGGGTGTGACGATACTCATAATTAAATTTAGAGTTAAAAGTTATAGCTCTTAGGAGCATCATGTAGTGATTAGAGACAATCACCATATATGAAGAAGTGTGTTTGAAATTTAGAGAAAATTTTGGGTACGATTTTACCGTGAGGTCTTCCATTCGATGTGGTAACATAATGCGAGTGACATGTTGATGTTTAGCACAATGGGTAAGATAGAAACCGATCGTGAGGGAAAGGTTAAATTGCATAATGAACTTCGTACCTGGTAGAGGGGCATAAATTATCGAAAGGATCCATAGTTGATATAAAGGTCTCATGAGTAGAATACAAGCATGGATGAGGAATCCAACTAGGATGACTAATGTTGATGTCATCAAATTTATACGATTACTATTGATTATAGTCCTTCCAAGAGAAGGGAGTAAAGAGGGTTAACGAACCTGCTGAAGAGCAGAAACTGAACATAACGGTGTTAGTGAAACACCACATGAGAGTATACCCAATAGGAAACTCGGTTAGATGATTTTAAGTGATTAAATTCAAGAGGACAATAAAGTCAATCTGGCTGTAGAGGCCAACCATAGTTCCGAATAGCTAGCGTAGCCAAAGGGACAATGGAAGAATAATAGTGAGTTGAGACTGTCAGACCGAGAGGACATTCCTAAAATGGTCAGTGGGACCAGTGACGGGGAAATGGTTCGTGAATTTTTCCTTATGTGAAGGAAGTAGAACTATAAGTGTTGAATGTGTCCACAATTGAGAAGTGAGACCGAAAAGATTAGAAATGGTAAATCATGCCAGTTAGGCATAACGACTTGAGGAGAGAGACTTCCTGCGAGAGAATTTGGGGTCAAGAGAATTATGCCCAGGAAATTTATAACCCGAGAATAATAGGTTCAGGCTGGACCAGTAGAGTCCTCGTTAATAGTAGCATATAGTATGTCAAGGTCTATGGGGCCCGGGATGTAAATGGGAGTACAATAAAGTTATAATTGAGGCCTAGAGAGTTTGGGCCAACGTTTCAATAAAGGGTGTGAAACCCACATGATGGAATAAATTCTCCGTGATGAGAGAGGACAACTATAGGATGAAATCCTAGGATGTATGACGATTACAGATGTTCATGGTTCGTAATGGCAGCCACGTGTTGAGATCCTGCGATTTAGCGAGACTGGTGAGGTTTTGCTTCTTCCTTGTGAGTAAAGGGTAGATTCTAGTGACATGGGTGTATCACAACTTTTATGTAAATTGGAAACCCTAAATTGCGCGTTCGAGTAGAGTTTAGTGGGAACATTAGTTTTAACAGTCTTGTTACAAACGTATTTCTCATTGTTAGCAGGGCGTTTTGATAATTGTCCGTGAGTGAACCGAGTGGGCTCTACGAATATGTTTATTGTTATAATTTACTACTGCATTGAGTCATCTTTAGTAGAGTTTATTAGGGTAATGTGTAGTGATTAATTACCGTATGGTTAAACGATAAGTGGAAATGTAGTGATATAACTGTCGTGCCGGATACTCCGGGAGGAGTGATCTTAGTTTTGTGCGGCGCGATCTGAAATAGGGTTGGGCCCAGATATGAGTATATATGAAATGTTCATGGTATTATAGACTTCAGTGAGTATAGTGTCTAATTATATGTGATTTTCTAGCATAGGAATTTATTTGTCTGTTAAGACTTAGAATACATTGTGTTCTTATCGAGCGGCGAAATATAGCTCGTTATATATCTATAGCGCCAAGTACTTGGGATAGTGTGGGTGCCATGCTTCATGTTACATTTTTAGGGACATAAGAGTGGATGAGTAAACTTTTATGTCACAATACGTAGATTGTGGGAAAGTATAGAGTAGTTACTGAAGGCCTTATGGACCTCAACAACCGACTAGGTTAGATAGTAGTGTATCGGGGGGTTCCTTATTTGGATTTCGCTTTGCGAGACACTCCACGCATGAAACTAGCGAACGTCGGGAGTTGGAGGGAAGTTTGGTCGATAGTACATAAGTTTTGTATGTGGAATTATTATGCCTATTAAGGAATATAATTGAGAGTTAATAATTCTTTTATAACTTAAGGCCAATAGAGTAGCTTAGCCTTAGTATTTTTCGAAATAGATGAATGATTCCATTGAAGGATTGATTAAGTTTTGACTAGTGGGGTGGTTGAGTGAACCCCTACCACATCAGCATAACGAGTGTGCATGAATTGAGGTAAGAAAATTTTATGTCTTTTGTATAATGATGTGTGAGGCATAGGGTGTATGGGCTCCCTGGGTGATTGAATCAGGTAGTGGATTATGATTAGCATGTGAATTCGATAACATGTAGTCGGGTAAGCCGAAGCTTATTCATGAAGTTTTGTCAGAGACTTACATTTCAAGATAAATTGAAATTTATTCAAGAAAGATAAAATGTATCAGAATAGAAACAACAGTGATGATGAGTTACGATGTAGGTTAATATTGCAAGTATAGTCTTGCAGTGGGTCACCTAACGGATTGAAAAATGGTGAACAATTCGAAACCAGTAGGGGCTTCTTCCACCAGAGAATGGAAGAGTATTCCTAAGGATCTTCTCATGTAGCTGAGATGGTGAGATTATAGGTACTAAGATGCGATTGAGTACAGCCTAATACCCACAGAGCGATGGCGAAGGACAAGCGGTCTAACTGGTTGCGGGAGAGAAAATTTTATGTGAACCCTGAGATCTTAGAGGAGGGAACTAGTGGAATTTATGTCCAAATAACTCCTGTAAGTTCACGTTCGGGCAGAGTGCCAGTGGAAGTATGGCACGGTAAACTTTGTTGTTGTCCTACTTGATAGTTAAGGGTGAAGGACCAATTATGATTACAAATGTCGGAGAAGAATCGATATTATCCTATATATTGTGTGTGAAATATATATTGCACAGAGAATTTACTTGTATTCACGACACGAGAAGGAGTCGTAGGTATATGAAAAGAGGATAAATCTACTAAGGTGCAAATAGTAGAAGGCTAGATAGTGAATATCTAAAATAAAGTTGAAGTAGTGAAACTTAAGCAGAAAGGCTTGGGCAAGAGCCTATATGACAGGGTAACCTGGAGTTTAAAACAAACACATGTGAAGTGTTCATTATTATAGCGTACTATGTGGGTGGTACGGAGTAGCTTACTTATGAGCGTCAGGATGCGATGCGCATTTTTTTTACAGTGTTGTCTGTACCTGGTATACTTTTTCCGAATTTCGGGACGAAATTCCGTTGTAAGGGGGAAGTATGTAACACCCCGTATTTTTGACGATTTAAATAATTATGTGATTTATTATTATTATGGGAATAAGTATGCAATTAATTATTATTGTTGGATTAATTAAATTAAAATGCGAGAAATTAATTTGTTATTAATCTGGATTAAAATAATTATTAACTAGCGTGCCAAGGGTTAATACTTATTGTTGAGAATTATTAAATATTACTATGTGATATGTAATATGTAATTATGTTATTTGATAAATTATCGAAAGTGAGAAGTACGATAGTTTGATAATTTAAGTCTGACACGCGTGTGAGTCGTGTCGGGACTAATTGAATAAAATAAAAAGAGAATTTATTTTTATTAACTCGTATGGTCATTTCGAGTTCTCCATTGAGTCTGAAATGGTCGAGATAGTCAAAATAGTATACCTGGGTGGTTCGTTTGGGTCCCGAGAGGATTCTAGGCCTAACCGGCGTCCCGAGAGGGCATTATGGTAAATTGTATTTTTGGGTTTAATTAATGGAAGAAAATTAAGAGTAATTATATCATCCAAGGAAGTCCATTAGGGTTAAGAGGTGACAGGAAGTTAGAACAGTCATGGAGAGTGTGAGGGAGAACCAAATTCCAAGAGAGAAGACTCATTTGGCATCACCTTGCATAACCGTGACCACCAACGCGTAGATCGAGAAGAGAGGAACGCGTATATACCAACGAATCATACAGTCATATTCAAGACAAGTGTTTATTACTTGCTTTCTTTAGCAAATCATACTCATGTTAGTGTAGGTGAATTCAATCCTTGATTTACATGTTAATTTGGTGAAAAATTGGAGATTAAATGATGAATAGAGGTTAGGGTAATTAATTGTTAATATTTCTTCATGTATGTAGAGGATTAATCACGGAATTTGATTATATATTGATGAACGAATCTGGGTTGATTAGGTTCTTTAATGGAAAATTTGGAAACTAGGGTTCATATGAATTGATTTGGGGATTTTATGTCATTATGATGATTAATGATGAATTAATTATCCTAGGAGGTTAGGAATGATTTATAACATGTTAGGTGTTGATGGGTATTGATGATGAGATGTTGGGTGTTGAATCGTAGAGGTTTTTAGGTTTAAAAATGGTGAAAAACACTAAAGTTTGGTGAAGAAGACGAACAGTGCAATCTCACGCGAAGTGGTTCAAACGACATGGGGATCTCGCGCGTAAGTGGTTCGAACGACATGTGAAAGTGATTCGAACGACATTGGAAGTCGTTCAAACGACATGCCATTCTGGTTCGAACGACATGTCATTCTGGTTCAAACCACATGTCATTCTGGTTCAAACCAGAGGGTGAATTTCTGGGAATTTGCTTAGAGCCCAGTTTGGAGTTTATTGGTTTATTGGAGTGAGAGAAACTACCAAATAGTAAATTCAAATAAGAAGGAATTTTGGAAAAAGTATGTGTGAATTAATACTTTAATTATTTCGATATATAGAGAATGTACCTTGGAGATTACGAGAGAGATAGTAATCTAATTATTTATACTATACGTAGTAATGAGGTTAAAATACGTATGGGGAGTATATATGTAGGTTGGAGAAAATACCTATAAATTATAATAGGATGTTCGTATACCTATTATGTGATATTATTATTAAGAGCATTAATGGGTGATAACCCGAGGGTGCAAGAACCCTATTGTTAAAGGCACTAATGAGTGATAACTCGGGGGTGCAGAAACTCTATTGTTAAGTGTACTAATGGGTGATAACCCGGGGGTATAAGGATGATTATTGTTAGGTGCACTAATGGGTGATAACTCGAGGGTGCTGGATTAATATTGATAGCGGCATTAATGGGTGCTAACCCGGGGATGCAATATTCTATTGTTAGGCGCACTAATGGGTGATAACCCGGGGTGATGAATTATTATTGATAGGTGCATTAATGGGTGCTAACCTAGGGATGCATGATTTTCAGAATATGTGCACTAATGGGTCTTAGCTGGGGGTGCAGGATTAGTATATATATATGTGTGTAGGGATGATGTTACTATATATATATATATAGACTTGTGAATATTGCTACTGTGTGAAATTAGTAGACTTGGTAATAATAATAATTATTATATTGCACCAAGCGGTCTTAACCTAAAAGTGCAGGATTAATGTATATATGTAGGGATGATGAGACTATATATATGTATGAGTGTACTTTGGTAACTTTCTACTTTATGAGACAAGTAGATAAAAATGAAAATGAGAAGCATAATAATCTTAGTGAATAAAAGATTAACCATTCAAATGGTAAATAATGAAATTTAGTATGTGAGATAAACTATATGAATAGCGTATTGTATGGGTGATACGAGAATACTACTAGTGAGCATAGTTAGAATTAGTATGTTTTCTGACTAGTTAGATTGGGAGGTATAACTAGGGGGAGATTAGATGTACGTTAGGCGTGCACAATAGACGAGAGGTGAGAAACTCATGTGAGAGTTCGATAACTAACTTGCGTATAAGACTTGTTTTAAGAACCAGTTTTAAATACTTGCTAAATCATTTTTATACATCGAGCTCTGACCCGTTTCTTCTATCTCTTCTCTCTTTTGCTATATATATGTATTATATCAGGTGCTCAGCCACAGGAGTATCAGATTTAGAGATTTGGATTGCTTAACGTGCTGCAGCTGTTGTGGAAGCTGTAGGTCCTTGCAGTATACGCATATATCCTTTCCATTCAGCTTTATCAAGACTTCTTGTTTAGGACATATGTCACCCACTTCTAGTTCTTCCATCAGAGATATTGTATTCAGTTTATTGTATGGTTTGGAGTTTTGAACTGTGAGGTTTTATCTAGTCTTATTTATTTCAATACTTGATTCATGTTCAGTATTTATTTACATTCCTATGTGTGGTGAATGGTTTATATTTTAAGACTGAATGAAAATGGATTTACTTGGTTTTAATAAATTGGAAATGTTTTGTCACCTAGCTAAATTTTATAATAGGTGATTAATATGTTAAAAAGTTTTCTACAGTGATGTTAAGAATGAACCAACTGAATATCCTGGTTTAAATTGGTAGAGGACTGATCACCCTATATTTAATTGGGCGGGGTGTCACAGTTTTTAATCCTAAGTTTAGAGTTTTCAAATTTTCTTCATATTATCAAATGGGGAGTCCCGTGACTACGTGATCAGTCCCGACAAGTTACTTTGGCCTCGTGCAAGATGCTTATGACTCTTATGGGGCCGTTTGGTGGTTGCTTTGCATTTTCATCCTTTAACATCATATTTTTAAGGCTAAGTCTAAATATTTATAAATTATCATCATATTCTTAAATTGGGAGTCCCGTGATTATGCAGGCAGTTGCTATGAGTTACATTGCTTCGGTGCGAGGTGTTTGTATCTCTTATGGGACTGTTTGAGGGTTGTTTTGGGTTTTAAACCTCTAACGACATGTTTTAAACTTACATATAGATATTTATAAATCATTATCATATTTTCAAACTAGGTTTCATGACTATGTGACCAGTTCCTGTAAGTTACATTGGTCCCGTGCGAGGTGCTCGTGTCTTTAACGGGACCGTTTGGGGCTGTTTTGGGTTTTTGCCTGATAACGACATGTTTTTAAGTTTAACTCTAGATATATACAAATCACCTTCATATTCTTAAACTAGGAGTCTCGTGACTCTGAGGTCAGTTCCTAAGAGTTTGTAAGCACAAATATTTTAGCTTAGACCTTTTATTTGCACTTTGGCATATTTGACGTATCCCGTTACAAATCGTTGCACATTGTCATGAAGAAGTGAACTCCAGCATCTTCAAGTTCAAGACTCCTCTACATCTCAAGAAGGTATAAATATTTTAGGAGTTTAAAATTATTCAAAAGGTTATTTTGGGATGTTACTCTTATGAAAAAATCGAGGTTGGATTTTTTTTTAAGTTTTAAAATAAGAAATTTATTTTTCACCTCGCTCAAATGAGATTCCTATCTCGTTTGAACGAAATGGCCTGGTCGTTAGAAGTCTGGTTAGATCTACATTGAATGAACATCCAACAAAGGCATTATGTTTGAATTTATTAGAAGCTTGTTCTAACGAGATTCCTTTCTTATCCGAACGAACTGCGTTTTCGTTCAAATGAAATGGCCTTCTCATTTGAACAAGTTCTAATTTTATTCGAACGAATTTTTGGCCTTGAATTTTATGTCAGATCTATAAATATTTGTCTTGAATTCTTTTTTCGTGGGACTTTAGAAAAAACATAAACATTATCTTTACCAAAGTTTTTCCATCTTTTGGATTTTCAAACACTTTTTAATTCATAACTTTATATCCCCAAATAGTTTTGTGAATATTTTTGAAACCCTAGAAAATTTTGTATCTTGTATACACACTTGTGGTGAGATATCTCTACGGCTGAATTTGTGAACACGGAGGATCACGAAAGAAGAAGGTTGAAGGCTGAATCGGTGGATACCGAGGGTGGATCACCACCAATGGATGAATGTGTACTGAGCCTTATTCTTTAGAGGTTTTGAAGTCACTATGGGTTATACTTGTGGGTGTATTAAGTAGTTTATAAGTAGATTGTAATACCCCGTATTTTCATGGCTTTTAAATTTAAGGATTTATTAAATTTAATTGAGATAAATTAATTTAATTTTAATCCGGAATGTTGTTTTAAATATTTACTAGCGTGACGAGAGTTAGTAATTATTGGAAATTTGTTATTTGTTGAATTTTACTGGATGAGTATAGTAATATATGAGATTTATTTTTATAATATTGTCACCTATGAATAAAATGACAATTATGGAAATTTAAGTCGGGACGCGCCTGTGTCGTGTCGCGACTAAATGCTGATTTATAAAAGTGAATAAATTATAAGTTACTCGTATGGTCATTTTGAGTGCGCCAAAGTGTCCGGAAGGGTCGAGATAGTCAGAAAAGGGTACCCGGGGGTTTAGTTTGGGTCTCGGGGTGTTTTTAGGCTTAATTAGTACCCCGGGAGGGCGTTTTGGACATTTCGTAATTATGGGTAATTAAACCCACGAATTTGCAAGGGTTATATCAGATGTTAAGTGTCATCTTTTAGGGTTAACATAACCTAAAACTAATGACGGCTATTGGAGAGGAAGCGGAGAAGCTCTCCAAGGAGTTCTAGGCCAAGAACACCTCCGATTGCATCGCTGTCACCACCAACGCGTAGATCGCGCGACGGGAAATGCAACCACACCAATTTCAACACCAAACCAGACTTCTGAAAATCACAGGCAAGTGTTTATCTTGCTTATTTCATTTATGCATCATCCATATTAGTTTAGGAGTTATTAGGATGAGATTTATGGAAGAAAAACCCAATTTGAGATGAAAATTTTCATGTAGTGATGATTTATATGATATTCTGGAAACCCTTTGTCATGTAAAGGATTAAGAGTTTGATTAAAAAAAGAGTTATAATGAGATACAAACACTGAAAATTTTATTCCGGATGATCGGACCATTGGAGTCACTTCAAATTTTAGTATGTTGTAGCGAACGGCGAGACAGGACTACTGTCAAAAATTCAACTTGATCGGACGTTCGGATTTCTAAAAATATTATTTTTACTAGAGAGTTTTATGCTCCAAGGACTCTTAGAGAGTTTTATATTTTGAGGACTCTTCTATATAATAAAAATTCAATTAAATCTCCATTTTAATTCCGATTTCGAAACGGTTTGAAATTCCCATCTTTGACAATAAAATTCAAAATCCTTTAATGCAAGGCAAAATCTATATTTTTGAGATATTTTTCATAAGGGATAATGTAAGTATATATTAAAGGGGAGAGACACGTAAGAGAGAGTTACGTTGGAACATAAATGGATATCTACTGAATTGTACATTTGGAAGGATAGAGTCCATGAGGGTTACGTAGTAAGTTGGAAAAACCCTTCGAATTAAAGTTAGAAATGAACCATTATACTTGATAAATAATAATTGGAAAATTAGGATAAATGTTGTGAATGTGGGTTATTCGATAAACCTAAATTGATATATTAAAAGTGGTATATTTATATGATTGTGTATGCATATATTAGATACTTGTGAAAATCATGCCTGCGCTACTTGCTATCCCTGAGGTTTCCGCGCTGGGACGATCTTATCCTGTGTTACCTTATGAGGGATATTGACTCGTACCCTAGAAGATAGAAATCCTAGGTACGGGCTATCGGATCGATAGTCGGACGATCCTAAGAGACGTGAGGGTATGTACTGGCCTCTTGGACTTGGAAACTATGATTCGCCTCAATATTGTTTGTGTATGTATTGATACAGTTCGAGAGTCATTCCGAACTTGTATTCCCTTTAGTGCGATTAATACGGGGATTGGATAGCAGAGTATGCCCGCACTATAGTTTTTATGTGGGGTGCTGTTATGATATATATATTTTACGAGTAGTTAATATATATATGAAATTCTGAAATCTGGAACTGCCTACTGTGATTTGATATGTAGGACATTGTTGATGACTCAAATTATAAATAATTGCTCTGAGAAAGTATAATATGACACTGGAAAACTTTATTTATTAATAAAGTTAAAAGGAGAACCTTTGTTACAAATTGAAATCTTACGTTTTAAATAATTGTATCGTTCTAATTTAAATCCTGCGAATAACCTAAGATAAGTTAAATCCTTGGGGAAAGATAGCGTGATATATGATGAGATAAACCATTGGGAATGTTAGTGCGATAGGAGTGAACATTAGAAGAGAGGTGAGATTTTCTCAAGAGAGTGTCGCACTAATATGTTGTTGCATTGGCCTGTATCAATTTAAATACTTGCTAAACTATTTTTAAAACGATTTTATATTTGGGCTCTGACCTGTTTGCTGTTACCTCTTCTCTCTTGTGTATATATATATGTATTACAGGTGCCCAGCCACATGGGTGTCTTACTTAGGATCCTTTGGAAGGAACGTGCTGCAGCTTAGGTGGGAGTTGCAGGCCTGTTGTTTAGACGACTTCATCCATTTGATTCTACTCCTAGTCCAGTTTTATCCAGCAGGGGCATGTGTCGCCCTCTTTCTATTATTTAGTTGGTATTGTCAGAGATTGAAATTTTTACTTTCTGTATCTTTATTTCGAGATTTGTTACTGGCATGATGTTTTCCTTTAGTGTTTTAAATGTTGGGATTTATTATTGATGATTAAATTTGTGAATGTTCATTTCGATTCTCATTCTTAATGTGTGACTCTTAAAAATGTAAATGGATGAAGGTTTTATAATTGGATTTAATAGTATGGAAATAAGGTTTTAAATGGTTTTGACACTTAGCTTAATTATTTAGGGTGTTTAATTGGAAAAGATTTTCATTAACGACAGTGATGCTGAGAATGAGCCAACTGTTCACCTTGATTTTAATTTAATAAAGGAGTGATCGCCCGGTATTTAATTAGGCGGGGTGTCACATAAATAGTTTTGTAAAACTTTCTAAGGTTATGAAAAATAGGTTTTGCCCTGAAAAGGGATTTTTTCTTATTTATCGTGTGTGATTGCATGCTTAGTTTATTTCCTGTGATTGGAACACTTATCATATGTAAACCTAATTTAATCAAAGATTAAAGCTTGGCGAAATTGGATTTGTGTGTTGGATATTTAAGTTTTCACTGCGCACTCACAAATTGGTATTAGAGATTATTTTTCGAATTTACAAAGTGGTATCCAGCATTCCACGCTATCAAGTGGTATCAGATCGAATTACACCAAATTATCGTGTGAACCTAATTTTTAAAGTGTTTTTCACATTAATATCATCTCTATCAAGTGGTATCAGAGTGGGTTGCACTAATTTACTATGTAGATACTTGTTTAGTGCTATTTAGGGTTGTTATCTATTCATTCTCTTAGATTTGTTTGTTTTTCACTCAATGGATAGCCATAGTGAAAATTTATCTCATTTAAATTTGCAATTTGTTAAAAGAATTAAAATTCTTGAAAAAGAAAATTTTCGTTTTAATGAAGCTATAGAACTTTTGCAAACTATTCAAACTCAAATAGATTTTTTTCGTGAGAAGCTTGTGTACATGGACCATGATTTCTAGATATTAGAATTGTCTAGGAAAGAGAGTGATGATGGAGTCCGATTTTTAGAGAAAGTATTAAAAGACTCCAAAATTTCTAGGGTTTGTGTACGTGCTAATGAGAATAGTGATAATTTAATTTTAGAATTAAATAGATGTGAGAAGACTCTTAGGGATAAGCTTGCTAACATTGAGGGGGAGCGAGATAACCTTCCGGTAATGATTGAATATATGAATAATGAGTCCTAAAAACTCGAAGAATCTAATTCTTTGCTTGAGTTTAAAATTTTAAAGTTACAAGATGATTTAAAAGACTCTAGTAGTTTTGGTAGTGATGGTACTGGCTCCCATATTTCTAATGCTTCCATTACCTAAACGAAGGCCATTGGGTATTTTAGAAGGTCAACCGAATCCTTGGACGTTAAAATAGGTCAACCCATAGGTAACATTCCTTACGTTTACACATGTTCCCATTGTGCTAGGAAATGTCTGTAATACCCCGTATTTTTATCGATATTTATTTATGGGATTAATTAAATTAAATGTGAATTAATTGAGAATTAATCCGGATAAAATACTAACGAGATGTGAGTTGGTATTTGATTATAATGTGTATATATGGCAATATATGAATATTAAAAATATTGAAATTGTCGCGAGGCTGAAATACGACAATTTGGAAAATTTAATTGGGACGCGCGTGTCAGTTGCATCGAGAATGAATGTATGAGATTTAAAAATAAATTATTTTTCTTTTGACCAAATAGTCATTTTGAGTGCGCCAACGTGTCCGGAAGGGTCGAGATAGTCAGAAAACACTAGCCGGGGGTTTAATTTGGGTCCTAGGGCATTTTTAGGCCAAACCCGCAACCCAAAAGGGTAGTTTGGTAATTTCGGAAATTTGGTAATTAAAACCCACGAAAATTAGACTTTAATTATAACTTATCATTAAACCCACTAACCCATTTTCAACCCTAATCTAAGTAGTGGGCTATGGGAGAAGTTAAGAAAATATTAAAACTTGCAAAAACCAACCCCCACCTCCATTGTCATCTTGTGAGAAGAACTTGTAGAGAGAGAGAGAGAGGAGAATTTTGCAGAGAGAGAGAGAGGAATTCAACCATCTCCAACCAACAAAAAATCTGAAGAACATAAGGCAAGTGATTTATTTACAATTGATTCAATGAATGTGTTCTTCCATGTTTAGTGTAATTATTGAATTTTGTCTTGGAAGATTGATATGAACCCATGAATTTGAGGATTAAAACTATAAACCATGTTAGGAATTGCATGTAGTCATATTCTGGACGAATTATGAATCCAAAATATAACCCTTGATGATCTAAAAATGGATTTAAGAAGAGAATTATTATTGTTCTTGAAAGAAATAGAAATATAGGGTTCTTGATGAAGTTTTGATCCAAATAAAGCCCTTGGTTGATGATTTATTGGTTTTAGAACGTTAACAACGTTGTAGGATGGTTGTATGATGATATTATAACTTTAGATTAGAGTTTTATGCATTATAATGGAATTTTGGGGCGAAACTTGGACTGCAAAACAAAGCAGTTCGTAGCATTACTGGTGCGCTCGATCGATCGACATTCATAGGTCGATCGATCGATCACCGTCGATCGATCGAACATACAAGGTTGATCGATCGACCTTCCCAGAATGAGTAAAATCTTTCCATTTAAAATTTTAAGGATGTTAACCCTAGAAAATTATTGATGCAGACTTTGTGAGTATTCTTAGACTTAGGGAAGACCAGAGTATTCTTAGACTTAGGGAAGACCAGTAGGTATGGTTGTGAAATCGGACCTTAATTAGAATTTAATTTGGGATAGTTGTCTAAAATCCAATAAAGCTCGACGAGTGAGATAATATTAGGGTTAAAGGAGTAAATTCGAATGATTTGATGAAATGAGGTTGTGGCAGAAATAATGACCTTAAGAATAATGAAATTAAATGTGAAAATAATAGGAGACTTAGTAACCTCTTTGAGATAGGTTTTAAGTATAAGAAACTAGGATGCGAGATGTGTCGACAGTCTACATTATATATTATCGGAAGACTTAAAATGCACCAAATTGGAATAATGGTATAGGGATGTAGAATATACCATTATTAATATTAAGATATCTAAGACATGTGAATGCTTAGTATATGACTTATGTGTATGACATACCTACCATACTTGATATCACGAAGGTCATCATTCGTGTTGGGCCAACTAATATTTGTGTGCCTACGGGGGGATTTAGATTGGTACCTTAAGAACATAATACTAGAATGACGTATTTGTGAGTTAATAAGTCAGCTGACTATGGAGCGTAGGTATGTACGTGACCCATGGATATGTTGAATTATGTTCGCCTCCATTTTTGTGTGTTATGCTTATTCTAACAATTCCTGAGAGATTCGAAATTTGTAATCCTTATGTACGTGATGTACCGGGATGAGATAGCAGAGTATGTGCACCGTAGCCTAGACTAGGGGTGCCTATAATGTATATTTATGATGTGAATAATATACAACTAATGTTCAATGAAATACATAGTAAAGTAACGATGTGTATACTTATGCTATTTTAATAGAAATTAAAATGAGAACTCCACATAATAAAAGGTTTTTATTAGGGAATTAAGGCACATACATGGTATACTTTAATGACATGAATAAACCCTTAAACCTAGAAAGTGAAGCCAGATTTTGTATTAGACTAGTTAGTTAGTAGCATAACTAGCACGGGCTATGGATGCGTTAGGAGTGCACATTAGTTGAGAGGTGAGGAGCTCATTGAGTGCACGTCCTAACATGCATTTTGCATTCATTGTTTTAATGTTATTAAATCACTTGCTGTTTTTAAAATACTCTCCACTTTCGGGCTCTGACCCGTTTGCTTTCAAATCTATTTTTTTTGTAAAAACCTTTTAGGTGCCCAGCCACAAGGACACCATGCATAGTATTTCCATTCAGGTGACGAGCTGTAGCTGTTGTGGAAGTTACAGGGCCTTGATAGTAGACGCCTCCTTTTCTAGTCTTGAATCTATATTCAGTTTCATCATTTGTAGGGCATGCTGCCCATTTCTATTTAGAGACATTTCATATTTCAGTTATTCATATTTTGGCATGTAATTAAATGAGGGTACACTGTTCTTTTTATTTCAGTTGTGGGATTTTTGTGAGGAGTATTTCCTCCAGACTTATTATTATTTGTTGGTTATTCTATTGCTTCTTTATGGTGAATGGTTATGTTATTCTTTCATAATTCTTTTATTGCATGTTAATCAGATTTAATTTAAAATTTGACAATTTACTTTTTAAATACTAGGTGGTTAGTAATCATTAAATGTTTTCGACAGTGATGCTATTAACTGAACCAACTTGGCATTTTGAATTAATTTAATAAAGGAGTAGCTACCCGGTATTTAATTAGTCGGGGTGTCACAGGTGGTATCAGAGCATCAGGTTCTAGTGTCCTTTAGGATATGTACGGCTTATTATGTTTCCACAGAGCTTTCTTTGATGTAGAGCCCTATATTTTAGTACTGTTGTATTCTTTTATGTATGCTTCGCTCTTTAGCTATTTTGGGTTTATAACTGCGAACTTATAGACCTTACTCTTATTTCAGATGCCTCCATGACGTGCACCACGGGTTCCTAGGGATGCACATCCAGAGCCCTAGCCAGCAGTACAGGGCACCATGAATGCCACTGAGGTTGCAGCCTTTGTAGCCCAAGCGGTAAATGCAGCTCTAGCAGTTGTACAACAGGCACCACCCCAGGCGCCAGTAGCCGCGCCAGTTTAGGCACATGCATTCCCGTCTTCTTGGGAACGCGTACGTGATGCTTTTCAGAAAGCACACCCACCGGAGTTCGCAGGTAGCTCCGATGTTGTGGTTTCAAGTCAGTGGAGGAAAAACATTCAGAGGCACTTGAGGATGTATGAGTGCAATGATGTTCAGAAGCAGATACTAGCTACTTTCAAGCTAGTTGGATCTGCACTGCAGTGGTGGGAGTCTATTACCACCGTGGAGGAGAGAGATACTCTCACGATACAGGAGTTTTGGGTGCGGTTCGACCGCAAGTATTTTCCGTCAGCTGTTCACACGAAAATGAGGAGGAAGCTAATGAATCTCAGACAGGAAGGAAAGACTGTGGCCGATTATGAGGCCGAATTCACAAATCTACTGAATATTGTCCCGGATGAGATACCGACAGAGGAGAAGAAGATCCAGAAGTTCACCGATGGATTGACATGGAGGATCCGTCATCATTTATTGGGGAACCTCTCGTTGTCCACTTATTCTGATGTGGTTAATGCTGCACTGTTACACTGCCAGGATCATCGCTTTCACATGGCTGAGAGCAAGAGATCAGGAGAGTCCAGCCATCAGGGAAGGACTGGAGGAAATGGTGCCACTGGGGCACAATCTACTCAGGGGCAGAGGCAGGGTGACCAGGGTTCTCAGCAGGGAGATCATAAGAGGTTCATATCGGGGAATTTCAGGCACGGACAGGGAGGTTTTAGGCAGGGCCATCAGGGTCCAAACGGCCATCAGGGCCAGCAGGGGCAGAATGGTCAACAGCAGTTTCAGCAGGGCCAGCAAGGCCAGGGCAGAAATGGTAACGGTCACCAGGGCCAGCGTGGGGGAAATTTCCAGGGGAAGTGTTTCATTTGTGGTAAGATTGGCCATAAACGTCAGGATTGTCCTAATAAGGGCAGGGCCCCGTAGCAGCAGCAACAGGGTGCTCGACAGGAGCCGCAGAGGCCTATGTTTCCCGTCGCCCTCCCGGTACCACAACAGATGGTAGCATTACCACCCATTCCAGCGGTCCCAGTTCAGCAGGGGCAGCTTCAGTATGGGAGAGTATATCAGCTTCAGCAGGCCGCAGCCCCACAGGATCCACCGGCCATTAAGGGTATGTTCTCTATTCAGGGGACGATGGGACGCATTTTATTTGACACGGGGGCTACACGCTGTTTCATTGCTATGAGATTTGCACGCACCATTGGGTTGTTAGACACCACCGAGAGTACGGTTACTTGTGTAGATTCGCCGTTGAGTAGGGGTTCCGTGATTGCCCTTGTATGTAGAGGCGTGGGTATAGAGATCGGGAGATTTACTGTACCCGCGGATATGTTAGTGTTAGAGATGACCGAGTATGATGCCATTATTGGTATGGATTGGCTTGTTGAGTACCAAGCCATGATTAACTGCTTTAGTAGGAGTATTATCTTTGCCATTCCCGGGAAGGAGATGTTTTTTGTGGCGATGCCTCGTCCTGAGGGAGGATCGTCCACTCACCTGTACTATATAGAGGAGGAGACCTCTAAGGAAGTGGTGATACCACTTGATTCGATTCCGGTTGTTCAAGAGTTTGCCGATGTATTTCAGGATATACCTGGATTACCTCCGAGTAGAGAGATAGATTTTGTGATCAATTTAATGCCGGTCACTCGGCCTATTGCAAGCGCACCTTACCGTATGGCTCCTGCTGAGATGAGAGAGTTATGGGATCAGATTGAGCAGTTGTTGGGTCAGGGGTTTATACGGAGAAGTACTTTGCCGTGGGGTGCCCCTGTGTTGTTCGTTAAGAAGAGGGATGGATCGTTGAGGTT
The DNA here is from genome assembly GCA_949130495.1 of Sambucus nigra. Lineage (NCBI taxonomy): Eukaryota > Viridiplantae > Streptophyta > Magnoliopsida > Dipsacales > Adoxaceae > Sambucus > Sambucus nigra. Next base: position 88,362,046 of record OX422222.1, on the reverse strand, counting down.
GTGTGTGGATTACCGGGAGTTGAATAAGGTCACGATACGGAATAAGTATCCGTTGCCCCGAATCAATGACTTATTCGACCAGCTGAGAGGAGCTTCTTTCTTCTCAAAGATTGATTTGCGATCGGGAGATGAAAAGGCGAGTTCGAAAAAGACTGTTAAATCAAATATAAAGCGAGATGACGACAACAATGTGTCCACATGCAGGAAGAAAAAATCAATATTTTTTGAGCTGGAGTATTGGAAACATTTTCTTATTCGACATAATTTGGATGTATGCACATTGAAAAGAATGTATGTTAGCAACATTGGTACACTTCTCAACATACCTAGAAAAATAAAAGACGGAGTTAATAGCCGCCTTGACCTTGAAGAAATGGTCTTAAGGGAAGAACGGGCACCACAAATTAAGGGGAAACGAGCATACTTACCACCAACGTGTTATACGTTGTCCAAAGATGTGAAAAAAAGGTTTATGAAACCCTCCTTCAACTCAAGGTCCCGGATGGATACTCATCAAATTTTGCAAATCTTGTTTTGGTGCAAGATTCAAAATTAGTTGGCCTCAAGTCACATGATTGTCACATACTAATGCAACAAATACTTCCTGTGGAAATACGATCTCTTTTGCCAAAGCATGTATGATATGCAATTATCAAAGTTTGCTTTTTCTTTGATGACCTTTGTGAGAAAGTAGTCATGTGCAAAAATTTAAAAAAAAATGCATAATGATATTGTGATCACATTATGTTTATTAGATAAATACTTCCCACTAGTTTTTTTAACATAATGGTTCATCTAATGGTTCATCTAGTTAGAGAAGTACAACTTTGCGGTCCAGTTTTTTTTGGGTGGAGGTTCCCATTTGAGAGGTAAGTGCTTGCAAACTTTGATCCATCTTTTAATAATATGAAAATGTTTATCTTTTGATTCTCATATTGTTTAAAAATATTTCAGGCTGATGAAGGTGTTTAAGGGTAATATAGGGAATCAAAATCATCCAGAAGGTTGTATTACCCATCGATATATTACAGAAGAAGCTATTGAATTTTGTACGAAGTTTTTAGATGGAGTAGATGCTGCTGGACTTCCTTCCTCTAGAAATGTAACAACCAATTAAGGGGGCAATGGAATTCTTAATGGTAAACCAATAGGGGGTGGCGAAGTTGTTGAAGCAAGCATTTTATCTTGGGAGCAGGCACATCGTTATGTGTTACAAAACACAAATTATGTTCAACCTTATATTGAGTAATAAACAATTTTTTATTCATGTAAAATTATTATGATGTAACACTATTACTATAATACTTTATCATTAACTATGTGTTTCCCATTATGAACAATGTGATAGGGAACATATAGAGAGCTAGAGGCAAGAGCATTCTCGAAAGTCCCTAAATCAAAAGTGGTTACAAGATGAGCATAACAAAACCATTATTAATTGGTTACATGAAAGGGTGTGTTTTTGGACCATATGTTATATAGCATATAATTGTGTTAAATGGGGCTAACGTTTTTGAAAAAATCCAGATTAACAAGGAGCAACAAATCCCTAACAATAAAGTATCAAACATCTTGAAATGGGTAGCGCAAGGACCTCGTCGTGATGTAACAAAGTATCATGGTTATGTAATTAATGGTTATCGTTATCATACAAAAGTCCGTGGTGCAGAACGTGTCAACCAAAATAGTGGAGTGAGCATAGTGGACGCAACAATGCAAGTTTATAGTTCGAAGGACAAGAACTTCATGATTTCAAATATGTGTTTTTATGGTGTCATTATTGAGATATCGATGCTGGATTATATATCATTCAAGATTCCAGTTTTCAAATGTGATTGAGTTGATAGAAATAACGACATTAAGGTTGATGAACTTGGATTTACGTTGGTTGATCTTGGGAGAGTTGGCCACAAAAATGATCATTTCATTTTAGCCTCTCAAGCCATGAAAGTTTTTTATGTCCCAGATCAGATAGATCCTAAATGGTCAATTGCTTTAGTAACCCCTCAAAAAGTCTATATAAATGATGATAATGGCGATGAGTACATTGGTGGGGATATTGGCAATCATATTGGTAACAAACTATTAGTGGGCATTGAATCCTTTTATGAAAGGGGTGAATCCTGATCTGCTTATGCACGTGAAGATTGTGAAGGGATTTGGATCGAACATAAACGCTAAAGCTATTATCTTATGGGGTGAATCCTCATCTATATACTTTTTCACTTGCATATGTATGTGTACATCTCTGTTCTAAAAAAATCCATCTCCCTGTGTATGTTTTATCCAAGTAAATGCCATTTTGTAAATTAATTTATTTGAAGAACACGCACATAAATACAAATGGGTAAAAATCTCTCGTTGTTATTTGGGGTTTTAATTGTTTGTTGTTTATGGTTTTGACAATACGCCTAAATCTTATTCAGTTATAACAGAGAGGTATTTGTTTAATTTGAACTTATTTTATCTCAATTTATATTTTAACCCTTCTTTGTTGTTTAGGATACATTTGACTAGAATTATAATTCTTGATTTTAGTATGTTTAATTGCCTAAAATTTTCCAGTTGGTTGAATATTATGAAAAATAAAAAATAACAAAAAAAAGTCAATGGGGTGCTCCCGTAGGTGAACATTCAACATTTACGCAAAATTCTGCACCTACGTGTAAATTCGAGTGCCCCACCCCAAAAAAATTCAAGCTCCGCCACGGTGTGAGTATGCGTGTGTGTTTAGAAACCACATGTTTAAAGCTTGGCTGATTAAGTCACTCTTTAATTTTTCTAGTTGGCCGCTTTGCATTGTCGTACAATAACTTATTTCTCTTTTGCATCAGTTTATTCACATGAAATGCCATTAGAAATATTTTTGTTTGACTTCATTTATGCTCAGAAAACATGTGTTTATTCAATGGTTTATTAAATTTAGTTTTTTGGTGGAAGGACTTTTGTTCAAAGGTGTAATAGATCGAGAAGAAGAGTTGCAGGCTCATAATAATGAAGATATGGGTCATTCACAAGGAACCTCCAGTAGTAGAAAAAGGGAAGGAAGAGGTGTAGCTATGTTAAAGAAGTTGACTAAGAAGTGTGATGGTTAAAAGGTGAAAGTCTATTACAACTCAAGGGGATAACCAATTAGTTCAACAAAAAATGATTTTTCTAGTTATAAAGGCCTTTTAGCAAGGACCATGGTTGCAATAACATATAAAAGTTGGCATAAAGTGGCAAGGCATTTGAAGGGTAACCTATGGGAGAGACTATACATGTAAAACTTAGTTATTGTTTCAAACTTCTCCATTCTTTAAAATACTATTTTTTTGTAATCCAGTATGCATCATCTTTCACAGGCTAAATTTGATTTGAATCTAGATACGAAGAAGGTTGTGGTATCCGATATTAGAGTATTGTGGAAGAACTACAAAGGATAACTTTATGCTCATTACATCAGGCCATCATGGAGGATCGTGATCAATTTAAGCATCCCCGAGAAAAGAATAAAAAAAATTATCGACCAACAAGACTGAAAGGAATTTGTTGAATATAGGCTCTCTGAAAGTTATTAGGTAAATATTAAAATTAGTTTAGTTGTTTAGTTTCAACAGTTATCTCTGTTACCATTATATTCTTATTTTTGTATTATTTCTATTATAAGATATTAAGCCGATTACAAGCAGAACAACGAGCGAGGAATATATATAACCATCGGCTAAGCAAGAAAGGTTATGCTGGTCACATAGGAGACTTGGTACGCATTTGTTTAATTATAGAATTATTAATCAAAGTATGCATTCTGAATTTAACTATTTTTTTGTTTGAAATTTATAACAGTGAAAGAAATATGGAGATTCATTTGACGATGATGATAAGTCTTTTGTGTGGAAAACTGCTCGACATGCTCAATATGGGGAGTATCATGATGATGCCACTAAGCAGGTGGTTGACAGAATTATAAGTGGCTAAAAACTTTAGTCTTTATTATTTAAAAAGAAATAATAATTAACATTAAATTGATAATAAATATCCTTAATCTCTAATCTTCTAGGACACATTGAGTCTTCAAGTTAAAGATGGGAGTCTTGTCACTCAAGGGAGCTCAGACATATTAACTATGGCATTAGGTACTATAGAGAATAATGGTCGGTTTAGGGGTGTAAGCAAAGGTGTCACCCCTACAACCTATTTCCATCTTAGTAGGCATGGGACGAAGAAACAAATTAAGGATTTAGAGTCTAGATAATGTGCTGAAGAACAGAAAATTAAAGAAAATGATCAACTCATACAAATGTTAATAGACGAGTTGAAGTTGCAAAATGGATCACTTACATCACCTCTAATATCTAAAGTTGCTTCAAAAAATCAGAAGAGTGATAATAAGAAATATGCAAGGACGTTTAGTGAATTGTGCCAATCACCTTTAAATAAGTCTGTTGACATGGTACGTAATTAATTTTCTGTTATATTTATTTTTTAATTTTTTGTTGCTTACTTACTTTTTCTAATGAATAAATACTCCAAAGGAATGAGAAGAAACACGTTCAGATTTTGTCATCGGACCCCTACCTAATATCGGGAAGGTATGTAATGTCTAATTGACTACGATAGTATTCTCTCGATAATATGTTTGTTGTTCATATATTGTTTCATTTATTGCAGGGAAAACCATGTAGACTCGCTTTGGATTCAATGAATAGCATCGTTGCTGCGGGTTTTGTATTTAATAAGACTGGGCCAAATGAAAAACTTCACCATATTCGTTTAGGAGGCAATACTGTACGGGTGTTTATAGTTACTGTTCACTCTTCAAATATTCATCTCCATGTACCATTTGTTAATGCTGACATCCTAGTAATTAATGATGCATTTGGTTCACATGTTTCTTGGCCACGCGAGTTTTTTATATTAAATGTCGAGGTAAAACGTGTATTAGTTTCATTTTCTTTGATCTTAAAAAATTATTTATCAATGGAAGAATGGCTACTGATATATTCTCTTTAATACTTAACCAATGAAACTTATTTCCATTATATATTTAAACCAGAAAGAGATGAAACATGTCTATGGCGATGAAATTGGTGCAATTAATGCCTTTACTAAAATATTAGACGAAATTATGACAACAGATGCTGTAAATATACTAGTTGGGATATTTCTAGATAATCTTGGCACCAAGTATGTTCTCAAAAGTGAGTTGTATCGATTTTGTAAGATGTAAACATTAGATGTTAGTTGTCTTATTGCATAAATGAGGTAAGAAAAGTAAATTTAATTCAAATTTTTATAGTTACAACTTTTTAATATCAATAATTTTGTTTTTAGATGCTTGTATGATATATTTGTAGTTTTGTTTTCAGATGCTTGTATGATAAATTCGAAGCTGCAGGAGGAGTTATCAAATTCATCAACCCCGTCTCTATTCGCGATGCATTTGCTAGAAAAAATCTGAATCAACTTATTATAGACAAATTAAAACATGATGAAGAGAACCACATATTTGTTTTTCCATTAAACCCAGGGTGAGTGCGTTGTCTATATTAACCCTTTTAGTATATTTATATATTCTTATAATAATAATAAGGTATTTATGTTGAGACGTTTCACATTTGGGTACCACTGGGTTTTGGTTTTAATAGACTACTCATTAATGACTACCTTTTGGGTTGATTCTTTGCATAGAACACGTAGTTTGGAATTTAAACTCTATATAACTTTGTGAGTAAATTCATATTGAATAGTTGTCTGAATATTTATACATAAAATGATCTTAAAACAAATATTGTCTTCTAGGGTGCTCAAAGCATTGCTTAAAGTACATGGAAAGCGAATGAGACCACCATCTTGGGAGTTTATTAAGGAAACGAGTTTCCAAAATGTCATACTTTTCCAACTTCTAAATATGGGTAATAATCTCTAGCATGTCTTTCATTAGGGGCCAAAACAAGCGGGGTCATTTGAATGTGGCTAATATGTCATGAGGTTCATGAGACATATCATGGAGGATCCGTCTAAATCTCTAAAAAGACAGGTGGTTTGTTATTTAATAATTTTGTGTTATTGTTGCACTTTTTTTTAGTAAAGATAAAATGTCACATAATGTTGTCTTTTGTCTTATTTAGTTAAAGGGGTTAGTTCGGAAAGAAACCTATGCAATTGAGGAGATAAATGAAATTCAACATGAATTCATCGAATTCATTCAAGAATATATTAATTGAACTGGAGATATGGGAAGTTGACTAGTATCACGAGGCATTTGTATTTGCATTACATGTTAACGTGAGTTGTTATATTACTTCTTGGTTTACAACAATCTGATCTTTATTAGCTGCTTGAATACTCCCAGGAGTTACCACGATGTAATTCTCCTTAGTAGCCGGATTTTACTGATTAGCGAAGACCTGAACATTCCGACAGTTTTTTAAGTGAAATGTTCCACCGTAAGAAATTGTAATATTTTGCTAAATGCTTTGTTAAGGTGTAATGTCAATGGATTATACCAAATGAATAGAAGTTCATTTGAACAAACGGTTGGAATTGTAATATTTCGCTAAATGCTTTGTTAAGGTGTAATATTTATTTCTTTTATCATGAAAAACTATTGGAATTGAGTTTATTCAAGAATTACAGACTTGGACTCAACCCAACAAATCATTTATTTAAGACCACAATTTTTATATGTTAAGGTGTAAGATTTTACTAATGATTTGTTAAGGTGTAATTCATAGGGACCACAATTTTTATACACGATGGCTCACTTCACTTCTCTACTTTTTATTGTTCTCTTTAGATACGATTGAAACTATTTTATGTATTACAGAATTAGTGGATTGAAGTTGCAAGGATGAATGGATACTATATCTAATTAAGGAGTTGGGTTCATGACGGATTTCCTTTTTTTTTTATTTATTTTTGTTTTTATACCTACTACTTAATCATGACTCCAATTCTCTGTACACGTGCTTTTTCTTTTATGTACGTATGTTCTTAAAGATAGTGAGCCTTTTAAGGAGTTATGTTTCCAATTATATGATAATCATTGTGTGAACTTAGTTGTCCTGCTTGAGTTGGTTTTACTTCTTTGGTTGCATTTTGGAGTTCAATTCTGTTTGTTTCTCTCCCGGGGGTTGTAGCTGTCATATTACATCAATATCTTGGGGTATGTTACCGTGGATTGAGAAGGGGTTAGTTACTTTACAGGATATTAAGGAGCAAGAGAGGTTTGGTGCATATTATCATAACCAGTTTCTTATGGTGAACGATTGTTTGCATCAGTATAGGTTTATGACTAAGTGGATTTTATTCTTTGATGTGGATGAATTTATTTTTGTGCCAAACAGGGGTACGATTAAGTCAGTGGTGGATTCGCTTGAGACTTATATGCAGTTTTCTATTGAAAATAGGACCATGTCTAATAAGTTCTGTCTCCAAGAATATGCTGACAAAAGTTTTAGGTAAGTTTGATTCCTTTTCTTATAATTGTTTTATTAGTCTTGAAAAGAAAGAATATATTTTGATTAAAAAGCATTTTGAAACTAAATCTGCAAAGTTTGAAATTCACAATTGTCTAATTTCACATGGTTGGAGTTGCGCCAACTCACATGAACCTCATATGGAATGGGAGGAATTTCCATCTCACTTTAACTTTTTTTTGTGTTTGCTTCTTGGTCTGCCCTTATTTTTCAATTTTCATTATTAGTTTTTAATTAATTGTTAGCTAACACATTATTATTTTTTAACTAATTCTACGAATAAGGGATAGTGCCCTCTTAGAAGATTTATGGACTATCTCTTATTAAAAACAATAACTTATTATTGGAGAAACGTATGTTGTCCCCTTTATCGATGTTCAAAAAACACGTGGTGTATACGATCCTATAATGTTCTTTTCCTCTCTCCCAATTAATGTTGTCATTTCTACAGGGATTCGACGATGTTATGAGTAGACTTGCATGCTAACAGATTATATCATCGCAACATTAATGTTTCTGGACACGTGGCACCATGTGAAGTGAGTGTTTGTGGCTTGTATATATTTTAAAATTGTTTGTTTGAGTTATGGTCTATTATGAAACTAATTAATCTATTGTTTTGATACAAAAACATCCTGGAAGTTTATTGGAAGGATTTACACTGACCCAAATTAGCACACTAGCAGTTAAAGATAATTTGTTAGTTGCTGGAGGATTTGAAGGGCATCTTATATGCAATGTAAATTAACTTTCTTTATATGTTTATAGGGGGTATATATTCCTACTCCTATTGTTATTTCTAGTTCCATGATTTAGATCACTATTTAAGTTATCCATAGCAGAAAATTACTCTTATGTGATTTCAATCATGTTGTTATCGTGGGTATCCCTTGGACTTCGATTAACAAATTTATCTCAATCAATCAAGATAAGACTTGTTATGTATCTATGAAATTCAATGTGGACGATGAATATCTGGCAGTAGACGAGTAGAAGACTTGTCTGATCTCACTACGACTTCGTATTCTTTTATTTAACAGGAACACGATCGAATAGAATAAGACACGACATGACTAACTCGATTTCATAAATTTTATACTAAATTAAACATAAATAGACACGAAAACCCGGGGAAAAAATACGATTAACACGACAAGACACGATAGCACGACTAGCATGAGTCATAGTTTTGACACAAACACGTCACGACACGACTTCCAAAAAATTCGATATGAACACGACACGAACACGAACATGAAATATCGGGTCAATTTCGTGTCATTTCATTTCGTGTTTTCGTATCGTTTCTAAAATTGACATGATATTGAAGACCTTAATAATCAACTTTCTACTAAAAAATACTGTGACTCTCTCTCTCTCTCTCTCTCTGCAAATTTTCTCTTATTATATATACTCTCACCTTTGTCTTTTTATAGTTTCTTACATAAAATTAAACATTATTTTAGGAGTTGAAACATAAGTTACTAATTTTAAAGTGGAGTCACATTTTAGGAGTAAATGTCCTCCCCACTATTATTTTCATATATTAATGCCATACCATGCCATTTTTTTTTTCTTTCCTTTGACATTGTGCATCAAAATGGTTCAAAGAAAATATTTTGAATCATTTTTTTCTATATGTTTTCCACTTTAATGGAGCATGTATCTGTTCACCAATGTTCACATGATCTATGTTTGATCGTAGATCACCAAACATTACATTCTTTCTCATTAGTGCCCCCTTTTTAACTGTATTTCTTGCCTTTTTCATTTGTAAGAAATGAAGTGTATGATTAGGGTATACATGTTTTACACAATAGGATATACGGTAAGTATGAATTATCTAAGTCACAAATTTTTGTATACTTAAATTGGGAGAATAAATAAAATAGGTAAACTTTTCATTACATGTTATTTGTTTTATAATATTTATGTGTGCCCCTACTCTCATAATGCATAGCTTGGTGCTTTTATTTGCATGTGACAGCAAACCATTCATTCTTTTTAGTGCGGTGCCAATTATTTGCTTTCCTACATTTTAAACTTTTTGTTAACGTGTTTTTTTATAGGTTGGGATTTGACAAAGAATATGCATTTGGTGTTCTCCACAATTATAAAAAAGAAGGTTGCCGGAAGCTAATTTGGAGAAGGGGAAGATTAATGCATTGATGTGTTTTTTGATCGATTTGTGTGAATGAATAATTGTATTATTGTAATGATGTCTCTATTGATGGATTTGGAAAGTTTTTATTCTTACCAAAAAATTGTGTCCTAGTCGTTGAATTTGGATGAGAATGGGTTTCAATAATAACATTTTTTTATACGTACTATGCAAATGTTTAACCCTTGAACACTTACAAAAAGATATTTTTGTAGTGTACGCAGGTTTCTCAAACACTAAAATGGTAATGTTTCGAGTGTTGGACAACTTTTATGAAAATTAGTTTATATTGAGCGGATTTTCCAAATATGGAAAATTATATTTGTAATATCCTCATCACAAATTAGAGAACATTTATTTATTTATTTATATTACACGACGTTGTCACAAACAATGTAATAATATTAAGAATCGTATGAAATATTTACAATGATTTGGGACAATGGGCACAAAGCGTCATTTAAAGGAGTTATTTTCAGGACATTTTTAAATATAGTCATAAATGTCACTTATATGACGATTTTTTATTTTAGTGTATTTGTTTGAACACTTCCCTTTATATGACCCTTGTTGAAACGAGTCATAAAACATGATTTGTTTCATGACGCTTTTCAAAACTCTAACTTTATATGACGGCGGATAACATAACGCTTTTTAAATGTAAAAAAAGTGTCATTAAACACTTTTCATGACACTTATTAAGTGTCACAAAAGTGTTTTTTTTCTTGTAGTGTTTGGAGTATAATCCTCTATAAGAAGTAGTGTTGTTCTTCATTTGCAAATACACTTCCATTATCCTTATTCCAAGCTAAATTATCAAGGGGGGAAAAGTTAGACAATCACAACTTCTCAAGTCACATATTCAGAAAATTTATATTTTACAAATATAAAGTGAACATACTGTGGCTACTAGGCCACATATATTTGATTCTGACTGGTCTGAACAAGACCCTCTATTCTTTTCTTCATCTCATCTGGATTGGCACCAACTATCTTGTCAACTTGTACACCTTCCTTCATCAGCAAAAATGTTGGCATTGCTTTTATCTCATATTTAGTAGATACCTCCTAACACAACCAAGCAACAATTTAGCTACTTTGGAGTTTATCACATTTCAAAAAATCAAACTTCTTTTCTTTTTTTTCAATTTCCTTTTCCTAGTATATGCTATTCGCTTGTCAGCTGGATTCTAGAAAATTCATGAAGGAATCTAATATATCAACAAATAAAATTTAAAGCAACGAGGATCCAAGATTAATTAGAGCCCTAAAATTTCTTTAGTGGAACATTTTAATATAAATAAAGTTTGGAGTTCTTTGGCTTGTACGTTAACATGGAATGTTTTCTGTTATTAATGTTTTACCCTCACGTTTTAGTGTTATTAGCTGACAACTACATATTATAATAAATTACTAAATCCCTCACTGCTTTATATATTATTAGTAATATTTCAAATTAAGTTTTTTATACTTTGAGGACCTGCAATTCTTTATAATCACTTTGGGATCTAAAATTATCATTATTTTTACTTTGGGGTTCATTTTCACTTGTACATTACATTGTAATATGATTTTTTGCGACGCTATTGGTAAAAAATTGATAATGGACCTAAAATATCAAAAAATAAATGAACTACTCATGGACTTAGGTATTTTATGCATCTTGGCTTGGCAAAAAACAAAAAATGTATTTGTGAACTTGAATGTTGCTCCAAACATTTAGGCATTCTCACTGATGCATTTCAAATGCACAGGAAGATTAGGGGTGAAACCAGGAATTCAAGTTAAGGGGGACATAAACATTATATTGGTGTAAAGAAAATGACTAGGTTATGTGGCGTATATTGACTCTCCGGTGGCTTCTTGCTGGTTCATGGCTATTTTATGAGAAATACATGCTTTTCTCAATATTTACAAAATTGCCTTTTCGAGGAAAAACTATAAAAACCCGTCTATTTTTTGTTTTTCCAACAGTTTTGTTTTTCAACAAGGGTGTAAACATTTTGTGAATTTTCAAAGAGAAACATGAGTGAGAGCTTGTTTAAGGATTAGTTCTTGCATTTGGTTTGTGAGTGACTTTCTTGCATAGATAAATTGTGAGTGTGTAAGCTTGTAGTTCCTCCATTATCAAAGAAAGAGGAAATCATACCATTGTGGATGTAGCCCTAGTTTGGGTGAACCACATTATATTGTTGTCGTTTCTTTGCTTTGATTGCTAGTGCGTTCTAGTTATCCTACTTGTTGATGCTTGGTTGGATTCTTTTTTTAGTTTGTACACATTGTTTATTTTCGGAACAAGATCTTGGGTTCTTTTCACACACCAAGTGTGTGATAAAATTACAAAGTGAGTTTTATGGTCTTGGTTGCTTAACATAGGACTGTTATTGCTCAACAAGCGGAATCATAGTTAGGTTGGTTGGTTTGCTCGATTTTTAGTTCGGCTTGAATCAATTTGAGTGATATTGGCATAATTTCAAGAATTTGTTCCAAATGGAGAAAGAGGTGTTGTGTACCCTCGAATCAACTATTACCAGCATAGGCTCTAAAAAGTGGCATCCTAGTTATGGATCCGGAGGCTCAATGAAGTTTGAGATAAAAAAAATTGATGAGAAAATTAATTTTGGCTTATGGTAAAGAAGGATGCGGTGTTTTCTTGTTCAACAACGGTTGGTTATAGCATTATTGGGTATAGAGAAGCGTCCGGTGGATATGATCGAAACTGAATGGAACGATAGTGTTCAAAGGGAGATTTCTTCAATTAAAACTTATATCACAAATGAGATGCTTAATCATGTGATATCGAAAACTACGACCAGTGGCATATGAGATCAATTGGAGGAGATTTATTTGGGCAAGTATTTGTCAAATAAATTGTTCCTAAAGAAGATGCTCTTTAAGTTAGAAATGAAGGAGGGAGGTGATATAATGTTGCATATAAATGTCTTTAATAATTTGATTAACGATTTGAACTGGATTAATGTTCAATTTAGCGAGGAGGATCGAGCGTTGTTGTTTCTTGCTTTGTTGCTCGATTCATATGAGAACTTTGTCACCACACTTATGTTTGGGAAAACTACTCTCAACTTCAATGACGTAATGCAGGACATCATTTCTCACCTGGCCATGAAGACGAAAAATGGTCGCGGTGGAGGTAGTTCCCCTTCTGAAGGTGAAGGCTTGGTGGTCAAGGTTAGTGGTGGTAGACGAAGACGAAGAGGAAGGTCGAAGTCTTGAGGTGCATAATATCGGGGATCCAAAAGGTCTCAATCTCGAGGCATTAGCACGGTGAGTGATTTAAGTGCAATAAAGGGTCACTTTATACAGAATTTTCCAGAGTGGAAGAAGAATGATAAAAAGGAAACGTTATTAAGGATGTGGCCGGTGTTGCTACTCAAGAGGAAGGTGAAGTGGTCCTTACTTTTTTTTTTACACCGATCACGTAGTTGGTTGGATTTAGATTCCAAATGTCCATACCAGATGTGTTTGAAATGGTAATGGTTTGAGGATTACAATTCCAATACTGGTGGTGAGATTCTCATGGGAAGTAATGCTACGTGCAAAGTAGTGGGAATTGATTCGGTGCACGTAAAAATGTGGGATGGGGCAGTTCGAACCTTAAGAGATGTGTGGCACGTTCCACCACTTAAAAAACCCTAATTTCCGTAGGTGCACTTGATTAAATGGGGTATGTGATTCAAGATGAGGGTGGGACTTTGAAGGTGAAAAGGGGATCAATGGTAATTTTTTGCAGCATAAAGTTATAGAACAATCTTTAAAGAATTGAAAGGGAAATAAGGTAGTAGGCGGAGCGGCAATCTCCACGGAGTCAGAAATTGACGAGCTACAATTGTGGCACATGAGACTTGGTCACATGAGACAACGAGGCATGGAAGAACTTCATCGACGGAAGTTGTTGAAAAGGGTTCATGGATACAAGCTCGATTTGTGCAAGTATTGCGTGATGGGGAAGCAAACTCGACTACAATTTATTATATCTATGAACAAGAGCAAATGGACTCTTGACTATATTAAATCTGGCGTGTGTGGGCCTTCGGAAGTTGTTTCCATAGGCGGGTTTAGATACTTTGTGATTATTAAAGTAAAGTGTGGTTCTATTACTTTAAGGAAAAATCGGAGGTTTTTGAGACGTTCAAGTAATGGAAAGCCATGGTGGAGAATCAAACGGGGAATAAGGTCAAGTTTTTGAGGAACAACGAGGGTGAGTATCGAGATGGAGGGTTTCTCACGTATACGTATGGATGCTGGCATCACAAGGAACTTTAGCATTATGAGGACTCCACAACAACATGGGGTGGCGAAGAGGATGAACCGTATGATTATGGGAAGTGCAAGGTGCATGAGGTTTCATACCGAGTTGTCAAAATCGTTTTAGGTAGCGGATCTCGATCACGCCATATATTTGGTGAATTGGTCACCAAATTCAACCCTTCGTTTGAAGTTTCTGGAGGAATTATGGTTGGGGAACGAGTTTCACCACTCTAATTTGAGGGTGTTAGGATGTCCGAGGTATGCTCACATTATTAGTGATGAGAGGACTAAAAATGACCCAATAACTCGCCGATGTATTTTCCTAGGCTAAGGAAAAGGGGTAAAGGGGTTTAAGCTTTGGTATTTGTTTACGAGGAAGATAGTTATTAACCAGGATGTGAGGTTTGACGAGACATCCATCTTGAAGGCCAAGGAGTTCCTAAAAGTTATCGATGGCGGTGGTGTTAGAACCGTCAAGATTCCTTTGGTATTTCCAGGATCATCAACCATCGATAGTGATGGTGCATCTACTAGTGGTTCAAGTGATTGTCAATCGGGTGATGACACAATCGAGGTGGAGGACACTCAATGGACGGAGCAAGTTCCATCCATAGCACATGACCGAGTGCATAGGGAGATCAAGACACCATTTAGGCTTGGTTAGGATGATGTCAATTATGCACTCATTTATAGTGAGGATGGTCCAACGATATTCAAAGAGGTCATTACTTTTGATGTCAAAGCGAGTTGAATAGGTTCTACGTCGGAAGAGATGGAAGCTTTAAGAAAGAAATATGTGTGAGAGTTGAGGCAATCAACAAACTAGAATAACCGAAGTACAGGGCAAGGCTAGTAGCGAAGGGGTTTTCACAAAAGGAGGGAACTAACTATGATGAGATATTTTCCCCGGTGGTGAGACATACTTTTGTTGGCAATGGTTGCTCAATTTGATATGGAAATGGAGCAAATGGATGTGAAAATGGCTTTTCTTCACGGTGATTTGAAGGCGCTTATTTTACATCGTGCAACCAGAGGGATTCAAGGAAGTGGGAAAGGAATATCTTGTGTGCCGACTTAAGAAGTCATTATATGGGCTTATACAGTTTTCACGACAATGGTACCTACGATTCGACACCTTCATATTACGGGTTGGTTACACGAGGTGTGATCACGACCATTCTGCTTACTTCCAGGTTCTTAAGGACGGTTCGTTTATTTTGTTAATGCTCTATGTGAATGGCATGCACATTGCGTGTCGGACATGTCACGGGTAATGGAGCTCAATGCGGAATTTATCTAGGAGTTTGTCATGAAAGATATTAGTGTGGCACAAAAGATTCTTGGTATAGAGATTAGACGGGATAGAAAAGTTGGCAAGTTGTGGTTATCTTAGAAAAATTATATTTCACATGTCATCGGGAAATTTGGCATGTTGGATGTCAAGGCCACTTATTCACCATTAGCTTCACATTTTTCTTTGTCCATAAAGCAATGTTCGTTTATAGATAATGAGTTAGAGGAGACGGCTTCAACTTCGTATGCTTGTGTCATGGGGTGCATGCTATGGTTTTCTCGACTCTAGATATCACCCAAGTCGTGGGTGTGATTAGTAAATTCATGTCTGGAAAAAAAACATTGGAAAGTGGTGAATTGGATTCTTTGGAATCTGAAGGGAACCAAGTCTATGGGCATTGTGTTTGAGTGGAAGATAAGGGCCAAGTTTTTTGTGGACTACATGGATTCGGATTATATGGGTGATCTTGATAAGTGGAGATCTACATCGGGGTATCTATTCACTATTTCTAGTAGGTCGATATGTTACAAGCGATAAGTGCTTTGTCGAGTACGGAGGCCGAATATATGTCATTTACGGAAGCGTCAAATGATAGAGGCGATTTGGTTGAACAGTTTGGTGAGTGAATTGAAGATGAAGCAAGAGAGTGTTCATCTTCATTGCGATAGTCAAATTTCTATGCATTTGGCTAAGACACAAGTGTATCATACCCTCAAAAAGCATATTGATTTGCGGTATAAAGTTTGGGATTGGGTTAATTATGGCGAGGTTTCGATTGAGAAGGTGCACACGGATGAGGATGCAACGAATTTCCTCACCAAACATGCGACTACGGAGAAGTTTAGGGATTGACTAAAGCTTCTAAATCTCACATCTTGTTGAAGTTCGAGAAGAGGCTCCTCGGTTGGTGAAGACACATTAAGCTTGATAGATTTTGGGGTGTTCTTCAAATGGGTTCAATGGTTTATATTTTGAGAGTTTGATCGGATCATTTGGATCGCGAAGGTAGATTTTGGTGTATATTTCTCTTCGGTTGCTTCCTGTTGGTTCATGGCTGTTTTGAGAGAAAATTAGGTTTTTCAATATAATTACCAAATTTCCACTTTGAGGAAAAACTACAAATACCAGCCTATTTTTTGTGTTTCTAGCAGTTCCGTTTATCAGCAAGGGTGTAAACATTTTACGAGTTTTCAAAGAGAAAAGTGAATGAAAGCTTTTTGTTTAAAGATTAATTCTTGTGCTTGGTTTGTAAGTGACTTTCTCGGAGAAAGAAACCGTGTGAGTATGTAACCATGTGGTTCCTCCATATATCAAACAAAGAAGAAATCCTACCATTGTGGATGTAGACCTACTTTGGGTGAATCACGTTATATTGTTGTCATCTTTTTCTTTGATTGCTTGTGTGGTCTAATTAACCTACTTGTTGATGATTGAATAGATTCATTTGAGTTTGCACACGTTGGTTATTTTCAGAAAAAAATCTTGAGTGTTTTTCGCACACCAAGTGTTTGATAAAATTCTAAAGTGAGTTTTATGGTCATGGTTGCTTAACACGGTATTGTTTTTGCGCAACAAGTTATATATCATAAAAAAATTAAGGGGTGATTAAAAAAATTTAAAAAGTTAAAGGGGCTCATGCCCCCCTCCAAAAAAGGCTAGTTTTGTCCCTCCTTGGGGCGGCACTTGAAGTTTCATAGACGTGTTCGCAGCATGTAACATTTACGCTTATTTTTCTCTTTTTTGGAAAAATGCCCAATCTGGATAACCTGTTTTTTTTATCTTGGTTATTTATTTTGAATAATCGACTATTATTCCAACAACAAAACAATAACTTTTATGCACAAAGCATAAATATGTATCTTATATAGCGTTTGGCAATATATCACATTCTGAGAGATAACATTGGGTAAATCCCAATTCCATCTACATTGTACAATAATGTTTTTAGGTATCATATCACGTGTAAAATCTAGATAATAAATACTTTATTCGTCCCAAATAAATCATTATTCTTTCTTTTTAATTCGATAATAATCATATTTTCAAAATATGTTCAAAGTGCAATTCTTGCATTCAATTGTATTCAATCATTTTGAAAATGAGAAATTTAGAGAGTAAATTTTTGTTATGGCGAAATTCCCTATGATAAAAATTAGCACTAATATAAAGAAATACCTGAACATCGTCCACATCAACCGTGAGAAACATTACACTTTGATAAGTTGAGGCCAACTCTTGAAAAAATGGGTTCATCGCCACGGAAGGCATGCACCATGCAGCTGTGAAGTGTGTCATCACCTACAATACCTCCATCAAAAATTTAAAAAAAATAAAAAATATATCATGTGGTAAAATACATTAATTACTATCTTTCAAATAAGCTAAAAATAATCATAAGGCTAATCCTATTTATTGGATCAAAGATGTATAAAACCCATTAATTTTTTTTAATGCACCAAGTCTTTTTTCATTATAGACTACATATATTTGGACAAATGTATTATCAAATATACTCATTTTAAACCCGTTTACTCTCTCTTTCTCTCTCTAAAAACAAACACATAATCTCACACTCTTTCTCTCTCTAGCAACCCTACCTCCTCCCCACCACACCCCATCGGAGAGTCGCCGGAAAAACCCACTGAAAAATCTCGTTGAGGGGCACCGAAATTCTCGTCGGAGTGTCTCTCTCTCTCTCTCTCTCTCTCTCTCTCTCTCTCTCTCTATCTATCTATCTATCTATCTATCTATCTATCTCTAACTCTATCTCTATCTCTCTCTTCGTATATTTCTTTATTTTTTTGATCTACATCAGCGGCACCATTGATCAAATGAATGAGACTTGCTAACTATTATCCTTTTAATCTATTCTCACATTTTCCCCTTGCCTATAAACTTGAAGAGAAAATCCTTCATATATCCCTTTAATCTATTCTCACATTTGCCCCTTGCCTATAAACTTGAACAGAAAATCCCTCTTATAGATTATGTTTTTGCTGTTAACTATATTTGCATAATTTAGTAGGGGTTTGGATATACGTTTGCCAAGTACATTGAATATGTTGATTTCACATACAAATTGATACAAATCACATTGCCACGTCATTCAAATATTCTGGATATGTTTTGACAAATTACTATCAGTTATTGAACCATTCTCTCATGATGATGTAATTCTTTTGATTTATTTTTTAAATTTGGACAATATATAGTTGAATGCCAAAATAAAATAATTGAAGGTGCATTTTTGTATATTGTGTTGTGGTGTGTGCTGCTCACGCGTGGCATTTTTGTTTGTTTGAGTTGGGTTTTGTTGAGTCAGGTGGTAATTGGGTTGGTTTGGTGTTTGGTTTTGAGTCTTTTATTTTTGTGCTTTCTTTTGACAGTATGTGGCTTTTTTGTTGGGTCAGTCTTTGGGCATTGTATGATTTGTTTGATTTCCTCTTTAGGCTTTTGCCCTGATTTTAATTAAATCACATTTAACCCTACAAAATAAAAAAATAAAAAAATAAAAAAATAATTGAAGGGAGCAGTCTGTTAGCCTTTCTAAATTATAAATAAGGTAAAATTAAAGTACCTTGCACGTCTCCAATTATTAGACATGAATCATGATAGCCAAATATTGATAAAAATCTTTTTTTATTTGAAATTTATTATGAGAAGGTTATGAATAGTTTTAAATTCACCACATGCCTATGAAATGGATCATTGCTCTTTGGATAAAATTTAGAAACTCGATAGAGTTACTTTTAAACTATGGAACCATTACAACTAACACAATTTCGTTGAAAGAAACTTCATAAACACTTGATGTTGTGCATAAAAATTATTATTATTTAACAAAAATGTGTTAAATGTCATGATTCAATTGTTTACTAGGCATCTTATCGATTTTTTATATCGAAATTGATTTGTATAGCTATACAAAGGGTGAATGGGAGTTGGGCAGTTTTTAAATCGACTAATACGAAAATTATGACTTTATCTGAGACAGATTATAATTTAATGGTTTACTGCAATTTAGCAACAAAAGTGAGGCAGACATACGGATCAATAATCAATAAATTTCAAGAAACTGAAGTTGATGCATAATACATACAGGGCAGCCTTGATTGATGGCTTCAGTTAAAAAGAAATCCCATGAATTCTTTGAGTCCACTTTCAATACTCTTGATTTATTTTGCTCTACTTGCTCTTCCATCTCCTCCTCTTCTCTCTTCCAAGGCTATCGCTTTAGTAGTTATTATTATAGCTTATCTTTCTTCTGATACTATTTATTCTTTATTATTTCCTAGTACTAGTAGATAACAAAGAGGAGTATTCGGACGAGTTTTGAGATAAAACTGACCCCACTGTTTCTTTTTTCAAGGCAAAAGTTTCTTCATCTCTTCATTAATAAATGGACCCACGGTAGAAGAAACAACAATAACATTCTACACCTCGCACGAATATATTCATGCCGACATTTTAAACGAAACCGTGAGCTTTTTTTTTTTTTTTTTTTTTTTTGTAGAATACCATGAGGCGTTCAGGTCAGTTTGCGCGCATCTCGACTAATCTCTATTCGCAGTTCGTGATCGAGATCGAACTATGGATCAAACATAATTCATCCCCAAGATTGTTTCAATAGCAATTTTATACCACTAGGTCAAAAGATGTGGTTACTGTATGCTTATATAATAATAATAATAATAATAATTATTATAATAAAACGAGCCACACCAAATAGAGAAGAGTAAAGGGGATGGAATTGTATAATCTCCAAGTTACATTTTCACTTAATTTCACCCCATGACCACTGGGATGTATGTCACATAGAATGCCGGAATTTATTGATGGGTAAAAAATTTCTACATTTCATCCATTTAAGTGTTTGCGTAAAACTTGGTGAGTGTAAGCCCAATTAAAAAAAAGTACATCAAGATAATTGAGCTTCCTAATCTGTGATGGAAAAAAACATATTTGAAACTCATTCTTTAATTAGTTCAACTCGAATTAATGAGGATTACTAGTAATTATGTTGACATAAAATTAAGAGATATTTTGGCTTTAACAATTATTTTAGTGATTAGACATCACAGTAAGTAAATACTAACTTTAGTCACCTATTTAGATGAAAATGCTAATGACAGTTACCCTTTATATTTTCATACCTAATGCCCCTGGTTTCTAAAAACCAATTCTAAACAACAAAAATATAAGTTTTGGTGATGATACAAGAAGATATCAACACTTAAAATGAGCTCAAGCAAATAAATCTACAAAAATGGAGATGATGAACAGCAGAAATAATAAAGAAGGGGATAGGGGGAAGAGAATGAACACGCTCGTGTAAGTGGTTCGACCATTGACCTACTTCACTGTGTAGTGCCGGTGTCTTATGCACTAAATAATGGAGCTCCAATGGCTCAAGATACAATTCTAGCACTCACTCTCTCTCTAGTGAATTGTCTTGGTTTTTGAATTTATGATCTCCCTCAAGGAAGGAGATGACAAGTGTGTATAGTCCTTGGGGTGTGCATTCTACCCCCAAGCATGTAACAAGTGTGCACGAGGTAAGGCAACCAACGAGAATCAGCCACCTGTCTTGGCACAAGTATGTCATGATGATGCAATATTCCCTCACGTGCTATTGAGATCTTGTTATAACTGCCTGCTCACATGGACTAGTCATGCTAGAACCCTGTGTCACACGCGGGATATATTTAATCCTGATAGGTCTCAGCCTGATCGAGACTGTTGACGAAGGGCCACTCCAGAGGGACTCTCATATGTCTTGCCTGAAGAGTGATTAAGAGTCGGCTTGGCTGAGCTGGGGCCTTCTGAGGATGAGGTTACACTTACGTGTATCACTCGGTTCTGTTTTGATTTGTGCAATATAAAATCAGCATAAATATAACATCAGTGCAAAACATAAGCAACACAAAACGCCGTTGCATTTTTTTTTTTACTACAAATAGGGCTTAAGGACCTCAAAAAACATAAGAAGTGCATTGTTTCTCTATATGAAAAAATAAGTTCTAAGGAAACAATAAAAAACAAAAATGCAAAATCAAATGGGCTTGTAAAACAAACATCATCCAACTAAGTTCTTACAAACTAAAATCTCTTTATGTATCAGTTTTTAAGTTACTCATAATTCAATTGCTCCTTCAAGGTTTATATATATATATATATATATATATATATATATATATATATATATATAGAGAGAGAGAGAGAGAGAGTATCTCTTGCATCACACCTAGTTCTAAGCCTTGAGAAAAAAAATTTACAATTTATTTATTTTTCTATTGAAATTAACCTTTCAATTAATACATGTAAAAAAAATTAGGTCAAGATACATTTTCTAGCTATTTTTAAAAAATTCACAAAATTCTTCTCACGCAAACCCTTGTATTTTCATAGTTTTTGTTTTATTTTTAAAAAATAACTACAAATTGTATTTTGTCCCCATTTTTTGAACATATGTTGATTGAAAGGTTACCTCCATGGATAAAATTAAAAAAAAATGGAAAAAAAAATTAGAACATAGAACTTGGTGTGATGTATGGGTGATGTAGAAAGCATTATATATAGGAGCCTTGCTTTCTCTCTCTCTCTCTGGCTATATATATATATATATATATATATCAAATTTAAATACGACGGGATTTAAACGGGTCGGAGACACGTAAAACAAAATCGAGTTCGGTTATTAAACAAAGGAGACAAGAAATGACTTGAAGTTTTTGAATTGTCAAAATTGTGAAATATTTGAATGGTTATTCACTAGGGTCAATGATGCTTAAGAAGTTAAAAATTTATGTTGGGGATTTGAAAAGGTGTGAAAATAGTGTAGTGAATGAATGGAACATGTCATTTTCTTAATTTTATATTGTATAGGATCATGTGTGATTGTTCTCGATTAAAGATTTCAAAATATTAATTTTGTTAAAAACGGATTCGTATATCGGAAGTTATAGCTTTTGAACGTGTAAGAAAAAATAACCATCGCTTTAAATGTGTGCAATTTCTTTTTAGTTTTAATTTATCTATTCAATTAATAAAAAAATCTTTGATCTGCAAGATTTTCAAATTTTAAGAGTAAATAAATATGAAATGAACAAATTTAAGTCGATTGAAATATTGATTTATAGCATATTTCAATTTAACCTAAATAATAAATATCATTTTTATTGGATGCGATCTCATTTAGTTAAATCTATACATTTAATATGTGAAAAATAATGAATTAGGGGACTTTAAAATTTTAAGAGTAGTTAGTATAAAAGGAAATGACTTCTAGATTTGAAACAAAGATAATAAAAGGTTAATCTTTGAAAAGGACTATTTTAGGTTCTTGGAAATACCAATTTATTGAAAAATTTAGAATTTAACGAATTAAAATATAATTCTTTTCAAACAAAAGAAATAAATATATGGTATGCAATGTCTTAATTTTATCGTTTAATTAGTAAACAAGTCATTTAATTAATGAGATCTTCAAATATCAGGAGATAATTGTGTTTACTCACTCCCATATTTTTAAGTCATTTTAAACTTTTGATTTGGTTGTTAATTTAAATTATGGTGACTAATCTCTATATATGACAACAAAAAAGTGGCTAAAGTCATTTGGTGCAAAGGTATATGAGAAATATTACATTTATAACCACACGAGATGGACATGTGATTAACGTCCATTAGAGTTTTCCCCTAAATTGGTGTTAAATGTCAATTTTTACTTACTATGGTAGTTATTCTTTAAATACGATAACAAAATAGTGGATAAAGTTAAAATATTTCTAAAATTAAATAGAAAGTTTCTCAACATTTAGTAGTGTTTATTCCTTTAATATATTGACATGTGAATTTAACGAGTCAAAAACTATATTTTTAAACTTATTTAAACTTTTGTAATTAAGTTTGTGCAAATCTCAGTTGGGCCCAACTAAGCTCATTTATCTTATCTTATACTAACTTAAAAATAATGTAAAACACGATTTACCTCTTTAGACCTTTATACCCCAAAAGATGAAAGAATCGCAAAACTATCACTAAATACACCTTATTGACCGCTAAACAATAAAGACTCATTTCATTTTCTCTCTCAAGGAAATTCCCTCACATTCGACCCTTCCTTTCCAAAAATGATCGGGAGTCCCCCCTCCTTCAATATATATCTTGCATTCAAGTATTTATATCTTCATATTGAAATCTTTTTCCTAAACTCAAGATTTATAACTTTTTTTAGTTTGAAACTTTATATAATGATTCGTAAGTAGATTATACATATCAAAAGTTTCCTATTTCCTGGAATAAATTTTAGGTTTACAAAGATTTTAGTGACTTCACATTTCTTATTGTGTTTTATGATTATGTTAGTTTTTATTTTATTAAGTTTCTTAGGTCTGTGAAAGTGTGTCTTCTCTCTTTGCGAAAATATGTTTTCTCTCTTAGTTTGAATTGATAACTATGTTTATGATCATGTCTGTATTAACCAATATTAGTCTCAGATGACGTAAATATTTATCTATTTCTCTTTTTCTATCTTCCTCTATGATGATACGAGAAATCGTCCACTTGTCGTTTTCGTATCAGCAAATCAAGAGTAAAGGGCATAATAAATAAATAGAGCAAGTAAAGAGAGATAAAAGATAAGATATAAAGTGGTTCGGTTAAAATAATGAGCCAACGTCCACTTTGGTGCCACACTCTCATTATATGCTATTTGGTACTGTGGAGACAATACATCTCAGCACAAAATAATAAGCAAATGCAATCACCAGAATAAATAAAGAACGTAAAATAACTGCAATCACACACAACACAAGATATATATGGTTCGATAGAATGGCCTACATCCACGGTGGTGCTCTCTTTGTATTATATTTCTCTTTACTCTAGGGGAGTGTTACAATTGCATGTCCTTTGCCCCGGGCTGAGGGTTTAATTTATACATGTTATTTTCGAAGAGTGGGGGTGTTGAACTCCTTCACATTAGCCCATAACTCCTAGAATATATCTTGAGAGATTTTAGGGGTTGAATGGGTCATAACTGACTTAGTTATGCACGTGGCCTTTAAACTTTGGGCCGGACTGAATCGGGCTACTCATCTGGGTCGGAATGGTTAATCGAGGTATCCACAATTGCTCCTAAATTTTTTGAGTCACAATTTGGGGTCAATAATTTTACATAATAGCCTTAGTGGCATTTTTTTGAATCGCATAACACTTTGGGACTGAAGCGCCTTTTTTGAGTAGATTCAGGCGACACATTTGCTTTGTTTACTGTGCGTCATGATTGAGAGGGTTTAGATTTATTTTGGAGAAGTCACTTTTGGTGTCGTTTCATAGACTTTAGAATTATCAAGATATCTCTTGCTTCTTATGGTGTTTTCTCATCTCCAGGTCTTTTCCCTCGTCTTCGTGTTCTTCCCCACCTTTCAAGCTTGTGGCTTTGCATCGTCTCAAGCTGACTCTTACTTCTAAAGTTCTTCAAACTCATTCTCCTTTCTTTTTTTGTTGGAATTTCTGCATTGTCATTGCTAGGGTTTTTTCTTTTTCTTTTCTGATGGCGAAGATAGGCAATAGATTAATAGCTGATTTTAGGAAGTTCTACAATATTCTAAACTGGGTAGACATTGAATGTGCCCCTGTTCCTCGTAATGTTAGAGACATTGAGGAAGGTCACTGGATACATGTTCTTCTATTATCCCAGGGGAGTTTTACTTTTCCCACAAATCGCTTGTTTTTGCATTTTTTTAGTTACTTCTATATAGTTCCTGCACAGTGCTCGCCAAATGTTTGGAAAATTATTAATAGTGTACATAGAATTAATTAGGTCTATGGCACCAATCTAGGTCTTGCTGAAATTTTCTATTACTATTCTTTTTTTTTAATAAGCTCTAGTCTTCTTTATCTCAAAGCTAGGAGTCCTGATAGGGTATTAGTAGTAAACCTACTTGATTCCCATAAGGATTACTTGGGGTTTATTGTCAGAAACTGGCAGTTCCCTCCCCAAACTGAAGGGGCGAGGTACAAGGGACCTGAGATTCCCTTTTACGCGGAGGAATATATAGGTAACAAGCATAGACCTTGTTCTGCTTGTGGATTTTCTGTTATTGTGCTATTTTCCTCATATCTCCCTCTTCATCTTTTTTAGCAAAGACAAAGAACACAGAGTCTGCTCTTCACGAGATCTTAGCTGCTGAACTGATCAAGGCTTGGAAGATCAGGGAACTCTTAGCTGACGGTGAGCATCCTCGATTAACGACATTCCTTTTGGAGTACAAGAACATTGGGTCCAGTTTCATCGCATGACCTGTGGATAGCATTCCTCAGCTAGATATCACATAAGAGGTTGTTGCTGACCTAATTCAATTAGACGATGAGGAAAGCATCTTGGGTGAAGAGAGTGAGGGAGCTAACATGGGTGGTGTTGAAGGTGATTATAGAGAGGAGAGTTCAAGCGGCGGGGAATCTTCCAGTTCGGAGGAGGGCTCTGAGGGTTCATAGGACTCAGAAAGTTAGAGCGAGGAAGACATGGCTCCCCCCAAGAAAAATTTAATCCAGGATGATGATGAAGATAATGTGCTTCTTGCTCATATATTGAAGAAGCAAAAATATAGGAGTGGGGATACTGCCACTGGCTCTCAGATTGCTGCTCATGAGCAGGAGAGGAAGAAGAAAGAAGATCCGCTTGTGAAAGAGATAAAGAGAAAGAAAGAAGAAGAGAGTAAGAAGAAGGAGAGAGAATAAGAGATAAGAAGATAAGAAGTGAGGACCAAGGCAGGGCAGTTTTTGGTGCCCATATGTGCCTTGGCTGAGGGGGCTTCTATTGCCCTCTTCCCCCAATTGGCTCCGTCGGTGCTCGAAAAAGCAGTTCTGCCAACTGATCGTCAGAGGTTGATGGGGATTGACCAGTTAGCTCTGAAGGCAAGTCAGGGGCTAGCCTTGGTAATTTTATATTTTTCTTCTCCATTTTCATACTTCTTCTTTTAATGTCTCTTTTGCTAACGTTCTTTTTTCTTTCTACAGTTCGTATATGATTTCACCGTCCTCTATCGCTACCGCGATGAGTTGATGAGGAAGAATGTTGATTTAGATGTGAGTTTGAAGGCTTTTAATGCCGCTCAGAAGGATTACGACCTTGCCCTGGACAAAGCTAACCAGGCAAAGGAGACGACGTCCAAGGAGCTCAAGGAGTTGAGGCAGTCTTATGACTTGGTCTGCACAAGGAAACTGGCGATGGTTGAGGAGAGCAAAGCCCTTGCTGAGAAGGTGAAAAAGGTGGAATTCGAGGCTGACACCCTTAAAGAGAGTTCGTACAATGTCGGATGGGTCACAGTATATGAGGATGCTGATACTCAGATTGTCTACATTGGTCGTCTCAACTTTAAGAAGGGTTGGGATAAAGCCTTGCTCGCAGCCAAGGTGGATATTGATTCTCCCCTCTTCGACGAGCATGACCCTGTCCCCAAGCCCGTAGTGGAAGAAATGCCCCCTCCTGCTGCCAATGACAGCGCTCTAGATGCTCAGAACACTTCTGCTGATGCTCCTTTTGATCTGGGGACGATGACTGCTATAGATAAGGGGAAGAAACCGACGTCCTCAGAGAAGACTGAGGTGGTAAACTAGTCTTCCTTAGGGAGCTTTTTGTACTTCTTTTGTTTGCATTTCAGTTGTTCTTTCTTTTAACTGATATATTCAAATTTTTTTTAATGAAATGAAATTCTATTCCCTCCCGCGTACTGATTCATTTGTTCTTTGCTGCTTATATGGTTTGTAGCTCATTAATGTTGAGTATTATATTCCTACTTCCTCCCAACTAAGAAAAATTCTTGGTCCTGAGGCAAGCAGTCGAGTTCACTGTGCCTTTGTAAAACATTGCAAGTCTCTTAGGTCAAGGAATCAGGATTATAAGGATCAATAAGAGCTCGTTGACAAACTCAAAGATAGGCTCCAGGAGTTGAAGGAGGTCAGCGCTTTTGTTCAAGAAGAAGTGGATGCTCTGAAGGCCAAGCTTTTGTATGCCTCCGAAGTTAACCAAGTTGGAGAGGTACTTCAATAAGAGAATGATGCTCTGAGGATGGAAGTCTCGTGACTTAGGGAGAATACTCTGAGTATTTCCCCTTGGGTTCTGCATGGTTCCTCTTCGTTGGCTGGTTCACGAGCGGATACAGATGACAGTGGCTCAGCTAGGGAGATCATCGAGCTTTGGGGTGATGTTAGCAGGGCGTATGTGATAGCTGTCGGTCTTCAAAGAGATGTTACCTCGCTGAGGCACCAGTTCAAGAAAGGTCCTCAGAAGGTGTGGGCTGATGGTTATAATTAGGATTTGACCGATGCTCCGATGAAGTTGAGGGAGGTTGAGGAGTTGTCCTTTATTAGATGATGGTTGAGTTCTCTTAGAGAGTTGCAGGTTCCTAGGAACTCTATCCTCTGTTATCGTCATGATATCTCTCCCTCAACTTTGATGTCAAATCTATTTGGGAGGGATGATCGATGGGTTCCCATAGATGCGATCCCAAGGCAGCTCGTTGAGCCAAACCCAAACAAAGTTGAAGAGGAATTAGTTTATCATCTAGATGATGGTCATAGGGCGTGAGTGGCTGACTTTCTTGCTCAGCGACCTAATCTTTATTAGGATTTTTTTACTCAGCATATGTACCTCTCTGTATATGTAATGATGTAATAAAATGGTTATGTTTTGGGAAATTTTGCCAACTAAACATATGTTGTGCATTTTTTACTTCATTGATTTCTTGTTTAACTATCTTGGGATTTTTCAGTCGATTAAACTTGACATAGGCAGAGTTGGTTTGTTGAGTGAGTATCCCCCCAGTCCAGTATGCTTTCATTATACCATTCTGCCTTACTTTAACTTTTAGGTTGTGTTGTTACACTTTCTTAGGCTTAAGTACGGCAATAGCGAGGATACACCTGGTGTTGGATGTTCCATCTGAACAGGATTTTTTGGGCCAAACAATGTTAGTGACCAACCTGGGTTAGTCATCTTGCCTAAGAGTCCCCTGTAGGGCTTCATATATTGTCAGGGGTAATGCTAGGAGGTCGTTCGTGTTTGATGATGAAGGCCTGAGGAGGGTCACTACATACTGACCCTACTTTAATACGTGTTAAGGGGGAGCTTGTAACTTGGAAAAGCTGCATGAATCATAATATATTTGAGAAAAATCAACACTTCAGAGGGTGCCACTGCCAAACACTTTTTATTAATCAACAATGAATTAAAAAGTTTAACATTGGGTTAAAAAAGATCAAAGAAAAACTAGATGTAGAATTTCTTCAAATTGGCTACATTCTAAGCTCGGGGTATCTCCCTGCCCTCCAGCGTTTCTAAGTGATAGGCTCCTTGGAGGTCGTCCCTTATCACCTTGAATGGTCCCTCCCAGTTTGTCCCTGGCTTGCCATCTGATGGTTTTATAGCACTTCCAAGAACTTTCCTTAGGACGTAGTCCCCAACTTGGAATGTTCTTGGGTTGACCTTCTTATTGTAGTGCCTTACTAGATGTTGCTAATAACTTGCTAGTTTCACTAGAGCTAACTCTCTTCGTTCTTCAACTAGGTCAAGTTCAGCGAGCAATGCTGCATTGTTCTTTCCTTGGTCGACTAGGGTGGACCTCATGGTGTGGAGGCTAACTTCCAAGGGGATGATTACCTCCATACCATATGTTAGTGCGAACGGTGTTTCCCTTGTTACTTGTCCTGGGGTAGTTAGGTAAGCCTATAGGATATGGGGTATTTTGTTTATGCTACTTTAGCTCTCTCTAACCGCTTCTTCAATCCATCCATCACTATTTTGTTGGAAGCTTCAGCTTTCCCATTGCTCTAAGGGTATGATACAGAACTGTAGTAGTGCCTAATCTTCTGGTCGCTACAGAAACCTTGAAAGAGGCCGCTTTTGAACTAGGTTCTGTAGTCAGTGATGATGGTCTTGGGGATCCCAAAATGAGTGACAATGTTCCTCCATATGAATCTTATCATGTTTGCGTCTCGAATGTTTACCAGTGGCTCTGTCTTTATCCATTTGGTAAAGTAGTCTGTTGCGACTAAAAGATACTTACGATTATCGGCTGCAGCAGGAAGAGGGACTACGGTGTCCATTCCCCATTGGGCAAAAGACCATGGGATGGTAAGTGAC
Source organism: Sambucus nigra (assembly GCA_949130495.1). Taxonomy (NCBI): domain Eukaryota; kingdom Viridiplantae; phylum Streptophyta; class Magnoliopsida; order Dipsacales; family Adoxaceae; genus Sambucus; species Sambucus nigra. Next base: position 88,332,716 of record OX422222.1, on the reverse strand, counting down.
TTCAGGTCACTGGCTGGCTGGTGAACCATAGGAGCGTGAAGTTGGCATTTTTTTCATTTGCAAGCATAAAATCCAGCGTCTTTCTGCATGTATGGCCACCAGTAGCCTTATTTTATTGCTTAGAAAGCTAGAAACCTTCCCCCTATGTGACTCCCACAGATTCCCTCATGGAGTTCATATAGAACCTGCTCGACATCCTTTAGATGAACGCACTAGAGGTTAGGTTGCGTGAAAGATCTCTTGTACATCTTGCCCTCAGGAGATAAGTGAAAGCAAGCATCTTTGACTCTTATCTGATGAGCGGTCTTCTTATCTATTTGTAGTGCACCATCCTTCAAATAATCCCTTAGGGGGTCAATCCAACTGGGGGCTATCTCAATCTGGAGAATATGTTCGTTGTTTTGCAGTTCGTCGATCTGGTTGATGATCGGATGGGCAACGAAGTCAATCAAAATTGTTCTCTTTAAGTTAGAATTGATTGCTGAGCTTAAGGCTGCTAGGGCGTCAACATGGCTATTCTGTCCTCTAGGAAATTATTGGATGCTGACTTGTTCAAAGTTGGCCATTAATTCTTTTACCTTGGCGAGGTAGGCTGCCATCCTCTCATCCCTAGCGTTGAAGTCACCGATTATCTGGTTGGAGACCAACTGTGAGTCATCGAACACTTGGAGTCGCTTTTATCTAAGTGCTCATGCTTTCTGAAGACCTACGATCAGTGCTTCATATTCCACTTCATTGTTGGAGGCTTCAAATCTAAGCCTAATTCCTTGCTCGAGGATTACATCTTTAGGGGTAATAAGCACGATACCTACTCCTTCCCCTTTGGAATTGGAGGCTCCATCAATGAATAGTCTCCATATGCCTGGTGCTGGGGTAACTTCCTCCTGATGTGTAGTTTATTATTGGTCACAAGGATGTTCTCCCACAAATTCTGCGATGAAGTCGACGAGGACTTGTCCCTTGATGGCATTTCGTGGCTGAAACTGGATGTCAAACCTCCCGAGCTCGACCGACCACTTTGACATTCTACCGGACATATCTTTTCTTCTTAGGACTCCTCTCAGAGGGTAAGATGTGAGTACAATGATTGATTGGGCTTTGAAATAATGTTTCAATTTCCTCAAGGCTACCACTAGTGCGAAGGCGAGTTTTTCTAGTGGTAGATATCTCTGCTCGATATCCAAGAGAGTCTTGCTCGTGTAATATACTGTTCGTGGGTGCCTTGAGGAAATTAAACTTCTCGTATGGATCCTGAATCCAGCTGCTTTTCCACTTCCTTCTCTATAACCTTGGCCTTCTTGGGTGCAGTTCGTTGTGCCTTTTGTGCGATCGACTTGAAAGCCGGGTCAACGTGCAACCGATGATAAAACACACTAGGATCAATCCCAGGCAGCACGTAGGGTTCCCACGTAAAAATATCCAAGTTATTATGCAAAAGTACTGCCAATTACTTCTTCCCTCGATCTGCGAGAGAGGCTTCGATCAAGAACATCCCATCTTTCTTATTACAGTCGGCTGTGACTGTTCTTTAACCTTCTCCTTGGCTTTCTCGACCTACTTCTCCTTGGATTTCTCGACCTTTTTCTCCTTTTTGGGGATGATGGCTTCTATAAAGCACTTTCTCGCCATTGCTTGATCTCCATGGATCTTCATCACTCCTCGCTCAGTCACATATTTAAGTTTTTGATGGTAGGTAGAGGGGACGACCTTCATCGCATGTATCCACCCTCTACCAAGGATTGCCTAGTAGGGTGAGTCAATGTCGACCACCAGAAATTCAATCATCTTGGAGATACTTCTTGCCCTCACTAGCAGTATATTCTTTCCCAAATGGATGGTTACTTTACCAGCGAAGCCAACTAGAGGAACAGTGGCTTCCTCTAAGTGGGCGACGCTTAACTTCAACTTTCTAAATAGGTTGAGATACATTACTTAGGATGAACTACCTTGGTCGACGAGTAACTTGTTGATGTCATAATTAGCTATCCTGAGTGTAATGATCAAGGCATTATGATGTGGGGTCCTTACTCCCACTAGGTCTTCATCCGTAAACATAATATATTTGATGTAGTTGACATCATCTGCTCGTTGATGATTCCCAGCTTGTGTCTTGGCTGGATATATCTGAAAATCTTGCATTACTACCGTTAGCTTTTTCACTTCTATCCAAGCTGTATTTCCCTAAATTTGCTTTAGGTTTGATGCCCCATGAATTACAGTAAACTCATGGTCGATTTCCTCCTCGAGCACGTTATCGGGTCTTCGATCTCCATTGGCAGCCACCTTCTCTGCCTTTTTCTCTACGAACTCGTTCAAGTGTACAACCTGGGTTAGATCCTTAAGATGAGACTTGCGAGCTTTGAAATGCTTCATTTTGTGCCCACCCTCCTTGTGGAATGCACACCTCAACACGTTGTTCTTTTTTTATGGGTCTCCACCCATCTTATTAGGCCACTTTACGAATGGTTTGTCCTTTATCTTTGCCAAAATCTTGTAGATTGGTTCCTTAAAAACTATATTCACTACATGAAATACTTTTGAAGAATTGCTCTTGTTCCTATTCTTAGGGCTGCTCCTGCACCCATTCTTACTTCTTTTCTTTTGATTCTCAATTTTGTCGCTGCCCTTGCTGGCGAACTTGGAGCGACCATTCTCCCCTGCATTAAATTAGGTCACATCGTCAACTTTGGCGTATTTTTCAATACGATCCATTAAGTCATCGATGGTTGTGTCCTCCTTCTTAATGAGGAACTGCTGCAAGAGGCAGGAGCTGGGTAAATCAATTTTAAAGGATGCCACGACGACCTGCCCCGAGCAGTCCTTGACCTCATTGAATAACTCCCAATATCTCTTCGTATAGTCTTTGAGGCTCTCCTAGGGCATTTTCTTCATTGTCAATAAAGCATCCATCCTCTTCGGATGGGAGCTGATAGTAATAAATTGAGTTGTGAAGAGCTCTTCCAGGGACTCAAGGCTCCTGATGGACCTGTGAGGTAATCTCTCGAACCATTTTTGAGCCACGTCGTGTAAGCTCGACGGAAAGATCCTGAACATTAATGCGCCCCTGTGATTCCAAAGGGTCATAGCCTGCCTATACTTCCTGACATGGTCGATATGATAGGTCTTTCTATCATAGATCTTGAATCTTAGCATTGCAAATTTCTTGGGGGCTTCTTCTTCTATCTCCATTGAGAAAGGGGATTTCATCTAGGTCATGAGAGCTCGCCTGTCCATCTCTCTGGTCGACCTGGCACCCCGATGTACTGGTTGTTGGTCCATTTCTCTTCGAACCAAATTTCGTATGTCATCGTTTCCTCGACAAGGGATCTTATAACGGCAAGCTGATTATTATTACTTGAACAAGTCGTTATCTGACTTGTGTCCCTCAAGTATTTAAGTTCTACGTCTAGGGCTTCTTCCTCGACTGCGAGACCTGCTCGCCTGACGGCTAGGAGTGCGATAGTGACGTTGCCTCGTGTTGTGAGGGAGTTATTTCTCTATCTTCTACAGTCTCCTCTTGAGGCGAGCATTCTCGACCTCCTGCTTACAGGTGGCTTCCTCCTGCTCTTGGAGCCTGACCTCATAGGCATCTATCAGTCTGGAGACTTGCGTGGACCTGGCTGGTCCTTGACTTTCTTCTGAAGCTTGTCGTTCTGGGCGAGGCCTAGGATTTGGGCGTCAAACTTCAGATCTAACCCTGTGAGGGGCTGGTTGCTCTTGAATATCCCTTGCTTGAGGGCCATTGTTGCTGTGACCAGACATTTTATGTTCTTGTTGGTGAAGGCTTTCTTAAAGGAAAACAATAGTTTCCCATAGACGACGCCAATTATGGAAACAATAAATCTCAGCACAAAATAATAAGCAAATGCGATCACCAGAGTAAATAAAAAACGTAAAATAACTGCAATCACACACAACATAAGATATACGTGGTTGGGCAGAATGGACTATGTCCACGGTGGTGCTCTCTTTGTATTATATTTCTCTTTACTCCAAGGGAGTGTTATAATTGCATGCCCTTTGCCCGGGGCTGAGGGTTTAATTTATACATGTTATTTTTGGAGAGTGGGGGTGTTGAACTCCTCCACGTTAGCCCATAACTCCTAGAATATCTCTTGAGAGATTTTAGGGGTTGAATGGGTCATAAGTGACTTAGTTATGAAGGTGGCCTTTAGACTTTGGGCCGGACTGAATCAGGCTACTCACCTGGGTTGGAATGGTTAATCGAGGTACCCATAGGTATATAGTAATTTTGCCTAAAGAGGCGTATAAGCATGTGAATAGAAGAGAATACATGTTTATGAGGATTTCGATGTGCCGAAGAGTTGACTACGATATAGGTGAGTAACCCCCAAACTGTATGTTGAGGTTGTGTAGAGGGAATTTGGCAAGGCTTCACTAGGTATTGTAGAATCTGACCACCTTTATCTCGAGGTGTGGACCTTTATTTTTAGGAGGTATATTTGTAGTGTCACGTATCCTGAGCACGTGACATCCCAGTGATGTTATTAAACAAGAGGGGGGATGCGACATGTAAGGTAAACTCATGGAGTGATGCATCCTGTAGCATAAGGCTGCATCCTGTATGAGGCCAGAGCTGTGGGTGCCTCACCCTATGCTGTAGTAGGCTGCGACCTGTTAATGGGGCTAGAGATATAGGTACCACACATCGTGTATGAGTGAGGAACTGTAAATGCCATACCTTGGGCTGATCATGACCTCGGCATGCACCAAGTGCTGGTATAAATACATGGTCGTGGCAAGGTGTTATATTTGTGGTATCAACAAGCCCCCAAGTCGTAGTGCTGAGAGATGGCGATTGTGGCTGCGGCTGAGTAGTCTCGTAATCTTCAAAATCTGCCACGTCCATAGTGTAATATATCGATCACATTAGTGAGTTTGGGTTGCATCTTGCATGAATTGGTTTCTCCAAAGGTTCCGCAGCCCTTTAATGCTTCTGTATCCATATCATCCCGACGCTTTATCTTTCCGTGGTCTATTATATAAATAGATTCAGCCGTGGCCTTCAGTACGTTTCCCAAACCTTTGAGAGCAAATTGAGAGCAAACTCTTATTCGTTCATCCTCTTGCTTTTTTCGTCGACTTTCAAACGCTGCGTGTGGTGGTTCTCAGGTGATTTAAGGTTGAGCACCGTAGGTTTCTTCATTTCCAGGTAATTTTTTCAATTACTAACCTCTTTAAGAGCTTTTTCAATTCATAATTCACAATTCATCAACCGACCTTCTGAATTGTTGCATTTGTGAATCTCCCAATCTTGAATTGAATTTACTTGAATTATTTTTGCTGCATTTGTAACTGAATGATTTTTCTGGATTATATCTGCTATATCTATTTCTGCCAATTTCCCATATAATCGAGCCCATTGGATTTCACATAGTTGTTTGGATTTGTCTAAATCGATCTTCAATGCATTTTGTTATGAAGTTTGTTGGTTTGTGTTAGACTTTAGGGTTTCTGAATTTCTCATTATGTTCTTGGCGTTCTTGAGAGAACTCTTCGTATTCCATGGATTTTGATATTTGAATTTACCCAGACTAAATACTAACCTGTTTTGGGTAAGTTACCGCGGCATGATAAAATCCGTTTAGTATTTTAGGACTGTCTTCAATCGATACAACCTTCAAATATTGGTCACATCTGCAGTATAGAAAATGTTGTTGCGGGATGCAGAAAAAATAGGCTACGGCATGTAGATACTTTCCTGTGCCCCGTAGTAACTTAATCTTTATTTCTCAAATTAGAGTCCGCGGCATTTATCCCATGCATTGTCTATAGTTTAATGACTACGGCATGTAAGAAGATAACATACATCCCTCCCCATAAAATAATATGCCGCGGAGATAATCAACTTCTAGGGCTTTTAGAACCCAACACTTGGTATACTAAGCCAATTTGGCCTACCCTTTCTTATTTATCCTCTATATATTATTGTACCTGTCGCGTCCTATGAGAGGTCTTAGGAACATATTGGTTGCGGAGCTTAACTGCGAACTCTGCTTTTCAGGTACTGCTACAGCCATATGAACTTTGACCCAGACGAATTTTTGAGAGGCTTTTGGAATAAAAATTTTGGAGCCTCTCTTCCCAAACTTCTCTCAGTGCTCCCCTTGACGACAATAGGGTCGTGCCAGTTGAGAGATTTCCCAAACTGTGTAGTGTTAGGTTCAGACTCAGATTCCACGGTTATGGAGGAAGAGGTTAATTCAAGTAATCAGCCAATGGATATAGATAAGAATGCCGCGAAAGGGGGTCCATCTGAGGTTAGGGATGTACCAGCCTGCACATTTGGGAGAGTTGAGAGACCTCATGCTGCACTTGGTGTTCGCAGTATTATGACCCAAGAGTGGGTTGATCAGGTGGCTGAAGCCTTCGAACTTCCTATTAGTGTGGTCTGCACTGCTCCTTTTACGAACCAAAGGCCTTGCTCTATAGTTGTTGATGATGGAGTCTGCTTCCCACTCCACGCATTTGTATATGGGTTGCGGATTCCAGTGCCAGTCCCAATTAGGAAGATATTTGATATAATAAAGTTGGCACCAGATCAGGTGGACCCAAATGGATAGAGGGCCATACTTACCACAATGGTTCTCTGGAGTAAGAAGTTTGAGAGGAATATTACTCCTGCGGAGTTCTTCCATTTTTACAGGCCCAAGTAGAACTCTGTTAAGTTTGCATGGTATTACTACATGGATCTTCGAAAGGATAAAGAGGAATTGTACACTGGGAGACCTTCCACTGTAAAGAATTGGAAGGGAAAGTTCCTCTATATCTCTGGAGAAGGATGGGAGATTCACCCAGAGGAGTTAGAGAGAGAGAAATCTCATAGGATTTCGCGGAAGTGGGGATGCCCATAGAAACTAGGTACATAAGTCTCCAGCCTTTGATAACATGTTGCGTCCTGATTTGCCATTTGCACTTGATTTAGTTCCTTGTATTGTACTAACGTTGTTGAGCCTCTTATGCAGCTCTTGATATCTTACACCTCAGTGAGCGGCAGGAGAGAAGGGTTGAAAGGGCTACAACAGTCAAGGCTAAATACAAAAAGTTCAGTACCTTAATGACTTCTCCTTCAATATTTGAGTCAGGATACTTCCCCAATAAAGATGGTTGTGGAAGGTAGCAAACGTCCTTCGCTAACACTCCACAACACTTGTCTTCCAATCTTCAATTCTTGAAATTTTTACTTTGTTTCTTCTTTGGGTGAGGAGATAGATAGGGAGGTTTTTAAAGCTTAGTTACTAGAGATGGATGAGGATGCATCTAACCTCAATAATGCTTCCAAGAAAGGGAGGTGGAAGATACAGTGGGCTCCTACCGCAGTCCCAAATGATGTTGAGCCCACTACTGTTGAAGAGGCAGATATGATGAATCCCACACTTGGGGCGGCTGAAGTACATGACGTATTTGAGGGTAGTGCCGCGACATCACAAAGAGAAGGACAATACGATGATAACATTGGCAAACACCAGGCCGCGGAAGGCTTACTGCCCTCCGAAACTGACCATACTGGTGGACGCGACGCTTCACCTGTTATTTCTGCCAGCTATTCCCCTCCGCGCACTATTATGGCTGTAAATGCCAACCTACCACCTCCTTAAGGCTAGCCAAGGGTTGGACCTGATGGCCGTCCGTGGCCTCAGCTTAGGGAAGCAAATCCCAATTCCTATTAGGATATAACTGGGAGAGTCGTTCGCGGAATGAGAAACGTTCCAGAGGTTTTAGACCTGAATCGCCTAGTGGAAGAGGAGCATGAGAATTTGGAGGATTATACCCTTTATAGTTTACTATGGGTAACAACTTCTCCCATTGTGTCCATCGCCGGATATATCCCCTCATGGGAGGAGAGGACCCCTCTAGGTCTCACGCATACCTTTCCGGAGCGCTTCGGCCGACGTTGGTGAATGAGGTGAAAAATGTAGAGAAATAGAGTCGCCAGTCTATTTTACTCAAAAAAGACAAAATAAAAAGGATCCATCCTGAAGGACAGCATCCAAAGATATACTGATACATATGAAACCAAAATGATTCGAAAGGGATCCAGAGGCTAAGTTACGAAATGGGAAGGTGTTAGACACCCATTCCGTGCTTACGATCTCTCATGGGTTATTGTTATTTTCCTTTATTTCCCTGTGATATGTGTGCATGTGTATACGTAGTGGAGATAGGAATCATCAACTTGTATCATGGAAGAGATAAAGCGACTCATTCATAGGAATGTTCCTAAAAGTAATATTAGAAAATAGGATTTATGCGATTATCCTAGCGTCGATCATTATAAGGGAATGATAATGCATGTGGAATAATACGCCATTAAGAACAAATATATATATATATATATATAAATTCATAGGATTTAAGAGAGTTAAGTTTAAAGAATATAAAAAAATAGGAAAAAAGTAGAAAAATGACTCGAGTCTCGGATTTTATCCCGAGACGCCTACGTAGATTATAAGGCATCAAAGTCCACGTAGTTTGTATGCAAAATGAGGGGTGGGATTTATCCCATAAATCCAATCAGGTACTTCTCTTAGTTGGGTGTATGTGTAAAAAAGTGTTTTAATTGTGAGAAAAGTGTGAGAATTTCCGTTTGGAATTTATGAGCAAATCCTCTTTTTCTTATTTGTTTGGATTTTATTTATATGAAAATAAGAGATGTACGATAATACTAGACAAAAATTATATTAAGATATGTGAGATAAAAGAATAAAAGTACTAAGTAACAAAACAAACTAATGAGAATTTAGGCGAATTTAAAGAGAGAGTGGAGAAAGTTGGACCTTCTTGAAGATCTTGAGCTTGATATTGGATGTTGGAGAGCAACCCTTGCACTTGGATGATGATGGAGGGTACTTAATTCACCAAGTTTGATGAAAAAGGTGATGAAAGGTGAAGGCTGAAAAGGGATTTGAATGTGGAAATCATGCTGACTTCGAGAGGGGTTTTCTGAGCTTATTGAGAGTGATGGATATCTAATTTTACTTTTTTGTTTGGAATGAGGTTAGGCCCTCCTTTTTATAGGCCCGACACATTACAGATCGCCATAGCCCTGATCCTGCCAATCGGCAGGTGTGTTTAGGCACACTGCCGATAGGCAGGGCTTGGAACCTGTCGTTTGGTAGTGTCTTTCATGTTGCTTCAGAAAATTGGTCATAGAGCACGAATCGTTGATCCAAATCGTGTACGGGGAAAACCATTGGAAATTTATTCCAGAGACCTTCTAAAGTTCTTGGACTGCTCTCAGGTTCGGGAGTTGACTTTGGGTCAAATGTGGCTCAAAAGCGCTCGTCGATCCTTTGGATGAGGAAACTTTGGATGCAAACGGATCGTTCGTCCTCATGGTAAGTCAGAATTGCTCACAGGACAAACCGTTAGAAAGGTTAGGAGATGTACTTAGACATTCCAAAGAGTTTGACCTGGTTCGGGGAGTTAACTTTAGTCAACCGGGCTTTGAAAGTGTTCGATGACCTTTCAGAGTAAAATTGATCGTCCATACATACCGTAAGTCAGAATTGCGCACGGGGTGGACCGTTGGAAAGGGGTTTCAGTGCCTTTTGAAGATTCATTCAGTCTCAGTTGAGCTGAAGAGTTAAATTTGGTTAAACAGAGCCTGGAAGCGTCCGGTGACCTCCTGATCGAGTTTTGAGGAAAAATGGGTCATTCGTCCGCATGGTAAGTCAGAATCGCTCATGGGACAGACCGTTGGAAAGGGGTTTTAGTGCCCTTCGAATATTCATTCAGTCTCAGTCAAGCTGAAGAGTTTGACTTTTGGTCAAACGAAGCCTGGGAGTGCCCGATGGCCTTTAGGTCAGTACCCGGGGTATGACTTGGGTTTGCAATGATGAAGGGAGGTGCTAGGGACCTAAGGAGAGGTTAGGGGGTATTATAATGGGGTGTCTACACAGCCCCTCGATGGGTGAGTTTGAAACAAACGATAGCCGTCGAATAGATACCACATAATTCTTTTAAAAGAGGATGGGTCGAGGTCGATTCTAAGGACCTAAGGATGAGGATGATCGATTACACGGGTTGGAGCCAGTTCTGAGGGCTTGAAGATGAGGGTGACCGATTTTACGGGTCGAAGATAATTCTGAGGGATTGAAGATGAGGGTGATCAATTTTGCGGGTTGAAGCCAATTCTGCGGGCTTAAAGATGAGGGTGACCGATTCTGCAGGTTAAAGCCAATTCTGAGGGCTTTAAGATGAGGGTGACCGATTCTATGGGTCGAAGCCAATTCCACGAGATTGAAGGAACATGCTTGGGGATGGTTTTAAATGAAGTGATGAACAAAGCAATGATGGGGGTGGCCAATTCTGCGGGTCAAAGGCAATTCTGAGGGCTTAGGTTGCGATGACCAATTCTGTGGGTCAAAGCCAATTCTGTGGGCTTAAGGATGAGATGACCAATTCTAAGGGTCGAAGCCAATTCTACGGGCTTAAGGTGAGATGACCAATTCTATGGGTTGAAGCCAATTCTGCAGGCTTAAGGTGAGATGACTAATTCTGCAGGTCGAAGCCAATTCTACAGGCTTTAGGTGAAATGGCCAATTCTGTGGGTCGAAGACAATTCTGCGAGCTTTAGTTGAGATGACCAATTTTGTGAGTCGAAGCCAATTAAGCGGGCTTAATTTGAGATGACCAATTCTGCGGGTCAAAGGATGAGATGACCAATTTTGCGGGTCGAAACCAATTCTGTGGGCGTAAGGTGAGATGACCAATTCCGCGGGTCGAAGCCAATTTTGTGGGCTTAAGTTAAGGTGGCCAATTCTGTGGGTCGAAGCCAATTCCGCGGTCTTAAGTTGAGGTGACCAATTTTGTGGGTCGAAGCCAATTCTACGGGCTTAAATTGAGGTGACCAATTCTATGGGCCGAAGCCAATTCTATGGGCTTAAGGTGAGATGACCAATTCTGCGGGCTTAAGTTTGAAATGACCTCGGGGAACTCTACTGGGGAAATTACTTGTGATTTTGATTTGAGCTGGGGAGATGATTGCTGGATAAATCCTTGTGTGTCTTCTTGAGACTTTACCGGGGGAACGACCAATTTGATGCTGGGGAAGTGATTAGGTGGTCCAGGGTTTGGACGCATTTCTCGGGGAAAATTGATACCTTTGGGTAATAGGAGATGATCCTGAAGTTTTGGACATTATCGGGAGAGATTCGCTTGTCTTTTGAGAGTTTCGTTGCGGGAATAGGGGTGCTTCTTGAGGAAGTGCAAAATTTTCTTGGTGAAAATGTTCTAAATCCTTTTCGGGAATTTTAGGAGTTTTTTGAGGATTTTTGAGGATTTTTTAGTATTTTTTGGGAATTTTTGTACGAAAATTTAAGGGAGGTGCCAGTCGGCATGGTATAGAGGGTGCCATTCGGTAGTGGCACAGACTTTTGGACTGCCTCGAGAAGGTAAAAGGTCAGTTCCGATCGGTATGTGGGGCCGATCAACATGACCCTTGGCATCCTATATAAAGGGGGCGAGTTCCCCTCATTTTTCACAACTTCTTACCTTCTCTCTTTCTGCGATTTTCTTCTGCGAATCGTTCTAGCATTCCGATCTCTAAAAAATGGCCGCTTTTGTGAGCATTACAATGTACCGGGAATGGTTGTCTGTTGATGACTGGGCAAATATGGAGTGGGGGGACAGGGCACCTCTTGCTTTGGGGAGCGAGAACTCTTTTGACGCATTCGATCCGGTTGCAGATGAGCGGATGTTACTGCGGGAGCCGTCACGTCATCGTTCTTCGAAGGTGGTGAACCCTGGCAGTTATGTAAGTAAAATGACTTTTGGCATTCTCTTTTTTTTGTGGTTTTCCTTTTTTCTTGGACAAGATTTTTCTCTTTAGACAGACTGATGTTTCTCTGTCGAATATGCGTGCCCGCAAGATGACGAAGCTTAAGGATGTCTGGGAGCATCCTCCACCTGTGGTGCGTTGGGTGGTATCCTTAGCAGGCTTTAGGAGGTTAGCTTTTGTGCTGGATGAGATTCTTCGTTCGATGGAAGTCTTATGCGCTCTGGGGGAGAGGTGGTGGGACACTACCCACACCTTTCATTTTGGTTTTGGGGAGGTGAATGTGACTCACATAGATTTACAACAGCTACTGGGGCTGGATTGTGATGGAGAGCAGATAGAGATGGATTGGTCTTTGCGGGTGAGGCCAGAGGAGGTGGGCATGACCCTTGTTGATGTGGGGAGGATAATATTCGGGGACTCCATTTGTTTTTCGCTGCTGAAGTACATTTTATTGGGTAGAGTGATCGATGTGAGGATAGGTTGTAGGTGAGGCAGATGGCCCGGTTGTTCATTTTGCTGGTGTTGGGGGGATTTTTGGTGGCGTCGAGCAGTGACATTGTCTACTTATGGTTTTTACCATACTTGAGGATGTTTTTGAAGATCCCTCTTTATGATTGGGGGAACCTAACTTTGGCGGCCCTTTATTTTTCCTTGGATGCATTCAACCGGTGTTGCCGACAGTCTTTCACTGGAGCCATGTATCTTCTTGAGGTATTCTTTAATTTTGTGCCTTTTCCTTTCATACATTCGCATTTTCCTTATGCATCTCTATTAATTGTGAATTTCTTGTCTTTGGCAGACGTGGTTCTATGAGGTGATCGGGTGTAATACCTAGCTGATTGCTTCGAATGATGAGAGTCTTAGGGATTTTTATCGATTGCATCGATGGCACAAGGCCAATTGGAAGTTGAAGAGGTCTCTCTCTCTAGAGGCGGTGCGTCAAGTCTTGAATGGCCTAACTAGTGATAGGGTAAGCCTTTTTTCTTCTTCAGTCTAAGACCTTTGGGTGCTCTGATTCTATATTTCCTTATATATAGGTAGGGAGTTTTCAAGTGACCTTTAACCCTTAGGGGACAACCGTTCAGGACACGGGGTTGACTAGAGTAAATGTGCAGATAAGGCATTTGCTTGCGCATAATTTTGGCCACTCTTTGTATCTCGAGGAGAGGGGGGTCCGACAAATTGCTGAGGGGGACGTGGTGGTACCACCTGCGAGGCCCTTTATGTTTATGAGGCGGGAGCGGCTGTTGTCGGAGGATGCGAGGATCACGACGATAATTAGAGAGTCCTACCTACTGTACAGCGATACAACTATGTCGTATGATTATATGGACTTTGACACAAGCTGGCTGACGACGCACAACATATATGATGCATTGCCCTTCCCTTCGGCGGGTTTGAGTCGACCAGTGGGGTCCTCCCACAGCGATGGCGGTCTTTCCACATCTGCGGCGACGGAGACTTAGAAGGTTCCCTTTTTGCGGCTACATACTCCTTCATACAACATTCGATGGGCTGATGGAGGGATGATGCCTATGCTGCATTGTCCTCATGCGATGGACCCGAAGGAGTTGGGCTTGACAGAGGAGGTTCTTCTCCCTGAGGTATATCTTTTCTTCTCTTTTCTTTTTCTTTTTTCCTTTTGATTTCTTTTGATCTTTTCTGCTTGATACTGATTTTGACTTTTCTGCTTGATACTGATTTTGCCTTTTCTTGCAACATGTCCGGGTGTCCACCACCTAGCTGAGGGATATTAGGGACTGGTTATCTTCGGCGACTTCCTATATTTGGGATGCATTTCTGGTTCCTTCTTTCTTGGTGCCGTCTGCCTCATCCGGGGAGGAGTCTGGTTCAGGTAGCAGTGGTGCGTCATCTCACTAGCGAGAAAAAGAAAGCACGTCGCAGAGGTGGAGGCTCTTAGGAGAGAGAGGGGAAATGGAAAGTGAGAGAGAGAGAATGTTGGTTCGGGCTGAGTCCCGTTATTTTTTGCTTTTATTTCCTACAAGATGATGTAACATATAGAAATATCAATGCAGTACAATGAAGTTTTTTTTATTTTCTTTTGTTAGTGATGAATGAATGCATGCACATGCGGTTTTTACTTTACTGCTGAGACCGTAAAAAGAAATATTTTTGGGATTTTGAAAGAAATTTTTATTCAAAATGAGAATTTATATAATATGAAAAGGGGATTTTTGAAATTCTGTTGAATATATCAATTTATTTTGAGTTTTCTGAATTTTGACAAAAGAGGGAAAAGGAAAATTTCCAAAAGTAGGGGGTTGGTGATGCTGGATATGCCGGAGCTGTCGTTCTAGGCTTGGTTTCAAAATTACTGCTGGTGACTGGGGAGTTGTTGGTGAACCCATAACTTGTAGGTATTACCTCATGGATGTGCTACCGTCATAATCATGCGGCGGTGATACTAGTGGAGACTCTAAATGGCCTGGAGGCCTAGCGAGAAGGTCGTTCTGAATTTCTAAGGGGTAGCCCTGTGATGTTGGTCATGTGGTTGTCTGAAAGACCTAGTGACTCCTCTGGACTACCCTTTGTCGGCTGTACCTAATTTCTTTTTGCGCCATTTCATTAGTGTTGGCCTGGATATTGAGAGTTGGGAGAACTGGTTCATAGAGCATGGGGCTCTAAATCTGTACTGGTCAGTACCTTGGTGGGGACAGTTGCTACCTATTCTGGAACATGGAGAATACCCATATGTCCGGCCGGTTGGTCTCAGACATACCTCTTTTTATTTCCCTTAGTGGCTTCTGCGCCAATTTGGCTGGGAGTCGATCGTGCCACCTTAGACACTAGACTTCTTTTCGATAGAAGATTTGACAGAGCATCTGCACATGCGACTTGGATCTTTATGGGAGAGTCGACGTCCGTCGACCCGTCCCTCTCAATCTACTGGGAGAGTTTAACACATACCTAGGGATTATATGAAGTGGTTATGGAGGAGAGTATTTAGCTAGATGTTGGAAGTGGAGACTGGACAAAGATGGCTTGCCTTATCTGATACCATGGAGGGAGGTGTGGTAATTTTGCCGAGGCTGGTTCGAGCCTATCGATCCATGGAGTGTCTGCGGCACTCCATTCAGGCAGGGGAAGCAAAGGGACCCCAGGATGTAGATGATGACGATGAAGCGGGATCCTCTGGTAGCTGTGGGTAGGACTCTTGGAGAGTTTGTTTTGTAATGGGAAATAAATTTGGGAATTTATTTGGCTTTTTAGGAAGGTAGAGGCAAGGGAGTCATCCGTTCCTCTTCTTATGTAATTGCACTATAATTTCTTATTTTTGAAATAAACAAGTTTTTGATCATTTAACTCTGCCTTTTGATGAATTCTATATTTGGAATTATCTATATCGATCTCTAAGGCATGCATAATCCTTTTGTTCAAGTATATGTTAGAATGGACTGTCGTTCTTGGAGATAAGAAAAGAATATTTTTTTGTGAAAAAGAAGGGGTCGTGCTCATGTAAGACGTATGAGCTTCTTACATACCTCTGGGGGTTTTTGAATTTTTTTAATTTTTACGAGAATGATTTTTACAGAGGATCAGGCCCACGTAGTTTTGGGTGGAGGGAAATGAAGAGATTTTTTTAGAATAGAAGATGATGAGAAGAGTCGTAGTGCGCTGAGATTTCGGACCAGGGGTAAATTTTCTTGAGACGGTCCAAGTTGAATGGACAAGCCATTTTTTGTCCGTCTAAGTTGGTGAGCATGGATGCACTTCCGGATAAGATCTTCTTGACAATGTATGGGCCACTCCAATTGCTCTTGAATTTCCCTCTGGGGTCCCAGATGGGCACTACTATTTCTTTGAAGGATAAATCCCCTTCTTGGACATCGTGGTCCTTGACTCTATTATTAAATGAATGCGTTATTCGGCGATGGTACCTTTGTAGGTGATATAGCACTTTTAATCTCCTTTCGTCTAGGAGTGACAGCTCGTCAAGGCAGCTTTTATGTCAGTCCTCCTCACTGACCTTGCCTTCAAGCATGACGCGTAATGAGGGTATTTCTAGATCCACGGGTAGGACTACTTCCATGCCATAGACTAGAGAGTAAGGGGTAGCACAGTAGATGTTTGGATTGAGGTTTGGTAGACCCAGATGGCGTATGGGATTCGATCGGCCCAATCTCGACAACTTGCGATCATCTTGCAGATGATGGCTTTGAGGTTCTTGTTGGCGGATTTGACTGCACCATTGGTTTGAGGTCGGTAGGGAGAATATTTGTGTCTCTGAATCCCATACTCGTTGACCACTTCTGTGACTTCTACCTTGAAATTCAACCCGTTATTTGACACTAGCTCGTGCGGGACCCCATATCTACATATGATTTGTTTTGATGAATTTGGCCACTTTTTTGGCATTCAGGACTGCATATAACTCGTCTTCGACCCATTTGGTGAAGTAATCAATGGCAACCAGGATAAACTCATGCCCGTTAGAGGCCTTGGGTGTAACCTTCCCTATGATGTTGATGCCCCAGGTGGAGAACGACCATGGAGAAGTCATGTTGTATAATTCTCACGGAGGAAAGTGTTGAAGGTTGGAGAACTATTGGCATTTGAGGCGTCTTCGGATATAAGCAGTGCAATCCTGGATCATGGTGGTCCAGTACTAGCCTTGTTGGACGATCTTCTTGGTAAGCATGTGACCGTTCATGTGGGGACCACATTCCCCACTATGGATTCTTTCCATCACCTCTTCAATGTCAGCCCTGTGATGCTGTATAGATGGGTTCCATCGAAGTTTCTTTTAAATAGTGCTTTATGACATATGATGTACTGGGCGATCAGTCTTTGGAGGGTTGCCCGGTCTTTTTTGTTATAACCCTCAGGGAACTTACTGTTCTTGAGGAGGTTCCAGATATCATAATACCAGAAGTTGGCTAGCTCGGGATCTTTTTTGGTGATGAACTCAATGTGGTAGTAGTGGGTTAGTTTATCTTGCTTTTGGACCAGGAAGGGGGCCATTGTTATTCCTTCGGGTATGTCGACCATGGAGGCTATGGTAGTAAGGGCATCAGATAGGTTATTCTTTGCTCGAGGTAACTAGTGGAAGGTGATGTCTTGGAATTGGGAGGCTAGTTCTTCTAAGTGGGCATGGAAGGGTTGAAGTTTCTCATCACTGACTTTCCATTTTCTGAGCACTGAACCAATGATGAGGGAAGAATCCCGGTAGACATCTAGGCATTGAATTACTTTCTTGAGGGCAACTTTGAGGCCTACCGTACATGCCTCGTATTCAATCATATTATTGGTGCAGGGGAAATCCAATTTGATGGCGATAAGAGTGTGGGAGTCATCTAGGGCGATCAAAAGTATCCCAATGCTATATGCCTTTTTGTTCGCAGTGCCGGCGAAGAACATCTTCCATCGAAGGTCATCTTGAGCAGCATAGAAGATGTTCTCATCTGGGAATTTTGAGATCCATTCATCAGCTTCTTCCATGGGGTAATAAACGAGGTAGTCAGATATGGCTCTTCCTTTCTTAGCTTTCTGTGTGACTTATAAGATATCAAACTCGGCTAAGAGCATCAACCATCAAGCCATTCAGCTGGATAAGGTAGGTTTCTCAAGAAGGTACTTGATGGGGTACATTCGAGATACAAGTTTAATAGGGAAGGTGAGCATGTAGTGTCGTAACTTTTGGGTGACCTAAATAAGCGCAACGCATACTTTTTACAAAGTAGTTTATTTGACTTCGTACCCGACCAGTTTGCGACTGGCGTAATAGATGGCTCTTTCTTTGCGGGAATCTTCAAGGTATTGAGCTAGCAAAGCCCCAACTGTAGTATCGATTATGGTTAGGTATAGGAGCAAGGGGACACCAGGCTGTGGTGTCATGTGTACCGAAGGTTGAGTGATGTATTGTTTGATTCGGTCGAAGGTTACTTGCCAGGCCTCGTTCCAAACTTTGGCTGAATCCTTTCGGAGGAGTTTGAAAATTGGTTCACAAATGGAGGTGAACTGGCTGATTAACCGACTTATGTATTATAATTTCCCAAGGAAATCTCAGATCTCTTTCTCCGCTCGGGGAGGCAGCATCTCAAGTATGGCTTTTAGCTTGGCAGGATCTACTTCTATCCCTTTCTTACTGACCATGAATCCCAAGAGTTTTCCCTTTTTAACGTCAAAGACACATTTATGTGGATTGAGTCTCATTTGATATCGTCGCAATCATTCGAAGAACTTTCGGAGGGAAGGAACATGACCTTATCTATTTTTGGATTTGATAATCATATCATCCACATGGACCTCGACTTCTTTGTGAATTAGATCGTGCAGGATGGTTGTGGCAAACATCTGGTAGATAGCCCCGGGATTTTCGTGACCAAATGTCATAACAGTGTAGCAAAAGGCTCCCTATAGGGTGATGAACGCATTTTTTTCTTAATGATATGGGTGCATTTTGATCTCATTGTATCGGACAAACCCATCAACAAATGACTTGAGAGCATGACCGACCGTGTTTTCCACGATCATGTCGATATTGGGTAACGAGTAATCATCCTTTGGAGAGGCTTTTATTTAAGTCCCGGTAGTCTACGCACATTTAAACTTTGGCTAGCCTTGTGAGATATTCGATCACACGAATGAAACCCACATTCAATTGTTTGACCACTGATTAGGCATAAATTCTTCTAAATTTATCCATTTAATTTAGTTACTTTTAGCACCTTGAATAACGTAATTGAATTGATTTGATCCTATATCATTGCTACTGACTATTTCTAACGAGTACCCCGAGTTTCGTGTATTTTTTTATTGATTTTACAGGTATTTAGTACAAGAAAAGAAAGAAAGAAATCGGAAGAAAGGAAGAGAACAAAGGAAGACAAGTCAAAGGGAAAAAGCGTAAATTTACACCCGAAGTTCGGATTTGAAGCCTAAATGAAATTTGAAGATCATCATCTCGTAAGAGCGTCGGAAGAAATGGAAGTCAAATAGCAGCTCTGAATTAAAAGTTATGACAAGTCAAAGTTGGAAAGAAAAAGTCAAAGTTGAAGAATATCGGACCAATCTGGTTGATATCGGACCGATTCGAAATGCCACCATTCCAGTAGTCCCCCGATCGATACAGAACCGATGGAAAACAAATCGATCCGATGGGATTCGGACCGATCCGGTGGAAGAAAAAAAGAACCGACCCGACCCGACTAAAGGAAAATGAACCGATGGAATCCAGACCGGTCCGACTTTTGAATTTCTGGAATTTATTGTGGAAACTGAAAAGGCACATCTCTTGAAATTTCTTGTATAATTCCATTTTATTAGTTGTAAAACGTGGGGAGGAAGGAAAGAGTCACATTTGGGTTATTAAAAGGGTAAACCCTGGAGAGGAGTTTTTTAGTTAGTAGTTGTTTTTGGTTAGAATTTTATTTTCTTAACCATTAGTTTTCTAGAGATAGTTTGTAATTTGGAGATAAAGGATTATTCAAGACTCAATTTTCATTCACCGTCCAAGTTTTGATTCCAGATTTAAATCTTCATTTCATGTATCAATTTCTATTCTCTTATTTATTTCTCTATTTTATTTTCAATTCGATTCTCAATTGTTTTGCAATTTTCTTTTGAAGCAATGTTTCTTAGATACATAATTCCATGCATAGTTATGAATTTTTTTTCTTCTTATAAATCCTATGTCTAGATAATTTTTCAAGGGCTGGGATACCTGAACCCATCCCGATGTAAATTACCCATGTGGGAAATAGAATTTAAATTAAAAATTGACACAATCGTGTGGGAAATTATACGACCATAATAGACCTTTTAATCCCTCTTGCCCTAGGTACTTGGGATGTTTAAGAATACTATGCAAGTGTAATTACTCTACATCGCTTTATAGTTGCCTTTGATTTCATATGATGCGGGCTAGTTCCCTCATATATGGAATGCTTAGGATCTCTAAAGACTAGATTCAGTTAAGATTTTAATTTACAATTCTAGTATTCTATATGGTAAATTACCAGGGATAGGGGGATTGTTTTCCAGCCTATTTCCCCTCATATTAATTTTTATTTTCTTTACAATTCTTAGTTGGTTCGTATAAGTAGTTCATTCTAAATTTTAATTTCATTACCAGTTAACAATTTAAAAACCACAAATCATCATCATTATCTTTTCTTTTCTTTTGAGGAATCATTTGAAGGTTAGATAAACTTTTACTATATTATTCAGAGTTGTCATCCTTTGTTCCCGGTGGATACGATACCGACTTATCAGATTATTACTTGAGCGACAGGCTTGCACTTGAGCCTAGAAAGTACGCACTTCTGAGACACATTGTTAGTCGCGTCAAGTTTTTGGTGCCATTGTCGGGGATCAAGTGTATAGGTGACACTTAGGAAAGTGAATTTAATCCTAAATTGATTCATTCATAAAAAAAATCATATCATCTCTAATAAGATTACATGCAAAATCCCTTTCCAACCCAAGTTCACCAAATCCCATTGCGGAAGCTAATTCTGACAATTCTCATACCACCGACTCTCCACACTTTTGGGTTCCACCTCCTTCTTCTCATAATTAAATCACAAGTCGCCCTTGAGTCAAACACTGAGTGAGGGTTCTGAATCATTTGGTAGCAATATGTCTGTGCACAGTAGTGTTAGTGTTGGTGCTGGGGAGGTAGAGTTACCGTATCTTCCCATGAAAGATCTCTTATTTCCTGAGCGAACTGTCACCCCTAGTTGCATTTTACTTCCATATAATGCCGGTCAGTTCCACTTTCGTAATGAGATGATTCAAATTCTTCCTACATTCCGTGATATGGATTTTGAAAAGCCATATCTCCATATTAGAGAATTCGAAGACGCGTGTGAAACATTTGGTGATCAAACCTGCCCATAAGATGTCATCCGGCTAAAAAAATTTCCTTTTTCCTTAAAGGATAAAGTGAAAACATAGCTATGGTCTTTACCCCTGAATTTAATTTTATCCTATAGAGATATGCAGACTAACTTTCTCTCAAAGTTCTTTCCACCGCACAAAACCAACTCTGTCAAAACCCAAATCCAAGTTTTTCAGCAAAATGATAATGAAGGTTTCGACAAGAGTTGGGAACGTTTTCAGGAGTTAGTTAGTGCTTGCCCACATCATGGGTTTGAAAAACATCATCTCATTTCATTTTTTCATCAAGGGCTTACTGTAGCGTCTAAACAACTTATGCAGAGAATGTGAGAAAGACCATTTTGGGAGCTAGACTCGAGCGATGCTGAGGCTCATCTGAGATACGTAGCAGGGACTACACAAGCCTGGGATGTTTCTAACCCAAATAGTAAAAAAAAATTGATAAGTGTTCAACTCGCTTGCTGCAGCCAGTATTTATCACTTGGACAAGGACACTATGTTAGATCGTCGATTTGACCAATTGCAAGAGTTTCAAAGACATACTTGAGGTACGATTGAGAGAAGCTGCTGGACCCATCCAAGCAAAAAAGGAAAAAATGTGTGCCATTTGTGCTGCTGGTCATTCTACCAAAGGATGTCCGACAATACCCGCTTATAAGCAATGTACACTGAGCAAGTAGAAGCTATAGGAGGGTTTCGAGGAAATTTTAATGTACCTCAGGGGACTGCAGATAATCAATCCTGGAGGAATCATCCTGGTTTCATCTATGGTCAACCACACATATTGCTATGCCTCCACGTCCTCCGCAATTTCAGTAAATGCCCCAAATGCAAACCCCCATGCAAGTACCATCTCCTGGTCTGTATGTTACTCCACCTAGGTGACCTTTTGAAGATAATCTGAATCAACTCATCCAATATCAAAAGGGGAACAATGCTAAGTATGATCGAATGTTCTCGAAAATTCATACTAGCATCTGTAGGTTGCAATCTACCTTGAATATCCAAGAGAAGGGTAAATTCCCGGCCCAAGGTCAAAGACCTCTTCAAGAGCAAACTAGGGTTAGCTCCACACCCTATGACCATCCTGAGCAATGCAGCGCAATTACCACTCTAAATAGTGGGAGAGTAGTTTACTTGTCACTCCCCCCATAAGACGTACCTAAAAATAAGGAGGTTTTGCCCGGCACGAAAGAGGCCGAAGATGCCCCTTTACTTGAGAGTGAAAAAAATAACACTAGCGGACCCAAAGTCATGGTAAAACCCCCCACCGCTGCTCCGTACCCTTAACGGTTGGTCCCGCACTCAAAAGAGACTTCACATGACAATGTTTTTGACGTCCTTAAGTAAGTAAATATTAATTTACCTTTTCTCGAGGCTATACAGAAAATTCCCGCATATGCTAAGTTCATTAAGGATTTACTCACGGTGAAATGCAAGCTAAAGGTAAATAAGAACGTCTTTTTGGCCCAGAATGTCAGCTCGATTTTATCGAGTGACCTACCATTAAGGTATAAAGATTCGAGTGCACCCACCATCTCGTGCATCATGGGGAAGAACCGAATCGAAAGAGTGCTAATAAATTTAGGGGCGAGTGTTAACATTCTACCCTATTCCATCTATAAGAAACCATATTTGGGAGCCCTTAAGCCCACAAATATGACTCTCCATCTCGCGGATAGTTCTGTGAAGATTCCTCGGGGAATCATTGAGGATGTGATTGTCTAAATTGACACTTTCTACTTCCCGGTGGATTTTGTCATTTGGGACGAGGAGCCCTCCATTCTCTCGAGCAATCATGTTCCCGTTATCCTTGGTCCCCCATTCTTAGCTACGGCTAATGCACTCATCAATACTCAGAGTGGGTGAATGCAATTAACATTTGGGAATATGACCATCGAGACAAATATTTTTAATAATATCAAGAACGAGGGTGACGAAGGAAAACCCCGAGAGACGGATCGTTTAGAGGTAGCACACGAGCATGGGAAGACCCACACGCAAGAGCTGGTAGGGGTATGCCTTGTTACATCAAGTGAGAGCGCCGGTTGTAACATGGAGAGAAAGTTAGAGGAGGTATGCATAGTTACTGAAATGAAGAGTGTGAGTGAGCCCTTGAGTGTGAGAGAGAGAAAATTTAGAGGGCATCAGGAAAGGTTTGTAATTGTGCTTTAAAGGAGAGCGAATGGCGAGACACGGTAGATGCTTTTCTCCTCGATTTCTACACACCCACACCACCTAATAATTTTGAGATGGAGCGAGGAAGGAATGATGTGGAAACAAATAAAGAAAGAGAGCTAGAGGAATTCAGCCTTGTGGAATTTGAGAGAGAATTCGGGCAGGTGGATGAGAGCCTTAACGACGAAGTCCAATCTCTATTGGACTCATGGAGTCATTTAGGAGAGAACGAATGGAAAGATAAAATTGATGAGTTTCTTTGCAATGACCATCCAACCATGCAACTTGAGTCCTCAAAGGTAATTGAAAATAAGACTCAATTCTTGTCTGATTTAGAGCCCAACCCACATAGTATGCATCACGAGGATCCCTTTCCGATTAATTACGGTGAGTCTCCCATTCTTTACTTTATTTATGGGCAAGGGCCCAACTTATTCCGGTTATTGGTGTATGAGAGGAAGAGGGGAGAGACTAGGAGAGCAATAGATCCCGTGTAAGGGGTTGGGTGATTTGTGGAGAGAAATGAGAGGTCGTCGCACCTCCGACACGTATGGGGTGAATTTTGTTGTGTTTTTGAGTAATGTATGAATGTCATATAGTGTATTGGTGCATTGTGATAATTTGCTTGTTTTATTTGTCGCACTTATTCCTTTTCTTCTTTAGATTTTAATCCTTTTGATTGAGGACAATGCAAAAGTCTAAGTTAGGGGGTGACAAGTGCGTATTTCTAAAACTTCACAAATTTTCAAAAATGCCCAAAAATTTCAAAAAAATCATAAAATTTTGAAAAATCCAAAAATATTTTTCTTCAAAATAAATAAAAATTGGAATTCAATTTTTTCAAAAATATTATTAAAGTCGGTTTAAAGTCTCAAATTGTAAAAACACAATACACAAAGCCGAAATTGACCAAAGATGGAAATTGAGCAAAAATTGACGACTTAACGAATAAGTGTGAAGATTAACAACCCCGGTGAGATTCGAGCCTTTCATTTTTGTGATATTTATAAATCAATCCGAGTTAATTATTAACTCAAATTTCTTTTCAGCGGTCGAATAAGTCATCGAGGATCTCAAGTCTTTCACTTTGATCAGTTTTGAGAAATGTGTGTGATATTGCCTTGAAAAACATGCCGAAGAAATCTTTAAATTAAACTAAATTAATCTTGAGACGCATATGGTAAAACAACTCGCATTTGGACAATGAAGTAGGCCTTCTTTTGTTTAACCCAAAAATATTAGCCATAATAAAGTTGTGAAAAAAAATTATCCCTTTGCAACCCACTTTGAGCCTAATAAAATATTTCTGTTTCGTTTGATAACCCGAAAAAACCAATTATCCCGGAATTGTGAAAATTGAATATTCATCAAATAAAATCCGAAAAGTGCATAAGAAGGGGCATGAAAAGAATGGAAATTCTCAACAAAAATAGCAAGAAAAGAAAAGAAGTGAAAAATAGAAAAAAATAGAAAAAGAAGAAGAAAATGAGAAAATGCCCGAAAAAGCACTAATGGACGTCATAAGAACATTTTCCAATTCCGAACACTCCGTCCATTCCCACTTTTACCCTTTACACCTTGTAACCCGAAAAAGTCCTAACCGAGTCCAAATTGCGAAATTAGTTACCACGTGGAGAGTTAAAACACAAAAGATAATAAAAGAGATAAAACGTATGTATAAGAGGTAATGTTCCCGTGTTTCAAACCGTATTCCGTTGATGACATCCAATTACTATAAAATTTTCATCTTTCTACTTACGTGCATGAACTTGATTCCACTACATTTACTCTATGAATCACGTATATCGAAGAAAAATATCCACATTCCGAGTAATTCCTTTGTGAGAGCATCTTGTGAGATTTTGAAATCAAAGCGAATTTTCGGATAAGTAATGTAATGGTCAATTGGTGGAAATCCGTGGTTAAATCTTCGGCTTCACACACGCGCACTATGATTTGAAACTCTTGAACATGAATTGATGATGACTATTTTCTAGAAAAGTTTGAATTATACATTTTTTTTGCTTATTTTGAAGTTTCTTTGAGTCGAATTTTGAGGGTATATTCCCTACAAACCCTCATGAGACCCAACTCGTCCTACTAGGGTAACCTAGGGATTTGAAGGATTGTTGCATACGCTAAATGCAATCTCTTCCCTGAAAAAGGTATTCTAACCCAATAAAATGATTTCAAGAGTTGAGCCATGCTAGGATTCTTTTACATTGCTTGGGACGCGCAAAGTTCTAAGTTAGGGGGATTTTATTAGGCATAAATTCTTCTAAATATATCCCTTTAATTTAGTGACTTTTAGCACCTCAAACAAAGTAATTGAATTTCTTTTATCCCATATCATTGCCACTGACTATTTTTAATGAGTATCCTGAGTTTCGTGTATTTCTTATTAACTTTACAG
The DNA here is from genome assembly GCA_949130495.1 of Sambucus nigra. Lineage (NCBI taxonomy): Eukaryota > Viridiplantae > Streptophyta > Magnoliopsida > Dipsacales > Adoxaceae > Sambucus > Sambucus nigra. The sequence continues at coordinate 88,307,460 of OX422222.1, read as the reverse complement.
GTATTTAGTGCAATAAAAGAAAGAAAGAAATCGGAAGAAAGGAAGAGAACAAATGAAGACAAGTCAAAGGGAAAAAGCGTAAATTTACACCCGAAGTTCGGATTTGAAGCCTAAATGAAAGTTGAATATCATCATCTCCCAAGAGCGTAGGAAGAAATGGCAGTCAAATCGGAGCTTTGGATCAAAAGTTATGACAATTCAAAGTTTGAAAGAAAAAATCAAAGTTGAAGAATAGCGGACCGATTCGGTTGATATCGGACAGATCCAAAATTCCACCATTCCAGTAGACCCCGGATTGATACAGAATCGATGGAAAATAAACGAATTCGGTGGAAGAAAAAATGAATACGAACCGATCCGATGGAATCCGAACCAGTCCGACTTTTTAATTTCTAGAATTTATTGTGGAAAATGAAAAGGCATATCTCTTGAAATTTCTTGTATAATTCCATTTTATTAGTTGTAAAACGTGGGGAGGAAGGAGAAAGTCACATCTGGGCTATTAAAAGGGTAAACCCTGGAGAGGAGTTTTTTAGTTAGTAGTTGTTTTGGTTAGAATTTTATTTTCTTAACCATTAGTTTTCTAGAGATAGTTTGTAATTTGGAGATAAAGGAATATTCAAGATTCAAGTTTCATTCACCTTCCAAGTTTTGATTCCAGATTTAAATCTTCATTCCAAGTATCAATTTTTATTCTCTTATTTGTTTCTCTATTTTATTTTCAATTCGATTCTCAATGGTTTTACAATTTTCTTTTGAAGCAATGTTTCTTAAATACATAATTCCATGCATAGTTATGAATTTGTTTTCTTCTCATAAATCCATGTCTAGATAATTTCTCAAGGGCTGGGATTCATGAACCCATCCCGATGTAAATTACCCTTATAGGAAATAGAATTTAAATTAAAAATTGACAGAATAGTGTGGGAAATTATACGACCATAATAGATCTTTTAATCTCTCTTGCCCTAGGTACTTGGGATGTTTAAGAATACTATGCAAGTGTAATTAATCTACACTGCTTTATATTTGCCTTTGATTTCATATGATGCAGGCTAGTTCCCTCATATATGGAATGCTTAGGATCTCTAAAGAATGGATTCAGTTAAGGTTTTAATTTACAATTCTAGTATTCTATATGGTAAATTACCAGGGATAGGGGGATTGTTTTCCAGCCTATTTCCCCTCATATTCATTTCTATTCTCTTTACAATTCTTAGTTGGTTCGTATAAGTAGTTCATTCTAAATTTTAATTTCATTACCAATTGACAATTTAAAAACCACAAATCATCATCATCATCTTTTCTTTTCTTTTGAGGAATCATTTGAAGGTTAGATAAACTTTTCCTACATTATTCAGAGTTGTCATCCTTTGTTCCCTGTGGATATGATACCGAATTATTGTATTATTACTTAAGCGACGGCTTGCACTTGAGCCTAGAGAGTACACACTTCTGAGACACAATATTAGTCACATTAACCACCTCTTCTTTGACATTGAGCGACCATTCGATGCAGATCTTTCTCAACTTTTGTTTAACTGGCTTGTAATCTGTAAGAGTGGGGATCTCATGCTAAGCTATTTTAGGATCAATACCGGGCATACCGTAATAGGACCATGCGAAGACATCCACGAATTCCTTCAATAATTCTTCGAGTTATGCACGCTCATGCTTATCGAGGGTATCCCCTATCCTAATCTCGCGCAGTTAGCTACTAGAACCGAGGTTAATAATAATAGTCTCTTCTTCATTATCTTGAATGCGGTTATGTTGTTTATTATTAACCTTATTTAGATCAGCTAAGAATTGTTCATTTGAAAAATCATCATCATCAAAAGTTTGATTAGAATCTAAATAATTAATGTAAGGCACAACAAGATATTTAAAATTTTCATTTATTTCATTGATAGGAAAAATAACATTGAGAACCTCATTAAAGGAGGTCTAGATTACATTTGAGAAAGGATAGACAATAAAAGAGGAAATGGGGTAAACACTGGGTTTGGTGGGTTCCAATAGGTAGAACTGACACAACATGCTAGTTGAGGAGAGGTGTATCAATAACTTTAATCAAGTGGGATGGATCCAGGGATGTAGTGCTTGAATGAACCATGCAGAGTGTCAGCCCCAGTGTCTGCAAGTTGAATGAGTCCTCAAATTCACTTTCCTTTGTCTCTTCGGTATCTTTAATGAGCGGTTGTACATGGCGTTGGGAACTTTTGGCCCATGGGTAGGTGTCTTGGAAAAAGATCTCCATTTTGAGTTTCTCCGAAAATCCGCAAAAGGGGAAATCATCACCCTCTTTGATGAATAGTCCATTTAAGGAGTCACCTGAGATAATCTGGATGCGATCTAGTCTTCTCTTTAGTTGAGACTGGCGAATTTTTTTGAGCTCTTATTCTGATGGTTGATACCCGAAACCACAAGGGGAAAATCTTTCTTCAGTTCAATGGGCTCAAGTATCCCTTGATGTCTTTGTCCTAGCCCCAGTCCGTCATAAAGTGCATGTTTCTGAACATCTGAATCACATTGACATTGCCATGTGGGTCATATTCTAGACAAACCCTTTCTTTAAAATTGTTCCCTATCGGGATTTGGAGTGGTTCAACTCAAAATCCTGATTGGAGCATATCATTTGACCCATGTTGTATCTCAAGGATTGGATTCCTGGTACTTGCAACCTCGGTATTATCTTTGTCGCCCAAAATGGTGATGACTCGTCCGTCGGTGAAGAACTTCAATTTCTGATGGAGTGAGGAAGACACAGCCTTGATATTGTGGAGCTAAGGTCGTTAGAGTAACAGGTTGAAACAAGATGGAATGTCAATAACTTGGAATTCAATGACGGGGTTTATAGGGCCAACCCCTATTACAAGTTTTATGGATCCCATCACCTCCCGACGGGTATTATCATAGGCACGTACAACTGCAAAAGTTAGAGCGAGGTCACTTTTCTTCAGTCCTAAGCATTTGAAGGTTCTTAATGGGTAGACATTTAAGGCGGATCCATTATCGAAAAGAGAGAGTGGTACGATTTTCCCCATAACATCGACGGAGATGTTGAGTGCATGATTGTGTTTTGGCCCAATTATGGGGGTTTCTTCTTCGGAAAAAGGATAGCATTCGGGTAGAGGTCAAGGATCCGACCAAATTTACCACTTCTTCTGGTGTGGTAGAAGGAGTAATTATGGGTCCAGTGAGAAACTTGATCACAGTGTTTCTGTGTAGCTGGGAAGACATGAAAAGACCCCATAGAGTGATGTTAGCTTGAGTTTTCTTCAGTTGATCGAGGATATTGCTTTCCTCGAGGGTCATTTTTGGCATAGGAAGGTTTTCAATGCCCTTCCCTTTATCATTGGCTAGTAGTGAGCTTGGGATCTGGTAATGCCTCCCTGATCTGGTTATGTGATTACTGAAGAAGGGAGGAACATGAACCCTATTTCTTCATCAATCTTGGGTTGTTCTGCCACTTTGTTTATTTCTTCGAGGATTTCCTCAAATGATATCATCCCACACATGTCGGCTACTATGCTAGTTTTCTCTAAAGCTTATTCTCGGGTAACCTTGCCTTAGGATAAGGGGACATGTGGGTGTATTCCATGTAATTTTTGGAGATTCTGAATTAGTCAAACTTATTAGTTAGCATCTTGAGATATTATTTGACCTTGTTCAACTCTTCCTCTTTCGGAGAAATGATCATAAGAAAGTTAGCCCCAGGTTGGGCAAGGTTCGGCATAGGAAGCTGGGCAGGCACCATCCCATTAACAGGAGGGACATGGGGAGCATGTTGATATTCTTTGGGAACCTAGATAGGCTCGGGTGGGCCCATAGTGCTAGGTAATAGGGCTTCAGGATCTTGAGTAACATGAACCTGGTTTCGTTTCATCTCCCAGACCTCAGTCTGAAGGTTGTCAATCTTGGACACGACCTGAGCTAAAACTGCCGTTAGATCTGGCTGCACAACTGGTGCTTGATCTGTGTTCTCCATAGAAAGCAGATGGATACTAGACTCGAAATACGTAGTAGGGGAACAGACGGAACTCCGGGGTGATTTAACTGAAGATCGAAGCCAATAAGGAGCCCGACCAAGGGCGTGCGATTGACCTGAGAGAGCGTAAAATGAGATTTATTTTTGAAAATTTTTTAAACATTTTTTTAGATTGAAGGACAAAATATTTTTGGATTTTTTGTAAAGAAAGGAGAAATGTTTTCGGATTTTTGATAACGAAAGGAGAAGTGTTTTTGGAAGACGGGTCTCAGCATGATTATTATTATTATTATTATTATTATGTTCTCACTTGTATTAAATTCTCCTAAATGCAAAATAAAATGCCGGACGGGACTCGAGCCTGGAAAAGTTGGGTTTGTAACATGTGCCAAACTATGGCTGGACTTGTAACCAGGCTCACGGGTAGGATCCCATTTTAAAAATGCGCAAAAATTTAGGCAGCAAGCCGACCCAAAATTTAGGTAGAGGTTTAGGTTAAAATCGGCAATTTAATATGTGTGCCCTAGGCTTGATACCTATATGCAGGTATGCATCTTGGTTGGGTGAATTGGAAAGGGTTCCCCCTTTGGAGTGGCTTCCACGATATACGTATTTCTTTTGAGGGAAATCGGTATGTGTGGACTAGCTATTTTATATACCTGAGTGTCCGTGAATTGCCTCACTATATACCTCGTGGGGATGGCATATGTGAGAGAGAATTCGATATACTCGACGTACGTGAACGAGTTACCTACGATATACCTCCTGTCATGACTTCGGTCAACTGGTACGATGCGGGGGAACCGTTCGATATACGTCGAAGGTACTTGACCAATGGAAGGTGAGAGTCCTATCGCTTAGGCTAACTGCGCCCTGTCGGACCAGCGCCCATCACGAAGTGAACCTCCAGTTTCTAGGAAAAAATTGGTCAATACCAATGCTCTTTGGTGATTTTATGTGAATCATGCATGATCCTCTTATTAGTATCTTATGATGAGAGTATCTTTCTTGATCATGCCCAATAGGGAGCAAAGTATGAGTACCAATGGTATACCAAGTATGGGTAATGCGTACAACATGAGGATATATGTGATCCTAGGTGCACGTGGTCTTAAGTGTATATGGAGAATTTTCTACAAGTGTGTGAATAGAAGCATAAGCATGAGGTACACATGAATAGTAAAGGGGAAAATAGGGGGATTTATAAGAAATTAAAATACCCATGTAAATAGAGTCTAGACTTCAAAAATCAAGTCCCTGGCGGAGTCGCCACTGTGGCCATCCCCGAATATGTCCCCTTACGACGGGAGAGGATCCCTCTAGGTCTCGCGCATCCCTCTAGGGAGCGCTTCGACCGACGTCGGTGAATGAGGTGAAAAATGTAGAGAGTTAGAGTCGTCATCTATTTTACTCAAAACAGACAAAAGAAAAGGTTACCATCCCGAATGACAACATCCAAAGACATACTAATACATACGAAACCAAAATGATTCGAAAGGGGTCGGGAGGCTATGTTACGAAATAGAAAGGTGTTAGGCACCCATTCCGGACTTACGATCTCTCATGGGTTGTTGCTTTTTTCCTTTATTTCCCCATGATATGTGTGCATGTGTATATGTAGTGGAGATAGGAATTATCGACTTGTATCATGGAAGAGATAAAGCAAGTCATCCAGAGGAATGTTCCTAAAAGTAATATTAGAAAATAGGACTTATGCGTTTATCCTAGCGTCGATCATTATAAGGGAATGATAACGCATCTGGAATAATACGCCATTAAGAACAAATATATATATATATATATATATATATATATATATATGTGTGTGTGTGTGTGTGTGTGTGTGTGTGTGTGTGTGTGTAAATACATAGGATTTAACAGAATTAAGTTAAAGAACATAGAAAAATAGGAAATAAGTAAAAAAATGACTCGAGTCTCGGGTTTTATCCCGAGACGCCTACATAGCCTATAGAGGCATCAAAGTACACGTAGTTCATATGCAAAACGAGGGGTGGGATTTATCCCATAAATTCAATCGGGTACTTCTCTTATATGGGTGTGTGTGTAAAAAAGTGTTTTAGATGTGAGAAAAGTGTGAGAATTCCCGTTTGAAATTTATGAGCAAATCCTCATTTTCTTGTTTTTTTGGGTTTTATTTATATGAAAATAAGAGATGTGTGATAATAATAGATAAAAATTATATTAAGACATGTGAGATAAGAGAATAAAAGTACTAAGCAACAAAACAAACTAATGAGAATTTAGGCGAATTTAAGGAGAGAGTGGAGAAAGTTGGACCTTCTTGAAGATCTTGGGCTTGATCTTGGATGTTGGAGAGCAAAACTTGCACTTGGATGATGATGGAGGGTAATTAAATCATGAAGTTTGATGAAAAAGGTGATGAAAGGTGAAGGTTGAAAAGGGATTTGGATGTGGAAATCACGCTAACTTCGAGACGGGTTTTCTGAGCTTGTTGAGAGTGATGGATCTTTTATTTTCCTTCTTTTTTGGAATGAGGTTAGGACCTCCTTTTTATAGGTCCAGTCATTGCTGATCGGAATATCCCTAGTCCTGCCAATCGGTAGGAGTGTTTAGGCACACTGTCGATAGGCAGGGCTTGGAACTTGCCGTTTGGCAGTGTCTTTCATGTTTCTTCAGAAAATCGGTCGTAGAGGGCGAACTGTTGATCCGAATCGCTCACGGGGTGAACCATTATAAAGGTATTTTAGAGACCTTCAAAAGTCCTTGGATTTACTCCTTAGTTTAGGAGTTGACTTAGGGTTAAATGTGGCTCGAAAGTGCTCGCCGGTCTTTTGGATGAGGCAACTTCGAACGCAAATGGATCGTTCGACCGCATGGTAAGTCAGAATCGCATACAGAGTGGACCATTAGAAAGGTTAGGAGATTTACTTCGACATTCCAAAGAGTTTGACATGGTTCAGGGAGTTGACTTTGGTCAACCGGGGCCTGGAAGCGTTCGGTGACCTTTCAGAGTAAAATGGATCGTTCATCCGTACCGTAAGTCAGAATTGCGCACGGGGTGGGCCGTTGGAAAGGGGTTTCAGTTACCTTTGAAGATTCATTCAGTCTCAATCGAGCTGAAGAGTTAACTTTTTTCAAACAGATCCTGGGAGCGTCAGATGACCTCCTGCCTGAGTTTTGGGGAAAAATATGTCATTCATTCACATGGTAAGTCAAAATCGCGCACGGGACACACTATTGGAAAGGGGTTTTAGTGACCTTCAAATATTCATTCAATCTCGGTTGAGATAAAGAGTTTGACTTTTGGTCAAATGGAGCTTGGGAATGCCCGATGGACTTTAGGCCAGTACCCGGGACTTTGGTTTGCAATGATGAAGGGATGTGCTAAGAACCTAAGGGGAGGTTAAGGGGGGTATTAAAATGGGATGTCTACACCCACGATTCTTTTTTATTGGTTATTAATTCTTTACTTGTACTGATTTTCCTATAGGCCGTAGACGTTGTTATGACCCAAAAAATGAAGTATGAAGGGCTCTTTAAGCTTTATAGGGCTGTAGACGTTTCTCATAAAAAGGACTTGGACGTAGCCAAGGCATCTTCTTTTGAAATGGGTAAAAGCTCATCTATCGCAGAACATACGGAGGTTAAGCAAGATTTGGAGGTTGTCGTTAAGGCAAAGAATGAGGTTGATCATAACTTCTCTCAGGCCGCAGAGTCTTTGTCAATTACTAAGGTTCAAACTCTTGAGGCTACAGAATAAGGTGCTTCTGCTCAAAACAAGATGACTGTGACTGAAAATCAAATAAAGAAGATGGCTGCTGATCACGCCGCGACCCTCAAAAGTCTTGAGAGCCAACATTCTGAGGCCAACAGAATGAAAGAAGAGAATCCTGTCACAGCCTTAAACCAAGCTGTGGACCTTACTGTGGCCAACTTTAAGAAGTCCAAGGGCTTTTTTCTGATCAACAACAAAGCCTACCTCCTCGACATTCAAGATCTGAGGCACAGAGTTACCAAAAATTTTCCAGAGTCTAAGGACCAAATTATGTCTTGGAAGTTGGGTGATGCAGAACATGATTTGTGCGTGGCTGAACTAAGAGCTGCAGTCGAGGAGAGAGCAAGGAAGCAAACTGAGGAGGTTACGGTAGAAGATGATAAAATTGAGAAAGCCGTGGATGGTGATGAGGGAGATGAGAATGATGATGCATCTTCATGAACTTGTAATCTTGTACTTTTTTAAACTTATCATTAATACAGGGCTGCATCCCTTCCAAATTTTTAAACTCATCACATATATGGGCTGCGTTCCTTTATATATTTGTACTCCTTAACTAAGTCTAAAGCCTCTTTATCTATATGCCTTTCCGCATTTCTCTCTTCTCTACTTTTATTCCTCTACTTTGCTTGCTTCAATACATCTTTGATTGCTCGAACACAATTGCTTTTTGGAAAAATACACTTCAATAATGAGTATGGGTCATAGGCCGTGACAACATATTTTAATTAAAGTATTGAATAAGGCATCGGCCATACTTTGTGACCATCCTTCAGTAACTATGTTGATACCAAGAATGGGCAAAGCATAAAATGACCTTGGGACCGCGACTTAACTTTTTTGGCACATGGGTTAAACTTTTTCATTTTTCCAAGTCTTGATACCATTGACCTTCCTCTGCCACAACATTTGAGTCAAATGCCAACCTTCCACAGCCTCTGAGATTTCCTTTCATGGATTTCCTTTAGTCGCTTCAATTGTTTTTCATGGCCTTCTTTTAGTCACTTTAATTGGGTTATTATCAGCCCCCCCCCCCCCCCCCCCCCACGGGTTAGGTATTATAAAGCTTCCCCAAGCTATGTCTGTATATATAGAAAGCCTTCCCAGGATATAATAGGATTATCCACAGATAATTGAGTCTTCGACCCCTTCAAATATAGGATTATCCGTAGATAATTAAGTATCTAGCCCCCGTGGATTATTTTTATGCCTTCCCGGGCTAGGTATTATGAAGCTTCCCCAAGATGTAATGAGATCACCAAGTTAATGATGTTTCATCTATTTCCACCAAGTTAATGATATTTACCGGGGAAGTATCCTGCCTGGGCTAATAACGCATCCCGAAAGCTAAGAACGGGCACTAGAAGCCCTTACAGCTAATGACGCATCCCAAAAGCTAAGGACGGGAATTAGAAACCCTCGCAGCTAATGATGCATCCTGAAGGCTAATAACGATTTCTGATAACTACTTTCGAGAATTTAGCCATAATATGCTGGGATATAGTCTTTATGAGTGATTGTTGTAGACCAATTCAGATAGATGCTCTCAATAGCTGCTTTCATCATTTTCACTTATCATTTGGCTTCATATAATCAAGCGTCATTGCGAGCGTTATGATCCCATTTTAATATAATCATTCCCAATATAATTCGATGTCTCTTTATAGAATCTATTTAAGACAAGAGGTCTTTCATAAGATATCATTTAATGGAATTGAGAAATTAAAATATTATATTCATTAATTCTCTTAAGCATGGACGTAAAAGGTCAGAATGAGATAAAAGATAACGTTTACTATGAATCAAAACAAAAGGATATATATACTAAATCATAAAGATAAGGGATGTATGGCCCATCAGGCTAGGATGCATCCCCTAAGCACTCTGAGGAACCTCTGCAGAATTACCCAATTAGCCTTTTAATTTCATCCTTCAGAGCATAGCATTGCTCAGGCCATGGTCCTGATGGAATCTGCACCAACTACCTTTATTCCTCTTGTAGGGTGGAGCCCTTAGCTTTTCTGGCCACCTCAGCGAATTGTTCTCTTTAATGAACTCAAATATGTCTTTAACTGGGAAGGCCAAAAATATGTAGGCCTCAGATCTCCTCTTTGCCTTCTCCACTCTCCTTTTTTTGGCTCGTATTGGCTGCTTCCGTGGATGAAACTTCTGGTACTGCCGCGGCAGCGAAGGCTATTGAGGAAATTATCCCGGGTACCGCAACCACATGGGATGAGTTTGAGGCATCAAGCATGAGGACCCTTTGAGCCAAATAGTTGACTTGATTTTGGAGGGAAACACGACTATCATAGAGATGGTTGAGGTGATTATACAACTGCACAATCTCATCTTTGACTTCTGTGCTCTGAATGGATTCTCCTTCCATTTTTTGCTTTGCTAGTTTTTAAAAATATACAATATGAGGCAAAAACTAACAAAACCACATAAGTACATAATTAACCAAGTATAAAGTTGGGATGTAGCGTTTGAATTGCTGCATGATATTATTGTTGAGGCCGCGGCTAGCAAAGCATACGAGTATACTATCGTGGCTTTTAAAAGATATTACTGATGAGGCCGCGACCAGTAAGGCACATAAGTGTATTGCATTGTCCTTTGAATGATATTCAACAAGGTTGAGCAGAAGACTGTAATACCCCGTATTTTTATGGCTTTTAAATTTGGGGATTTATTAAATTTAAATTGAGATATTTATTTAATATTAATCCAGAAATTTATTTTTATATTTACTAGCGTGATGTGAGTTAGTAATTATTAGAAATTTTCTCAATATTACTGGATGAGTAAAGTAATATATGATATTTATTTTATTAAAATTGTCACGAGTGAATAAAATAACAATTATGGAAATTTAAGTCAGGACGCGCCTGTGTCGTGTCGGGACTAAATTAATATTATTAAAAGTGAATAAAATATAAGTCGCCCGTATGGTCATTTCAAGTGCGGCAATGTGTCCGAAAGGGTCCAGATAGTCAGAAAAGTATACCCGGGAATTTAGTTTGGGTCTCGGGACATTTTTAGGCCTAACCGGTAACCCGGAAGGGCATTTTTGTAATTTTCTATTTTTGGTCTTTAATAATGACGAAAATCATTAAGATTATATCAAATGGAGTGCTAGGGAAGTTAGGGTTCTTATAACCAAAAGGGAAGGAGGCCATAGGAAAAATAAGGGAAAAAGCTTTCCAAGTGTTCAAGGCCAAGAACCACCAATCTTGCACCCTCACCACCACCAAAGCGTAGATCGAGAGAAGAGGATTACTGCGATACCAATTAGAGTCATCGAATCAGACCTTTAATTCTTAGGCAAGTATCTATCTTGCTTCTCTTTTAAGTTAATTGTCACACCATGTTAGATTAGGATGATTGAACCTATGTTTTATGGAAGAACTCAAAGATTTAGACCACCTAATCACATGTTATACGGAAAATAAATAAACTCTGGACATCCCAATCATATGTAGAGGATTACCAACGAAATTGGATTAATTTATAAGTGATAAATCTGGAAAAAGACACAAAATCATGAAAGTTTAGAGGAAAGTTAGGGTTCTTGATAATTAAAGTGAATTGGCCATTAATTCAATTCCGTTGTTAAAATTATGAATGTTTTATGTAGGAAATCTTGCATATATGTGTATAGAACTTGTGGTAATATTCTTTAAGAATTTGGGAGTTGTTAATGTCATTTTTGGAGAATTAGGAAGATGAAACATGTAGGTTTTAATTGCAGTTTCTGGGCAAGAACTGCTTGATCGATCGATCGACCCAAAAACATCGATCGATCGATTGACCCCATTTCCTCGATTGATCGACCCCTCCTGGAAAACTACACATTTCTCGTCCGTTGGTATAATCTGGTTTTAATGCATAGGAACCCTTTTAATTGTTGAAGTATAATGGGACATAAAGAAGACCAGTAGAGCCTAAGTAGACCCCGTTGAGTAAAACTTAGTGTAAGATGAGATTTTGGGTTAATGAGGAATTATTCATGTGTATACGAAATCATGCAAACATTTAATAAAAAGATCGAGACTCGTAAGGGAGTTAGACGAGAAGGTAAGTGAGTGTATGCCTACTGAAATTATATTTAGAATACTTCGATAGAGGAGAAGTGAGTAGGAAGTGAAATATAAATGAGAATAAAAATGATGAGTCTGTGATGCATAATAATCGAGTAAAATGTGGTAATAACGGATAATTATAGTTATGGGTCGTTGGCACACCTAACTTAGAAATGTGGATATATATATATATATATATATATATATATATATATATATATATATGACTGTGTGATTGTGCATATATTATATATCTGTATAAAAATCATACTGGTGCTACTTTCTATTATGGGGGCTTCCGCGCCGGGACGGTCTTATCTTGATTGGGCCTTTATGGGGGATATTGACTCATACCCTAGAACATAGGATTCATTGGTACAAGCTATTTGATTGATCGTCATACGGTCCTAAGAGACGTGAGGGTATGTGCTGACCTCCGTGACTTGAAACTATGTTTCGCCTCCATTTGTATGTATTTTATGTTAATACAATTCAAGAGTGATTCCGAACTAATATTTCCCTTAATATGAGTGATACGGGGACTTGATAGTAGAGTATGCCAGCACCATAGATTTTATGCGGGTGCCGTTAGTATATATATTATGTGAGTGACTAATGCATATATATAATTATGCTTAAGTATGGGGACTTTCTACTGTGCATAAAAGTAGTTGAGTAATGAATAAATACTTCGACTCTATTATAAGTGTTTGAGAAATTTTTTGACATCACTGGGATATTTTTATATAAAATAAGATACGTAAGAGCATAAATTTTAGGAATTTATTTGTGTTCGCCATCATAGTTAGAAGTATGAAACATTATGGGGAAGATAAGTTAAAATAAACTTTTGAGGTAATTAGTACGGTAGGCGTGCACACTAGAGGAGAGGTGAGAATTGCTCAAGAGAGTGATGCGTACTAACATGGTTGTTACATTAGCCGGTAAGCAATTTATTTACTTGTTAAACTATTTTTAAACTGTTTTACACTCGGGCTCTGACCCTTTTCCTATTATTTCTTTTCTCTTATATATTTATATATATAGGTGCCCAGCCACAGGGGCGTCATGATTAGGTTCTTTGGATCGGACGCGCTGCAGCTTATGTGGGAGTTGCAGGTCATTTCTTAGACGATCTCATTGTTGATTCTACTCCTACTTTTAGTTCTTATTAGTTAGGGCATGTGTCGCCCGTTTCTCTATTCAGTTTGGATTTTTGTCAGAGATTTACGTTCCTTTATATTTCCATTAGTTGGTACTCTTTGGGATTTAATTACTGTCAGGATGGTTTTATTTATAGTTTAAACTGGTTTAGTTTATATGGATGAATCTAATTCTTGTGTGTTATTATCCATCTTTAGTATGTCAGAGTTCTGAAATTGTTGGTTATTTAAGAAGGTTTTCATATTTGGAATTAATAAAATGGAAATAAGGTTATAAAATTATTTTGACACTTAGCTTAATTATTTAGGGTGTTTAAATTGGAAATTTTTATTTTGCGACAGTGATGCTAAGAATGAACCAACCGTTCACCTTGATTTTAATTTAATAAAGGACTGATCACTCCGTATTTAATTAGGCGGGGTGTCACAGTTGGTATCAGAGCATCAGGTTCTAGTGTCCTTAGGATGTGTGTGGCTTATTATGCTTCCAGCATTACTTTGTTTGATATAGAGCCCTATGTTTAGGATTGTTGTTTTCTATGGTGAGATTCCGTTCTCCTGCTATAACGTACGTACATTAGTGAATCTTAATTGCGTTCGGGCATGTTCGAACAATGAAATATGGCAGGCAAGGGCCGTTGGGAGGACATCATGAGGCAAGGCTTAGTTGAGATTGTAGAGCATATTCGAGGATGATGATCGTAGTTAAGGTCACCCCTATTATGGCACAGGAAGCCAGGACTGTAAAGACGGCTAGGGCACAACCTTTGATTTCCAAGTGCTGCTATAGTTGAAAGAGGTGCGAGAATAGACTCACCCAACGTGGTACGAGTGGGAAAAGTCAGACGAAGCATTGTAGAGAACTGTCAGTGGAAATTCTAAAAATGCGAAAATTGCGTGTTAGCCCAAGGAGGTAAAGTATCTAAAGGCTTGGACATAGGACGTAATGTGGCTAACTGGAAGTGAAAATTTGAAGAAAAATTTTCTTGGCATGTCGGAACAAAGTTATCATGATGGGAGTCATCCACTACTTTTAGAAGTGAAATGCTATGCCTATAGGTGAATCTTAGGTACAGTTTGACTGCATGTTCCTTCATCAGATGTTCAAGATAATAAGTGAACATTGTTATGAACTCATCACAGGAGGACCTGATAGAGGTCCATTTATGAATATGAATCTAAACCGTTAGCGAATTTTGTCTCGAAATATGTAGATACAAATGGAGGAAAGGACTCCAAGTGTGAAATCGACTCGCAATAATAGTTGATAACACTTAAAAATGGGAATTCTACTGGACGGTCAATTCAGAGGTTGAAAATGTCATACATAATGCTTCTTTGTGTGGGAAGCTAAAAGAATCGAAGAATTTAGTCAACAATAAGATTGGATACAACGATGGTAGTGTAACACCACAAGGGGGTGTGGATACACATCAGGGGACCCATTTGAATGAGTCGGATAACTGAATTCTTACCACCCGATGGTAAATTCAGTAAGGACTATTGTAGTCAGTAACATGTTCTTTAGGTCCAACAAGGCTAAGGGGAAAATGGGGGTAGCCATCAGAAATTGAGTCTACCAAAGTTCGAGAGAAGAAAAATCCTAATACGGTTAATATGATAGGTGATAAGTGGATTATGTATTGAGGTATTTTGTGGAGAGTGAAATCACACATGCTAAAATATTTTTCGCAAAGCGAGTATAGGGTACAAGAGTATGGTGCCTAGTAAAGGACAACGATTAAAGCATTTTTGGTTTGGTTTGGATAGGCGTGTTACGTCCATGACCATTTGTGCGGTTATGGCGATTGGCAAGGTAGGAGTATGAGTTTTATCCTCGGAGGATGAGGTGTGTTTTATCTGACAAGAGCGAGTCACCATATTTTGTTCATTACTAGATTAGATTGTGAGACGAGTTAGTGCGTATAACTATAAACGTTATTATTATGTTAGTATTTTTCCCTAGTGTAGTGGGATTATCTTTAGTGCTATCCGCGGAGGATGAATGGGTATATTAATAGTGTTATATACTTTATTGTGGTTACTCATTTTAGTGATGTGAGATACGAGTATGTTATTGTCTTGATTAAAACTTTATAGTAATGGTTAGTATGATAGTAGGCCATTATTACAAGGCTATCAGAGTGGTTGCCTTTGTTCCGCATGTTTTTTTCTGGAGAGGCCTCACCTGCGAGAGGGTCGAACTCACACCTATATTATCTATTTTAGAAACTTCGGAGGGAATAGTTGACTCGAGATATTCGATCCCGGTGTGTGTAGGGACTTTGTTGTTATGATTCAGTATGTATTGGGGTTACTGTTGAGCGAAAAGAGTTAACTCATTATGATGTTTAGCACTCAGGACTTGGTGATAGGAAGAGCGCATTGTTATATCTATCCTTTAGAAATTTGGGAGTTAAGAGTTATACCCATATGTTTGGGGACAGAATTTCGAAAACCCCAATTATTTGTATTTGAGGTTTATGGAAATGTGATTACCACCAATACTAAACGATAGTGCAATTGGAAAAATGTTCTTTGTTAACTGTAATTATGGGAGGAGATGTAAATTTATGTCAGGAGACGGAATAAAGGGGTACATGCTATGGACGGAGGGCCTAATGGATTTTGATAACTGACAATGCTAGGTAGTAGTGTATCGGGGGGGTTCCTTGTTTGGATTTCTCTTTACGAGACATCCCCCACATGAAACTTAGCGTAAGGTTAGGAATAGGGAGATGTTTGGTCAATAGTACATGAGTTCGGTACCTCGGTCGTACTAGGAGCAAGTAATTATATATGTAAGTTGGAAGTTGAATTAGGATTTAAGGCCAGTGAAGCCGGTTGTGTGGTAAGAAAGCATTGAAAGTTTTATTTTATCTCCATGAGTTCAGGGGTGGAACGATGGTAGGAGGATTTAAAATTTCAATTTTTAGGGTGATTGAGAGTACCCAAGTGTTGTGACCGCGTTCGGAACACAAGGGAAATAAAGATTTTGGATGATTTTTAGTGTGGATTATCTGGGATGAATTTTTAATACAAGAGAGGAGACTTGTATTTATTTTGATCTATAGAGCATTGCTGATTTATTTTAGTGGTTGTATTTATTCAAGAGAATTGTTGTACTTATCTGAAGAGATTTGAGATTGGTGATTTCTCTTTTGTTGTTGTGGGATTTAGATGCTCTATTCCTTGTATTTTGTTATATTTGGGTAGTTTTATCGATGAGTAGAGCGCCGTTCGCTCTCCCCGGACAATCGGGGTGTTACAAAATGTGGGCATCCTAGTTAGCTGATGTTAGAATCGTCCGAGTGGAAGGGACGTGTGGAATATATGTTTGTGGGACTAACATAACGATGTGGAAGTGGTAGAGTGGATTAAACGTCGCATGAAGAATGATAATCCATATATACGTATGCGATTAGAGTAGCTCACCCGAATTTGGTTGGAAGGCTGTGGGAAGCCATTTAAAAGGGGTATTCCTTGAGAAGGGTAGAATTTAGTTATTATGGAGAACACTCGGAGCGGAGTTGTAATTAGTCAAATGTGAGAGCGACTTGCGCATACAAAGAGTGATGATGTTAGTAGGGTATAAAAGGTCCAGAAGTGAACATCGTGGAGAAAAGTGCACGGGTCAGAACTTTCGGTATACGCCAAGGAAAGAAGGGGAGTATTAAGTGTCACTTAATGTGAGACATTTCTAAGAAAAGTCGATGTTTAGCGGGACATAGTGAGTAGTCTCTGCATGCACCACTTATAGATAGAGATCGGTTGGAATAAGAGGATCAATAAGAGAATTGTGTGGCTATCGACAATTCCTATAATGGAAGAGGCTGGTAAAGTCGGTAAAGTTTCTCGGATGGGTTGCCATTTTCAAGATAAGATAAAGGGTTCACCCGAACATGTGGGACAAGTCGCCCAAGAAGGAAGTGATTGATATTCCTTTGGGGTGATTTACAATATTAACTAGTGTGCCCCAGTCTTCCTTTGAAAGGAAGGATCGCGCCGGTACGTGGTCTTACACGGTATTATTTTCTTAATCGAGGTGAGATTTTTGAATCCAACCTTCAATATAGGATTTCAGGAAGCAACTGGGATAACGTTTCATTTTGAGTAGGATGTATCACCCATCACCGGGGAGTAGGCGCACGGTGATTAACGATTAGTGGAGCCGCGTGAAGGTAATTTTAGAATCTTGGTGATCATTTAATTTCCACAACGGATATAGCTAGCGAGTGAAGTATAATTTGGTAGAGTTCGGTGGAATCACTAGTACCTGGTTGTCGTGAATGAGGTGCTTATTGAGGCTTTGGTGTGGAAAAACCTTAACTATTCTCCCTCTGTATGTTTAGAAGTGAGCGGATAATCAGAATTTTGGATTGGTCAATTTAGAGTCTGATGACTATAGTGGAATTACCATGACTGTTTTAAATGAACAAGAGTGTTCAGATGTTCGTATGGTTTATCTCAGAATGGAAATTTTATTTTTAGATAAATACGAGTAGTTGTCATGTAGTGAGGTGCGGCCTCCCAATGATATTGAAATAATGGGAGTCAATGATGTATAAGCTCGTCTTATGAGAATGTTGTCGGATAGGATCACAATTTGAAGTGTCGTTAAGGAGAGTGTTAAACAAGCTTACTGTGAGACAGGGGCTATAGTGATTGAACGCCTTACTATATAGATAGTTTGCGTACTGATAAGATATCCAAATTTATTCTTACCAGGTATGCCTTATTTTTTGAATTTCGGGACTGAATTTCGTTATTAGGGGGGAAGTATGTAATACCCCGTATTTTTATGGCTTTTAAATTTGGGGATTTATTAAATTTAAATTGAGATATTAATTTAATATTAATCCAGAAATTTATTTTTATATTTACTAGCGTGATGTGAGTTAGTAATTATTAGAAATTTGCTGAATATTACTGGATGAGTAAAGTAATATATGAGATTTATTTTATTAAAATTGTCACGAGTGAATAAAATGGCAATTATGGAAATTTAAGTCAGGACGCGCCTGTGTCGTGTCGGGACTAAATTAGTATTATTAAAAGTGAATAAATTATAAGTCGCATGTATGGTCATTTCGAGTGTGTCAATGTGTCCGGAAGGGTCGAGATAGTCAGAAAAGTATACCCGGGGATTTAGTTTGGGTCTCGGGATGTTTTTAGCCTAACCGGTAATCCGAAAGGGCATTTTAGTAATTTTCTATTTTTGGCCTTTAATAATGATGAAAATCATTAAGATTATATCAGATGGAGTGCCAGGGAAGTTAGGGTTCTTAGAACCAAAAGGGAAGGAGTCCATAGGAAAAAGAAGGGAAAAATCTTTCCAAGTGTTCAAGGCCAAGAACCACCAATCTTGCACCCTCACCACCACCAAAGCGTAGATTGAAAGAAGAGGATTACTGCGATACCAATTAGAGTCATCGAATCAGACCTCTAATCCTCAGGCAAGTATCTATCTTGCTTATCTTTTAAGTTAATTGTCAAACCATGTTAGATTAGGATGATTGAACCTATGTTTCATGGAAGAACTCAAGTATTTAGAGGACCTAATCACATGTTGTATGGAAATAAATAAACTCTGGACATCCCAATCACATGTAGAGGATTACCCACGAAATTGGATTAATTTAGAAGTGATAAATCTAGAAAAAGACACAGAATCATGAAAGTTTAGAGGAAAGTTAGGTTTCTTGATAATTAAAATTAATTGGCCGTTAATTCAATTCCGTTGTTAAAATTATGCATGTTTTACGTAGGAAAGCTTGAATATATGTGTATAGAACTTGTGGTAATGTTCTTTAAGAATTTGGGAGTTGTTAATGTCATTTTTGGAGAAATTGGAAGATGAAACCCGTAGGTTTTAATGGCAGTTTCTGGGCAAGAACTGCTTGATCGATCGATCGACCCAAGAACATCGATCGATCGATGATCGATCGTTTGACCCCATTTCCTCGATCGATCGACCCCTCCTGGAAAACTGTGTATTTCTTATCCGTTAGTTTAATCCGATTTTAATGCATAGGAACCCTTGATTTTTTTTTGTTGAATATAATGGGACATAGAGAAGACCAGAAAAGCCTAGGTAGACCCAGTTGAGTGAAACTTAGTGTAATATTAGATTTTGGGTTAACGAGGAATTATTCATGTGTATACGAAATCATGCGAACATTTAATAAAAAGATCGAGACTCGTAAGGGAGTTTGACGAGAAGGTAAGTGAGTGTATGCCTATTGAAATTATACTTAGAATACTTCGAGAGAGGAGAAGTGAGTATGAAGTGAAATATAAATGAGAATAAAAATAACGAGTCCGTGATGAGTAATAATCGAGTAAAATGTGTTGATAACGGATAATTATAGTTATGGGTCGTGGGCACACCTAACTTAGAAATGTGGATATATATATATATATATATATATATATATATATATATATATATATATATATATATATATATATATATGATTGTGTGATTGTGCATATATTATATATCTGTATAAAAATCATACTTAGGATACTTGCTATATTGGGGGTTTCCGCTCCGGGACGATCTTATCTCGATTGGGCCTTTATGGGGGGATATTGACTCGTACCCTAGAACATAAGATTCCTTGGTATAGGCTATCTGATTGATATTCGGACGGTCCAAAGAGACGTGAGGGTATGTGCTGACCTCTTAGTGACTTGGAACTATGCTTCGCCTCCATTTGTATGTATTTTATGTTAATACAGTTTGAGAGTGATTTCGAACTAGTATTTCCCTTAATATGAGTGATACGGGGACTTGATAGCAGAGTATGCCAGCACCATAGATTTTATGCGGGGTGCCGTTAGTATATATATTATATGAGTGACTAATGTATATATATAATTATGCTTAAGTATGGGGACTTTCTACTGTGCATAAAAGTAGTTGAGTAATGAATAAATACTTCGATTCTATTATAAGTGTTTGAGAAATTTTGTGACATCACTGGGATATTTTTATATAAAATAAGATATGTAAGAGCATAAATTTCAAGAATTTATTTGTCTTTGCCATCGTAGTTAGCGGTATGAAACTTTATGGGGAAGATAAGTTAAAATAAAAATTTTAGGTAATTAGTACGGTAGGCATGCACACTAGAGGAGAGGTGAGAATTGCTCAAGATAGTGATGCGTACTAACATGGTTGTTACATTAGCCGGTAAGCAATTTATTTACTTGTTAAACTATTTTTAAATTGTTTTACACTCGAGCTCTGACCCGTTTCCTGTTATTTCTTTTCTCTTATATATATATATATATAATACAGGTGCCCAGCCATAGGGGCGTCATGCTTAGGTTCTTTGGGTCGGATGCGCTGCAGCTTATGTGGGAGTTGCAGGCCATTTCTTAGACGATCTCATTGTTGATTCCACTCCTACTTTTAGTTCTTATTAGTTAGGGCATGTGTAACCCGTTTCTCTATTCAGTTTGGATTTTTGTCAGAGATTTATGTTCATTTATATTTCCATTAGTTAGTACTCGTTGGGATTTAATTACTGCCAGGATGGTTTTATTTGTTGTTTAAACTGGTTTGGTTTATATGGATGAATCTAATTCTTGTGTGTTATTATCCATCTTTAGTATGTCAAAGTTCTTAAATTGTTGGTTATTTAATAAGGTTTTCATATTTGGATTTAATAAAATGGAAATAAGGTTATAAAATTGTTTTGACACTTAGCTTAATTATTTAGGGTGTTTAAATTGGAAAATTTTATTTTGCGACAGTGATGCTAAGAATGAACCAACCGTTCACCTTGATTTTAATTTAATAAATGAGTGATCACCCGGTATTTAATTAGGCAGGGTGTCACAAAAGGCCACCTGAGTCCATTCCCCAATGATTTGAAGCTATTGTAATGCAACTACACTAGAAGAGGCCGCGTCATGAAGGCATTTAAACTACCTGGCCGCATCCCTTGCTAGGTAGTGGGGAACAATCCCAAAATCGAACCCATAAACTGAGTTTTTCTCCCAAAACACGTGGAGAGCATACCTGCTAGGGTCCATGTAAGGTAGAATAGCCTCTTGATGCACAATTTTGACACAAGTCTAGTGATAGACTCTAGATCACGGGGAAAAAAATAGCAAAAATGAGTAAAAATAACTCTTCCCTAATCACCTATGTTTACGGGGCTAAAGACCATCACGCTTTATCTAAGGGCATAAAAAAGGATACCTAAAACATATCTGAAGAGAGCAAATTGCCATCTAAAGGTATAATATACAAAAAATAGAGGTCACTGACTGAAGTTCACCCATGAGATGATGATACAAAGGATCCCTATGAATAAAATAAGGTGTCCAAGAGCCCAAAAATATAGAGAAACAAGATTAAAGTAACTCGTTTCCCATAGACGACGCCAGATTGATGATACGAGAAATCATCCAATTGTTGTTCTCGTATTAGCAAATCAAGAGTAAAGTGCATAATAAATAAATAGAGGAAGTAAAGAGAGATAAAATACAAGATATATAGTGGTTAGGCTAAAATAATGAGCCTACGTCCACTTTAGTGCCACACTCTCATTATATGCTATTTGGTACATAGTAATTTTGCCTAAAGCGGCGTATAAGATTGTGAACAGATGATAATACATGTTTATGAGGCTTTCGGTGTGCCGAAGAGTTGACTACGATATAGGTGAGTAGCCCCCAAGCTGTATGTTGAGGTTGTGTAGAGAGAATTTGGCAAGGCTTCGCTAGGTATTGTAGAATCTGACCTCCTTTATCTCGAGGTGTGGACCTTTATTTATAGGAGTTCATGCGAAGTGTCACGTGCCCTGAGCTTGTGACATACAGTAAGCCCAGTGATGTTATTAAATAAGAGGGGGGATGCGGCCTGTAAGGCAAACTCATGGAGTGTTGCATCCTGTAGCACCCTATACTATAGTAGGCTGCGGTCTGCTAATGGGGCTCGAGATATAGGTTCCCACATCGTGTATGAGTGAGGAACTATATATGCCGCACCTTGGGCTGATCATGACCGCGGCATACACCAAGTGCCGGTATAAATACATGGTCGCGACAGGGTGTTATATTTGTCGTATCAACACTTTATATGTCCCTAGGAAACATAAATCTGGTGTGAGGTAAATATATTTTTTCACATAAATTGATGACCCAATAGAACTTCGGTTTTATAAATGACGACCTGGCTCTAACATTACGTAAGCCGTTAGAGGAGTCCTTTAGTGATTTCAAGTTATAGGTTTTGTGAAAGCCTGGATTTTTGTTGGGTAAGAAATTGTGTATATACCTACTTAATGTACATTTACACGTGCCACGAAATTTGATAATATGTGATTCCATTTTGAATTCGCAATTTATGTGCATGTATATAATTAACAAAAATACCAATTTTGTTAACCTGTGACTTATTTCCTTTTCAATTTTGTTAGGGTTAGGATTAGAAATGTGTTGAAGGTATAAGCTCCAATGGATTTTAATGGCCACTTTTCTCAAGATTTTATTAGGTTGTTGTAATACCCCGTAATTTTGAGTAAATTATTTTAGCATTTTAAATTACATATGTGATGTAATTGATTAGAGTGGGAAAATAATGTGAAATTAATAAATATTAATTAGTGAGAACAAGATTACTATTTATTTGTTAATTTACTAGCGTGATTAAGTAAATTTAGTTAAGTCAATTGTAAGTACTTCGTTTGTGAGTAGATCAGTGGGAATTAACGGTATCTTAATAGGGGCATTTGTGTGAGCTATTTTTAGGTTGATATATGATATTTATGTTTTATGACTCGGATGGTGATTTCGAGTGCAAGGTTGATCCAGGAGTGGTCAAAATAGTCAAAATCAAGTACCAAAGGTAGAGATTGGTTACCAGAAGCATTTTAGACTAGTCGGGACCCGAGTAAGGGCATGAGGGTCATTTTACACCTAAGACTTTAATTAATTTCAGAATTTGGGTTAATTAATGAGAGGCTAGGGTAAGGGAGGCAACCATAACATACCAAAACTCAAGAGAGGCCGTTTGTGAGAAAAGAGCGAGGAAGAAGACCCAAGAGATCCACATGCTTGATTTGGAGAAGGACGTGGAGGAAAATTCTGATCTTCATCAACCCAACACGTAGAGATTCATAATCACTCCAACGATTTAAGAAAAGTGTATAAACTTGATATCTTGAATATGTGTAGTGTAATATACATATAAAAACTATTAACAGATGATTTAATTCTGGGATGGGTTAGATTATATGGAAAAATGGGATTGTAGACACCCCATTATAGCACCCCCTAACCTCTCCTTAGGTCCCTATCACCTCCCTTCATCACTACAATCCTAAGTCATAACTCGGGTACTTACCTATAGGCCATCAAGCACTCCCAGTCTCCGTTTGACCAAAAGTCAAACTCTTTAGCTCGACCGAGGCTGAATGAATCTTCAAAAGGCACTAAAAAGCCTTTTTAACGATCCATCCCTTGCACGATTCTGACTTACGGTGCGAACAAATGACCTATTTTCCCTCGAAACTTTATTAGAAGGCCACCAGGCGCTCCTGGGCTCCGTTTGACAAAAGTAAACTCTTCAGATCGACCGAGACTGAATGATTCTTCAAAAGGCACTGAAATCCCTTTCCAATAGTCCACCCTGTGCGTGATTCTGACTTATGGTACAGACATGATCTGTTTTACTCCAAAAGGTCATCGGACGCTTCCAATCCCCAGTTGACCAAAGTCAACTCCCCGAACTGAATCAAACTTTTTGGAATGTTGAAGTAAATCTCATAACCTTTCAAGTAGTCCATCCCCCGTCCAAAGGACCGATGAGTGCTTCCGAGCCACATTTGACCCGAAGTTAACTCCCGAACCTTGGAGCAGTCGAAAGGACTTTCGAAGGTAGTTCACCCCGTGCACGATTCGAATCAACGGTTTGCATTTTACGACCATTTTTCGAAGGAACCTAAAAGAGACTGCTAAACGGTAAGTTCCAAATCCTTCCTATCGGCAGTGTGCCTAAAAACTCCTGCCTATTAGCAGGACCAAGATTATGCCGATCGTCAATGCCCTGGGCCTATAAAAGGGAGGGCCAAACCTCATTGCAAAAGGACCCAAGATCTGAAATCCATCAGTCTCAGCGAACTCAGAAAACCTCTCTCGGAGTCAGTGTGATTTCCACATCCAAATCCTTTTCCAACCTTCACTTTTCATCACCTTTTTCATCAAATTGGGTGAATTAACTAATGATGTTGAAAACAGCACCACCAGATGAGGTGTTGACAATCTCAAGCTAGTGAAAACAATGGCAACACAAGAGTGTATATATATAGTAGAAGGAGGTGAGGAGAAGAGGATGAAACCTGTATGTAAGTGGTTCAACCAATCTGGCCTATGTACACTGTGAGTGTATGAGTAATGTCACTAGATGAAGGCACTAACGGCCATAGATATAATCTCTTAAGCTTTCTCTCTCTACTATGTAAACCAACAGAGTTTCAGCTAGGGTTGAAATTATGGATCTCTTTACAAGGTAGAGGATGACCCCTATTTATAGTGTTTAGGGGGTGTAATGTACCCCCCCAAGCATGTAATGATCATGTGCATGAGTATCGAACTAGTTTGAGGATAACACCTTGCTAGTCTTATGTAGATAATGATGACCTCAATATTCCCTCACGTGGGGGGGGGGGGTATGATTCGGTTATAATAGATTTGTCCACGTGTTCCAAACCTTACATGTGCTTGTAAATGCTCGGCCCTAGGTCCTTGACTGATGTAACCTCGGCCTGAACGAGTACGAGGTTGGTGGAGTCAGATGTAGTTGCTTTGTCCTCTAATCATGATGACCTCGGCCAGGAAGGTTGGCCGAGGTTAGGTATGAGGTAGCTGTAATTTTGGCTGAGGTCGATGACGATGTTGGTAGTTGATTGAGCCCGTGAGACTTTGCTGACCTCGGTTGATGAAGAGATGAGGTTGGTGTGTGAGGGGGCAAACTTATGAGAGACCTCATTGCTGATTGTTATCATAAGCTTCTTGTCAACTCGGCTGTGAGACTGGCCGAGGTTAGTGTCTCTGAGTATGAGAGTGCACTTTGGGTATATCAATCACCCCTATCCCTTAGTCTTCTATGTAATTAGATGACTAAAGGGTATGTAGTTAAGGCCGAGGCTGAGTCACTTTGGGTGATAATATTTTCTTGACACACGTCACTTATTGAAGTGAGTAGCGTGCTTATCAAGGTGTGATAATTTTGACTTACCCTTTAGGTTCCCTAGGGCAATGATGGGGCATTGGGACTTTCTCCTCATCATGGGATAGGTTTAAAAACCCTATTCTCTCTCCTCATTCTCTTTCTTCCTCCAAATTTCTTCCCGCCTTAGGTCTCTCTGCAACTGTAATTGCTTTAAAATCTCCATTGTTGGCTGCCATTAAAGGTTTCCTTTGCTTTCTACCATCCTCTTCCCTTAATCGCGACTAGGCAGGTATTATTTTCAACCTTTCTTTTCTATTTCTGGTTAAAGTATCATCATTTTCGAATCTCCGGTGAGATTTTGCATTTTCTTGCGAGGGTTTCCACCAGTATTGTTGGTTGTGTGGCTAGGATAGTAGCGGTTGAGTGGTTTAGGGACAGTTATAGGTATTTCCGAGGTTATTTCATCTAGAAATAACCCTTCTTTAGGTTTCCGGTGAACCTCCGGTCACCTTCTTCGGCGACCCTGTTCTTGAAATGTTCTTAAAGTTCTTAATTTGAAACTCTCTAACTCTCTTTTTGATCTCGAGTTTGAGTTATTTTAAGTTGTGTACATGTTTGTGGTTTGAGTCAAGTGCAGTGCCATCCCACTTATGCTCAAACCCTTGTACCAACTCATATAAGAGTTCCCATCTCTTCGTGAGAAGACCTTTGATAATACGCAAATATTGCGTATTTCATCCTCCGAACCTACGCATTTTAGTCCCTTCGGGTATCTTATTCCCTATATTTATCCTCGTTAACTAGACAACCTCGGATTTCTATGTTAACATGTTTTGCAGGGGTTAATTAAGCTTCTATAGGTATTTGGATGCTAAGTGTGAAGTTCGAATGCGTTCCTCTCGATTTCCATACTGGATCGCACGTTCAAGGGAATTTTAGTCTTTCACATCTTGGGCACCTGGTCTAACATCTACACGGATGTTGTAGCCCTCATCGCAAGCCTCGTGTGGCCGTGAATGGTGCGCGATTCCAAGTCCGTATGAAGAAGTTATGGCGATTCTAGCGAACAGGAAATGCAAACAACCAAAATAGCAATGCAGTGTGCTGTGACCTGCTTGATTGATCGATCGATCGATGAAATTAGTAGATCGATCGATCCTTCTCGACAGTGGATTTTTTTCTTCTTGATTGATCGATCGACGGTTTTGGTCCATCGATCGATCCCCTGTTTCCAGGAGATATTTTTCTGTTTTATTTTCTTTTCTCTTTTCTTTTCTAATTTAATTCCAACTTACTATATAAGAATTTTTTGTTGTAAATATTAGATAGAAAACATTTTATGATAGATTTTAGGTTAGAATATCGTAGGGTTTGGGGGATTTGAAGAGTTCTTCTTTGAATCTTCTTGGTTTGACACCCACTTGGGTTGTAAGTTGTACTATTCATCTTCCTCTCCATTAATATAGTTGTATTTAGTTATTTCTTGCTTTGTTAATTAGGTTTACAATCTTTCATAATTAGTTTACATGCTTTGATTTACTTGCTTTCTAGGTAGTTTTATCGTGCTTATTTACCACGTTTATTTATCTCATTTTTAACATGCTTTCTAGGTAATTTAAATTCGGTTGTGTTTGAACGGAACTTACTCGGGTTAACGAGTTGCTTGGATTTGGTGATAGTATTTATGAATCTATTTCGGGTGCGTTGTACTAGTTATTACGCCTAGGAGATTTGACGGGGAATATCATGTATGTCCCATGCTTACGACCTTTCGTGCGTAATTTTTGGGATATTTGTTAACGCCAAAATCTTATTAGGCTTTTATGTGGAATTAGGGGCGTGGCAACCCTTGATTCAATTAACTGTCGAAATGAGACGCATTTGTAATAACTCGTCGACCCATGTAACCATTTTATACAAATTAACTTGGGTGAGGGATATTCGACGGAACCTATAGTTTTTACTCGCTTTGTTAGTCTAGCTTTATTTTCACTCGCCTAGATTAATCATTTCCCTTTTATGCATCTTTTCCTTTTTAGTTTGTAAACAATTTTTCCCTTTTATTTAGGAATAATAAATCGTATAAATTCTAGCAACTTGTCCCGGTGGATTTTTGATACCTGACTTACCGCTGTGCTTGCCTCGCAAGTGTAGCCATAATTTAGGTTTGTTTGTATTATCGCAGTGAAATGAAAACAACGACTGTGCCCTTACACAAGCACAGTTTTCACGTGTAATCAAAATGGCGCCGTTGCCGGGGATGAGTTTGTTTTAGACTTTATTTGATTTAGTATTTCATAGTATTTTTCTTTCTATTTGTATTATTTGTTAACCTTTTTGCTGGACTTCCACATTTGAGCACTTAGAAACACTCGAATTTTTCCCGCGCGCACCTACTTTGTGGAATCTGTCACTTCGAGCCATTTTTGGGGTAAGCATGTCGTATTCCAATTCTTTCGGTAATCATTGTTATAATTCTCAAAATGTTCGTAATCCTATGACTTTTGGTGAATACTTAGAATCCCAAAGTATAACAAATTCAAATATGACTTTGGGTGAGTATAACAAAAGTCAAAACTTGGGTTATTGGAATTCTGATGATGATGATAATGATTTTGGGCCTTTACCTCCTTATAATAGAAATTTTGAAATGAATTGCAATAGTTTTCAAAATTACTATAATGATGAGTTTTCATTCAAGTCCGATGGTAATTTTCAAAGTTCCCATTTTCATGTATCCGCACCTCGACCTATGACATTCGGTGAGGGTTTGCGTATGTATGAGAATGAGAAAATTGAAAATCGTTATCGGGAAGAAAATTGTTGTTGGGAACATGAGTTGGATTTATTATTTGAGTCCGACGATAATTTTGCTTCCGAGACTTTCGAAGTCGAAGAATCTTTTGAACCAAATGAGGTACTTGTGCCTACTTTGGAACAAACCATTCTAGACTTTGCCCATTGCATAATAGATATTGAAAGTGAGGATGAAAATGACGTAATATCTATTTGCAATGAATTGATTTTTTCTTTGGCTCCCAAAGAAGAACATTTCATTGAAAATGATATTATTTCATTCGAAATTCAATCTTCATGTGATGATGATTCATCTCATGAGATTGAACTTCTTTCATACCCATTTTCATTCTCTATTATCACACCGTCACAAGTACCCGATGATTCGATTTCAAACTTTAATGTTTTAAACCTTTTCGCCGATGAGGAGTACTTGCTCGAGTCGCCTTCCATGATCGCATCCGTGCCTTCATGTGCGCCGCCTCCCATTCCAATTTCAAAATCCTTGGGAGGATATTCGGCTTTTATCGGTCCCCACATGTTTTTGTCACCCGTGTAATCCAAACCCCCCATCGTCCCTCCAAAAATTTTAATTGCCGATGGTTCGTTTCTTCCGCCTTACACATGCCTTCCGTTGTTCAAACGGAATTCATATTTTTCATAAGGCATGCTTATATGTGAAGGTAGACCAGTTATCCTCCAAAGTCAAATCGTTCTTACAGTGGACCCTCAACTATTTAGACTTCTAGTGTATAGTTAGTGTGAAGCCTAAATAGTAGGTTGTATATAGTTAGCTTTTTATTTCTTTCTTTTTATTTTTTCTTTCCTTTCTAATTTATTCTAGTATAATTAGTTAACTTTTCGTTATTTGTTTTTGCTATGCTCGGTACTAACTTGTTTTGTAGATTCTTTGGACTTGTTCTTATGGGGATCGCTCCAATTTTGGGTAATATCGTTATTTTCCTCTCTTTAACTTGGTTCTTAATTCACATTCAGGACAATGTCAAGTTTTAAGTTAGGGGGTGTGGGATATTCTATCCATTTCTTTATTTAGTCCATGTTTTTGCTCACATGTTAGTTACTTAGTGTGCTTTTCTTAGAAAAATTAAAAATTTCAAAAATATTTTTGTTCTTTTTTCTCCTTTTTTGGGCGTTTTACCTTTGTTTCCGATGATAAATTTCAATAATTGCCCGATCCAATAGACAACCCAATGATGCATGTTTTCGATTTTAGAAGTTATTAGACTTTAGTTTTAATTATTGATATTATGAATAACTTCATGAATTAAACTTTAATCCCATGAGCATATGCACTTTTATTGCATTATTGATTTGGTTTAAGATTTTTATAACTCGGTATTCTTCTGTTGCATTGTATATACTTACAACGAGTAAGATTTGTACCTTTTGTCGTTTGTGAGTGTATACACTATTCTTTTCTCATTGAAAATGTTGAATTTGTCGGTAATCTCACTATTCTTTCATTTGATCGTTCATTAATTGAGTTCATACTTGAAATGTGTTACTTGATCATGATTTTCATATATTGTTTTGATTCGAGAATTGTGTAAACTTTGTGAAATGATCATAGATCATCTTTGTTATATCACCCATATTAGCCTTGACCTCACCTTTATATGTTTACCCTCGTTAACCCCTTTGAGGCTAAATATAGCCTTTCGTTTCATAACCCCAATACCATAACCAACTCTACATTGGATATTTAGATCATACATACACTTTACATACCTTTGTTTGGAATGTACTAGGGATTGAATGCTGTTGTTATGATGTCGGCTGCAATTTAGCCATAAGTTTGAAAAGTAAAGAAAAGAGATGTGAAAAAAGTGAAGAAAGAGAGAAAGCAAAAAGAAAAAGAAAAGAAAAGAAAAATGAGAAAAAAAAAGAAAAGAAAAGAAAGAGAAAGTTGTAAATGATGTTTATATAGTTCAATAAGCTTTGATTACTCTCCCCGATGATATATCTAATGCCTTTTTGGAACTTATTTTCCAATTTTGTTATTGCCCGCATTTTTCCATTATCTCGAATTTTCATCCCGAAAACTTTGAATCCGTACATACATTCCTTTATTTCATACCCTAGCCTAACCTACATTACAACCCTATTAAAGTCCTATGTGATCTTAGGTTGATGTAATTCGAAAGTCATAATAGTTTTGATAATCTGTGAAAATGCATTTCGTCTCTTTTAGTGTGCGGTATCTTTCATTGAGATTACAGTTTTTCATTGTATATATAGCGTTCTTCATTTGTGACATGTGTGCAACCTAGTTTTCATTTCCATTTACTCTTTAGCCTGCATGTTCCGTGTGTTACCTCCCTATTTCGAGTGAATTCACTTAATGAGTGTAATGCCCGTGAGGATTGAATATATGATTGATTTAATGTTTATCTGGTTTATATAAGTTTTTCGCCAAATCACACTTTGCATGTGCTCGCTCCCCTCCCACATTTTAAGGTTTCAATTCTATGAGGTACATTCTATAATGTTAATGATTTGGACTTTCGTTTGAATCCTTTCAATGTGCTAATGATGTGTATGAAATCCTTTTCGCTATTTTTGGGCTTGTTGCATGTTGGGTTGGGCATATTTTGAGGAAACCATGTGATGTTTGTGGCTACCATCCCTGAAAACCCTCACGAGATGACACTCGTCCACTTGGGTGACCTAGGGGTTTAACAGCTTATTGCATACGCTAAATGCAATCGAATCACCCGCGAAAGTGGCCTTTTGCTTTTATACCATACTTTTGTACTCTCTCCTGTTTTGGTTTGCTTGTAGTTCTTGTTGCATCCTATTTCATTGCTAGGGACTAGCAATGTGTAAGTTAGGGGGTGTGATAATACGCAAATATTGCATATTTCATCCTCCGAACGTACGCATTTTAGCCCCCTCGGGTATCTTATTCCTTATATTTATGCTCGTTAACCAAATAAACTCGGCTTTCTACATTAACATGTTTTGTAGGGGTTAATTTAGCTTTTACAGGTATTTGGATGCTAAGTGTGAAGTTCGAACGCGTTCCGCTTGATTTCTGTACGCGATCGCACGTTCAAGGGCTTTTTATTCTTTTCACATCTTGGGCACCTGGTCCAACATCTACATGTAATGTATCCCTCCTTGCAAGCTTCTCGTGGCCGCGAATGGTGCGCAATTTCGAATCCGTATGAAGAAGTTAAGGCGATTCTAGTGGACGGGAAATGCAAACAACCAAAACAGCAATGCAGTGTGCTATGACGTGCCTGATCGATCGATCGACGATTTTGGTAGATCGATCGATCCTTCTCGACAGTGGAATTTTTTCTTCTTGATCGATCGATCGACGGTTTTGGTCGATCGATCGATCCCCTATTTCCAGGAGATATTTTGTTGTTTTATTTTATTTTCTCTTTTCTTTTCAAATTTAATTCCAACTTACTATATAAGACTTTTTTGTTGTAAGTATTAGATATAAAACGTTTTAGGATAGATTTTAGGTTAGAATAGCTTAGGGTTTAGGGGATTTGAAGAGTTCTTCTTTGATTCTTCTTGGTTTGACACCCAATTAGGTTGTAAGTTGCACTATTCATCTTCCTCTCCATTAATATTGTTGTATTTACTCATTTCTTACTTTGTTAATTAGGTTTACAAGCTTTCATAATTAGTTTACATGCTTTGATTTACTTTCTTTCTAGGTAGTTTTATCGCGTTTATTTACCGCGTTTATTTATCACGTTTTTAACATGCTTTCTAGGTAATTTAAATTAGGTTGTGATTGAATGAAACTCACTCGGGTTAACGCGTTGCTTGTCTTTGGTGATAGTTCTTACGGATCTATTTTGGGTGCGTTGTCCTAGTTATTACGCCTAGGAGATTTGATGGGGCATATCATGTATGTACCATGCTTACGACCTTTCGTGCGTAATTTTTGGGATATTTGTTGACGCCAAAATCTTATTAGGCTTTTATGCGGATTTAGGCGCGTGGCAACCCTTGATTCAATTAACTGTCGAAATGAGACGCATTTTTAATAACTCATCGACCCATGTAACCATTTTATACAAATTAACTCTGGTGAGGGATATTCGACACAACCTATAGTTTTTACTCGCTTTGTTAGTCTAGCTTTATTTTCACTCGCCTAGATTAACCATTTCCCTTTTATGCATCTTTTCCTTTTTAGTTTGTAATCACCTTTTTCCTTTTTATTTAGGAATAGTAAATCATATAAATTTTAGAAACTTGTCCCAGTGGATTTTTGATACCTGGCTTACCATTGTGCTTGCCTTGCAAGTGTAGCCGTAATGTAGGTTTGTTTGTATTATCGCGGTGAAACGATAACAACGACTGTGCCCTTACACGAGCACACTTTTCACGCGTTATCAACCTTTGAGAAAATTTGGCATATAGAGCTAGCCCAAGAGGAAGCTCGTAGGAATGAGGCCTTTCCCCTCAGACCCATCTTTCTTCCACCCCTGAAGGTTATCTAACTTGAGTCATCCGATCCTGCTGAGCCTGCAGAGGTTCCTGGGGATCCCATACCAATGTTTGAGTCTAAGTCATCTTCCTCCGACCCCATGTCTATAGAATCTTTTCAAGAGGCTATGGATTACTCTCCTAGGCAGGGTGATATTTCTGAGGAATCCGAGGTTTCGATCCCTTCCTCATCTCACCAAGGTTCTAGCACCTCACGTAGGTCTTCTGATGTTGAAATCATAGGGACAAGTGTGGTCATTCCGCCCATCATTGATGCCATTCCTCTGTCGACTGCCACTGGGGCAGAATTTTCTCAGAGGTTTCCTAGTGGTGTTCTTTCACCTGCCCAGGACGACGTTGCTGGGGATGGTGATTATGGAGAGGAGAGTGATCTTGATACGTTTAAGGCGACCGAGATTGAGAGTTCCATCAGTGAGTATGACCTTCTTACTTTTAGGCAACTCTATTCCATAAATTCTTCCATCATCCTTAGGAAGCCTCTAAGGGATGAGAGGGTTATTGACGTCCAAGAAGGAGAGATCTGCTTCTATGAGCGGATGTTCAAGTTGTCCTTACATCTTCCTATTCACCTAACCATCAGAGCTATACTTTTCCATATAAATCTAGCCCTTTCTCAAGTATCCCTAATGCCCGGAGGGTTATGATTGGGGCCATCGTCCTTTGGAGGGCCATCCACCACTCAGGCCTTCCAGTTAGGGTTTTCACTGGTTTCTATGTGTCCTCCTCTGCCAAAAAACATCCTAGCTATTACCACTTCTTAGCTAGGAAATCAGAGAAGAAAATGTTGTTGGTTACCCAAACTTCAAACCATAACTGGAAACCTCAGTATTTCTTTGCTTTCGAGGCATGGGAATTTGATCCTAATGAAACCTCTAGAACGTCGGTTCCAAGAACCCCTATAAGATGTGGGAAAGTCTCCCTTTTTGCTAAAGCCTACCCTAGACTTAGCCAGGACAATTTCTAGAAAGTTGAGGATCTTTGCAATCAGGGCAAGCAGGGTCGTCTTATAAAATATGAACATCTGATGATGCCCTATTACCTCTCTCAGACAGGCTTGGGGGGTGGTCCTTTGAGAGAGCTACGTAAGTCTTAATTTTTCATGAGTTATACCTCTTACTTTGTATATCTCTGACTCACTAACTCAAAGGTTTGTCTTTTGCAGAGCGCCCTGAAGGCATATCAAACGACTTTTGGGAAATGTCTGTTCTCAATCTTATAAAGATAATGCAAAAGAGGGGAGGCAAAAATGTACCCCCTCCTTCCACCAGGAAAAATGTCAGCACATCCCAGGACGATGTTAGTAAAAAGAGGAAGACCACAGCTTACCCGCAACATCTGAGGCCGGGAAAGACTCAGAAAGAGGATTGAGCCATTCCCATCTCTACACACGATGCCCTGGCTTCTCGTCTTGCTCAACTAAAAATCAGTGATAGCCTCATTGTCCACAGTCTGAAGGCTGCCGATGCTATCAACATCGTAATGACTAAAGAGGATAAGCATTTCTTACACTCTTTGGATGTCCCATTGTTGTCCGAGTTTTCTATCCACAAGTACATTCAGGTACTAGTTTTTGCTCGTTTGATCACTTGCTCTTCACAAGTGTAACCTCATCTTTTTTTTAAATTATAGCTCATATTTTCTTACATATGATCTTAATCTATAGGGTGTCTTATCCTTCCATCACCTCGTTGATTGGACTCTCAAGAGGTTGCCCCTTATAGAGAAGGGTCTGGAAGCTGAGATAGTTCAAGCCTCTTTGACTGCAGAGGTTGAAATGATAAAGTGGGTTGTCAAGTAGAGAGATAAAGACATTTCCAAGCTCAAGAAGGACCGTGATTAGCCCTGAAGGCCAAGGATGATGCCCTTCAGTCCAAGGTAGATGTTGCGGTCAGGGTTGCAATTGAAGACGCTGCTGAGAAGACCATTGAAGACTGAAAGGTCTCAGATGAGTTTATCAAGTTTTGTTTTAAGTACCTATAGAGGGGTATCTAAGCAACTAGTAAATGGGCATCCACCAAGGAAAAATAATCTAGGAGCTTGACTGCTTCAGACTTTGTGGGTCTCGCCTTTGGAGATCCTCTTTTTGCTCAGGCCTTACAGGAAGTTGAGGAGGCTGACGCTGCTCCAGTTGAGACTGCTCCCCTAGAAGTCACTGAGACTAAAAATGTTACCCATCATGGTGATGGAGTTGATGTGACAAACATCAATCGTGATGAAACCACTGTAGCTGTAGAGACATAGGCCCTTTTTTGTGAATCTTTTCAAAGTTATAATTTTGATTTCCCCTGTCTGTATCTCTTATATTTGTGAACTTCTGATGACCTCTTGATGCCTTTGACTTGTAACTCGTCTTTTCAATGATAATCAGTAGTCCAATCTTCTTCAAATTCTACTGCTTCATATAATGTTATGCTTGAATGTCTTACCCTCATAAATTTTCACCAAACTAATGATGTTTAAGGTCTGAGGTCACCATATAATGATGTTTACCCTCATAAATTTTCACCAAACTAATGATGTTAAGGTCTGAGGTCACCATATAATGATGTTTACCCTCATTAGTTTTTTACCAAACTAATGATGTTAAAGGTCTGAGGTCACCAATCTATAATGTTTCACCTCCTAAATTTTTCACCAAACTAATGATGTTTAAGGTTTGAGGTCACCATAATATGATGTTTACCCTCATAAATTTTCACCAAACTAATGATGTTAAAGTCTGAGGTCACCATATAATGATGTTTACCATCATTAATTGTTCACCAAACTAATGATGTTAAAGTTCTGAGGTCACTAATCTATGATTTTTCACCTCCTAAATTTTTCACCAAATTAATGATGTTTAAGGTCTGAGGTCACCATAATATGATGTTTCACCTCATAAATTTTCACCAAACTAATGATGTTTAAGGCCTGAGGTCACCATATAGTGATGTTTACCCTCATAAATTTTCACCAAACTAATGATGTTAAGGTCTGAGGTCACCATATAATGATGTTTACCCTCATTAACTTTTCACCAAACTAATGATGCTAAAGGTTTGAGGTCACGAAATTATGATGTTCCTCCTCATATTTTCACCAAATAATGATGTTTTAGGTCGGAGGTCACGAAATTATGATGTTTACCCTCATATTTTCACCAACTTAATGATGTTTAAGGTCTGAGGTCACCATATTATGATGTTCCACCTCATATTTTTCACCAAACTAATGATGTTTAAGCCATATAACAAGAGTACGAGCACAACATTGTTATCTTTTCATTAACATCTTCTGTCTAAACTGATACATGTATTACAAAGAGACAAATAACTGTAACATCATATGTAATATTTCTTCAAATGATCGGCATTCTAAGGGTTTGAGAAAGGTTCTCCTTCAAGATTCTCTAGCCAGTAGGTACCAGGCACAACCTCATCAACTATTCTATAAGGACCATGCCAGTTTGGATGGAGCTTATTTACCTTTTGCAACGTCTTCTTTAGGACTAGGTCTCCCACAGCTATAGGCCTTGATTCCACCCTTTTATTGTATAATCTCGTAGTTCTCTACTGGTAGGCTGCCTGTCTTATCTCTGCATCCTCTCTTCTTTCCTCGATAAAATCAAGATAAAGTATTCTCTCTTCCTTATTCCTCTGAGGGTAATAGGTTTGAACTCTATGAGCGGGGAGTCCTACCTCTATAGGGATGATAACTTTTGAATTGTGGGATAACATAAATGGAGTCTCTCCCCTTGGTGTCCTTGTTGTCGTCCTGTAGGCCCATAACACAGCATATACCTCCTCTGTCTATATCCCTTTGGCCTCTTCCAACCTCTTTTTTATCCCATCAAGAATTATTCGGTTTATAACCTCAGTCTAATCGTTTGCCTGGGGTCAGCTAGGAGAAGAGAAGAACTGCTTAATCCCTACTCTTTCGCAGTATTTCTCTAAGGAAATGTTCTTGAACTGGGTTACATTGTCTGAGATAAGGGTGTTTGGAAGACCATACCTGCATATAATATTCTTCCAGATGAATTGGAAGGTCTTCTATTCAGTGATTATGATCATTGGCTCAGCCTCTACCCATTTAAAGAAATAATCAATTCCCACGATAATTGTTCACAACTCTTGGCGGGGGTCCTACTAAATTAATGCCCCATATTGAAAATGGCCAAGGGGAGATAATTGAAGTCATAGGTTGATGAGGATGATGTGGTACAGTGGATAACCTTTGACACTTATCACACTTCTTCATGTACGCAGCTGCATCTTTGGCTAAGGTCGACCACCAGTACCCCTGAATGATTATCCTCTTAGCTAAAGGTCTTCCTTCTATGTGACTCGAGAAAGATCCCTTATGTACATCTTGTAAGATGTATGGAACCTTTGAAGGGTGGACACATCTGAGTAGAGGGAGTAGGAACCCCTTCTTGTATAAGACATCTACCATAATTAAGAATTTGGCAGCTCTGAACCTCAACTTTCTTCTTTTTGACTTTGACTCTGGTAGTTCTCCCTCTTTGATGTATCTGATAAGAGGATCCATCTATGAGGGTCCCATATTCAAGTTGAGTCAAGTTCTGGCAACCTCTTCTTATTCTTCAATGGTCGGTTTGAGCTTAATTTCAATGGGTATTGCTCTTCTTATGTCTATCCTTGTTGCTGAGGCCAATTTTATGAGTGCATCGGCTCGACTGTTATCTTTTCAAGGTATCCTTTTCATCTTCAATTCCTTGAAGCTTTCTAGCATCATTATCACCCTTTTCAGGTATTTGGCCATTATTTCATCTTTGGCCCTATACACTCTCGGGACTTGGTTGACGACCAACCGTGAGTCACTATGGACTAGAAGTTAGCCAACACTAAGGGCTTTTGCCAAGGAGAGACCTGCTATTAATGCCTCATACTCTGACTTAATGTTCGAATCTTTGAAGTTGAACCTCAGCGCATATTCAATATCGGTACCATTTGGTGCTGACTGTATCAACCCCTCTCCACTTCCGCTCTCATTGGATGAGCCATCAATGAAGAGGTTCCAAATATCTTCATTTGAAGATAATTTTCCCTCTGATAGGGTCCCTTGCATAAAGAGGTACCTGTCTTCCTCATTCTCAACTATTCTTTTTCAGGGTTGGCTTCACTCAGCCTCATCCGAATCTTAGAAGATGTTTATTCCTGGTTCATCATCAGCCTTTTAACTATTTTCAACCTCAACCTCTTCCCTGGTAAACTCATCCACAAAGTCTGCAAGTTATTGCCCCTTGATGGAAATCTTGGGTTGATAAACAATGTCATACTCCCCCAACTCTATGACCCAGGTCATCATCCTGCCTTACTTCTAGGACTTATGGAGGACCTGTCTGAGTGGAGAATCAGTTAGGACGACCATAACGTGGGCTTAAAAGTATGGATTCATCTTCCTAGAAGCATGTATAAGAGAATAGGCTATTTTTTTCAATCCCAGGATATTTCTGTTCAGACCCTTGAAGAGCTTTACTATTGAAGTACACTAGCCTCTGCACTCCATCATCTTCTCTTACTATTGCAACACTAATGGATGGCTCTAAGACAGCTAGATATACGTATAGCTTCTCACCCAAAATTGGTCGAGATAGGAGTAGAGGGGATCCGAGGTAGGACTTGATCTCTTTAAAAGATTTATCACATTCATCATCCCATTCGAAGGCCTTTCTAAGAACTTTAAAAAAAGGAAGACACTTGTCTGGAGCTCTTAAGACAAACCTGTTAAGTTCAGTAACGCATCCGATTAACCTCTAAACATCTTTGATAGTTCTGGGTATCTTCATTTCTAGCAAGGCCTTGATCTTCTTAGGTTTAGCCTCTATTCCCCTTTGGTTGACAATGAAGCCCAAAACATTTCCAGCTCCTACCCCGAAGATATATTTGGCCGGGTTGATCTTCATTCCATACTTATCCATGGTGTCAAAAGTTCTTTCAAGGTCGGACACACGAGTGTCGGCCTTTAGACTCTTCGTCAGCATGTCGTCTACATACACTCCCATGGATTTGCCTATCTGATCCTCGAACATCTTATTTATAAGACGTTGATTGGTTGACCCTGCACTTTTTTGCCCGAAGGGCATGACCATGTAGAAATAGGTCCCCTTCTCTGTGATGAATGTTGTCTTCTCTGAGTCTTCCGAATTTATGAAGATCTGATTATACTCGAAATATGCATCCATAAAGCTCATGAGCTCATTTCCTGCTGTGGCATCCACCATCTGATCAATACGAGGTAGGGGGAAACTATCTTTTGGACAAGACTTGTTCAAATCAGTGAAGTCTACGCACATCCTCCATTTCCTATTTTCTTTTGGCACTATGATAGCATTGAACAACCATTCTGGGTATATGACGTCTCTGATGAACTTAGCCTCTTCAAGATTTCTAACCTCTTCTCTAATGACATCATACTTCTCTCTTGAGTGTACTCTTCGTCTCTATTTTATGGGCTTGGCGTCTTCTACAACATTGAGTTTATGGCACATAGTCTCAGGATCAATACCTGGCATGTCTGCATAGCTCCATGCGAAGATGCTATGTCTCTTCCTTAGAAGCATCACTAGTTCCTCCTTGATCTTAGGTCTTAGGGATTTGCCAATTTGGATGGTTTTTTCTGGCTCGTCCTCATTGAGGACAATAGATTCTACCTCTTCCGTAGCCTCTCCCTTCTTGAGATTTGTTTCATCTCTAGGATCAAGTGTGTCCATGTTATACATGGTTGTTGTTCTCTTATGAATCTCTCTCCCTTTCGCAGAATTGAAGTAGCATTCATGTGCCGATGTTTGGTAACCTTTCCCTTCCCCTACTCCATAGGGAGTCAGGAATATTAGCATTTGGTGGACTGTTGAAGGCACGACCTCAAATTACTTGAGGGCTACTCATCTTATGATGAGGTTGTAAGTTGAGAAGATGTTTTCATCCATTACAAAGAAAGTATTTTTTCTGGTCAACCTCTTAGTCCATTCATCTCCCATTCGAACATCGATCTCATACATGCCCAATGGATGAACCTTTTCACCGCTGAAGCCAATCAAGGGATGATGATAAGGGACAAGTGATGAGTGCATTATTTTGTATATTTTATACCCAAATTTATACTCCGTTAGTCCCATTTTAGTGTATTAAATAAATTCTTAGGACTATTTTATTAAAAAGAGAAAAAAAATCCGAGAATGATTGAATTCATATTGAAAATGAAAATTTTAAGTCAAAAATGGGCACTTCGATAATTGTATAATATTCTTGTGCTAGTTTGTGAAAAAAGTTGCCTAGTGAATTTTTTGTAGATAATGATGGAATTTGGTGCAAATTGATGATCATTTCAAAAAAGCGCGAAAAATCTGATTTTTACTGTTGTTCGAAAAAATGTTGTTTTAACACTTGTGGAATCGTAAAAAAACTGGAAATTTTTATTCTCCGATTTGGACGAAACTCGGCATGAGTGTTTAATTCTCCTTCATTATGGTATCTTAATTCTTATATTAGGAGTAGGGTGAAGTTTATCATAGTTAGCTAACATTGTCACGTTAATTTTATCGTTGTCTATTCCCTACTTGTTTTAATTGTTATTAAAGATTCGGTATTCATTTTAAAGCGACACGAGAGTGTGTTTTAAAACCTTCAAGATTGTTTTGTCAAATCAAGTTTTGAGATTTAAAAATAGTAATTTTTGATGGATTATGCTTGCACTTTGATTGTTTTGATAGTCCATGCTTAAATACATTTGCGAATTTTAAAACTTGTATTTTCTAAGGGAATAGGGATTTTAGTCGTCTATTAGAGACGTTAAAAATATTTTGAACATAATCGTCATATTTTCCGAATTAAACGCGGCAAGAGTCGGTTTGATTTGAGTTATAAAAAGGGAATGACAACAATAAATTAGTGTGCAATATTAGTTACGTGATAAATAAACCCCGAATCCTAATTATTTCCTAATTGTTTACAAATCTCTTGTGTTACTCTCATTTATCATAGTTACTTATATTTAGTGTAATTTATAATTATTCTCTACCCCATTTGAACTAGTTGGACAATTGAAATTCTTTTAATAATTAAAATTGACAAATCCTCGTGTATTCGATCCGTACTTACACTCGCTATTCTATAATAGCCCGTGCACTTGCGGTATTTTATAAATTGACAACAACAAGCCTGTCTCATTGGGCATCCTAGGTTTTTAAAACATAACGTCTGCTGAACTACCGCCGTCAACGAGTATCCTATGAAATTCACACCCATGCATCATTGTGGTGATTACCAGAGGGTCATCGTGAGGAGCTAAGATACCTTTAAAATCAAGTAATGAGAATCCGACTACAAGGGTGTCCATATCCACCTTCTTTCTCTTCTCTTGCTTAACCTCTATAGATGCCAAGTTCACAACCTCAGCTTTAGTCACTGCCTTAGCCTCTTCCACAGGAGCCTTGCGATCAGCTACCTCCTACTAGTCCCCCACAGATGGCGTTCACACCGAAATAGATCATACCAACTCTTTTCACTAGAGCATTATCATCTTTTGGTGGGAGGTCAGGGTCATCGTCATCATCGTCTGGATCCTCAGCTCTTCTGGCAGGGACATCTTCCCGACATTTATCATTTCTTCTCTTTTGGGGGTCATATCTTACCCCCTTAGAAGTTATTCCATACACATACTTTCTGAGCTTTCCCGACTTCAACATCTTCTCAATCTTGTCCTTCAGTGCGAAGCACTTGTCAGTCAGATGGCCATGGTCCTGATGGAACTCTCACCATAGGTTCTTGTTTCTCTTATGCGGAGGGGCCTTCAGCTTCTTCATCCATCTTAGGGATATATTATTCTTTATTTCAATGAGGATGTGCTTGCAGAGCACAGTTAGAGGAGTATAATGTGCAAACTTGTCATCTACAACCCTCTTTTTTCCATCCTTCTTCCTTTGAAATTTCCCACGACTACTTCCATTCTCATCCTCATACTTTACAGCCATTGCCTCTTCTGCGTTCATGAACTTTCCAGCTGTTGCTAACAGCTCGGCCATAGACTTAGGAGGGTCTTCAGCAAGCTTCCAAAGTAGCTTTCCCTTCTGAAGTCCTCTAATAAGAGATGTTATGGCTATGCTCTCTGCGTAATCTTCAACCTCCAACTTTTCCTTATTAAACCTTGCAATGTAGTCTCTTAGGTTCTCATTCTTGACTTACTTAACATAGAGTAGATGGGTTGTCTTATTCTGAGGTCTTACCAAAAAAATAGAAGGTGTGTATAAATTGCTCAGCCAAACCCTTAAAGTTCACCATGGAGTTTTTAGGAAGAGAAGTGAACCAAATATGTGCGGTTCCCGTTAAAGTGCTTGAGAAAGATCGACACCTCATCTCATCAGGGATTGAATAAATGTCTTCCGTAGACTGGTACATCTCAATATGATGCACTGGGTTGGTACTACCATCGTATTTGGGAGACACCATTGGTGGTTTAAATTTGGCAGGGTTGGGAAGTTGACAATCCTTTCCACAAATGGGGAGCCCTCTGAGAATCCCCTTTGAAGTGGGTCTCGACTTTTTATGAGGTTAACTATATTATCTTCTAGCCTTTATATTGAATCATTCCATGGCCTGGCAATGTAGGCCTGGCCGAGGTGTTTTCCAGCCACTTCTAAAGGGTGGACTGAGGGTTCTCCAGCTGTTGCACAACGTCGACTCTTGACCTCCCCCTGACCACAGTCTCGGCCATTTGGGGGTCGGCCATGACGAGGTCGATGTTCATCACCTCCCTTTCGTGAACCGACTATGTTCCTTATCCTGGATAACCTCTGCCTCAGATCATTAACTGGACTGAGCCTCTTAAAGGCCAACCCTCTGCTTAAGCGATCAAAAGCTGACCCTCTTTGTTGTGCATCATCATCTCGTCTTGCTCCACAACCCTGGCTCTGCTATATAGGACACACTGTGTTGTCTGAAGCTTCATATGGCTCCCACCAGTCTACTGGAGCATCCTCTGCCTCAATTTCTTCATACCTATCCTCAAGGCAAGGGTTTCCTTGCCACCCTTCACGCCTAGGGTCAGCAACATCCCTCCTCCGTTGAGGAGTAGGTTGGTCTTTTCGCGATGCCTGGGGTAGTCCTCTGGCATCTGGATATGGTTGAACAACTACCAGAGTAATCATCTCCGGTAAGACCCCAGGTGGTCTTATTATATTCTGGCTTAGCTGGGCAAATTGTTCCTTCGTCGCTTGCTGCATTGCAGCCAAAGACTTCAAGGCTGCTACCACCTCAGCCATCTCGGACTGGAGTGGTACCTGGATGGAACTTGGTCCTCCAACACCAGATGGTGGAGGAGGTGGTGGTAACTTCGATGACACATGTTAAGATTAAAGAGCTTACGATGAAAATATTAGAGAGCTTGATACCTTAAAGTACCTCTTTCAATGGTGACACAACTTCATACGAAGGGTGAGGCCTGGCTCACCACCAGAGTCTTCGGTGAGGTTAAGCTGCAAAAAGGAAGGGATAAATCTTCTCATTCCAACAGAAGGCACCAGAATGATGATGATGGAAACACCACCACCAATTGAGGTGTTGACAAGATCAAGCTAGTGAAAATAATGGCAGCGCAAGAGTGTATATGTATAGTATAAGGAGGTGAGGAGAAGAGGTTGAACACCTGTATGTAAGTGGTTTAGCCAATCTGGCCTACGTCCACTATGAGTGTGTGAGTAATATCACTAGATGAAGGCACTAACGGCCATAGATACAATCTCTTAAGCTTTCTCTCTCTACTGTTTAAACCAGCACAATTTCAGCTAGGGTTGTAATTATGGATCTCTTTATAAGGTAGAGGATGACCTCTATTTATAGTGTTTGGGGGGTGTAATGTACCCCCAAGCATGAGAATCGAACCAGTGTGAGGATGATACTTGAATGATCTTATGTTGATAATGATGAACTCAATATTTCCTCACGTGGGGGGAATAATTCGGTTATAACAGATTTGTCCACGTGTTCCAAACCTTACATGTGCTTATAAATGCTCGACCCTGGTTACTTGACTGATGTAACTCCGTCTTGGACGAGTACGAGGTTAGTGGAGTCAGATGTAGTTACTTTGTCCTCTAATCGTGGTGACCTCGGCCAGGAAGGTTGGTCGAGGTTAGGTATGAGGTAGCTGTAACGTTGACTGAGGCCGATGATGATATTGACAGTTGATTGAGCCCGTGAGACTCTGCTAACCTCGACTGATGAAGAGATGAGGTTGGTGTGTGAGGGACCGACCTTATGAAAGACGACATTGCTGATGGTTGTCATAAGCTTCTTGTCAACTCGTCTGTGAGACTAGACGAGGTTAGTGTCTTAGAAAACCTCTCTCGAAGACAGCGTGATTTTCACATCAAAATCCTTTTTCGACCTTCACTTTTCATCACATTTTTCATCAAACTTGGTGAATTAACTACTCTTTATCACCACCCAAGTGCAAGGACTTCTCTCCAACATTTAAGATCAAGCTCAAGATCTTCAAGAA
Source organism: Sambucus nigra (assembly GCA_949130495.1). Lineage (NCBI taxonomy): Eukaryota > Viridiplantae > Streptophyta > Magnoliopsida > Dipsacales > Adoxaceae > Sambucus > Sambucus nigra. Next base: position 88,263,485 of record OX422222.1, on the reverse strand, counting down.
GGTCCAACTTTCTCAACTCTATCTTCAAATTCTCCTAAATTTTCTTTAACTTATTTTACTACTTAGTACTTTTATCCTCTTCATCTCACACATCCCAATATACTTTTTATTTAGTATTATTGCATATCTCCTATTTTCGTATAAATAAAACCCAAAAAATAAGAAAAAGAAGGTTTGCTCATAAATTCCAAATGGGAATTCTCACATTTTTCTCATAACTAAAACACTTTTTTACACACACACACTTAAGAGAAGTCCCTGTTTGGATTTATGGGATAAACCCCACTCCTCGTTGTGTATACGAACTACGTGGACTTTGATGCCTCTATAGGCTACGTAGGCGGCTCGAGGTAAAACCCGAGACCCGAGTCCTATTTCATTTCTTTCCATTTTCAATTTTTATAATTCTTTAATTTAATTCTCTTAGATTAAATATATTTACATATACATATATTTGTTCTTAGTGGAGTATTATTCCATGCACGTTATCGTTCCATTATAACGATCAACGCTAGGATAATCGCATAAATCCTATTTTCTAATATTACTTTTAAGAACATTTCTATGGATGACTCACTTTGTCTTTTCCATGATACAAGTCGATGATTCCTATGTCGACCACATATACACATGAACACATATCACTGGGAAATAAAGGAAAATAACAACAATCTATGAGAGACCCCAAGGGCGGAATGGGTGCCTAACACCTTCTCATTTCGTAACTTAGCCTCTGAACCCTACTTGAATCATTTTTGGTTTCGTATGTATCAGTATGTCTTTAGATGTTGTCCTTCAGGATGACTCTACCTTCTTTTGTCTGTTTTGAGTAAAATAGACTGATAACTCCATCTCTCTACATTTTTTACCTCACACATCATCGACGACAGCCAAAGCGCTCCCGAGAGGGATGCACGGGACCAAGATCCTCTCACCGCATAAGATGAGCCCTCCTCTCTCTCTCCGCGAGGATCCGGGGATGGCCACAGTGGCGACCTCGTTGGAGATTTTTTATATGAGGGCTAGACTCTATTTACATGGGTATTTTATTTTCTTATATGCTCCCCTACTTTGCATGTTCCCCTTTTCATCTGTACCTCATGCTTATGCTTCTATTCACAGAGTTGTAGAAGATTCTTCATGTACACTTCACACCACATGCACTTAGGATCACATATATCCACATATTACACGCATCACCCATCCATACTTGGTATATTATTGGTACTTTGACTTTGCTCCCTATTTAGGCATAATCAAGAAAGATACTTTCATCATAAGATACTAATAAGAGAATCATGCATGATTCACACGACATCACCAAAGAGAATTTTGATTTACTAAATTTTGTCCTGTAACTGGAGGGTCACTTTGTGATGGGCGCTGGTCCGACAGGGCGCAGTTAGCCTAAGCGATACGACTCTCACCTTCCATTGGCTAAGTACCTTCGATGTATATCGATCAGTTCTCCCGCATCGTACCGCTTGACCAAAGTCATGACAGGAGGTATATTACAGGGAGCTCATTCACGTACATCGAGTATATCGAATTCACCCTCACATGTACCGTCCCCACGAGGTATATAGCGAGACAGTTAACGTACACTCAAGTATATCAAATGGCTTGTCTACACGTACCGATTGCTCTCAAAAGCAAGACGTATATTTTGGAAGTCACGTCAAAGGGGGCACCCTTTCTAATTCACCCCACCAACTGCATACCCGCATATAGGTGTCAATCCTAGAAAACACATGTTATATTGCCGATTTCAACCCGAAACTCTGCCGAAATTCCGGGTCGACTAGTCGCTCAAATTTTTGTGCATTTTTAAAATGGGACCTTGCCCATGAGCCTGGTCACAAGTCTAACTATAGCTTTATATATGTTACAAACCCAAATTTTCCAGGCTCAGGTCCCGTCCGTCATTTCATATTGGATTTAGGAGAATTTAATACAACTGAGAACATAATAATTATAATAAACATGCTGACCGTCTCCCAAAAATATTTCTCCCTTCTTTATCGAAAAATACAAAAACATTTATCCCTTCTTTATCAAAAACCCAAGAAAAAATATTTTTCTTTCAATCTGAAAAAAAAATGTCAAAAATATTTTCATTCTTCTTTTTGCAAAAATAAATTCCTTTTTACGCCTTCTCAGGTCGATTGTACGCCCTTGGCCTGGCTCCTTATTGGCTCTGGCCTTCAGTAAAATCACCCTGAAATTCCGTTTTTTCCCTTACTACTTCTTTCAAGTCTGGAATCCATCCACTTTCCATGGAAAACACAGATCAAGTACCAGTTGTGCAGCTAGATCTGATGGTAGTCTTAGCTCAGCTTGTGTCCAAGATTGGCAACCTCCAGATTGAGGTTCAAGAGATGCAACAAAACCAAGTTCCCGTTCCTCAAGAGATCGAGGCCGTATTCCCTCGCGCTATGGGTCCACCCGAGCCTATCTTGGTTCTTAAAGAGTATTAGCATGCTCCACGTTCCCCTCCTGCTAATGGTCCATTGCCTGCCCAGCTTCCTATGCCAAACCTTGCCCAGCCTGGGGCTAACTTGCCTATGATCATGGATCCAAAAGAGGAAGAGTTGAACAAGGTCAAAGAAGATCTCAAGATGCTAACTAAGAAGTTAGACCAAGTCAGAATCTCTGGAAATTACATGGACTACACCCACATGTCTCTTTATCCTAAAGTAAGGTTACATGAGAAGTTTAAGATGCCAAATATCGAGAAATTCGAAGGAAGCGGACCCTCGATTGTTCATCTTCACAGTTATAATCGTTCTATGACTCTCCTAGCGATTTCTGAAGAATTGATGGCCCAATTATTTAAGCAAACTTTGAAGGAGAGCACCCTTCAATGGTTTTTGTCTCTCTAAGAGTCCAAAATCCGTAGCTGCGAGGATGTAGCTCGAGAATTCATGTCACAGTATAAATACAATGCAGAGCTTGAGGTCACCCATCGTGATTTAGAACTGCTCAAACAAAACTCTGAGGAATCAGTCAGTAACTTCATAGCTCGGTGGAGGGAAAAAGAAACCACCATGACCAATTATGCATCCAAGGAAGAACAAGTCAGCATAGTGAAGAAGAACTTCTTGCCCCATGTCTGAGCTATGAAGTTGAAATCAAGGAAGGTCTTGCTAAAATAGAAGTTGAACCAAAGAAAGTGTCTGGAGAATTCACTCTGAGAAAATGTGATAAACCTATCAATGCTGCAGTCTCAACCATCAATGACATCTCTCAACCAACTACCTCGTGGGAACCAGAAAGCCTCCCTATCCCAGTCCGAAAGGAATACACTAAACTCCATGCTCCCCTCTCTAAAGTTTATCAGGCCATGTTAAGCCGAATCCTCGTCAAACCAAATTCACTTCCAAGAAAATTCAAGGCAGATGCCCATTGTGCCTTTCACCAAACTACCGGACGTACCACCGACCAATGCTTTCACCTTTGAAATATAATCCAAGGTCTAATTGAATGGGGTATCATTTCCCCACCAGCCAATCCAAAGAAAAATACTACTCATAACCCGCTCCCAAATCACGCTAATGCCATCTTCTTAGAAGAGAACCTAAAATTTGATCCCTCAACTCAAATCACACCCATATACTCTCCCAAACCCCTCAAAACTTACCCATTTTCCCCCTACACCCTGCTAGCCTCACTGATCAGGCACTGTCACTCCTTACCAGAGCATGCATTGTTGTCCATACCCATTCTGAAAATGGAAGCATGGAATTATCAGAAGTATTAAGCCAACTCCTAGAGTTCGGGCTGAAACTGCCCTTGCAGATGATCATTGATTACCAGAGGTTCAGTACGCTATTCTTAGAAGTGCGTAAATAGGCACGATAGTCAGACAGTTGTGTAGTACCGATCGATGAAGTCAGCCTAGATGACATTATCCAGATCATAGCAGAATTATTCAGGCAAAATAATAATATTTGTAGTATGACTGAGTTACTCGATACTCAAAAGCGACAAGGGAGCCTGGTCCTTTCACCCTTACATCTCCCCACAGAATGGGAGGACATGTACGAAGAAGCCATTGAAGTTGTGGAATGCATCGACTTTACATGAAAAGACATAATTGTTACCATCGTATGGGGAGAAAACTTTAAAGGTTCAAATAAAGAGAAAGATTTCGATAAAACTGACTCGATAGCCAACATGTGTGGAATGATATCATTTGAAGAAATCCTCGAAGAAATAAACAAGGTGGCAGAACAACTCGAGATTAACGAGTAAATAGGGTTCATGTTCTTCCCTTCTTTAGTAAATCACATGACCAGATGAGGGCGGCATTACCAGATCCCAAACTTACCACCAACCAATGAAAAAAGGAAGGGGGTCAAACCTTTTATGCCAGAGATGACCCTCGAGGAGAGCAAGATCCTCGATCAACCGAAGAAAACTCAAGCTAACATCACTCTATGGGGGCTTTTCATGTCTTCCTAGCTGCACATAAATGCTTTGATCAAGTTGCTCACGGGACCCACAGTTCCTCCTTCCACCACACCAGAAGACGCGATAAATTTAGTCGGGTCCCTAACCTTTACCCGAATGCTATCCTTTTCCAAAGAATAAATCCCCAGAATTGGGCAAAACCACAATCATGCACTCAACATCTCCGTCGAAGTCATGGGGAAGATCGTACCACTCTCTCTTATCGATAATGGATCTACTTTGAATGTCTGCCCATTAAGAACCTTAAAATGCTTAGGACTGAAGGAAAGTGACCTCGTTCCAACCTCTGATGTTGTACGTGCCTACGATAATACTCATCGGAAGGTGATGGGATCCATAAAACTTATAATAAGGGCTGACCCTATAAACCCTGTCGTTGAATTCCAGGTTATTGACATCCCAACTTGTTTCAACCTATAATAGGAGCGAGAGACTTGTGTTAATGTTGGAAAATTATTTGGATTTGAGGATTAAATTTTTGTGAGAGATATCTACATAATTATATTACGATTTAGAGGAAAATAATCGTTATATCAAGTAAGGGTAATATTGATGATAAATTTACGGGTACTTGGGTCGGATAAAATATTATGTGAGTGATAACTACATAAAAAATATGATGATAATCATGATTATAAGTTTGGGTAGTATTCAATAAATACGACGCGTACTTGTGATAGGATGAATTCCTAATATGATATAGGTAGTGTAAGTACATAATTTTATATAGGTAGATGATAATGCCTATGGTTTGATAATTTATGTGTATGACACACCTAGGTTACTTGTTATCGATGGGAGGTATACACGTGAGGGCAGTCTTATCTTGATGAATATATGGGACCTTTGACTTGTCGCTCGAGAACATAGGACTTAGGTCGATTACCATTAGTGAGAATAATGGTATAGAACGGTCAATTGGGTGCATAGGTATATGCATAGCCCAAAGGCTTAGACTATGTTCTCCTCCATTATTTGTGATTTGATGTTTTTTGTTCGATGAATCTTTACCGAACTTATAGTCACCTATACGACAACAAGCTATACTGGGACATGATAACAGAGTAATGCATGCACCGCAGCTATGTCTCGAGGTGCCGTATTGAATTATATATATGTGTATATATAATGAATTGAATGAATATGTATATACTGGTTATATCTATATTCTGTGTGCATTAAGTAAAATTGAAAGACAATAGTATGTAATTAATTAAGTATAATAACCCTTAATTATGTTGAATAAATAAAAGGCTTATCCATGTTGAATCTTATTGGATATATGTAAATTATGCGGGATATATTTGGGCAATGATTAGTTGATACAATTATGAACTAGTTAGAATATAGAATAGTAAATAATATGATTTATAGGTACGTTAGGTGTGCACTCTAGAAGAGAGATGAGAATCTCAAGATAGAGTCCGATAATCTAACTTGTATATTATAAGTGATAAATATTTCAATTATTCACTTGCTGTTTTCAAAACTATTTTACTATCGGGTTCTGACCCGTTTCCTTACATATTCTCTTTTATCTCTTGTATCTTCTATATCAGGTGTCCGGCAGCAGGGACACTAGCCATAGAGGATTATGATGTTGATGAGCTATGGAGCTATGGAGTATTGTTTAAAAGCCTTCATTTATTTGATTCATACTCTGTAGTGATCTTTCATTTGGGGCATGTCGCCCAAGAGGATTTTAGATATTTCTCTTCTATCTGAGTTAGGATTTTATACTCGTGTCCTTGTGTTACATTTACTATTGTTGGGATTTATGTATTGAGATATATTTACTGTAAAAGTTTTATTCCAATTTCATTTAAATTCTATTGTGATATTTATTCAGTTATGTTGTTGTGGAATGGAATGTGTGGAATTATTCGAAATGGTAAAATGAAATTTTATTAAATTAAAATTGGAAAGTTTTTAACACCAGCTTGATTGAGTATTAGGTGATAGGAAAAATGTTTTTGATAGTGATGCTAAGAATGAAAAAACTATATATTCTGATTTAATTGGGTATGAGACTGATCACCCGATATTTAATTGGGGGGGGGGGGGTGTTACAGGTGGTATCAGAGCATTAGGTTCTAGTGTCCTTTAGGGTCTGTACGACTTACCGTTCTTCAGCTTAGCGTTCATTGATGTAGACCCCTATCATTAGGATTGTTGCATTTCTATGAGACTATAGACAAAAACCTTTTGGGAATTTATTTTTTTTAGACATGTCCTAGTATAAGGTGATTATCGACACGGATTGACTTGTTGTATATGAGGCTAAGATTGATAGTATAGTCAGTGCATTATCTTTAGCAAGACAGTGAATAAGTAGAATTTTATATAAATAGATAAAACCTGTTGGGAGATTATATACTATAGACTAAGGACCTGATGAGTTTCTATCACTAACTATGTTAGGTAGTAGTGTATCAGGGGGGGGTTCCTTGTTTGGATTTCGCTCTGCGAGACACCCCACACATGAAACTAACGAACGTTAGGAGTCAAAATAAGTTGGGTCTTTAGAATGTGAGTTTATAACCTTTGCTATTATATGTATATATATTAATCAAAGAGTTAAGAGTTGTGGCATGATTTGAGGCTAATGGAGTCGCCAAATGTGAATGTGGAAATCATGGTGATGCGAATTATATTATGACGGAATGTTGGAAAATTATTTGGATTTGAGGATTAAATTTGTATGACAGATATCTACATAAATATATTACGATTTAGAGGAGAATAATCGTTATATCAAGTAAGGGTAATATTGATGATATATTTACGGGTATTTGGGTCGGATAAAATATTATGTGAGTGATAACAACATAAAAAAATATGATGATAATCATGATTACAAGTGTAGGTAGTATTCAATAAATACGACGGGTGCTTATGATAGGATGAATTCCTAATATGATATAGGTAGTGTAAGTACCTAATTTTATATAGGTAGATGATAATGCCTATTGTTTAATAATTTGTGTGTATGATATACCTAGCTTACTTGCTATCGACGTGAGGTATACATGTGAGGGCAGTCTTATCCTGATGAATATATGGGACCTTCGACTTATCGCTCGAGAACATAGGACTTAGGTCGATTACTGTGGGTACCTAAAACTAAGGTCATGGGCCTGGACGAGTAGCCCAATTCTAGACGCCTAAAGTCCAAGTCCCCCCACCTCTTACTTTGATTGCGATCCGGTCTCTTACCACGTTCCCATTAAGGGAGGTTATATGGAGATATGGAAGATGTGGGGGAATCCAACATCCCCGCTAACCTAAACGTACGTGTATATATTGAACCCTAGGTCCGGGGCAAAAGGACAAGTTGTATTCTCTGTAACCACTCTTCGGAGTATATAGAAATAACACCGACTGCAGCACCGTGGACGTAGGCACATCTTTGCTGAACCACGTACATCTTTTGTTGTGTGATTGTCATTTTACATTCTTTGTTCTTCCTTGGTAATTGCCTCTCTTGTATTTATTTGCGTTTCATAATAATTGTCGCCACAATTGGCACCGTCTGTGGGAAATGTTCATTTTTCCCTGAGAAGAACCCACACCAAGAAAGGAGTTTAAAATGTCCGGTCATAGCAGCAATGTCCCTTAGGTAGGGGATATTCAAGAACCACCTGCTCCTTGTAGGATTAGGTCTGAAGTCCGACGTTCAGATCAGAGGGCTCGCTTGGAAAGGCCAGCCTCAGAAGAAAGCCAAGGACCAGTGTGGTCCACGCAGATATCCAGACTAATTAATGCATACGAGGCGAGGCTCCACGAGCAAAGGGAGCCTTCTCGTAAACACGAGGCTGAGAATGCTCGCCTGAAAAGAAGCCTAGAAAGACTGGAGAGAGAGCTTCATCATGACAATAGGAGACGTCCATACCGCACTCCTAGCCCTCCGGAGAGCAAGTCTCGCAGCCGAGGAAGGAGCCCTAGGCGAGGATCTCAAAAGGTTGAGGAAGGCGAATCAGACGACGACCTCTGCGAGAAGTTGCGAAGAGATCACCATTACAAGAGCCCTAGTCACAGCAATGAGAACATACGAAATCTGGTCCGCAGGGAGATAGACCAACATCCTGCCCATCACGGTACCAGATCGACTCGAGAACTTGCTAGACGAGCTCTCAAAACCCAGATGAAATCACCTTTCATGAGAGAAATTGAAGAAGAAGAAGCCCCCAAGAAATTTTCCATTCCAAGGTTCAATATTTATGACGGTAAGACTGATCCCATTGATCACGTCAGACAGTACCGACAGGCCCTGACCCTCTAGAACCACCAAGACGCGCTAATGTGCCGAATTTTCCCCTCGATCTTGCATGACGTTGCACAAAAATGGTTTGAAAGGCTCCCCCACCGATCCATCAGAAGTTTCAAATCCCTGGCCGAACTCTTTACGGCCCGCTTCATTACTAGTAGCTCCCATCCCAAAAGGATGGATGCTTTACTGACAATGAAGAAAACGCCTCAAGAAACACTTCGAGACTATGTGAAAAGGTACTGGGAGTTATTCAATGAGATCGAGGATTTCTCGGAGGGAGTGGCAGTGGCCTCTTTCAAAATTGGGCTACCCAGTTCTTCCCTTCTATACCAGTCCCTGACGAAGAAGGAGGCTATGACTATTGACTAACTAATGGCTCGCATCGAAAAGTACGCTAAGGTGGAAGATATCACCCGCTTCAGTATAGGAGAAAATGATTGAGCTAAACTCACTACTAAGGTAGTGACAAAGCTGAGAATCAGAAGAAAGAAGGAAAGAACGGGGGAAAAATGGCTCTAAGAACGGAGGAAATAATGATGCGTCAAAAGCATTCTAGGCGGTCAACACCGTCTTCAAGGAACCAATTTACAAAATTATCGCTAAGATCAAAGATGAGACATTCATCAAGTGGCCCAGGAAGATGGGAGGAGATCCCTCGAAGAGGAACAATGCGCTAAGATGCGCTTTTCACAAAGAGGGAGGACATAAGATTGAGCATTGCAAAGCTCTTAAGTCTCACCTCAAGGAGCTAACCCAGTCCAGGCATTTGAACGAGTTTGTAGAGAAAAGGTCAGAGAAAGTGGCTGCCAATAGAGAAGCGATACCTGACAACATGCTCGAAAATGATGCTGGACATGAGTTTACGGTAATTCACGGGGCATCTGATGCCACGTAGATCCAAGGATATTCAGCTCTAATGGAGATGAAGAAACTTGCAACTGTAATGCAGGCTTTTCAGATCGATCCAACAAAGTCACAGTCAGGAAAGCGTCGACGAGCGGATGACATCGACTATAACAAGCATATTGTTTTCACAGATGAAGATCTAGTGGGAGTCACGACGCTCTGATCATTACCCTCGGGATAGCTAACTTTGATGTCGACAAGTTGCTCGTCGACTAAGGAAGCTCGTCCGAGGTAATGTATCTCGACCTATTCCGAAAATTGAAGTTAAGCGTCGCCGACCTAAAGGAAGCTACTGTCCCTTTAGTTGGCTTCACTGGAAAAATAACTATGCCCCTGGGAAAGATTGTACTACTGGTGCGCGCTGGAAATGTCTCCAAGATGATCGAGTTTTTGGTAGTTGACATCGACTCGCCATACCAGGCCATACTCGGCAGGGGATGGCTCCATGCAATGAAGGCAGTCTCCTCGACCTACCATCAAAAACTCAAATATGTAACCGAGCGAGGAGTAATGGAGATCCACGGTGATCAAGCAATGGAAAGAAGTTTCTTTATAGCAGCCATCCGACCAAATCCAGAAAGGAAGGCCGATCAGCCCAGCGAGAAAGTAGAGGAAGGTCTGACACCTTCTAAATAGCAATTAAAGTACGGAAGACCTGGAGTAGAGGAAACCAGGCTCCTCCCCTCCTAGAGGGTTATCGAGGACCTGGTAGAAGTTATGGCTGGAGATGGCGACAGTAATAGAGTCTTCTTGATTGGAGCATCTCTCACCGTCCAGGAACATAAGGACTTAATAACTCTACTGAGACGTAACATAGATGTTTTTTCATGAGAGCCATAAGAGCTACCCGGAATCGATCCTAATTTGGTCTGCCATCAGCTGCATGTTGATCCTGCCTTTAACCCCATCATGTAGAAGGCACGACGAACTGCACCCGAGAAGGCTAAAGCGGTAGAGAAGGAGGTCAAAAAACTACTGGATGCAGGATCCATACGGGAAGTACAATTTCCCAAGTGGTTATCTAACCCATTAGTAGTTCTAAAAAGCAATGGGAAGTGGAAAGTCTGCATCGACTTCACTGACCTCAACAAAGCGTGCCCTAAAGATAGTTTCCCCCTCCCAAAAATAGACCAACTACTGAACGCCACTGCATCTCACGAACGAATGAGTTTTCTGGACGCATACCCAGGGTATCATCAGATCCCCTTGTATGCCCCTAACCAAGATGAAACAACGTTCATCATGACAGTTAGATTATACTGCTACAAGGTAATGCCCTTTGGGCTAAAAAATACAGGGGAAACCTATCAGCGGCTGGTCACCAAGATGTTCAAGCACCAGATGGGAAGCACCATGGAGGTCTACATCGGTGACATGCTCGTTAAAAGTAAGAGGAAAGAAAATCACTTCTCAGACCTGTCAAACACTTTTGAAATCCTCAGGAAGTACCGAATGAAACTTAATGCAAGCAAGTGTTCTTTCGGTGTCCAGTCAGGAAAATTTCTTGGGTACTTGGTCAGTAAGAGAGGCATAGGGGCTAACCCAGACCAGATCGATGCAATTAATAGGGTACAACCACCTCGAACAATTCGAGATGTACAAAAGCTCACCGGTATGCTTGCTTCCCTAAATCGCTGCATCTCTAAATCCTTCGAGAAATTCAAGCCTTTCTTCCAGCTTCTGAAAGGGGAATAAAAAGGTAGAATGGAGCCCAAATTGCTCGCGAGCACTGGACAAGCTCAAAGAATACTTAAGCTCTCCACCACTGCTCGTCATACCATGGAAAACAGATTCTTTGTACCTGTACCTCTCCGTTTCCAACCACACTGTCAGCTCTGTGTTAATATGAGAGGTTACAGGAATCCAACACCCTATTTATTACGCGAGCAAGACCCTACTCGACACCGAGCAAAGGTACCTACCGCTGGAGAAGCTCACCTATGCACTAGTAGTGGCCTCGAGGAAGCTGAAGCACTATTTCGAAGCCCACACTATCATCGTCCTTACATCGCACCCCCTTAAGGCAGTCCTGATGAAAGCGGATTTGTCGAGCAGGCTGTTTAAATGGTCACTCGAGCTCGGGAGATTTGACATCCAATTTCAACCAAGGATCGAAATCAAGGGACTGATCCTTGCTGATTTCATAGCCAAATTCACGGGCGAAGTACCTTCCAACCAACCTCAACTACCAAGGCAAAAGGAGGACCAAGTAACAAAGGAAACCTGGAAACTGTTTATTGATGGAGCCTCCAACTCAAAGGGGTAGGGGTAGGCATTGTCCTCATTACTCCAGAGAATACAATCCTTGAACAAGGAATCAGGCTTGGATTTGCAGCCTCCAACGACGAAGTAGAGTACGAAGCCTTAATAGCCGGCCTCCAAAAGGCGCACACTTTGGGAGAAAAACATTTACAGGTGTTCGGCGATTCCCAACTAGTCTCCAATCAGATAAGTGGATATTATAATGCAAAAGATGAAAGAATGGCAGCTTACCTTGCCTTAGTGAAAAAACTAATGTCGAGCTTTGAAGAGATCAACGTCCAGCAGTTTCCCAGGGGCAAAATAGTCATGCTGACGCCCTAGCAGCCCTGAGTTTGGCAATTGAATCCGACCTAAAAAGAACCATACCCATCAATTTCCTCACTCGTCCGAGCATTAACCGCGACAGCAAGCCACCAAACGTGGAACAGGTACTCCAGGTGGGATCAACCCCCAGCTGGATGGACCCCTTAAGGGACTATCTAAAGGATGGCACGCTCCTGGATGACAAGAAGACTGCCCACCAGATAAGAGTCAAAGCTACTCGCTTTCACTTATCCCCAGAAGGCAGCTTGTATAAGAGATCCTTCTCCGGTCCCTACCACCAATGCGTTCACCCAGGGGATGTCGAGCAAGTGCTCCACAAGCTTCACGAAGGAGTCTTTGGAAGCCATATCGGAGGAAGGTATCTAGATTTTCGAGCAATGAAGGAAGGCTATTGGTAGCCATATATGCAAAGGGACTCTGCGGTGTATGTCCGCAAATGCCTAAAATGCCAACTTCACGCTCCTATGGTCCACCAACCCGCTAGTGATCTAAAATCACTGTCCAGTCCATGGCTATTCGCCCAATGGGGAATGGACATCGTGGGACCATTGCCTACCACCACCGACAATCGCAAATATCTGTTGGTTGCGACTAACTACTTCACCAAATGGATCGAGGCGGAACCCCTGGCAAACATCCCAGATGTTGATATGATAAGGTTCATATAGAGGAATATAATCACTCGCTTTGGCATCCCCAGAACCATCATCACCGACAATGTAATACAGTTCAAAAGCGGCTCCTTTCAAAATTTCTGTAAAGAACACGGTATCAGACACCACTTTAGTTCGGTTGCCTACCCTCAGAGCAATGGCCAAGATGAGGCTTCCAACAAAACTATGATTAATGGATTAAAGAAGCGATTGGAGCGAGCCAAAGGCGCATGGGTAAATGAACTACCCCATATACTATGGGCGTACCAAACCACTCCTCGGCGAGCAACAGGAGAAACCCCATTTTCGCTGACATATGGCATGGAAGCAGTCATCCCACTAGAAGCAGGTTTGCCAACAATGAGGTCCAACCTTATCGACCAAGGCCATAATGTTGTAGCATTACTCGCTGAGCTCGACCTAGCCGACGAGCGCCGAGAGCTAGCCCTAGTAAAACAAGCGAGCTATCAGCAACAGATCGCGAGGCTTTACAACAAAAGGGTTAACCCAAGGGCATTCCGAGTTGGGGACTACGTTCTAAGGAAAGTACTGGGCAGCACGACAAAACCATCAGATGACAAGCTAGGCCCAAACTGGGAAGGACCCTTTAAGTTAACCAGAGATGATCTGCAGGGCACTTATCACTTAGAAACGATGGAAGGTAGAGAGATACCATGAGCATGGAACGCAGCCAATCTCAAGAGATTCTATTTTTAGATCTTTCTTTTATTCTTTCATTATGTAATTATAAGTTCATTTCCCTTGTCATTAATGAAAGTTATTTAAACAGTTGCATTCTAATAAGTAACAGCTATATGAGCTTTATCGCACATCTTTTCCGAATGACAGGCACATTGATCACTATGCCATAGCAGGGGAGCATCCCTCCTCAGGTCATCTTTATGAAACATGAGGGACCTCTTAGCATTTCCACAGGCAATATATGAAGCCCTACAGGGGATCCTTAGGCAATATGGCCAAATTTTATACTAGTCGTCAAACCTTCTTTGGTTGAATAAAATCCTGATCGAATAAAGCATCCAACACTAGGTGTGTCCTCGCCAATTGCCACACTTAGGCCTAAGGAAGTGTGACGACACGACCTAAAAGGTAAAGTGGTGCACAATGGCATCTCGATATTATACTGGACTGGGAGGACACTTGCGTGAAAACACAAATTTAGAAGATCATAAAGCAGCAAGAATATGAAGAATATAATACACTTGTTTAGTCGGCAAAATTTGCCCAAAACATAAAGTTTTCATTAATTCATCATATTTACAATAATGGTGATATATGTTTAGTCGGCGAGCTCACCCAAAGCATTTACACTATTAAAAATACAAAAAGCAACAACTGGCAAATTCTCAATGGGGGTGAGGCCTCTGAGCGAGATAGTCAGCCACTCGAGCCCTTCGTCCGTCATCGGGAGCAGGAGCTAACTCTTCCTCAATCTCATTCGCATCTGACTCCAATAATTGCCGAGGGATGGCATCGATGGGGATCCATCGATCATCCCTCCGTAAGGGGTTAGGCATCAAGGTAGAGGGAGAAATCTCGTGGTGGTACCAGAGCATCGAGTTCCTCGGGACTTGTAGCTCCTTCAAGGCACTCAGCCACCCCCTGATAAAAGAAAGTTCTTCGAACTCTGACAACCTTATTAGAGCATCTGACCATCCCTGGTCGTAGCCGTCATCCCACACTCACCGAGTACCTTTTTTAAACAGGTGCCGCACCCGAGTAACATCCCTTTGAAGCCCAGCAGTGATCAGATATGCTCGATGGACGTCACCATGAAGCTCTTCCATATCCCTCTCTCGAAGCTCTTCCATTTCCCTATCTCGGCTCCTGGTGCTCCTACCAGCTCGTATCGATGAAGAACCTCGCACCACAGGATGAATACCACTCGAGCCAGCCCTATCTTGCGTTGATGAAGAGCCTCGCAACACTGAAGGGGCGGTGCTTGGTGCGTGTTCCCTAAGTCACGAGACCTCCTTCCTTAAAGATTTATTTTCTTTCTGAAGCATCTCACCAACCTGGTTGATCTCGAAAGCATCGAGAAACTTTGCTCTCAACACATTCACTTCTTCTTGCACTGAAGCACCAACCTCTTCCATCTCCTGAAGCCTGTCCTTCAACTTGGCCACAAGTTCAGATTGCTCCTTATACTTCTAATTCCTAGACCTAAGGGATTTGCAAAGCTTAACGAAGGCCCGGAAAACCTCAGGGCTCGCATTAGGACCAAGGGTCCTGCCCAATTGAGATGTGGCAGGAATATATTCTTCTACATCAACCAACTACAATACATAAGAAAGCATAAAAAAGATAGATAGAATCAGTGCACTAGGAAAAAGAAACCTTTTCATTAATAAAATTTGAAATTACATCGAACAATAAAAAGAAACTTTACAGACAGAAAAAGAAAAAATACAAAGTAATCCTAGAAGATAGCTAGTTAGCAACCTCAGGTTGCCCCAAGGTCGATGGTTGTTTCCCTTTGTCGGCATCTGTAGGAGCACCGCCCTCAGCAGGGGTAGTCTCTGTCACCACAATGAGAGAAACGTCAACAGGGGTCATCTGGGGGATAGGGTCAGCACCTTCAACAGCTGGGGCAGGGACTTTATCCATGGCCGGCTTCGGACCCGGGTCATGCTCGTCGAACAGAGGGGAGTCAATATCAACACCGACAGCCAATAGGGCCTTATTCCAGCCCTTCTTGAAGTTCAGAAGGATAATATAGCCTATCTGAACCTCAGCGTCCTCATATGCTGCGGCCCAACCAGAATTATATGAGTCCTCCTTAGCAGTGACAGCCTCAGACTCCTTCTTCTTCAACTCCTCAGACAACACTATGTTCTCTTCCACGATAGCAAGTTTGCTCGAGCAAACCAAGTCGTAGGCCTGTCGCAGCTCTTTCAAATCCTTGACAGCTGCATCCTTCTCCCGATTAGCTGTGGCAGGAGCCAGGTCGGATGATATCCGAGCAGCGTCAATAGCCTTGAAATCGGCCTCGAGCTCTGTACCTTTAAGCTTCAAGGCAATGTTTTCTTTCTCCAGCTCGCTATTTCTCTTCACCATCTCATCACGTGAACGATATAGCACGGCGAAGTCAGTCACAAACTGCAGAAAAAAGAGGACATTAGAAGAGGTAAGTGATGGAATTCATAAAAACATGAAAGGGAAAAATCTTACCAAAGCTAGCCTCTGGATAGCCTAAAGGGCCAATTCCTCGGACCCCACCTCCCTTTGGCGATGAGCAGGAAGAACTGCTCTCTTGAGCAGTGCGGGGGCCAACTGAGCGGAAATTGCAACTGAAGCTCCCTCAGGAAGGGCAGACACCGGGACTAGGGTTTGCCCAACCTTCGTCCTAGCCTCCATCTTCCTCTTCTCTTCTTCTTTCTCCCTCTCCATTCTTTTCCTCTCCTCTACCTTTTTCCTCTCCTCCGCCTTCTTCTTCTCCTCCTCCTTTTCCTCTCTCTCTTCTTTACCTGCTATTATTCCTTCCTCTTTTTATCATGCTCCTGAGCAGAAGATCGGGAACCAGTAGCCACAGCCCCAGAACTAGACTTTTGCTTCTTCGACCTCTATGTAAGAAGCATGTGGCGTTCATCATCATCGTCCCGGATTAATTTCTTCCTTGGAGGAACCATTTCCTCGCTCGAACTACTGGATGTGCTCAACGACTCTCGAGCTTCAAAAACTTCCCCACGTTCTAAGGAACTGCTACTACTGGAACTCCTTCCACCCAAATTGCTTGCAGCACCTACAGTATCACTTTCATAGCTGCTTTCCTCCTCGTTCAACTGGATAGGATCCGCAGCAGTATCTTCAAAGGTGTTAAACTCGGGGATACTATCGACATGCCTTGTTATGAAAATGGATCCAACGTTCTTGTATTCGAGCAGAAAAGCAGCAGACCGAGGATGCTCGCCGTCAGCTAAAGGCTCCCTGATATTCCAGGCCTTTACCAATTCGGAGATACGAACCTTGCTGAGAGCAGGTTCCAAATTCTTCGACCTCGCTGAAGACAAAACAGGGAAAAGTCAGAAAGATCACAAGTCAACAAAAATTGAAAGAACTGAGCAAAGTCTACCTATGTATTCTTCCCCAAAAAAGGGGACGGAGAACCTATCAACCCTCGACCCCACAAACAGAGGGGAAAACTGCCAATTTCTAGCAAGGAAGCCCTCTTGCCAATAATCCTTATGGGAATCAGGTAAATTTACTACCAATACCCTGTCAGGACTTCTAGCCTTGAGATAAAAAACACCAGAGCTAGTCCGAGAAAAAGAATAGCAAAAACAGACATCGGCGAGCCCTAACCTAGTACCATACAACTGATTTATTCTATGTACGCCATTAACTATTTTCCACACATTGGGCGAGCATTGTGCAGAGACAATATTAAAATAGCCAAAGAAATGCAAGAACAAATCGTTGGGATGAAAAGTGAGTCCCCCCTGAGAAAGCAACAAAACATGGATCCAGTGGGCGTCATCTATCTCTCCAACATTTCTAGGAGGGGAGGCGCAACACTCAATACATACCCACTCAGGGATGTTGTAAAAGTTCCTAAACTCAGAGACCAACCTATTCCCAATCTTCACTATTGGAAAACCCTAGAAAGCTACAAACTCAAAGAGAAAGTGCAAAGAAAAGGTACATGAAACTTACAAAATAGAAGATCGATTTGAACGATGAAGAAGCATTGGTCCAAACAACAAGGCAGCAATGAGAATGGAGACTGAGAGAAGAAGGTACGAAATACTAGAGCTCACAGAGAATGGAAGAGTGCTGGAAAGATTGAAACGACGATAGAAAAGTGACTATTCCAGAAGATCTTTATATTTTGCTAATCATAGTGCACAAAATACGAAGCGGGTGCCGCCAAAATCAGCTTCACAACCTTCAAAGAGTTGCACGATGTACAAAAATCCATTATGACTAATCATTTAAATTTATTGAGCCCAAAACATGGCCCAAAAAACATAGGGGCAATTGTGGGTTCTCAGAAGTAAGGTCATGGGCCTGGACGAGTAGCCCAATTCTGGAGGCCCAAAGTCCAGGTCCCCCCACCTCTTACTTTGATTGTGATTCGGTCTCTTCCCACGTTCCCATTAAGGGAGGTTATAGGGAGAGATGGAAGACGTGGGAGAATCCAACATCCATACTCACCTAACATACGTGTATATATTGAACCCTAGGTCCGGGGCAAAAGGACAAGTTGTATTCTCTGTAACCACTCTCTGGAGTATATAGAAATAACACCGACTGCACCACCGTGGACGTAGGTACATCTTTGCCGAACCATGTACATCTTTTGTTGTGTGATTGTCATTTTACATTCCTTGTTCTTCCATGGTAATTGCCTCTCTTGTATTTATTTGTGTTGCATAATAATTGTCACCACAATTACCATTAATGAGAACAATGGTATAGAACGGTCATTTGGGTGCGTAGCCCAAAGGCTTAGGACTATGTTTGCCTCCATTATTTGTGATTTAATACTTATGGTTCGAGGAATCTTTATCGAACCTATATTCCCCTATATGACGACAAGCTATACTGGGACATGATAGCAGAGTAATGCATGCACCGCAGTTGTTTCTCGAGGTGCCGTATTGAATTATATATATGTATATATATAATGAATTGAATGAATATGTATATACTCGTTAGATCTATCTTCTTTGTGAATTAAGTAAAATTGAAAGATAATAGTATGTAATTAATTAAGTATGATAACGCTTAATTATGTTGAATATATAAAAAGGCTTATCCATGTTGAATCTTATTGGATATATGTAAATTATGCGGGATAGATATGGGATATGATTAGTTGATACAATTATGAACTAGTTAGCATGGAGAATATTAACCAGTATGATTTAGAGGTGCGTTAGGTGTGCACTCTAGATGAGAGGTGAGAATCTCAAGAGGGAGTCCGATAATCTAACATGTATATTATAAGTGATATTATTACAATTATTCACTTGCTGTTTTCAAAACTATTTTACTATCGGACTCTGACCTGTTTCCTTGCATATTCTCTTTTCTCTCTTGTATCTTCTGTATCAGGTGTCTAGCCGCAAGGACGCCAGTCATAGAGGATTATGATGGTTGATGAGCTATAGAGCTATGGAGTATTTTTTAGACGCCTTCATTTATTTGATTCATACTCTATAGTGATCTTTCATTTAGGGCATGTCGCCCAAGAGAATTTTAGATATTTCTCTTCTATCTGAGTCAGTATTTGATACTCGTGTCGTTGGGTTACATTTACTATTGTTGGGATTTATGTATTGAGAGATATTTACTGGAAATTTTTTATTCCAATTGCATTTAAATTCTATTGTGATATTTATTCAGCTATATTGTTGTGGAATGGAATGTGTGGAATTGTTCAAAATGGTAAAATGAAATTTTATTAAATTAAAATTGGAAAGTTTTTAACACCAACTTGATTGATAATTAGGTCATAGGAAAAAATGTTTTCGACAGTGATGGTAAGAATTAACCAACTGTATATTCTAATTTAATTGGGTATGGGACTGATCATCCGATATTTAATTACGCGGGGTGTTGCACGTCACTGAATCCTTCCCAACTGATTAAAGTTGATGATACACTTCCCCTCAACTGGCGTGCTGCGCCAGTTCTACATGTTGAAATCCCACCTAACCCCAATATTTACCCCATCTCTTCTTTTATTGTCTATCCTTGCTCTAATCCAATCGAGACCTCCTTTGATGAGTTTCTCAATGCTCTTTTTCTTATCAATGAAATAAATGAAGATTTTGAGTATATTGTTGTGTCTTACATTAATTGTGTAGATTGTAATCAAACTTTTGATGATGATGATTTTGCAAATGAATAATTCTTAACTGATCTAAATAAGGTTAATAACAAACAACATAACCGCGTTCAAGTTAGTGAAGAAGAAACTGTTGTTGTTAACCTCGTTTCTAGTAGCCAATTGTGCGAGATTAGGATAGGGGCTACCCTCAACGAGCATGAGTGCACACATCTTGAAAAATTACTGAAGTAATTCGTAGTTGTCTTCGCGTGGTCCTATGACGATATGCTTGGAATTAAGCCTGAAATAGCTCAACATGAGATCCCCACTCTCCTAGACTACCATCCTGTCAAACAAAAATTGAGAAAGCTTAGCACCGAATGGTCACTCAAAGTCAAAGAAGAAGTGGTCAAACAGCTGAACGTAGTCTTCATTCGTGTGATTGAATATCCCACACGGCTATCCAACATAGTGCCTGTACCGAATTCAGGAGAGAACGTTCGGATGTGGGTAGACTACCGAGACTTGAACAAATACTCTACAAAGGATGATTATTCGTTACCCAATATCGACATGATCATGGACAACACAGCCAGTCATGCTCTCAAGTCATTTGTCAATGGGTTTATCGGATACAACCAACTCAAAATGCACCCAGATCACCTAGAAAAAACCGTGTTCATCACACCATGGGGAACCTTTCGCTACACTGTTATGCCATTTGGTCTCAAGAATTCGGGGGCTACCTACCAGAGGGATGCCACAACCATCCTACACGATCTGATTCACAAAGAAGTCGAGGTCTATATGGACGATATGATTATCAAATCCAAAACTAGAGAAGGTAATATTACCGCTCTCCGGAAGTTCTTCGAACAATTGTGATAGTATCAGATGAGACTCAATCCACATAAATGTGTCTTCGGTGTTACAAAGGGAAAACTCTTAGGATTCATGGTCAGTGAGAAGGGGATAGAAGCAGATCCTGCCAAGCTGAAGTCCATACTTGAGATTCCACCTCCCTGAACGGAGAAAGAATTCCGTAGTTTCCTTGGGAAATTATAATACATCAACCAGCTAACTTCCATTTGTGAGCCTATTTTCAAACTCCTCCGAAAGGATTCAACCAAGGTTTGGAACGAGGCCTGCCAAGAACCTTTTGACTGAATCAAACAATATCTTATCCAACCTCTAGTACTCATGCCACCACAACCTGGTCTCTCCTTGCTCCTATACCTAACCATAAAGGACACTGCAGCTGGGGCTTTGCTAGACCAATACCTTAAAGATTCTTATAAAGAAAGAGCCATCTATTATGCCAGTCACAAATTGACCGGGTACGAAGTCAACTACACTGCCTTGGAAAAGGCATGTGTCGCACTTGTTTGGGTCAGCCAAAGGGTACGGCACTACATGCTCACCTTCCCCATCAAACTTGTATCCTGAATGGACCCCATCAAGTACCTTCTTGAGAAACCCGCCTTATCCATTCAAATAACTCGGTGGTTTATTCTTCTAGCTGAGTTTGATATTGTTTACATCACACAGAAAGCCATGAAAGGAAGAGACATATCTGGCTACCTCGCTGACTATCCCATGGCAGAAGCTGATGTTTGGATCTTCGAATTCCCAGATGAAAACATCCTCTGCGCTGCTCTAGACAACCTTCGATGGAAAATGTTCTTTAATGGTGCTGCCAACAAAAAAGGATATGGCATTGGAATACTTTTAATCACCCTAGATGACTCCCACACTCCCATCGCTATCAAGTTGGATTTCCCCTGCACCAATAACATGACTGAATACGAGGTATATACAGTAGACCTCAAAGTCTCTCTCAAGAAAGGAATTCAATGCCTAGATGTCTACGGGGATTTCGCCCTCATCATCGGTCAAGTGCGCAGAAAATGTAAAGTGAAGGATGAAAAACTCCAACCCTTCCATGCGCACTTAGAAGAATTAAACTCCTAATTCTAAGATATCACCTTCCACTACCTACCTCAAGAAAAGAATAACCTAGTCGATGCCCTTACTACCTTGGCCTCCATGGTCGACATGACCGAAGGAATAATAATGACCCCCTTCTTAGTCCAAAAATAAGATTAACCAACCCACTGCTACCTCATTGATCTCATCACTAAAGAAGACTCTGAGCTAGTTAGTTAATGGTACTATGATATCTGGCACCTCCTCAAGCATGGTAGGTATCCTGAAGGTTCCAACAAGAAATACTGAGCAACTCTCCGAAGACTGGTCGCCCAGTACATCATTTGTCATAAAGCACTATTCAAAAGAAACTTCGATGCAACCCATCTACACTGCATCATAGGGGTTGACATTGAAGAGATAATGCAAAAAATCCACAGCGATGAATGCGGGCCCCATATGAACGGTCACATGCTTACCAAGAAGATCATCCGATAAGGCTACTACTGGACCACCATGATCTAGGATTGCACCGCCTATGTCTGGAGATGCCTCAAATGCCAATAATTTTCCAACCTTCAGCACCTGCCTCAGCGATAATTATACAACATGACTTCTCCATAGCCGTTCTCCACCTGGGGCATCGACATCAGAGGGAAGGTTAC
Organism: Sambucus nigra; assembly: GCA_949130495.1. Taxonomy (NCBI): domain Eukaryota; kingdom Viridiplantae; phylum Streptophyta; class Magnoliopsida; order Dipsacales; family Adoxaceae; genus Sambucus; species Sambucus nigra. Next base: position 88,241,210 of record OX422222.1, on the reverse strand, counting down.
ACCCAAGGCTTCCAACGGGTATGAATTCATACTATTTGCCATTAATTACTTCACCAAATGGGTTGAAGTTGAGTCATACGCAGTTCTGAATGCCAAGAAAGTGGCCAAATTCATCAAGAAGAACATCATCTACTAATATGGGGTCCAGTACGAACTAGTGTTAGATAATGGGTTGCACTTCGAGGCAGAAGTCACAGAAGTGGTCAACGAATATGGGATTCAAAGATAATAATCCTCTCCCTACTGACCTCAGACCAATGATGCGATCGAAGCAGCCAATAAGAACCTCAAAGACATGATCAGTAAGATGACCAAAAGTTGTCGAGATTGGGCCGATCGAATCCTATGCACCCTCTGGGTATACCGAACCTCTACTGGGGCTACCCCTTACTCTCTAATCTACGGCATGGAAGCAGTCCTACTCGTGGAGCTGGAAATACCCTCATTACGCGTCATGCTTGAAAGCAAGGTCAGTGAAGAAGACTTGTACCACAACCATCTTGACGAGCTGAACCTCCTAGATGAAAGGAGATTGAAAGTGTTGTATCACATATAAGGGTACCATCACTATATAACTCGATCATTCAATACGAGAGTCAAGGACCACGGTGTCCGAGAAGGGGACTTGGCCCTCAAAGAAATAGTAGAGACCATCTGGGATCCTAGAGGAAAATTTAAGTCCAATTGGAGAGGCCCATACATTATGAAGAAGATCTTGTCAGGAGGTGCCTCCATGCTCACCGACCTCGACGAGGAAGAAATGGTGCGCCCAGTCAACCTGGACCGTCTAAAGAAGTTCTACCCCTAGTTTGAAATCTCGGCGCGCTACGACTCTCCTCATCTCCCTTCTATTCTAAAAAAAATCTCTTCCTTTCCCTCCACCCAAAGCTACGTGGGCCTGATCCTCCACAAAAAAACATTTTCAGAAAATTCAAAACTTTTCAAAAAACTCCTGAGCTAAGTAGCAGGTCATATATCTTACATGAGCATGACCCTTTTTTTCACAAAAAAAAACTATTCTTTTCTTATCTCCGAGAATGACAGTTCATTCTAACATATACTTGAAAAAAAGGATTATGCATACCTAAGAAATCAGTGTAGATAATTCAAAATACAAAATTCATCAGAAGGCACAGTTGGATGATCAAAAACCTGTTTATTTCACTAATAAGAAATTACAGTGCAATTACATAAGAAAACGAACGGATAACTCCCTTCCCCCTAACTTCCTAAAAAACCAAATAAATTCCCAAATTTATTCCCCATTACAAAATAAACTCTCCAAGAGTCCTACCCACAGCTACTAGAGTATCCCTATCCATCATCATCTACATCCTGGGGTCCCCAAGCTACTCCTGCCTGAATAGATTGCCGCTGACGCTCCATAGACCTATAAGCTCGAACCAGCCTTGGAAAAAACACAACACCTCCCTCCATGGTATCGGATAAGACAAACCACCTTTATCCAATCTCCACTGCCAATATCTTGATAACTACTCTTATTCCCAACCACTTCATATAATCCTCAGGGATGTGGCAGACTCTCCCAATAGACTGAGAGGGATGGGCTGACGGATGCCGACTCTCCCACAAAGAGCCAAGCCGCATGCGCAGACGCTCTGTCAGATCTTCTATCAGAATGATGTCTAGTGTTTGAGGTGGAACGATATGCTCCCAACCAAATTGGCGTAAACGTCGCCAAGGGAAATATAAATACGTTTGTTTGAGACCAACCAACCGAATGTACGGGTATTCCCCCAGTTCCAGAATAGGTAGCAACTACCCCCACCAAGGCACTGACCAGTGCAGATTTAGAGATCCATGCTCCACAAACCAGTTCTCCCAGCTCTCGATATCTAGGCTAACACTGATGAAATGGCACAAAAAGAAGTTGGGCACAACCGACAAAGGATATTCTTGGGGAGTCTCTAGGTGGAATCTTTCAGACAACCACATGAACAACATCTTAGGGATACCCCTGAGAAAGTCAGAACAACCCTGTCGCTAGGCATCCAAGCCATTCAAAGTCTCCGCTAGTATCACCGCCGCAGGATTATGATGGTATGGAATCCATGAAGTAATCGCTGCAAGTTGTGGGTCCACCAGTCGTTCCCCAGTCACCAGTAACAATTTTGAAACTAAGCCCAGAAAGACAGCTTCGGCATATCCAGCATCACCAACCTCCTGCAAATGCAGAGATCGCAGCACCGCCAAAAGTAAAATCATTCCTCTAAGAACCAAAGGTCTACCCACCGTAGGAGAGATGTGGAGAAGTTCAGCTAACAGCTCCCGCGGAGACCGATAAAACTCAGGCATAACAGCCACCACACTAGGATTTACCGCCAACATGGCAGAAAATTCCTCATAAGTCACACATACTTCTTCCAAGCCAAAGAAAAATACATGGTCTTCGGGGTACCAAAATTATACCTCCGCCATTAGCATGTTCCACTTTATGGGCCGATTATGCCATAAAGAGACTCGGCGCATATTGAAGGCATCATAGTCGACATTGTAGGAGAACATCGCCTCCAAAGTCTCGAGGTAGTTGGAAATCTCAACACTACCAGGGAGAGACATCTCACAGAATAAGAAAGATAGAATGTGAGGGTGTGATGAAAACACTCCACCCTTACCCCTTTTTATACTTAAAAACACAACCCTTGCAGAAATCGAAAGGAGTCTTGCCCCACAAGGTACCAAAAGTTGAGGAAGGTACTAATCAAGGCCTTGGATTGATGGGACTGGACTGATCTGCCGATAGGAAGGACAGGGGGATTTCCGATCAGTAACCTCGTGTTTTAGAAATTTCCCTTTTTCCTTTTTTGTCAAAATCAGAAAACTCAATAAATTGATATTCTCAACAGAATTTCAAAATCCCCTTCCATCTTTAAATAAATTCTCATTTTAACTAAAATTTTCCTTCAAATCCCCAAAATATTTCTTTTTACGGTCTCAACATCAAAGTAAAAAAAGGCATATGCATTCATTCATTCATTACTAATAGAAAATAAAGTTGTTTATGCTACATTGCATAAATATGTTTCTGTTACATCATTTTTGTAGGAAATAAAGAAAAGTAGAAAAAAAAATGACGGGACTCATCCCGAACCCACATTCTCTCTCACTTACCCTTCCTCTTCTGTCTAAGAGCTTTCATCCCTGTAATTCTCTCTCTTTCCCTTGCGGAGAGATGACGTACCATCACTACCTGAACCAGACTCCTCCCCGGATGAGGCAGACGACACCAAGGAAGAAGGAACAGGAACCGCATCCCGAATATGTCCAGTCGCCAAGGATATCCAATCCCTAATATCCCTTAGCTAGACTTACTGCAAGAAAAGGCATAATCAGTGTCATGCAAAGAAGATCAAAAGAAACCACAAAAGAAAGAAGAAAAGACTAGAAAGGTATACTAAGGGATGAAGAACCTCCTCTGTCAAACCCAACTCCTATAGTTCCATTACATGAGGATGATGCAACATGGGCACCATCCCTCCATCAGCCCACCTAATGTTGTATCAAGGAGTATGCAACCGCACAAAAGGAACCTCAGAAGTCACCATCGCTGCAGATGTCAACAGACCACCACCGCTGTGGGAGGACCCCACTGGCCGACTCGAACCCGCAGGAGGGAAAGGCAGCGCATCATATATGCTAGGCACTATCATCCAATTCGTCACAAAGTCCATATAATCATACGGTACACCCGTGTCGGTATATAACATATAGGACTCTCCAATCATCGCCGCAATCCTCACGTCCTCTAGAAGCATCCGTTCTCGCCTCATAGACATAGGGGGCTTCGTAGGTGGCACCACAACCTCCTCCTCAGAAATCTATCAAACCACCCTCTTCCCAAGATACCAGGAGTGGCCAAACTCATGCACCAGCAAACGTCTTGTCTGCACATTCACCCTAATTAACCCTGTGTCGTGAACAACCATCCCTTAAGGGTAAAAGGTCGCCTAAAAAATCCCCAGCAGATATTAGTCAATATGGAATCATAACGCACAAAGACCAAGACTAAAAAAGAAAAATCTTACCCTATCACTGGTCAGGACATTCAAGACCTCACGCACCACCTCTTGAGAAAGAGACTTCCTCGACTGCCGATTAGCCTTACGCCATCGGTATAACCGGCAAAAGTCCCCAACGGTCTCATCCTTCAGAGCGATTAGTGAGGTATTATACCCAATCATCTCATAGAACCACGTCTGCCAAAGATAAGAATCCATGATCAAAAGAGATGCACAAGGAAAATGCACAAACTAAAGAATACCTCAAGAAGATACGTGGCTGCAGTGAAAGTCTGCCGACAACACCGGCTAAATGCATCCAGAGTATAATAAAGGGTCGCCAAAGTTAGGCTCCCCCAATCATAGATATGGATGTTCGAAAACATACTCAACAATGGCAAAACCATAAGTGGATAACGTCACCACTCGACACCGCCAAAAATCCTCCCAATACCAAAAAAATAAACAACCTGGCCATGTGCCTCACCTGCAACCCGTCCTCCACATCAATCACCTTACTCAGCAAAACATCCCTCACCAGAGACAATCGAATGGATTCCCCAGATACTTCCTCCCCACATCACCTAGCACCGCCCGCACTGCCTCCGGCATCACCCCCAAATATCTATCCACCTCTATCTTCTCCCCATAATAATCCAGCCCCAGTAGCTGCTGCACATCTATGGGAGTCACAGTCATCTCCCCAAAGCCAAGATGGAAGGTCTGGGTAGTGTCCCACCACCTCTCCCCCAAGGCGCATAAAACCACCATCAAATGAGGCGTCTCATCCAGCACATATGCCAGCTTCCCAAAGCTTGCTAACGATACTATCCAACGCACCACAGGTGGAAGGTGCTCCTAGACATCCTTAAGCCCTGTCGTCTCACGGGCATGCATAGTCGACAAAGAAACATCAGACTTTAAAAGAAAAGACTTGTCAAAATCTAAGAAAAAAAAAGAAATCACCAGAAAAGAATGCCAAAAGTCATTTTGTACTTACATAACCGCCAAGGTTCACCACCCTAGAAGAGATATGACGCGATGGCTCCTGCAGTAAAGTTCGCTCATTCGCCACTAGATCAAATTCATCAAAAGAGTTCTCACTCCCCAAAGCAGGAGGCACCCTAGCCCTCCACTCCACATTCACCCAGTCATCAACAACCAACTACTCCCTGTGTACCGCAGTGCTCATAAAAGAAACCATTTTTTAGGTTGTGAAATGTTAGAATGATTCGTAGAAGAAAATCACAGAAAGAGAGAAGGCAAGAAGTTGTAAAAAATGAAGGGAACTCGCCCCTTTTTTATAGGAAGCCAAGGGTCACACCGATCTACACTGTACCCCCACATATCGAACGACACTAACCTTTTACCTTCTCGAGGCAGTCCAAAATTTTGTGCCGCTGCCGAATGGCACCCTCTACACCATGCCGACCGACATCCCCCTTAAATTTTCGTACAAAAATTCACAAAAAAAAACTAGAAAACCCTGAAAAATCTTCAAAAAATTCCTAAAAATCTCGGGGAGGGGGGGGGGGGGATTTAGAACATTTTTATGAAGAAATATTCACACTCCCTCAAGCGAAACCCCTATTTTCCCATCGGAACCATCAAAAGCCAAGATAATCTCCCCCCAACAACGTCCCCAGAGGACCCCTAATGTATCCTTAACATCAGGTTATCTCCTATTCACCAAAAGTCTCAAATTTCTTCGAGAAAAACGTCCAAACCCTGGACCACCTAATCACTTCCCTAGTGAGATTTATGACATCCAATTGGCTATTCACCTGCAAAGTCTCCAGAAGACACGAAAGTTTCCCCTGAAATCATCTCCCCAGCTTAAATCAAAATCACTAGGTATTTTCCCGACAGAGTTTCCTGAGAACATCTCAATTTAATTCCTCAAAATTGGCTTCGACCCGCAGAAATGGTCATCTCAATTTAAGCCCTCAGAATTGGCTTCGGCTAGAAGAATTGGTCATCTCAATTTAAGCCCTCGAAATTGGCTTCGACCCGCATAATTGGCCATCTCAGTTTAAGCCCTAAGAATTGGCTTCGGCCTGAAGAATTGGTCATCTCAATTTAAGCCCTCAGAATTGGCTTTGACCCTCATAATTGGTCATCTCAGTTTAAGCCCTCAGAATAGGCTTCGACCCGGAGAATTGATCATCTCAATTTAAGCCCTCAGAATTGACTCTGATAAACAGAATTGGTCATCTCAATTTAAGACCTCAGAATTGGCTTCAACCCGCAGAATTGGTTATATAATTTTAAGTCCTCAGAATTAGCTTCGACCCGTAGAATTGGTCATCTCAATTTAAGCCCTCAGAATTGGCTTCGACCCACAGAATTGGTCATCTCAATTTAATCCCTCAGAATTGGCTTCGATGTAATGACCCCACTTTTATATTGTTTGTTTTTACACTCTTGTGTTACTTATTATCTTATAAATGTTGTATTATTAGATATTTGGTATTATTGGCTATCAATATAACAAACCCCATTTTTAATTACGAAGAATCAACTGTAAATTGGATCAAATCGAAGTCTTATGACATATCTTAAGGCAAATAATAAGTTTTGGGGTAGAAAATATAATTTTATGAAATTTTAAGGACTAAAATAAAAATATAAAATGGGCCATTTTGTAAATAAAATATTTTCAAGGGCCTATAAGAAATATTCAAAATATATAATCTGAAATTACCAAAATACCCTTCATGTGTGAAATGACCCTTATACCCTTATCACCTTTCCACCACGTGTTGGTCACTTCCACCTTCCACATGTCATATGTAGAGAGAGAGAGCTAAAACACTTGTCATCATTTGGTGATATTAACACTTCAAGACCACTCCGGATCACGACACCTCGGTGTTGAATCACCAATCCAAAAAGCCTAGTCATTAGACACGTTTCAACACCGTAATACTTTTGGAAACCTATAAATAGGGCCTTAGGGTTCATTTGAAACTCACACCAATTCCTTGAGAATTGTAGTAAGAAAGGGTGATAGAAAGCTTGGGAAATATCATAAGGAAGAGTTCTATAGTTTCTAAGAAAGAATTCATTTCGTAGGTATGATTTTATTTAAAGCTTATAATGTATTTTTATAGTTTTAATTTTGTGTTTTATAGCTTTACTTAGTAGTTATGCTGGTAAAATACACTAAGGACTTCACTAATCAAAACTTAAAGTTTAGAAGAAATCCAAGTTGATTTTATTTTCATATAAACTTGTTTGAAATTGTATATACGCTTTTAAAAATGATTTTTTAAAAGTAATTGCTCGTTATTATGGAATCCCATTTAAGTAATTCCAAAGTCAGGCCCGGTAAAATTTTGTCTAGGGGAGATGGTATTTAAGTGGTGCCCCTGTGACCCTCCATCTCTACTGGGAATGAATCCGAAAATGTTCTGTCTAGAGGAGATGGTATTTAAGCGGTGCCCCTCTGACCCTCCATCTCTACTGAGAACCGACTGATTAGGAAGAACTATGAATTGAATCCTTTAATTACGATCAATAAGTTTTAAAAGTTACGAAAATGGTTTTTAGTAATCCTTTGAAACAAGTTACTATCAAAATACAATATGTAGACTGGACCTTGTTTAGAACATATACTTAAACCTTTATCGTATTTGTTAGATTAACGTGCAATCGAAGACTCGTTATCTATAATTTCGACCTCTATTTTAGGTGAGTACTCTATGCAATTTCTTGCGCATTTTTATTATATTATATTATGCAAACTATGTATATTTTATGAAATTATTTTATTCCTCAAAATGCATCTGATACTGATGATTCCGTCGTTTGTTAAAAGTTTATATCTCTCCATTTAAACATCTGATTTGAATTATGAAATTATTGATTCGGCTTATGGAAACTCTCTTACTATATTGGCCTTGACTACCGGGTGGAAATATTTGGATGGTACCTTCCCAGCTGGTTTATCACTGGTGTGCCCTAAATAAGGAGTTGTTCCTGAAATCATGATTATCTGTTTGTGATGTTACCAGGTGGAAACATTTGGTAACACTATCTTTTTGGGTATTAGAGTGTACCTGGCCACTAAAACTGTTTTATCTTCTCTGAACTGTTTATTATAAATATATATATTGTCATCTGCTTCATATAAATTACTTGAAATTGCTATCTTTATGTATATACTTTCTCTTCTAAATTTAATTGGTATCAATTTTATGAAAATCCCTGGAATGTCTGGAGATTGAATCTCATTCGGCTTTTAGCTGACGTTGTATAAAGAACCATTTTTCAGGAAATAATGAAGTTCGTGGATTGAACGAAAAAGGACTATGTTGAAGATTTAGCTTTTAAAGATCTTTTTGTTACCTTAAGTAGAAGTTTGTTTAATTAGATAGAGCACGTTTAGCTATTTGTGTCAATTTGTAACTCGTTGATATTTTAATACAAATGAAGTTCCCTTTAGAAAGCTCTGATGATGTAATTCCTTCACTTTCAGTATTTTACGATTCATAACCATGTGATTATACTTCCGCTACATATATATTTTAAAAGAAAAAATTTAATGCCAGAATATTGGATGCCTTGGTGGCATGTCAAGACACTCATTCCCTATTATTTTTGGGTCGGGGTCGGGGTCGTGACAGAGGTGGTATCAGAGCATAGGTTATGAACTCTTAGACTACTGAACATAGGTTTCGAACGTTATAGATTTCATGTTTCCATACTTAGGAGATAGTAATAAATATCTGATTTATGTAATAACCCTCCCTATGTGTTATATTATTTATAATTGGTCTTTTAGTTTTCAATATTGATATAGTATAGTCGATCTTACGTTTGGCCATGACTGTAGAAAATGACCAAGAGAAGATCATCAATGGGAACTAGTGATTCGAGTATAGAAGGGTTGGAAGGTACATACAAGGCAATTAAAAGTCTGGCAAAGATTTTGGAGAAGCTGGTGAACAATGGAGTACCAAAGAATCTTGAACTAAGTAGATGTACTATTAAACAGTTCAAGAAGTTGAATCCTCCATCTTTTAAAGGTACTCCTAACCCCACCGAAGAAGAAAGTTGGGTGATGCAGATGGAAAAGATACTCGATGTTCTTATGTGTACCGTTGAACAAAGGGTGTCATTTGCAACATTTATGTTAAAAGGGGAGGCCGAACATTGGTGGAGAATGGCTAAGAGAATACACAGGGAAAGGAATACTTACATAGGTTGTAATGATTTCTTAGTAATATTTTATGAGAAATATTTTCCGGAAACGGTGAAAGACGAAATGGCAGAAACTTCATGAGTCTGGTGCAAGGGAATATGATGGTTAGTCAATATGAAGCAAAGTTTACTGAGTTATCCCGTTTTTCATGTCATGTTGTAGCAACTGATGTTTTAAGAGCGAAGAAGGTTGAGCGTGGGTTAAGGTTGAATATTCGTAGTCGAATTTCCATCCTGAAATTAACATCATATATTGATGTCGTGACTAGGGCTACAATAGCTGAGAGGGATGGTGAGGAGTACAATCGAATTAGAGATGGCAAGAGGAAATTTGGGGAATAAAAAGGAAAGAACCCGAATAATAGAAATTTCTTTAGGAACACATCCAATGTTGGGGGATCTAGTGATAACAAACAGTATAATAACCAGACATGTCAGCAATGTGGAAATATGCATGGAGGACGACCTTGTTATAAGGATTTAAGAGCTTGTTTTAGATGTGGACGAAAACGACATCAGATAAAAGATTGCCCAAACCCAACAAGGGTTTCGATAAAGCCTTCAAGTGCAAAGAAGGATCAAGACAGATATGGTAGAGTTTTTGCACTTTCTGATACCCGAGCTTCTAATGTGGTAGTGTCAGGTACACTTTATATACGTGCACAACTGCACAACCTTTTAAAGCTTTGATAGATCCTGGTTCTACCCATTAATTCATATCTATACATGTATTAAATCATTTTCATAAATTTCCTGAACCCTTGATTCATAGCATACATGTTTCTACTCCTTCGGGTGAGTTATTGATGGGTAAATTAGTATACAAGGCTTGCCCCATAGATATTGATAGTCATAAACTATTTATTGATTTGATAGTTTTAGACATTAAAGATTTTGAAGTCATTTTGGGGATGGATTGGTTAGCATCACATAATGCTAAGGTAGACTGTTTTGAGAAGAGTGTTACTTTCCAAATTCCTCACCAACCAAAATTTAGTTTTGAAGGAACTGGCATCATATCTCCGATGTGTATTATTTCTGCAATGCAAGCCTATAGTTTTCTTAAGAAGGGATGTCAAGGATTTCTTACAACTGTTACTAGTTTGGAGATGATAGAGCCTAGATTAGAAGATATTCCTATTGCTAAGAAATTTATGGATATTTTTCCTGATAATTTACCAGGTCTACCTCCTAACAGAGAAATAGAATTTACCATTGACCTTATTCCAAAAACTATACCAATCTCAAAACCACCATATCGTATGACACCTTTAGAATTAAGAGAGTTAAAAGTTTAATTAGAAGACCTTTTAGACAAGGGTTTTATCAGACCAAGTATATGGCCTTGGGGTGCTCCAGTGTTATTTGTGAAAAAGAAGGATGGGACGATGAGACTATGTATAGATTATTGTGAACTAAATAAGGAAACCATTAAGAATAAATACCCCTTACCTCGTATAGATGACTTGTTTGATCAATTAGAAGGTTCACAAGTATTCTCTAAGATTGACCTCAAGTCAGGCTATCATCAATTGAAGATTAAGGATGATGATATTTCAAAATCATCTTTTCGTACTAGATATGGTTACTATGAATTTCTTGTAATGCCATTTGGACTAACTAATGCACCAGCCGCTTTTATGGATATGATGAATAGGGTGTTTAGGAAATATTTGGATCAGTGTGTGGTTGTTTTCATTGATGACATCCTTATTTATTCCAAAAGTATTGAAGAACACGAAAAGCATTTAGAGACAATATTACAAATCCTTAGGAAAGAGAAATTATATGCAAAATTAAAGAAGTGTGAGTTTTGGATGCCTAGTGTTTCTTTTCTAGGACATGTCATATCCAAAGAGGGAGTGTCAATTGACCCTCAAAAGATTGAGGCTATACTAGATTGGCCCAGACCAACTAATGTGAGTGAGATTCGTAGTTTCCATGGATTAACAGGTTATTACCGAAGATTTGTTAAAGCATTTTCTAGCATTGCCAAACCTCTATCTAGGTTAACACAAAAGAAGGTAAAATATGAATGGTATGAGGAAGCCGGGAAAAGTTTTCAAGAACTTAAGAATCGATTAGTAACTGCCCTAATCTTGACCATTCCTTCCGGGACAAGGGGATTTGTGATTTATAGTGATGCTTCTAAAAATGGTTTGGGATGTGTGCTAATGAAAAATGGAAAAGTAGTAGCTTACGCCTAGAGACAGTTGAAAACCCATGAGCAGAATTATCCAACTCATGACCTAGAATTAGCAGCTGTAATTTTTGCTCTTAAGATTTGGAAGCACTATTTGTATGGTGAAATTTGTGAGATTTATACCGATCATAAGAATTTGAAGTATATATTTACTCAGAAAGAGTTGAATATGAGACAAAGGAGGTGGTTAGAATTAATGATGGATTATGATGTAAATATTCACTATCACCCGGGGAAAGCTAATGTAGTAGCCGATGCTTTAAGTAGGAAGTCTACACAAAATTTAGCATGTCTTATTACAATCCAGGAAGAACTGTTAAGGGATTTGAGAAGTATGGAAATAGATGTACGTATCTATAGCAAAGGAGTGATAATTGCAAACTTACAAGTACAACCCATGTTGATGGAGAGGATCAAAATTGCACAAGTAAATGACCCACAACTAAAGAAGATTAGAGAAGAGGTTATTAAAGGGAAGCGAATGAAATTTGCGATACGGGATGATATATTGAGGTTTGGAAATAGAGTGTGTGTTACACATGATGCCCAACTAAAGAGGAAAATTTTGGAGGAAAGTCATTACTCGAGATTCACATTTCATCCCAGAAATACCAAGATGTATAGAGATCTTCGAGAAGTGTTTTGGTGGAATAGCATGAAAAGGGAGATAGCGGAATTGGTATCTCAGTGTTTTGTTTGTCAACAAGTAAAAGCTGAGCATCGGAGACCATCAGGATTGCTACAACCACTGCCTATCCCTGAGTGGAAATGGGAACATATCACTATAGATTTTGTGACAGGTTTACCAAGAAGTTCAAGTGGTAATGATTCTATTTGGGTAATTATTGATAGGCTAACTAAATCTTCTCATTTTCTTTCCATTAAGATTACCCATTCTTTAAAAAAGTTAGCTAAGTTGTATGTGAAGGAAATTATTAGGCTTCATGGAACCCCAATTTCAATTATTTCTGACCGTGACCCTAGATTTGTGTCTCGCTTCTGGGAAAAGCCTACAAGAAGCCATGGGAACAAAATTGAATTTTAGCACTGCTTTTCATCCTCAAACGGATGGGCAATCAGAGAGAACTATTCGAACCTTAGAGGATATGCTTAGGGCAGGTGCACTTGATTTAAAAGGGAATTAGGATGATCATTTATCGTTAGTGGAATTCGCATATAATAATAGTTATCAAGCAAGTATTCAAATGGCTCCGTATAAGGCACTCTATGGTAGAAGGTGTCATTCCCCTACATGTTGGGTAGAAGTTGGGGAAAGAAAATTATTGGGACCATAATTGATTTAGATCACAACAGAGAAGGTGAAATTAATACAAGACCGACTTTGAACCGCTCAAAGCTGTCAAAAGAGTTATGTTGACAATAGACACCGACAGTTAGAATTCCAAAGAGGAGATTATGTGTTCTTGCAAGTATCTCCTGCAAAGGGAGTAATACGATTTGGGAAGTAAGGGAAGTTGAGCCCAAGATACATAGGACCTTTTGAAATCCTTGAAAAAATAGGAGTTATTGCGTATAAAATAGCCTTACCAGTGAAACTCTCTACTGTACATAATGTGTTTCACGTATCGATGATAAAGAAATATGTCCCAGATCCAAAACATATCTTAAGTCATGAGCCTCTTCAAGTTAGAGAAGATTTGTCGTACATTGAGCATCCAGTGGAAATTTTGGAACATAAAGATCAAATATTACAAACCAAGGTTATTCCACTAGTTAAAGTATTACGGCGGAATCATTCTGTTGAAGAAGCAACGTGGGAGCGGGAAGATGAGATAAATGAGAGATATCCATACCTTTTTGAAAATGAATGTAAGTAAAGTTTGGGGACCAAACTTTTTATAAGGAGGGTAGGATGTAATGACCCCACTTTTATAAAGATTGTTTCTACACTCTTGTGTTACTTATTAGCTTATAAATGTTGTATTATTAGATATGTGGTATTATTGGCTATCAATATAACAAACCCCATTTTTAATTACGAATAATCAACTGTAAATTGGATCAAATCGAAGTCTTATGACATATCTTAAGGCAAATAATAAGTTTTGGGGTAGAAAATATAATTTTATGAAATTTTAAGGACTAAAATAAAAATATAAAATGGGCCCTTTTGTAAATAAAATATTTTCAAGGACCTCTAAGAAATATTTAAAATATATAGTGTGAAATTACCAGAATACACTTCATGTGTGAAATGACCCTTATACCCTTATCACCTTTCCACCACGTGCTGGTCACTTCCACCTTCCACATGTCATATGTAGAGAGAGAGCTAAAACACTTGTCATCATTTGGTGATATTAACACTGCAAGGCCACTCCGGATCACGACACCTCGGTGTTTAATCACCAATCCAAAAATCCTAGTCATTAGACACGTGTCAACACCGTAATACTTTTGGAAACCTATAAATAAGGCCTTAGGGTTCATTTGAAACTCACACCAATTCCTTGACAATTATAGTAAGAAAGAGTGATAGAAAGCTTGGGAAATATCTTAAGAAGGAGTTCTATAATTTCTAAGAAAGAATTCATTTCGTAGGTATGATTTTATTTAAATGTTATAATGTATTTTTATAGTTTTAATTTTGTGTTTTATAGCTTTACTTAGTAGTTATGCTGGTAAAATACACTAAGGACTTCACTAATCAAAACTTAAAGTTTAGAAGAAATCTAAGTTGATTTTATTTTCATGTAAACTTGTTTGAAATTGTATATACGCTTTTAAAAATGATTTTTTAAAAGTAATTTCTCGTTATTATGGAATCCCATTTAAGTAATTCCAAAGTCAAGCCCGGTGAAATTATGTCTAGACGAGATGGTATTTAAGTGGTGCCCCTGTGACCCTCCATCTCTACTGGGAATGAATCCGGAAATGTTTTTTCTAAAGGAGATGGTATTTAAGCGGTGCCCCTGTGACCCTCCATCTCTTTTGGGAATCGACTGATTAGGAAGAACTATGAATTGAATCCTTTAATTATGATTAATAAGTTTTAAAAGTTAAGAAAATGGTTTTCAGTAATCCTTTGAAACAAGTTACTATTAAAATACAATATGTAGACTGGACCTTATTTAGAACATATACTTAAACCTTTATCGTATTTGATAGATTAACGTGCGATCGAAGACTCGTTATCTATAATTTCGACCTCTATTTTAGGTGAGTACTCTATGCAATTTCTTGCGCATTTTCATTATATTATATTATGCAAACTATGTATATTTTGTGAAATGCTTTTATTCTCAAAATGCATATGATACCGATGATTCCGTCGTTTGTTATATGTTTATATCTCTCCATATAAACATCTGATTTGAATTCTGAAATTATTGATTCGGCCTATGGAAACTCTCATACTAAATTGGCCTTGACTACCGGGTGGAAATATTTGGGTGGTACCTCTCCAGCTGGTTTATCTTTAGTGTGCCCTAAATAAGGCGTTGTTCAAGAAATCATGATTATCTGTCTGTGATGTTATCGGGTGGAAACATTTGGTAAAACTATATGTCTGGGTATTAGAGTGTACCTGGCCACTAAAACTGAATAATTGACATATGCTCAATTGTTTTATCTGCTCTGTTCTGAACTGTTTATTCTGAATTTATATATTGTCATCTACTTTATATATATTACTTGAAATTCCTATCTTTATGTATATACTTTATGTTCTAAATTGAATAGGTATCAATTTTCTGAAAAATCCTGGAATGTCTGGAGATTGAATCTCATTCGGTTTTTAGCTGACGTTGTATGAATAACCATTTTTCAGGAAATAATTAAGTTCGTGGATGGAACGAAAAAGGACTATGTTGAAGATTTAGCTTTTAAAGCTCTTTTTGTTACCTTAAGTAGAAGTTTGTTTAATTAGCTAGAGCATGTTTAGCTCTTTGTTGTAAGTTGTAACTCATTGATATTTTAACACAAATGAAGTTCCCTTTAGAAAGCTCTGATGATGTAATTCCTTCACTTTTAGTATTTTACGATACATAACCATGTGATTATTCTTCCGCTACATATATTTTAAAAGAAAATTTTTAACAACAGAATATTGGATGCCTTGGTGGCATGTCAATACACTCATTCCCTACTATTTTTGGGTCGGGGTCGTGACAGTCGACTTGCATAATTTGTCATCTCAATTTAAGCCCTCAGAATTGGCTTTAACCCACAGAGTTGGCCATCTCAATTTAAGCCCTCAAAATTGGCTTCGACCCTCCGAATCGATCACCCCAGAATTTCTTTAGGACCTCGTAATTAACCTAAATCTTTGATCATCACTTCCTTTAGACCACCCCAGGTATGCCTCGTTAGGTCCTTAGAATCGACCTCGACCCTTTGAATCGGTCATCCTCATCCCCAGGTCCTAAGAATTGTTCTCGACCCTCTCAATTTGTCATCCTCTCGGTGTCTATTCGACGGCTATCATTTGTTCCAAACTCACCCATCAAGGGGCTCTATATACATCCCATTATAGCACCCCCCCAACCTCTCCTTAAGTCCCTAGCACATCCCTTCATCACTCTAATACTAAGTCATACCTCGAGTACTAACCTATAGGTAATCGGGCACTCCCAGGCTCCGTTTAACCAAAAGTCAAACTCTTCAGCTTGACCAAGACTGAATGAATCTTCAAAACGCATTGAAACCCCTTTCCAACAGTCCGTACCGTGCGCGTTTCTAACTTACGGTGCGGACGAACGATCCGTTTTCCCTCGAAACTTGATTAGGAGGCGATAGGGAGCTCCTAGGCTCTGTTTGAACAAATTAAACTCTTCAGCTCGATCAAGACTGAATGAGTCTTAAAACGGAACTGAAACCCCTTTCCAACGGTCTGCCCCGTTTGCGATTCTGACTTACAGTACGGATGAATGATCCATTTTACTCCGAAAGGTCATCAGACACTTGCAGGCCCCGGTTGACCAAAGTCAACTCCATGAACTAAGCCAAACTCTTTGGAATGTTGAATTACATCTCATAACCTTTCCAACGGTCCATCCCGTGCGTGATTCTGACTTACCATGCGGACAAATGATCATTTTGCATCCGAAAATCCCCCGTCCAAAGGACCAATGAGCGATTCCGAGCCACATTTGACCCGAAGTTAACTCCCATAATTGGGAGCAGTCCCAAGTACTTTCGAAGGTCTCTGAAATACCTTTCCAGTGGTTCACCTCGTGCACGATTCGGATCAACGATTTTCATTTTACGACCTTTTTTTGAAATAACCTGAAAGAGACTCCCAAACGGAAGGTTCCAAATCTTGCCTATTGACAGTGTGCCTAAAAACACATGCCGATTGGTAGGACCAGGACTATGCCGATCGTAAATGTACTAGTCCTATAAAATGGAGGGCCTGAACTCATTGCAAAATTACCGAAGATCTGAAATCCATCACTCTCAGTGAACTCAGAAAACCTCTCTCGAAGTTAGTGTGATTTCCACATTCAAATCCTTTTCCAACCTTCACTTTTCGTCACCTTTTTCATCAAACTTGGTGAATTAACTACTCTTCATCACCATCCAAATTCAAGGGCTTCTCTCCAACATTTAAGATCAAGCTCAAGATCTTCAAGAAGGTCCAACTTTCTCAACTCTATCATCAAACTTAGTACTTTTATCCTCTCCATCTCACATATGATAATATAATTTTAATTTAGTATTATTTCACATCTCCTATTTTCATATAAATAAAACCCAAAAAATAAGATAAAGAGGGTTTGCTCATAAATTTCAAACGGGAATTCTCACACTTTTCCCACAACTAAAGCACTTTTTTTACACATACACACACACTCTCTTAAAAGAAGTTCCCAATTGGATTTATGGGATAAACCCCACCCCTCATTTTTTATACAAACTACGTGGACTTTGATGCCTTTATAGGCTATGTAGGCGTCTCAGAGTAAAATCCGAGACCCGAGTACTATTTCTTTTCTTTCCATTTTCTATTTTTCTAATTCTTTAATTTAATTATCTTAGATTCTATATATTTACATATACATATATTTGTTCTTAGTGGCGTATTATTCCATGTGCGTTATCGTTCCAGTATAACGATCAACGTTAGGATAATTGCGTAAATCCTATTTTCTAATATTACTTTTAGGAACATTCCTATGGATGACTTGCTTTATCTTTTCCATGAAACAAGTCGATGATTCCTATCTCCAAAACATATACACATGCACACATATCACGAGGAAATAAAGGAAAATAACAACACTCCATAAGAGACCGCAAGGGCGGAATGGGTGCCTAACCCCTTCCCATTTCGTAACTTAGCCTTCGAACCCTACTCGAATAATTTTTGATTTCTTATGTATAAGTATGTCTTTGGACGCTGTCCTTCGAGATGGCTTGACCTTCTTTTGTCTTTTTTGAGTAAAAAAGACTGGTGACTCCATCTCTCTATATTTTTTACCTTACACATCGCCGACGACGATCGAAGTGCTCCGGAGAGGGATGCGCGGGACCCAGATCCTCTCTCCGCGTGAGATGAGCCCTCATCTCTCTCTCTCTCTCTCCGTGAGGATCGGGGATGGCTATAGGGATTTTTAGAAAGATGAATAATATGGATTTCTTAATCTTGTTAAAGGAAAATCAAAAATTAAAATTTTTTATTGATTAGAGAAAACTATGAATAAATATTGTATATATTGATCTTGAATGGAAATACACTATCTTTAATTGAAAAGATAAAATATTTATTAGAAATTTAGGGTTTTCATTAGAAATTATGATATAATTGATACTGGACAAATAATGATAAAAATTTCGTGATTTAATTTATTTTTGATGATTTGAGACAGTTAAATATATGTATTCATTTAATAATTGATGGTATGGCATTATAAAATTTTGGGATGAATTTTACTTGCATTTTGGGGTAGAAAGTTGGAGAAACGTGTGTTAAAATCATAACAGGTCGGTGTTTCAGAATTCTAGGGGAGAACTAGTTCTTCCCTGATCGAACCGATTCAGTTCCCCTACTAAGACAGGTCATGGAATCGTAGATCTTTTCGTTATGAACACTTGGTCTCCAGTTTCGTATTTTTCTAATTTTTGTTAATTATTTTAATTAGTTATGAATTTTATACGAAAGGTGTACGAGATCAAAATCTTTTGTTCGTAATCTAGGGATGGAATTTATCGTAGGCATGATTATGTTTTAGATGATTATAAAACCTTGTGGATATATTCCCTTAGTTAATATTGAGAGTGTGCTACAACCCAATGGCCTTAACTTATTTAATTAATTGTGAACTCACACCAGTTTTAATTCCTTTAAACCCTAGATCATGCAAATGGGTGATTGCAAGTGTAAAAATATGAAAGAATGGAATCAAACAAAGCAAGAAATATTTCTGGGCAAAACCTTTTCTATTTCAATTATATAATTCAAAAATCGCAACTTAAAAAATATACAAGTGAGCGACAACATTTTTAGATGAATCTCCCGTAGTTTACCTTTCAAATTCCTTCAGCAATGGTTCCCATGAGAACCACAAGATCAGAAATGGAGATTCTTTCTCCACAAGAGAAATTCTAGGATGAATTTATGTGAGGGTTTCAAAGTGATTCACAAAATATAGATGAGAGATGATGTGAAATTCAAAAGGTGTTTTTGCCTTTTAAAAAGTGAGACATTTGTGCAGTAGGTCTGTAGAAATTGATGTTTTAAAAGTCTTGAAAAATACATACAGAAAGTAGGTTTTTATAGGCAAACATGAAAATCTAGGTGACGTTTAAATGAGATCGAAGTGTCGTTCGAACGAGATATGCATCTCATTAGAAGCTCACTTCTAACGACCTTCTCGCGACGTGACAAAAACCAAAGCAATACACCCTCGTTTGAAGCATGCTCGATGTAGGCCATCAAATAAGACTTCGAACGAGATTGGTGGATCGTTCAAACGAGATCTCCATATCGTTTGAACAATAATAGGTGAAAAAGTTGTTTTTTTTAAATAAAATCGTCCTAGTTTTTAAATCGAAATAAAGTAAAAATACTCCCAATGTAGTTATGAAAAATAGAGAACTCCAAACATAAAATAACATAATAACGTGGAGTTGTGGAGCACGTGAAGATGAATGTGGAGCATAACGAAGATGATTGGTGCACATTGGAGATACACATTGCCAGATATTCAAAGCTTTAACGTCATGAATGATCGTGGAGACTTGTTGTACCATAACTGATGTAGCGTGATATGCCATATCTAATGTAAACTACGAAACTACGGCACATGCTAGTTTATAGGGGCAGTGTTTGAAAAATGCCCTTACATATCTCTCATATGTCTATGTCGGTACATAAATAGAAAAAATTTGAATTATGTAACTAAAAATACTAAGACATACAATATTCTAATACCCTCCAAAACCTACAAATGGAATGATATCAAAATATATAAGTCTTGAAATCTTCAAATCTCCAAATTTCTTTGTCTTCATCAAGCATTTTATGAAGGTGGTCTTCAAATGAACCTACACAGATGAGACAAATAAGCAAATACCCATGACATGCAAAAGTTTGAAATTAAATGATAAGCATAAGCTTAAAAAAATCATCAAACTTCTACTCCACCAAAATTCGTTCTCCCCCCTTTTTATGATGTTCGAAATAGACAAGGAACATTAACATAAGAAATAGATCAGAGTGTGTCATAAAAACCAACTATTTTTGAATTTTTTTTAAAAAAAATCAAGAATGATAAATAAAAATACAATACACACCATGAAGTAACACTACGATTACCTAGTCGTGAAATAATAATAAATGGGTGTAAAAAAATTAGATAGGAAAATCAACTCAAAGAATCACAACACATGTGCACGGTGGATATTGGATAATCCTAACGAATGAACTCAAAGTCAGCCTTAGGTGTAAACATGTTGAATTCATATGATATTGACTTATTTTCACACCAATAACGCCCCAAACTATGTATTGCCTTTATGAGATTTGTTCAGGACGTGCAAACCCATTGATCTTTGACTAAACTCCCTCAAAACTCACATATAGAATATTTATCTCAACTCTTTTGTTTTAAAGAAATCAATGCTCATATGTAGCGAAGCATCAATGTTCTTTGAAATTGTCCTGGCACTTTAATATTTTTTCTTTTATGTGCCTTAAATTTTTAATCTTTTTTTCTTATTGCAAATTGTGTCTATTCATGCAAAGACAACATGTCTTTCGCAGCCCGATTCCATTTCTTCAAATATGACACGTTTATCGAAGATATAATTTTTAATTTTTCCAATCCGAGTAATGGTTCTTACAAGCACTACATTTATTATCTCATTTTATCGTATTTGGTTCGTTTTAAAGGCATGATTGAGATGAAAACACCTTGACCAACATGTGACAAACAAGTCCAATGCTCAAATAAATCCATGTATATGTGCATTAAAGGAGACAACGAGTCAAACATGTAGAAAGTAACCGACTAATCACATCCCAATGACTACAACACATTATAAATCACATAGATGAAATGATGTTGCGTCTCAAAACACTATCAAACAGTCACTTGGATAATGGAATGATATTTTGACTTGGCTATCCTAAATTTCCATCCATATAAGGTGTAAACAAACTACAAAAATCTTTTTGTTTTTCAAAATTTTTATATAAAAAGAAAACCTTTTTGATTTTTTTTTAAATCGAAAATATTTTTGAAATTTTCTCTTTTTTTAAAAACCCAAAATCTTTTTGTATTTTTTATTTTTTTTAAAATCAAAAATATTTTTGGATTTTTCTAACAAATAAAGAAGAAAAGAAATAAAATAATTTTATAACTAGTACAATATAGTAATAGGAATCAAGGATATGAACGTGAAAAATCATCTTATACTAGATATAGTAACCAACCCTAAGTCAATTGTGAAGATACCTAAAAACTTCCTAAGACTCTCGAATCTAAGGGCATCTAAAGGTTTCATGAAGATATCGGTTAACTGGAGGTCAGTGGTCACGAAGATCAAGGAAATGACCTTCTCCTCTATTAGGTCTCGGATCAAATGCTCGTGTTCCTAATGTGCTTCGTGCGTGAATGATGGAATGGATTTTGAAATATGTGTATCACGCTTGTGTTATCATAAAAATAGTCATGGTACCCTTTGAAATCCTATAATCTTCTAACATTTCCTTCATCCACAAGAGTTATGTGCAACAACTCCCAACGACAATGTACTCAACCTCCATAGTAAACAAAGAGATGGGGTTCTTCTTCTTGCTCAACCAAGAGATAAAAGCACTCCCAAAGTAGAAACACCCACCCGAAGTGCTACTACATCCATCTACATCCCCAGCCTAATCGACATTCGAATAGGCAGATAAACGATCGTTGATATCAAAGGAATACCTAATGCCATATAAGAGAGTCCCACTCAAGTATTTGATAATACGTGTAAGAGCGAGTAAGTGTGACTCTTTCGGGGATGCCTGATAACGTGCATAAACTCCAACACTAAACACTATACCGGGATAACTAGAAGTCAAGTAGAGAAGACTACCTATTATACTCTGATACAAGGTTTGCTCTACGTCCTTTGCTAAATTGTCCTTACTAAGCTTAGTAAAAGTACTCATAAGGGTGTGTGAGTGCTTAGTGGAGTCTAACCCAAACTTCTTCACGAGGTCTCTTGCATACTTGGATTAGGATATGAATATCCCATCCTTTAGCTTATAACTTGGAGACCAAGGAAGAATATAATCTCACCAATCATGCTCATCTCAAACTCACTCTCCATCTCCTCCTCAAAGTCATAAGCATGGAGGGAGCACATGGATCCAAATATTATGTCATCCACATAGACTTGGGCAACTAAAATAGCACATTTTCCTCTCTTCATAAACAACATCTTATCAGCTCCCCTTCTTTTTAAGCCACGGGCTAAGATATAGGAAGTAAGCCTTTCATACCAAGAATGAGGTGCTTACTTCAAACCATACAAGGCTTTCCTCGAATAATAGGCATGTACTGGGTTCTTAGGTTCTTCATACCCTTTCGGTTGTTCCATATAAACCTCCTCCTCTAGAATGCCATTTAGAAAGGCACTTTTGACATCCATTTGATATAACTTAAAGTGTAGATGATATGTGATTGTGAGTAGTAAGAGGACAGACTCAAGCCTTGTAACAGGAGCGAATGTCTCCTCAAAATCTACATCCTCAATCTATGCGCATCCTTGAACGACCAACCTAGCCTTATTACGGATAATGGTACCATTTTTCATCCATTTTATTCTTAAAATCCATTTAGTACCAATCAAATTTATCTCGCTAGGTCGGGGGGAAAGTTCCCAAATAATATTTTTCTAAACTGAAGCAACTCATCCTATATAGGGGATATTCAGTGTTTATCTTTGAGTTCTTCTTTGATGTTCTTGGGCTCAACTTTGTACGTGTAGTACAAATAGATAATAATGTCCTCAAGATGAACGCGAGTCTTAACACCTAAAGTAGGATCTCTTAATATAGAGAAAAGGTCATGACTCTCGTGAACCCAAGTAGGTGTGTCCCCTAAAACAGAATAGGGTCCCCTCAAGGTGTATGCAGAACAATGTGATCATCACTAAGGGGTGCATCATCCTCACACAAAGGATTAGGATAAATAAATGTCGGCGGCTCAACATCTTTAACAATGGCATTTTTTGATTCCATAACCTTAGAGTTGATAAAGTTAAAAACTCAGTAAGCTCTATTAATCAATGAATATCCGAACCGAATTCCCTCGTCACTCTTGGAGTCAAACTTTCCTAATTTCTCTATATCCCTCAGGATGTAGCATTTACTCCCAAAGACATAAAAATACGAAAGGTTGGGTTTCTTACCTCTCCACAACTCGTAAGGCATCTGAAGTGTGTGTGGGCGAAGATACACCCTATTCACTATGTGGCATGTAGTAGACATCGCATGTGCCCCAAACTCTCTAGACATTCAACGATCGGGAATCATGGATCTATCCATCTCTTAGATTATCCGATTCTTCCTGTCAACAATCCCATTTTATTGAGGAGTTTCATGACCAAAAATTTGTGTTTATTCCCATGTTATCACTATAGCTATCCAATTTTTCCTTTTTAAATTTTTTGTCATTGTCACTACTCATCCTATTGATGGTGACTCCATGTTGATTTTACATGACACAATACTTGGTTGTAATAAAGTCTATAACATCACATTTCTCTCTCAGGAAACCAACTATCGAATAACGAGAGAAATCATCTACCATCGCGAGGATATACCTCTTACTACTTAGGCTCTCAGTGCGAGTAGGACCCATAAGATCCATATGTATCAACTCAAGAACACGTGTAGTGGTAATGGAATTCAACTTTTGATAGGGACTCCGGACTTATTGTCCTTGCTAGAAAGGACCACAAATCATGGAAGTTGGCTTTCCAAGGGACGATAAGCCACATATTAGGTATTTCTTTGCTAAACGCTCCAACTCTCTAAGATTAATGTGACTAGATGTTGATGCCATAAATCCATAGAGGAGATCGTGGCACTGTTGCACATAAATGAGGACTTGGGCACAATCCCATAACAGTTATCTGTTTTCCTCACTCCTTGCATTAAAAGTTTACCGGCTTGATAAAAAATGTTACACTTGTTTCGATCAAAATTTACAGCAAATTCTGCATCACACAGTTGGCTAATGATGATAATGTTTGCTTTTAAACCTTTGGTGTACAAAACATTATCTAGCTTAGGAAATTCGAGTATCTCTACTGTACCACGTCCTATAATACTATATTTACTCCCATTTCCAAAGGTGACTTTACCGTCATTGCGATCCTCAAGGTTTGTTAAAAAAATAAGACGTCACTGGTCATATGCCTGGAACAACCACTGTCAAATACAACTATCAGGTATTATGGTCCTTAAGAGTAACATGAATAATAAGGGATTTCTCATCATGCTTACGCACCCAAGAAGTGATGACCTTTTGTTTATCCTTGTCGTTGTTGGTTCTAGTCAGGATGTTTGAAGTATCCACTAACGACAAAGACATTTATTGGGACTCTTCCATCAAACTATGAGAAGTGGTGACTATACACTTAACTTGCTTTATGAGGATAACAAAATTGCTCAAGTGGTGCGAAGGAGTATGTGTACGTTGAGTCCAATCTAAACTATATCAAAACTCCCTACGGTGGCCCTTTCTCTAGCAATATGTGCAGAAATAAACATTCTTATGCCTACCTTTGTTTTCTTTTCTTGGTTGAACTTTTCTGTAGGGTTTTGGTTGAGAATCGTAAGGATTTACAATGAATTCAGGAACCAGTTTCGATGCGACATGTGACGTGGATCCACCGTCGAAACCTTTTCCTTGACTCTCACTAAACTCTAATACAGGTTTGAGGAATATTTGTCCCATCTTCTTAGATGTGTCCTCAATTTTCACATTGACCTCCCAGGATCTCTCGAGATATTACCCGAGTTGGGCTACAAGGCCTTCAAGATTCTTATGAGTCTCCACGGATGCACGGAGCTCACTCGCAAGACTAGCCACTTATTTAGTCAAGTCCCTTCTTTCTTTCTCACAAACTCTCTCTCAAAGACTCTCTAATGGCAGACTCTCTCTCTTAGCTCTCCTAACTCCTCTATCGCTATGATCCTAGTTGCTAACCTTTTGTTTTTCTTTTTTATTTTAAAGGAATCAGTATATAAATTGACACCCCCATTCATGTCAATTTCACTATCGAAGTGTCCTTGTGAAGTAGCATCCCTATCATCGTCCACTAGTCATAATCACATGACTAGTCATGAATGCAGTGAAGTTACATTCAACGGTGATTCTTCTCCTGAATTCACCGACTCGGCCTCGCTATCATCACTAAGGGTGGAATTTCGGGTGTCTTTATCCTTTCCTTGACGCTTTAACTTAGTGGGACACTCATTCTCTTTATAAACTCTCTCATCACACTCATAACACCTATCTTCCTCTCTCTTTGGGGCATCCTTTTTATCTTTTTTAAATTTATTCTCAATTTTATTTTTCTCAAAACTCTTTTTTATCTTTAGATGAGTAATTATTTTTAATTTTGTGAAATTTCTTAAAATTCTTAGCAAAGAGGGCTAAATCATCTATGTCAAAGTCGTACTCGGAATCAGAAGACGCCTAATCTCTCTTTCATGACACCTTCTCTCTCTTTTAAGAGTGGGCCTTAAGTGCAATCCCTTTCTCTTTTGGTTTACCCATTTTAGGAAACATGTCAATTTCATAAGTTTGAAGGTCTCCTAGGAGTTATTATAACCTAAGGGAATTTAATATACTTAAAGAATTAAGCACGATCACTTTCGGGATAAAACGGGCAAGGAGTGATCTTAAAATCTTTTTGACTATCCTAGTTTCAAGAATTGTTTCACCAAGATTAAAGCTAGAATTAACAATATTCGACAGGAGAGCATAAAATTCATCAAATCTCTCGAACTCAATAATTGTTATGGTCTCAAATTGGGTAGTTAACTTTTACACCTTAACATCATTTATACCCTCATGTGTAAGTTTCAGGATATCCCATACCTCTTTTGACATAGTGCACGTCTCTATACTTCGGAAGTCGTCGACTATGATGGCTCCATAAATAGCACTAAGGCCTCAAGAATTAAAATTACTCCATTTAAATTCTTCTTTAGACCATAAAGACACATATTTAGGGTTAATTTCATTACCCTCTACCATAGAGGGTGGTGTCCACCCTCTTTCACAAGTTATCCAGACTCTTTCATCAATTTTTTTAATGTGGATCTCATTCTCGCTTTCCAATAGGCATAACTGGATCCATTAAAGGTTGGAATTATATTATATAAGTTATCCATTTTGAACTCAACCTTTTCAAAAATCAATTTTTCAGAAAATTGATGTGAAGAATTTTTTTATTAAAAATCAATTACATGGTAAAGTTGTGTAAATGGCTCTGATACCAATTTGAGAGTCTGCTCTAGTTCAATGGCCTTAACTTATTAATTAAATGTCAAATCAGGCCAGTTTTAATTCCTATAGAGCCTAGATCATGCAGCTATATGATTAAAAGTGTAAAAACTTGAAAGCATGCTATCAAACCAAGCAAGAAGGATTTAAGGAAAAATTCCCTTTAGGGAAAAATCTTTCTATTTCACTTATATAATTCGCAAATAGAAACTTACAAAATATACAAGTGAAATGGAAACGTTTTCAGATGAATCTCCCGTAAATGACCTTTCGTCTTCCTTCAGCAATGGTTCCCACGAGAACCACAAGATCAGTTGTGGAAATGCCTTCTGCACGAGAGAAACTCCAGGATGAAATTA
Organism: Sambucus nigra; assembly: GCA_949130495.1. Lineage (NCBI taxonomy): Eukaryota > Viridiplantae > Streptophyta > Magnoliopsida > Dipsacales > Adoxaceae > Sambucus > Sambucus nigra. The sequence goes on along the minus strand of OX422222.1, from coordinate 88,214,452 downwards.
TGTGAGGATTTCAAAGTGATTCACAAAATATATAGGAGGTTATGTTTGAATCAAAAGGTGGTTTTGCCTTTTAAAAAGTGAGACTTTTGTGCAGCAGGTCTGCAGAAATTGAGGTTTTAAAAGTCTTACAACATACTTGTAGAAAGCAGGTTTTTATAGGTGAACACAAAAATTGAGGCACTGTTAGGTCGTTCGAATGGGATCGAAGCGTTGTTCGAACGAGATATGAATCTCATTAAAAGCTCATTTCTAACAACCTTCTCGCGACCTGACTAAACCAAAATAGTATGCCCTCTTTTGAAGCATGTTCGATGTAGGCCATCAAACGAGACTTAAAACATACTTCGTCGGTGGGCCATCAAATGTGAATTTATATATATACGGATATAGACCGTATATATATATATATAAAGTAGGAGGGCTTTTTGCCACATCATATAAGTCTTTGTATACAAAACCAATATAAACAGATTTTGTATCTCATATGTGCCATTTCAGCCAAAATGACGGTTCAGATTAGTTCTCATGTGTTTGAATCTAATGTCAAACAATGCACTACTCTGATATGTTACCCAAAAAATAATTTTTTTTCTATACCATCATACCTCGAGCCATGTGCCTATTTTCTAGGTCGAGCTATAAATCTGCCACTACAATCGAATAAGATGAATTTTCCCATCTACCAAAGCACATCTTGAGCTATTCAATTTGCAACCAAATTTTAAAATAAATAAAGCCTACATATTTTCCTTCTTCATTCCGATCAGCTTGAAAAACCAAGGTAGCTACGCAAATTCCATTCTTACATCTCTCTCTCTCTCTCTCTCTCTCTCTCTCTCTCTCTCTCTCTCTCTCTTCTTTTATTTATTTTTATTTATCTTTATTTAGATGCATTGGAAATTTTGTTGAGCCCCTTTCTACGGGGTTCAATTTTTCTAGTGACCAACAACGGACGAACACCGGGACTAATGCCTTTAAAGGGACCAATAACGGAAGGCAGAGAAACATGGGGACCAAAGCGGTTAGTTTTTTTTGTTGAGACCATTTCTACGGGGTTCCATTTTTTTCACTGATTATAGTTTCTAAATTTTCTGGTGACCAACAACGGACAAAGACTTTGGGTCTAATACCTTTGAAGGGGACCAACAGCGGGACGCGGAGAAACGTGGGGACCAAAGTGGTTTGTTGTTTTAACTGTATAAAAGTGGTGTATTCTTCAATCCGTCCAGTTGCCATTTTTTTTCCTTCTTCTCTTTCTCTCCTTTCTTTTATTTTTGTTGATCTCTTTTAAATCATCTACCAACGTGGCAGCATCGCCGGAGATAGGAATCATCGACCGGAGCTTGCCAAATCATATGATCTTTTACAGATCTATAACAATTCCAAAGGTATTCATTTTTTTATCTATTTTTTTGGTTGGTTTAAGGTTCAAAGATGAGAACTATCCTCATATTTTTTTTATCTTTTATAATGGGACATAAACAGTTTATCTTTAAACTCAGTGTATCTTTCCCTTTTTCTATGCCCGATTTTTAAACTCAAGTGTATCTTTCCCTTTTTTTCATACACCTGTTCTGAGTCTCCAAAAAAATAGTGATGATGGTTTCTATAAATCTAGAGTCATGGGTTTTGTCGGCCTTTCATACAGATTAAACATGGTACTTTCCATAAATATAATCGTGGTAACAGGTTATGGGTTTTGTGGGTTATGCTGATAGAGAAGCTAATGTGTTATCATTGGATGCAAGTTTTTTTCTTCATTTCAGATCTTTACTTACTTTTTTCCTATCTCTAATTTCTTTCTTACATATTGTTGACGCCACTAAAATGGGAGAGGCCATTATCTTATTGGCATCAACACATATAATACCCATTTTGTCGATTTTACATTTAATACCCATTTTTCTTCCATATAATACCCCTATCTCTAATTACCGAATGGTTTTATTGAGGGTGGGATCGTAGATGATGGTTTTTTTGGAGTTCTAGGTGCGTCAGCTGGGAGGTTATTAGTCGTGATTTGAGGTGGTGGGATTTATTTGTTATGGTGGTTATTGAATTTATTAGTTCAAGATATGTAAGAACTATGGGTTTAACTACATGACATTGGATTTTCATTTTTTTTTAGCCTTTATTTCTAATAGGTAGTTACTGGTATTGATAAAGTGGGGATGCTGCATAATGTCTTTTATGACTTTGGGTTTGTAAAAGGACAATATGTATTTTATTTAGGGTTTTGTACATACACTATTTCTATTTGTGCAATTCCCCCTTAAATATTGTGGCACGGTGGTTTGCTTTTTATTATTTGCAAAGAGAACACGAGAGAATTAAGAGTTGTCTAATCCCATTACATAAAGGTACATAAAGTTACATCTATCACCTACTACACACCACCCAGTCTTCGCAATAGCAGTCCATAATATCTAAACCAAACACCCCACCCAAAAAGTGAACTAACACTTTAATTAAAAATCCCTCTTTTCTAGCTTTGAAAATGTTCAAAGTTCAAACAATCTTCTTGCACACCCACCTCTCAAATTTACCAAATATATATGACAAATCTGAGCTTGCTGAAGGACACAGTTTTTTAGTGAAAAACGTAAATTTTATTTCTGCTGATAGTGCAAAGTGAATCAGAGTAAATGATATATAGTTGGAAGGCTTAATATGACTTTATTTCTCCAGATATTTTTTATTGTGCGTTAGACATGGAATGAATCTTTGGTGGGATCATTCTTAATAAATTTTAAAATAGTTATGTTGGGTTTGAATGAATACCATGATTTTTACGGTGTGAAAAATAGTTCTTTGAACAATTTTTTAAATTTTATTAAATTGGGAAATGATTCTGTAAACTTTGTACATTTCTTGAATTGGGATTCTGATGAAATTACTTTTAGTTTGGGGTATTTTGAAAAATAATTCTGGAAATGAAGGATTTCAAAAATATTCACTTAGAAGGAGAGGTTGGAGGGGTTTTAGGTGATTATATTATTAAATTCGAGTCTTGGTATGTGTGAAAATAAAATCTTATGTGGGTTAAAACAAGGCACGTGTATATGGAATGTTCTTTAGTTTTGGTTTTGTGGAAGATGTATTCTCGGTGGCTTTTGGCATTTTCTATGAGCCAAAAATATATGAAAAATCTGAACTTTAGAACTATCATCCATGCATTTACGTTGATTCAGTATATTTGAAAGGAATGAGTAGGTACCTTATGAAAAAAAATAAAAAAAAATTGGTGCTAGGGGTGCCTAAAAAAATTAGTTGGGTGTATTTAACACAACCAAAATAAATGGAGTGATTTTTTTTTTCTTCCCCATTTTTTATAAACATTAGCGAAAGGATATAAGCATTACTATCCAACTAACCCTTATTGCGATTCATGAGTTTTTATTTTGACAATCATAAAATGTATATGTAATACCAAGTATGTGTAAACATATGAACAAATCAATGTGACACTCATATATAATGAACACAAGTTTGTACAAAAACATATAATCAAGTAAAATTCTATTTGGAGCTCTTTGACAATTAACTCATGGGTGTGTAGCAAAAAAATTTAAAACACATTTAAATAGTGTCCTTGGAAATAATTCTTATAAGTTTTTACTATTTAATAAAATTAATGTTCATTTTCTTATGTTCATGTAAGTAAATCTCGACAAAATTATTTATTTAGAAATGTTAATTTCAAATCAGTGTGCTATAATCACAAATACTCGAGAGCAAATTTATCACCGTGCCATCGGCACGAGTACACCCTAGTGTGTGTGTATATATATATAGAGACAGGCTCACCTACATCATGCTCTATACATCACCAGTGCATCATGCCTAATTCCAGGCCCTAGAAAACTTTTATTTTCAAATTTTATATTTTTCCCGTGAAATTAATCTTCCAATCAACCCATATGCAAAAAATTAGGTCAAAATACATTTTGTAGCTATTTTTAAAAAATCAACAAAAAAACGTTGGCGCAGACCCTTATAAATAAGGTATTTTTAGCAGTTTTTTGTAGATTTTTTTAAAATAGTAACAAAATATATTTTGCCCTGATTTTTTGCATATGGGTTGATTGGAAGGTTAATTTCACGGGAAAAATATAAATTTGAAAATAAAAGTTTTTTAGGGCCTGGAATTAAGCGTGATGCACGGGTGATGTATAGAGCATGATGTAGGTAAGCCTGACCCTATATATATATATATATATATATATATATATATATATATATATATATATATATATATATATATATATATATATATGTGTGTGTGTGTGTGTGTGTGTGTGTGTGTGTGTGTGTGTGTGCATCATAATATATGTGTGTACGATATCATATTTGAAACATACCCATCCTAGAGGATATACTATCGGTGGAGGTTGCACGCCATGGGATGTCACCCTAGCGAATCTTAGCACAGGTGGTACCATTCTCCAGGGTCATAGGTATGTTCATGCCCATGCTGTATAGGGTTGGAGTCCCGTGGAATAATATGGTATGGTTATATCCCACGGACTTAATGGTCACGATCGCCTGCGGTGCGCATTTATGTTTTGGGTTCGCTGGTGAGATTTCAACTCATTTGCCCAGTATGTGGTGGAAATTCCTAGATCTTGGTAGCATGCTAGTGATTTCTCATCCAATGAGTAAAGATTCAGAAGGATACCGATCCGTGTGTGTGTATATATATATATATATATATGTGTGTGTGTGTGTGTGTGTGTGTGTGTGTGTGTGTGTGTGTGAAATAATTACATGTATAAAGATGTGGATAATTATATACAAGTACACATTAATAGTTGTGAATTAATTACGTGTATAAAGATGTGTATAATTATATATGGGTATAGACAAATGAATGTGATTGTGGAAATAAATAACTGGAGTAAGTTATATCTTAAATTGTGATGATTTAATAAGATATTAATTAAACAATTGTCAAAGCTAATTAATAAACCAATAATAGATATTATACTCAGTCTAGGGTATTATAGTATTGATGTTAGTGGCAAGGATAGGCAGGCGGGGTAGCATAACTACATAGGTTAAAATTCATACATTAGGTGATCACTTTAAGAGCATATTTTTCACTCCTCTTCTTTGATTTCTTTCAAGACATTATTTCTGATGGAGATATATTTGCTCACCTTGGTTCAAACATATAATATTCATTGGTGAGTTACTCATTTTATTTTTAAAGAACCACACTCCTTTTTATAGATACCCCAACACTTATATTTATAGGCTTCCTTCAAAGATCCTAGGTATAGCATTTTTTTTTCTTGAAGGTTATGGTCCGGAACATTAATGTTGTTATTCAAACTCTAAATGAAGAAATTTTATTCTACTTTGAAGAAAATAGCTTTGGCTATAGGATTCGAAGGCATTAGTTGCGTACAAAAATCGGTTGCGATTTTATCGCATTCTCTAGCTATTGGCACTATCTACGGATAATTTACTGGGTAGTAATGTCTATTCAGTTATAGCGTCATGAGGTTGTAATTCTATTTCTTCTAGTTATAAATCTCTGCCATAGTGCATTTGTCGTTCTTACCAGCCCGAGTTTTTCCCATTAGTTGGTTTCTCCCTCATACATCCGATCTTGTGCTTATTTTACACTTTTCGCATCTTTTAGAATCATTTTCTTAATTAAGAAAACAAAACTTGAAAAATTCTAAAATTTAATAAAATATTTTGTCAAATAGACTTTTTTTACTGTTATGTCATTTTTTTAATAATAAATTAACAAATGTTTTTCTTGAATTAGGTGAATTAATTTTTATTTGGGTATCTACCGTCAAGAGGCACACTCTCAAGTTACTACAACAAGTAATAAGTATTAACGACTCACAAGTTATAAAAAAAATACGTTAAAGGTTCAATAGAAACATTTAATAAATATTAGGGAATATTTAGGTAATTTTCCCTAAGTTTTAAGTTTCTCGTATATAAAGTGATAAGTACAGTCAAAATATATTTAAATTAATAGCTCCTACAAATAATTTATATATGTACTAGCATGCAGGCCACGCGATGCGTGGTTTATCTAAATTGTACTGTTTTAAGTCAAAATAAAATATTGAGATATGAAACATTTTAGCTATTGTTATTTTATTTAAAGATGAAAATTTTAGCACATAAAAGAATAAGTTTAATATATATGCTCAAGAACAACGTGGATTATTATATTGAAATAGGAACATATTAACATAGAAATATATAAGTATTATTCAATCAAATGAAAAAGAGATTATATTTTTCATAGTAAAGCAGTATGCTAAAGCAGTATGCTTTTTGCATAGAAACTGAGCTAGACAAATACTAAAAAAGTATGTTTTTTTCTCTACACTGGGCTAGTTTATTTTCTTAAAGGCAAGGCAGAAAAATGTGACTCGGGCTGCTCTACAGTACCACAACAACATCCTTTTCAACCTTTTGATCTGTTAGTGTCTTTGAATTGTCTAATACTTCTCGAGTTGACATTAAAATCAAACGTTGTTCATTAACTTGTTGATCAGTGAGGGTATGCAACTTTTTCTTAATTTCTAGAATTTTCTCAGTTGCATCACACTGAAGAAAATAAGTTGTCTTACTACGCTTAACGTGGATATACATGACCATTTGGTAAATACTTATTACACGAGGATAGCCTGTGACAGCTGAATTGATCGCCAAGAGCGTTTTCTAGGGTTTGTTTTTTCTCTAATAAAATAAATATAAATTTACATACAATGAACTGTTAAATGCAGCAAGGTAGATTAAAATTGAATAATGAAGTTTCCATACCTCTGTAACAACTGAAGAAGAAGAAGAAGAAGAAGAAGAAGAACACATGCTGAGATACATTTGTCGATTTATATATAATCATTTGGGGAAGATGGAAGAAGTGGAAAAATTCTATTTAGGGATTATGGAAGAAGTGCCAACGTTTATCATGGGAAAGGGGAGTAGCCTTATGATTTTCGTTTTTTTTTTCTTCTTTTCTTTGGGAAAGTGCTGGAGACTTTTGACATTTTAGGCCTACCTGTTTCCATTGATTTTCTAATTTTTTTTACTGCTTTAAATGTTGAATCGTTTTGGAGCCATATATTTATGGAAGTGTCGACGTGTTAGTTTAATGAGGTTTCAAGTTTGTCCCACTTAATGATATTTAATGCATTCATCACATTATTTGGGTCTACAATTTTTATATAGTTATATAGATGTGATGAATGTCTAAAATTACTACAATAGTATAAAAATCCTTATTCGTATAATTATTTATTCAAATAATTATGTATAACAAATAACAACTCTTATTTCTCATATAAATTTACTGTGTCCAAAAGTTATTCTTTAGAGCTAATTTACAACATGGACTTACAACAACGCGAGCTAATATAGGACCCTAACCTAGATTTACAACTATAGCGATTGAAATTTCTTATTTCTCATTTGTTTGGCATTTTCAAACTGAACTTATCTTTGTTCAATTCCACTGTTGTTTTACACGGACGTTAAGCTAACACACATCAAATCTTAGATGGAATTTAAGTTTATTTTTAGGGTCATTCACTTTGATAACCAAGATTTTTAATATTACACTTTTATGTCTTTATTTTGGGCGGAATATATCTAGTGAAAGCTTGACCACTAAATTTTATATAAATATCCACCCAAGGTGCATGAAGGAACAACTAAAAATTTTAATTTTAGGTTTAGTATGTATTAACCATGGCGGTGGTAGCATGCATAACATTTTTGACTACATCCCATTTAAACACATCAAAGCTTCTATATTTTTATCCTATTTTTCTGGAAAAAAATGATGATTTCATTTGCATTATAAAATTCGATATGTTTCACGTTTATGAAATATGTACTTTATTCATATGGACTATCGTCTAAATAAACCTATCTGTAAGCTATATTTGGATAACATTTATTGCAAAGTCGCTCGTTAATCCAATAAGACTGAAATCCCTACTAAGATACTGAATAGATTAATTTAAAAGCTTTGTTTCCTTCCAGGTTGAGTAGTCTTGTTTTGTGATTGAAGTTGCCTAGTTAAGAGCTAAGCCGAGCAAAGTTGTGAAGATAGTTATTAACAAAGTTGAGTAATTGTACTAAGATTTCATTTTAGCCAAACCAAAGAATAGTACTAGAGTCCTAACACTTAGATTACTACTATTACGACTTGCACATCTTATATAAAAAATACACTGGTATTAACTAAACTCTAGCTTTATAATACAATATTTGACTTAATATTAATTTTCAAAAATATATAGACATAACACAAATCTTAAGCAAATAGGCATCTATTTCATGTAAAGTGGCATATATTTCATAAGGTTAATTACACTTTCTTTCCTGAACTTAGCCCATTTTTCACTTTGTAATTCGAACTTTCAGTTTCTTGACTTAACTCCCTAAACTTTTAAAGTGACAATAAGTAACCCCTAATACTAGGTTTATATACTCTTTTAGATCATTTTAAGATCATTTGGATACATAATCATACACATCATAAAATTACACATTGTCATTAAGAATGGTCAAAATAGTACCAAGTCCAATTTATTGAGATCTCAAACTACCATAGACAAAGATAGGCTGTTGACTTTATTCAACAATAGACCAAACTTGAAAAATGATATTTCACAATGTGTCCAACACAATGTTCATATACCACTTACATTTCCTATCTATCCATTAGTGGTTAAGATGATCATCCACGTATAAGATTTCTAACTCTAAAAATGATCTTCCACGTACTAAGCCTTGTTGTTGTTGGGATTGTTTGTGTGTCTTTTTTACTAGTGTTTGCTGTTGCTGAGGCTAAATTTATGAAGGTTAGTTCACCTACTGTTGGAGATTTTTAAATAAGGGAATAAAATCTTGGGAGCTTATCCCACATTGAAAGTGCGTGGAAAAGGTGGGAATCAAAGCCAATATAAAAGGGAGAGTGTCCCACATTGGAAAATGAGTAGAGGCAAGTGAAGCCCACTAAGCTATAAAGCATGTGGACTACTCTTGTCCCACATTGGAAAAATAAAAAAAATGTGTTCACTTAATAACTAGAAATGGAAGATGAAGAGTTACTTCATCTAGCATTTAAGAGGTTATTCAAGAGACCTCCAATACGGTAAGAAGCACCGAACGCGCGCGCGCGTGCGGGGCAGTGGGCTGTAGAGGCGCTAGGTGCGAAAACCCTACGCATGCGGGGCAGTGGGTTGTAGAGGCGCTAGTGGCGCACTTCGCATGCCTCATGTCCGTAGTGGTAGAGGGTAGCCAGGGTTCGTTCGGGTCAGATCACGGTAGCTCGGGAACAATCACTTTTTAGTTGGCCCGTGTAAAAATAGTACAAGTTTACTTGCACCTGTTCGGAAATGGTTCATGGCTGTTAGTATTTAACGATTACACGATTTCGAAAATGGCTCAAGACTGTTAAAATCAACAGTGATGACTCTTGAGACACAACCTTTCATTTCCTATAAATAAAGGGTGCCAATTACGAAATTGCACAAAATTAATTAATCCAGTTTTTAGATTTTCCAACCCTTGCAATTACTCACCTACAATTTTCAAGAGATACAAAATTATCTTATTATGTTTCGTGCACAAAAACATAATAAGAACTTGATTATCTGTTCTTCGCTGTTGCATCTTAGGGCTATCCTCAAACATACAATTTGCAGACAGTGCATTTACTTCATTGTATCTTCAGTAAAGATTTGCAGATTCCCATTTATATACTGAATTATTGTGTGGGAAAAATACTGTATTCAGGAAAGTGACATCACGCCTTGAAGTTTCAGAATTTATTTGAAGATTCAACAAAGTTGTATTCAGAAGTTTATTTGATGGTATTGAAGTTCACATTATTGTGATATATAAAGAGTTGCATTTCTATATTTCCATACATATTTTCCAACAATCTAAATACAGTATCACCAGAAATGCAGACTCTTCCAAATCACTTCAATAAATAACATAAGGCTTTGTCAAGTTGGACCGTTTTGATGGTGGTAATTTTCTGCATTGGCATAAAAAGGTTCACTTTCTTCTAACAACATTGAAGATTGTGTATGTCTTGTCACAATCGAAACCAAATGAAGAAGAAGATGAAAACATGGAACAGACTAGGCAACGCACAAAATGAGAGACCGAGGATTACCTGTGTCATGGTCACATTCTCAATGCACTTGCTGATAATTTGTTCGACTTGTACCAAAATATTGGGACTGCAAAAAATTTATGGGACACATTGGAGACCAAATATCTTACGAAAGATGCTACAAGTAAAAAGCTCCTTATCGGTTAGTAAAGCCTATAGATTATGCACAACATAGTAAAGCCTATAGATTTTTGGTTAGTGGACCTAATGATTCTATTGAGGTAAATACTATAATTGAATCTAGAGATGCAATTATTTATGAACAAAGGTTTTCTTCTATTACTAGAATAAATAATGAAAAAGAAGTAAACACTCCTTCACTATTACCAATTACTCCACCAGTAGAAGTTAAAGAGATTAAAAAAAGTAAAAGACCTAGAAAAGAAAAAATCTTTGGTCCCGACTTTGTAGTCTATCTTGTTGAAGGAACTAGAGACACACCTTGTAATCAATTTGGTTTGACTCTTAGTGTTGAAACAGATCCACAAACTTATAGTGAGGCAATTAAGTCTATAGATTCAGCATTTTGGAAAGAAGCTATAAATGATTAAATGGATTCAATCATAGGAAATAAAACTTAGAAGTTAGTAGATATATGTGACACCCCGCCTAATTAAATACCGGGTGATCAGTCCTTATTAAATTATAATCAAAGTGAACGGTTGGTTCATTCTTAGCATCACTGTCGTAAAAATAACTTTCCAATTAAACACCCTAAATAATTAAGATAAGTGTCAAAACCATTTTAGACATTACTTTCCAAATTTTATTTTAAAGACCAACATTTTAAAACTTAACATATTTCATAGTTAAAGAATCACACAACAACTATTCTGGAACATATAATCAAAACAATTAAACATTCAACTGATTGATTCCAACATTTAAAACTTAAAGAAAGACATCCTGACAATAATAAATCCCAACGTGTAAATACTGGAAATAAACGAATCACAATGTCCAATCAAACAACTGAATAATGGAAAAAGGGCGACACATGCCCAAACTGGATAAAATAGTTCTAGGAGTGGAATCAACAAAATTGAGAGCGTCTAAGCAAGAGGCCTGCAACTCCCACCTAAGCTGCAGCGCATTCCTTCCAAAGGATCCTATGCAAGACGCCCCTGTGGCTAGGCACCTGTAATTAATATATATATATATATACACACACACACACACAAGAGAGAAGAGAAAATAGGAAACGGGTCAGAGCCCGATTGTAAAAACAGTTTAAAATTAGTTTAGCAAGTATTTAAAATGTTTACTGGCTAATGCAACAACATATTAGTAACGACACTCTCTTGAGAACGTTTCACCTCTCTTCTAGTGTGCACAACTATCGCACTAATCTCCCCAACAGTTTCACTTCTCTTATCTTAAGTTACTCGTAAGATTTCAAGTTGACAATTTCAAATGTTTAGGAGGCTAATCTTATTTAACAGTACAATTCTTACATAAGCCTGATATGATAATAAAGTTCCTCAGAAATATAACATACTTTTCAAATACCTATTCCCAAGTTGAAACAATTATTCTTTTCTTACATACCATAATCACAGCAGGTAGTTTCCAATTTCCAAATTTTAAATATATATATATATATATATATATATATATATATATATATATATATATATATATATATATATATATATATAATACTCATATAATATATATATATTCTAACAGCACCCCACATAAATCTATGGTGCAGGCATACTCTGCTATTTAGTCCCTGTATCACTCGTACTAAGGGAAATACTAGTTCGAAATCACTCTCGAACTGTATTAACACAAAACACATATAAAATGAGGTGAAGCATAGTTCCAAGTCCTAAGAGGATAGCACATACCCTCACGTCTCTTAGGACCGTCTGACTATCGATCTGATAGCCTGTACCAAGGATTCCTATCTTCTAGGGTACGAGTCAATATCCCCCCATAAAGGTCTCATCGAGATAAGACTGTCCCAGCGCGGTAACCTCGGGAATAGCAAGTAGCGCGGGCATGATTTTTACACACATAAAAAATATATGATCAATCATAGAGTTATATAGATATATAACTATTCACATTCATAAGTTAGGTACGTCCACTGTCCAACATTATATTATTACATTCTTAGTACATTTTTATTCTATTATTTCTTATAACGAACTTATTCACTTATATTTTCGAAATTTAATTTATTTCAACTCACTTCTCATCTCTCGAAGTATTTTCTTTAGCTAAGTACAAATTCAGTAGGCCCTCCATTACCTTATAATCTAACTCCTCGACATTTCGATTATTAAGTCTACACACATTAAATTTCTTAGGTACGAATCTTTCGCATTTACCCTTCATTTTCCCATTTGCATTAAAGTTCCACTAAACGGGGTTTACCTTGACCCTACTGGTCCTTTTTATGTTTCATTATGTTCTAATAATAGTAGTCATGATTTATTACGCATTTAATCGGATTAGGTCAACGTAAGGAAAAAATATAGTTTTTCCCAGGACGGGTCGATCGATCGATAGAAAGGGGTCGATCGATCGAACCGTCAATCGATCGAAGCTCTTGGCTCGATCGATCAATCGATCGAACCATCGATCGATTGAAGCTCTTGGCTCGATCGATCGATCGATCAAGCAGGTATGGCGAAAACTGCAGAATACCAGTCACGGGGATTATCATCCAAAATCATCCAAATCCAAATTTCTAACTCCAAAACTCCCATAAATTTATACCACAATCATTATAAACCCAAATGAACAATATTCTACGTAAGGCATGCGAATTTTCATCAAGTTTCATGGATAAAAAGGGGCAAAATTCATATAATTCTCATGAACCCTAAAAACTTCTTTAACTTAATTCTTCTCATTCTTTTTCCAGAATTTCTACTTCTAATCCAATGTAAATTCGTGGTTCAACCTCTACATGTGAAGGGAATTTCCAGAATGAAGTTTATATCTCTACAACATGCGATTTGTAACCTCCAACATGGGTTTTCTTTCATAATAACTCATCCTAATTAACCCTAAACTAATATGAATGAAGCATCAACTAAATTAAGAAAGATAAATACTTTCTTGGGAATTTTTGTTTCTGATTTGTGGATGAAATAAGTGTGCTGGTGATCCTCGTTGTGCGATCTAACTTTTGGCGGTGACGGCGGTGCAAACGGAGGGGTTCTTGGCCTAGAACTCCTTGGTAAGCTCGTCCTTTCCTTCTCTAATGGCCGTCTTTTTTTTGGTTGTGTTAACCCTAGAAGACAACCCTAAGCATCTGATATAACCTAGAAAATTCGTATGTTTCCAAGGCCAAAAATACAAAATGCCTAAAACGCCCTCCTGGGGTGTTAATTAAGCCTAAAAACTCCCTGAGACCCAAACTAAACCCCCGGGTACATTATTTTGACTATCTCGACCCGTCCGGACACTTTGACGCACTCGAAATGACCATACGGTGGACTTATAATTTATTCACTTTTATTAATCAAAATTTAGTCCCGACACGACACGGGCGCGTCCCGACTTAAATTTCCAAAATTTTCATTTTATTCACTCGTGACATTTAATAGAACCAATTTTATATATTACTTTGCTCATTAGTAATATTCACAAGTTTTCAATAATTACTAACTCTCGTCACGTTAGTAATAAAAAAATAATTAATTTCCGGATTTATATTAAATTAATAATTCACATCAAATTAAATAAATCCCCAAATTTATAAAGCATAAAAATACGGGGTATTACAATATACCTCCAGGATCTAAACCTATCAAGTGTAGATGGATTTTTAAAAAGAAAATAAAAATAGATGGAACAATTGATAAATTAAAGTGGTTGCTAAAGGTTTTACACAAAAAAAAGGAATGGATTATTTTGATACCTATGCACCAATTTCTAGAACCTCTACTATTAGAATTCTAATTGCATTAGCATTTATATATAATTTTGAGATTAATAAAATGGATGTGAAAACTGCCTTTTTAAATGGCGACCTAGAAGAAGAAATTTACATGGAACAACCTGAAGGGTTTGTTATGCATGGGCAAGAAAATAATGTATGTAAACCTATTAAGTCCTTATATGGTCTAAAACAAGCACCAAAACTATGGCATGAAAAAATTGATAAAGTCATCATTTCTTATGGTTTTAAAATTCATGAATCTTACGAGTATGTTTAGTGTAAATTTGCTAATATTAAAGGTGTGATCATTTGTTTATATGTAGATGACAAGTTAATTCTTGGTACTGATTTAAAAAGCATTAATAATACAAAGAGTTTTCTGTCTTCTAAATTTGATATGAAAGATACAGGTGCAGCTGATCTCATATTAGGAATGAGAATAATATGGAAAGATAAAAATATAATTCTCACTTAATCTCATTATGTTGAGAAAATTTTAAAGAAATTGAATCAGTTTGATTGCACACCCATTAGTTCACCTTTTGAACCACAGCTAAACATGATCCCTAATACTGGTAGAGATATTTCATTATTGGAATATGCACAAGTAATTGGTTGTTTAATATATGCCATGACATGTACTCAACCTGATATTGCATATGATGTTGGTAAATTAAGTAGACATATTTGTAATCCAAGTTTATTGCATTGGCATGCTATTAATAGAATATTAAATTTTTGAAAGGAACTATGGACTATTGTATATACTATAGTGGATATCCTTCAGTATTAGAAGGATTTTCTGATGCCAGTTGGATAACTGAGCGGGAGGATCATTCCTCAACAAGTGGATGGATTTTCACTCTTGGTGGAGGAGTTGTTTCTTGGGGATCAAAGAAACAAACTTGTATAGCTGATTCTACTATGGCAACTCAGTTTGTAGCATTAGCTGCAACTAGTAAAGAGGCATAATGGTTAAGGAATTTATTGATTGAAATTCTAGTTTGGCCAAAACCAATGCCTCTAATATCTATACTAAGAATCCCTTTTTGCGTGTGTTTCAAATCAAACCAATTTTTACCAAAAATTTATCCAACTTTTAATTTGCACCAAACCAAGTTGTGAAAACCCAATTCTTACATTAAACCAATTTTATCTTGATTAATCCTAAACATGCATCTAGTGATTAAAGCAAGTAAAGTAAAGAATACTCACAACGCCGGATGTACAGGAAAAAACCCCAAAACGGAAAAACAACCTCGGGCGTCCCAAGCCAGACAATCACTATGAATAATGGTTTTACAAAGACAGATTAGCCTTACTCAATGAGTCGATCCCCACGAGTCTTGACGCTCCTTCTGATCTTCTATCGTTCTTCAATAGTTCCCACGTAGAAATTCTGTCTTCCACGATACCTGTCCATAACACTCGAATCCACAAATGTCTCGGTGTCCACCGATTGTCTTTGATTCGTCTACGATATCGAACAAGAAGTCCTTCTCTTTTCTTCACCGCATAACCCTGGTGTTCAATGATAGAAAAAACTTTTTGGTGCAGCAAGATCACGTAAACGTATAAGAATGATAACTCAGATCTTTGGAAACTCTAAGGATGTTTTTATGCTTTTTAAACCTTAGAAAAACATATGCAAACACGTATTGAATGGTATACTATTTTTCCAGAATGGACACTTACGAAACTCTGACGAAAACACGCTTTAAATAACAAATAAGCGCCGCCTCAAAAAATGTGTCATTTAAACAAAAAGGCCACATCATTCGCACGACATAAGGATCTCGCTCTAACGAGAGCTTATGTCGTTTGAACAACAACGTGTAAGTTTGACTTTTTAACTTTCTGATTAAAACGTCTCTTTTAAAAGAGATCCAAATCAGTCAAACTCTATTTCGAGCTTATTAGAATAAAACGTAGTGTAAACCTTTAAAACACTTTTAAAAACATTTTAAAATATTTTTCTTTATAAAAATACATCCTTATCTTTTATAAAAAAAATCCTAGCACCATTGATTATACGCATTCATACCTGAGTGATCTCAGAATGCCAATTAACGTGAAGACGAATAAACTTGCACCAATTAAATTTCGGCATGATTATTTCTTTGAAGCTTCGCCGCAACGTCTTCAATTTTCTTTAATACGTCATAGACCAAGTGGGATCATGAAAAAATAAAATCTCCCTATGACATATTACAAACACGGTTTTGTTCCCGAAATTAAGTCAAAACAATACAGGGACTTAATTAGAAATTTATGTCCTAACAAATCTCCCCCTTTGACTATTTCGGGACAAAACTAAATCACTGAAATGCCTAAGCCGGGGCGTCAAGTCGTATGACGCCTAAATCCAATCCTGTAAACCTAAAATAAAAAATTATAGGACACGGACTAGAATATGTAGCACCGACAAGCATGAACTGTCTGTATGTGATGTAGACTTGAAATCTTGAATCACTGAAGCATAACTACACACATGAAACAGACAAAAAAATACCTAGTGAAGTATGGAGGAACAAATGAATATATATATATATATATATATATATATATATATATATCCAAATGATACCAAACGATAATAGATACCAATATGAATAATCTCTGAAAAAATCATTTGTTAAACAATTTGACCAACATACTGATACCAATAGGTACTACCAATATAAGATACCATTATAAACATATGTAAGCTAAAAACATGCTCAAATCTCCCCTTACATCACATACATCTTTCCCCCTTTTTGTCTCGAATAAACAATTTGGTGAAAAGAAAAACCAATCAAAATATCTAGCATGAGAATAAAAACCAATTTGAATCAATGTGAAATCGCTAGATAATCATGAAACAACCAGCTAAAAATGATCAAGAAATAACAAATCAATAGCTATTAAACCAAGGAATCGCACAAAAATATAGCAATCTAATCAGGTGTAATAAGAAGACTATATGCAAAAAACAATTTAGAACCAATAAATCCTGCATATAAACCAGTCAGCCCAGAAACACTTCCAGCAGTACCTAAAATGTATACCATAATAACCAGTGGACTGCAAACCAATCAGAAGCAAGAATTCAGCCTATCGCTCAAACGAGCCAGGGACGTCGCTCAAACGAAGTGAGGATGTCGCTGGAACAAAGGACAAATGTCGTTCGTGCGACATAGTGATGTCATTTGAACGACTTCTCGCGACAAAACAGTGTTAAAACAGTATGCTTTTAATACAAAATGTAAAAACTCATAAAAACTAATAATGTGAGTCACATGCAAACATAGTATCGATGTGCTCAAACATGGATATGGAATGAATGGGTGTGAAACTACAACAAATGAGTCACAATTCCAACACATCGAATCGATCAATAATCTCTAATTTATAGTGATAAATCATCAAACTTTATCATAGCCATATGACAATAAAAGTATGAGATTAATGAACTAAACATACTACATGCACACAAATCCAGAATTTTGACGATTCTACAAACAATAGCGTCAAATTGCAATTTTTAAACATTAGGATTAGTTGTGCAAACCCGTTTAAATTTTTAATCCATCCAAACTCCCTCAATAATATCATATTTTTTTGGAATGAACTAAACTAATTTGTATCTTTTATTAACATATTTCATTTTCTTTTGGGCTCTTTTAAACGATGGCTTTCACGACGAGTTAATTTTGAACTATCGCAGCCCTTTCTCGTGAATCACTCATCATTTTTTCAATTCAAATCCTCACGGTAAACGGTTCTTACATTCAAACTTCTCCTTAAGTCTTCTTACACATAGATGACAAGATTGAGATAAGAACACCTCACCAAATTCAAATATGCAAGAGAAGTCAAACATCCATATAAACTCGTGCATGTGTACAATGCTGGCATATATACAAAGTCGAATCAACATGCATATCAACTTCGAAACAACCCCATAAAAACAATGGTTAAGATAATTCTAAGCATCGATAATAATGACCAAATGTCCTAGCCCCATGGATATGAAATGATGTGTGGGGGGGGGGGGGGGGGTGCAAGCACACCAATATGCCACATCAAACATGTAAACTCAAAAATAAAAATCAAAAATCTTTTTGGCTTTTCATATTTTGACTCAAATAAAAGCAAAATCTTTTTAGTTTTTCAAAAGTTTTCTCAAAAATAATTTTTTTTATATTTTTCAAATAAGACTCAAACAAATGAAAGCTATAATACAAAATGATACACAAGTCATAATACCAGCAATGAATATATCATGAAGCAAACTAGAATATGACAAACAAGGTAACACTATCATCCTTTAGATTTATCATGGGAAGAATCAAGTGCACCCAAATGAGAATCATGAAGCTTAATTACTAAAGCAACTAAATCCGATTTCCTAACCCAAGTAGGTGTAAAAAAACACATGGGAGTTTTAGGAACCGGGGAAACTTTATTCCTAAACTTCCTAGGAGCTTGTCTAAGGTCATAACAATAACGCCTAAGGTGACCTTTCCTACCACAAAACGTGAAAGTGTAGCGATGGTGAGAATGATTACCTATATGTGGACATTTTCTAACCTTCCTAGTGTTTCTCACACGTGCGGGGGGAATGGGAACAACCCTCTCATCAAAACCTATACCTCCCATATCTCCCTAAATTTGGACGATGCCTAAGATCTTATCTAACTTCTCTGACCTAGCATCCAAATCAAACTTAACTCTAGACGAGTCTATCAATCTCTCCTCCAACTCATGAATCCTAGACTCTAGAAAATGCCTAGACTCCTCAAATGCTAAAATCTCATTTTTCAAAGACTCCATCAAACCACGGAGATTATTCTTCTTTTTCCACAAACTCTAGTTTCTCCCTAAAATTCTTCTCTCGTGCCCTAAGATCCTTAATCAAACTATCATTATTTTCTATGGCACGCTCATTCAACTTAGCTTGCAATTTTGAGTTATCCTTTTTCACCTTCACCATTTAGTCATACAACTCATTAAACGCATTTTATAATTCTTTTACATCTATCTCCTCCTCGTCACTCTCTTCACCCTTACTAACACGGGATTCACTCAAAACCTCCTCGGAAGTGTCATGTATATGAGAATAGTCGTCGCTCACATGATATGCCATGAACGTAACAAAGTTACGATCAATGGGGGAACTCTCTCCCTCTTCCGGATCACTATCACTTAATGTGGCATTATAGACAATGGGTTGCTTGCCCTCTTTCTTAAGTTTAGTGGGACACTCCTTAACTTTATGAACGTACCCCTCACACCCAAAATACTTATCCAACTTACCGCTCTTAGGATTCTCAAACTTATCCTTAGAGGTGGGATCTACTTTGTTGTTCTTGAATTTTTCAAATTTCTTCGCATCTTTCGATTGCTTTAAAAAATTAATAAATTTTTTAAATTTCTTTGCCAACAAAGCAATATCCTCAAAATCGGAATCGAAATCGGAATTCGAAACTTTAATTTCCTCCTTTCGGCTTTTCAAAGCAATACCCTTTTCTTTCTTAGGCACTTGTTTGGAGCTAATCATGTCAATTTCATAGGTTTGTAAGTCACCTACAATCTCTTATAGTTTTGTCGACTCTAACTTACCCAAGGAGTTTAAAATGGTCACTTTCGCATCAAACCTACTAGGCAACGACCTAAGGATTTTCTTAATGACATGGTTATCGGGAATTTTCTTACCTAGGTTAAACGATGAGTTGACAATATTGGACAACCTAGCATAAAACTCATCAAAAGTCTCACTCTTTAACATCCTAATGGTCTCAAACTATGTAGTGAGATTTTAAAGTTTTGATGACCTAACCGTGCTAGTGCCCTCTTGAGTGAGTGCTAAAATATCCCAAGCCTCTTTTGATGTTTCAAAAGCCATAATTCTATTATATTCTTCCAGTGTGACATGTGAAGAAATAACGTGCAGACCCTTAGAATTATATTGTGAAAGTCTATATTCAGTTTCGGTCCATGACTTGACAGGTTTTAAACTAGTGACCTCACCTACAACAGTGACATGGGGTGTCCAACCTTTCTCAACTGCTAGCCACACACGCTCATCAATTGATTTTAATGCACTTCTCATTCTCATATTCCAATAAGTGTAATTAGTGCCTTAAAAAATAGGAGCTCAAGAAAGTTCATTAAATCCAAAATTCATCTTTGAAAACACACGGGATCATAAAATAAATAAAATATGTTTTCTAGCTCTCATACCAATTTAAGAATCCTTTTTGCGTGTGTTTCAAACCGAACCAATTTTTACCAAAAATTTATCCAACTTTTAATGTGCACCAAACCAAGTTGTGAAAACCCAATTCTTACTTTAAACAAATTTTATCTTGATTAATCCAAAACATGCATCTAGTTATTAAAGAAGTAAAGAATACTAACAATGTCGGATGTACGAGAAAAAAACCCAAAACGGGAAAACAACCTCGGACGGCCCAAGCCAGACAATCACTATGACCAATGGTTTTACAAAGACAGATTAGCCTTACTCAATGACTCGATCCCCACGGGTCTTAACGCTCCTTCTGATCTTCTACCATTCTCCAATAGTGCCCAAAGAGAAATTCCATCTTCCACGATACCTGTCCAAAACACTCGACTCCACGAATGTCTTGGTGTCCACCGATTGGCTTTGATTCGTCTACGATGTCGAACAAGAAGTCCTTATCTTTTATTCACCGCAAAACCCTGATGTTCAATGATAGAACAAAATTCTGGTGAAGCAAGATCACGTAAACATATAAGAATGATAACTCGGATCTTTGCGAACTCTAAGGATGTATTCATGATTTTTAAACCTTAGAAAATATGTGCAAACACGTACTGGATGGTATACTATTTTTCCAGAATGCACACTTACGAAACTCTGACGAAAACATGCTTTAAATAAAAATTAAGCGCCGCCTCAAAAAACGTGTCGTTCGAACGACAAGGCCACGTCGTTCGCATGACATACGGATCTCGCTCGAACGAGAGCTTATGTCATTTGAACGACAGTGCATAAGTTTGACTTTTTTAACTTTTTGATTAAAACATCTCTTTTAAAAGAGATCCAAATTAGTCAAATTCTATTTCGATCTTATCATAATAAAACGTAGTGTAAACCTTTAATACACTTTTAAAAACATTTTAAAATATTTTTCTTTATAAAAATACATCTTTATCTTTTATAAAAACAATTCCGAGCACCATTAATTATAATCATTCATACATGAGTGATCTTGGAATGCCAATTAACTTGAAGACGAATAAACTTGCACCAATTAAACTTCGACATGATTATTTCTTTGAAGCTTTGTCGCAACGTCTTCAATTTTCTTTAATACATCATAGACCAAGTGGAATCGTGAAATAATAAAATCTCCATATAACATATTACAAACACAGTTTTGTTCATGGAATTAAATCAAAACAATACAGGGACTCAATTGAAAATTTATGTCCTAACATATACATTGTGATAGTGAGTCTACATTTTCCAGAGCTTAAAGTAAAGTGTACAATGGAAAACATAGACATAGTGGCCTGAGACATAGTTATGTCACTCAAATGATTACATATAGTGTCATCATAGTAGCTAATCCTTTTACAAAAGGCCTTGCAAGAGGAACGGTGTCTAAGGCATCATTGGGGATGGGACTAAAGATCATTAACAATAATCACTCTTGGTGGAAACTTAAATTGATACTTGACATATTCAAGTCTCAAGTTCAATGATTAAAGTACATCATATGACGTGATTGTAAGCATTACAAAATCAAACATCCCAAGGATAAGTGCTTAGAACATGTAACGAATAATGAAAGAGGATGAGCTTAATCTTAATAGATTTATGGAGTTTTAGTTACATGGAAAACTATGATAGTTTACCTATATGAGTGTGGAAGTGGTGCCGCTTCCAATAAGACTGGGCTTGACTCTAAAGCACTCACGAAATCAAAGTACAGACACAAGGCCTAATACATGTGTCGGCTTATATGGATGATCAGTGACTAAAAGACTTATGTGTTTAGACAAATCTAGCTGATCAATTTGGATTGATAGTTTAAAGACAAGTCTACTATAATTTCATGGTTAGCCTTGACGAAACTTCACAAGATATTAGTTCAAGTCATGAGACACTAATACTTATACACAGTCTTACAGACAATCAAAGATTTACAAAACTTATTTGAAAATGGTGGAGGAGTGTTAGATATTTTGAATAAGTGAATAAAATCTTGGGAGCTTGTACCACATTGAAAGTGTGTGGAAAAGGTGGGAATCAAAGCCAATATAAAAGGGAGAGTGTCCCACAATGGAAAATGAGTAGAGCCAAGTGAAACCCACTAAGCTATAAAGAATGTGGACTACTCTTGTCCCACATTGGAAAAATATAAAAAATGTACGCACTTAATAAGTAGAAATGGAAGATAAAGAGTTACTTCATCTAGCATTTAAGAGGCTATTCAAGAGACCTCCAATACGGTGCGAAGCACCGTAAACACGCGCGCGCGCGCACGAGTGCGGGGCAATGGGTTATAGAGGCACTAGTGGCGCACTTTCCACTTCGCATGCTGCGTGTCCGTAGTGGTAGCGGGTTATCGGGATTCATCCGGATCGGATCGCAGTAGCTCGAGCGCGATCACTTTTTGGTTAGCCCGTGTAAAAATAGTACAAGTTTAATTGCACCTATTTGAAAATGATTAACAGTCACACCATTTCAAAAATGGCTCATAACTGTTAAAATCAACAGTCATGACTCCTGAGAAACAGCCTTTCATTTCCTAAAAATAAAGGTTGTTAATTACGAAATTGCACACAACTAATTAATTAAGTTTTCAGATTTCCCAACCCCTGCAATTACTCACTTACAATTTTTAGGAGATACAAAATTATCTTATTCTGTTTCATGAACAAAAGAAGAATAAGAACTTAATTGTTTGTTCTTCGCTGCTGCATCCGAGGGCTATCTTCAAACATACAATTTGCAGACAGTTCATTTACTTCATTGTATCTTGAGTACAAATTTGTAGATTCCCGTTTATATAGCGAATTATTGCGTGGAGAAAATATTGTATTTAGGAAAGTGACATCACGCCTTGAAGTTTCAGAATTTATTTGAAGATTCAACAAAGTTTTATTCAAAAGATTATTTGATTGTATTGAATTTTACATTATTGTGATATATAAAGAGTTCCATTTATGTATTTGCATACATATTTTCCAACAAGCTAAATACATTATCACCAGAAATGGCAGACACTTCCAAATCACTTCGACAAATAACATAAGGCTTTGCCAAGTTGGACCGTTTTGATGGGGGTAATTTTTTGCGTTAGCAGAAAGAGGTTCACTTTCTTCTAGCAACATTGAAGATTGTGTATGTCTTGTCATAACCAAACCCAAATGAAGAAGAAGATGAAACCGTGGAACAGACTAGGAAACGCATAAAATGGGAGACCGATGATTACCTGTGTCGTGGTCACATTCTCAATTCACTTGATGATAATTTGTTCGACTTGTACCAAAATATTAGGACTGTGAAAAATTTGTGGGACACATTGGAGACCAAATATCTTACGGAAGATGCTACAAGTAAGAAGTTCCTTATCGGTCAGTTTTTAACATTTAAAATTCATGATAATAGGCCTGTGGTAGAACAATTTCATGAAATCCAACGCATCTTAAATAATTGCAAACTGAAAAACTTAAATATGGATGATAATGTAATTGTTTCTTCCATAATTGAAAAAATTCCTCCATCTTGGAAATATTATAAGAAAGAACTCAAACACAGAAAGGAGGATCTTTCACTTGAAGAATTAGAGACTCATTTAAGAATTGAACAAGAGTCTCGAATTCTAAATGGTAAAGAGGAACAGGAAAATTATGTTTCTAAGGTCCATGTGGTGGAGGAAGGAAATGAGCAAAAATATGGCAATCATGGAAAAAATAACAAGCGATTTTTTTTTTCAAATAATTCTAAAGCAAACAAAAAGAAGAAAGTAAATTGTTTTTATTGTAGCAAACCAGTTCACTTCAAGAAGTATTGTCGTGAGTTCAAGTAACTAAAGGAAAAAGGAGGGACATCAGACACAAAGAAAAAATTTGCTGCTATGATATCCGAGGCTAATATGCTTGGAGAAGACAACTTTTGGTGGATTGATTCTGGTGCTACAAGGCATGTATGTAAGGACAAGAGTTTGTTCTCTGCCTATGAAACTGTGGAAGGAGATGTTCTCTATATGGGAAATTCTTTAACTGCTACGGTTAAAGGCAAAGGGACAGTGGATTTTGAATTCACTTTCAGAAAATCCTTAGTCTCACCAATATTTTTCATGTTCTTGATGTTAGAAAAAATTTAATTTCTGGAAGTCTTCTTAACAAATTTGGCTTTAAGCTTGAATTTGAGTCGGACAAATTTATTCTAACTAAGAGTGGTACCTTTATAGGCAAAGGATATTTGTATACGGGCATGTTTAAGCTCAATATCAATGAAAAAGATTCTTCTGTTTATATTGTTGATTGTCTTTCATTATGGTATAGTCACTTAGGACATGTTAATACAAAGAAAATGCATTTCATGGTTAATTTAAATTTAATTCCTAAATATGAGAATGATATGAATGAAAAGTGTAAAATATGCATGCAAACAAAAATAACTAGATTACCTTTTCCAAAAATAGAAAAAACAACATCTTTGTTGCAATTAGTACATAATGATGTTTGTGATTTACATGGAACACCTACTAGAGGTATTAGTAAATATTTTGCTACATTTATCGATGACTTTTCAGAATATTGTTACGTATATCTTTTAAACTCTAAGGATGATGTGCTTAATAGATTTAAGACATATAAAAATGAAGTTGAAAATCAGTGTGATACTAAAATAAAATGTCTTAGATCTGATAGAGGTGGTGAATATCACTTTCCTCAATTTTGTGAAGATATGGGTATTATACATGAAGTTACTGCACCTTATACACCACAAAAAAATGGAGTAGAAGAAAGAAAAAAAAGGACACTAATTGAAATGGTTAACGCTATGCTTTCTTATTCTGGTTTAAGTAAAGGGTTTTGTGGAGAAGCACTTTTAACCGCGTGTCATATTCTGAATAGGATACCTGTTAAAAATAATAAGAAAACTCCTTACGAATTTTGGAAGAATAGAAAACTTAATTTACGTTATTTTAAAGTTTGGGGTTGTAGAGCTATTGTAAGACTACCTGAAACTAAGAGAAAGAAATTAGGAAGCAAAGGCGTTGAGTGTATTTTCACAAGTTATGCACAACATAATAAAGCCTATAGATTTTTGGTTAGTGAACTTGATTCTATTGAAGTAAATACTATAAATGAATATAAATGAATATAGAGATGCAATTTTTTATGAACAATGGTTTTCTTCTATTCCTAGAATAAATAATGAAAAAGAAGTAAACACTCCTTCACTATTACCAGTTACTCCACTAGTAGAATAAGAAGACATTAGAAAAAGTAAAAGACCTAGAAAAAAAAGCTTTGGTCCCGACTTTGTAGTCTATCTTGTTGAAGGAACTAGAGACATACCTTGTAATTAATTTTCTTTGACTCTTAGTGTGGAAACATATCCACAAACTTATAGTGAGACAATTAAGTCTGTAGATTCAGAATTTTGGAAATAAGCTATAAATGATGAAATGGATTCAATCATGGGAAATAAAACTTGGAAGTGAGTAGAATTACCTCTAGGATCTAAAATTATCAAGTGTAGATGGATTTTTAAAAAGAAAATGAAAATAGATGGAATAATTGATAAATTAAAAGCTAGATTGGTTGCTAAAGGTTTTACATAAAAAGAAGGAATTGATTATTTTGATACCTATGCACCAATTGCTAGAACCTCTACTATTAGAATTTTAATTGAATTAGCATCTATATATAATTTTGAGATTCATCAAATCGATGTGAAAACTGCATTTTTAAATGGTGACTTTGAAGAAGAAATTTACATGGAACAAGGTAAAGGGCTTGTTATTCTTGGACAAGAAAATAAAATATATAAACTTATTAAGACCTTATATGGCCTAAAACCAGCACCTAAACAATGGAATGAAAAATTTGATAAAGTCATCATTTCTTAAGGTTTTAAAATTCATGAATCTTATCAGTGTGTTTAGAGTCAACAGTCGGAGAGACACCCCCCAAAAAATCACCCATTACCGAGGAACCCTCTGCAAATAACAACTCGTGCGAGGAACTATCCAGAACGGACTCAGTTCGCGAGGAACCCTCACATATGAAGTCAATCTGCGAACCACTCCCAAATGTGAAATCAGCTAGTGAGGAACCCTCGGGAATGGAATCAGTGTGCGAGGAACCCTCGATGAAGCATGAGGTCGATACATCCCCGGATGGGAAGTCGACACGTGAGGAACCCAAGGGCAGCGAACCAATACGCGAGGAACCTCTTACATCATAAGGGCTCAAAGTTGCACTTGATAAAGAATCACTACCTATGTTGGCAGTAAACCCAGTCGAGGAGCCTTTGTTTGAGTGCGAGGAACCCTCGTCAACATGCATCGTCATTGATACAACCAATGAAGGGTTTATGAGAGTTTAGAATAAGATGAAATTTTTTTTAAGAAAGGTAACCAGAATGTGCAGAGCCTCAAACGAGGAAACTGTAGCCGTGAAGTTCTCGAACAAGGAACCTTCGAAATTCAAAACCTTATACAAGGAACCATGGTCGCAAGAAACCTCCCATTGGTAATATCCCTTGCAAGGAACCCTCAGAGGAATGAACCCCAGACAAGGAACCAACAAGAGAGTAACCCTCCTCAATGGCATGTGGGCGTGAGGGACCCCGAATAAGTTCATTTCCAAGAGTGGGACTTCTGAGTGAGGAACCCCCCACCATTACAGGTAGTGGCGAGGGACCCATACAAGTCCTCGCCCAAAAATTCAATATGTGGTCAACAGACATCCTCACCTCTATGACTGAGAAGGTACTATGCCTAACTCCTCCAAGTTTCATTTTATTAAAAAGTTTGAATAACCTGCTCTAATGCAAAAAGTTTTTTTGCGTAAAGCAATTTTATGAGTACACTTCTTGTAAGAAATATAAACTCTGACTGCAATAAATAAAAAGAAAACTTGCTATTTTTTATGTCACTTAAAATTTTATGCATGACTCATTTACCTACATTGGGCTATGGGTACACCAGTTTTTTATGTTTTCCTTTCTTAAAAGAATATTCGAACCTCTACTAGACTAGAAGAGGGTCCATGATACAAGGAACTTTCCTCATTATATTTAGGTGGAACATCTATCCCAAGGAAAAAATATATTGAGCAAAGTCCTTACAGACACAACAGACAAATTGTTTTACTCCAGACCAACAGGAGGTTATCCTACTAGTAATAATAATAATTATAAAATCACTATATTTTTTATTATTCCATATAGATTTATAGCCTAGAGAACAAGTCTTAACCTCTGTTCTCAAGAAAAAAAATTACTTAGACCAATTTTCAGAAAATAGGGAGAAGCTGGTCTATCCTCCCCCCCCCCCCCCCCCCCCCCACACACACACACACACAATCTTGTTATTTTTCTAAGATAAAAAGGTTGCGAAGAAAAGTTTGGAACAAGGTCCCTGTAGACCAAGGGAAATTTTCAGTACAAAGAAATAACTATTTCTTTATTTATGATATATGTGAAATCTTATTCAAAGTTTGTGGGAACGAGGAGTTCTAACCCCATCTCCTAGTTACTACCTAAGAAATGAATGTGCACAACAAAATACCCCACAGTCACATGGGGTTGCTCTAAAAAATACCCCAAAGTCCCACGGGGGTGCGCTAGAAAGTACCCCACAGTCACGTGGGGCTGCGCTAAAAAGTCATAACTTTATCAGCCTATATGCAAGTACCCTGCAGTTTGAGTGGAAGTTTCAAAATATTAACTTGCTCAGCCTATACGCAAGTACCCCGCAGTTAGAGGGGTAGCTTTCAAATCTTAATTTGCTCAGATGTATGCAAGTACCCCGCAGTTAGAGGGGCAGCTTCAGAAATTTTAACTTGCTCAGTTATATGCAAATACCCCGCAATTAGAGGGGCAACTTCAAAATTTTAACTTGCTCAGTTATATGAAAATACCCCACAGCTAAAGGGACAGCTTCCAGACTTTAACTTGCTCAATTATATGCAAATATCCCGCAGTTAGAAGGGAAGCTTCGGAAATGATAACTTGCTCAGTTCATATGCAAGTCCCCCCCCCCCCAGTTAGAGGGGTAGATTCAGAAATAATAACTTGCTCGACTATAGGCAAGTACCCCACGGCTAGAGGGGAAAATTCCAAATTTTAACTTTCTCATCCCATATACAAGTACCCCGTAGTTAGAAGGGGGAAGTTCAATCTTAAAGTTCTCACATAAAATATAACAACTCTTTGTATTGAGAAAGTGCAAATATACATATAAGGTACGACAGTTTAGTACCTAAGGCTCCAAGGGCATAGGAGCGCTTACGGTCTTGAGCAAGTGCCAAGTATAAATTTAAGGTACGACTGTTTAGTACCTAAAGGCTCCAAGGGCATCGGAGCGCTCACAGTCTTGAGCAAGTGCCAAGCATAAATATAAGTATGACAGTTTAGTACCTCAGGCTCCAAGTGCACCGGAGCGCTCATAGTCTTGAGAAAGTGCCAAGCATAAACGTAAGGTACAAAAGTTTAGCACCTAAGGCTCCTAGGGCATTGGAGCGCTCACAGTCTTGAGCAAATGCCAAGTATAAATATAAGTTACGAAAGTTTAGTACCTAAGTCTCCAAGGGAATCGAAATGCTCACAGTATTCAGAAAATTACAAGTATAAATGTAAGGTACGATAGTTTAGTACCTAAGGATCTAAAGGCAACGGAGCGCTCACGGTATTGAGAAAGTGCCAAGTAT
Source organism: Sambucus nigra (assembly GCA_949130495.1). Classification (NCBI taxonomy): domain Eukaryota; kingdom Viridiplantae; phylum Streptophyta; class Magnoliopsida; order Dipsacales; family Adoxaceae; genus Sambucus; species Sambucus nigra. Next base: position 88,185,446 of record OX422222.1, on the reverse strand, counting down.
AAATATGAGGTATGATAGTTTAGTACCTAAGGCTCCAAGGGCAATGGAGCGCCCATAGTATTGACCAAATGCTAAGTATAAATAAAAGGTACGACGGTTTAGTACCTCAGGCTCCAAGGGCACGGGAGCGCTCTCAGTATTGAGAAACCACCAAGAAAAAATAAATGGTACTATAGTTTAGTCCCTAGCGCTCTAAGGGCATAGGAGCACTCATACTATTATCAACCCGTATTCTGCACAGGGGGCTAATGTTGAGAAAGTCCTCAAGACAGTAAATAAGGAGTGAAACATTGATTAGGATATATTGTGCACAAGTCTCTCAACACTACTGCACGAGGGGGCTAATATTGAGAAGTCCTCAAGCAAGTGAACAAAGAGTGAAATAGCCTAGAGCGTGGGGATCCATTTAGAGCGGCTCCACCTGCTCAAGATTATAAGTTTGATAGAAAAAGTCCAATGGAGAGGGCCTCACCGTGAGCAACCCCTCTACCCAAGAAAGAAATCCACAGAAGAATGACAATGGCGAGGGGCTCACTGCAAGCAATCCCTCTTCCCAAGAAAGAAGGCCACAAAAGAAGGCCAAGGGAGAGGTGCTCACCGTGAGCAATCCTTCTACCTAAGATGGAAGGCCATAGAAGAAGGCCAAGGTCGAAGGGCTCACCGCGATCAACCCCTCTACCCAAGATATACTGAACATGTGAATTAAGCCGCTGAGAAGGAAGTGATTGATATTCCTTTGGGATCGTTTACAATATTAACTAGTATGCCCCAGACTTCCTTTGAAAGGAAGGATCGCGCCAGTGCATGGTCCGACGCAGTATAAATTTCTGGATTAGGATGAGATTGGTAAATCCCACCTTTGATATGGGATTTCAGGAACCAGCGGAGATAAGATTTCGTTTCGAGTAGTATGTATCACCCTTAGCCAGGGAATAAGCGCATGGTGATTAAAGATTAGTGGAGCCACGTGAAGGAGATTTTGGAGTCTTGGTACGATGATTTCAAGAATGCTCTGTAGAAGCACTCGTACCTGTTTGTCGCGTACGAGGTACTTATTAAGGTTTTGTTATGGAAGAACCTCGACTATTCTCCTTCCGTATGTTTAGAGGAGAGTAGATAATCAGAATTTTTGGATCGGTCGAGAGAACATCCGATAAATGTGGTAGAATTCCACGACTGTTTTAGGCGAGCAAGGGTGATCAAATGTTCGTATAATTTTCTAAGAATGGGAGTTTTGTATATGAATAAATCCGAGTATTTGTCATGTAGTGAGGTGCGGCCTCCAAATGATAGTGAGATAATGAAATATATAATGTATAGGCGTGACCTATGTGAATTTTGTCGGTTGGGAGCACAATGTGAAGTGTCCCCAATGAGAATGTAAAGCAATGTTGCTGTGAAGAAAGGGCTATAGTGATTGAGCCGTAATGTGTAGTTAGTTTGTGTACGGAAAAGGATATCCAGAATTGTGCTACCTGATAGGCCTTATTTTCCGAATTTCGGGATGAAATTCCGTTATTAGGGGGGAAGTATGTAATACCCCGTATTTTTATACCTTTTAAATTATGGGATTAATTAAATTTAATTGAGATAAATTAATTTAATTTTAATCCGGAATGTTGCTTTAAATATTTACTAGTGTGACGAGAGTTAGTAATTATTGGAAATTTGATATTTGTTGAATATTACTGGATGAGTATAGTAATATATGAGATTTATTTTTATAATATTGTCACGTGTGAATAAAATGACAATTATGGAAATTTAAGTCGGGACGCGCCTGTGTCGTGTCGGGACTAAATGTTGATTTATAAAAGTGAATAAATTATAAGTTACTCGTATGGTCGTTTTGAGTGCGCTAACGTGTTCGGAAGGGTCGAGATAGTAAAAAAAGTGTACCCGGGGGTTTAGTTTGGGTCTCGAGGCATTTTTGGGCCTAATTAATACCCCGGGAGGGCGTTTTGGACATTTCGCAATTATGGGTAATTAAACCTACGAATTTTATAGGGTTATATCAGATGGAAAGTGTCATCTTTCAGGGTTAACACAATGAAATACTAATGACGGCCATTGGAGAGGAAGAGGAGGAGCTCTCCAAGGAGTTCTAGGCCAAGAACACCTCCGATTTCACCGCTGTCACCACCAACGCGTAGATCGCGCGACGGGGAACACAACCACACCAAAATCGTCCGCAAATCAGAACTAAAATTTTCCAGGCAAGTATCTATCTTTCTTTTATCAAGTTAATTCATCCTTTTATATTAGTCTTAGGTTGATTAGATTAGTATTCTTAAAGAAAAACATAAATTGGAGACACAAATTGCATGTTATAATGTTAGAGATCATAATTCTGGAAACCCGTTTCACATATAGAGGATGAGCCACGAAATTCCTTGATATTAGAGATAGAAAATATGGAAAAAGAATGAAATAGATTAAGTTAAAGGAAAGATTAGGGTTCATAAGAATTATGTAGAGTTTGCCCCTTTTTAACCCATGATTCTTGAGGAAAATTCGCATGTGTTACGTAGGAAATTGTTTAAATGGGTATACAACACTTATAGTATAATTTATTGGGAGTTTGGGACTGTAACATGATGATTTGGAGGAGTTTGGGGTGAGAATCCTGTAACTGGGTTGGCTGCAGAATCTGCATAACTGCTTGATCGATCGATCGAGCCCAGAGCATCGATCGATCGAAGATTAGATCGATCGACCCCTTTTATCGATCAATCGACCCTCCTAGGAAAGCTGTATTTTTGATCGTGTTAGCTTAATCCGATTTTATGCGTAGTAAACCTTGATTAGGGTTGCTAGAATATAATGGAACATAAAGAGGACCAGTAGGGTCAAGAGAAAATCCCATAGAGTGGAACTTTAATACGAAGGGAAATAAAGGATAAACGGGGAGACTTTCAGACTTAAGAAATCATACGTGTGGTGATTAAATAATCAGAACATCTATTAAGTTGGATTAGAAGGCAAGAGAGGGCCTACTGAAATCTCTCTTAGATAAAGGAAATACTTCGAGAGACGAGAAGTGAGTTAAAAATGACTTAATTACGAGAATAAAGAAGAATGAGGCCGTTATACGATATAATTGAGTAAACGTGTAATAACGGATAATGATAATTTTGGGTCGTGAGAGTACCTAATTTAATAATGTGGATGTGAATACATATTTATATATGACGGTGTGATTGTGCATATATATTATTTCTGTGTAAAAATCGTACCTGCGCTACTTGCTATCCCTGAGGTTATCGCGCTGGGACGGTCTTATCTCGATGTGACCTTTATGGGAGATATTGACTCATACCCAAGAAGATAGACATCCTTGGTACAGGCTATCGAATCGATAGTTCAGACGGTCCTAAGAGGCGTGAGGGTATGTACTGACCTCTTAGAGACTTGGAATCTATGCTTCGCCTTAATGTTGTTTGTGTTTGTGTTAATAGAGTTCGAGAGTGATTCCGAACTAGTATTTCCCTTAGTTTGTGTGATACGGGGACTTGATAGCAGAGTATGCCAGCACCATTGATTTTATGTGGGGTGACGTTAGTATATATATAATTTATGAGTGATTGGTATATATATACTTAGATATGGAAATATAGAACCATAGATTTTATGTGGGGTGCTGTTTGTATATATATATTATACGAGTAATTAATATATATACGTGTAACTATATGAGAACTTTCTACTGAGTAAAATAGTAGTTAAGGAAAGTATGAAATTTAATCAGCTTCATTATAAGTATTCGGAAACGTTACAATAATACGAAATTATTCTAAATAACGTAAGAAATCTTAGAGAGTTAGATTTTGCTAAAGTGAATATCATAACCTTAATTCCACGTGTTAAAACTTATGGGAAATAAATTAGAGAGATAGATGGGGATCATTAGTACGATAGATGTGCGCACTAGATGAGAGGTGAGAATTCTCAAGAGAGTATCGCTTACTAATATGACTGTTGCATTAGCCGGTAGCATTTTAAATACTTGCTAAACTATTTTTAAAACGGTTCTCCATTCGGGCTCTGACCCGTTTGCTGTTACTTCTTCTCTCTTGTGTCTATATATATATGTATTACAGGTACCTAGCCACAGGGGTGTCTTACTTAGGATTCTTTGGATGGAACGCGCTGTAGCTTTTGTGGGAGTTACAGGCCATTGCTTAGACGACCTCATTGTTGACTCTACTTCTAGTTCAGCTTTATCCAGCAGGGCATGTGTCGCCCCTTTTCCATTATTTAGTTGGGATTGTCAGAGATTGTAATTCTTTTTAGTTCAGTATCTTTATTTAGGGATTGTTAATGTCAGGATGTTTTCCTTAGTATTTTAATGTTGGGATTTATCATTGTTGGGTAAACTCTTGAATGATCATTTTATTCTTCTACTTATTGCGTGACTCTTAAAAATGTAAATGGTTAAAGGTTTTATAACCGGATTTAATAAAATGAGAATAAGGTTTTAAATGGTTTTGACACTTAGCTTAATTAATTAGGGTGTTTAAATTGGAAAAGTTTTATTTTTCGACAGTGATGCTGAGAATGAACCAACTGTTCACCTTGAATTAATTTAATAAAGGAATGATCGTCCGGTATTTAATTAGGCAGGGTGTCACAGTCGGTTCATTGGAAAAATCATCGTTTACTCATTATGCTTTGTAATTTTGAGAGTGATTCATTTAAATTGCTCATACTAAGGAAGAACATATCTGGAATCTTAACTTAATGTGTACTCAACTTTTTGAACATCAAATTAATGTATCTTTAGAGTCTTATTCCTATAAAGTCACAATTTGAGATATAAGGCAACTCCTACTAAGGTTAGGTATCTTAAGTAGGTCCATTGATTTGACTAGTTTTGGGGTTTACATAACTTAACTAAATTTACTACATGTATGATGTCTAATATTGTAGATTTATCCTCCGAAGATTTTCGGTACTCTTATAAGACATAAGGATTCTTTAACGTATCTTTGAGCTTATGCTAGATATCTCCTACAAATTTGGAAAATTTAGATCTCTTAGATGAATGAGGTTTACATTATCCAAGGTGTACTACTAATACTGAAAAGGGTTTCCTTAAACATAGTTCGCATAATAATAGAAATGAAGTTACTAATATCTATATCGTTTAATATAAAGATACTGCTAAGGGGAATATGTTTATTATGGTGTATTGATCTCAATTGTTATATATACTGATGTATCAGAAGTCGTAGTCTCTAATACTTGGGCTTATTAGCATTGAGTCGTATAGTTAATGTAAGATAATATTAAATCATTATGAGGTTTCGTCTAAACTCATTCTCTTAGGGTAGTAGGTATAATATAAGAAGCATATTCGTATCCCAACATTTAAGGTTATCTGGCCTGTTTGGTACGTCTATTTATTCTACGCAATGACTATACGCTTGTTCATGTTAATCATATTACTATAAATTCTTCTACCGAAAAATTGAAATTAATCAATAGTCTTTATTGGCTGAAAAAGGCAAATTTGGCTAGTCGGTCTTTTATCATTCATACTGACATGTTACCTTGAGACGTATGAAACATTCCAATAATAAAATTCATTGTGGTGCGATCCATTCCTATTCTTAGATCAGAATAAGTTAAAGGAATTCACTGGAATACTAGTGTCCTATCTGTACTTGGTGACAAGTATGATAATTCCTTAAAAAGTTCTTAATATCATTCTTATATCGATCACTATTGATATTCCTTTTCTACATGATAATCTAGAGCGATGCAATTTTGGTGATATTTCTTCACCTTGAGGGGCATGGAATTTATTTCTAAATATTAGGTCAATTTTCCTATCATAAGATAACTCTTGGTTCTCATTCTGGTTAGTGTTTCGTCACAAAGGGATATTAGAGACTGTCATTCTAAGGTTTTCTTTCTCAGGTTCAGATAGGCAATTCTATTGGTGAAATTTGGAAAATAGATTTCGCTAACGTTCACATGGTTCTTTGGTGTCAACAATGATTCGTCACTTTTATTGTATTTTATACCCCGTTAATTTGTACATTCTAGCATTCCCGTGCACGTATTTCCCGGTTCTTATACTCATTTATTGACTAACCCCTGAATTCATCATATATACTTTGTATGCGTCTTTATTGAGCTTTTATAGGTCTCGGGAATGCATTTTGGGAAGTTTGGTTTTGATCCGGAAAGTTCCGTTGACACTTGCACAGTCGGGGGCATTTTGGTAATTCCAGCACTCGAGTTTTGCTCCCGATTTCTTCACGAAAGTTGTATACCTTCTTCTTATCTTCGCGTGGCCTCCGACGGTGCTTGATTCCGACCTCGAATGCAAAAGTTACGGAAGTTTCGGTGAAGCATGGGACAATTAATGCCTATATAGGCAACTCTTCTTTTTGCAGAAGGCCCGAATCGATTCGCCGTTACCACCGAATCGATTCGGTTACTTGCAGGAGCAATTCTCTACATTTCCGAATCGATTCGGATTTGGCACCGAATCGATTCGGCCCTGCATTTTCAGCTTTCTTCTTATTACTAGTTTGCCATTTTGGTGGAATTTTGGGGTTTTATCCCTTGTTTTTCCTCTTTGGTAGATATATTACTTTTGTTTGATATTTAGTGAGATACAAAAACACTCTCTTCTATCTCCTAGGTCAAGCTCATTTATTGTTTTCACCAACTTGTAAGGCTTTGATTACTTGTTGAATAGTTGTGATTAATGCAAGATAAGTTCAATTACTTCATCTCTACTTGTTCCACTAGCTTTAAATTGCATTGAATTTCATCCTTTGTATTGATTTGAGTTTTAACTAGATAACTAATTTAAGTATGTTGTTAACTAGCATGTGTAGTTTAGTCTTAATCATGAGTAGCTAGACTTGTGATTGGGGATCAAAATCCCACCTTGGATGCTTGAACTTAATATTTAGGGTTTGGTTTATAATTGTTCTAATGGAACTTCATGTGTTGGTATTGGAGTATCATAGTTTCTTAACTTCTCTTGTCATGAAAGAGTTAGTGTTTGAAGCTTTACTACAAACCCAACCCATCTAGCAATAATTAATTAAACCCTAATCCTCCATTGTTGAGTTCAATCTCTACATGGTTGATTTTCGGACTTAATTAGTTATGCTCGATTAGAATTAATTTCAACCAAACCCTATAATCCCCTTCTTTGTGAATCCGAGGTGGGAGAATGATCCTCAATCCCCTAAATTTCTTGAACTCAAGCTTACCTTAGTTCTTTTCATTAGTTCCGTAATTTTTAATTAATCATTTGATCATCAATAGTATGTTAGTTTAGAAATCACTCTCAATCACATTTCCAAACAATTAAATCATCTTTTACACTTTAACCTTTGTGACGTTTAGAGAATCTCTTTACCGCAATTCTGTTCTCTTAGTAGCTTTCAATCCCTGTGGATCACGATTCCGTACTTACCGATTATTACTTGTTGCGATAGATTTGCACTTGAATCGCAAGCCATATTTTGGGCGCACCAAGTTTTTGGCGCCGTTGCCGGGGATTGGCAACTATCTTAGGGTTTAGAAATTCTCTTTACACTTTCGTTCCCTGTGGTCACCGTGACAACACGGTTTCCAGAAAATCAATCCAAAAGCCCTTGTAAATGCAAGACAAGAGTAGTAGCAATTTAAATCCTGTTTGCGAACCCTCGTCTAGTGAGCCCTCGGACTATTGGAGACCTTTACCATCGGTTTCTCGTTCTAGTTCGATCTCATCTTCTTCGTACACTTGGGCTCACTCCGAACCCACAACAATGGCCGATAATGTAAGTGAACATGGTAGTCAGGGGATTGCACCCGACCCCCCTTATAGGACTATGCGTGATTATCTACAACCGGAGAGGACCACCTCTCCGTCATGCATCATTTTTCCATACAATGCCACGCAATTCCATTTCCGAAATGGAATGATCCAATTACTTCCTACTTTCCACGGCATGGAAAGTGAACAACCGTACCTTCACGTGAGAGAGTTTGAGGAGGTGTGCGCTACTTTTAGCGACCAAAATTGCCCTCTAGATGTCACACGACTCAAACTCTTCCCATTTTCCTTAAAGGACAAAGCCAAAACTTGGCTTTGGTCCTTGGATCCTAATTCCATTGGGAGTTGGCGCGAAATGCAAGCGTAATTTTTGAAGAAATTCTTTCCTACTCATCGCACCAACTCGTTAAAGGGTCAAATCTAAACCTTCGCTCAAGCCGAAGGTGAATCGTTCGAGAGATGTTGGGAGAGGTTTAACGAGGTACTTCATAAGTGCCCACATCATGGGTTCGAAAAGTGGAGATTAATCTCCTTTTTCCATAATGGCCTTACCCTCAATGCAAAACAAATGGTGGAGACCATGTGCTCCGGCGAGTTTTTTGGTTTGGATCCGGATGATGCGTGGGCACATTTTAAATATTGTGCCGAGACCACCCAAGCGTGGGACACTTCGGACCCTAGCAAAACCAATGCCTGGTCATCCAATCCACCTTCCTCTAGCCATGGGATATATCACCTTGCCGAAGGAGATGATATGTCATTAAGAGTAGCCCAACTTTCCAAGCGTATCGAGGCAATGGATGCCAAATCTCGGGAACCATCCCATCCTTCTCCCTCACATGTAGAGGAGTCTTGTGCCATTTGCGATGTTGACGATCACTCAACGAGGGATTATCCAACAATCCCGGCCTATAAAGTGATGCTTCATGATCAAGCCAACGCGATGGCCACTTACAAGAAACAATACATGACTCCTTTAGGTGAGGGCTATAATCCTTCGTGGAGAAACCATCCGGGTTTCTCTTATGGGCAACCCCAACATTCTCAAAATCCACCTCCCCCGAATTATCAAAATCATCCCCCACCTCATAATTTTCAGCAACCATATAATCAAGTTCCTCCACCCCAAGCTCAAATGCAAGGTCCCCCACAGGGACCACCTCCTCCGGTTATACCATTGTATGCTCACCCGAACAAGAGGAGCCTCGAAGAGACTCTTCAATCTTTCATAACCTCTCAACAAGCCACGAATTCTAGGATTGAAAAGTAAATCTCCAAGTTGACCTCGGCTTTAAGTATCCAAGAGAAGGGAAAATTCCCTTCTCAACCTCAAAAGGCATTGGGGCAAAATAGTGTCAATGACACTTCGAACCCCCCTCCCGATAGCGCTAAGGCTGTGACCGTTCTTAGGAGAGGGAAAGTCATTGATAAACCCACCCCTCCCAGTGTCCCCACCGTCGTTAAGGAGGTTTCGCCCGACCCATTAGAGGTCGAAGATGCCTCCTTAGGATAGAGAGAGGGAAAAGCCCCGTTAGAGTCGGATGTGGTTTCGAAGCTTCCTAGTCCCGTGCCTTACCCTCAAAGGCTCCTGTCGAAAAAGGGGAATGTTAGTAATTCTGACATACTAGAGATGTTCAAACAGGTAAAAATTAACATCCCTCTTTTAGATGCAATCAAGCAAGTCCCCGCTTATGCTAAGTTCTTAAAGGACTTAATAACTCTTAAGCGAAAATTGTTTGTAAGGAAGAAAGCTTTCTTGGCCGAAAACATCAGCTCAATAATTCAATCTGAATTACCACCAAAATATAAAGATCCCGGATGTCCCACTATTTCATGTGTGATAGGGGACTTTAAAATTGAGCAGGCTTTGCTAGACCTAGGAGTGAGTGTAAATTTGTTACCTTATGATGTCTATGAACAGCTTGGTCTAGGGGACCTCAAGCCCACAAAGATTACCCTCCAATTAGCGGATCGCTCCGTTAAGGTTCCGAGGGGTGTAGTGGAAGATGTCATCATACAGGTTGACAAATTCTACTTTCCTGTGGACTTTGTGGTTCTTGACACCCATCCTACTTCTACTAGCTATAGAACTACCCCCATTATCCCCGGTAGTCCTTTCCTTGCCACTTCCAATGCATTGATTAATACTAGGAATGGCCAAATGAACCTGACATTTGGGAATATGACCTTGGAAATGAACATCTTCAATGTTTCAAACCAAGTGGGAGATTGTGATGATGAAGTCCATGAGGTAGACTTTTTAGAAGAGGTGGTACAAGAGCATTTTGATGCTACCTATTTATCGGACCCCTTAGAGGGATATCTTGTGAACCCGATTTACTTGGAGAATAGGTATTCTCCTTATGATGAAGAGGTCAAGTTCATGAGCTTTTTGTTAGATGAGGACGAGAGTGTTGATGATGTGAATTGGTGTAGTGTTTTTGAGGACATACCCCCTCGTGATTCGTATGAAGTTCCCTCGGATGTGCGATTCCCCAAACTTGAATTAAAGCAATTGCCTTCCGAGTTAAAATATGCTTATTTAGACGAAAATGAGACATATCCCGTTGTTGTCTCATCAAGCCTCGAGGCGGGGGATGAACAAAAGCTAATAGATTTGTTAAGGAGATACAAGGGTGCGTTCGGGTGGACAATTGCAGATTTAAAGGGAATTAGTCCCTTGATTTGCACTCACAAAATTAATCTTGAAGAGGATGCAAAACCCTCTCGTGAGATGCAACGGAGATTGAATCCGGTGATGAAGGAAGTTGTGCTAGCGGAGGTAATTAAGCTTTTAGATGCGGATATCATATATCCGATAGCAAATGGGTCAGTCCAATCCATGTTGTTCCTAAGAAATCAGGAGTCACCGTTGTAGAAAACATGAAAGGGGAATTGATCACTAAACGCACCACCACTGGGTGGCGTGTATGCATAGATTATAGAAAACTTAATGCAATGACATTAAAGGATCATTTTCCCCTTCCTTTCATTGACCAAATTTTGGAACGCGTGTCCGACCATCCTTATTATTGTTTTCTCGATGGGTACTCGGGTAACAACCAAATCGAACTTGATCTCAAGGATCAGGACAAAACTACCTTTACATGCCCTTTTGGGACATTTGCTTACAAAAGAATGTCTTTTGGGTTGTGTAATGCGCCTGCTACGTTCTAAAGGTGCATGTTGAGCATGTTTAGTGATATGGTAGAACGTGGTCTAGAGGTGTTCATGGACGACTTCAGCGTCTTTGGCAACTCCTATGACCATTGTCTTTATATGTTAGAGAAGGTTTTGTCTAGATGTGTGGAGAAAAAGCTCGTGTTAAACTGGGAGAAGTGCCATTTTATGGTCACTAAGGGTATTGTCTTAGGCCACATCGTCTCCTCTGATTGTATTGAGGTAGACAAGGCAAAGGTTGAGGTCATTGCCAACTTACCCGCCCCTAAATCTCTGAAAGATGTAAGGTCTTTCCTTGGTCATGCAGGATTCTATCGCCGTTTCATCAAGGACTTTAGCTCGATTGCTAGATCCTTGTGTAATCTCCTCTCCAAGGAAATCCCTTTCGAATGGAGCGATGAGTGTCAAGCAGCTTTTGAGACTTTGAAAAGTATGCTTACCACCGCTCCCATAATCCAAGCTCCTGATTGGACCCTACCCTTTGAATTGATGTGTGACGCTAGCGACTTCGCGGTTGGGGCTGTTTTAGGTCAGAGAAGTGACAAGAAACCCCATGTCATTTACTATGCGAGTCGAACTCTTAACGGTGCTCAGTTGAACTATTCGACTAGCGAGAAAGAGTTATTAGCGGTCGTCTATGCGTTAGATAAGTTCTGGGCATACCTCGTGGGATCGCCCATAGTTTGTTTTACGGATCACGCGGCGCTCAAATACCTTCTATCTAAGAAGGACGCCAAGCCGCGCTTGATTAGGTGGGTGCTCTTACTCCAAGAGTTTAATTTGACTATTAAAGATACAAAGGGAGTAGAGAATGTTGTCGCGGATCACTTGTCGCGTTTAACATTTGAGGCACCTAAGGACCAACTCCCCATCGCTGAATTATTTCCGGATGAACAGCTGTTCTCCACTTCCTCTCTGCCGTGGTTCGCTAATATCGTGAACTACCTCGTGACGGGTTCGATTCCATCTCATTGGACCCCTCATGAGAAGAGGAAATTCATTATTTGGGTGAGGAGATTCTTTTTCGATGATCTGTATCTATTCAAATATTGTCCCGACCAGATCATCCGGAGATGTGTCCTGGATGATGAGAGTGAGAGCGTAATTCGTTTCTCCCACACGGAGGCATGTGGGGGCCACTTTTCTTCCAAGAAAACAGCCGCAAAAATGTTACAATGCGGGCTTTATTGGCCCACACTTTTTAAAGATGCACACGAATTCTGCGTTTCGTGTGATCGTTGCCAAAGATTAGGTGCTATAACACGTCGTAACATGATGCCAATGTCCCCCATTCTAGAACTTGAAGTCTTTGACTGTTGGGGAATTGATTTCATGGGCCCATTCCCGCCGTCTTTTGGTAACCTTTACATCCTAGTGGCCGTAGATTATGTTTCAAAGTGGGTCGAGGCCATTGCGTCCAAAACCAATGACCATCGGGTGGTGTTGAAGTTCCTAAAGGAACACATGCTTTCGCGTTTCGGAACTCCAAAGACGATCATTAGCGACAACGGAACGCATTTTTATAATTCTCTGTTCGCTACTCTAATGCGAAAGTATGGGGTAACTCATAAAGTTGCAACTACTTACCACTCGCAAACCAATGGCCAAGATGAATTGACCAATCGAGAGATCAAGCATATCCTAGAGAAGACGGTCAATCCCGACCGCAAGGATTGGTCTCTTCGGCTTCCTGACGCTTTATGGGCATATCGTACGGCCTACAAAACCTCCTTGGGAATGTCGCCCTTTAGACTTGTGTACGGAAAGCCATGCCATTTACCGGTAGAAATCGAGCACAAGGCCTATTGGGCGATCAAGAAATTCAATTTTGATCTAGACAAGGCCGAAAAGAAGCGAATGCTCCAACTCAATGAGTTAGATGAACTCCGAAACGATTCGTACGAGAGCGCGAGAATTTATAAGCAAAAGGTGAAAGAGAGGCGCGACAAGCACATACTCCGTAAAACATTTCACCCTAGCCAAAAGGTACTCTTATACGACTCTAGGTTTCATTTATTCTCGGGTAAGCTAAGGTCTAGATGGACGGGTCCGTTTGTCGTTAAGACTGTCCATCATCACGGTGCAATTGAGATTGAGAACCCATCTGATGGGAAGTTGTTCAAGGTCAATGGTCAGCGTCTCAAGCCTTTCCTAGAACCATTTGACCCAAGTTTGGGCATGATTCCATTGTCCGACCCCGTTTATGGGGCTTTATAGGACGTCGAAATTGTGCGTTTTTGTGCCAAGCATCCCCCGACATGTGCGGGGTGCAAAATTTTTGTCCCGGACCCTTTGTACATATATAACTTCATCATTAGGGTCCAAAAACACCTCCTATAGCAGCCCAATCCAACCACCAACCAAAAAACCATGTTTCAGCTTAGCAGAATGTGTGATCCCAGAAGCCGAATCGATTTGGTTTTCCACCGAATCGATTCGCCCACTTCCAGTAGCCAAGTTTGCCTTTGCGAATCGATTCGCAATTCTGGCGAATCGATTCGGTAGATTAAATGTAGCAGGTCTTCATTTGCGAATCGATTCGGTAATCCACCGAATCGATTCGGCCCCTTGCCAGTGTTGAGCTCGAGATATGCGAATCGATTCGGTTAATCACCGAATCGATTCGGTGCCCCTGTCACTTAAAATCCCTTATTTTTTTTGGGCATTCTCTTCTCATTCTCTTTTCTTCCCTTGACTGCGAATTCTTCCCTCTCCCTAAACATTTCCTATCCTCCATTCTTAGTCAACCCAATGGCTTCATCTTCTAGGGCAACCTCATCCAAGGTATTAATTCAACCCTATTAATTCAATGTCATTCCTTATTTAGTGTATATGGTGTGTAAATAGGGTAAAATGCATTTTCACCATTTTCACATGTTTTCTGCATAAAACTCATTCTTTTTCCACTGATTGTGATGAGAAACCAACAAATACTACTTGACTATGTTGCTTTGATGTTTAAGTAGTATTTGTTGGGGGTTTTCCACATTGAGAATGTATTTTACACCCTATTTTCCATACACTGCACACTAGGTGTTCGATGAAATGCCCCTGTGGAGATTTTGTGCCATAATGCTTCATCTTCGCACATTTTATCGCACATTGGTGTTGAATTACCTTTGTTTGAGTGCGGTGTGCGTCGGTAACGTAAATTCGACCATTTTTTCCCGACGCACATCCACCGATTCCATTTCGATCCTATTTCACGCAAAATTAATTACGTGCATTACACTAATTGTGTATGTATCAAATTGATTTTTCTTGTAGGTTCCTTCGATCACCAAACCAACCTCCTATGTGGTCACTGGACGGGGAGGGGCTGGTTTTGACTCCTTCCGTTCTAAGGAGGAGATGGAATGGTATCGGGCTATGTTAAAAACCAGTCGCCCGATTGCTATAGAAAAGGAAGTGATTCTTGAGGAGATGCCCGCTTCTGTGCGGCGTTTTTTGGCAAAATTTAATTGGGAGGCCCAACTGGCCATGAGGGGGGAGGTCAACGAAGACCACGTACGCCGTTTCTACGCTACCCTAGTGTCTATGCGCGGCGGCGCATATGAGGCATATGTGAGGGGGAGAAAGATTACTATCTCGAAGGCCATATTGGCTACGCACCTAAGCGGGGCGTCTGACCCCGAGCTTTACCATTACCCGGTCCTGGCTGACGCGCCTCAGATTCCTCAGGACCATCTCATTGCGCGGCTTGCACCCGGAAAAATTTGGGCGGGGGAAACTTTCCCCACTTCGGGCATGCCCGATGTTCACCGTATCCTCCATCTGATCACCGTTAACTCCATCATCCCTACTCAGACCAAAGCGGTCCTTCGCTACAAACAGGCCCTCTTCCTTTATAGTCTTTTATCGGATGACATGGTCATCAACCTACCCGCCCTCATTTTGCCGCAAATAGTCAATGCCGCCTACAGCGAGAAGGGAACAACCACTCTTCCCTTCGCACGTCTGATTTCCTGGATATGTAGGAATGCCGGGTGTGAGTTTTTGGGCAGTGACAAGATCTCGAGGCTGCCCAAGGTATTCAATGATAAGACTATAGCGAAGAGCTTGAGGCAGGACTATTGGGAGAGGCGAAAGAAGCGTGCCTATGATGCCCCTGTTGCCCCCGACGCGGCGGATGCTCCTATGCTAGATATTCCGGACATGCCTCAGTCTGTGCCTCATCTCGTTCCACCGCCTGCTCCATCTACTTTAGATCCCATTGCGTATCTTGGGGTGCGGATGGATGAGCTTCAGGCTGACTTCTCCGAGTTTCGGGACACGTATACGTCTGACTTTGCTTCGTTCCGGGCCGATTTTTCTGCTTATCGGGGCGCGTACGAGCGCGATATATCCATGGTTGCTCGGGCGCATATGGATCTATTTTCACACCTGTGAGGGGACGAGGCTTCTGTGCCTCAGTACCTCTATGACCCTTATGCCCCTCGTGACCCTCCCGCGCCCGAGTCCCCGCGCCGCCATCCGGACGACATGTAGGCCGTTGTGATCCCGTTTCTGCTGAATTTTTGGGTGGTTGTTCATTTTGTTTGTTGGGTGTGTACGTTAGTAGTTGTGTTAGTATGGGGAGGAGAGAGTACAATTCTTGTATTTTCTAATTTTGGTTTATTTTGCCCCATGTACACAACTCTTATATATTAATGAAATGACTCAGTTTCGGTTTCATTTTTGTTCTTGTATATATCTCTATTGTATATATTATTGTTTATGGTACTAACTTGTAACAGGCATGCCGTTGCGCGGTTCTCGAGTTACTCCTTACGGGGTGACTATTTTCATACCCCTTTTCCATTTTTATCCCTACTAACATTGGGGTCAATGTTTCATTCAAGTTAGGGGGTATGGTATACCATCGTGATGCCGGTTATCATGTTAGTAGTAATTTTTTTTTAATCCACTATGATTACTTAAATGATCGGCATATCCTGTTGTATAGCTATGAAGCATGCTTTGAGTCATTGATTTATTACCCTTTTGCCCGTTATTGTTTGCATTGTGAATAACATCATAAAATTAAACTGTGAAGCTTTGAGCATATACACAAATAATTATTTATGAATTGGTTTAAAAGTGTTTCAAATTCGTTATTCTAAGGCGCATGCTATACCCTTACAAAAGTGAAAATTGAGACTTATCATCATTTGTGAGCGTATACACCCACTCTATCTCTTTCTTGTCAATGAACTCATTGACGATCTCATTTTCTTTTCATTTGATTGCATATTAACTGATTTATCACTTGAGCATGATTTTCAATGGTGTTGAGTCCCGCGAATCACATGAAACCATAGGAAAGGATTATAGGCCCTTGTTGTTAAACCCATATGACCTTGACCTTTCCCTTAAATGTTTCCCCTAGTCAACCCACTTGAGCCTTATTATTCCTTCCGTTTGAACCCCTAATCCCTTGTCCAACTCCACATTGGAGTCCTAAGCCCTTATTTGCTCCTCCCGTACCTTGATTAGGGATTGTTCCCGAGATTTAATGATGTTGTTTATATGGATTGCAATCAAGCTAGAAAAAAAGAGAAAAGAAAAGAAAAGAAAAGAAAAAAGAGAAAAGAAAAGAATAAATATCGAATCAAATGGGTCCTAGTTGTTTCCCAATTCACCTTGTGCATGAATATCAAAGTCTCACTCTCATGCATACATTGCTTGTGGAATTTGATTTCGATTCCTAAGTTGCCCATTTAATCCATTATCCCGCGCGATATTCCCGAATCTCCTTTGATCCTACACACATCCCGTCCTTTTCCAAACCCTAACCTAGCCTAAATTCTATACCCCCAAAAGTCCTATTTGATCCTAGGGTGATGTGATTCAAAGGTCGAACATTAGAGATAATCTGTTTAAATGCTCTTCTCTTGGTTAATATGCGATATCCATTCATGAGATTGTATTTTTCACTTTTATATTGCGTTCTTCATTGATGACATGTGTGTGGCCTAGTTTCCCTTTACAATTACTCTTAAAGCCAGCATGTCCCGTGTGTGTTACATCCCATTTCTAAGTGTTTCATTTGTTGAGTGTAACAACCGGAGAGAACTTGAGTATGCATGCCTTAGCTTATGAATGGATTTTGAAAGTTTTGCCAAATCTAAATTACCACATGTGTCCGCTTATTTCGCATTTCCATGGTTTCGATTTTTAGTTGAGGTTATTTGTTTAATGCCGATAATTGCCGTCTTTTGTGTGAGCTTCGTTCACTTGTTGATAAATTGTGCTCTTTAGATATTTGTTGAGCTACGCATTGGATTTTGCTATATCATTGTATGAGTTGATTTGATGTTTGTGGGTGTCATCCCTGGAAACCCTCACGAGACCTCACTCGTCCCCTAGGGCCACCTAGGGGTTTAAAAATGGCTTATTGCATACGCTAAATGCAATCGTTCGCCTACGAAAGTGGCATTTTTCCTTCGTTGTGCATATTTCTTTTATTTTGGTTGCGGTGTTGGCCCTTGTTTCTTCATACTTCATTGCTCGGGACTAGAGATGTATAAGTTAGGGGGTGTGATTCGTCACTTTTATTGTATTTTATACCCTGTTAATTTGTACATTCTAGCATTCCCGTGCACGTATTTCCCGGTTCTTATACTCATTTATTGACTAACCCCTGAATTCATCATATATACTTTGTATGCGTCTTTATTGAGCTTTTATAGGTCTCGGGAATGCATTTTGGGAAGTTTGGTTTTGATCTGGAAAGTTCCGTTGACACTTGCACAGTCGGGGGCATTTTGGTAATTCCAGCACTCGAGTTTTGCTCCCGATTTCTTCACGGAAGTTGTATACCTTCTTCTTATCTTCGCGTGGCCTCCGACGGTGCTTGATTCCGACCTCGAATGCAAAAGTTACGGAAGTTTCGGTGAAGCATGGGACAATTAATGCCTATATAGGCAACTCTTCTTTTTGCAGAAGGCCCGAATCGATTCGCCGTTACCATCGAATTGATTCGGTTACTTGCAGGAGCAATTCTCTACATTTCCGAATCGATTCGGATTTGGCACCGAATCGATTCGGCCCTGCATTTTCAGCTTTCTTCTTATTACTAGTTTGCCATTTTGGTGGAATTTTGAGGTTTTATCCCTTGTTTTTCCTCTTTGGTAGATATATTACTTTTGTTGGATATTTAGTGAGATACAAAAACACTCTTTTCTCTCTCCTAGGTCAAGCTCATTTATGGTTTTCACCAACTTGTAAGGCTTTGATTACTTGTTGAATAGTTGTGATTAATGCAAGATAAGTTCAATTACTTCATCTCTACTTGTTTCACTAGCTTTAAATTGCATTGAATTTCATCCTTTGTATTGATTTGAGTTTCAACTAGATAACTAATTTAAGTATGTTGTTAACTAGCATGTGTAGTTTAGTCTTAATCATGAGTAGCTAGACTTGTGATTGGGGATCAAAATCCCACCTTGGATGCTTGAACTTAATATTTAGGGTTTGGTTTATAATTGTTCTAATGGAACTTCATGTGTTGGTATTGGAGTATCATAGTTTCTTAACTTCTCTTGTCATGCAAGAGTTAGTGTTTGAAGCTTTACTACAAACCCAACCCATCTAGCAATAATTAATTAAACCCTAATCCTCCATTGTTGAGTTCAATCTCTACATGGTTGATTTTCGGACTTAATTAGTTATGCTCGATTAGAATTAATTTCAACCAAACCCTATAATCCCCTTCTTTGTGAATCCGAGGTGGGAGAATGATCCTCAATCCCCTTAATTTCTTGAACTCAAGCTTACCTTAGTTCTTTTCATTAGTTCCGTAATTTTTAATTAATCATTTGATCATCAATAGTATGTTAGTTTAGAAATCACTCTCAATCACATTTCCAAACAATTAAATCATCTTTTACACTTTAACCTTTGTGATGTTTAGAGAATCTTTTTACCCCAATTCTGTTCTCTTAGGAGCGTTCAATCCCTGTGGATCACGATTCCGTACTTACCGATCATTACTTGTTGCGATAGATTTGCACTTGAATCGCAAGCCATATTTTGGGCGCACCAAACAACATTCTATAAGGTCAGCTGGTTAAGTTTCTTAGTAAAATCACGATATTAAGTGTCGTCTATAACGTTTATCTTTCTAGATGATAGTTTAACTTTTATTATATCCTTTTTAAAGTCCATTCAACATTTCTGCTTCCAACTCGAGTTCTATCGGGCGAAGATGCATTTCAAACCTGAGTATCATGAAGTTACTTGGTATTCTAATCGTTCATCAAAAGATTAAAATCTTCTATTTCTATCCAAAAAGTTGGAAAAATATGAAATTTAGAAAGTACTTGTAAATGAGGATACTTAGATATCTGAAGCAGTGGTAATAGGGTAAACGTAGGTAGATGTAATCGGGTCTTAATCGATGATTATATTAATCTGGATGGTTACGGTACACAACTGATAACGAAACGTGTAACAATTTTAGACATTCAAGGGTTCCATTGATGTTTATTATTAATCCGTCAGTGCTTTCGAATTCTAAATGGTCATAAGAGTACAAGGTTGAATGATCATTTCGGGATACCTGGTAAGTATTCGTAAGAAAGAGTTCTAAAAGTAAATGGGTCACTAATTCAATTATTTGTTAAAGGATTTTACCTACGTTGTAAGTAATGGGACTATACTGAATAAAGAGTCGACTAATTAAAAGTTTATCTTAACTTAGTAGGAATACATGTTGTCGAACGTAACTTGTCGAATGTGGTCATGGGATCTGTATGATTAAAACATAAGGTTCTGGTACCTGTTTATAGATTTATTTTATGTAAATGGGTAATTATTTATGATAATTCACCGTAACTTAATAAGAAAAGGAATAAGTAATCTGGAACTAAGGATTTTTAGATACTGCAAAACTCTGGTTGAATAAAGTAAACAACTACTATTTCATGTAAAGCTTAAGTCGGCTTGATAATTCATGCCAAAGTCATTAACACAGGTTGTTTATTTTTACATGGTTTATTCATATTTCTCCCCACGTAAAATGATGAGGAAAGATACATTTGGGATATCGAAGTCATGTAGAGGTATGAGGTAAGATTTCATGTAATTACATCTAGGATCGTTGTTTAGGATAAGAGTTATAATTTTTTACGAAGCCCATAGTGTTTCTAGTGATAAGGATGTCAATAACATTCGGAGTCATGGTAAGCTGGGGAAAGAATTTAAAGTTGGTTACAAGGCATATGGTATTGATTAAATAATTAGAATTCGTAACCAAGTTCATGTATAATTCAAGAAAATTATAATCACGGGGTAGGATCCAGTAAGTAATACCGTTACGTTCTAAAGAGTAGAATGATCAACCGTAATATTTCTAATGCTTTCAAATTTTGTATAAAGAACTCCCAATATCCGTTAACAATTCTTTGAATCGTCGCTTTTCTATTCCTGAACAAGTACCATTCTAACATAAATAATTCTTCTCGTAATCTAATGGGAATAGTATGCAGTATAACAAGAGTACAATGTGGAATATGATAATAAAAGTTCAGTAGAGAAGTAAAATAACGTTCAAAGATAAAAGTTTTTGTAATTCGAAATGAAGTAAATAATTTTCAAGGGGAATATCAATCGAATAATGTAGACAAAAGAATAGTGTTGTACATACAGAGTTATGGAGAATAGTGTGTACAATCCCGTCCTAAGATAATTTTCTTAGTATAATTCTAAATCCTTAATCACATCGTTGACAATCCCAAAATTCATAATAAATCGTCCGATCATGTATACTATAAATATCGAAACTAATAACATATCTCCAAATTGTAGTTCAAGAACTTCTTCTCATAATCCCTAAATACATAGCGTATGAATATCCATTATTCTTTATATCATCCAAAACCTTTTCCTAACCAAGATCCTGGTATTTCACATTTAATGTCAAGATCGATTTCCTTTCTCAAGTCTAAAAATCTTATTCTCACTATCCATATGGTCTAAATCACTCACTTGATACTAATGCTCGACTTATGTGCCTCATAGTCTACTTAACCTGGTTGAGCTCTGATACCAACTTGTCACATACCGATTTTGCCGAGGGTGAGGGTTAACCTGATAATTACTAAATCATAAATAAATCCGAATACTAAAATAATTGAGGCAATTATTGATTCTCAAATGTGTTACAACTGAAATGGAGAAAAATACAAAAGTATTTCTCTTGCTAACTACACCTCTTTTCTTCTAATATGACATTTCTTTGTCTCTATGTATCAACTGATCTCTGAACTATTACTCATGGCCTATTGGTACATGTGTAAAATAACTGAAAAAGAAGGAATAAGAAAAACTTTACCTAGTAGATAATTCTAGATCTATAAAAATGTAAATATGAAAATCTGTTGAAATAGCAAATCTGGGTTTGAAATGCTTGAAATATAAAACAGTGTATGGAAATCTGCAGTAACATGAAATATTAGTAGAACAAAATAAGGGTATACTGAAGTTTGCGACATATGAAAGAACTGTATGGTGATTGTAACCGAATATGGTGTTTATCTAGTTATAAATAAGGTTTAGACTATAGTACGAGAACCCATAAATTATCGTTTATAGAGGCTGAAAATGCGTAGACATATCGTCATAATATCGCTCAAGGCATAAAATACACTTGAACAGGTAATCCCAATAATTGGGGAATAGCTAATAACTTGACACACTTAGCTAGAGAGACACTAATACGTAGAGAAAATATAGCAATAAGGCAGTCAACATCTGAGTCGTTCAGGTCAATTGGATTTACTGGGGGTTTACTAGGTCTAATACCTGGCTCATAAGGTATGCTACTAAAGGTTTCACTGATAATAATGATAAAATGGCAGGCTATGCTGCAAATCAGATGATTGAAACCAAATTTTAATAACATGCATGGTATACTGCAATATAGTAAAATAGCTTAAAGCATTGTTCAACGGGATACATTGACGTACTGTAATCCGGATCATTTACTAAAATTAAATAGGTTATCATGGTTGGGCTAGCTTGAGTTTAATCAGATAAAAGATTGAATCAATATTCACGGTACAATTGAACTCTCAAAGAGTTTATAAATGAGAATACGAGTTCAAGGCTATCACATAGTGATATAACAAGCAGTAAATTCAAAGATATAAGTTCAAAGGATAATAGTGAAATAGAACCACCTACCGGTGTTTACGAGCATTCGTTGTTATTCACGGATCTTTCATTGTTGTGTTCCAGTTTTCGTAGTTATTCGCTTGAGGGTTAAATCAAAGTGGTTATATTGGTGTTTGGAAATAATGGTTTGGGTTTAAGATATCTCACGTTGTTTTGTAAATACAAATAAAGCTCATGTTATGACAAGAATAAATATATGAATTCCGTATATAATTCTAAATTACGCTCTTTAGTTCGTTCACGAAATAAGTAATATTTGGAATTTAGAAAATACATTTATATGGCAACTCGATATTTGAATAGTATAATTTTCGGGAAAAATATTCTTTAAATGGAATCAAAGGATTCAATTTGTCTAAATAAATTGAATAAACAATAATTTAATATTTTATTAAAATATTAATCTGGTCAAATATTCGATTTAATTATTTTAACAAAATCCTTAATTTTATACAAGCGCAAAGATCTTTTTCTGGGTAATGTCCCGATAGATAATTCCAAAAACATTGATTTTCAAAGTCGGTCCGAGATCAATTGCTTAATTAAATTGATTAAAATATCAATTTTAATCAAATATTGTGTTGTTGTTTACTATTCCGCGTTGTTCATATTTTATATTATCTGAGTATCAATACCATTACGGTGAGTATAAAAATAATGTTTGTGTCACAAATAAATTAAAATAAAGTTGAAAACTCACTTCCTTATTTAGAGAATAAACCAGTGGTCATACCACTCTCAATATTATCCAACAAACACAATAAATTGTCCAACACCTACATAATCATAGTTCTAATAAAAACGTCTCGTAATAGCATCTCAGATTATAACGATATAAGTTCGAGTTGTTTGGTATTGTCACTCGTTTTAAATGTACTTTTTAAAGGAAAGGGTCAATTTTATTAGAAAAATGAGGGCCAGCCTAAATATATTCAAAAAAATGTACGATTATTCGTACATATCGGGATTTCGTGTTTACTACTATTTTTATACATAAATGAGTATAAATAATAAATAGGCATTGTTAGGATAAAAATTATTTTAGATAATACCCAAATTGAAATTACAACACCCGAAAATCAACCCCAAGCCGTAATCGAGTCGGACAAAAGTTTATAAAATATCCAACAAAGTTAATCCAACAAAAAATGCAATAGTTCTATGAAACTACACACACACACACACACACACACACACACACACACACACACACACATATATATATATATATATATATATATATATATATATATATATTGGATTTAACATCAACTCAATAAAATCGAACCCAAAATGGGTTTTGCTGCTGCAGGCCACCACCACGGAAAGGGTGGGGTCGGAGCTTCAAATCGTTCACTCACACACATGTCCATACATCCCTAAACATCCATCTACATCAATGGCAAAAAATAATAATAAGAAAAAATTAACAAGAAGGAGAAGAGCATGGTAGGTCCGGTGGTGGAACAGGGATTCGGGAAGAGGAGGTCGGCGGGGTGAGGGTTATTGGCTTAAAGGGATTTTGGGGCAGAGGTTTTTCGCCATAGAGAGAGAGTGAAGATATCATGGGTTGAAAATAAATGGGGTTGGGCCTATTTATACTGTTTAGTTGAGGTACAGTTAACATGGGGTACTCGTGTATAATTTTTAGCGGATATTAATTTTTATAATTTTGGAAATTTCATTTAACTGTAAATTAGTATCGGGGCGCGTAAGACATGTTTTCATATTTTTTCGTATTGAAAGTACTTTTGGATTACGCTAACTTATACCCGCTTTAATTCAAATAATATTTAAAAATAATATTTTTTAAACTCATTCTACTATTCGTTTTATATGAAAAATATTTTATTTCGAGCGAGAGAATATACATGTCGACCTTATTTTCATGTTATGTACAATAAGTCCGAGTCGTCGCGAAAATTATAAATAGTTTGTAAAAGATCATTTTGACACATAAATAATTCAATTTAATACAAAAATCAGGAAGTTACAATAACATTCGATTAATGCTTTTTCAACTATAGGCCTATAGATTGTCGATTATATGGACTGGGACTTGGAAACATATGTGCATAGTTTTAAGACTAAGTGGGAGATTGTTGGGGTTTTATTCTTGAAATCATGTGTGACGTTTAATTTTTAGTAAAGGCGTGTAAGTTCATTTTTAAAATAAGAATAATATTTGTGACAGCGCCTCATATTTATAGTTAAATATATTATATACTATGTCTGTCAATTAAACTTAGTAAAAATTTCAGTGAGCTGGGTTTGGCTTTATCACATGAGATCCTAATTATGGTTCAATTACAAATTAATAGTTCACAACGTATATAGGACATTGACATCCTATTTATAAACATGTGTGTGCAATCGTAGTAGTTAATCTCAATCTGCATAAACCTATATGATGGTTTGATAACTTATCCAATAGTTCAAAAGAAGATTGTGATTGGCACATTCAGGTTTGTACTAAATAGGACTACCAGTGAGATCGATGTGTGAGTGCTGTCTAGATTAGACTTAAGTAATCTGACAATGTTTTCAGAGGATGAGCACGCTATTAATTCTAAGGGTTATGAGGATTAAAATTCATATGTAATTATTTATTTATTTTTTATGGGAAATATTCAGTCTTATTAGCTCTTAATCTCTGCAAGTCTGACAATGGTTGTGTGAGTAGGTCTGAGATCATAATTTGGAGAAACCCGCGTCCAAGAAAGATCTTGGATTATGATACCCACTTGATAGACTAATGAGATTTATTTTTACTAGTAAACCGAGTCCGTGGATTTTATAATCCGATAATGTATAAAAAAGTTAAGTCTGAGAATAAAGGAATAAATAAGAAGTTGGTAAAAATCGATTAATGGCAAATGGATTTAACCCAGCGGGTATTCTATTCTTTATACGGAGAATAATATTATGCACTATCTAACTTTGAAAACAAGACCAGTTTATTTCGAGGGATTTTGAGATGATTGAATAAGAGTGTAGTCGTGATTATTTAATGGAATTAATCCTGATTAAGTAAACGGAATGTAATTTGAGATTTTTGAGTATTTATTTGGAAACCAATTTGATTATTGAGTTTTGGTCTGCTAGTGTAGTCCATTACCTACGTAGTAGGCTCAGAATCTCAGGAAACCCAGTTTTGCCATGTCTTATATCTATATATATTGGTGTAAGTTAGGGATTTTATGAAAGAAATCCATTATGATGGGTTAGAGAGGGAGAGAAAAAAATTATATTCATGTTTTTTGTGAATTCATGAGGAGAGAGAGTGATTTATCTTATATTTCTCCATATGTTCATCACCAAGAGTGACCACAAACAAGGTTTACTTTGGGTGGATCATATATTAAAAGATTTGAGGCTTTTGGTGGAATATAACAAGATTTTTATAGACCTTGGGAGGGAAGCAATATTATCATCTTCATTAACATATTTATCCTTATTCGTATCACCAACAATATCCGCAAAGGTGTCACGATTCAAAACCATAGGTTTATGCTTTAAACATAGTTTTTGTTTTTATTATCTAATGCATGATCGATCGACATTTTTAGGATGAATTTTTTTTCATGTTTAATGTAAATCCCCAACATATTGTGTACAATATCAACGTACCATGGAAGCTTGTAGAATAACATCAATTTCTCATTGAGGGAAATAAACATTCAGTGAAACCGATTACTGGTGGATTTTAGAGTTAATGTAGACAGGTGATTGACCACTATATTCTCACATCCTTTCTTATCTCGGATCTTGAGGTCAAACACTAACAATAATATGATCCACCTAATGATATAGGACTTGACACCCTTCTTATACATGAGTTATTATAAGATCGAATGGTCGGTGAAGATGATAGTTTTGGATACAATTAAGTAAGACCTAAACTTATCTAATGTGAAGGAAATAACTAGTAACTCTTTCATAGGCGTGGAATAATTAAATGGGGAATTATTGAGAGTCTTAATAACATAATAAATGTGGGTAAGTTTCTCATTATGATGGCCTAGAATCGCTCCTATGGCATAATCGAAAGCATTCCACATGATCTGAAAGGGATGACTCGAGTGGGGAGGTCACATAATGGGTGAAGAGGACAATTCCTTATTTATTATTTCAAAAGTTTGAAGATTCTCATGGTGAAATGGAAGGGTATGTCTTTGGCAATAAGATTTCATAAGGGTCGGGTAATTTTTCTATTTTTCTATAATCCTTAATGAACATCTGATAAAACCCCACGTGTCCTAGGATTGACCTAACTTCTAGAATTTTTTTTAGGGATGAGAGGTCATCAATTATATTTATCTTAGCTTTATCGATCCCGATACAATTTTGAGAAATGATATGCCCAATTTAACCATAAAGTGACACTTCTCCCAATTCAACATAAGTTTGGGTAAGGTAATGTAAGAATTTATTAAAATTACACCTAAACATTGAGAAATAATTCATAAAGACCTCCATAAACCTCTCTACCATATATAAAATATACTCGTCATGCACCGATGAAAGGTAAGTTCTGGTTATAGGCAGAATAAGAATTTGACTATAGCTAGAATAATCGTCAAGGGAATAGTAATTGGGATGGATAACTAACCTCTCTAGAATTTGGTCAACCAAAGTAAGGAGGAAGTTAGTTATCCTTACTCATTACAACGTTAAAATTTGTACAATTTGTGCACATGCACTAACCAATTTGAATCCTAGTGGGTACTAGCTTGCCACTGTTATTCTCTACCACTGTGACATTGGATTTATTTTGGAAACCCTGGATTGGGTTAACCCACTGACTATCAGAGATGGGTTTAATGATACCCTCATCAAGAAAATTGATTACCTCAGCTCAAACGACCTCTTTCGCGTTCGGTTTAAGTCTCTATTGTGGCTCACGATAATTTTTAGCATTCTTTTCTAAGTGTATGTTATGCATGCACATCGAAGGACTTACACCATTAATGTCGGCTATGGTCCACCCTAAAGCATCTTTTTATTCCTTGAGAACACTTAGAAACTTCTCTTCATGTTCATTGTCTAAGTCGGACGCGATGATGACACATAAGTTGTCGGAAGGTCCTAAGAACCAATACTCTAGTGCATCCAGTAGTGGTTTTAGTTTATGCTTAGGAGGTTTCTCGATTGGTGGATGGATTAGTGATTCAAAGAGTGGTAGTGGTTCGGGCTTTAATTTTTATTTCTCGACATCTATGATAGGATAAAATTTGAGTAAGCATTGACCTCTTCTACAGACTTGTCAATGACAAAGTCGGACCCTAAAAAGTGAGAAAAGACTATAATGGGTCCTCACTATATGTTTTTTAGACAGTGACTTGGATACTACTCGTGATCATGTCGACGTCTAAGAGTCAACATTATTGGGGGGTTATTTGGCTAAATTATACATGCTAAGATCAATAGTCATGTTCCCAAATGATAAGTTTATTTATCCACTAAGACACTTAATGATGACATATGATGTAATGAGTAATGGACGAACCTATATAAGAGGAATTTGGGCAATAGGATTTTTCACTTGTTGGGTGTCCAATATGAAAAAACTGATATAGAATATAATTTCTTTAACTTTAATCGGAACATTATCAATACCACACTTGATATTTTCACTGATGGAGTGATCCTAGTTGCCTTTAATTCCCCCAAACTCGCTTTCTCATACACTATGTACGTATGAGGATTCATATTCTCTCCTAAGTCTAAGAAAGCTTTCTCAATATGATGTTACCCTATCTTTATTAAGATTTTTAGAGTCCCAGAATATTTATAGCATATGGGGTTCCTATATGAGTTGATTTAGATTACTTAGAGAGATAGTTTTTTCTGGGGACATTACTGGTACTCTCTAAGATATGGATGTTCGGGATCGATATATGTGGAAAAATTTTAGTCCATTATATCTTTGATTAGTCATGCAATGGGAAGTATAAAATAAAAACAAGGTTTAAAGTTTAAACCTATGGTTTCGAATGCAGTACCTTAGTGGATCTTGTTGGAGATCCGAATGAGGAGAAAAGGTATTTGACAACTATAAAAGGGCTTCCTTATTTTTGTCCTCTAAAATCTTGCTTGTGTGGACCGAAAGGCTTGGATATCGTAATATATGATCCTCCCAAAGCTAAGTAGGTGTGTGGAAACCTTTAGAGATGTATACCTTTGATTTTGAGTGAGATACCAAACTCTCTCTATAAACGTCCTTTGAAAAACTTAAACAATGTTTCCACACCTCTAACCTTTATTATTGATTATGCACCTTAAAACCCTGGCTTATACCAATATATATATATATATATATATATATATATATATATATACACCAGAGAATCTGGGCACGCTATGCATCGAAGATCTTAAAGAATTTCTTATATTTTCTTCTCCCTTCACTACACCTATTTTCTCTCTCCTCTAACCCACTCTTAACCTAATCCTCTTAACCTCCCACCTTAATTTCATGGTAGATTGAGTCATAAGACTTACAAGCGTCCTTATTAATATTCCTACTTAAAGGGTCTTAAGAACAACTAAGTGTATAAGAGGAAACTAACAAAACATGACTCACATATACATAAGGACTATATCGGGGACCCAAGGCTAATAACTAAAGTTGTCTTCCAAATAAAAAAATAAAATTCTAAATTAATCTCCTGTAATTTATTTATTTTTCCATTTAATCGCCATTAATTCCACTAAATAATTATGATTGCACTCCAATTTTAATTACTAAAAATCACCACATTAGAGAGGCTTAATGTTTGCATAGTTGGATGTCACATAATATGATTCCATGAATAAAGTTTACAATACTCATTTTGTGAAACCATTTTTTTTTCTAATTGATATTCACCAACATCTTATAAACATTTCTTGATCTCAAACATAACTTATTTAACATCTCTACCGGATTATAAAATCCACCAGTCGGGTTTACTGGTAGAGTCAAAACCTATAAGTTTATTAAGAGGTATCACATTCCAAGACAGTTATCGAATGTGGATTCCCCAAAACATGATCTCGGATATACTAACATGATCACTACCTAACTTAGAGGGTTTATTGGCCCAGTATAAAACTGAATCACACCCATAATAAAATCAAAGCAATGATGATGCGAATACTTCGATCCTCATTTTCCTTAGGATTAAGAATCTACGTGCCCGATGCAAATTATGAGATTATTAAAGTATTATCAAGTCAACATCAAGGCTCGAATCTCATCTTTGGTCCTATTCAATACTTTCCTGAAGTCCCAGTATAATATTCCTTAAACTATTGAACAAGTTCCTGAACCATCAGATAAGTTCCTGTGGTGAAGATTATTAAAACTGTACTCGCAACCTTACCAATAGGATGTCCGCCCTCCTATCTTTGTTGTGAACTGTTTAATTATGCTAGAACTCGAAATTCTGATCTTCTATGTCCACACTAAAATTCCTATTGAGAATAATTGATTGACATTATGATATATTTAAAAATAAATATAAATCATTTTTACAATGCAAGAGCAAGATTTTATAATTGCACATAGTTTAGATATTTTGGCCTATCCCGTTACAAATCGAGCACTACATTCCCATATGTTTCAACGATCTTTTAAGACAAGTTGGTGACCGATCATGGTTTTCGAAATTCAAGTCGTTGGCATTGTCACGAACACAATATGGAGGTATATGGGATTGATGTCTTTGATTTTACTCAGTCAAAGTTATTCTGGGATGCTCTTTTTTACTAGGGGGATTTTTTTATAAGAAGAATTTTCAAAATAAACCTTTCTATTTTTTGGTTCGTTTGAACGAGATTGGAATCTTGTTAGAATGAGACCTCGTTCTCGTTCGAACAAGGTTGGATCTTTATTGGAACGAATGTTTGATTTAATTGGAACGAACTTCAAATGGGACTTGTTTGTTTAACAGAACTGCACCCGTTGGAAGCTCATTAGAACAAACTAAGCATTTCGTTCGAATGAGGCTTAACTTCATTAAAATGAAACTTATGTTTCCATTCGAACGAAGTGGATTTATCATTCGAACGAAGTGGATTTTTTGTTCAACAGAAGTCCACCGCTTCGAAATCATGTTTCCTATAAATTGGTCACTTTTGGATTGTTTAACACAACCCTTTTTGCAAAAATAAATTCAGATACCTATTCTAAACTTTTTCCTTTTCTTATTTCTTTGAAACAACATTTTATTTTCCTAATCATACATCCATAAAAATAATTTATTGAGTTTGTCAAACCCACTTTACATATAATACATCAAACCCTTGTAAAGTTTTATATATGATTGACTTTTGTAGAGTTGTAACTCTACTGTTGAAGAAGAAAGGATTTTGTATCCTTAGGATGATTGGAGGGAAGAGCTGCTTCCTGTAGGTAGTGCTAGACTGCACTACTTTCTATTGAAGACTTGAAGCCTAACATCGCGTTAAACTTAGTGGATCTCTAAGTAGTCTGGAATCATCTTGTATTTGTAAAATTTGAAATAATGTTGAATATTGATTTTCTGAAAGGGATTTTTCCTCATGTCTTCTTCTTCGTATGTTTGTTTTCATTTAATTGCATGGTTTGGAATACTTAATTTGGAGTTTATGATGCATGAACACCTAATTATCATCAAGATAAAATTTAGTTAATAAATTGAATCTCTCTGTGTGTAATCTAAGATATAAGAGAATCCATATAGGCACTGCATTTTTAAATTGGTATTAGAGTTGGTTACACTAATTTATTATGTAATATTTAACTTGGGATTGTATGGATAATTTTTATAATAGGGTTCCTATTTTGATGGGTCAAATTATACTTATTGAAAAGATCGAATGAGGTGGGATTTAAAAGAGATCGACGAGCGTGCCTGACTTGTTTGTGAAAGAGTATGGTCATCACCCACTATGACTAATGACGATGCCATAAGTCCTAAACCTGTCACCACTTGGACAGATGATGAAATTAAATGGAGTAGTTTTATCTCCTGTGGGTTCTGGTGCAGTCCCCCCGATGAGTTTTGTCATATTATGACCTGTACCACATCTAAGGAAGCGTGGGTTATCCTCAAACTCACTCACGAGGATACCAACACGGTGAAAGATTCTAAGGTAAAAAATTTCACAACATAGTTTGATGCCATAAATATGCTAGAATCGGATACGTTTGATCAATTTTATGCATGATTATCTCATATTGTCAATTCTAGTTTTAATTTGGGTGAGAGAATTCCTGAGACGAGAGTTATGAAAATTATTTTGAGATCCATGCCATCCTGTTTTATCCATAAAGTCATGATCCTTAATTCTTTGGAATTTTAGATACGCTTAGGTCAGAAGAACTCATAGGAGACCTTTAAACTTAAGAAATTAATAAGTTCCCCAAAACTCAAAAGAAAAAGAAAATATGGATTGCTTTGAAAACTCAGTCTAATAAGAAAAAGGAAAAGGTTTTTGATTCTGAGTGAGTTTGATATTGATCTTGATAATCTTGCATTATTTGCGATAAATTTCAAGAAATTTATAGAATTTAATAAAGAAAATTCTTCGAAAGAAAATAAGTTTTTTGAGAAAAATAAATATGTCAATGAGGGAAAGAAAACTTCAAAGAAAGATCAAGTGAGATGTTTTGAGTGTGAGGGAAAGGGTAATAAAGCCCATGAGTGTGCCACTAGGATAAAGAGACATGGCAAAGGCAAAGTTTCATACAAAGACACTCTTAGCGATAATGACGTTGAGTCGGTGGATTCAGGGATGAATCACTGCATGAACCTAATTTCTACGCGTTCATAGCAACGCACGTTAGTAATCTATTTTTTCCCACGTCGGTGAGGACACTTGGAAATGTGATACCCTCAACTCTGTATCGAATCATTCTAGAAAGAGTGAGAGTGATGAGTAGAATTTGAGTGTGGGAGAAGGTGGTCTTTAACGCGCCTATCGTGAACTTTACAGAGAGTCTTTAAGAACCAAACAGTGAAATAGAAGTTTCTCTCTTAGGGTGTTTCATTTAGATTAGGTGAAATTTTTGAGAGAGTGTGAGGCGTCGGTGAGTTAACTTGAGAAATTGAAAGTTTCATTTTGTGAGCAATTGATTTTGGTTGGTAGGGAGATGACTGATTTGATCAACACTGTGGCTAGTGTTACGAGCGATCTTCAAGCTTCATTATAGATTCATTAAAAACTTAAAGACCATGTATCCCAACGCAAAAAAAATCTCAAACATGCCAGAGAGGTCATGCTCACTTTAGAGGTCACATATAAAAGGCTGAAAATATGTCCTTCGATCCTGCGTAAGGTTTCGACGAGAGGTAAGGAATAGGTTACGACAATGCATCTACTTCAAATGTTGCACCCGAATCGGTTCCCAAGTTTGTGATGGATCCTTTTGGGCCTTGACCGAACCCACTAAGGAGAGTGTATCCTAGGCATTTTGATACTGTGTATGTTTGTTCCCATTCCAAACAAATAGGTCACTTGATAGAGTTTTTTTTAATCTAGCGAGAGTTTCTCACATGCGTGTTCCCCTATATACTCCCACATGAGTCCACACATGTTACTACTCGCACTCACACACGTGTTCCTACTCATTCTCCCACACACGATCGCCGATATTTTGAGAGTTTTAGAGAGCAAGTAGAGTTTTTGGTCAAAACTTTACAAAGGCTAATATAAAAGTTTCAAAAGATGCCTATTCCTATTGAGGACACCTCCCAGACCAATGATTGAGTTTGGGTATGTTATCTAGTGTAGGGTGATTTTCATGTTCATACTATTTATCCCTATTTCTAGACTGTATATATATTGTATTTCTATGTTTTTATTTTGCAAAATCTAGAAAAATTACAAAAATATTTTCTTTTTTGAGATTGTTTTTAAAAGTCAAAAAGATTTTTGTATTTCATTTTTTCACCATTTATGGTTGTGCATTTAAGATGTTCGGATCGCCCCTATATTCCATCCATTCATGTGTCTTTTTTATGGTATTTTGTTACAAGTCTTAATTTCTTTAGTGTGCTTAATAATGCGTGGTTAGCATTTCGTTGTTCTTTGATGATTACTTTCTTCATGCTAGACTCTGTAACACTTTTATTACACACGTGCACGAACCTTTTGAACATTGTGATTGCTTATTATATGTCTAATATGATGTTCTCATCTCAATAGTGTTTAATAACTAACCAAATGTACTAGATATAAACTGTGCTTGTAAGAACCATTTTTCGAATTTCGTTTCTCGAAAAATTTATTTTATGTTAAGTAATGGAAATGGGATACAAAAGAGCAAAATCTCTTTTCATTAAAAGCCAGCATTTGCAAAAATATCCTATAAGATTAACGACACACACAAATTTAAGTTCCAGGGCCATTTTTTCATTGAGGATTTGCTGCACATGAGCATTATGATATTGTAAAAATTTTGAGAGTGTGTTCTTCAATATGTGAGATTTTGAGGGTGTTATAAAGTAGAATATTAATGGGTTTGCACAACAGGCTCTCTTGAAAAGCATTAAATAGTTTGGCATTATTGATTGGACAAGCATTTAAATTCATGATATGTTGCTTATGTCGAATCCATTTCATCTTGTCCAAAATTCTTACACCTAAGCATAAAATTAAGTTCTTTCTTAAAAGTATCTCATTGACTTTATGCACCTATGTTATGAAGACCTATGTTGAT
Source organism: Sambucus nigra (assembly GCA_949130495.1). Lineage (NCBI taxonomy): Eukaryota > Viridiplantae > Streptophyta > Magnoliopsida > Dipsacales > Adoxaceae > Sambucus > Sambucus nigra. The sequence goes on along the minus strand of OX422222.1, from coordinate 88,151,631 downwards.
TTGCGCGTGGATTATGTTTACACAATTTCATTATGCTTTCATGATTTAGATATTTTCGTGCTTTTCCATGATGTGATGTATTTGTACTTATATGTACTTTTTATACATATACTATTATACTTGAAAAAATTGAAAAATTTCAAAAAAAATTGTTTGAAGGCCTTTCAGAAATCTCAATGCATGTGTTTAATTGATTATCTTTATGATGTTATTTCATTTGGATTCAGATGATGCTTTTTTATCCATGCTTAGTTTCTTTTCATTTATTTATTCTGGACAAAAAAGGGGAAGACAAATTAAGGGCGAGTTTTTTATTCTATTTTAAACTCTCGTATGCGTCACGATATTCTTTTCTTTCATATGTGTAGGTCTCGTACACTTTGATGATGAGATCATGGACTATACAAGATGAAGAATTTCAGTTGAAGATAAAGTCTTGAATGTCATTCCATTTTGGTTTTGGGAGGGCATTAGAATATTGTCCTAGGGGTTTTATTGTATTTTGGTTCGATCTTTTGTTTTATATCGGAATAGCCAAAGGGGGAGAATTGTAAGAGAAAGATTTTATAATTCCTCATAGTTTAGATATTTTGGCGTATCCCATAATAAATTGAACACTACATCCGCAGAGGCTACCATGATCTTTGAAGACACATTGGCGATCGATCATTATTTTCAAAATTCAGGCTGTTGGAATTGTCACGAACACAATATGGAGGTATATTTCAGGCCCTGGGATGTTTTTTGTACTCGGGGCATTTTTCTTATAAAACTATTTTTCACATAAACATTTTTGTATTTTGGTTTGTTAGAACGAGATTGTCATCTCATTAAAACAAGGCATTGTTCTCATTTGAATGAGGTTGGATCTTCACTCGAATGAATGTTTGAGTTTATTGGAACAAAATCAAACAAACTTTAAATAGAGTTTCTCTGTTTATCAAAACCGTATCTGTTGAAAGCTCGTTGGAATGAACTAAGCCGTTTATTCGAATGAAACTTAACTTTTTTAGAACCAAATATATATTTTCGTTCGAACAAAGTTGCTTTTTGTTTGAACGAAGTCCACCGTCTCAAAAATTAAGTTTTATATAAATTGGAAAATTTTGGACTGTTTAACACAACTCTTTTGGTGAAAATCAATTTAGAAACCTGTTCAAAAAGTTTTTCTTTTCTTATTTCTTTGAAACAACATTTTTTTTCCAAATCATACATCCATAAGAATGATTTGTGGAGTTTTTCAAACCCACTTTCCATATACTACGTCAAACCCTTGTAGAATTTATTCTACGACTGATTTTTGTGGAGTTACGACTCTACCGCTAAAGAAGGAAGAATTTCGTAACCTAAAGCTGATCGGTGGATACCGAAGGAAGGGATGCTTCCTTGGGGTGGTTCTAGACTGCCTCACTTTTTGTTGAAGATTTGAAGACCAAGATCGTGTTATACTTAGTGGATCTCTCAGTCTTATGTAAGTAATCTTGAATTTGTCAATTCTGAAATAGTGTTGAATAGTGGTTTTTTCGAAAGGAATTTTTCCTCACATCTTCTTCTTCGTATATTTATTTTGGTTTGATTACTTTGTTTGGCATATGTAGTTTGGACTTTATCTTGCATGCACACCTAATTCTATTCTAGATACAATTTAGTTAAAAAAATTGGTTCTTTATGTGTGTAACCTAAGATATAAGTGAATTCATATAGTCCCCGCATTTTCATACAATCATAATTTCTTATTTCAAATGGGTTATGATGAACCTTCATGACTAAAGAGTACATAAACATCATAAACATGGTTTTAAGAATAAAACTCATAACATAAATATCTTACATATTGTCAAACTATCGTGACAACCCGTAAGATCCATAAATAGATTAATAAGGCCTAAATATAAATAATAAGAGATTCAAAGCAATTAGTAACATTCTAAGCATGATTGAAACTAAAGTAAAATGATAAAGATTCAAACATTGCTAAAATCGAATAGTGAATAAATATGAACCTAATCTATGACAACATTAAAACCATAAAGGAAATATAAACTCCACATTGGAATGTAAATAACCTAAATAAATCCATGATATAAAATTTGAATTAATGAAGTTGTCTCCAAAATAATTAATTCCAATACAAAATTGGACTCAAGATTGTGTATATATAAAAAAGGAAGTCTGAATAACTTAAAGGGAAATGCATAAATATAGGTGAGAAATAAGATTGACATATACATCCTATGAGTAGAAAATTAGAACTGTAACTGGAATCTCGATAAGTATTCCACTAAGAATGATCAGGTGGGAGGCTATGGATGCAACTTAGGACCTGTAATAACGTTCCATAAATAAGATTAAACCTTGCAAGTCTACAATGAATTAGAATATAGATACGTTTGGGCCATAATAATAACAATATGTATTCCTCCAGAATTTTAATTTCTTTTAAGTTATCCCAAACCAAGCAACATAAGTAGGATATGAAGTTTTAATCCCAATCCCGAGTAAAGCCTATGTTACATAATTATATCTCTTCTCAAGGGTTCATTACTTAAATGGTTCCAATGCTATAAATCATTGCTATACATCTCTAGTATAATTGCAATGTATCATAAAAAGAATCACATAATTCAATATCTAAGTGAGTATGCCTCACTCACATCCAAATCATATGATGTATGCTCAAGCTAAAAAATAAAGCCACTAAGGCCTATCCCTAATGCATGCAGGGATCGGTTGTGACACTAGTAGGTACAACTATATGATGTCCTAACCCTATAGCCTCAAAGAAACATCAAAGGGAAATCCCTATGCCATTACACAAAATGTGCGGGCCCATACCCAAGGGGGATCAGGTCCCATTGTCCCAAGTCAGTGGATGGGTACTTGATCACATAAGATCGGGGTTAATAGGACCTAGGTAAAGCTCATCTCAAATATTGGGCTACCAAGTGCAGTCAATAATGTATGAGACCCATCAAGTCCCTCCTAGTAGGTTACCCACGCGCGCACACACACTCGGTATAATTTACACATAAGTCAAGAAAAATAATAATTAATCACATTCTAGAGATTATTAAATCAATCTCTTCAATCTCCGATTATTAGATATGTTAAATTTTCACCGTTTTTATAGGATTAAATCTGAACAACTAGGTTTCCTAAATCATAGAAGATAATCTCCTAAACCTACTGGTCATAAGTATTTTCAATCAATATAATTATAGGTGGTATTTTCCTACATGTAATAATATTGAATGCACACAAGCCGAACAAGAATCATAATAATAACAATAAATAATGAGATCACACATAACATAATATGTACATGGTTAGGCAACATGCCTATGTCCACGAGGTGATAGGGTTTATTCTCTTCTACTTAAGACCTGAGATCGAAAGAGTTATCGTATTGATCGACATTACAATGATATATGCCCCTTCATGAGTGGTGGTTTTACATTTACAAGGCAAGTTAGAGGAGTTCTAATTCCTGTAATATCTATCCTCCGGAGTTAGTACTTACCCATAATCTTTATCAATAATTACAAGTGATATCACTAAACAATTCATTGTACATTGAGAGTCTCTATTAATCATAGGCGCACATGACCAAGAGATATCCAGTGTAATTCTTAACCCATAATTTCCCCCAAAGTTAAGGGGCACGTTGAGGTCATTGGGCGTTCGCCTATGCTCGGCTATTTATGCTTGATAAATCTTTATAATCTACAGGAATATAAATATATCTCCTTTGATAGGAGGTTGGTAGTTTTCTTAAATATTTTCACAATGGTTAGAAGGAAATTTTATAAATGTCCCTTAAAATTGAAAATGATTTTAGTCTTGGGGGGATGTAGTTATCTCTTAGGTAGATGACATGTGTTGTTTAGTCTTTCATGTAGTTAATAATCATTATTGGGAATCGTGAAGTCATTTTTCACTACAAAAATCCCATTCCCTATTTTCCCCCTAATTTTAAGACCTGGGCACTAAAAGAAGGGTTTTTCATTACTTTCATTTCACTGTTATCACTATAACTCCATCTTTTTCATTTGCTTGCATTTTCCAATTTTTTTCCTTAGTTCTTTATCCGATTTTCTATCAATCTTCAAAAATGGCGTATGTCATTAACAAAAATACTATAGAAAAGAACAAACTTAACTATATTTCTCAATGGGTCATAATAGAACTAGTGGATGGACCACGTGAGATCTTTAAGCTTTTTGAAGGCCATTGGCTACCTACGATCTTTATAGCCGAGTGTGGGGTATGTTTTCTCCCAAATAAGCTATTTTTTGAATTTTGTCAATACTTCGACGTGGTTCCGGTCCATGCCACTATATATACTTGGAGCATCGTTAATGGGGTTCACCGCTTTAATGATTCATACGGGGCCAATCTTGGTATTAATGACATCAGATACTAATACTAATGGATATTGGCCCATCAAAATATTTACTTCTTTGAAGACGAGGGTAGCTAGTCGGGCTCTGGTGGTGAACTTGCCTGATTCTAGCAAAGACTCCTAGGATCATGACATTATTGTGAAGAAATGGAAACACACCAACTGCCTAAGGGCAAAGAGTATGGAGACCCAAAGTTCCGTTAGGAGGGGAAATGAATAGTTCAAATTATAATTATGAATTTCCTTTGTTTTTCATTTTCACTTGATTGATTGTGGATACTTTTTCCCTATTTTTTAATCGCGACCAATATGTGAATTTTTCTGATCTTCCAAAAGTTTGGTTGCTTCAGCAGAGGATTATGACCATCCCAGGTCAGCTGCCTTTCTTCTCTGATATAAGATCTCAACCACCTCCTTTGTCTTGATGCTAATCGGACATAATTCCATCATCCAAATTAACTAGGACAACCCGAAGGCCTCTACCTCTGAGGGATCAAATGAGGAGGAAGAAAATCATGAGGTAACATCTTCCTCCTTTGATTATTTAGACATTTCATTGATCCCAACTGATGAAATTTATCCTCACACCATGTCCCCCAAGAGAAAGGTTATGAACTTGATTGGTGCCACCCTCATCCTAAAGTCTTATCCTGCTCGCCCTATGACAAAAGATAAAGATCCTGCTCGGCATGCGAGCAAGAAAAATTAAGCAAGGGTTCTTGTTAAACCCTTGGATATTGGTATCATCCCCCACTAATGACATAAAGGCCCCTCCAAGAAGATGAAAAAGGATCAAGCCCCTCCTCCCCCACTTATTGTTATGAGGAAAAATGTTATTGGCAAGGGTAGAGTCATTCCCTATTTTATTGCTATTCACCCCAACCTAGCTTGAGGCTTGATTCGATCAGTGATCTTTCCTCCCGACAGGGAAAATCTTACTACCTTAACCCATGATCGGTTGGTGGGATGCACTGACCACAACCTTTACGTTGTAATTTTCCTCCTCATCTGTATTTTTTCATGTGATTAATTTTATTTAAAATTAACTAACTTTTCTCTTATGATTTGCAATTCCTGGTTTTTTTTACCAGTTATTTGAGAGAACTGATGCGTTGAAGAAGTCCTCTCAGAATATAGAGGTAGACTTTGATGAACTGAAAAGGTCTATGATAGTTGCTAAGGTATGTGGTGTCGTTATGATGTTTGAGAAAGAAAAACTTGACCAGAAGGTCAAGAGCTTGGAGGTTGACAAGGAAAACCTCTGAAAGAGTGTCAATGAGTCCGATAACCTTGTCGATGTTGCCCAAAAGGCCAAGGAGGATGTAAAGACGACCAAGCCTGAGGCCAAGAATTCAAAAGATGACGATGATAAGCCAATGTTGAGAAGGCCTTTTCTATAGTATCAGAAACTTAGTTTAATCCCTATGCTCATGGCTAGGACAAGGAATTTTCTAAAGCCCAAGAGCATATTGTATACTTAAGAAAGTTATTCTTGAAGCGCTATTGGGATGAGGTCCTTTCCAAGGCAGGTGTTATCGAGGACTTCGAGTTATTCCAGGAGCACAAAGCAGGTTCCCCTCCTCCAGTTGATGAGGAAGATGATGATAATGAGGAGGATGATGAGGGGTTAATCGGTGAGCAGTCTACTAGTCTTAAGGTTGCCAATGATGTCATTGAAGTGGACTTGGTTGGAGCTCACCTGAAGGCGGATAAGGAAAAAAATAGTTATGGGGCCACTAAGGTCTTGAGAAAATCAACGATTATTAGGATATTGAGAAGGCCAGGGATGTGCCCATCTAGGTGTAAGGCATTTCTTTAGCCCAAGTTACCGACGTGGAAAAGGTGGTAGAGAGAGAAGTTTTAGGAAATGTTGTAATTATTTCACTTTAATGTGTTTTGTAGGCGTTTTCTTCATTGATTATCTTTTAATGAAATTTTGTGTACTTTCTTTTTTGTCGATCTCAAATGACCGACCACCTATCCTTTTTTTTTTCAAATTGATACAAAACTTGTAGTTTTGTCGCTGCTTAGACTGACTTTGCGGAAAGGAATGGGAGACTTCTTGCTGCTTGTTATGATAACATTGATGATATCGACAATATATTGGGGTTTGATGAGTCCTCATGAACATAAGAGGCCTAATTGGATCTGCGTCGACTTTTCCACCAGGTTGTGGCGAACAACGCAGTCTATCATGACATGATTTATACTACCTAATCCAGTCATTTTGAAGCATTAGCCAATATGAGGTCCAAATATGACAAGGTTTTTTTTAGCTAACCATGGAAAGTGGATTTGACCTTTAGCTAATGTTTAGTATTTTCATCCGAGGAAGATTTTTTTCCAAGATGACCTCTAAGGATAAAGAGAGGTTTCTACTCTCCTTGAGAAGGAGAATAATGATTTTAGAGATGAGGTTAAGAGGGACAAAAAGTCCCAACAAGAGAAGAAAGATGTAGAAGGAGCTTCGTTCCTTAGACAAGAGAATGACCAGCTTAGAGAAGAGTTGGAGAAAGCCCAAAAGTCCTTGCGTGTCAGGGATGCGACCATCAAAAGTTTATCTTTTTATTATGAAAAGGAGTGGTTAGGTGGGGAAGGAGATGGAGAAGATTAATAAGTCTTTTCATGATAACAAGGAAATAAGCAAGAGCGTGTTCGAGAAAATTGATTGCGTCATATTATAATTCCATAACTAACCTTACCAAGTGTGGATGGATGGCTATGATAAGGCCCTTCTCAGTCTGAATTCTTCCTAAAATGATGAAAGTAACATTGCCTATAAGAATGGATAGATCAATATTTATACGATTCCAAAGGTGACCAAGGATTCCAACTTATGGTATTTGTATAACCTTAGTAGCTCAGATTATTAAGATCTTCCCTACAGGATTGATGCTTTGTATATCCTAATGTATGTGATTATGATCAGCTCGATATGGAAGTATCTAATCGACAAAGGGCTTGATAAGGATAATGGGCTTTACCGACCTCTACACTTGGGCAACAGGGTGACCCCTCGAGGACTATAAAGAATTATAAACTTGTTTGAAACTATTAAAACTTTTACTCTAGATGTTCCTCTTGATGGACTTGGACCTTTAGAGGATGAATTATTTAAGTTGTGCAATTGATGCAATTATATTTACTTATTAATTGTAAATTGTTCATTCTCTTAATTACCTTGTAATAACTTTAAGTATTAATGTAAAGTTTTACATATTTAATTCCTTTGCAATGTGTGGTTCCTGGTCTTACTTTTTAGGTGATGCCATAACATTAAACCTTAGGCCTAGACCTAGAAAAGAAAATATGCACCTATTTGTGGAGCCATCTCCCAGCTAGGATTTTTTGACATGGTTGATAATGGTTGCCTAACGTTTCCTGACAGGCCTTTCATTGGTTGTGAGAAATTACATCGTGCTTTGTTAATCGTCAAAACATTTTGGGTTTGTCTAGTTATTAGTTGACCAACTACTCTGTCTATTTGCAGTCTCTTCAATGTGTGATGGTCCCTGCTCGGGGACTAAATGGTGGTCTTTGGTCGAACAACTAATTAGTCTTCAAGAAGATATTTAAAAGAATATAAATATTAAGGTGACATATAATATACCAAACCCAATTCATTTGACTAATTAATCTTATTTATTAAATAATCATTGCCTTCCAATTTGAACAATGCAAAGAGATAAATTATGACATAATGAAATATATGCGAATCATCTAAATTAATTTATGAAAATAATTTAAAAATGAAATAAATTTAATCTTAAACGTAAAACTTCGGTGGATGGATGCATTCCAAGCTCGGTGAACTTCCCCGACCTCGATTGTTTCTAAGTGGTAGGGTCCCTACAATTTGCCTCTGACAACTTTGAATGGACATTCCCAGTTAGGCCCCATTTTTCATCTGAGGGCTTCCTTTCATTGCCCATAATCTTACTTATCACGTAGTCCCCGACCTTGAAGCTCTATGCATTGACCCTCCTATTATGTTGCTTGACCAACTACTGTTGATATGAGGTGAACTTTATTAGGGCTAACTCTTTCTTTTCGATAGCTAGGTCAAGATCTTAAATGATCTCTTTTCTATTGAGATCTTAGTGAACTCTGGAGGACTTCATTATTGAAAGGAATATTTCAATGGAGTGATGACTTTCATCCCGTAAGCAAAGGAAAATGGTGTTTCTCATGTTGATCTCCTAGGAGTAGTTCGATACACCCAGAGAACGTGGGAGATATAGCCGATCCATACATTGTTCGCTTATTCTAGCATCATTCTTATCTTGTTGAGGACTATTTATTGGATGCTTTCTCTTATCCATTGCTCTAGGGGTAGTCCACTAAACTAGTATTGCATAATCTTGTGCTCATTAGAGAAACTTTGGAAGAGGTTGTTTTTTAATTGAGTTTCATTGTCCATTTTGATTATTTGAGGAATATCAAATCGGGATATGATATTTCTCCAGATTAATCTAGTCACGTCGACATCTTGAGAATTTGCCAATAGTTCTCCTTTTACCCATTTGGAGAAATAGTCCGTGACAACCCGAAGGAACTTCATGCTACCGAATGCAAAGGGTAGAGGACTAACATTATTCACTTCCCATTAGATGAAAGACCAAGGTCTTGTGATGGACTTAATATCTTTGAAGGGATGATGAATTAAAGGTGAGAACATGTATAAGTTCTTGCACTTTTGAACATAGTTGTCTGTGTCTTGCTGTATATACGTCCACCAGTATCCCTCGTGCATAGCCCTATATACCAGTGGTTTTCCCCTTATGTGAATTTCACATATCCATTATGCAGTCCAGAGAGGGTTTAGTTGACGTCATTTGGGGGAACACATTGCAAATATAGTCATGATAAAGAGAGTCATTAAAGCTTACCATCCCGTAACAAGTAAAACCGAGCAAATTTTACCTGGATCTTTTGTGCCCCTTTTTTATGGTTCGATAAAAATTCTCTTTCAAATAACAAACTATCAATTCCATCCAACTTGTGGCCCTTTAGATGTCCATAACTTGCTTAGCCGACCTCCCCTTATTGATGCTGGATTGATCAAGGTATTCCACCGAATTTTTCGATTAAGATATCCCTTTACAACTAAAGCAAGCATACTTATGGCATCTGCATGACTGCTGTTCCCTCTTGGGAGCTATTGTACTTGTACATATTTGAACTAAATGATAAGATACTGGGCCTCTTCAAGTTACGCAACCATGCAGTAGTTCCTAGAGTTATAGTTTCCTGATATCTCATTTGATACCAACCTTTAGTCATAAAATATTTCACGATAATGGTCTCCCAAGATCAATTATTTCTTCAAGTCGCTGGTCAATCTTCATATTTCACATCATTATTGGAGGCTTCAAATCCCAAGCATATTTCTTGATCGAGGTCATTTTTCCTGCAGGGATATCAACACTATCCTCACTCCTTTCACCTTGTAATTGGAGGTTCCAGCGACATAAAGGGTCCATATCTCCCCTTCTTCCACTGGTTGATGAATGTTCTCTTTTCTTTCAAAGATAGCCTCCATTGGTACCTGGTCGCTAAAGAATTCAATGAAGAAATTCGATGTTATTTACGTCCTATGCTGAAATTAGATATTAAACCTCCCTAACTCCACCAACCACTTGGACATTCATCCAAATATGCCAGCCTTTCATAGAACTTCTTTAAAAGGAATTGAGGTCAGGACAATGATCATGTGGGCCTCAAAGTAATGCTTTAACTTACAAGAGTCTATTAACAACGCATATGTAAGTTTTTCCAATGGGAGGTATATCTTCTCAGTGTCGATCCATTTTGATCGCATAAGAGATAGGATCTTAGCTCTCTTTCTTTTCATATACCAAAGTCGAGATAATTGTATGACTGGAACCTGACACTCTAAAATGGATGCATGGGGTACTTGGGTGAACCCTAAGGTTAGATTGTATTTTCATGCATTTCTGAGGGAGTAAGATTACGGTTTAGGAGTTGTATTTTACTTGAAGAAAATATAAATGGATTTGAATTAGGCTGCTGGAATTAAGCCGCGACGAAGGGATTTTTAGGCATGACCATGGGTGTGTAAGGACATAAAACCTTATATTGGATCTTCTTTTATATCTTGAGTGGAGCGAAATCGGGTCATTTTTACATTATATTTCCTCACAAACTCTCCCCCCTATAAACTAAACCTTAATTCGCCTGCACCTCTTCACCTAATTTAACCAAAACTACATTAATAAACCTCAAACTACAAAAAATATGATGATTGAGGGTTAAGGCTCGATTGATTGTAGGATGGAAACCAATAAGGATTCAACAGTTCAAGGCTATATATATATATATATATATATATATATATATATGCTAGATTCACCTAAACTATTGTAATAGGCCTAAAATTGAGTAAACATAATTAGTTTTTTTTATATCATCTCACTTAACCCCTTTATATGTTGGATTTGAAATATGATGTGCATGTTTAATATATAAATATTGTTTAATTGATATAATTAATGGTTTAATTAGAGTAATTATTATATTAGAGTTTTGCAAATAGGAAATTGGCTTAAAAATTGATTACACTAATTAATTATTAGATACCTCTAAGTTAGAATTGGGTAAATTTGGAAATCTATCAAAGGTCCCAATTCTAAATAAAGAATTGGCCTTGAGTCTAAATAAACAAATGTTGCATCATTTTATAGGCTAGTACATAATCATATGTTGTAAATAACGAGGCAAGTACATAAAATGACTAGGCCAGTACATAATCATTTTATAGCCTAGTCATTTTATAGGCTAGTACATAATCATTTTATAGGCTAGTACAAATTTACCCCGATTCTTTATTTGGGTCTATGTCGAGAGAGATCATTTTATATGTTCTTACCCCGTGATGGTAGTTTGGATGGACAAGACGGGGCACAATTTTATGTGTTGTGTTATATGTGAGCGGTAGGACCATGATAGTAAATAGTGGGTCTAGATATAGAGGAGGTTTTATTTGTACACCACTCCTGTTTATTAGTGGATCAAAGAAACATCTCTTTAAATAGAAAGAGATTCAAAATAAATTAATGAAAATATTTTATTTCAATAGATGAATCATACAAAAAATTATTTAATTACTAGTGATAAATGCTCCACTGCAAGGATACAAATTAAATCCTCTTAGACTAGATTTAATTACCCAAACTTACCTATCAAATATGGTAGATCCTCTTTTTTAAGGGAGGGAACCTATTTTCATGATATGTTTCACAACATGAGAGGAAATATATAAAGTTGTAAATTCAGGTTATAGTTTTTCCCTCGAATTATTACTTCAGTCAAAATAGTTTATTCAGCGATGCATCTTCACATCTTACTAGTCCACCAAATCCCCATAGCTATTCTTAATAATATACCTCTACTCGTGCCATTTTATTGTGGATTACTAATGGTAATAATCACCAACGTTGTGTTATTTGGGATGTCATTTGTAAGCCTATAATTGTAGGATAAGATATTAAATACTCTTATCAAACCATGAACTCATTGAGTTTTCTTGGTCCTTTATCAAAGGATTCACATTTTGGCTAGATTGTTTAGGGGAAAGTATCAAATATTTGTTCTGGAAAGTAGCATGGGATGACCTTATTGTGCATGTCATGCGTAGAGGGATGTAAAGAAATAATTGCATGATGTTTCATTAATAGTAAATGGATGATTGGTAATTGTGACATTTCATTTTGGATTAACATATGGAGTTCCCAAATTATCCTTAACTCCCACTTCATTAGACATGACAAATGTATGCAGGAATCTAGCCCTAACAAGAAATTATTGGATTGTATTTAAGTCCCACCCCGCGCAATTCGATAGACGGGGTGGCTAGCCACCATCGCCAGACTACGTCGGGCATGAACTAAATAAATATCATTCTTAGCATGAGACAAATATGAGACATAAAAATCAATCCATAAGTTAAATATTCGAATCAATCTCAGATGATAATAACAACTGAATGATAAAAGATCCATCACATGCTAAACTTCGGATAAATTCAATCTCCAATAATGATTAAAATATGAGTAAAATAACTGTGAATAATCCAACTGAAATCCTCTAATAACTTTGGAACCTGAAGGCCCAATAAAACCCAAATAAAGTCTCATAATGAAATACAACTGAAAGGAAAATCTACACTAAATAAAGCAATAAAATGAATAGCTCCAGCTACACCTCCAAACGATAAACTCCGATAATCGTATACAGCTTCACCAAAACTTATCCTGAAAAAGTTAGTCAATGCACGAGGTCAGAGCACTGAGCATGAATACACACTACTCCCCTAAAATAGGATACTTGAATCCAGACAGTTGACTTATACGCAATAAATATCACAATATAATATTTTAATTAAACGAGATAATTAAAGGCGATAAATATAAATCACTAATTACCCACAGGAATTCCCATTTCAAAAGGCACACCAATATAATTTTAAATTACCAAGTCCCCATGATGTTAATTTAACCCAATTTTATTATTGTTCTCACTTTTTATTATGATGGTCCTCCAGCCCCGGGTGGTAATCCCCCAAAGTGTCACACTTTCCCTTGTCAAATGGCCACTGATTCGTTTAAACTGTCGATCCCGCCCCATGATAAGGTTCCACACACGACGTGGCATAAATCGTTCGCTGACCCATTTAACTGTCGGTCCCTCACACATTATGTCGCCATAAATTTTAATACCCGTTTTTATCTTAGGCATTAATTCTCAATTTCTCAATTTCATAATTTATAAATTACCCCACCCTTCTAATCAATGTGAGATCCTCAAAATACCCCTTAGTCCCATACCTAAGGGTCCCCAAGTTATCAATACGTCCAACCCTATGTATAAGATGAATTTCTAACTTAAATCTCGACCTAGTCTCATGCCTAGGCTAGCGTAACGACGATACAATACTGAAAATCATCCCACCCCCGATATGATAAAATCGCGACAACTACCCTCACTAGTCCCATACCTAGAAGGCGTAAATCATCAAAAAGGCCTACCCACTAGTCCCATACCTGGAAGGCATCCTAAAATATAGGGAGAGCATAAGATACCCAACAACCCGTTGTCAAAATGGCAATTTAATAATACCAACAAGTTACATAATCACACATAAATAAATCAACATGTAAAACTACACATGATAGTCCAATTCAATTAAATCTTAATTAAATTTCCACATGGTCATAAATACTCAGTTAATCCCATTTAATTATTTTAAATTAAATACATCGAGATTTCATCATCTCAACACAAATTACGTGAGTTATAAGCCCCTAAATTCATTTAATTTAAAACTAGGGTTTTTCTACATGCGACCTACACCAACAAAACCCAAAATTCACTCATCAATCCTACACACCCAAGGGTTATGAATATTATTCCTATAAAAAGATTTCATAAAAACAGCCCCAAGTTCTAAGTGTCCACTTTTTCTAATTATATTGTTAATTGATTTTAAGAAAAACATGAGATTAAGGTTTAAGCAACACTTAAAACGCATAGTACTAAAGGAAAGCAATAGAGTATTCATGCCTGAAATTAGTTGGATAAAATCTAAGTAGAAGGTTGAACTCCTCTTGAGAAAACACCAATTGAATCTTCAAAACTTGTAATAAGTTGGGGCTAGGGGTTGAAGATGAGAGGAAATATGTTTTGAGAACCTTATAGGAGAAAATTTGAGAGAAAAGTGTTTTTCAAAGTCCTAGCCCGGTATCACTTTGGTATTTAAAGGGTTTAAGAGTTAAAATCTAATTAGGGGTCTCAAATCCATCCACCGCCTCTGTCATTCGAATGACGTACGATGTCGTTCGAATGACATACGCTGTCATTTGAACGACCCCACATCCAAAAATACAATCTTTTAAAATCCGACTTTTTAATCTGATAAATATTCTTAAAAAATATACCTACCAGTTAAACGATAAAAATCCTTATAACCTTTTTATAAAAGACCCGAATTAATTCCCTATTGAAGAATTTTACTAATAAAACCAAGTGAAATTCTTAAAGGCCATTAACTCCAAGATTTTATTTTTCTCCAAATTAATTAAAGTTAATTAATTAAAACACGGGGTGTTACAATTTATAAGTATATTCCTTAAAGGTTGATGTAGGAGATCATGATATACTTATTTGATTGTATTAATATCTTATTCGTTGAACATTCATGAAGTTCATATCCTTGAATAAAATTGGGCAAAATTTATATGGAACAAGTGGATCCTTCTAAATTTAGGAGGTTGTGTTGGGAAACTGATACATGGAGGGGCTCATACTAACAACGAAATTAAATAGGTGGGAGTGAACCATGATTGTAAGTGTAAATGTTGATATATTCCTTTCGAAAAGAGCGTAGACCATTAATTTTCTCATATCACTTTGTGGAGTTTGGCTCAGACATCTTACTGCCTAGATTTTCTTCCTATAAGCATGATTAACGAAGGTTATGCTTCATTTAAACAAAGGGATAATTCATTAGTCATGGATTGCTTTGATACTTAAAAGTTTTTTTATGTGGAAACTCACAACTAGTGTGGATCAGGGTTTTCTTCAGCCAACGTGCCTCAGTTTGTTCAAAAATGGGTTTTAAGTTAGGTTTATTTTGGGCATTTATTTCATTGGTTATGCCTTGTATAAATATATATTTTTTTTCATTTTAACCTAGGTTAGAAGAAGCTTTTATCATCAAATTTATTTCTTGTATACACTTTGAAAGGATTGTGATATTGAGGGAGTTGTAACCCTTATTGATTAAATTATAGATAGGAATTCATCATCTGTGAAAGTAGCCATATTGGTGAACCACGTACATCTTGTATTGTACTTGTTGGTATGTGTTCTCTTTTTTGGATAAGAGGGATGGTACCCTCGTAATTTTATTGTTTAATCTATTAAAGAATACCTCATTTCCTTGTGGTTTACAAGAGAAAAAATGAGGACATACCCAAAATCCTTTTTGAAAACAAAAGAGGCTTTTATAAATAACTCCCTTATAAGAGAAATAAATAACTTAGAATAAATAAGACAAATAGCAAAAACCTTTAAAATTTGATGTTAAACTCTATTTGTAGCTAGCCATATCTGATGGATAGGAGATTAAATTTGTTAAGAGTAACAAAACATCTAATCATATTTGGAAATGCACTTAAATCATGATTCATTAAAGAAAGACTTGTTGAGCTACCATGAGTAGCAAGAAAATCAACTGGATTGTTTTCCTCTCTATAGAGATTAGAGAAAGAAATACTACAATAAATTGAAATTTGGAGGATTTATCTATAACCAACTTTATCTTCAAAGGGCATCTAATAATTTTATTGAGAGATTCAATTAGGATTTTAGAGTCAGATTAAATAATGAGAGGCTAGTCTTTCAAGTCTCTATAGACATTTAGACCATCTGAAATTGCCATAGCCTCTCCTTCCACATTAGAAATTTTACCGTAGAAGGAGTAAAAACTCTAAATCATCTAACCTTTATGATTTCTAAGAATACCACCTTCACCACTAGGAACATGATTGCCTCTAAATCTACAATCATTATTAAGCTTTAAAGTATTAATTAGGAGAATTTCCAATGAACCATTTGATACTTGCAATCTTTATTCGTTGAGAATATATGCAAATTATCTAGAGATATAATATCAAACAAATGAGGACTATTACTCTTGTATAGATTAAATAAATCATGTAACCTTTTAATGGAAACTTTACTAGAAGAAGAAGATCCTTTAAATATGTTGTCATTTGTCTGAGTCCATAAAGTTCAACAAATGAAACTAGGAATGATCATATTCATATTTCCCTCTATAAACTGGCTTGAGTTTGACCACTATTGAATAATTACTTTTTAACATCTCTTCTCATAAAAGGAACTAAAATGATCCCACACCTTTATAACACCCCGCCTAATAAAATATCGGGCGATCAATCCTGTACCAAATTAAAACAGGAGTCTCATATGGTTCATTCTTAGCATCACTATCGAAAACCAATTTAATTACTAATAGCCTACTAGGCCGACGTCAAAATTTTATTTAACTAATCTTCTTAAGCAAACCATTCAAATAAATTAATCACAACAATTTATATACAGAATTGAAATGAAATAAAATAATCGAACATTCGGTCTAATATAATACAAACAAATCGAAAGCCACACTAAAAGGCGATAAAAGAATAAATAAATACAGTCAGGATATCGGCTTGAATGTTTCTACGATACCTCCTATCTAGATTACAAGAATAGAAGCGTCTACAGTAAACCTGTATGCATCCATAGTTGCTGCAGTGAACGTGTGACTCGAAAGAATCTTCATCCAGGCGTCCCTATATTTGGACACCTAATATATATATATATATATATATATATATATATATATATATATATATATATATAATAGCAAGAGAGAAAAAATAGAGAAATGGGTCAAAGCCCGAGTGGTGAAAATATTTTGCAAGTGCATAAATGCAATTTTGTTAAAAATATGCTTTACCTCATATTTAAATTGGTATCGCACTCCCATGAGATACCCCTCACCCCTCTTCTAATAGTTTACACCTAGCGCATACCTATTAAACAACATAGTTAAGCTACTTCGCCTAACTAAACCGTTTCACCCAATCTCCAAGAATTCTAATTAACTCGAGTGCTAAGGGGTAAATTTCTACCTATTCCCAACACTGCTCTATGTTCGTGCGTGGAGTGTCTCACGAAGCGAAATCCAAATAAGGAACCCCCCCGATACACTACTACCTAACAATGTCGATCATCGAGATCCATTAGGCCCTCAGCACATAACGTATATATAAACTCATATATATATATATATATATATATATATATATATATATATATATATATATATATATATATATATATATATATATATATATATATATAATTCTCACATTAATATACAAAACAAAATTTAAGTCCGGCTAAAATCTCCCAGAATGAGAATAAATCCTTATTCATTTTATTCTTTACACTAGTTAAAGATATATGATATCTTATCCTCATATACAGGCATCATACTATACACAACAAGTATAATAACCATCCCACCGAGCTATAACTCGAGGATGCAGTCTCATTGTGCCTATCCGAATTCGGGTTTACTCACTATACCTCGGTACCAAGTCAGACTCACTCATGGTCATGGTAAAAATATACACAATGGTGGAGGCGGTCGTATTCCCTCTGAAAGTGGAGTACGCACACATCGCACTCGAACGTAGGACGAGATGAACTAGGGATATACTCTCCCTTATCCTCAAGCCAGGGGAATCACCCACATCGTGCAACCTCCCCGGATCGCACTAGAGAAAACATATAATCTGGCTGTTCCAACACTACGCCAAAGGAAAGCCCGTGGAACCAGCCTCTAAGGTACAAAAAAATCAATCACACACGTATATATTTATACATATCATATTATATTATATATACTGTAATCCTATCGTATATATAATCTACATCGCTTCTCAAAATAAATATGGCTATAACTGCCAACCTCATATAGCAATAGTCAATAACCCCGAATATTCCCATTCAAAATAATATTTAAGTATTTACACACTTAAAATACTAATCCCATAAGTATTCTCTTACATAAATATAACTCTCACCTTAATCCCTTTTAAGGATTTATATATTCTCCTAATATCCCAATTCATAATAAGTTAATAAGTATACCCTCAACTTATTTTAATCCTATAGGTATCGCGTTACCTATAATCCTAGTCGTCAACCGACACCGGATAGCCGCTCATGTAACTCTAACTCATATCCTCACTTTACAACCTATTCACATCCTAGGATTTCTTGCAAATATATAGGCGACATATAACTATATTTTCTATGCACATAGTATATTCAATCGTCCGCCGAAACACTACTCCGAGTGTTATTAGTCCCGAACACCCCCAAATTAGTAAGCCCTGGGTTTTACCCACAATTAACCCAAGGTATAAACCTCACTCAAATAATAATTTGGAAGTCCCAACACTATTTTTAGGAACCCCAAATGTCTAATTCCTCAATTTATTATTTCCCAAAACCATTCCTTTAATGACACACATTTTCGCACCCTCCTATTCCCAAATTTAACTCCCTTAAATAACTAGGCATACATTCCCCTAGTGGGATTTTTATCTCCTCAAATAAACAAGCTAACAACCATAAATTTGGGAATTTATCCCATTTAAATTAAATAAGCCGAAATTGCCAAAATAACTGTAGGGTCCATCGATCGACCCTTGGCCGTCGATCGATCGATCGAACAGGGCAGTTTCTTCTTCGAAGCCCCTATTTCGGCCATTAACACACAACTAAGGTTTATATATTCTCCCTCACCATTAACCAACATCAACCAACTATATATACTCCAAGAAAATAGGTTCTAATGATACTAGAACAAAGAATCAACAACAAATTCAATTAATTTCTAAATTCTTTAAATCGATTATTGTTCGGGGTTTACTCGTTAATCTTCTAAAAAATCCATTTTGATTTACAAAAAACCCAACCCAAAATCTTTGTGGTTTATTTATACCAACTACAATATGAGATTTATGCTTTGAAAGAAATAAGCATGTAAACACTTGCCTCGTGGATAAAATCCGACGACCTCGAGTGAATCCCGCGGAGTTTGGTCAGAAATCACCCTTTTCTTCTCCCTCTCTTCCTTTCTATCTTCTCCTCTTTCTTTTCTCTCTTTTATTTCCTTCCCCCACTCTCTCGTGTCTTATATAGGAGATTAATAAGGGTTTATCCCTTATAAACCCCAAAATGGCTCGTTTACTCAATTTCGAGTCCCTATTGGTCCAAAAATATCCGGGACCTAAACACTACTCCCGGATATTCTATTCTGACTATCTTGGCCTTTTCGAAATCAACTCCGCACTCGAAATCTCCATCCGAGT
Organism: Sambucus nigra; assembly: GCA_949130495.1. Taxonomy (NCBI): domain Eukaryota; kingdom Viridiplantae; phylum Streptophyta; class Magnoliopsida; order Dipsacales; family Adoxaceae; genus Sambucus; species Sambucus nigra. Next base: position 88,132,254 of record OX422222.1, on the reverse strand, counting down.
CACTTAACCTCAATTCACTAATTAAACCAAACACATCTTATTACTTGTTTTCCAATTAAAATATTATCTTTTGTCGCTTTATCCAACTGCGACATGTAATTAAAATAGTTCAACTCATTTACTTAATCCCAAAGTAAATGTGACACACATTCGAAATCATCTAACACTCATGAACTCCAAAAATTTATTATTTAGGGAAATTCCTCAAATCCCCAAATTACACCCATTTATGTAATTTAATTATCCCTAAAAGTGTGGGGTATTACATTCTCCCCTCTTACAACGGAATTTCATCCCCGAAATTTGGATACAACTGGTACTTCCAAAATCGGATTGCTACTCACGCCTCATCCTGTAGACACAAGTCGAAGGTACTAATCCAAATGGTACCCTACCATATACTCACCCGTGCACTAGCTTAACCACAAGCTCAACTATGTCTCTATATTCTACGATACTACCTCGGTCGCGGGGTTGAATCTCACATCACATGGCACCTAGTGGTTCTATAGGCGCATGTAAGGAAAACTAGCCTATGATCGTCTCTCTAACGTCTCGATCTCCTCGGAAAATCGATGCTCTAAGCGTCTGTTCGCTCATAACAGGACATCGAATCTCCCTCAAAAGGAAATTTCACTAAGGCTTGACTACTGCCGTCAGTCTCCTCGCTTAGATTGGGCGTGATACCTCATATTGCATCTATACGATTGGATTATCGCATACCTCCTATGACAATCCATCCAACACACTCCAAATCCATTGAGAACTGCCCCACAGCATAACCTTCAACTTATATAATACGCCTCCTTTACCTCAGGCGACATATAAAATTAACTTACCAAGGTGTCCATACACCTATTACTTTTGCACATCGACACAACTATTGTAAACGTCACAAATGTAACACTCTCTCTAAAAACGGGCCTCACTTCCTCGGCCTGGTGCTAACGCCCGGGTTTTCCTAACCCATTTTTTTTTTAATTTCAATCCTTCCTATACCTATAAATCCAATCCTTCATAAAGTTAACCCGCCAATCTTCTCGTGGTCAACTCACAATAATCTCCTTATATCGGCGCCACTAGTCCTACTGGTCTTACCTCCCAATAATCCTACGATCAATGTGTTTCCTACACACGTAATGTAAATACTATCCTAACTATATTCCTAGTTCCCAAGACCTCTCTCAACTTCCAACATTTGCTCGATTTCATGCGTGGGACGTCTCGCAAAGCGAAATCTAAACAAGGAAACCTTCCATTACAATACTCCCTCGCATCGTTGGTCATCGAGATATGATGGTCTATGGCACACCAGCGGGATGTCCTAAATCCTACCTCGCTAACCTACTAACGTACTTATATCACTATATACTTCCATTTTATCTAAATTTAAAGTGTAACTAATCGGGGTGCCTACCCTCTGCAAAGGTGTTACGAACATTCTACCCAAAATATACTTCCTCTGAATTAGCCTTCTCTTCAAGGCCATGTTATAAGCCTCAAATAAATTTCTCTAACTCCTACCTCACCCATATATTTGTGGTGAGACAACCATTTCAGTGCCTTTTTATAGCACTTCCATCTTCATAAGCATACAATCATCACACGGCCCTAAGTTTATAGTGTTTTCTCCACACTAGGTAATTTGTCATCAAAACGAGTATCCTTGCATCCCGTAACATCTCTCCACTCCCGACGTCGTTAAGGTTCATGCGTGGAGTGTCTCGTAAGAAAAATCCAAACAAGTAACCCCTCTTATACACTACTGCTTAACTTTGTCGGTCGTGGAGGTCCATTAGTTTTAAATATGCCACTCGAAAAATCTTATCCCACCTATCAACAAAATGTGGTCAGAACTCCTACTTCTTTCCAGGAGCCATACCATAAGGCTCTTGTACTAACACTAAGTCCTTAGTGCAAATAACAATGAGCTTAAACTCATAGCTTAACAATAAATCCTGTATACCCTACATCATATCTCTAAGGTTGCCACACACTGAAGTCATGCTATTGAAACATCTACTCACCGAAGTTCCATCTAGACACATAATAAAGGCGAGCTCAACCTGTATCTATGTGAGATATCACAACGACAACCAATTCCACATTGGAACCACGGACACGATAGTCTTGCAATCACAATCCTTCTATCGCTTCGATAATCCACAAATACCTTACTCTTACAATAGTAATATTCTCGTATATCACATATAAAACGAGCAGTACAAACCAGATACAAATTTCAAAGTAGAACCCCTCTACCACGGAAAATCATATAGAACTACACTATATAATATTACCGATACTGCCACAAAGCTCGAATTACACACACGAATCTAAGGCAAATAAAATACTGTGACTCAATCTTACCACACGAAATATACTTCCTCCATCCGAGGTGAAACTCATAACAACAACTCTGCCAATTCTCCTTGACTGCTCTATATGGTTCCAAGCCGAACCAAGAACTACTTTAATCAATGCCCCATCTAGGCACCCTATTCCTATCCTTTAACTCCTACTGGTCAAGGGCTAACCATGTGGCTTTACACTCCAAATACACTTTGACCATGTTAAGGTTATCAGTATCTCGAACTCTATAGCCTCCATCCTTACGATCGCCTTCATAATTCCCTTAACTTATTTGTCAAAAAGAAACTCCACCACCGGCCTCAATAACCCTGTTTCAATGAATTCCCCAGGTGGATGTCCACCAATGGGGTTCCACAAACACACATTCTTTGTCTTTACCCTTGGACTTAATTCTTTAACTCCTCTATCCCCACTCTCATGGAAGAAATTAACATTCCCTGTATAAGAGGTACGACATTGCTCTCACATATAAGAAGTCCGGGTAAAAGCTCTTTAAACATTAGCAACACTTACGAGTGAGCCTATCATTCCTCCGAAGAACTCTCTCTTCGTTGTACCTTCCTTAATTCGGCACAAAGTTCACTTATCCATAACTCTCTTTATTCACCATGGGAATTCACGGTTAAAAACCATCCTTAAGATCCCTTTAGGAGCAAAACATCTTGCTCCCTCAAACATGGTGACCACCGTTCCCACCATTCCAATATTAATCCCACTAGTGAAAATTTTCCTCAAATTTTCACATATGGGTATTTCCACACCTTGCTATAATCCAAAGCTTCCGAGCCTTTCACTTCCGCTGAATCATGTTACACTTACTTCGTATAACTTAATCTTTAGTGTATGGTCCTTGTCGAAGGCCTTTCGAACCTTTTTCCCAATTCACTTCACTGGGTAATTTAGCTTTAGCACCACTCTCTACTACAACGGTACATGGGTTATTATAACTACTATACTTTAGTAGTCATTGCAGCAATCCTAGATAATGCCACAAAGAAAGTGACCTCGACTGCGACCCTCATTCCTAACTTCAACTTACAGCTCCTACTAAGCCCCGCCTTCTACTACCCTTGCAATGGCCTTCCTTGGTCACCCTTCATCGAACAACACACGAGTCTCGAACTAACGTGCAAAAGATTTACAATAATCTTACATAATAGCAGGAGAACGAAGTCTCACAAGAGGAATCAACAACCCTAATCCTAAGGCTCTATATCAAATCGAGAGCAACGTTGAAAGCGTAGTACGCCCGCATAGATTCCTAAGGACACTAGAACATGATGCTCTGATACCATATGTAACACCCCGCCTAATAAAATACCGGGCGATCAATCCCGTACCAAATTAAAATAGAAGTCTCATATGGTTCATTCTTAGCATCACTGTCTAAAACGAGTTTAATTACTAATAACCTATTAGGCTGACGTCAAAATTTTATTTTACTAATCTTCTTAAGCAAACCATTCAAATAAATTAATTACAACAGTTTATATACATAATCGAAATGAAATAAAATAACTGAACACTCGATTTAACATAATACAAATAAATCGAAAGCCGCACTAAAAGGCGGTAAAAGAATAAATAAATTCAGTTGGTCTATCGGCCTGAATGTTTTTACAATACCTCCTATCTAGATTACAATGATAAAAGCGTCTACATGAAACCTGCAAGCATCCACAGTTGTTGCAGCGAACGTCTTACTCGAAAGAATCTTCATCCAGGCATCCCTGTGTCTGGACACCTAATATATATATATAGCAAGAGAGAAAAAAATAGAGAAATGGGTCAGAATCCGAGTTGTAAAAATATTTTGCAAGTGCATAAATGAAATATTTTTAAAAATATGCTTTACCTCATATTTAAATTGGTATCGCACTCCCATGAGATACCCCTCACCTCTCTTCTAATAGTGCACACCTATCGCATACCTATTAAATAACTTAGTTAAGCTACCCTACCTAACTCAACCGTTTCACCCAATCTCCAAGAATCCTAATTAACCCGAGTTCTAAGGGATAAACTTCTCCATATTCCCAACACCTCTCTATGTTCGTACGTGGAGTGTCTCACGAAGCAAAATCCAAACAAGGACCCCCCCGATACACCACTACCTGGCAATGTCGATCGTCGAGATCCATTAGGTCCTCAGTACATAACGTATATATAAACTCATATATCTATATATTTATATATACATATAATTCTCACTTTAATACGCAGAACACAATTTAAGTCCAGATAAAATCTCCCGGAATGAGAATAAATCCTTATTTAGTTTATTCTTTACACTAGTTAAAGATATATGATATCTTATCCTCATATACAGGCAGCATACTATACACAACAAGTATAATAACCATCCCACCGAGCTATAACTCAAGGATGAAGTCTCATAGTGCCTATCTGAATTCGATTTTACTCACTATACCTCGGTACCAAGCCAGACTCACTCATGGTCATGGTAAAAATATACACAATGGTGGAGGCGGTCGTATTCCCTCTGCAAGTGGAGTACGCGCACATCGCACTCAAGCGCAGGATGAGATGACCTGGGGATGTACTCACCCTGCTCCTCAAGCCAGGGGATTCACCCACATCGCGCAACCTCCCCGGATCGCACTAGAGAAAATATATAATCTGGCTGTTCCAACCCTACGCCTAAGGAAAGCCCGTGGAACCAGCCTCTAACGTACAAACATTTCAATCACACACAGATATATTTATACATATCATATTATATTATATATACTTTAATCCTATCGTATATATAATCTACATCTCTTCTCAAAATAAATATGGCTATAACTGCCAACCTCATATAACAATAGTTAATAACCCCGAATATTCCCATTCGAAATAATATTTAAGTATTTACACACTTAAAATACTAATCCCATAAATATTCTCTTACATAAATATAACTCGCACCTTAATCCCTTTTAAGGATTTATATATTCTCCGAATATCCCAATTCATAATAATTTAATAAGTATACCCTCAACTTATTTTAATCCTATAGGTAACGCATTACCTATAATCCTAGTTGTCAACCGACACCAAATAGCCGCTCTTGTAACTCTATCTCATATCCTCAATTTCCATCCTATTCACATCCTAGTATTTCTTCCAAATATATAGGCGGCATATAAATATATTTTCTATGCACATAGTATATTCAATCTTCCGTCGAAACACTACTCCAAGTGTTACTCGTCCCGAACTCCCCTAAATTATTAAGCCCTTGATTTTACCCTCAATTAACCCACGGTATAAACCTCACTCAAATAATAATTTGGAAGTCACCACAGTATTTTTAGGAACCCCAAATGTCTAATTCCTTAATTTATTATTTCCCAAAACCATTCCTTTAACGACACATATTTTCGCACCCTCCTATTCCCAAATTTAACTCCCTTAAATGATTAGGCATACATTCCCCTAGTGGGATATTTATCTCCTCAAATAAACAAGCTAACAACCATGGATTTGGGAATTTATCCCATTTAAATTAAATAAGCCAAAATTGCCAAAATAATTGTAGGGTCGATTGATCGACCCTTGGCCATCGATCGATCGATCTAACGGGGCAGTTTTTTCTTCGAAGCCCCTGTTTCAGCTATTAACACATAACTTAGGTTTTTATATTCTCCCCCACCATTAACCAACCTAAACCAACTATATATATTCCTAGGAAATAGGTTCTAATCATCCTAGAACCAAGAATCAACAACAAATTCAATTAATTTCTAAATTCCTTAAATCGATTATTGTTCGGGGTTTACTCGTTAATCATCTGAAAAACCCATTTTGACTCAGCAAAAAACCCAACCCAAAATCTTTGTGGTTTATATCTACCAACTATAATATGAGATTTATGCTTTGAAAGAAATAAGCAAGTAAACAGTTGCCTCGTGGATAAAATTCGATGACCTCGAGTCGAATCTGGCGGAGTTTGGCCGGAAATCCCCTTTTTCTTCTCCCTCTCTTCCTTTCTCTCTTCTCCTCTTTCTTTTCTCTCTTTTCCTTCCTTCTCCCACTCTCTTGTGTCTTAAATAGGAGAGAAATTTGGGTTTATCCCTGATAAACCCAAAAATGACTCGTTTACTCAATTTCGAGTCCATACAGGCCCAAAAATCCTTGGGACCTAAACACTACTCCCGAATATTCTATTCTGACTATCTCGACCCTTTCTAAATCAACTGCGAACTCGAAATCTCCATCCGAGTCACTTAACCTCAATTCACTAATTAAACCAAACACATCTTATTACGGGTTTTCCAATTAGAATATTATCCTTTGTCGCTTTATCCAACTGCGACATGTAATTAAAATAGTCCAACTTATTTACTTAATCCCAAAGTAAATGTGACACGCATCCGAAATCATCTAACATTCATGAACTCCAAAAATTTATTATTCAGGGAAATTCCTCAAATCCTCAAATTACACCCATTTATGTAACTTAATTATCCATAATAGTGAGGGGGTATTACAACCTTTGTATAAATGCACCTTTTAACAAATGTATGATCTTTCGATTCAACAGTAGGGTTGTATGCAATGATGACATTTAGAGGGCCCTTTCCATTCTATGGTGTATAGTTGTCCATCCACTAGAAGGTGAACTTAATAATCTTTAACGTAATAATAAATATTTTTGAAGGTGTGGCTTTGTGCCAAACAATTTTGTAGACATTCTCGAGGGGAAATGATTTCTTATAATGTTCCAAAAAGATTTAATGGGGAAAGAGCCACAATTATGTAAAGTCTAAATCATTTCATCTTTATCATCCATAAAAATCCTTTTTGTTGCATTGTTCAAAAGAAAATATCTTAAGGAAGAAATTCTATCAATTTAGAAAAGTTCCAATGTCCATTAGCCTCTCAATAGTCTTTAGCACAACATATTGTAGTAGGCTGAGAGTAAAAATGTAAATTCCCAAGATTAGACAATTTATCTCACGAAATACTAATATTTCCACCACCTATCCTCCATAGAATATGTTCTTCAGTATCTTATCTAACCTCACATATTCTTCTCCAAGTAAATCAGCCTTTTCTATCTTCAACCTTACTAGGATGAGATTTTCTACAGTACTTTTCATTCAATAACTTAGTCCAAAAGAGGATTGACCTCTAAATTTACACAAAAGTTTCATACCTAAAAATATTTCCTCATATCTTATGAACTTATGATCCCTAAACCTACTTTGTTGTGAAACTTATAAATTTCCTTCCAACGCCCCCAATGATGCCTAGATTCCCCAATATTATAACTGTAGAAGAAATTTTCAAATATACTCTCAATAGTATGAATACTTTTATTTGGGGCATTGAAAGGTTGTTTGGTTATGACTTTATCTACCAAATTTACAAATAAGGGACGTTCTTTCTTACGCACAAAAATTGGACATCCAAGGTAGACAATTGATGTTATTTTGAAGGAAATAATTTTCAACTCTGTAATATTTTTGTAAGCCACTATATTAATATGTTTAGAAAGAATGATGGTACGTTTATTCTTTTCACCTTTTTGACCAAGTTCCCTTCATCGTCTTCATTCACCTTTAGGATATAACTTATAGATTTTTTTCCTTGAAGTGAAACTTGTAATATCACCTGCAACAGAAAGATGGCTAATGAAAGGAGTTTCAAGACGAGCTTCAACTCTTTTGAATTGATTAACCATTTTGAGCAGATTCAATTTTCTGTAAAAATATCTTACCAAAATCACAAATTGGCTTGGGAATAGAGGATCCCCTTGCCTTAACCCCGTTAATAATTTAAACAATCCAACTGAATCCCCATAAATGAGAATATTAATAAAATAATTAGACCCAACCAACCATATCAAATCTATCCACCTCAAAAAAAAAAAACTTCCTCACAACTTGCAATATGAAAAGACAAGACACTCTATCATAGGCTTTATCCATATCAAGTTTGATAACAACATTTCCCCTAAAATACTTTTGGTTTAACATATTGATCCTCTTGAGCCAAAGGGATATTTTGTACTATGTTCATTCCTTTTACAAATCCACATTGATTTTAAGAGATTGTCAAAGGCAAAATTTTACTTAGTCTCACTAGCAAAACTTTCGTAAACATTTAAAGAAATTGCATAGACTAATGTGTCTGGTATCAGATAAGGAATGGGTTCATCTATCTTGGGAATTAGAGCTCTTTGGGTGGTTGTAACTATTTTAGGCAAAATCATACTAACACAAAAGTAGGTGGTAAAACCTAATATGTATGATTCAATATAGTTAAGCTGAGCAAAAAGTAAATTCATAATTACTCAACACACAATATACATGATTCAACAATGTGCCTACGTCCACGAGGTGTTTTTCTCTCTCTTTATTGATCAACTTTTGATAACAAAGATTACATGAAGTTTTTCCCTAGGGTATGGGTTAAGTTTATAGATTATAAGGAAAGGATGAGTCGCGTGGGACTCTATGGCCTGGGAATATTGTTATGATATGGTCGAGCTAATCCAAGCCCAATATTTTCACCTATCAGCTCATTTATTTTTCTTATCTCTAAACTACTATCACTGATCAAGACTGGAAGACACATGTCAACTTCTACCATTAGGTCGGATAATTTCCCTATAATTGTCCCCAAGCTTGGCAACCCGAATGGGGTGTAGAGGTTTGATCGTCTAGTGATCTTGACGATGGTTGGTAGTGACATTTGATCGCCCTTGGATGCTATGGTCAGAGATTATCAATACCCGATGTTTTTAAGATGAAAATTAACTTTGTTATTCCTATTGTTGAGGGAATGCTTCTAATTTCCTGCAGTATTTTAGGGTTACGCTAGTAGTTGTGTGTTGACGAGCCTAAACGGTGGTGATGCAAGTGTTAACCATCACATAGGATTGCATTTAAAATGATGAACCTGTCTTTGAATTTGAAACCTATAGAATGATGAAAAAACTTACATCAATTTTGGAGCACACTCTCATTTCTTCACTATTTAAAATGTATCAGAGCCATTTGCATTCTCCTTTAACTGTAAGTCTTCTTCCTCTCTCTCATTTCTTATTTTTTGCAATTTTCTTAGGCAATCATCTTTATATTTTCCCACCGTTCTTCTTTCTTGAGTTGAAAAAAGTTTTAAGGGTGAGTGAGATATCCATATGAGAGTTTAGATAACGTTTCTCTATCCCCGAGTGAGTAAAGATAAAATTTAGGGAAAAACCAAAAGACTATTATAACATCAAAGGTGGAGATTGAATGTTTACCCAGTTTATTGCTAAAGTCAACGTGTCCTTCCCTCTGAATTAATTATATTTGGAGTTCTATGAACACTTCAACATAGTTCCTACCTAACATACCCCAAATACTTGGAGGATAGTGAATGGGTTTAATAAGATGAACGTTTTGTACAAAACTCAATTAGAGATCCTAAATATCAAGTATTACTACACGTGGGTATGAACGAATGATAATATGTTTTTCTTGAAGGAGAGGAGGGTGAAAAGGGTATTGGTTGTTAACTTTACTCATTAAAATAAATATTATTGGTCTCATAACTTTATTGTAAAGTAATGGGAACATCCACCCATTCCCGAGGGTGGTGAACCTTACACGACTTTCGGTGCCCCGTCGGGGGCACAACATAAGTCGATTTCTAATTAAAGTTGTATTTCATTTGGGTCGAACAAGTCTTATATGAATGTTCACTGACATTTTTATTTCTTTGTTTTGTGTAGAAACTTTTAAGAAAAAAGGCCCTGATCAAACACACGTCGACTTTGGCGAGCTAAGCAAGGTTTGTAACCTTCAAAGACCTTTGACTATTGGCGACGAGTATCCTAGGTCGGAATATCTATTGTCAGAGTACACTGACACTACCACTTTCTTTGTCGTGAGGCCGATAAACAAAGTACCAAAAATTTCAATCCCTTCTAGTAGCCAGGAGTCTTTTACTGCAACCACCTCAGGATTATTTAATTTTTTTAATGTCTAAAAGAAGTAAAATTACCAACTTAATGGATGAGTCCGACATCACCGCTTCCCCTAAAAGTCTAGTAGTCCAAGATAAAGGAGGTCGAGGATGTCTGACCCCGTTAACTCATCGAAGTCATCTGCCAATGTGCGTGAAAAACTTACAAAGAAGATAAAGTTTGGAACCACTCTTGTTGCTGCTTCCGTTCATCCCACCGAGAAGGTGGATGACCTCGATAAGGGCAAGCACTACAAAAAAAATTATCTTTTGAGACGGTCCTCTAGTCGTCTCAAAATCCTTTTGTGGTGCCATTTGAGAGGGCAAAGGGGCGTCATATTAGACCCCCGTTTTAAAAGCTTTTTAAGATGGCATCAACCATCTCAAGAAGTTCTTTTGAGATGGAAAATACGTTGTCTAAAAAAGTCATTGCTTATGGGACCATTTTAAGACGGTCAAAAATTCGTCTTTGAAAGTTTTTCTTAGAGACGGTGTATGCCATCTCAAAAGATTTTTTTTAACTTAATCATCTCAAAAGGACCTCGTTTATGGAATCCTTTTGAGACGGCAAAGAAGCCGTCTTTAATAATTTTGAGCCAAAATTAAAATTTCATCCATTCCATAATATGCTCAATATAATTTTAAACAAAAAATCTTTAAAATAATATATGACATATTTGGCATCCAATTTCAACAAATATAACACACAATTTTCCATTGAACTAAAATTAGAGTCCATACAAAGATAAAATTGACAATTTCAACATTGTGCCCACCAAAAACTAAATATCTCCACAAAATTTAACTTGTCTTATTAGAATAAATACTCGCAATCGTGAAGCAAACGATCTCCATCAAAACGTGTCTTGCCTTGTCCACAAAAGATTTCGAACTGCAATAAAATTTTTCCAGTGTTAGTTACTGTAAACAAAGAAATAATCTTTTTTAATAGTTCCTATTGATGACAATATTTAAAGACCTTATTAAATTTGTATATACTAATTTTATTTACTTTTAAACACTTAATATTTTTTAAAAAATTCGACAGAGTCTCCTTTGTTTATTCATGAAAACCAACCTGTTTAAACATAAAAATTAACTAAAAAATAGCAATAGAATTAGACACAAGATTTTAAACAACTAAGATCGAAATAGCCACAACATATATCCTACCCAACACTCCATCACATACATATATAAAAATAAAATAAAGATGTGTTATTACTTAGTCGGTATGGGCAGTTGAGGTAATGGAAGCATGATTAGGGTTAATACTCTTAATCAAACTCTTCCCTTCACTTCTCATGCCAATTTTCATCTGTGGTAGTGCTTGTTGGTGGCGAAATTCTAATTCTTTGAGCTCGTATCGAAGTCTAGCTTCTCGATCTTCAACGTCTTGTCTAGATCTACCCTCTCAATCTTTAGTGTCTTTCTTAAATTGATTAATATCCTCCAATAATGAAAGAGAGGAACTTGTTCGTGTAGATGTCGGCCAAATACCTACCCCTTTTAGTAAAGTATAACCATGACCTCCTTATCATACCACATCCTTAAAAATCTCATTCCTCATTTTCCGATCATTTCGTTTCTCTTCTGGTAGGTCATTAGTCATCTCTCGAGCATTGCCTACCAATTAAACATATATTAAAAATCAATGAATTTAATTTAAACATATATTAGAAATTAATGAATGTCTTTAGTTAACATATATACATACCGCTCTGTCTGATGACCTATATTCAACATTGAAAGGATTATTATTCAGAGCCCGAGTGGCTTGCCACATGCTGATTACGTCAACAGGCTCTTCTGCCTCTACCCTCTAGCAATATATATATATATATATATATATATATTAAACTAAAAATTATAAGTGTTTATAATACCAAAATTCTAACCTCCTTGGTAATTTTTGCATGTGGCTTTCGCCCAGTCCTTGAGTAAGAACATTCACCTTCACGGTCCTTAGAATTTTGCTTCGTTATATCCAATAAAAAGTTAGATAAATTAATAAATTTGATGTTACTAATGAAGTAGATGTAAATAGACTCATCTTAAACTTAATGAGTTGTCATACAATTATTTTCTTTATACCCTGTTGATACCAAATTTAATCTGCTGACGTGGATCAGTTAAGTGGATACACGTGTCAATCTACATGGCACTTACAAACATTTCTGAACAACACCTTGACTTCGAGGAACTCAACCTCCCCGACCAACTCAGACAATCCGAGCAACAGGTGCTCTCCGAGGAACTTTACTGTACCGAGAAACTCATGAATACCTAGCTACTTAGGCGGTCCGAGCTGCATCTCATACAGAGCATTAATGTCCAGATAATTAACAAATCGACTGCGCATTAAATGCTCATTATTATCATACAGACGATACGCCTATTGGAAAACTATGTATTACCCTTTCACATTTACAGCCTGAGGGCTATAAATACATTGCATCATCCTCATTGTAAGGGGACTTAGAATTTCTTGGTAAAGACTGTTATCGAGAATTCCCAAATAGTTAGCAATAACAAAATAGTGGACGTAGGCCCTTCTTTCAAGGTTGAACCAGTTTAAAAATCTCTTGTCTTATTTATTTTTTATCTGTGATTAAATAATTAGAGATAATCTAATTTTTTACATCAACAGATTGGCGCCATCTGTGGGAATCGTGTTACAAGCATTGTTCTTCATCAAAAGCTAAGTTTTTATTTTCTCTACGTATATCTAATTGTATGCACGCATCTTTTTTATTCAAATCACGATTCTCATATGTTTATATCCTTAAACTTAGAGATAAAATCAATCATATATTGTGCATACATCTTTTAATTCAATCATGATTTTATATTCATAAATTGTTGAATCAATTTTTACAAATCTGCATAAATGTATATTTCATAATCACAAAGTTTGAAAAATTTGTGTACATATTATATTATTTCTCTTTTAAGGAGATACAATAATTTCTTTGTATTCATAAATCTATTTTATATGAGTATATACATATTTAATTCATTTGGAAATCTTTTAATTTAGTCATAATTTTTATATGCACTAACCATGTGATTGATTTCAATTTGGGGATCTGGTGAATTTTAGACTCATAAATATTATACAAATCCTTACATAGATGGATCCACTTGAAAATTTTCTGAAAAGACGCTTAAACATGGATTAAATCAATTTGTTGAAACCCAACGTGTTTCCCACTTTTATAATTTTAGGAGATAAAAAAGACAGTTTTCCTAAAAAGATTTTTCTGTACATAAAAAATAAGAATTGGTATTTTTAGTCCTCAGATATCTTCAAGATCAAATATTTTATTATATTTTTGAGAAAGAGATAAACATTAGCGAATTTATCACCACAAATTTGTATTTGGTTCTTATATTAGATCTTGATTTGAAACATTTATCAAATTAATAAAGTAAAAGTGATCACTAATACGATCTGGAAATCGAACCGTCAAACCAAGTATATATATGATGATAAGCATTAAAGGGAAGCTAAATCGAGAGAAGAGATCTAGACGAAATGGAGAAACGTTTATGAATAACTTCGAAACCGCTGATATCTCATTGGCCCAATTTTAACAAGGGCACAAACTCAAGATGGTGAACAGAGCATCAAAAATAAAAAAATTCGTTGGAATTCTTTTTAAGCAGGCCATTTTCTTCATTGAACAGTCCCCAAACGCATTTTCAATCAGGTCCTGGTGGTCAACGACCCATTGGGAGAGGACAATGACAGCAAAAATAAAATACAACTGTTCATATGTCTCTATTACTGTTTGACGGAGGATTAATAGGCGGAGGAACACTGATTAGAGATTCATTGGTCGGTGTGACTTGGTATGTTGTCGTTACCCAGATAATGGATCTCTGACTTGTTGATTAACATCATTGTAATACAACGAAGATGCAGTAGCTAAATCATCAAATCAAGATATCTCCACCGTTTATTGTTGGTCGGCCATACCAATTCGTTGGTCGGTGATATTAACACTTCAATTTCTCGTATTGTTGTTGGTCGGATATACCAGGTTGTGTGGGTTGATGTTGGCCGGAAACTCTTAAAAGATCAATCCCAGACATCATCAACATCAACTATCACTCCTCTATTTTAATCTAAATTACGAACAAGATAATTTCGCCGGGTCATTTAGTTGGTCGGCAACTCCTATATGTTGGGCGGTTGTTGTTTTGCAACAGGTCGGCGACAGGTTTGCCTGGATCGAAGAAGATCATCGTCAACGTCTCACTAGTCGACGTCAACTCATCGTTGGTCGCTATTGCTGGTCGGCGATAGTTTGCTCATAACAAATGGAAGAATGAAGGAGTGGAAATTGTGTTCCCCCAGATTTCTCATTTTGACTTTGTCCAAATTATCACCATGGTGTTAAAAAGACAAATTCACCCCTACCATTTATTAATTCATACCTTTCTAACACAATAAAAAATTTAAATACTTCAAAACTAATTATTAAATACTTTGGAAAATCAACTTATATAAATTGTTTTACTATTGTTGAAATAATATTATAAAACGCCTTACTTATGGCATCTATTCGATAAAAATATGCTCATATGACACACATTTGGGACAAGGCATATTATTTCATATTTCGAAATTGATATTTAGTTGCCCAGATTATTAATTTTGACAAAGTCAAAATCATCACCATAGCTCCCTACTATTTCTTAATTCACACTTCTCTAATAAAGTAAATTTTGTAAAGCTAAATAAAATATAACCCAAAGCTTTACCTTAGAATATATTTTCTGAACCAATTTATATTTGGTCTTTTACTTAGAATTAAAATGCCTAGCATTTTTATCAAAATTTGCTCGCGAAATACACGTGTGGCACCAAAATATTATTTCATATTTTGAAATTTTTATTATTTTAGTCTCGACAGGTGCTCGGGCATCTTATTAAAATTTCATAGGGACGAGATTCAATCCCGACGAAAGCTCAACCACAATCTTAAACCTCTAGAAACTATTATCGCTCGACACGAGGCCATTTTGCCTCGACAGATCAGCCCGACATATATTATTTCATATTTTGAAATTGATATTTTTATTGCCCGAGAAAATACATATCATATATATTATTCTCATGATAACTAATTAATTCAACCTACACATATGGTAGGGCAAGTTATTAATTTTTACAGGTACAAGATTCAGTGCCAACGAATGCTCGGAAATATTCTTATGTTATGAAAAATATTATCATTACTCGGCATTATGAAGTTTTATCTCAGCGATGCATTATATATTTTATTATTGCTCGGAGATATCAGCTCAAGCACAAATTATTCTATATATCCCTTGGGATTCATATTATATATTCATCTCAACATGGAACTCGGCGAGATACTCATTATCATATTCAGCTCTGAGGAAGAACTATAACATTTATTATATTTCACCCCCAACAGATGGTTGGTGGGGGTAATTCTTATCTATATTCAGGCTCGGCAAAGTACTCGGCCATTTTCTTATATTCTGGAAAATATCATTCTTATTCGGCATTATGCATTGTTGCCTCGACAGATCAGCAAGACAGTTTATTATTATTCTAAATCATTCTTTATGTCTATGCATATTTTATATTATCTTATTCCCAACAATCTGTTGAGGAGGTCTCCAGCATTTATTATATCTTATTCCCAACAATCTGCTGGTCAGCTCCGAGGAGATCTCCAGCATTTATATTATCTTATTCCCAACAATCTGTTGGTCAGCTCCGAGGAGGTCTCCAGCATTTATTATATCTTATTCCCAACAATCTGTTGGTCAGCTCCGAGAAAGTCTCTAGCATTTATTATCAATTACCACCAACTCCGGTTGGTCGGGAACCAAATCCAACTCCGGTTGGTCAATAAAATCCAACTCCGGTTGGTAGATAAAATCCAACTCCGGTTGGTCGATAAATCTCATTCAAAGTTCATATTCCACACTTGGGGACTTCTATTATAGATATAGTTTTTCATTCGGTGGAGCATTCTCATAACATCATGCAGTCGAGCATCAAATTCAACTCCACAAACTCACACAGTCGGGGCCCCGACCAATCATTATTCAGGAGTTATTTTTCTTGCTCAGGAATTAGTTTTGATATTGAAGTTCGAGGTATATTGAAGTTCAAGAGGTATATTGAAGTTCAGGAGGTATATTGAAGTTCAGGAGGCATATTGAAGTTCAAGAGGCATAGTCAGGAGTTATTATGCACATTCAGGAGTCAGATTCAGCATCTACAGCACTGAGATCTTTACTACTACTATCCCGACTAATAATGAAAAAGAAGTTGTATGAAAATGTTTCGAAGTCCATCACTAGCTTAGTACATTGAAGAATTGGGTTCAAAAGCTAGAATGTTACTCGGCAAGGTATTTAGAGGACCATAAATCAGAAGAATCAAGCACGTGAAGTTAGCACTCAGTTTCTCGGCACAGGCTAGCAAACCAATCAACATACTTGAAGATTATGACAAGATACAAACTAAATACTATGACATGGTTGCATCCAAATTTGAAGGGGTGATACATAGCACACGTTCACTTGACAAACGGAGTTCCTCAAAAGAGATATTAGCAACCATCGATCAGCCTGCATCATATGTCATCCAGGAGATAGTGCACTTTATGTTGAACAAATCAAGAAGGTAGATCAAGAATTTCATGAGCACCGAGCAACACTGCTGAATAAATACTCCATCCTTTTAGTAAACCATCGAGCATGGAGCATTGGGGGCTTCTGTTGATGCAAAAATGATTCATCTACGAGGACCAATCAGAAATAGACACATTTCATCCTACATAGCAATATTTGGCACCCGAGGAGAGTTGATCGACACCCGAGGAGAGTTAGTCGACACCCGAGGAGAGTTGGTCGGCATACCAACCAGGAAGATCAAAGGATAACTATGTATTTAATGTGCATTAATGAAGATGACAACGCATTTAATGAGCCTTAATGTACATTTATACTGTATTAATAGATGACAACACATAGCATACCAAGCAATTCAAGGAAGACCAACCATCATAGAAGGCCAACAATTAGATTCATTGTATGTAGATATAATGTCTGAACGTATATAGACATTGTATCTCTTTATCTCCCATCACTATAAATACATGTATTCCCTTAGCCAAAAGGGAGGAGGAAAAAACAATTGAGAGACAATTGAGAGACACCATTCACAAGATACGCAACCTTTCTCTCTCTACACCATATTGTGCTATTGTAAACCCCTGGGACTAAAATAACAGTGGACGTAGGCTTTATTTATAGCCGAGCCACTTTAAAAAACCTTTGTCTCTTATGTGTTTGATGTGATCACCATTTTATCTTCAATCATCATATTCATACCTTCATTTTTATCTGTTGTTGATGCCGATAAGATAACATGGATGCTATTTCTAGTCATCAACAGATTGGCGCCGTCTGTGGGAAACAACTGTAATTATCGTTTTTCACCAAACAGATTGGCGCCGTTTTTCACCGAGGAACTCTGTCCGATCAAAAATTTGAAGACAAGGTACCTATATGGAATCTATATGTGGATGGCTCATCTTGCACTACAGGCTGTGGGGCAGTGATTATTTTGAACAACCGGATGAGGTCGATGTGGAGTATGCTCTGCGCTTCCAATTCAAGGCTTCTAATAATGAGGCTGAATATGAAGCTATGATTGCAGGTCTTAATTTGGTAAAAACCATGGGGGCAGAGCAAGTTATTGTATTCAGTGACTCGTAGTTGATTGTAAATCAAATGCTGGGAGTATATGCAGCCAAAGGAGAATTAATGACCATATATCATGCAAAAGCAATGGAAGTTTTATCAAGCCTGATTGCAGTACAGATAATTAGAATACCAAGATTGGAGAATGCAAGAGCAGATGCCTTAGCTCGGTTAGCTTCAGCCACACGCACCGAGCTACGAAGAACAATCCCAATAGAAGTCTTGGCTAGTCGGAGTATAGATGAAGATCTGATGATGAACTTTATTACCCTTGATTTAGAGCCATCTTGGATAGATCCCATCAGGGCATATATTGAGGAAGGGAAATTACTAACGAACAAACTCGCAGCCAAGAAATTAAAGTTTAAAGATGCTCGTTATGTGTTGACCAATGGTGTTCTATATAGACGAGGAATTATAGCTGGCTTGCAGAGATGTGTACATCCCACCGAGGTGAAAGACTTGATCAAAGAAGTCTATGAAGGGTCCTGTGGAGCCCATGTAGCAGGTCAGGCACTTCTACAAAGGATAATGCCGTAGGGATACTATTGGCCGGCAATGAGGGCTAATTGAATAGCCTATGCCAAAAAATGTGACAAATGTCAACGCTTCTCCACTATCCGAAGAACTCCCTAAGCATTGTTGACACCCATTACTTCCCCTTAGCTATTTTCCATGTGGGGAATTGACTTCGTCGGGCCACTTCCAACGACCAGAGGAAGGTTTAAATATCTCATCGTCGTAGTGGATTACTTTACTAAGTGTGTGGAAGCCGAGCCCCTTATCGATATGACATATGACAAAGTGTATTAATTTATATAGAAGAACATAATTTGTAGATATGGTCTTCCTCATGCATTCATCACAGACCATGGAACCCAATTAGACAACGAGGAGTTTGCTGCGTATTGTCATCAGTCGAACATATTGAAAACCCACTATGCACTAGGCCACCCTCAAAGCAACGGACAAACTGAAGTGACAAACAGAACGCTGCTGAATGGCTTGAAGAAAAGATTAAATGATGTAAAGGTAAATTGGATCAACGAGCTACATTCTGTACTATGGGCTTATCGTACTACTCCACGAGCAGCCACAGGAGAATCTCCATATATGCTGGCATTTGGAAGTGAAGCTGTTATACCTGACGAGCTGGGTCTCCTCACACACAGAGTGCTGGATTTCAACTCTCCTATCAGTGACTTGATGAGAAGATTAGATTTGGATATGCTCGAGGATGTTAGAGAAGAAGCAGCAATTAGAAACGCTGCATACCAGCAACAGATAACTCTGTTCTACAACAAGAGAGTAAAGAAATGCGACCTAAAAGAAGGAGACTATATGCTAAAGAAAGTAATTCAAAAGCACAACAAACTGGAAGCTAACTGTCATGGGCCCTACAGAGTAACAGAGGTTGTTCGACCAGGGACGTATAGAATCGAAACCTTAGAAGGAGAGGTGTTTAAGAATGCATGGAACGAAGAGCATCTGCGCAAATATTATCAGTAATTTAATCTCTATGTAATGCAGTTTTCTTCGATATGAATAAAGTTTTGGATATTTCGCCCAATTCTCTCCTTTTGTTGAAATTATTTTTGGAGTACTAGTGCTACACACTACGCATAAAGCCCAGAAACACCAACTACGGTTGGTTGGGAAGAAAATCCACCAGCTAAGGTTAGTCGGGAATAAAAATTTTCCAGAAACACCAACAACGGTTGGTTGGGAAGAAAATCCACTAACTATAGTTGGTCGGGAATAAAAAATTTCCCAGAAATACCAACTACGGTTGGTTTGGAAGAGAATCCACCAACTAAGGCTGGTCGGGAATAAGAAAATCCACCAACTATAGTTGGTCGGGAATAAAAAATTTCCCAGAAATACCAACTACGATTGGTTGGGAAGCAAATCCACCAGCTAAGGCTGGTTGGGAGTAAGAAAATCCACCAGCTAAGGCTGGTCGGGAATAAAAATTTCCCAAAAACACCAACTACGGTTGGTTGGGAAGAAAATCCACCAACTATAGTTGGTCAAAAATAAAAAAATTCCCAGAAATACCAACTACGGTTGGTTGGGAAGAAAATCGACCAGCTAAGGCTGGTCGGGAATAAGAAAATCTGCCAGCTAAGGTTGGTCAAGAATAAAAATCCACCAGCTAAGGTTGGTCAGGAATAAAAATCTGCCAACTAAGGTTGGTCGGGAACAAAAACCACTAACTCCGGTTGGTCGGAAACAATTGGTTAAACAAATGAAAGTCATTTCAGGGCTTAAAATTAAAAAGTGATAAATTTCTTGATACTTATGGCCTTTTAAACTACCACCATAGCTGGTCAAAAATCGAAATATCACCAACTCTGGTTGATCGTCAGATGATTATCATCAATTCAGATAGTCAACAATAAATTTTCACCAACTCTAGTTGGTCGACAATTTAAAATAGCACAAAATATCTTTATCTTTTCAACAGATATACATGCACATTCATTAGAAATGTCTTACAAAATATTTCCAAAGACAATGACAATTAAGATTGCAAAGAAAACTAGAAGTTTTTCATTAAATCCAGAACAAAATACATTGAGAATGAAATACATAAAAAATTGTTACATCAGGAATCCTATTCTATTGGTTTCTTCCCCTCTGCCTTTGAAACAGTTTCTTCACCAGCGGGAGGATCGTCTACGGCATAGGGGGAATTGATGAAATTTAGATCTTTGAGCATCCTAACATTCATTACTGAGGGCCGATGAAGTAGGTGTTCAGGGCGAAATATCTCAAAATTAGAATGAAGACTGTAGTCACAGAGATATTTTGAAATTAGACATTGAGGAATTGACCGAGCAGTAATCCAGCTCATATCCAGTTTGAAAGGTGGCACTGTCATCTCGAGCAACCCAGGGTCATAGTAATCCCCCAAATAGTGACCCTGTTCCAACTGCAGCACACCCAAGGCATTCAGCCATCCTTGCTTGTAACCCTCATTATTTGCATGTTGGATCTGGTCATCTAGATGGTAAAGGGCTTTATTATAACCAACCATCCAGAACTCTCTGGGCTGCTTGTGGAATTGATAGGTTAACCTCTCCAGTTGCTCATGGAGGTTCTTCGTTAAAAGTTCTTTACTCTCCAAGGCAAACTTTTGTGCAGAGAGCTGCTCGTCCAGATTCAGAATCTTCTTGGACATCTCAGCTAATGCTTGATTCTTCACCATTAACTGGAAGGCCCGATTCTCTAAAGATGATTAAGTTCTTTGTTCTTCAACAGTAACTCGAGCAACCCTTTCTCGTCCCCAAGAAGCTCTTTCTCGTTCGCGAGTAGAGGTAGAAGGACCAGTTCTCTTCAAGATTTCCAATTCGTCTCTCATATTGGAATTTTCGACCTCCAAGAAAGAAAAACCTTCATCGTTGACAGGAACCAAGGCTCCCGAGGTAGAGGCTGCAGATTTCAGCTGAGATATCTCTCCTCATAAATTATTGTTTTCCTGCTCTAACAATTTGGCGATCTGCCTATGCTCTTCAACCTCGGTCTTCAAAGTCCTTTTCTTTATATCATAAGCAGTAAACAACTTATCATATCCCTTATCAACACTTAGTTGCTGATATTTCTTCTCATATCCCTGATGCAAAAGGATATTAGACTCCTTGTACTATTGTTGAAGTTCCTCGAGGGCACCCTGGAGATCTTCAATCATCTCATAGTATGCTACATTATTAGTAACTGCACGATCGAGCAGGCATTTCAAATACTGGTAGGCTTTAATTGTCTCTCTGAAGCATCTGGACCGAGGATATCGACGATTTGAGATTCATTCAAGTTAGCATGGCCAGCCTTAAAGTAGTCGTTACATTTTTTCATCAGTTCTGTATTATGGGCTGACAAGAGTTCCATTCTAGCCATAAACTAGTAAAGAAAAGAGATAAAAAGAATCAATAAAATGTAGACAGAGCAAGAAGAATAAAAGCAAAGCAAGAAAAAGGGAGTTAAGTTGCACAACCAAAAACTTCAAATTTGATTACATCATAAAAGAAGTACATAGCCCAGAGTTACATTTAAAAAAAAAGCAAAGAGAAAAAGTTTGAACAACTCTACACCTTCTCCTTGTCTCCTAAAACTTTCTCGGGAGGCTGGGACGAAGAGGTAGGTTGCTCGGATGGCATAGAAGGTTGCTCAGAGGGTGTTAGAAATTGCTCGGTTGAAATGCTGGTTGGTTGAAGTTGCTCGCAGGAGGTCTGGACAACTGGGGGATGAGAAATCTAATCTCCGATCACTATAGAGGATTCCTCGGAAGCATCTTCTTCTTCTTCTTCTTCTTCTTCCCCGGGAGAAGGAGGGGGGCCAGGAATGTGTCGCTGAAATAGGTCGGAATTCTCATCGACATTCATCTCTTTCAGAGCAGCCAACCAACCATCCCTGAAATATTTAAGGCTGCCATATTCCATTTGTGAGATCATGGTAGCCAAACCCTTATTCCAACCCTTGTCCCAGCCTATACTGAAGGACTTACTAACAGCAAGTTTCCTCTTCGCCTTCTCTGAGGAAACCCTCTCAGTCATAAGTTCCTCGGAAGCTTTTAATTTCCTTTTCGTCTCTTCCCTCTGGCGATCCGCTTCACGGAGTTTGTCCCGTTCTTCTTCAGAAGTTTTAGGCTTAGTCTCAAGCTCTCCAGCATTTTTGATCTTTTCCTCAAGCTCAATATTCTTCTTCTCACATTCTTTCATTTTCCTCTCCAACTCCTGAGAGGCCTCCACAACTTTCCCTTTCTCTTGCTCAATGGCTTTTAATTGTTTTTCCCAAGCAGTTTTATCTTCGTCATACTTCTAACGAGAATCTTTTAATGACTGTGTCAGACCTACAATAGCCTCCTCCACACCTGACGAGGAGCTCGAAGCTTTAATAGCTTCATCCTTTTTCAGAATGGTGTTGAAACAAGTTACCAACTGGAAAAAGAAAATAATTATGAGTCAGTGCAAGGACATAACATTGAAAAATGAAAGTTTAAAATAATAATACTTTCAGAGGAAATATGTTGAGTTGCCAAGGTAGTAACCCTCTCCCGAGAAATATTTTCTTCAACACCTTTGATCTCGAGGATAATCCAAGACTTAAACGAGCTCATGGCAGAGCTCGGAGCAATAAAAGTGGGAACACCACTTCCAGTAGTTAGAGGATGAGAGATGGATTCAGCCAAATTGTCCGAGGAGATTTTCTTCAACTTCCTCGTGGGAGCAGGAACATTCTTGACCAAGGATGTCATCTTGGTAGGTGATATAACTATAACCTCGCTTGGATGGGAAACAACTGCAATCTTGCTTGGAGCCACAGGGGGCTTCTCGGCAACCTTCTTAGTAGTAGCTGGAGGAGGTGCATCAATTTGTCTTGTCCCTTCTTCTGGGACATCCTGCTTACTTTTCTTTGCCTCTCCAGCAGTAGAGGAAGACTTATCAAAGAGGGCAGGAGCTCTTCTTCTCTTCATTCTGTCACTGAGAGGAATATGCGATTCAGGAGAAGAACCTTCAGAAACTGGTGCTGGTTCTATGTTACTTATCACTGGACGAGCAGTGAAAGATGAGGTGTAACTCTTGTACTGCAACAAGTACGAGGCTGATCTGATATGTTCGTCAACAACAGTTTGATGCAAACCCCAGATAAGTTTCAGATGCTTTAAATTAACTTCTGCCTCCTTTGGAGACCTTCTTTTGTTGTCAACTGCAAATAAATAAAAATAAAAATATCAGTGACACATTTTATCGAATATAAAGAAAACATGATTTCAAAAACTAAATAAAATAAAAACAACCTATCCCATTGCCGTAGGGAGGGCATCTAGGACCCTGATATATGTAATTTTCAGTTAATGGAGCATGTTGCCAATTTTTCATAACAACCCCATGCTCGAAGTAATCCCTGTTGGCATCTGGGAGATTGACAACTAAAGCCCTATTTAAAAACCTAGTTTTTAAATAAAAAGTACTATTACAGACATCCCATCTATAGCAAAACATAATCTCTGGAATTCCTAAACGGGTTCCATGAATCTGATTTAACCTATGGACTCCATTAACTATTATCCATGTATTAGGGGCTATTTTTGCAGGTACCACGTCAAAATATTGACAGAATTCCAAACACAAGGGATTTGGAGGAAAAGAAAAGCCACATTCGGATACAAAGAGACTGGGGAACCAATGTCCCTCAGCCAAACGAAAATAATTAGAAGGACCAGAAAGTTCTTCCAAAATAACCCAGGAAGGAATAGAAAAATCAGAACAAAATTATCAAGCGACTCAATAAGGTAAACCATGATGAACAAAGAAAATAAAAGAGAAGGAAGAAGATCTTAGAGAAGAAGGGTAGATTAGTTGATAACGAACGATGGAAGGAATTAACGCACAAGATGGAGAAGAAATGGAGAGATCAAAGATACAGATTTGAAAAAGTAAGAGACGATAGGATTTTCTGCAACGCTTAAATACCTTACCTTCGGAGGGGGTAAAAATAATGATTACAAAGAAAGACGTTTGTGCTACCGGTGGCTAAAAGGACAAAAAGGCACGGAGACCAAAGCAGTGGGAAAAATTCAAAAAGTCTGATTCTATGAATTCGAAAGGAAATTAAATACAAGGAAAACACTCCTAAAATTCAGGATGACTATTTAATCCCGCCATATTTCGAGAAGAATGTTCCACACTCCTCAACCTCGAACTGTGAAACATTGGGGTCTTCTGTTGATACCAAATTTAATCTGCTGACGTGGATCAGTTAAGTGGAGACACGTGTCAATCTACATGGCACTTACAAACATTTCTGAACAACACCTTGACTTCGAGGAACTCAACCTCTCCGACCAACTCAGACACTTCGAGCAACAGGTGCTCTCCGAGGAACTTTACTGTACCGAGCAACTCATGAATATCGAGCTACTTAGGCGGTCCGAGCTGCATCTCGTATAGAGCATTAATGTCCGAATAATTAACAAATCGACTGCGCATTAAATGCTCATTATTATCATACAGATGTATACGCCTATTGGACAACTATGTATTACCCTTTCACATTTACAGCCTGAGGGCTATAAATACATTGTATCATCCTCATTGTAAGGGGACTCAGAATTTCTTGGTAAAACCTGTTATCGAGAATTCCCAAATAGTCAGCAATAACAAAATAGTGGACGTAGGCCCTTCTTTCAAGGCTGAACCACTTTAAAAATCTCTTGTCTTATTTATTTTTTATCTGTGACTAAATAATAAGAGATAATCTAATTTTTTACATCAACAGATCCCAATACTTCACTAAAGTATGCCATTGAACTTTGTCGACTCGGGGGTGGGGGGGCTTATTTTTCAACCGCTCTTAATTGGTTTGAAACTTTTGATAGTGATCTATCTTCAATCGGTACTTCCATTGCCTCCAAGAATCTCCCATCCTTGCAAAGCAAGTTGGTTTAAAACCTTCTGGAGCATTTTTGTTTCCCTTAAAATTTACAACGAAACAAATAAATTAAATTGAATTAATAAATTGGCTAGAAATTTAACAAACTCATATATAACGAAATAAATAAATCAAATTGGATGAATGAACTACCTTCACTTCATTCAAAATCCCCTCAAGAGTGTCCTTTTTCACCTCGGTCCAATATAAAATTGTTAATGGAAATAAATTTTCACTCGTAGCATCATAGCCTAATTGCGAAATGAATTTGCATTCGAGCCTACAAACTGGCTGATAAAGCTCATTCCATTCTACTATCTTCTTTTTATTATTATTCCGTTTAATCCAAGGCCTAAAATATTTTCTAATATTTTTCGCATTAGTCGGGGTACTCTCTGCACCTAAATAATTATTAGATACTATTATTATGTTAAATATAATTTCAAACGAGTGTGATAAAAAAGTGCATTGCTAACATATGATATACATGCGCTCTCTTCAACATCTAAAGCCGAGTCATTGTATGTAGGATCAACATTATCTCGTAGATCATTAATTTGCTCGATATATTGCGTTTGTTGGCATGTAGGGCTCTGAAATAAAGAAACATGCACCCTTGAGTTGTGATGTGACGTGTCTAACTGGGGTGCCACGAGGATCGTCTGTTGGGGTTACAACACCTCACTCGGGGGGCATATCAATATATGCGTCTCTAAATCATCTTCCAATGGGGTTGTGAATGGTTGTTTCTCAAGTGATCTTTCCTCGGGAATGATATCACACATCTTCAAATGACGCCGATGCTTTCCTACCACGAATCTGTATACATACATATAACATACATAATCAACTAAGTTATACAATCATAAAATAGAGAGAGGGAGCAATCACGTTAATTCTGCATGAAACAAACATGAATTTGTAATTGGGTTATTAATCCATACCTCTCTAAATCGTCTTCTATTGGGGTTGTGAGTTTGTGTCTTTCCTCGGCTATGAGATCACACATATTTAATCGATGTCGATGCTTCACTGTCATGGATCTGCATATGTACATAATAGGTGCAATAAGACACGAGCATAAATAATTATAATGAAGTAGAGTGAAATAAAAATAGATGATGGATTGTATGAAGTAGAGTGAAATCAAAACAGTTGAATCAACAGTGGATAGAAAATGTAATGGTTTAGAGCAGCCCCCTATCATGTATTAGATGATCCCCTAACGGGAGATGATAAAACATTTGTGTTCCTTTAAGGCTTAGTTAGACGAGAGGGTACTATTCGAATACAAAACTAGTAGAATGATCCTTTACAAATTTCAGATAAAAAAAATAAGTTGGGCAGTAAGCTATTGAAAAGTAGCTATTCCTTTAAGGCTCATTTAGATGAGTAGTAGAATGTTCTTTTAAGGCTCATTTAGCTGTTCGGGTACTGTTCGAATGCATAACTGAGAACATCAGTTGGGTTTAAAAAGAAATTGGATAGTTGCTGTTGAGGAGTAATTGAAAACATCGGTTCAGTTCAATATATTTCTGCCCTCTTCACACAATAGCAACCCTCAATCCTCCCCAAAAGACTCTAGACTCAATAAAATAATCCATCTTTCTCGATTTCGGTTTTTCTCCCAAATTGGTCTCTAGGATTCCGAGCATAAGAAATTAATGAATGCAAGTGCCTAAAAAAAATGCTCTCTCTTGAAGCTAATCACCAAGTATCAAATCATATGCGACACTCTTGCTGCGGTGGATGCTGCAGCTAATAAATAAACTAGCTCATGAGGATTCTTTAGGGTGAGACTTGAGCTCATTTAATAGTGTGAATAGATACCACATTATCTAATGTCAAAAGAAATTCCTATAGTCCTTTAATGGTTTTCTATAGTTACCAATGCAAGAGTGGATTCTCCATACATTTTATCAATGAAAACACTTATAACTACAATAGGACTAGGAATCCAGATCCTATTTACCTGAATAAATATTACGAGGACAAATACATGTTCATCACCAAGTTATGGCACTACAAGTAATACCTTGTTTGTACTACATATGGATTGTGGAAAATACAAAGCTTAGCGATGAATGTGGATTGTGGCAGGTTGGAATTTGTATGTCTAAGTTGTGTTATGATGGCTCGACCATTGTCCGACCATTTACAATTGTGTATATGTGGTTCGGTGTGTGCGTTTCATAGAAAGTTTTGATCTTTTATAGTCAGCCACAAGCAGTGATTCAGTTATTGGTACAACAAAAGTAGTGATTCAACACAATCAAATATATAAAATGCCTATTTTCTTCTTGGTACAACACAAGCTGTGATTAAGTTAAAATTGAGACAAACTAGTTCAAATTTTTTGGTTTGTAATGAATATTGTGAGCTTAGTGAGCTCGTCTCGAATTCGAATTAATTAAAAATAATCATACTAAATATAAAAAAATCAAGCTACTCAAGCTGGCTTGTAATTGTTTGGGTAGAAGCTCACTCGAGTTTGTCTCGTAAAACAAATAAGTCAACTTAAGCTATTTAAGAGAATTCAAGCCATCAAAGTTGATAATGACCGTTATATCTCTACTATTAATGATTCAAATAAAAGACCAATTAGCTCTAGATTTGTCAGTTAGCATATATGCATACTTGTCCAACTCCAGGACCACTTCAGTTAGCATATATGCATACCTGTCCAAGTCTAATTAAACTCTACCATATCCATATACTTGAATAACTAAATCTAATATTCTTTGAGGATACATGTTGAGTTTGTATATAGCCTGTGATAACATTTCTCTCATCATAGGATGTTGGACAGCAGGCACTATATGACGTTTAACATGACATAAGGATCAAATGTCGGCTGAAGGACGTGAGGTTCTTTATTAGATGTCGACTGACAGATGCGAGGCGTTGGTCAACCGACTTTTTTAAACATTTTAACCACTGCGTAACTCAATATTTGTAAACAACATTATTTTAAGTCCCAAAAATGCATAATTTATTTATGGGATATAGAGATAAGAGTTGAATGGCCTCAACCAATATTGGTTTTTGACAGGTCTAAACGTAATTAAGTAGTTTGAGAACTACTAAGCATAACTAGGAACATTGAAGCAGCCTACTTAGATCCAAAATCGATGGAACACTTGAACTTTCACAATCCAGATGAAAACACCAATCCAATCAAAACCATTACTTTCACTCTATTACCAAGCACAAGAAACAACCAAGAAAAAGAAGAACAAGAATTCGATTGTGATTATGCTTGTTTATAAAGAAATAATATGGGACACATATATACTAAAAATATAGTGCATAATACATCATCAAGTTTTAAAATTTATATAAATGGACAACATGCATAATAATGTCTTCACATTGTTCCAATCTTTGACATCAAAAAAATCAAAAATAAAAGGTAGCTAATTTAGGATTACATTCCCCTCAAGCATTGCCCCTCCTAATTTCATCTTCATTATCATCATCACCATCATCATCATCATCCTCCTCTGGGACACTTGGGTCAACTATTGATCCGTTTTCTCCTTGCTCCTTGACTCATCTCCATTAACCAATAATTCTTATTTGGTTGTCGCGTACCTATCAAATCGATCTCTTGGTGTCATGTGAACAACAATGTGCCAATATTGTTCTATAGGATCTTGCATGTAAAATACTTGTTTTGCTTGAGATGCGAAGATGAAAGGTTCATCACTCTTTCGACTATCCTTATATTTCAAATACTTGAAGTTAACTAGCATAAAGTTGAACTCATCCACTTTTGTGACCATATGATTTTCAATCCAATGACTCTTGAATAACACAAACTTCATGCCATTAACATATTGAACTTCAATGATGTCTGCCAGCTCTCCATAGTATGTAATATCGCTTGCAGTAGGATTTTTATCTTTTTGACTTGAATAGCTCATTTGTTCGGCTTTTATAACAACACCTCTATTTTGAGTTTTTTTCGCATATTAACTTTCTTCGTTAGAAATCGAAAACTGCCAATAATATCAGATTTGAATCTAACTGCATCTTTGAGGAACCTAAAGACAATAATTTGATTTCATTGGATAGTTCAACGCCATCGGCTACCATGCTACTCACCTATAGTATTTTTAAATAAATGTCAATAAATAAATATAATCGTTATTTTTAATTCAAGTATTTGTTATGATGTTTTTACTTACATGATCCTTAAACCATATGTGGAACTCTTCATTGTGAAGACGATTAACATGATGTTTTTGTGAATCTTAAGGGTAAATTGATGAAAGCTCTGCGAGATGTTTTATACAAAATACAAGTGTAGTCATATATCTATTTCATAAAAAACTATAAGAAAACTTTTAGAAAATCTATGTAGTTTTAATGAAACTTACTGAATGAATGGTGTCACTGACTTGTGTTGGTAAGAAAATACCGATGAGCTTGTGTATACATTACTTGATCAAGTTCAAATGGAGCTTTTTTCCCAAGTGCACAACCATCCATATGCCCCTTATCAGAATTTCTAGACAGGTGGTAAGACTTGGTTTCCTCACCAATGTACCATGATAAAAAAGTCATGCATTCCTCCGAAAGAATAGAGTTGGCGATCGAGGTCTCAGGATGAGATCGATTACGAACGCATAGGGTTAAGGTGTAGAGATACCTTTCAATTGGATACATCCAACAGTAAAGGACACAACCAATAATTAGGAGTTCATTGCGCAAATGTATAGGCAAATGTTCCATCAGATAAAAAAAAATCGGTGGGAATATCTTTTCAAGGCTACAAAGTGTAAGAGCCATCCGGTCTTCAAACTTTTCCAAATCAGTTGAGGTAACTGCACTTGAGCACAATATCACGAAGAAATTGCTTAATTCAATTAAGGTTTTGACAATATACTTTGGAAATACCCTTCGCGCTGCTATAGGAAGTAATTTTTGCGATAAAATGTGATTATCATGGCTCTTTAATCCTGAAATATTCCTTTCTTGCATGTTCATGCACCATGAAATGTTTGATGAGTAACCATCGGGAGTTTTAACATCCCTCGACACTTAAAAAAATGTCATTCTCCTTGTTACTCATCGTGAACTCTGTTGGGGGAATGTACTGTAAATTTGACCCCCGCGGTTGAGGATGTAACTCGAATCTAATATTCAATTCTTTGAGGTGTTTTAGAGACTTTATATTATCCTTTATCTTACTTTTAGTACCCAACAATGTAAATAGGACATTATCACACACGTTCTTCTCAATATATATGACATCGAGATTGTGGCGATTAAGATTATCCTTCCAGTACAACAAATAAAAAAAATACTTTTCTTCCCATTCTAGGTTTCAAAAATTTAATTGTTTTCTTTTCTAGTGCCTCTCTTTCGCTCCTTCTAAAGACATCTTCCATCTTATATTCAGTTTCAATGTCAAGATCATTCAACTGTTGCAACACTTGCAAGCCTGAAAGTTGTAATGGGGTTGGTCGTAATTCTTCCCTCCCATTAAATGGTGTCTTTTGCCAACGAAACCTATGGCGGGGGTCTAAAAATCGATGATGACCCCAATAATAGAACTTCTGACCATGCTATAATCACATCGCCTTATGTTCTTCATTACAATAAGAACAAGCAAATGTATCTTTTTTGCTCCATCCTGATAACATGTCATATACGGGGAAATCATTAACAGTACACATAAAAGATGCATGCAATAGAAAGAACTCGGAAATACCCACCCCCTAAAACCCAATAACTTAGTGAAAGAACGATTTATCCATCCATTAAGTTTATTCATGTGCAAAAGTTCAACAAAAAATGACAATTCCGTAACCCCCTCTGGACAATTTTCATACAAATCGTATTGTGCCTCTTTCAAAAGTCTATAATAGTCTGGACCATTTTCGTCCGATTCGAAGACTTCTTCGGTTCTACATTCCTCACCATTCCTCATATTATCATATGTGTGAGGAATACCCCTTCCCTATTGAACCACTGTAACCATGCTATCTCGAGCATTCAATTCAACGGGTAAATCATTAACTAGCATATCATCCCGTGAAGAATTCATATTGCTTACTACACCACCAAAAGTCTCTCCGTGGAAAACCAAAACCTTATAAGTCTTGTCAAAACCATACATCTCAAGGTCATTTCTCACCATTTGTCGGGTGTGGTATACTCGATTTGCGCATCTCTTACACGGGCAATAGATTTATGTGGTCATAATGTTCTTATTTTTGTATGCATAGTTAAGAAAGCCTTCAATCCCGTCAATGTATTCTTTTGAACACCGACTACGTAATTAATCAAACTCTTATCCATGATACCTAATAATGAAAAAACAAATGATTCTCAATAATTTGATACATAAATTCAAAAAATTCAATAGCAAACTAATTGAAATAATAATAATAATATAACACAACAATTCTATGCATCAATTTTAATATCTACATCATTAAAAAGTCACACAATCAACATAAAAAGTCAAGAAAGGAAAGCATGTTACACAGTCAACATTTTAGTGCTAATGTACCAAATCTTAAGAAACGATAGCTGATACAGCGTAAATATTGCGTATTTCACCCGTTAACCTACGCGTTATTAGCCCCCCCGGGTATCTTAATCCCTATATTTATTCTCGTTAACCAGAAAACCTCAGATTTCTATGTTAACATGTTTTGTAGGGGTTAATTGAGCTTTTGTAGGTATTTGGATGCCTAGTATGAAGTTTGGATGCATTCCGGCGAAGTTTCGTACACAATCGCACGCGCAAGGGCAATTTAGTCATTTTACAATTTGGGCAACTGGCCCAATGTCTTCACGGAAGTTGTAGCCCTCCTCTCTAGCTTCGCGTGGCAGTGAACGGTGCGCGATTCCGATTCATAACGAAGAAGTTACGGCGATTTCAGCGGAGGAAAAACAAGGAAAGTAAAAGAGGAGAAGAAAAGAGGAAGAAAGGAATGCAGTGCTGCTGCTGCAATCTGCCCTATTTGATCGATCGATCGACACTTCTGGTCGATCGATCGACCATTCTAAATTGTCGATTTTTGGCCTTGATCGATCGATCGACCAAAGGGGTCGATCGATCGATCCCCTGTTTTTCAGCAGATATTTTCATTTCTTTTCTTTCTTCTTTTCTTATAATCCAACTTACTATAAATACAATTTTTGTTGTAATAATAAGGGATAGCAGTAGATACACGATTTTAGGTTAGTTTAGCTTAGGGCTTGGGTATTTGAGATCTCTTCTTCTTCCTCTCTTGGTTTGACACCCTTTAGGGTTTGTAATTGTTACTTTCATCTTCCCTCTCCATTAATATAAGTTTTATTTCCTTTATTCTTGCTTTGTAGTTAATTTACATGCTTTATTAATTAGTTTACTTGTTTTAATTCTTGCTTTCTTAGTTTAATTTAGTTTATTTCCATGTCGTGCCCTTAGATAAATAGGGTCGGGATTTCGTTCCGCCATTTACGGGTTTGGACCTCGAAAGTTAGGGTTTCGTGTAAAATTGCATTTAATTGAAACCGCGTGTATTGAAGTTGGATTGTTATGCGTTTAGCTTTATTTGTCACGCAACTTTAGTGTTTATAGCGATAATCCGAATTTAATCCGCGTGTGACCATTTTTGATTAAATGTTTAATCTCGCAACTTTGGCTTAAATTCCTTATTGCGTGATGTTTATGCTTACTTGAAAATGATCGATTAAATGTTTTCGAATCGAAATTCTAATTAGTAGTTGTTTAGCCCGTGAATGTGTCTATGCGATCCCGATCCTCGTTTTCCTTTAATTTAGCGTTAACTTCTCTTTTGTTTTTCCACAATAACCACCCATCACCTTTTCTTATTTCTTTTACACCATTATTATTCTTGAAGTTTTAAAACAATTAACATCTAAAATTTAATCACTCCTTGTGGATTTCTTACGATACCCGACTTACCGCTTTACTTGCCTCGGAAGTGTAGTAGTATATTTGGTTTTTTGTATCGCGGCGGCGAAACACACAACGATTGTGTCCTCACACGAACACACTTTTTCTGCTCGATCAATAGCATCAACTCAATTAAAAAGTCACGCAATCCACATTTTAACATCTACATCATTAAACATTTATACATTAAAAAACTCGACCAACATACCCATTTTCATCCCTACTCAAATCACCATGTTCGTCTTCTCCTTTGTATGGCACGCACACTTCATCATCGTCAGCAAATTTTTTATTACTCTTTGATTAACTTTTCTTACTTTTATTACGATCCCGCATTGCTGAATAAAATTTATGGACTTCCAATTCTATCAATTTTGATATATTCTCTTCCATTTTCTTTAACCTATGCCTCTCTTACTCCTTTAATGTTGCAAACTTTTTCTGATAAAAGATATGTAATTAGATAATAAATGAGGCAGATAGATAATTAAAAATCAAGTTTATCTTTTTAGATTCTTTAAAGATCGTGATATTACTTTTTTGTGTGTACTAATTTTTTGTGTAAACTAGAATTTTAACTAATGCTTGCTTTCGAGTACCACCTCATATGTTGGAGCTTGTGTGCCAATACTTAGAGTCCGTTTGATTGACGTTGAATTTTTTCCATGGAAAATACTCATTTTATCTCATTTTTTACTTTTGAGGTTCTTGACTTCATATGCATTCTATTGAAACACTACTTATAAATATGAAAAGAGCACCATGTTTTTATCAATTTTCATGGGAAACAATTCTCACCCACCACCTAAAGAATTGATTTCCATGGA
The DNA here is from genome assembly GCA_949130495.1 of Sambucus nigra. Taxonomy (NCBI): domain Eukaryota; kingdom Viridiplantae; phylum Streptophyta; class Magnoliopsida; order Dipsacales; family Adoxaceae; genus Sambucus; species Sambucus nigra. The sequence continues at coordinate 88,097,982 of OX422222.1, read as the reverse complement.
AAACTTCAAAAGTAAGACCAAATCACTCTTATCTTTTCCACACATTTTCCTACCTTTAATAAAAATGAACTATTTCTCAACCATTTTCCAACTTTGTAATCAAACACAACCTTAGTGATTTTTATGTTGAAGATTTAGCATTTGATATGGTATTAGATATAACCAAAAAAATATGGTATTGGATAATGTTGGTGATTTTTCAACGGTGATGCATGTTCGAATTAATTTGGGTCCATCACATATACCACAAAATGAAATCATAGTCGAATAGTAAATCAAATTAATAGCATGAACTACTTGCAAATGCTATGAATTAATTAACACAAACAAACATATCAATAATTCTAATTAAAATTCACACAAACATGTACACAAATATTTTCATAAGTTAATCTTAAGAATATACTACAATAACCAATTCACAATTCGGGTTTTCAATTGGCTCACCCCCAACCTCCTTTCACCACTACACGACAAAAAAAAGAAAATCATAATCAACAATAATAATAAAAAATTATACCCGACATGGATCTATTTGTAACTCGAGTAATAAAAAAACACATATGAAGCCATATATGACTTACCTAGGGCGATGGAAATAGCCGGTTATTAGGACGATGAGGCTAGGGCCAGAGAAGAGAGGCTAACCTAAAGATGGCTGGGGCTGGTGTGTACGACGGGTGAAGAAGAGAAGAAGAACCGGGGTGTGGGTTATTTTTTGTGTCTTCTTTACTTTCTTTTATTTCTTAGGCGTACAATAAGTGGGCAGGAAACTAAAATGTTAGAAGGAGGAACCCAAATATTTTGCGGCTGTCTCATAAAGTATATCTTTTGAGAAAGCAACTAATTCGCAGTCTCTTTAGGTACTACTTTTTGAGACGAGGAATAAAAGTTGTCTTAAAACAGTAGTTTTTAAGAAAGGTTAATTTTATCCGTCTCAAAAGGTTTGTTTTAGAGACTTAAATTTTAACTGTCTTAAAATGTTACATCTTAAAAAGTACTTTTTTATAGTGAAGTCCCTGATTGTGATATTGGTGACCAGAAATCCTGAATTGGCCCGCATTTTTGAGGGGGCATATTTAAAACAAGAAAAGGTTTAGGTCGTCAGGATATTGACCAATCAACTAGTCTCTCATGCCACATAGGAGTTATTTTTGGAAAGTTTTTAAATCGTGCTCATATATTTAATTATAAGTTTCTCCATTGTACTAACGTTTTTAATCGTCCTTTTCATTGCAGTTATTGGTGGACTTTTTTGTCATACTAGACAGAAGAGACAATCAAGATAAAGACAACACTAACCTGCTACGTGCTTTGGGTGAGGCCCAAAAAGGTTGAAGGATCTTCAGAAGGCCTATGACATTGAGAAGAAGGATAAATAGATGAAGATGTCTAAGATGGTATCTGAGAATGAAAAAATGAAGAAGAAAGCAGAAGAATCTACCAGACCCTGTCTGAGGCCTTTTTAAAAAGTACCAGGCCTACGACCAAGGGTGGAGTGACACCTTTGGCCAGGGCAAGAAGTAGTTGAACTATATATGTAAGTCCAATTCAAGAAAGGTTGGGACTCAACGTTTTCCAAGGTAATATTCCCTTCTGAGTCCAAACTCTTTAATGAGCATAACCTAAACTCTCCCCTAAAGATGAATGAGGAGGAGGGAAAGGTTTTAGGCAGTGTCCAAGAGAAGGATGGAGATGAGAAGGCAGAGTAGGCCACATAACTAAACAAGGTCTTGGCTGACCAAGATTAGGTGAAAGATAAAGAGGGATAAGATAGTTAGATTAGTCTGTGACCTATTATTATCTGCATTTCCCCCCTTTTTTAATTTTCTTCATAAGGGCTTCCCATCCTTTCACTTTAATAAAAACATTATATTTTGACCTTATTAATTCCTTTCGATTGTTGGTGAATGCTTGTTATATATTCCCATTCGTGAGTGACTTTTCTTTTTGGTTTTTGTAATTTGATGACAAGTTAGCCTTAATGATAGTGTTCCACAAAGATGAAAATATGGACTTGATCCTTAATTGGTAAGCTTCTGGCTAAGCGCATGAAGTGTTCTTATCTTTTCAAAAATAACTTCAAAAGGTGACAAGTGTTTATGGTGGAAAGTCCCTTTTGGTGACCTCCCTTTCAGATGAGATCAAAGACTTAACCAATGTGGGCTAGGTTAATGGATAATGAAAAAAAAAATTCTAATAAGGGACTATCTCCATCATCATGATAGTGATAATAAGTTTCGTCCTGATACAGATGACGGTCTTCGTGCTAGAATGATCGACGAGCTAGGGCACCTAAGATGAAATATTCATTCATCCCATTGGTATATAATTTTTTGTAACCCACTGATATGACAACTTGTAATTTAACAGACTATGAATGCAATTACTTTGATAATTACCTGTCTTTCATTTGCTCATTTTCTATGCCCACTATGTTTTATTAGTTTCCTTACCTTTTAGGATAAGTGTTGTCACACCCCTTTTGACCTAGGACCAACTATGACAAAAATGCACATGGTCATAGGTCAATCCGCTCGTTTAAGACTTTAGCCAACCATGTTTGGGACACTTAGTGCCGAGGGATGTCTCATAGGTCTTTTTCTTGCCTAGGAAATTCTTAATGTTTTTGTGTTCATTAGTGACTAAAATATGTAGCCTTAATATTCGATTAAGTGAAATCTCATTAAGGCATTCAAATTGGCGATCAAGGCTTGATCGGGTAAATTTGAGCAAATTTATAATAAAGACAATCTTACCATAACGGTAATTTGTAATTGACAAAGTTGGCCTACCATTTAGATTAATAAGAAAGATAATTATGTTAATTGAACTTTATATCATTCCAGAAATAAAAACTCAAAACTTGAAGAAAAGTTATAAAGTTTTAAAAATAAAATTTCCTAAGATTGATCGCAATGAAGGCCCTAGGAATATCCCTACCCCATTATTTCTAAATAGTAGACTCCTTAGAGGTTCTCTCCGATGACTTTGAAGGGTCCTTTCTAGTTAAAACCTATGTAAGGACATAAATTTCTAATTGAGTTCCCGTGTTGTTTTGACTTAATTCCGTGAACAAAACGTGTTTGTAATATGTCATAGGGTGTTTTTATTTTATCACGATCACACTTGGTCTATGACGTATTGAAGAAATTGAAGGCGTTGTGGCAACACTTCAAAGAATTAATCATGTCGAAGTTTAATTGGTGCAAGTTTAATCGTCTTCAAAGTTAATTTCATTCCGAGATCACTCAGGTATGAATGCGTATAATTAATAGTGCTCGGAATTATTTTATAAAAAATAAGGATGTAATTCTTATAAAGAAAAATATTTTAAAATGTTTTATAGTGTTTTAAAAGGTTTAAACTACGTTTTATGATGATAAGCTCGTAAAAGAGTTTGACATTTTTGGATCTCTCATTGGAAGAGACGTTTTAAACAAAAAGTTAAAAAGTCAAACTTTCGCGCTGTTATTCAAACGACATCCAATCTTGTTCGAACGAGATGGGATGTCGCTCGAACGAGTTCCTCAAGTCGTTCGAAAGACACATTTTTTTAGGCGGCAGTTAAATCCTATTTAAACAGCTTTTTCATTATAGTTTCGTAAGTGTGCTTTCTGGAAAATAGTTTTACGAACTAGAACCTTGTTTGCACATGTTATCTAAGGTTTAAAAATCTTAAACACATCCTTAGAGTTTGCAAAGATCCGAGTTATCATTCTTATATGCTTACGTGATCTTGTTGCACCAAAGTTGTTTGTTCTACACATTGAACATCAAAGGGTTTTTCGGTGAAGAAGCGACTGACATCGTGTTCGATATCGTAGACGAATCAAAGCCATATCGGTGGACATCGAGGCATACGTAGATATGTGTGTTATGGACAGGTATCGTGGAAGATGGAATTTTTGTGTGGGCACTATTGAAGAACGATTGAAGATCAGAAGGAGCGTCAAGACCCGTGGGGATCGAGTCTTAGTGTAAGGCTAATCTGTCTTTGTAAACTCATTGTTCATTGTGATTATCTGGCTTGGGCTGTCCGAGGTTATTTTCCCGTTTTGGGGTTTTTTCTCGTACATCCGGCATTGTGAGTATTCTTTACTTTACTTTACTTGCTTTAATCACTAGATGCATGTTGAGGATTAATCAAGATAAAATTGGTCTAAAGTAAGACTTGGTTTTTCACAACTTGGTTTGGTGCATAATTAAAAGTTGGATCATTTTTGGAGAAAAATTAGTTTTGTTTAAAACACACATATCGGGACACTCACTTCTTCAGATTGCTATCAAAGCTAGAAAACATTTTTATTTATTTTGTGATCCCGTGTGTTTGTAAAGATGAATTCTGGATATAATGAATTTTCTCCAACTCCTATTTTTGATGGCATTAATTCCACCTATTGGAAGATGAGAATGAGTTGTGCTTTAAAATCTATTGATGAGCGTGTTTGGCTTGCAGTTGAGAAAGGTTGGACACTCCGTGTCACTATTGTAGGTGAGCTCACTAGTTTAAAGCCTGTTAAGTCATGGACCGAAACTGAACAAAGACTTGCACAATATAATTCTAAGGGTCTAGACGTTATTTCTTCACATGTCACATAGGAAGAATATAATAGAATTATGACTTGTGAAACATCAAAAGAGGCTTGGGATATTTTGGCACTCACACACGAGGGCACTAGCACGGTTAGGGCGTCAAAACTTCAAAATCTCACTACACAGTTTGAGACCATTAGGATGTTAGAGAGTGAGACCTTTGATGAGTTTTAGGCTAGGTTGTCCAATATTGTCAACTCGTTGTTTAACCTAGTTGAGAAAATTCTCGATAACCATGTCATTAAGAAAATCCTTAGGTCGTTGCCTAGTAGGTTTGATGTAAAAGTGACCATTTTAAACTCCTTGGGTAGGTTAGAGTCAACGGAACTATAAGAGATTGCAGGTGACTTACAAACCTATGAAATTGACATGATTACCTCCAAAACAAGTGCCTAAGAAAGAAAAGGGTATTGCTTTGAAAACCCCGAAGGAGGAAAATAAAGTTTGAGATTCTGATTCCGATTCCGATTTTGAGGATGTTTCTTTGTTGGCAAAGAAATTTAAAAATTTATTAAGTTTCCAAAGAAATCGAAAGATTCCAAGAAATTTGAAAAATTCAAGAACAACAAAGTAGATCCCGCCTCTAAGGATAAGTTTGAGAAGCCTAAGAGAGATGAGTCGGATAAGTGTTTTGGGTGTGAGGGGTACGGTCAAAAGGTTAATGAGTGTCCCACTAGACTTAAGAAAGAGGGCAAGCAACCCGTTGTCTATAATGCCACCTTAAGTGATAGTGAATCGGAAGAGGGAGAGAGTTCCCCCATTGAGCGTAACTTTGTTGCGTTTATGGCATGTCATGTGAGCGACGATGATACTACTCATATACATGACACTTTCGAGGAGGTTTTGAGTGAATCCCATATTAGTGAGGGTGAAGAGAGTGACCATGAGGAGGTCGATGTGAAAGAATTGCAAAATGCGTTTAATGAGTTACATGCCGAAACGGTGAAGGTGAAAAAAGCTAACTCAAAATTGCAATCTAAGTTGAATGAGCGTGCCATAGAAAATAATGATAGTTTGATTGAGGATCTTAGAGCACAAGAGAAGAAGTTTAGGGAGAAATTAGAGTTTATGGAGAAAGAGAGAGATAATCTTCATGGTTTTATGGAGTCCTTGAAAAAGGAAATTTTAGAGTTTGAGGAGTCTAGGAATTTGCTCGAGTCTAGGATTCACGAGTTGGAGGAGAGATTGATAGACTTGTCTAGAGTAAATTTTGATTTGGAGGCTAGCTCGGAGAAGTTAGATAAGATCATAGGCACCGTCCAAATTAAGGAAGATAGGAGAGGTATAGGTTTTGGTGAGAGAGTTGTTCCCATTCCCCCCGCACGTGTGAGAAACACTAAGATGGTTAGAAAAGGTCCACATAAAGGTAATCATTTCCACCACCGCTACAGTTCCTTGTTTTGTGATAGGAAAGTTTACCTTAGGCATTATTGTTACGACCCTAAACAAGCTCCTAGGAAGTTTAAGAATAAAGTTGCATCAGTTACCCAAACCCCCATGCGTCATTTTACACCTACTTGGGTTAGGAAATCAGATTTAGTGGATTTTGGAATTAAACTTCATGATTCTCGTCTAGGTGCACTTGATTCTTCCCATGCTAAATCTAAATCATGATAGTGTTGCCATGTTTATCATATGCTAGTTTTCTTCATGATATATTCATTGCTAGTATTATGACATGTGTATCATTTTGTGTTATAGTTTTCATTTGGTTGAGTCCTATTTGAAAAAATTCAAAAAGATTTTGTTTTTGAGAAAACTTTTGAAAATCCAAAAAGATTTTGCTTTTCTTTGAGTCAAAATATGTTTGAAAAGCCAAAAATATTTTCAGTTTTTGTTTTTGAGTTTACATGTTTGATGTGGCATATTGGTGTGCTTGGATTCCCCCCCATCGTTTCATTATCCATGTGGCTAGGACATTTGGTCATTATTATCGATGTTTAGAATGATCTTAACCATTGTTTATATGGGGTTGTTTCGAAGTTGATATTCATTTTGATTCGACTTTGTATATATGCCAACATTACACACATGCACGAGTTTATATGGATGATTGACTTCTCTTGCACATTTGAATTTAGTGAGGCGTTCTTATCTCAATCTTGTCATCTATGCGTAAGTAAACTTAAGAAGAAATGTGCATGTAATATCCGTTTACCGTGAGGATTTGAATTGAAAAAATGATGAGTGATTCACGGGAAAGGGCTGCGAGAGTTCAAAATTAACTCGTTGTGAAAGCCACCGTTTAAAAGAGCCCCAAACGAAAATGCAAAATGCTAAGAAAAGGGCTAATAAGATTTTCTCTAAGTTGTGAATGCTAGAAACCTCAAAAGAACTTGAAAAAGTATATATTTCTGAGGGAGTTTTGGTTGGAGAAAATTAAAACGGGTTTGCCCAACTAATCTTAATGTTGAAACATTGCAATTTGACGCTATTGTTTGTAGAATCGTTAAAATTCTGGATTTGTGTGCATGTAGTATGTTTAGTTCATTAAGCTCACTCTTTAATTGTCATATGGCTATGATAAATTTTGATAATTTATCGCTATCAATTAGAGATTCTTGATTGTTTCGATTTGTTGGGATTGTGACTAATTTGTTTTAGATTTACGCCCATTCATTCCATGTCCATATTTGAGCACATCGGTACCATGTTTGCATGTAACTCGTTTTTTAAGTTTTTATGAGTTTTTGTGTTTTGTGTTAAAAGCCTACTGTTTTTGCTGTCAGGCCTTTCGTGGAATTTTTTTATGGAAATTTTTTCACTGGGCAATATCTTATAATATTTCTGGGAAAGTGGGAAATTTTGGCAGGTCGCCTGAAGTCGTTCAAACGATAACTCATCTCGCGCGAACGACACCTGTACTTAGTTCGAGAAACATCCTCATCTCGTTTGAGCGATGTCCCTGGCTCGTTCGAACGATAGGCTGAAAAAATGTATTCTAATTGGTTTGCAGTCCACTAGTTTAATTTGATATATTTTTGGTACTGCTGGAAGCATTTTTGGACTGATTGGTTTATATGCAGGTTCTTTTATGTTCCAGATTGGTATTTTGCATATAAGTCCATTTATCACACTTGATTTGATTGATATACTCTTTATGTGATTCCTTGGTATACTAGCAACTGATTTGTCATTATATGATCTTATTTAGCTGGTTGTTTCATGTTTATCTAGCATTTTTTATTTTTTAAAATTGGTATCAACTTGATTCAAATTGGTTTTATTTTGTCATGCTAGATATTTCCTATTGGTTTATCTTTTCACCGGATTATCTATTCGAGACAAAGAGGGGGAGAGATGTATGTGATGTAGGTGGATATTTATTGAGCGTTTCTATTGATATCTGGATTTACAAATTGATTGATTATATTTCTTTCAAATTGGTATCAAATAATTGCTCACATGTTTCAAATGATTTGTTCTTATTAGAAATATAAATTGGTATCATTTTTTCCTCCATACTTTACTGGGAATTTATTTTTCTATTTCATGTGTGAAGGTATGCTTTCAGCGATTCAAGATTTCAAGTCTACATTACATTCATACAAACAATGCTTGCCGATGCTACATATACTAGTCCGAGTCCTATATTTTTTATTTTGGGTTTATGGGATGGGATTTAGGCGTCATACGGCTTGATGATCCGGTTAGGCATTTCACTGGTTTAGTTTTGTCCCGGAATAGTCAAAGGGGGAGATTTGTAAGGACATAAATATCCAATTGAGTCCCTGTATTGTTTTAACTTAATTCCGTGAACAAAACGTGTTTGTAATATGTCATAGGGTGTTTTTACTTTATCATGATCCCACTTGGTCTATGACGTATTGAATAAATTGAAGGCACTGTGGCAAAGCTTCAAAGAATTAATCATGCCGACGTTTAATTGGTGCAAGTTTAATCGTCTTCAAAGTTAATTTCATTCCGAGATCACTCAGGTATGAATGCGTATAATTAATGGTGCTCAGAATTATTTTATAAAAAATAAGGATGTAATTCTTATAAAGAAAAATGTTTTATAGTGTTTTAAAAGGTTTAAACTATGTTTTATGATGATAATCTCGTAAAAGAGCTTTACATTTTTGGATCTCTCATTGGAAGAGACGTTTTAAACAAAAAGTCAAACTTTTGCGCTGTCATTCAAATGACATCCAATCTCGTTCGAACGAGATGGGATGTCGCTCGAACGAGTTCCTCAAGTCGTTCGAACGACACATTTTTTTAGGCGGCTTTTAAATCCTATTTAAACAGTGTTTTCATCATAGTTTCATAAGTGTGCTTTCTGGAAAATAGTTTTACGAACTAGAACCTTGTTTGCACATGTTTTCTAAGGTTTAAAAATCTTAAACACATCCTTAGAGTTTACAAAGATCCGAGCTACCATTCTTATATGCTTACGTGATCTTGCTGCACCAAAGTTGTTTGTTCTACACATTGAACATCAAAGGGTTTTGCGGTAAAGAAGCGACGAACATCGTGTTCGACATCGTAGACGAATCAAAGCCATATCGGTGGACACCGAGACATACGTGGATGCGTGTGTTGTGGACAGGTATCGTGGAAAACGAAATTTCTGTGAGGGAACTATTGAAGAACGGTTGAAGATCAGAAGGAGCATTAAGATCCGTGGAGATCGAGTCTTAGTGTAAGTATAATCTGTCTTTATAAAACCATTGTTCATAGTGATTGTCTGGCTTGGGCCGTCCGAGGTTGTTTTCCCGTTTTGGGTTTTTTCTTCGTACATCCGGCGTTGTGAGTATTCTTTTCTTTACTTTACTTTCTTTAATCACTGGATGCATGTTTAGGATTAATCAAGATAAAACTGGTCTAAAGTAAGAATTGATTTTTCACTACTTGGTTTGGTGCAGAATTAAAAGTTGGTTATTTTTCGAAGAAAAATTAGTTTTGTTTAAAACACACATATCGGGCCACTCACTTCTTCAACCTTACTTGCCATATGATGTCTTTATCACGCTACCAATAACATTTTTAAAAATGTATATCCAACCTAAAACTTCCTCGGATTGACATCTTTGCTGCATTGCTTCGCTAACTATTGTGGGTAGGACGTCGTCTTGATGAAGGCTTGTTTTCTCCTTTCCTCAGCCAAGTCACGCTTTGTCCTTTTGCTTTTTTCGTTGAGGATTTGATCGATAATAATTATCTCCATGGTCACAAAGCCAGCTTCCAATAGGATGTTGGCTTCCATTCTATAAGCTAAGATAAACATTATTTCTCCAATTGACCTTCTCAACATTGTGAGATATTCCCATAGGACGTAGGGACGCTTATTCACCCATACACCTTTTACTTTTTCTATACTATTTTTAATCCCATCGAGCACTATCTTGTTGGAAGCCTCAGCCTGCCCATTGTCATGGGGATAAGCCGCTCAGCTGTAATAGTGCTTGATGTCTTAGCTATTACAAAGGTCTTGAAATTTTCCCCGTTTAATTTGTATCCCATTATCATTCATGATTGTTCTTCATACATTTGAAATGGGTCACAATGTTCCTCCAAATAAATCTCATCATATTAGCATCCCTTATGCATGCCACATGTTCAATCTCTATTTATTTGGTGAAGTAATATGTTATAGACATATGATACTTCCAATTCCCTAGTCTAGTAAGTAGAGGACCCAAAATGTCTAATTCTCATTTAGTGATACACCACGACCTGGTTAGTGTCCTTAGGTTACTGGCTGGTTGGTGAAGCATGGGAGAGAACCCATTTCCTACACTTTTTGACATAGGATATCTGCATGTAAGGTCACTAGTAACCTTCTTTAATGGCCCTGAATGCCAAGGAACTTCCCCCGGACATGACTTCCATTAATTTCATCGTGTAACTCATAGAGGACTTGGTCGACATAGCTTAGGTTTATACATTGGAGGTATGATCTTATAAAAGATTATATATAGATATTTCCTCTGGATAGAGATATAAGAGAGCATTTTTTACCCTGGTTTGATGGTCTCGCTTATTGTCGGCACCAAAAATATCATCTTGTAAGTATGCTATAATTGGGTTTATCCAATTGGGAGCTTTTTGGACGGTGAGGAATTATTCGGTGACCTTTTATTTTATGATTCTTAGTTGGGCAAGCTATTCCACCACAATTGTTCTTTTGAGGTTAGAGTCAACGGATGAACCCAAAGTGGCAAGAGCATGTACATGGCTGTTATTTATTCCTGGAAGATGTTGGATATAAAGTTTTATAAATTATGTGATCATATCCAAGAAAACCTATAAATAAGCTAACATCCACTCTTATATTGCGTTATAGTATCCTTATACTTGATTATATACCATCATTGAGTCACATAAATGGAAAGGAAGTTATGACCATGACGGAACGGGCTTCGAAATAGTGCCTCAACTTTTATGAAGCGATTACCAAAGGGTAATCTAGATTCTCGAGAGGAAGGTAGAGTTTCTTGACGTCTAGTAGTGCCTTGCTAACAAAATAAATCGGGGCCTGGTTCCCTTCATTTTCACATATTAAGGTCGAGTACACTGTGTGGTTGGATACCGCGAGGTATAGGTAAATTGGATCTCCAAAATTTAAGACCATGACCAATGGTATTCAACTTAAATAAAGATTGATTTCTTTAAGTGAATTTGATAATTCTTCATTCCATTCAATTTCTTTCTCTTTTCTCAAGAGCTTAAACAATGGTCGGTACTTCTCATAGGATTTAGAGATGAAGTGGTGTAGCCATTGCTAACATTTTATTTAACATCTATGCCTATTATTTACGGCAGAACATTACTAATTTCCTTAATTTGGTCAAGTTTTTCCTTAATTCCCAATTAACTGACCAGACATCATAGGAACTTCCCATATTGAATTCGAAGGAGCCATTGGTTGTGTTGAGCTTCATTCTTTAATGTCTGAGGACTTCAAACATCTTCGCTAGGTTATGTAGATAATCGTCAATAAACTTCCATAGTGTTTCCTAGTTGTGTTTGGACATCTTGGTAACCAATTGTCGGTATGTTTCTCCTGTGTTCATGACCCCAAATGAAATAATCGTGTAGCATATAAGCCAAGGGTGGTAATGAAAGAAGTATTCTCTTGGTCGGGACTATATGTAGGAGGGTAGTGAGACAGGGGTCTATAAATATCTGGAAAGGGTGAGGCATGACCCATTCCAATGGATGCTGTGTGCAAGGTTCTCAAAAACTTCTGGAGCAGCTTCTGGTAACACCTTTTCCTTTTTGTAAAAATGGAGCTCAAGATGGAACTCCCTCCCTAAAAGAAGATGAACTTCCACAATAATAATAGTAATTTTCTCAAGAGGAGCTCCTGAGAATGATGGTTGTCAGTGGGGAGTGAAAAAACAAGGCACTTATAACTTAAAGAGAGAAAAATGAGAGAATACTAGAGAGGTTCTGGTTTGATTTTGACAGAGTAATAGTGCTATTGAGGTTTTTCTATATGTTCTTGCCCATGCCCAAGGGTCCTACTTACACTTGGGCATTAGGGCTGGGTTGGCACTTTTGGCACCAAAACTTAGAGGGTTGGTGAGGGACAAGGTCTGCAGTGTACTATTTGTCCCTACCTGTGTGCAGTATCCTGTCCCCTCAGGTAGGTTCCACTTGGTACAAACCAAAGTCAAAAAACAAATATGTCTATGCTAGATGACAAAATATCTGATTTGGTAAATATCTTTTAAAATTATAACTTTTGGTACCAACTTTGTAAACTTGAGGGGGGGTCTCAAGGACCACCTCCTCTAAAATATTTATAATATTGAGGGGGGTCTTGAGGATCCCCTTTTAAAATCAGTTTTCTTGAGAGGGGCCTAGAGGACCCTCTTCTTTAAAATCATTTTATAAACAATTCTTTTCTTGCGAGTAACCCTTTGGCTGATCACCCTGGTTGTGTCTGACTGTGAGGTGTGTGAGGACTGGGAGACCATAGGGTCTTTCTACTAGTATTCTCTCAATACTAAAGTGAAAAGTGGTTGAGCTTTCCCAACAAACCTTATTCCTTAGCCTCCAGGCCAAAACTCTTAAGAGATCCCAACTGGCCTATTTGAGCCCTGCCTGCTCAACTAGGCTACCTGTATAAGAAAGTTAGTGCTAGTACTTTTGTTCTTTTAAAGAATGACTTTTCATGGTAAGGGGTTGCTCATGATAGCCACTCCCTCATCCTGGCCTATTTTTCTACAAGTTGAGGGAGAGGACCTTGACTGCTCGTTGCCCCAACATTTTCTGGAAGTTAAGGAGGAGGAACTTGACTGCACATCGCCTCGACATTTTTGGAGGCTGAGGGGAAGGAACTTGACTACTCCTTGCCCCACCATTTTCGGGAACCTGAGGGGGAGGACCTTGACTACTCCTCTCCCCGACATTTTTCGGGAAGTTGAGGGTGTAATGACCCCACTTTTATATATATAGTTTATTTTTACACTCTTGTGTTACTTATTATCTTATAAATTTTGCATTATTAGATATGTGGTATTATTGGCTATCAATATAACAAACCCCATTTTTAATTACGAAGAATCAACTGTAAAGTGGATCAAATTGAAGTCTTATGACATATCTTAAGGTAAATAATATGTTTTGGGGTAGAAAATATACTTTTATGAAACTTTAAGGACTAAAATAAAAATATAAAATTGGACATTTTGTAAATAAAATATTTTGAAGGACCTCTAAAAAATATTCAAAATATATAGTGTGAAATTACCAAAATACCCTTCATGTGTGAAATGACCCTTATACCCTTATCACCTTTCCACCACGTGCTGGTCACTTCCACCTTACACATGTCATCTTTAGAGAGAAAGCTAAAACACTTGTCATCATTTGGTGATATTAACACTGCAAGACCACTCCAGATCGTGACAACTCGATGTTGAATCACCACTCCAAAAAGCCTAGTCATTAGACACGTGTCAACACCGTAATACTTTTGGAAACCTATAAATAGGGCCTTAGGGTTCATTTGAAACTCACACCAATTTCTTGAGAATTATAGTAATAAAGAGTGATAGAAAGCTTGGGAAATATCTTAAGAAGGAGTTCTATAATTTCGAAGAAAGAATTCATTTCGTAGGTATGATTTTATTTAAATGATATAATGTATTTTTATAGTTTTAATTTTGTGTTTTATAGCTTTACTTAGTAGTTATGTTGGTAAAAATACACTAAGGACTTCACTAATCAAAACTTAAAGTTTAGAAGAAATCCAAGTTGATTTTATTTTCATGTAAACTTGTTTGACATTATATATACGCTTTTAAAAAAATGATTTTTTAAAAGTAATTGCTCGTTATTATGGAATCCCATTTAAGTAATTCCAAAGTTAGGCCCGGTGAAATTCTGTCTAGATGAGATGGTATTTAAGTGGTGCCCCTGTGACCCTCCATCTCTACTGAGAATGAATCCGAAAATGTTCTGTCTAGAGGAGATGGTATTTAAGCAGTGCCCCTGTGACCCTCGATCTCTATTGGGAACCGACTGATTAGGAAGAACTATGAATTGAATCCTTTAATTAAGATCAATGAGTTTTAAAAGTTAAGAAAATGGTTTTTAGTAATCCTTTGAAACAAGTTATTATTAAAATACAATATATAGATTGGACCTTGTTTAGAACGTATACTTAAACCTTTATCGTATTTGTTAGATTAATGTGCGGTCGAAGACTCATTATCTATAATTTCAACCTCTATTTTAGGTGAGTACTCTATGAAATTTCTTGCACATTTTCATTATATTATATTATGCAAAATATGTATATTTTGTGAAATGATTTTATTCTCAAAGTTCATCTGATACCGATGATTCCGTCGTTTGTTATATGTTTATATCTCTCCATATAAACATCTAATTTGAATTCTAAAATTATTGATTCGGCTTATGGAAACTCTCTTACTATATTGGTCTTGACTACCGGGTGGAAATATTCGGGTGGTACCTTCCCAGCTGGTTTATCGCTGGTGTGCCCTAAACAAGGCGTTGTTCCAGAAATCATGATTATCTGTCTGTGATGTTACCGGGTGGAAACATTTGGTAACACTATCTGTCTGGGTATTAGAGCGTATATGGCCACTAAAACTGAATAATTGACACATGCTCAATTGTTTTATCTTCTCTGGTCTGAACTGTTTATTCTGAATATATATATTGTCATTTTCTTTATATATATTACTTGAAATTCCTATCGTTCTAAATTGAATAGGTATCAATTTTATGAAAATCCCTGGAATGTCTGGAGATTGAATCTCATTCGGCTTTTAGCTGACGTTGTATAAAGAACCATTTTTTAGGAAATAATGAAGTTCGTGGATTGAACGAAAAAGGACTATGTTGAAGATTTAGCTTTTAAAGATCTTTTTGTTACCTTAAGTAGAAGTTTGTTTAATTAGATAGAGCACGTTTAGCTATTTGTGTCAATTTGTAACTCGTTGATATTTTAATACAAATGAAGTTCCCTTTAGAAATATCTGATGATGTAATTCCTTCACTTTCAGTATTTTACGATTCATAACCATGTGATTATACTTCCGCTACATATATTTTAAAAGAAAAATTTTAAGGCTAGAGTATTGGATGCCTTGGTGGCATGTCAAGACACTCGTTCCCTACTATTTTTGGGTCGGGGTCGTGACAGAGGGGGAGGACCTTGACTGCTCCTCGCCCTGACATTTTTTGGAAGTTAAGGGACCTTGAGTGTTCCTTCATCAATATGAATTTTATGCCATTGAGGGACCCTTGGGGGGGGGGGGTTCCTTCTCTATATGAGTTTCTTCTGGGACCCTAGGGTGTTCCTTATCAATGTCAACTTCTCCAAGGAACCTGTGGGGAGTCCCTCTCAACACGGGCTTTTGCCGACACCTAGGTGAGGTTCCTTCTCGACTTGAGTTTCTGCAGGGACCCTCAGGGGTTCCTTATCAATTTCAACTTCTGTAACGGCCCTGGGGGGAGTCCCTCTCAACACGGGCTTCCGCCACCACCTAGGCGAGGTTCCTGTTCAACTTGAGTTTCTGCAGGGACCCTGGGGGGTCCCTCTCAATATGGGCTTCTACCGCCACCTAGGTGAGGTTCCTTCTCAACTTGAGTTTTTGCAGGGACCCTGGGGGGTTCCTTCTTAATGTCAATATCTACAGGGACACTGGGGGGATTCCCTCTCAACATGGGCTTCTGCCTCCACCTAGGTGAGGTTCCTTTTCAACTTGAGTTTCTGTAGGGACCCTGAGGGGGTCCCTCTAAATATGGGCTTATGCTGTCACCTAGGTGATGTTCCTTCTCGAATTGAGTTTTTGTAGGGACCCTGGGGGGTGCCTCTCAATATGGGCTTTTGCCACCACCTATGTGAGGTTCCTTTTCAACTTGAGTTTCTGCAGGACCCTGGGGGTCCCTCTTAACATGGGCTTCTGTCGCCACCTAGGTAAGGTTCCTTCTCGACTTGAGTTTCTGCAGGGACCCTGGGGGGTTCCTTCTTAATGTCAACTTCTATAGGGACTCTAGGGGGAGTCCCTCTCAATATGGGCTTCTGCAGCCACCTAGGTGAGGTCCCTTCTCGACTTGAGTTTCTGTAGGGACCTAAAAAAGTATTTTCGGGTAGACACCCTACTACATTAGCCCCTCGTGCAAAGTATTTTGTGTTGGGCAGACCGAAAGGCTTTGTGCTCTATAAATTCGATTTTCAATTTTGAGGGACCCTAGGGTTCCTTCATAATTCCCCATAGGCTCATTAAATTCTCTATCACTTTATCCCAAGTTTTGTAGATGAGGTCACTTATGGTGGACCTCCTTATATGGGTATCAACATGGGCACAAGGTTTGCTCACGGTGAGCTCCTCATCCTTGGCCTTTTTCTGTGGCCTTCTATCCTATTTAGAGGGGTTGCTCATAGTGAGCCCCTCGTCCTTGGCCTTCTTATGTGGCCTTTTATCTTGGGTAGAGGGGTTTCTCACGGTGATCCCCTCGCCCCTATTCTTCTTTTGTGGACTTCTATCTTGGGTAGAGGAGTTTCTCGCGGTGAGGCCCTCGCCCTTGGCCTTCTTATGTGGCCTTCTATCTTGGGTAGAGGGGTTGCTCGTAGTGATCCCCTCGCCATTGGCCTTCTTTTGTGGCCTTTTATTTTGGGTAGAGGGGTTGCTCGCGGTGAGCCCCTTAACCTTGGCCTTCTTCTGTGGCCTTCTATCATGGGTAGAGGGGTTGCTCGCGGTGACCCCTCACCCTTGGCCTTCTTCTGTGGCCTAGGATGAACCCTTGATCTTGTTTTGACGATGGCAATCCATCCAAGAACTGTACCGACTTTACCGACCTTTTCCAAATTCAGGAATTGTCGATAAACACAAAATTCTTTGGTTGATTCTCCTCTTTCAACCAAACCTTACCTATGGGCGGTGCATGTAGAGACTACTCACTACGTCTGGCTAAACATCGATTCTTCCTTGAAATGTCTCACATTAAGTGACACGTAATACTCCCCTTCCTTCCTTGGAGTATGCCGAAAGTTCCACCCGTGCTCTTCTCTCCACGAAGCGCACTTTTGGATCTCTTATACCATACCAACATTATCACCCTTTGTATGTGCAAGTCGCTCTCATACTTGCCTACTAACAACTACGCTCCGAGTGTTCTTCATAATCATTTAATTCTGCTCCATTCAAGGAATACTCTTCTTAAATGACTTCCCACAGTATTCCAATTCAAATATGGGTGTGCTATTCTAATTATGCACCTATGTATGGATTATCGCCCCTCATGTGACGTTTAATCCACTCTATCATTCCACTTCGTTTAACTAGTCCCACAAACATATTTTCCACACGTCCATTGCTACGCCCCTTCATCTCGGATGAGTTTTAACATCAGTTAACCAGGATGTCTACACCCTATAAACCGGGCATACTAGCGTAAGCATCACATACGCTCCATACTAATAAACAAATTCTTTGTTTTCTCTGGTGCTTGCAGCGTGATTACAACACTTTAATCACCCTAAAAATCAAAATTTTAAATCTTCCTTATCATCGTTCCACCCCTCAACTCGTGGGGTAATTTTCAATGCTTTCTTACCACAAGATTCGGCATCCAATAGCTTTAAGACAAAATTCAACTTCCAACTTTCATACATAATTACTTGATCCCATGTCGACCAGAGTACCGAACTTATGGAATAGTGACCAAACGTCTCCCTATTTCCATCCTTACGCTAAGTTTCATGCGTGGGATGTCTCGCAAAGCGAAATCCAAATAAGGAACCCCTCCGATACACTACTACCTAGCATTGTCGGTTATTGAAATTCGTTAGATCCTCCGTCCATAGTCTATACCCCTTTATTCCGTCCCTTGACAGAAAAGTTACAATTTCTCCCGTAATTATGCTTAACAAAGAACGTTTCATTAATTGCACTATTGTTCAGTATAGGTTGGTGGTAATAGCATTCCATAAACCTCGAATACATACTATCGGAATTCTCAAAATTCCTCTCCCTAATAATAGGGGTATAAACATTAACTCCCACATTTCTATAGGATAAATATAACAATGCACTCTTCCCATCACTAAGACCGGAGTGCTAAACATAATACTGAGTCAAATCTTTTCGCCCAACGGTAAATCCCGATACATACGAAATTATACTGGCAAAGTCTATACATGCTTTGGCATCGAATATCTCGAGCCCACTATCTCCTCCGAAGTCTCTAGGATAGATAATATAAGTGCGAGTCCAACCTTCTCACAGGTAAAGCCTCTCCAAAATAAACATAAAACATATTGCGCTAATGCAACCACTCCGATAGTCTTGCAATAAATGCCCACTATCTTACTAACCAATTCTATAACATTTTAACACAGATAATATCATACTCGTGTATCTCATCACTACAACGAGAAACCTCAATAAAATACGTAACACGGTTAATATACTCATTCATCCTCCGCGGATAGCACTAAAGAAAAATCCCTCTACACTAGGGAAAAATATTCACATTTTAATAACGTTTATAATGATATGCATTAAGCTCGTCTCACATGCTAATCTAGCAAGGAACAAAATATAGTGACTCGCTCGTGTCACATAAACACGCCTCGTCCTCTCAGGATACAACTTACACTTCTACCTTGTCAATCGTCTTGACTGTGCAAATGGTTTCCGGACGTAACACGTCTATTCAAACCAAACAAAATTACTTTAATCGTTGCCTTTTAATAGGCACCGTATTCTTATCCTTTTTTCTCACTTTGGAACATATTATCGTGAGCGATCTCACTCCGCACAAAATACCTCAGTACATAATCCACTTATCACATCTCCTACTAACCAGGTTAGGATTGTCCTTCTCTCGGACTTTAGTAGACTCGATTCCCGTTAGCCATCCCGATTGTTCCTTTAACTTTTTAGGCCATAAAGATCATGTTACTATCTATAATAGTACTTACTGAATTTACCATCACTTGGTAAGAATTCCATTATCCAAATCATTTAAATGGGTCCCCTGATGTGTATCCACATCCCTTTGTGGTGCTACACTACCACCCTCGTATTCAGTCTTATTCTCGACTAACTTCTTCGATTCCTTTAAGCTTCCCACACAAGGAGCATTATCATCTTTATTGACAAAATGCAACATTGTCAACCTCTGAATCAGCCTTCCATCAGAATTTCCTCCTCGAGTATTATCAATTATTATTACGAGTTGGTATCCTCCACTCGTATCTACATCTTTCGATACAAAATTTGCTAATGATTAGGATTCATATCCGCAATTGGACTTCCGTCATGCCCTCCTGCGATGAGTTCAGAACCACGTTTGTTTCTCACCCTGAACAGTTGAGGAAGGAACATACGGTCAACACTGTACCTAAGGTTCTCCTATAGGCATATTATTCCACTTCTAAAATTGGTGGTTGACTCCAACCATTATAATTTCGTCCCGAAAGCCAAGAAAATTCTCTCTAAATTTTCGCTTTCAGTTTGCCACACTTCATCCTATATTTAAGCCTTTGGACACTTTACCTCCTTTGGTAAACACATACAATTTTCGCGTTTCTAAAATTTCCCACTGACAGTCTCTACACGTTTTTATAATACGTTGAGTAAGTTTACCCTCACACCTCATTTGACTATAACAGCCTTTGAAAATCATTGTTGCACCTTAGTCGCCTTTCTAGTCTTGGCTTCTCGTTCCATAATGGAGGTGACCTCAACTACGATCATCATCCTCAGATATATTTTATAAACTCGACTGAGCCCTGCCTCCTGATGTATGCTTAACGGTCCTCTTCTGACATCCGTCATCTCTCGGCACACGTACACATCCGAACAAAATTAGAATTCACTAGTGTATACACATTATAGCAGGAGAACGAAATCTCGTCAAAGGAATTGACAATCCTAAACATAGGGCTCTATAACAAACAAAGCAACGCTGAAAGAATAATAAGCCGTACAAATCCTAAAGGACACTAGAACCTGATGCTTTGATACAACCTGTGACACCCCGCCTAATTAAATACCGGGCGATCATTCCTTTATTAAATTAATTCAAGGTGAACAGTTGGTTCATTCTCAGCATCACTGTCGAAAAATAAAACTTTTCCAATTTAAACACCCTAATTAATTAAGCTAAGTGTCAAAACCATTTAAAACCTTATTCTCATTTTATTAAATCCAGTTATAAAACCTTTAACCATTTACATTTTTAAGAGTCACACAATAAGTAGAAGAATAAAATGATCATTCAAGAGTTTACCCAACAATGATAAATCCCAACATTAAAATACTAAGGAAAACATCCTGACATTAACAATCCCGAAATAAAGATACTGAAATAAAAAGAATTACAATCTCTGACAATCCCAACTAAATAATGGAAAAGGGGAGACACATGCCCTGCTGGATAAAGCTGAACTAGAAGTAGAGTCAACAAAGAGGTCGTCTAAGCAATGGCCTGTAAATCCCACAAAAGCTACAGCGCGTTCCATCCAAATAATCCTAAGTAAGACACCCTTGTGGCTGGGCACCTGTAATACATATATATATAGACACAGGAGAGAAGAAGTAACAGCAAACGGGTCAGAGCCCGAATGGAGAACCGTTTTAAAAATAGTTTAGCAAGTATTTAAAATGCTACCGGCTAATGCAACAGTCATATTAACAAGCGACACTCTCTTGAGAATTCTCACCTCTCATCTAGTGCGCACATCTATCGTACTAATGAGCCCCATTTATCTCTCTAAATTATTCCCCATAAGTTTTAACACGTGGAATTAAGGTTATGATATTCACTTTAGTAAAATCTAACTCTCCAAGATTTCTTACGTTATTTAGAATAATTTCGTATTATTGTAACGTTTCCGAATACTTATAATGAAGATGATTAAATTTCATACTTTCCTTAACTACTATTTTACTCAGTAGAAAGTTCTCATATAGTTACACGTATATATATTAATTACTCGTATAATATATATATACAAACAGCACCCCACATAGAATCTATGGTGCTAGATTTCCATATCTAAGTACATATATACCAATCACTCATAAATTATATATATACTAACGTCACCCCACATAAAATCTATGGTGCTGGCATACTCTGCTATCAAGTCCTCGTATCACACAAACTAAGGGAAATACTAGTTCGGAATCACTCTCGAACTGTATTAACACAAACACAAACAACATTGAGGCGAAGCATAGATTCCAAGTCTCTAAGACGACAGTACATACCCTCACGCCCCTTAGGACCGTCTGAACTATCGATTCGATAGCCTGTACCAAGGATGTCTATCTTCTAGGGTACGAGTCAATATCTCCCATAAAGGTCACATCGATATAAGACTGTCCCAGCGCGGTAACCTCAGGGATAGCAAGTAGCGCGTGTACGATTTTTACACAGAAATAATATATATGCACAATCACACCGTCATATATAAATATGTATTCACATCCACATTATTAAATTAGGTACTCTCATGACCCAAAATTATCATTATCCGTTATTACACGTTTTACTCATTATATCGTATAACGGCCTCATTCTTCTTTATTCTCGTAATTAAGTCATTTTTAACTCACTTCTCGTCTCTCGAAGTATTTCCTTTATCTAAGAGAAATTTCAGTAGGCCCTCTCTTGCCTTCAAATCCAACTTAATAGATGTTCCGATTATTTAATCACCACACGTATGATTTCTTAAGTCTGAAAGTCTCCCCGTTTATCCTTTATTTCCCTTCGTATTAAAGTTCCACTTTATGGGATTTTTTCTTGACCCTACTGGTCCTCTTTATGTTCCATTATATTCTAGAAACCCTAATCAAGGTTTACTACGCATAAAATCGGATTAAGCTAACACGAGCAAAAATGCAGTTTTCCTAGGAGGGTCGATCGATCGATAAAAGGGGTTGATCGATCGAATCTTTGATCGATCGATGCTCTGGGCTCGATCGATCGATCAAGCAGTTATGCAGATTCTTCAGCCAACCCAGTTACGGGATTCTCACCCCAAACTCCTCCAAATCATCATGTTACATTCCCAAACTCCCAATCAATTATACTATAAGTGTTGTATACCCATTTAAACAATTTCCTACGTAACACATGCGAATTTTCCTCAAGAATCATGGGTTAAAAAGGGGCAAACTCTACATAATTCTTATGAACCCTAATCTTTCCTTTAACTTAATCTCTTTCGTTCTTTTTCTAGATTTTCTATCTCTAATATCAAGGAATTTCGTGGCTCATCCTCTATATGTGAAATGGGTTTCCAGAATTATGATCTCTAACATTATAACATGCAATTTGTGTCTCCAATTTATGTTTTTCTTCAAGAATACTAATCTAATCAACCTAAGACTAATATAAAAGGATGCATTAACTTGATAAAAGCAAGATAGATACTTGCCTAGAAAATTTTAGTTCTGATTTGCGGACGATTTTGGTGTGGTTGTGTTCCCCGTCGCGCGATCTACGCGTTGGTGGTGACAGCGGTGAAATCGGAGGTGTTCTTGGCCTAGAACTCCTTGGAGAGCTCCTCCTCTTCCTCTCCAATGGCCGTCATTAGTATTTCATTGTGTTAACCCTGAAAGATGACACTTTCCATCTGATATAACCCTATAAAATTCGTAGGTTTAATTACCCATAATTGCGAAATGTCCAAAACGCCCTCCCGGGGTATTAATTAGGCCCAAAAACTCCCCGAGACCCAAACTGAACCCCCGGGTACACTTTTCTGACTATCTCGACCCTTTCGGACACGTTGGTGCACTCAAAACGACCATATGAGCAACTTATAATTTATTCACTTTTATAAATCAACATTTAGTTCCGACACGACACAGGCGCGTCCCGACTTAAATTTCCATAATTGTCATTTTATTCACACGTGACAATATTATAACAATAAATCTCATATATTACTATACTCATCCAGTAATATTCAACAAATATCAAATTTCCAACAATTACTAACTCTCGTTACGCTAGTAAATATTTAAAGCAACATTCCAGATTAAAATTAAATTAATTTATCTCAATTAAATTTAATTAATCCCATAATTTAAAAGCTATAAAAATATGGGGTATTACACCGACAAGTGATTTCATAAATATAGTAAAACAATCTAGTGCTTCCTTAACACTTTCTCTATCAATAGATATGCTAGCAGAAGATATAAATGTAAAGTACTACATGACCAAAATATGAATTGAATTCTTATAATAGTCTTGGTATTTAGATGGGACAAGATATTCGATCTAGTGATCATAATCAACATTTTATCATTTAACTTTGCTCACCTTTACCGTACTTAGTAAACTTCGAACCAAACTTGATGAATAAGTCAAGAAAGTCTTTATTTAAACTTAAAAATTACCAGTTTTGATTATGACAGGAAGTCTAAAACATTTCAATTATATATCAGCTATCGAAAGTTAAGAAAGTGACTATTAAGAATACATATCCTTAACCTAGAATGAGGAATTTCTTTTGATTAATTATGAGAATCCTAACAACTTGATTTACAATTCAGTTATTATCAACTTCGTGTAGGTCAGATTTTGAAAGCCAACCTCTAAACATTCGAGTATAAACTATTGGACCTCAACCTTTACTTGCAAATACCTATTATGAAAATAACTATACAATATTGCTACTGTGAAACCCATGATTAGACTTATAATACTATCTTACCCGACCCCATTGGTATAGCATGATGAAATACAATTTATAAAACAAACCTCAAACCACGAGATCATATATGAACCAAGTTACCAAAACCCCTGTTTCGATACATGTTACCTGCAAAAGCTTGTAAAAATCTGAACCCCTTTCCGGTTACTATTATCTCCGGTTATCTGGATTGATTATCTCCAATTTAATTGGATTGATTTAGTTGTATATATTTTCTATTGCCCTAAAGCCTCTAACCAGATAGTATGTGATATATGTTTAGAAACCATCCACACCTTTTAACCTGATCTAGCCCATGATATTTTTATTTTTAGCAATATCATCATGTATTATTGTGCTTATCACACTATGACTGTCGAGTCAAATTTCTTATTATATTCCTGATTAAGTCATTATTTCTTATATGGTTGTTATATCACTAGTCTCGAGTAGACTAGCCTTGGTCAATATTAAACTTTTCCAAATATGCTACATACCAAAACGATATACACACTATGAGATTTTCAACCCCAAGTTATCGGAATTTCAAGGACAAATTTTTTTTAAGGTGGGTAGAATGTAACATCCTTATTTTTTTATTAAATTAAATTATTTATGTATCAAAATGACCTTTTACAAACTATTTATAATTTTCGTGACACCTACGACCCGTACGTACTATCTGTAACATGAAAATAGGGTCGACACGTTTATTCTCTCGCTCGAAAAAGAATATTTTTTTATATAAAACAGATAGTAGAACGAGTTTAAAAAAATAGTTTTTTTAATTATTATCCGAATTAAAGCATGTATAAGTTAGCGTAATCCAAAAATACTTTTAATACGAAAAAATACAAAAACATGTCTTACGTGCCCCGATACTAATTTATAGTTAAATGAAATTTCAAAAATTATAAAACTTAATATCCGCAAAAAATTATACGCGAGTACCCTATGCTGACTATACCTTAACTAAACAGTATAAATAGGCCCAACCCACTTTGTTTTCAACCCACGATTTCTTCAATCTCTCTATCTCTCTCTCTGGAGAAAAACCTCTACCCTGAAATCCTTTTAACCCAATAGCCCTCACCCCGTCGGCTTCTTCTTCTCGAACCCCTGTTCCACCGCCAGACCAGCCATCCTCTTCTCCTTCTTGTTAATTTTTTGTTATTATTATTGGATGCCATTGATGTAGATGAATGTTTAGGCATGTATGAATGTGATTGTGAGCGAACGGTTTGAAGCTTCGACCCCACCCTTTCCATGGTGGTGGCCGGCAGCAATAAAACCCATTTTGGGTTTGATTTTATTGAGTTGCTGCTAAATCCAATATATATATATGTGTGTGTGTGTGTGTGTGTGTGTGTGTAACACCTCGCCAAATTAAATACCGGGTGATCATTCCTTTATTATATTATAACAAAATATACAGGTGGTCCATTCTTACCATCACTGTCGAAAAAAATTTATTTACTAACCACATAGTATTTAAAAAGCTGGCGTTAAAATTTTATCTTTTTAATTAACATATAACCAAATGACAAATAATATTACATTCCACCATTTAAATATCCAACGCATAA
The DNA here is from genome assembly GCA_949130495.1 of Sambucus nigra. Taxonomy (NCBI): domain Eukaryota; kingdom Viridiplantae; phylum Streptophyta; class Magnoliopsida; order Dipsacales; family Adoxaceae; genus Sambucus; species Sambucus nigra. The sequence continues at coordinate 88,072,650 of OX422222.1, read as the reverse complement.
TGAATAATGATAGAATAATAATTATATTGGAATATACAATCTAGTCTAAAATAAAATTAACTCCATGGTATAATACATCATAATGGAACTCAACATCTCTAAATAAAAATAGAATAAAATGGACAATATGTCCGACTGGAAATAAAGTTCATAATGAAGAACTGAATCAATACTGAGGCGTCTAATATCAATAACCTGCAACTTCTACCGCAGCTGCAGCACGCTATAAGATAGAATCTGCTATGCCCGGTGTCCTCATAGCTGGGCACCTAATATGTTTTACAAAAAGAATAGAGATTTGGAGAAAAATGGGTCAGAGCTAGAGTAAAAAAAATTTAAAATTTAGCAAGTGTTTAAATGCAAAATTTACAAATATTATATTCATTTTAGGTTCATGTGCTCTCACTTGAGATGCTTACCTCTCATCTAATGTGCATACCTAATGTATATCTCTAACTCTTCCTGATTATACTACCCCGACTATGTATTTCAATCCAAGTCTATTTCTATACCAGCGCTCATCCAATACATTACCAATTAATTTATATCAAAGAGTCAATTATAAATTTCTCATCTTATATGTAATCTTTCCCGCACTAAGATCATGTTAAATGTCACCATTTTCTCATCTACTATATACACATAGTAGCATAAATAGCAAGTATATACATATAAAACTCTAAATATATATATATATACTACTACTACTACTACAGCACCCCTAGGATGAGACTTGCGGTGCATGCATAGTCTGATATCATGTCCCAGTACCTCACGTACTAACTAAAGGACTATTAGTTCATTTTATCAACCGAACCATAAATACAAAGCACATGTATTGGAGGCGAATATAGTTCCAAGCCTATGCTCTACGCACATACCTACGCACCCATATGATCGCTAGCTTATCTTTCTAATAGATAGTCCTTTCCTAGGTTTTATATTTTGAGGTACAAGTCAAAAATCCTCCCGAAGGATTATCAAGATATGGCTGTCCCGATGCGAAAACCTTCCGTGATAGCAAGAAGTGTAGGAAAGTCATACACATAATATCACAATCAACATAATATATGCATACACTCATCCTATACATACATAGAGTATTTTTCAAGTTTATCCCATAAAATAATAATTCACATTATATTCACATTTCCTATTACTCCTAACATCTCTTGTTAACCGATGTGAGATAAATAATTTAATTAATCATTCCAGTAGCTACCTTCAACCCATACTTATTGGTCCAAAACCCGGACTCATCATAACAATCCCGGATTATATTTTAATTCCCAATAATCCTTTTTCTCTATAAAGTTACATTATGTCCAGAAATATAAAATAACAATTTGAGGCTTTTCTGATCCGATTTTGAAAAAACTTAAAACTGCAAAGTTGTGAAGAACATGATTTTAGACAAAAACATGTGAGCACACTACCCATTTCCACTTAAAACAGTTCTAAAATTATCATACAATGTTCGTACTTTATAAAATGATTTTTCATGCGTTTTCTCCACTATTTTTTATGTTCAATCTTTCATTCTACAACTCCGAACTCCCAAACAAATATCCCCAGCAATATATTAATCTATATACATGATTTCTAATATTCTATATTCATCAAATCATCAAAAACTCAACTTAAATTGGATTAATTCATGGTTGTTCTCTAAAATATTATTTTACCAATTATCATCAAGAACACATGTAAAACCCATATTTCTCCCAATTTTAATTGTTAGAATTTCATCAATATTCATCTTCTAACATAATAATTATATACTACTATCAATTCTCCCAAAAATATAATTTTCAACTCCTCAATTTATCATAACCTTTCATGAATTACAAAATAGTGAACATCCTATTCTAACATGAATATGACATTAACATTCAGCAAGATAAACACTTGCCTTTTAATGTAAGTCTGATCTGTTGAAGAAGAAATATATGGTTGTAGTCCCATCTCTTTGATTTACACTTTGATGATGATACTCCATGTATGTTCTTGCACAAATTCGGTAAATCTTCCCTTAGACTCTTGAACTTCCTTCTCGATTCTCTTTGTTGTTTCTCTAACTCTTTGTATAACTCTTTTAACCTTTGGTTTTTTGAAAATGACTCTTCTCTAAGCCCAAACCTTTCATTTTATAAGTGTAATCTCGTTTTGTCTTTTTAATTACCATTAAGAAGCCCAAAAGTCTCCTAAATAAGTCTTGATTAATCTCAAAAGCCCCCAAGATCCGAACATAACCTTCGGCTACTTAATTTTGACTATTTTGACCCCTCTGGGCAGACTGGCGTACTCAAAATGACCATATGAATTACAAAAATGAAATTGCATTTTATTTTCCAATTTAAGTCTCGACACGACTGACACGCGCGTCCCGATCAAATTTAACATAACTATCGTATTTGTCACTCACGACAAGTTTAATCTTCTCTCATTATTATTACTACTCATTCACTAAGTAATATTCAATATAAATAAATGTTAACCCTTATCACGCTAATTAATATTTATTTTAATTCGGATTAATCTCTAATTTTAATTTTCCTATTATTTAAATTAATCCCACATTAAAAATTACGGGATATTACATACTTCCCTCCTAATAACGGAATTTCATCCCGAAATTCGAAAATAAAGTATAGCTGATAAAATAATTATGAATATCGATCATGCATCTCATGCTCGTGGTCGTAAATATACTCGTCGGTATTATGATGCACCATACTATCACCTCAGATTCTTGTACACAATTACATTTAGATGCAGTCCAAAGTTACTCGCAAAAATCTTTTATGGTTTTCCCCTATTCATACACTAGTGACACCGTTTAAACCGAAGATCTGTTCACTACACCCCACGGTTAGCAACAAGTTCATTTACGTATCGATGTATTCTTTTATGCGTAAGGTCTCACTTATATAAGGTCACGCAAGACTATTGTGAATTCGATAACAATATCATAAAAGATGCGTCTATACTCCAATGACTTTATTATCACTATGTTACAAAAGACCTCACTTCTATAGGTATCAATTTCCTTATTGCCATACCATACCATTTATCCTTGCGAAATACACTTTCAGCAATCTTTGATTCCTCATGTCAGGACTCAAAATTTGGTTCCCACCAAAGTACTCTCACTACATTTTTAAATTATACGAATAGAAATGGAGTGGGTCAATCCTTATCAGCAGATTATGAATCACCTCGGATCCGTGAAACTAATAAGTTCCCTTTTTACAACTATCCAAAGGGAGGCGGAAAATCTTCTTCTATTGAGCCACAAAATCAAAAAGTAGCTAATATTATGTTAATCGCATACCGCCTAATATGACAAATATAACACCCTGCCACGGAAGGATGACAATGGTCATGTCGAAGGTCCCTGCCGTAACCTATCACCTACTGGCTGCAGCCTCATTTATATTTACCATATGTTTAACCTGCTGCAGTCTCTCATATGCAGTTCACGGCCTATACGTTATAAGGTGCGGCCCTAGTTTGCTCACCTAGCAGGCTGCAGCCCTTTTTCCCAACCACAACATCACAGCATCTACATCACGTATAAATAGAGGACTAGACCTCGAGATAAAGGACTCGGATTCATTTCTAGTTCCAATACATAGATCAGAGATCACAACGCTCTCCAGTCCACTTGGTCCAGCTTGGGGGCTACTCTCTGGCATCGCAGCCATCTCTCTGGCACACCGGAATCCTCATAGACATGTATTGTCTTCTCTCAACTACATTGTATTCCTATTACGGCATTGTAAACATGTACTAACAATGCATATAATGAGAGTGTGGCACCAAAGTGGACGTAGGCTCATTTTAATAGCCGAACCACTCTATATCTTTTCATTTATCTCTTTTTATTAGCTTTACCTACTTATTATGTATTTTACGCATAACTTGTTGATACGAGAACGACTAGTGCACGATTGATCGTATCATCAATCTGTCTCCATCTGTGAGAAACGAGGTATTTCAATCTTGTTTATCTATATTCGGGGTTCTCAAACACCTTATTTTATTCATGGGGATCCTTTGGATCATCATCACATGAGTGAATTTTGGTTATTGAGCTATATTTTATATTTACACCCTTAAATGGGTATTGCGTATATTCAGATCTGCTCTTGGGTCTCCATTTTATGACCTTAGATCTATTTTACATACCCCTGGGATATCATTTCATCTAGTTAACGCTGAAAAGCATGATGGGCTTTAGCCCCGTAAAGGTGTGTGATTAGGGAAGAGTTACATTTACTTGTTTTCAATGTTCTTTACCCGTGATCTATGGTTTATCATTAGAGTTGTGTCGTTTTGTGCACCAAGAGATTATTCGTCCCTGGATAGACCCTAGTAGGTATGCTCTCCACGTGTTTCGGGAGAAAACTCAGCGTTCGAGTTTTAATTCTGGGATTGTTCCCTCCACTCCCTAGATAGGGATGCGGCCTGTTATTATAAACACCACTCTTACTGCGGCCACTCTTAGTGCAGTTGGATTACAGTAGCTTCATATCATCAAGGGATTAACTCTAGTGGTTTCAGGCTCAACCTTGGTAAAATTCATTATAGGGCCACGGCAGTATACATATGTGCCTAACGGGTTGCGGCCTCAACAGTAAAACCTTATCGCAATTCAAACGCTGCATCCCAAGTTTATACTTGGTTTATTCTATATTCTGTGATTGCTCACTTTTGCTAGTTTTTTCTCAGATTATATATATTTTTAAAGACTAACAAAGCAGAAAATGGAGGGAGAATTCAGCCAGAGCATAGAGATAAAGGATGAGATTGTGCAGTTGTACAATCACCTCAATCATCTCTACGGCAGCCATTCCTCACTTCAAATCGAGGTTAACTTTTTGACCCAGAGAGCTCTCATGCTAGAGGCCGCAGCCTCCCCAAATATAGGTGCGCCAGGATTACTACTGCAATAATCACTGTCGCAGCCCCAGAAGCTCTATCAGTAGAAGCAGCATGCAAGAACCAGAAAAGGAAAGTGGAGAAGGCAGAAAGGGTCTTTAGGCTTCCAGATTGAAGACATCTTCGAATTCATCAAGGAAGATAAGCTGTTGAAATGTCCAGAGAAGTTGAGGGCTCCACCCCAAAAGAGGGACAAATCCAAGTGGTGAAAATTCCACCAGGACCACGTCCACAACACTGAGAAGTGATATGCCCTGAAAGATGAGATTGAGAGGCTCATAAAGTATGGAATGTTACAGCAGTTCCTTAGGGATGCCTAAGGGATGAAGCCTAGTCTGATAGGCCACATTCCCCTTTTTATGCCCATATATATGTTTCATCTATTTTTGTTCTTAGTGAAAACTCTTTCTAAGTAGTTCCATTTTAACTTTGTATTGAACTAGCAAAGTCTTAAATATATGAACAGATATATGAAATTAAGTTCACCTTATAGTACCAAATTTTGATTTCTCGATTCCATGAAATGTCATCTTATAAAAGACCTTTTGTCTTAAATAGATCCCCTATGGAGACATCTTATTATATCGGGAATGATTATATTGGATGGGCACAAAATGCCCGCCATGACGCCAAGATATATGACGGCATACGATAATTATAAAGGGCAAAAGCAACTATCGGCAGCAGTTCTCAAACTTGGCTTACAACGTCGCCAATAGCGCAAGAACATATTCTTATATTCGCAAGGACAACTATCTCTCGGTATACTTCTGTCAGCATCATTCGCCACGGGGGTGACCAATTCTCGTACATTAGCCACGGGGGCTTACAATGCCCATTACATTAGCCACGGGGTGACCAATGCACGTTACATTAGCCACGGGGGGGATCAATGCACGTTATATTAGCCACATGGGTGACCAACGCATGTACATTAGCCATGGGGGCAACCAATGCTCGTTACATTAGCCACGAGGGCTTACAATGCCCGTTACATTATCTACGGGGGTGACCAATACCTGTTACATTAGTTGTGGGTGGCTTAATAACATAACCCAGCCCGAGAAGGCTTGATAGTATCCTGTATGTCTACAAAGGCCCATTTTGAGAAGTTAAAGTCAAAAAAGGTGCCACAACCTCTGAACTAGTATGGATGCAGCTACTAAGGAGTTCATTCATTAAGATGTGACAGAGAAAATAAGCTGAATATTTAAGTTCATTGACCAACTAAATATTTAAGATATCGGAGCCTCTGAACACAGTGGACGCTTATTTGGAGAAACCACTCACATAGTATTGTCGTGGCCTTATGACCATTGCAGTTTGTGAAGTAATCTTGCAAGCTCATCCAATCAAGTAATCAAGTATCAAAGCAAACAATAGTTATACATTCAAATAGAAGAGTATAAAAACATTTATGCGAATGTTGAAGCATTGGAGAAATAAATCATGCAAATAAAGTGTAGAAAATATTAATTTCTAGAAGAAGCCACAGCCCGAATAATGAGGTTCTCAGAAGCTTAAAAGGGCAGCAGCCCTATATGTCAAAGATCAAAAGCTAAAAATTTGGCAAAAGGTTAAACTGTTGTTATACAATCAAAAGGCCTCAGGCCCGCAGCCTTGTATATATCAGAATTAAAAAAAATAAAGTTCATAAAGGGACGCAGCCCCATGTTCAGAGAATTAATTCTAAGAGGCAACGTTATCATCTTCTTCACCTTCTTCTCCATCCGCATCAGTCACGATCTCCTCCTCAGCTGTCGCAACCTCTGCCTCAGCCCTTAGCCTTCACCTCTCTTCAGAAGCAGCCTTCATCTCAACCACACATTGCAAATGTTCAGCATCATCAAGGCCCCAAGTAAGAACTATTTCTTTAGATTCAGGAAAAAAATTTATAACTATGTGCCTAAGCTCTTGGTAGCCGCGGAGGTAGGTTTTATTGTTGATAATAAAAAAATACTTGGAGATTTTGAAGGATTCCAAAGCGTGGTCAATGGCCAATTGGATAGCCGCGGCATGGTCAACATTTATCTTTGTAATGGCTACATAATTGTCTTCTTCTAATTTCTTTATAGCCGCAGTATGGGCCAAAGCATCACTTGCAACTTTAGCCTGCAATTCCTCTAACTTCTTTTGAAGAAATTCAAGTTTGTTATTTGAAAGTTCTGCGTCTTTAGCAGCTTCCACAACCTGAGCTTGGGCATCCCTTAAAGACTCCGTGGCTTGCCTAAAGTTTTCCTCAGCAACACACTTGGCTTGTTTCGCAGCCTCAACCTTAGTGTCGACATTCATTTTGTTCAGCTCCAGAGACGCAGCAGATAACTACTTCCCAGCCTCAAAGGACTCAGACCTAGCCTTCACTAAGTTAGCATTGTGAACATTTTTCGCGACCTCTTTCGATTTTTATAGCCCCTCGTATTTAAGTTTTAGGGTCATCACAACCTCCGCAACCTGGTATGGTATTGAAAGTTAGAAAATAAAACTTTTGCGCTACAAAGAAAAATTATTGGAAAGTGGAATGACATACTCTCAGTAGATTATGGAGGGCATAATCCTCCAAGTCCTCGTGGTCCTCATCCACCATGGCCCCATCAGCCACCTTTTTCATCCTTTGGACAGCACAGGCAGTTGTGTCCCAAGAAGACTGAGGATCTGGCATGCGCAATTGTGGTCGCGGACGTCTGCCTTGAAGGGGTGATAAATTTTCATTGACAGCTATTATTGATGGAGGGGTAGGAGAATTTAACAGATGAACTAGTGAAGTTCCGTGACGACCTTAGAGTTGGTCAGAAAGATATGGCATTAAGCCCACTGCTTCCAGATTATCCCCAATATCATTATCAAATTGGCCTCAGGACTTTCGTGAGGGACCAACTCCTCAACCTAGAGTGGGGGTGCGGCAGGAGTAGTTTGGTTTATAGCCTGGATTATGGGTGCGGCAGGATTAGTTTGATCTACAGCCCGATTTGAGGGCACATCATGATAAACTTAGTCACCCGTTGGGACTGCGATAAGAGTTTTGGACTTTGTCCTCCTCCTTTTCCTTTGCCTGAATGTATTATTGAGGACAGTTGTGTCCTCATCCATTTCATCCAGTTGGGCTACCAAAATCTCTTTATCAATTTCTTCACCTGAAGAAATAAATCAAGATCAATATTCGTTTAAAGTAATTATCGCGGAGTCAAAAATCAAAAAAGAAAAGTATTACCTTCTGCACCCATAACTTTAGGCACGGACTTATTGGGGAAGAAGCCTCTCTTATAGATTGAAGCTGAGGTTACAAGGGTGTTGAACTTCTTCTTCTCAACACCAATAGCCGCAGCCTTCCAAACTCTCTTCTCTTGCCTCTCACTCAATTGCAAATTGTCAAAGGCTGTACAAAGTCCAAATATTAGTTCAAAAGCAAGGAAGAAATGGTAGAACTAAAAACACGGGACGCAGCTACAATCTAAAGGGGATGCAGCCTTGATTACCAAGCCTTGATGGACATCCCCATTGCCACGTCATCTTAAAGGTTCTCTCTATCTCAGTCTCTTGTGGGTGGATTTCTCACCCTTCTCCAGAAATGTAAAAATATTTGCCCTTCCAGTTTTTTACACTCGTAGGCCTCCCAGAATAAAGGGTCTCGTCTTTGTCACAGACTAAAAAGTAATAATACCCCGTAAATTTTATGAAGTTTTCCTTTGGGCGCTAGAAGTAGAAAAACTCCGCGGGAGTAATGTCTCTCTTAAATTCTTTCTTCCATAGCATTAAATCTACAAGAATTGCCCTCCAGCCATTGGGATCTACTTGGGTTGGGGATAAATTTATATCTTGGAAAATTTTCCTAACAAGAACTGGGATAGGTAGCCACAGCCCGTATACGAATGCATAGAGAGGGAAGCAGACTCCATCATCAGCGATTATAGAACATGGTTTTTTATCTGCGGAGGGTGTCGTGCAGACTACGTTATCAAGAAATTCAAAAGCTTCAACCACCTCATCAACCCACTCTTGGGTCATAATGCGGAGGACATTAAGAGAAGCAAGAGGTCTCTTAACTCTATTAGATGGGCCAGCAAGTGTGTCCCTAACCTTAGATGGACCCACCACCGCGGCATCAATATCCATTGGTTGATTGCTTGAATTAGCCTCTTCCTCCACGACTGCGGAGTCCGAGTTTGAGTCTGAATCTAGCATTACACAATTGGGACAATCTCTCAGCTAGCAAGGTCCTATGTCTTCAAAGGACGCACTGAATGGAGTTCAGGGGGTGAGGATCCAAAGTTTTTGTTCCAAAATTCTCTGATAAATTCGTCAGGATCGAAACTCATATGGCTGGAGCAATACCTGAAAAGCATAAAGGGTCCGCAGTTAGGTGCCGCAGCCAATATGGTCATACATGCCTCTTATAGGCCGCGGCAGGAACACTGATATATCAATTTTAAAGGCTAAAGCATAAATGTTAGCAACTTTAGCTAACCACACCAAGTGTTGGGCTCTAAAGTCCTAGAAGTTAACTTCTGCTGCGGCATATTATTTTGGGGAAGGAGGTATCAATTATATTCTTACATATCGTAGTCATTGGACTATTGGAAAAATGTTGCGAACACTAACCTAAGAACCTTAAAGGTAAGGGAATATTTATTATACAAGTATTGCCACAAGCTACATCTAGATATGTAAATACCGCAATCAATTTCTTAAACAGGCCAATATTTAAGGGTTGCAGACATTGACCTAAGACCCCAAATTGCAAGTTGTTTTATTATGCCGCAACCAATTATTCCCCATGCCGCGGCCATATACTCAAACAGGTTATCTCATCTAGCTTGAAAATTGAAGCCCTAGAATGTGAAAGGTTTGTTCAAGAACATCAAGAACAGTGGTATGTTTCCAATGCTTATACCACTCTAAAACCAATAAATACAATCCAACACAAGTACATTTCATGGGTTTGTTTTATATTCTGTAACCACATTCGTTTCTTAAGTCAATAATGGAAGATTAAGATACTAATCCAAACCAACAGACTTCATTTATTGGTTTAACATGGATGCTAACAGCTTATTTTATCAATTGAGGATTGATTCAAATGCAAGATCAGTTATCTATTACAACTCAAGCAATTATATTCAAATGAGTCAAATTCATGGTGAAAGTAGCAAGATATGAATTATAATGATGGATCATTCAATCACAGTAGTTACTTTGCAAAGTCAGTAGTTCAAATGGGCCATTTATATAATCAGAGACCACGAACAGTTGGAAGAATTGAATTATAAAGCCATTCAAAAGGTTTTTAATTGAAAAAATTACCAGGAAATGGGTGAAAACTAGTTACTCAGCTTTAAATCTCCTCAGAGCCACCACACACAGCCTTGAAAGGTCGCTAAAATGTTAAGACAGGGAACGAACAAAGATTGACTTTCGATTTGCTCTCAAGGGTTTGGAAAACATAATGAAGTCCACGGTTGGTTCAATTTATATAAGAGTTCACGGCAAGGTGAAACGTTGTGTTAAAAATATCCACCGCAGAGACAACATACCGCAGCATGATAATCTCAAGATGCAGCACCAAATTACTCATTGGCACTACGCCTTGGGGGATTATTGATATGACAAATATAGCACCCTGTCGCGGAAGGATGACAATGGGCATGTTGAAGGTCCCTACCGCAGCCTATCACCTACTGTTTGCGGCCTCATTTATATTTGTCATATGTTTAACCTGCCGTAGTCTCTCATATGCAGTACGCGGCCTATACGTTACAGGGTGCTGCCCTAGTTTGCTCACCTAGCAGGCCGCAGCCCCTTTTCCCCATCGTAGTATCACATCATGTACACCACCTATAAATAGAGGACTATACCTCGAGATAAAGGACCCGGGTTCATTTCTAGTTCCAATACATAGATAAGAGATCACAACTCTCTCCAGTCCACTCGGTCCAGCTTGGGGGCTACTCTCCGGCATCGCAGCCATCTCTTCGGCACACCAAAATTCTCATAGACATGTATTCTCTTCTCTCAACTACACTGTATGCCTATTAAGGCATTGTAAACATGTACAACAAACGCATATAATGAGAGTGTGGCACCAAAGTGGACGTATGCTCATTTTAATAGCTGAACCACTCTATATCTTGCCTTTTATCTCTTTTTATTAGCTTTATCTTCTTATTATGTATTTTACACATAACATGTTGATACAAGAACAACTAGTGGACGATTTCTCTTATCATCACTGCCTTACTAGTTGTCATGAGTATTTCTAATTACTCTAAAAGTTCAAAATATGTAACCTCACATTTTGCTACATTCAATATCACCCATTCCTAATATCCATAATCTTATGATTGATACGACTAGTTCAATGCGAAATCCCATCCCTATCGCCTCCTGAAACTTCCTATCCAAGGTGGGACTCAAAGGTCTCATTCAAATTTACATCAATATTAGGTGGCACTTTGTGTCGATTAATTTTGTCTCATTTAATAGCATACTGGACACACTATATAGTAATGCAACACACCTCAATATAATAACAGTTATTTTATTCTTGAACAATTTTCTTCGTAACCCAAAGCAAATCCTATCCACTCCGTGATTTTGATAATCCAATAATGAACTTTATCTTCTTGTCTTGTTATCCTGCCCATGGGTTATCAATTTGTCTCATCATTCTTGTTGGTATTATCATAACAACCTTTTCTCATACGGGGGGAAACCTAGAGACTTCACTATGTTTGACTCAACCCGAAGTTCACTCACTTATCATCTCATGTCACGTGGAACATCTTACTCCACTTATTCTGAAATAGACAAAAATTATGGCTCGTGATTTTTCTCCAAACTTTCGTATTTCCTATGCCCTTTTTCCAGCTATTAGAATACTACGCATTGGACTAGGTGACACACAAATTATTCTCAATGTATTTCAACTCAACTTCCAACTCACCTCTGCTGTGGAATTTTTCTTGGGACGTACACAAATTCAGACTATCTCCTTTCCTCAAACAACGTTTAGCCTCTCTTATATTTCCACTGTTTTTTTCTGATTGTCCCACAAACACATTTACAACATCTTTCTAAGCCTTCTTATCACAGACGGTACCGAAAAGAAAATTAGCAAGGGCGCCCAAACACCCTATATTATATGCACATTATACAATCGTCTCTAATGTTTCACACGTATTATACTTATTTAACATCCGGTCCTGCCTTTTTCAACGTGACTATACCGTAAGGCTAATTTCAGTTACCCTACCTATCAACAAGTGGGGTAAAAGTTTTTTCGGTGTTTCCCACATAGCACTACTCAACTCTACAGGCCTTATTTCATAGATTAGATCTCAATTCAAGTTTTCATCTACGTGCACGTATAATAACTAAAGTGATAAATTCGTACTCTAATGATCAATACATCTCTTGACTCTCGACGTTCGCTGGATTTCATGCGTGGAACATCTCGCAAGAGAAATCCAAAATAATGAACCCTCTCGATACACTATTACCTAGCCTTATTGGTCATCGGGATTCGTAGGTCTTGTGTACTTACTCAGAGTATCCAAAATCTTATCCCCAAACACGCAAGTCTAACTATCCACTGCTGCATTACTCAAGGATTTTATACAACACACTATTATTAGTGTTCCCGCACTCAGTCAATAACGAGATAAATTTCTCCACTCGACAGTAAACATAATATACCCCAAGTCATACTCGAATTAGATATAATGAAACAACTAATACTTCTTCATGATGTAGTATAAATGTGATTTCATTCTCTTTCAGGTGACACATCACTAAACAACACAATCCTACCCTGGAATAGCGTGCACGATAGCCTTGCTATAACAACCCACCATCACTCAACCCGTCATTAACCAGTCCAAAACCTCGATAACATCATACTCGAATATCATCTATCAAAATTAGTAAATTTACTAAAACATAACCTCTCAATGACTATATCAACTTTCCTGCGAATGGGACCAATGATCCCCACTACTAAATGGTAAAATATAGGCACACAATAGTAATATTAGCAATACACCCACTAAACATATCTCATACTCAAATTTGGTTTTAGCGGAAAATTGTGGCTCACTCGTGTCACCCAAATATGTCCCATTTATCCTAGATTAACCGCACCCTTTTAATTTCCAATATCTTTCGTGGTCCTAATGCTTTCTGGACATAATACTCTCGTCCAAACTGATTCAAAAACTTTTACAATTATTTCCCCTGTTGGGCATCCTACTCCTGTCCCCTAACTTGCTACAGACGAGGTCGATACTCGTAACCCTACTCTACACACATAGGATACTTCTTTATGTCATCTCCCTATCTCTTGCCTCACTAGCAATATTATAGTTGCCCTTCTTTCAGACCTAGTAGTCTTGGCCTAGACTGCTACCCATGTTGTCCCCTTGTTTTTTATGCCCTGGGAAACACTATGTCGTCCCAAGTGGCCTTAATTAAATCCATCGTTCCTCGGTATAAATTTCCATTGATCTACATCATTTAAATGAGTTCCCTTTTGGGTATCCCATTGTGGTGTATCACTATTATTAATTACTTTCAGTCTTGCCATTCTCTGATTGTGTTCTCCATCTCTCTTGGCTCCCTTCTAATGAAAGCATTGATATAAACATTAAAAGTATGTCATTGTTGTCATGTGTACACTTCGTTCAAGACTGAATTCCCATAATTGTTGGCGACTCCTATTCATGATTTCATTATTACACTTGACAACTTTACTCTCCATTACCTACCTACCCGGTTATGAAGTTCACTTAAATGGATATTTTTTGTCATCACAATTAGCCTCTGGTCATCTCTCCTGTGAAAACTCGATAAACTTCCTTCATACATCGATTTGAATAGAAAATGAAGAACTTGTGGTTAAACCTCACCCCACATTTCTCAATTTATTCCTTATCTACACGCTTATGTGGTAACTACCTCCCAATATGGTAGTACTACTCTTATGAGAAAATTTTAATCCAACCTTAAAGCTAAAGTGTCACTGTACCTCACCCGACGTAACTATTTTTGGATTATCTCCTTCCATTGGTCTATCACACTTCTTTCTCCCAGTTATGTATAATCACACAAAATATTTCTCATATAGTTCTTCTCACAAACTCTGGCTTGGAGACTAAGTTAACACATATTACCGTATTACCCTTAAATTCCAAATTATCAAGTTACATATTTAAACCATTCCAAAATGTTCTAAATCAAATTAAATTTTATGAGTGGCTCCTCAAAAAATCCTTCTACTTTCCCCCACCCCGTTGTAACCACCGTTCTTTATGACGGTGTATGATTCGCTTTGTGTCATCAATCTGAACCATAATCATGGTGACTTCTATTTCATTTACTTTTTTCCAAAATACTTTATAGCTTCTACTGAGCCTTTCCTCCTAAAGTCCTTCTAACGGCCATCACAGGTCATCCCATGTTCTTCGGCATACGAAACTCAATCGAATTCGCATATGATTCGTATCAATTATACTAACAGAAAAATGTAAACTTACGTACGAAGAGGAATACAATAATCCTATAATAGGGATCTATATCAAAGAACGCTACATTGAAACATAGTAAAGCCGCACAGATCCTAAGGACACTAGAACATGATACTTTGATACCATCAGTAACACCCTGCCTAATTAAATACTAGGTGATTACTCCTTTATTAAATTATAATAGAATATACAGGTGGTCCATTCTTAGCATCACTATCTAAAACCCTTTATTTACTAACCACATAGTATTTAAAAAGTTGGTGTTAAAATTTTATTTTTTAATTAACATAAAATCAAATGACAAATAATATCACATTCCACCATTTAAATATCAAACGTACAATGAATAATAACAGAATAATAATTATATTTAAATTATATAATCCAGTCTAAAATATCCATACAATATGCTAAAATAAAATTAACTCCACGATCTAATACATCATAATGGAACTCAACATCTCTAAATAATAATATAATAAAATGGACAACATGTCCGACTGGAAAGAAAGTTCATAATGAAGAACTGAATCAATACTGAGGCCTCTAATATCAATAACCAGCAACTTCTACCGCAGTTGCAGCACACTATAAGATAGAATCTACTAAGCCTGGTGTCCTTGTAGCTGGGCACCTAAAATGTTTTACAAAAAGAATAGAGATTTGGAGAAAAATGAGTCAGAGCCCGAGTAAAACAGTTTTAAAATTTAACAAGTGTTTAAATGTAAAATTTGCCAATACTATATTCATGTTAGGTTCACGTGCTCTCACTTGAGATGTTCACCTCTCATCTAATGTGCACACATTACGTATATCTCTAACCCTTCCTGATTATACTACCCCGACTAACTATTTTAATCCAAGTCTATTTATATACCAACTAACTCTTTCTTCTTACCCGTATCGCCCATCCAATACATTACCAATTGATTTATATTAAAAAGTCAATCATAAATTTCTCATCTTATATGTAATCTTTCCTGCACTAAGATCATGTTAAATGTCACCATTTTCTCATCTACTAAATACACACAGTAGCATAAATCGCAAGTATATACATATATCACTCTAACTATATATATATATATATATACTGCTACTACTACTACTACAGCACCCCCTAGGCTGAGACTTACGGCGCATGTGTACTCTGCTATCATGTCCCAGTACCTCACGTACTAACTAAAGGACTATTGGTTCAGTTTCTCACTCGAAACATAAACACGAATCACATATATTGGAGGCGAATATAGTTCTAAGCCTATGGGCTACGCACATACCTATGCACCCATATGATCGCCAGAATATCCTTCTCACAGATAGGCCTTTCCTAGGTTCTATATTCAGAGGTACAAGTCAAAAATACCCCCAACGTCTCATCAACAGATGGCTGTCGCGATGCGAAACCCCCCGTGATAGTAAGCAGCGTAGGTATGTCATACGCATAATATCACAATCAACATAATATATGCATACGCTCATCCTATACATACATAGAGTATTTTTCAAGTTTATCCCATAAACTAATAATTCACATTTTATTCACATTTCCCATTACTCTTGCTAACCGAAAGGATGTAAATAATTTAATTCATTATTCATGTAGCTACCTTCAACCTATACTTATTCGGTCAAAATCCAGACTCATTATAACAAGACCGGATTATATTTTAATTCCCAATAATCCCTTTTCTCGATAAAGTTACATTCTGCCCAGAAATATATAATTACAATTTGAGGCTTTTCTGATCCGATTTTGAAAAAAACTTAAAACTACAAAGTTGTGCAGAACATGATTTTATACAATAACTCTCGAGCACACTACCAATTTCCTCTTAAAACAGTTCTAAAATTATCATACAATGTTAGTCCTTTTTTCTAAAACGATTTTTCATGTGTTTTCTCCACTATTTTTTATGTTCAATCTTTCATTCTACAACTCCAAACTCCCAAACAAATATCCCCAGCAATATATTAATTTATATACATGATTTCTAATATTCTATATTCATCAAATCATCAAATACTCAACTTAAATGTGATTAATTCATGGTTGTTCTCTAAAACATTATTTTACCATTTATCATCAAGAACACATGTAAAACCCATATTTCTCCCAATTTTAATTGTTAGAATTTCATCAATATTTATCTTCTAACATAATAATTATATACTACTATCAATTCTCCCAAAAATATAATTTTTAATTTCTCAATTTATCATAACCTTTCATGACTTCCAAAATAGTAAACATCATATTCTAACATGAATATGACACTCAACTAAAATTCAGCAAGATAAACACTTGCCTTTTAATGTAGGTCTGATCCGTTGAAGAAAAAAATATATGGTTGTATTATCCTCTCTTTGATTTACACTTTGATGATGATACTCCATGTATGTTCTTGTACAAATTCTTCAAATCTTCCCTTTGACTCTTGAAATTTCGTCTCAATTCTCTTCACTGTCTATCTAACTCTTTGTATAACTCTCTTAACCTTTAGTTTTATGAAAATGACTTTTCTCTAAGCCCAAACCTTTCATTTTATAAGTGTAATCCCATTTTTGGATTTTCAATTACCATTAAGAAGCCCAAAAGTCACCTAAATAAGTCCCGATTAATCTCAAAAGCCCCCAATATCCGAGCATAACCCCCGGGTACTTAATTTTGACTATTTTGATCCCTTCGGGCACACTGGCCCACTCCAAATCACCATATGAATTACAAAAATGAAATTTTATTTTATTTCCCAATTTAAATCCCGACACGACTAACACGCGTGTCCCAACTAAATTTATCATAACTGTCGTATTTGTCACTCATGACAAGTTTAATCTTCTCACATCAGTATTATTACTCATTCACTAAGTAATATTCAATATAAATAAATATTAACCCTTATCTCTCTAATTAATATTTATTTTAATCTGGATTAATCTCCAATTAAAATTTTCCACTTATTTAAATTAATCCCACATTAAAAATTACAGGGTATTACTATATATATATATATATATATATATATATATATATATATTGCTCTTGTGCGGACTAGTTCGCATTTTAAGAATGCGGACCGGACATGTGTCACCTGGCGGTGAGCCCAGAAAATAGAGAGAGTGTGCCTATAATTTAGCCGACAATTTCTAAGCTCACCGCCATGCGACACGTGTCTGGTTCGCACTTTTAAAATGTGGACTAGTCCGCACAAGAGCATTACTATTATTATTATTATTATTATTATTATTATTATTATTATTATTATTATTATTATTATATATATATATATATATATATTTATGTGCGCGTGTGTGTGTGTGTGTATAGTTTCATAGAACTGCAGCATTTTTTATTGGATTAACTTCGTTAGATTTTTGATAAACTTTTTACCCGACTCGATTATGACCTGGGATTGATTTCCAGGTGTTGTAATTTCAATTTACGTATTAGCTATTGTAATATTTATCCTAACAATGCCAATTTATTATTTATACTTATTTACATATAAAATGGGCGTAAACACGAAATTCCGACACGTACGAATAATCTTACATTTTTCTATATATATTTGGGTTCATCGTCATTTTTCTAATAAATTGTCCCTTTCCTTTAAAAAGTACGTTTAAAATGAGTGACGACACCAAAAGACTTGAAGTTAAATCGTTTTAATCTGAGACGCTATTACGAGTCATTTTTATCTAATATATAAACTTAAAAATGGTGTCTCCATCCGAAAATGTGCCACATCTCTAACAACTTAACTCCAAATAAATCCCCTTTCTTGAATAGCCTCTCATCTAAAGCTCCTATTGTTCAATATCTCAGGACCTTTCACTTTCTTTTATAATAGGAGATAGAAAGAGAGAGAGAGAGAGAGAGAGAGAGAGAGTTGCAGTAAACTTTTGTCATTCCAAATGTCGAGGTACCTAATGCTCACAAATTAAAACGTCAAGAAATATACCGTCTCATTTCTAACGCTTGAAATCCCTTCATTCTCTATTAAGTTCCATATTTTCCTTTCTATGTTACCATTTTTTGCTATCTCTATTTTTTATTTTGTTTTGGAGTTTGTATACGAGATGATGTATATGAGGCTTACCTATTGCGATCAGATTATATGAAGTACCAGATCCACAAAGAAATATTGTTCAGATCTTGAGAATGCGTGTAAAAATACTGAGAATAAAATAGATTGCTTAGAGGTGAGGTGAAGAGAAAGGAGGTATAGTGAATAGTTGTTGACAATTACAATGAAAATAAATGGTTTACAAAGTGATGAAAACTAGAGATACCCCCTCAAATAGTTGTTCACTTCCCCTGCTCTTAAATTCATCAAATGGATCCCTCATTTTGTAGAATTCTTCAAGACGAATGAAGTGGGGCAAGTGCTAATCGAAAGGAAGAGATAAGTGACATACCCAAAGTGCACCCTCTTACTCAGAGAAACTAACCTCAGCTAATCTCACAGCCGAGGTGACCAGAAGCCTATGACAACCATCAGCAAGGTCGTCACTCAGAAGGTCGGCCCCAGCCGACATTACATCTACCTCATACATCAACCTCGGTTGGGCATCAGCCGAGGTCAGCAAGGACTCATGGGTTCAAACACCCTTCAACACCATCATCACCCCCAAACGACGTTGCAATCAACAGTCGAGATCAGTAAGGTTACATGGGATCAATCATCTGGCAACATCATCATCGGCCCAAGTCGATGTTATAACTACACATACCTAACCTCGACCAGCCCTGTTGGCCGAGGTCATCGTGAATAACCTCGGAACAAAAAACAGTCGGACTTCACCAACTTCGTACTATCCCAGACCAAGGTTGCACAAATCAAAGAGGGCCGAGCATTTACAAGCGCATGTATGGTTTGAAACACGTGGAAAAATCTGGTATAACTGAATCATTCTCTCCACGTGAGGGAATATTAAGGTCATCATTGTTTACTTAAGATCAGCCAGGTGTCATCCTTATACTGGTTGGATATTCATGCACATGTTCATTGCATGCTTGGGGGGTACATTACACCCCCAAGCACTATATATAAAGGTCATCCTCTACCTTGTAAAGGGATCCAAAAATGGCAATCCTAGCTGAAACTCTGTCATTTTACATAGTAGAGAGAGAAAGCTTAAGAGATTGTATCCATGGCCGTTAGTGCATTCATTTAGTTATATTACTCACACACTCACAGTGGACGTAGGCCAGATTGGCTGAACCACTTACATACAAGTGTTCATCCTCCTCTCCACACCTCCTTCTACTATATATGTACACTCTTGTGCTGCCATTGTTATTTCCATCTTGAGCTTGTCAACAATTCATCTGGAGGTGTTGTTTACAGTGTCATTATTTTGACGCCGTCTGTGGGAACGAGAAGCTATATCTACCTTTTTAAAGCTTGACCTCATCGGAGACTCTGATAGTGAACCAAGCACCACCCTTTGTGTGGAACTATTTCACTATTGAAAGATGTCCCTTAAGGTATCAAGTTCTCCAATATTCTCAACATATGGCACCGGAGTTACCACCACCTCCTCCACCATCTGGTGTTGAAGGACCCAGTTCCATTCATGCGCCACCCCTATCCGAGATGGCTTGATTCTTCTCGGGACTGAATACTTTTCATCTCTGCTTCACAGGCTTGATCTCCTTATTCACATTGAGCTCGTGACATAAGAATTTTGGGTCTATCCCAGGCATATCTTCATGACTCCATGCAAAAGTTTGTCTTCTGCTTCTAAGGAAAGTTATCAATTCCTATTTTAATGAGGCTTCCAACGATGAACCTATTTGAGTAGTTCGCTCAGGGTGCTCGTCGTCCAGAATGATGTTTTCAGTAGCTTCCACCACTTGACCCTTCACGAGTTGCGACTCATCTCGAGGATCCAATGTTTCAATTTCTGCACCTTCATCCACTTGATAAGTAGTGGTCTTTTTCTTTGATTCTTCCAGTTCTTCTTACTCGGCGGATGAATAATAGCATTCCCGAGCTACTTTCTGATCACCATTCACAACTCCTACTCCAAAGTTTGTTGGAAATTTTAGACACTGATGCACTGTAGATGGCACAGCCTCGAACTTCTTTAATCCTACTCTTCCCATGATGATATTGTACCATGATTGAACATTCTTGTCCATCACGAAGAAACGTATTCTTTCTGTCCAACAAGCAGGCCACGTACCAATGAATATATAAAACTTGATCGTCCCAAGTGGAAATACTTTCTCGCCAGCAAAACCGATGAGGGGTCTGTGGTAAAGCTCCAGTTGAGATAGCTTTAGATTTAAACTATCGAAACATGAGTAAAACGTGATGTCTACCGAGCTACCATTATCGACCAGCACTCTTGAAATCATGACCTCCTTCATTCTCATTTTGATCACCATCGGGTCATCATGAGGATATAAAACACCTGCAAGGTCATTTTTTGAAAAACCGATAACCAATTTCTCCTTGTTCACCTTTCTCGGGTGATCTTCTTCAGCTAGATTTATTCGCTGAATGTACGAGCAAGCTTGGGCCTCACCGAGGTAAGCTTTTCTTTCTGCAGCAAGGTCTCCTCCTCCTGCATCTCCTCCTGTAATAACATTACAATCAAATGACCCAAAGCGTATTGAAAATACCTCTCGTTCTGGCTGCCTTGGTTTCTTGGGAAGATCGGGGTCATCTTCTGGATCAACTTCATGGTTTCTCTTCTTGTTCTCCTCTACTCGCCGAGGAGATCTAGACCTCTTTCTAGTTCGGTCGTTGTGTCTTCTTTCGCCTCCCCGATCAATAAACTTTGTTATCTTTCCTCGTCGGATGAGTGTTTCAATCTCATTCTGAAGAGCTATGCAATTTTTTGTCATATGGCCATGATTCTTGTGGAACTCGCAATATTTTTCTCTATTCCTCGTGTCAGGGGCTGCCTTCATTTTCTTTGGCCAGTTTAACTCCTCGATGTTCTTAATTTCTTCCAGTACGTGGTTGATATTTACCTTCAAAGGTGTGTAATTATCAAATTTCCTCAGGACCTCCCATAACGACCTATTTTTGGATTATTTGTCACCACCATTGTTCTTATGTTCTTTCTTCTTAGCTTTATCACCTTCCACCTTGGTTTCTTTGGCGTCCATATTCTTCTTCGCAGACATAGCCTCCTCGGCATTCATAATCTTGGACGCTTTTCCCATCAGGTCTGCCATGGTTCGAGGTGGATCATTGGCCAAAGTGTAGTACAACTTGTTTGGCAGTAGTCCACTCATCAAAGAAGTAATCGCTGTCTTCTCTTCGTAATCAATGACTTCGAGTTTCTTGTTATTAAAACGAGTTATATAATCTCTGGTACTCTCACCAGCTTTTTGTCTAACACTTAACAAATGTTCTACTCGTTTAACTGGCTTTGCTCCAAAGAAGAAATTTCCAATGAATAACTCGGCCAGTTGAAGAAAAGTTGAAATCTTACCCCGAGGAAGATTATTATACCATATTTGAGCAGATCCGGTAAGTGTTCCCGAGAATTCTCTGCATCTCATCTCATCTGGGACAGCATAGATGTCGGCTGCAGCTTGGTATTGTTCTATATGAAGGACAGGGCCAGTCTTCCCATCATACTTGGGAGTCACAACAGGTGCTTTGAACTTTGATGGTG
Organism: Sambucus nigra; assembly: GCA_949130495.1. Taxonomy (NCBI): domain Eukaryota; kingdom Viridiplantae; phylum Streptophyta; class Magnoliopsida; order Dipsacales; family Adoxaceae; genus Sambucus; species Sambucus nigra. The sequence continues at coordinate 88,050,550 of OX422222.1, read as the reverse complement.
TTGGAAAATCAACAATATCCTGGACAAAAAGTGTTCCTCGAATAAAGGTTCGTTATAGAGGGTTCTTAGCCATAGCCATTTCCCCTAATCTATCCTCCAGCCTCTGAATAGATCCTTTCCATGCATCATTTACTTCCTCGGGCCTATTGGTTCGAGCAACTGATCGTGTTGAAGTGGCTTCCTGGGATTTATCTTGACGAGCAGCTGGTCGGTCATAGGATCTATCTTGACGAGCAGCTGGTCGCGACTGGGCAGATCCTTCCCTTAAATTTGATGGTCGTCGAAAGTTCCTCGATGCTGCATTAAGAGGACTTTTGTTCCTCCTAGGGCCTAATCGGTTGAAAGGAGAAACCCAACTTAATCTTTCCAATACGCTGGTCCTTTCTGGGGAGAGGGTGACACGTTGTTCAGTATCTGTGGCTCGCACTGACGAAGTTCGTCCAGGTTGATAAGAAAAATCTTCAGATTCCTCATTGCGAAATGAATTAGTACGCCTAGTATGTGAAGAAGGCGCACGGGTATTTTTTTGAATGCTTCGTGGTTCGGAATGGGCTGATGCACCGCCATGGAGGGTTTGGATAAGTTATCGCATTGTTTCTTGCATGACGGTCTGGCCCTGAGCCAGATTTGCCATTATTCCAGTCAGATCTGGAATAATTGGTGGAACAGATGGATTTGGAGGGTTTCCAGCGTTTCGATTGCTGGATTCAGGAATATCAACCATTGGTAATGGATTGTTTTTGATGAAAAACGATATTATCAGTCGTTTCCCACAGACGGCGCCAATCTGTTGATGTAAAAGATTAGATCCCTCTAATAATTCAATCACAGATAAATAAATGAGACAAAGAATTTTAAAGTGGTTCAGCCTTATAAGAATGGCCTACGTCCACTGTTGTTTTATTGCTGAGTGTTTGGGAATTCTCGATTTATAAGTTCTATCAAGAAATTCCACTATCAATTCAGGTCCTCCTCACAATGAGGATTGTACAACGTATTTATAGCCCTGAGGCTGTAATGTGAAAGGGTAATACATTAAATGATATACATATGAAAGGGTAATACATTTAATGCCCTCTTTGCGTGTGTGTCTGAATGATAAGCATTTAATGAATCAGTTGAACTGTTGATTATCCAGCTATTAATGATTTGTTCGAGATGCAGCTCGGACCGCCTGAGTTGCTCGGACAGCCTAAGCTTCTCGGTACTCAAGAGTTCCTCGGAGAGGCATTGTTCCTCGGAGCTTGTGAGTTCCTCGGGGAACTAGTCTTCCTCGTTGTAGTCTTGTTCCTCAGAGCACTTGGGTTCCTCGGGGATGTTGGTTGTTGCCATGTAGATAGCCACGTGTCTTCATATGACTGATGCATGTCAGCAGATTAAATTTGGTATCAAAAGAAACCCCCAATGTTTCACAGTTTGAAATTTGAGGAGTATGGAACATTCTTTCTCGGAATATGGTAGCTTTAAATAGTCTTCCTGATTTTTAGGAGCGTTTCCTTTGTATTTATTTCTCCTTCCCAATTCGTAAAATCATGCTTTTTTGGACTTTTCTGCGTGCTTCGATTCCCGCATCACTTTTCGTCTTTTTAGCCGTTGTTGTCCGCTTTGATTCCCGCGCCACTTTTCATCTTTTTATCCGCCAGTAACGTAATCATCCTTTTTTGTAATCATTATTTCACCATTTCCCAAGGCAAGGTATTTAAACTTCACAGACGCTCCCATCATCTTCTACCTTTCAAATTTTTATCTTCGAGTTTTACGTCGTCTCTTCCTACTCTCTTGTGCGTTCATCCTTTCCGTCGTTCGTTGTCAGCAGATCCCTTCTTTTCCTGTAAGATCTTCTTCCTTCTTATTCATTTCTTTATTCACCATGGTTTACCCTGTTGAGTCTCTTGAGAAGTTCCGTTCTGATTTCTCCATTCCCTCATGGGTTGTTTTGGAAGAGCTTTCTGAGCCTTCTAATTACTTTCATTTGGCTGAAGGACATTGGTTCCCAAGTCTCTTTTTTGCTGAGTGTGGATTTTCTTTTCCACCAAATTCCTTGTGTCTGGAATTCTGTCAGTACTTTGACGTTGTTCCTGCACGAATAGCCCCCAACACATGGAGAATAGTTAATGGGGTGTATAAGTTAAATCAAATTCATGGAACTCGAATAGGAATTCCAGAAATCATGTACTGCTATAGATGGGCAGTTAATGATAATATTTTTTATTTAAAAACTAGATTTTTAAATAGAGCCTTAGTAGTCAATCTCCCTGATGCCAATAGGGATTATTTTGAACACGGGGTTGTCATAAAAAATTGGCAACACCCTCCATTAGCTGGAGATGAGGTTTACCAGGGTCCCAGATGCCCTCTTTATGGTAATGGGATAGGTTATTTTTATTTTATTTTATTTATTTTGAAATCATGTTTCTTTTGTGTTTGATAAAATGTGCTACTGATAGCAATGTTTATTTATTTGCAGTTGATAACAAAAGAAAGTGCCCAAAGGAAGTAGATGTTACTGTAAAACATCTGAAACTTATCTGGAGTCTGCATCAGAGTGTTGCTGACGAGCACATTAGGTCGGCTTCGTATCTGCTCCAGTACAAGAGCTACACCACTTCTTTCACTGCTCGTCCAGTGATAAGTGAGTCAGAGCCAGTACTAGCTTCCACCAGCTCATCACCTGAATCCCATATTCCTTTAAGTGAAAGGATGAAGAAGAGAAGACCTCCTACCCTGTTTGAGAAAATTGCCTCCGATTTTGGGGAGGTAAAAAGGAGTAGAATTGATGTCCCAAGGGAGGGGATAAAGAAGACTGATGCAGCTCCTCCAGCTGCTCCTGTTAAAGTTACCGAGAAGCCCACAGTGGTTCCGAGCAGGTCTGCTGCTCCTGGAGAGGTGATTGTGATATCACCGACCAAGGGTTCTTCCTTGGTTAAATTTGTACCTGTACCCCCGAGGAGGCTGAAGAAGAGCTCCTCGTTCAATTTGGCTGATACCATTACTCAGCCCCCATTTACTGGAACTGGGGTTCCAACTTTCGTTCCCCTGAGCTCTGTCATGAGCTCGGTGAAGTCCTTAATCATTCCCGAGGTCCAAGGTACTGAAGAAAACCTTACTCGGGACATGGTGACCTCACTAGCTGCTCGTCACCTTGCTTCTGTAAGTCTCTTTACTTTGAATTTTTCATATTTCCTTTGTTATTTCTGTTTCTAACTTGCTTTCTTTTTCTGTTCACCGTTGACGAGTTGTTTTAATATAATCCTGAAGAAGGATGAAGCGATTAAGGCTTCTTGCTCCTCGTCTAGTGTGGAGGGAGCTCTGGAAGAAGCTACCAAGTCTCTGGCAGATTCTCGCCAGAAATATGCTGATGACAAAGCTGTCTGGGAGAAGAAGCTTGCCTCCACCGAACAGGATAAAGCTCGAGCTGTTGAAGCCTCCAAAGAGTTAGAGAAGAAAAAGAATGCCTTGGAGAAGACAAATAAAGAGCTCGCAGAGAAGCTCAAAACTGCTGGAGAGCTTGAAGATAAGCTCAGGGTTGCTGAGGAAAGGTTGGGCCAGCTTCAATAAGTAGGTCGACAAAAGGAGGAAGCAGAAAATAAATTGAAGGCTGCTGAGAACCTGCTGTCTGAGAAACTTTCCTCGGAGAAGCTGAAGAGGAAAGATGCTGTGAATAAGTCCTTCAGCTCTGGCTGGGACAAGGGGTGGAACAAGGGGTTGGCTGCCATGGTGTCGCAAGTAGACTATGGCAGTCTCAAATACTTTAGGGATGGATGGGTTGCTGCCCTTCAGGAAATGAAGGTCGACGAGTCTTCCGATCTCTTCCAGAGACATATCCCTGGTCCCCCCCCCCCCCCCAACTCTAGAAGAATTAAAAGAGGACGAAGCTACCTCTGAAGAGTCTTCGATGGTGATGGGAGATCGTGCCCTAACCATCTAGCCTGGTGCCGAGGAAAATCAGCACATCGTTAGTTCCTCTGAGCACTGCCTACTCTACCCGAGCAACTATCTCTCCCCTCCGAGCAACCTACCTCTTCATCCCAGCCTCCCGAGAAGATTTTGGGAGATAAGGAAAAGGTTTAGTGTTGTTCGGGTTTCTCTTTATTTTGTTTCTCTTTATCAAATGTAACTCAGAAGATGTAACTCTGAATTGTGATCTAATAAAATTTGAACTTTTTGCATATTGTTGTCTATCTTTCATTCATACTCTGCTTATTCTTCTTATTGATGATTGCTCTTCTTTCTCTGTTAGTTTCTGACCAGGATGGAACTGATATCTGCCCAAGACACAAAGTTGCTGCAACAATGCAAGGAGTACTTTAAGGCTGGTCACACAGACCTGAGTGCTGCACAAGTTGTCGACATCCTTGGTCATGATGCTTCAGAACAGGCAGTGGAAGCATATCAATATCTGAAGTGTCTGCTTGATCGGGCTGTAGCCAATAACGTTGCTTATTATGAAATGATCGAGGATCTTCAAAGCACCCTCGAGGACCTTCAGCTTCAATACAAAGAATCCACTGCTTTGTTGCATGAGGGGTACGAGAAGAAGTACCAGCAGATTATTGCCGACAATGGCTATGAGAAGCTTTTTGCTGGGTACGATGTAAGAGAGAGAACCTTGAGAGGTGAGGTCGAAGAGTGTAGACAGATTGCTGAGTTGCTGGAAAAGGAAAACAACAACCTACAAAAGGAGCTGTCACAACTGAAGTCTGCAGCTTCCACTTCTAGTGCCTTGATCCCAGTGACCGACGAGGGATTTTCGTTCTTAGAGGTTGAGAACGCTAAGTTAAGGGAAGATTTGGACACCTTTAGGAGGTCGGGCCCTTCCACATCTTCTCGGGGACGAGCAAGAGCAGTTCGGGTTCTTGTCGAGGAACAGAGGACTCAGTCTGCCTTAGAGAATCAGGCCTTCCAACTAATGGCGAAGAAGCAGGCGTTGTCTAATATGTCAAAGAAGATTAGGGACCTGGAAAAGCAGCTCTCCGCGCAGAAGTCAGTTTTGGAGAATAAGGATATTTTCATCAAGAATCTCCACGAGCAGCTAGAAAGGCTAACATATTAATTCCACAAACAGCCCAGGGAGTTCTGGACTGCTGGATACAACGAAGCACTATTCCACCTGGACGATCGTATCCAGAATGCCAACAATGAGGGCTACAAGCAAGGCTGGCTGAATGCCTTAGGTGTGTTGAAGCTCGAACAAGGTCATTATCTATGGGACTATCATGATCCCGGGTTACTTGACTTGCTTGTGCCACCATACAATTTGGACATGGATTGGATCCCTGCTCGGGCCATTCCTCGGAGCTTAATTTCAAAGTATCTCGGTGACTACAGTTTAAATTCTCAAATCGAGGTATCTCGTCCTGAGCATCTTTTAGATCGATCATCCGTGATGAATACAAGGATGTTGAAAGATCTTAATTTCATCAATTCTCCTCTGTCTTTAAATGATCCGCCTACTGGCGAGGAACCTGTGTCAAAAGCAGAGGGGAAGAGACCAGTAGAATAGGAATTTTTGATGTAATAGTTAGTATACATGTCAATGTAACTGTAACTTCATTATCAATGTAATTTATTTTGAATTCAATGAAAGACTTTCATTTTTGTTTGCAAATCTTGATTGCTACTGTCTTGTAATTATCAAACGCTTTATATTTATGCATATCTGTTAAAAAGATAACAATATTGTGTTGTTTGTCGACCAACTCAGTAACAATTAAAAAGTTATAAGTATCAATATTGTTGCTCGATCACTTAATAATAAAGTAATGAGTATAAAAATGTGGTTTAAAATGTTTCCAACCAACCAAGGTTGTTAGACTCTCCATGTCGACCAACTACAGTTAGTGGGTTTTTATCCCCGACCAGCTATAGTTAGTCTTTTTGAAATAATTTTACCCATAAAATGTTTCCGACCAACCAAGATCGGTAAATTTTGCTTGTCGATTAACTACAGATGGTGGGTTTTTATCTGCGACCAGCCATAGTTAGTAGACTTTTCTCGTAAATGTTTCAGACCAACCAAGGTCGATAAATTTTCTTTGTCGACCAACTACAGTTGGTGGGTTTTTATCCCCGACCAGCCATAGTTAGCAACTTTTGCACTTTCTGGAATAATCTTACCTCCCGACCAACATAAGTTGGCATTTGCGAGAATATTTTGCTTCCTAGCCAAACAGGTTGGCATTTTTAGGAATATTTCGTTTCCTAGCCAAACAGGTTGGCATTTTTAGGAATATTTTGTTTCCTAACCAACCGAGGTTGGCATTTTTAGGAATATTTTGTTTCCTAACCAACCGAAGTTGGCATTTTTAGGAATATTTTGCTGCTGAGCATTATGAGTTTTGCCGAGTTTTGCCGAGTAGTGTGTAGCACTAGTATTCCCCGAAAAATTCTCAATAAAAGGAGAGACTTTAGCAGAATATCTTCATTTTATTCATACTGATGGAACTGTGTTACATATACATCACTGATAATACTTGCGTAGGTGCTCTGCGTTCCATGCATTCTTGAACTCCTCCCCCTCTAGAGTTGCTATTCGATAAGTTCCTGGTCGAACAACTTCTGTAACTCGGTATGGTCCATGCCAGTTTGCTTCCAGCTTATTGTGCTTTTGAATTACTTTCTTCAGCACATAGTCTCCTTCTTTCAGGTCGCACTTCTTCACCCTTTTGTTGTAGAACAAAGTTGTTCGCTGCTGGTAAGCAGCATTTCTAATGGCTGCTTCTTCTCTAACTTCCTAGAGCATGTCTAAATCCAGTCTTCTCATTAAGTCGCTGACAGGGGAATTGAAATTCAGTACCCTGTGTGTTGGAAGGTCCAACTCGGCAGGTATAACGGCTTCACTTCCAAACGCCAGCATGTATGGTGATTCTCCAGTTGCTACTCGGGGAGTAGTTCGGTAAGCCCACAGTACTGATTGTAACTCGTTGATCCAGTTTGCTTTTGTATCAGCCAATCTTTTCTTCAAGCCATTTAGCAGCGTTCTGTTTGTCACCTCAGTTTGTCCATTGCTTTGAGGATGGCTTGGTGCTGAGTGGACCTTCAAAATATTTGATTGATGACAATAGGCGACAAACTCCTCGTTATCAAATTATGTTCCATGGTCTGTGATGAAGGCATGAGGTAGACCATATCTATAAATGATGTTCTTCCAAACAAATTGATACACCTTCTCGTACGTCATATCAATGAGTGGCTCGGCTTCTACCCATTTAGTAAAATAATCCATTGCGACGATGAGGTATTTTAACCTTCCTCGAGTCGTTGGCAGTGGCCCAACCAAGTCTATTCCCCACATGGCAAATGGCCAAGGGGAAGTTATGGGTGTCAACAATGCTTGTGGATTTCTTCGGATGGAGGAAAAGCGCTGGCACTTATCACACTTCTTGGCGTAGGCTATGCAATCAGCCCTCATCGTCGGCCAGTAGTATCCTTGTGTCATCACCTTTTGTAAAAGCATTCGACCTGCTACATTTGCTCCACAAGACCCTTCGTGGATCTCTTCAATTAATTCTTTCACCTCGGATCTCTGCAAACCTGCCATAATTCCTCGTCTATATAAAACACCATTAGTTAATACATACCGAGCAGCTTTAAACTTCAAATTTTTTGGCAGCGAGCTTGTCAATTGGCAATTCTCCCTCCTCGATATATGCCCTGATGGAATCCATCAAAGATGGTCCTAAATCAAGGGTAATAAAGTTCATCGTTAGATCTTCATCTATGCTCCGACCAGCTAACACTTCAATTGGGATTGTTCGTCGTAGCTCGGTGCGAGTAGCTGATGCTAGTCGAGCTAGGGCGTCTGCTCTCGCATTCTCATTCTTAGTATTCTGACCAGCTGAATAGCGGTAAATTCTGACACCAGCTCCTTTGCCTTTGCATGATATCTGATCATTAATTCTCCTTTAACTGCATATACTCCCATCATTTGGTTTACGATCAATTGAGAATCACTGAAAATAATGACCTGTTGCGCCTCCATAATTTTTGCCAAACTAAGTCCTGCAATCATGGCCTCATACCCAGCCTCATTGTTGGAAGCTTTGAATTAGAAACGCAAGGCGTATTCCATATCGACCTCATCCGGAGTGCTCAAAACAATCCCCGCACCGCATCCTACAGTGCAAGATGAGCCATCTACATATAACCTCCATATAGGTAACTCGTCTTCGAATTTATGATCAGTCAGAGTTCCTCGGTGAAATATTTGTTGCTTCCTTTCCTCCTCGAATTTTTCTTGCTCTTCGTCGATCATTTCTTCTTGCCCTTTTACCAACCGGAGTTGGTCTGAGCCCGAAGTCAATGATCTTGTAATATCCACTTGCCCTTTTACCAACCGGAGTTGGTCTGAGCTAGTGTTTGTTGATCCTGTAACATCCACAGGGATCAGCGAGCAACTCTTGTTTCTCGTCCGGAGTCCTCACAACTATCTCTGCGTCACATCCTGTAACATCCACACGCCCTTTTACCAATCGGAATTGGTCTGAGCTTGTGTTTGTTGATCCTGTAACATCCACAGGTTGATCAGCGAGCAACTTTTGTTCCTCAACGGTATCAGGATAGGTGAACTCCGCTATAAAATCTGCTACAGCCTGCCCTTTTAATGATGATCTGGGTTCATAAATTATATCATATTCACCGAGCTCTATTGCCCAGTACATCAATCTCCCTAATTTATCTGGCTTATGAAGGTCTTGTCTCAATGGCATATCAGTATATACTACTATAGTATGAGCCTGGAAGTATGGCCTCATTCTCCTACTCGCCTCTATCAGTGCCAATGCCAATTTCTCCAGCCTTGGATATCTGATTTTTGCTCCTCGGAAGGCTTTACTTGGGTAGTAAATTGGCTTTTGTACTCCATTCTCCACTCTGATCAACGCCGAGCTAACTGCATTCTCGAATACTGCAAGGTACAAATACAATTTTTCTCCCATCACCGACCTAGACAACAGTGGAGGTGCTCCCAAGTATTTCTTCAAGTCTTGAAAAGCCTTCTCACATTCATCATTCCACTCAAAAGTCTTTCTGAGTGTATTGAAGAATGGGAGACATCTATCAGTTGCTCGTGACACAAATCTGTTGAGTGCCGCTACTCGTCCTGTGAGACTCTGTACTTCCTTCTTCGTCGTTGGAGATCGCAGCCCTAATAGAGCTTTGATCTTTTCAGGATTTGCTTCAATGCCTCGTTGATTGATAATGTACCCGAGGAACATGCCTTCTTGTACTCCAAATATGCACTTCGTCGGGTTCAGCTTCATTTGATATTTATCTAGTTGATCAAAAGTCTGACTTAAGTCAACTAGATGATCGGCGCTTTTCGTCAGCATATCGTCAACATAGACTTCCATATTATCATTGATTTGTTCAGCAAAGACTTTGTTCATCAGCCTCTGATATGTCGCACCTGCATTTTTCAAACCAAAAGGCATAACATTATAACAATAAGTTCCCCTAGGGGTAACGAAAGAAGTACTCTCCCTGTCTTCAGGTTTCATTTTAATTTGATTGTAGCCAGAATAAGCATCCATGAAGCTCAGAAACTCGTGTCCCGAGGTAGCATCCACCAGTTGATCAATTCGGGGCAGTGGAAAGTGGTCATATGGGCATGCTTTGTTGAGGTTGGTGAAGTCTACACACATCATCCACTTGTTGTTTTTCTTCTTTACCATCACCACATTAGCTAACCAATCTGGATATTTAACATCTTCAATGAAACAAGCTTTCTGGAGCTTCTCGACTTCCTTATGTATAGCTTGATTCTTCTCGGGACGGAATACTTTTCTTCTCTGCTTCATAGGCTTGATCTCCTTATTCACATTGAGCTCGTGACATAAGAAGTTTGGGTCTATCCCAGGCATATCTTCATGACTCCACGCAAAAGTTTGTCTTCTGCTTCTAAGGAAAGTTATCAATTCCTGTTTTAATGAGGCTTCCAACGATGAACCTATTTGAGTAGTTCGCTCAGGGTGCTCGTCGTCCAGAATGATGTTTTCAGTAGCTTCCACCACTTGACCCTTCACGAGTTGCGACTCATCTCGAGGATCCAATGTTTCAATTTCTGCACCTTCATCCACTTGATAAGTAGTGGTCTTTTTCTTTGATTCTTCCAGTTCTTCTTGCTCGGCGGATGAATAATAGCATTCCCGAGCTACTTTCTGATCACCTTTCACAACTCCTACTCCAAAGTTTGTTGGAAATTTTAGACACTGATGCACTGTAGATGGCACAGCCTCGAACTTCTTTAATCCTACTCTTCCCATGATGATATTGTACGATGATTGAACATTCTTGTCCATCACGAAGAAACGTATTCTTTCTGTCCAACAAGCAGGCCACGTACCAATGAATATATAAAACTTGATCATCCCAAGTGGAAATACTTTCTCGCCAGCAAAACCGATGAGGGGTCTGTGGTAAGGCTCCAGTTGAGATAGCTTTAGATTTAAACTACCGAAACACGAGTAAAACGTGATGTCTGCCGAGCTACCATTGTCGACCAGCACTCTTGAAATCATGACCTCCTTCATTCTCATTTTGATCACCAGCGGGTCATCATGAGGATATAAAACACCTGCAAGGTCATTTTTTGAAAAACCGATAACCAATTTCTCCTTGTTCACCTTTCTCGGGTGATCTTCTTCAGCTAGATTTATTCGCTGAATGTACGAGCAAGCTTGGGCCTCATCGAGGTAAGCTTTTCTTTCTGCAGCAAGGTCTCCTCCTCCTGCATCTCCTCCTGTAATAACATTACAATCAAATGACCCAAAGCGTATTGAAAATACCTCTCGTTCTGGCTGCCTTGGTTTCTTGGGAAGATCGGGGTCATCTTCTGGATCAACTTTATGGTTTCTCTTCTTGTTCTCCTCTGCTCGCCGAGGAGATCTAGACCTCTTTCTAGTTCGGTCGTTGTGTCTTCTTTCGCCTCCCCGATCAATAAACTTTGTTATCTTTCCTCGTCGGATGAGTGTTTCAATCTCATTCTGAAGAGCTATGCAATTTTTTGTCATATGGCCATGATTCTTGTGGAACTCGCAATATTTTTCTCTATTCCTCGTGTTAGGGTCTGCCTTCATTTTCTTTGGCCAGTTTAACTCCTCGCTGTTCTTAATTTCCTCCAGTACGTGGTTGATATTTACCTTCAAAGGTGTGTAATTATCAAATTTCCTCAAGACCTCCCATGACGACCTATTTTTGGATTGTTTGTCACCACCATTGTTCTTATGTTCTTTCTTCTTAGCTTTATCACCTTCCACCTTGGTTTCTTTGGTGTCCATATTCTTCTTCGCAGACATAGCCTCCTCGGCATTCATAATCTTGGACGCTTTTTCCATCAGGTCTGCCATGGTTCGAGGTGGATCATTGGCCAAAGTGTAGTACAACTTGTTTGGCAGTAGTCCACTCATCAAAGCAGTAATCGCTGTCTTCTCTTCGTAATCAATGACTTCGAGTTTCTTGTTATTAAAATGAGTTATATAATCTCTGGTACTCTCACCAGCTTTTTGTCTAACACTTAACAAATGTGCTACTCGTTTAACTGGCTTTGCTCCAAAGAAGAAATTTCCAATGTATAACTCGGCCAGTTGAAGCCGAGGAAGATTATTATACCATATTTCAGCAGATCCGATAAGTGTTCCCGAGAATGCTCTGCATCTCATCTCATCTGGGACAGCATAGATGTCGGTTGCAGCTTGGTATTGTTCTATATGAAGGACAGGGCCAGTCTTCCCATCATACTTGGGAGTCACAACAGGTGCTTTGAACTTTGATGGTGTTGGAAAATCAACAATATCCTGGACAAAAGGTGTTCCTCGAATAAAGGTTCGTTATAGAGGGTTCTTAGCCTTAGCCATTTCCCCTAATCTATCCTCCAGCCTTTGAATAGATCCTTTCCATGCATCATTTACTTCCTCGGGCCTATTGGTTCGAGCAACTGATCGCGTTGAAGTGGCTTCCTGGGATTTATCTTGACGAGCAGCTGGTCGGTCATAGGATCTATCTTGACGAGCAGCTGGTCGCGACTGGGCAGATCCTTCCCTTAAATCTGATGGTCATCGAAAGTTCCTCGATGCTGCATTAAGAGGACTTTTGTTCCTCCTAGGGCCTAATCGGTTGAAAGGAGAAACCCAACTTAATCTTTCCAATACGCTGGTCCTTTCTGGGGAGAGGGTGACACGTTGTTCAGTATCTGTGGCTCGCACTGACGAAGTTCATCCAGGTTGATAAGAAAAATCTTCAGATTCCTCATTACGAAATGAATTAGTACGCCTAGTATGCGAAGAAGGCTCACGGGTATTTTTTTGAATGCTTCGTGGTCCGGAATTGTCTGATGCACCGCCATGGAGGGTTTGGATGAGTTATCGCATTGTTTCTTGCATGACGGTCTGGCCCTGAGCCAGATTTGCCATTATTCCAGTCAGATCTGGAATAATTGGTGGAACAGATGGATTTGGAGGGGTTCCAGCATTTCGATTGCTGGATTCAGGAATATCGACCATTGGTAAAGGATTGTTTTTTATGAAAAATGATATTATCAGTCGTTTCCCACAAACGGCGCCAATCTGTTGATGTAAAAGATTAGATCACTCTAATAATTCAATCACAGATAAATAAATGAGACAAAGAATTTTAAAGTGGTTCATCCTTATAAGAATGGCCTACGTCCACTGTTGTTTTATTGCTGAGTGTTTGGGAATTCTCGATTTATAAGTTCTATCAAGAAATTCCACTATCAATTCAGGTCCTCCTCACAATGAGGATTGTACAACGTATTTATAGTCCTGAGGCTGTAATGTGAAAGGGTAATACATTAAATGATATACATATGAAAGGGTAATACATTTAATGCCCTCTTTGCGTGTGTGTCTGAATGATAAGCATTTAATGAATCAGTTGAACTGTTGATTGTCCAGTTATTAATGATTTGTTCGAGATGCAGCTCGGACCGCCTGAGTTGCTCGGACCGCCTAAGCTTCTCGTTACTCAAGAGTTCCTCGGAGAGGCATTATTCCTCGGAGCTTGTGAGTTCCTCGGGGAACTAGTCTTCCTCGTTGTAGTCTTGTTCCTCGGAGCGTTTGGGTTCCTCGGGGATGTTGGTTGTTGCCATGTAGATAGCCACGTGTCTTCATATGATTGATCCATGTCAGCAGATTAAATTTGGTATCAATAATGCCCCAACTAGAAGAGCTGAGGACTCAGATGATGATGATGATGACCCTAACATCCCTCCAAAGGACGATAATGTCCCAGTAAAGAGGGTCGAAATGATCTCTTTTGGCATTAACACCATCTGTGGAGGACTATCAGGGGGAGGCTTAGAGGTAGCCGACCGCAAAGCTCACGTGGCAGAGGCCAAGTCAACGACCAAAGTAGAGGTTATGAATTTGGCATCTTCAGAGGTAAAACACGAGAAGAGAAAGTAGGTAGATATGGATACTCTCATAGTTGGCTTCTCACGACTTGACTTCATTGGTATCTTAACTCCGCACGACAACCCTCTGGTAATCACCACAAGGGTGCATGGGGGTGAAGTTCAAAGGATACTCGTTGACGGGGGTAGTTCAACGGACGTAATGTTTTGTCCCTGTTTCAAAAGCCTAGGCCTCAACAGAGCTAGGCTTGTCCCTTATCATCATCCTTTAATTGGCTTCAGCGGAGAAAAAGTTCATCCATTGGGCATGTATGAGATGGATGTGAGAATGGGAGATGAGTGGCCTAACAGGTTGACCAGAAAAATCAATTTCTTTATGATGGATGAGAACGTCTTCTCAGCTTACAACCTCATCATAGGAAGAGTAGCCCTCAAGGAATTCGAGGTCATGCCTTCAACGGTCCACCAAATGCTAAAATTCTCGACTCCCTATGGAGTAGGGGAAGTGCAAGGTGACCAAACATCGGCGCGTGAATGCTACTTCGACTCCACAGAAGAGAGAGAGGCTCATAAGAAGGTAACAACCACTTACAACATTAACACCCTTGATCCTAGAGATGAGACAAAGCTCAAGAAGGGAGAGGCCGCGAAAGAGGTAGAATCCATCATTCTCAATGAGGACGAGCTAAAAAAACTGTCCAAATCGGTAAAGCCCTAAGACATAAGATCAAGGAAGAGCTGGTGAAGTTTTTAAGGAAGAGACAAAGCATTTTTGCCTGGAGCCACGCAGACATGCCAGGTATTGATCCTGAGATCATGTGTCACAAACTCAATGTTATGGAAGATGCCAAGACGATCAAGCAAAGGAGGAGAGTATACTCAAGAGAGAAATATGACGTCATCAGAGAAGAGGTCAAAAAGCTTGAAGAGGCCAAGTTCATCAGGGAGGTCATATACCCCGAGTGTTTGTCCAATGCAGTCATAGTGCCAAAGGTAAATGGGAAATGGAGGATGTGCGTAGACTTCACTAATTTGAACAAGTCTTGTCCAAAAGACAGTTTTACCTACCTCATATTGATCAGATGGTGGATGACACAGCTGGACATGAGCTCATGAGCTTTATGGATGCCTATTCCGAGTATAATCAAATATTTATAAACTGCAGGACTCAGAGAAGATAACATTCATCACAGACAAAGGGACCTATTGCTACAAGGTCATACCCTTCGGCTTGAAGAATGCAGGGGCTACCTACCAACGTATTATAAATAAGATGTTCGAAGATCAAATAGGTAAGTCCATAGAGGTGTATGTGGAAGACATGCTGACGAAGAGCCTGAAGGCCGACACTCACGTGGCCGACCTTGAAAAACTTTGACACAATGGATAGATACAGGATGAAGCTCAACCCGGCTAATTGTGTCTTCGGGGTAGGAGAAGGAAAGTTTCTGGGATTCATCATCAATCAAAGGGGGATAAAGGCTCATCCTGAAAAAAATAAAGCTTTGCTAGAAATGAAGACACGCAGATCTATCAAAGACGTTCAGAGGTTAATCGGAAGAGTTGCGGCCCTTAACAGGTTCATCTCAAGAGCTATAGACAAGTGTCTTCCTTTTTTCAAAGTACTTAGAAAGGCCTTCAAATGGGATGAGGAGTGCGATAAAGCTTTTAAGGAGCTCAAGTCCTACCTAGGCTCTCCCATAGTCATGTCTCGACCCATTTTGGGGGAGAGGTTTTATGTATATCTAGCCATTTTAGAATCAACCATTAGTGCAGCCATAGTAAGAGAAGATGATGGAGTGCAGAGGCCAGTATATTTCAATAGTAAATCTTTTCAAGGGTCTGAACAGAAGTACCCTCGAATGGAAAAATTAGCTTATGCGCTGATACATGCGTCAAGGAAGATGAAGCCATACTTACAAGCCCACTCTATGGTCATCTTGATTGATTCCCCACTCAGATAAGCCCTCTATAAGCATGAGAAGTCAGGAAGATTGATGACCTGGGCCATCGAGTTGGGGGAGTATGACATTGTTTATCAACCCAGGATTTCCATCAAAGGGCAGGCCTTTGTAAACTTTGTAGCAAAGTTCACTTGGGAAGAGGTTGAGATTGAAATTAGTCAAGAGACTGAAGATGAAGCAGACAGAAATGTCTTCCAGGACCTGGACGAGGTTGGGTCAAGCAGGATCGAAAAATGAATAGTTGAAAATGAGGAAGACAGGTACCTATTCAAACAAGGGACCCTGTCTGAGGGGAACTTCTCTTCAAATAAAGATGTTTGGAACCTCTTTATTGATGGGTCATCTTGTGAAAGCGAAAGCAGAGCGGTACTGATAGTGTTAGCACCAGATGGTACCGACATTGAATATGCGTTGAGATTCAACTTCAAGGCTTCGAATAATGAGTCAAAGTATGAGGCATTAATAGAAGGTCTCTCCTTGGCAAAATCCCTTAGTCTTGGCCGAATCCTAGTCCACAGTGACTCAAGGTTAATTGTCAACCAAATATTAGGGGAATGTGAGGCCAAAGATGAAAGGATGGCCAAATACCTGAAGAGGGTGAGAATAATGCTAGAAAGCTTCAAGGAAGTGAAGATAAAGAGGATACCTTGGCAAGACAACAGTCGAACCGATGCACTCACGAGATTGGCCTCAGCAACGAGGACAGATATAAGAAGAACGGTACCACTTGAGATTTTGCTCAAGACAACCATTGAAGAAGAAGAAGAAGAGGTTGTCAGAACTTGCCTCAATTTGAATATGGGAGACTCATTGATGGACCCTCTTATCAGATACATCAAACAGGGAGAACTACTAGAATCAAAGTTAGAAAGGAGAAAGTTAAGGTTTAGGGCTGCCAAGTTCTCAATTATAGGAGATGTCTTGTATAAGAAGGGGTTCTTACTCCCTATCCTCAAATGTGTCCACCCTTCAGAGGTTCCACACATCTTGTAAGATGTACATGAGGGTTATTTCTCCAGTCACATAGGAGGAAGACCTTTAGCTAAAAGGATAATCACTCAGGGGTACTGGTGGCCAAACTTGGCCAAAGATGCAGAGGCATACGTGAAGAAATGCAATAAGTGCCAGAGATTCTCCACCATTCCCCATCAACCTATGACGTCAATCAGCTCACCTTGGACATTTGCAGTATGGGGTATTGACTTGGTAGGACCCTTGCCTAGAGCTGCGAATAACTATCGATTCTTAGTAGTGGCAATTGATCACTTCTCCAAATGGGTAGAGGCTGAGTCAATGATCACAATTACATAATAGAAAACCTTCCAATTCATCTGAAAGAACATCATATGTAGGTATGGTCTTCTAAACACCCTCACCTCAGACAATAGAACCCAGTTCAAGAATACTTCCTTAGAAAAATACTATGAAATAGTGGGGATCAAGTAGTTCTTCTCCTAACCTGGCCGACCCCAGGCAAATGGGCAGACTGAGGTCACAAACTGAACAATCCTTGAAGGGATAAAGAAGATGCTGGAAGAGGCCAAGGGAAGATGGATAGAAGAGGTATATATTGTATTATGGTCCTACAGGACGACAACAAGGGCACCAATGGGAGAGACCCCATTCATGTTAGCCCATGGCTCAGAAGCTGTCATCCTTACAGAGGTAGGACTTCCCACTCACAGAGTTCAGACCTATGACCCTCAGAGGAATAGGGAAGAGAGAAGACTTGATCTGGATCTGATTGAAGAAAGAAGGGAAGATGCGGAGATTAGATATGCAGCCTACCAATAAAGAACTGCGAGGTTCTACAACCAAAGGGTGAAATCAAGGCCTATAGTTATGGGAGACCTAGTCCTAAAAAAGACGTTGCAGAAGGAAAATAAGCTCCACCCAAACCGACAAAGTCCTTACAGAATAATTGATGAGGTTGAGCCTGGTACCTACCGGATTGAAAATCTCGAAGGGGAACCTTTCTCCAATCCTTAGAATGCGGACCACTTGAAGAAATATTACATATGATGTGTAATACCCCGTAATTTTAAATGACTTTTAAAATGGGTTATATTTTAAACTAATGGATTAATTGGATTTTATTATTAATTAATTCATTCGGGTTTTATCCAGACGGTGGATATTAAAATGGAAGATTATGAATATTACTTAAAGATATTTAGGCAATATATGTATGAGATGTCATTGATATGACTGTATGATATAAATTCTGTAATTTATATTTTTAGTCAGACGCGGTATGGGACGTGTCGGGACTAGTTTATTAAATTAAAAAGGAAATTTATTTTTCTATCGATCTAATAGAAATTTCGACTGCGTAGTTGCGTCCGGAAGGTTCGAAATAGTCAGAAAAGTCTATTTGGATGTTAATTTTGAGTCTCGGGTCATTTGATAATGAATAGACAACCCGAAAGGGCATTTTGGTCATTTTTCTAGGGGGATGAATAGTGATTTCGGATTTGGAACTATTATAAGTATTGTTAGATTAAGTGTATGGGGGTTATTCATCTCCTCTTCACAAATAAGAGCAGCCATCTTTCTAGAGAGAGTGTAAGAGTGCTTGGGAAGGGAAAAGCCACTTGGGAAGGAGAAGAACAAGAACCAAGGTTCACCACCACCAACCACCACCGGAGTTTGACCGGAGAAGGGACAACCAACTGAAATATACTACACCAAAGGATCAGACCTACAATAAAGGCAAGTGTTTGATAATGGCAATTTAAGTTTGTATATTGTCCATATTAGAATAATATGAAAAAAGAAGATTATTATTGTTTGGAAGAAATAATGGAGTATTAAATGGATTTCTGGAAAACTGAAATGATATAGGAATTTAACTCATGATTTAGGATGATATTAATCCACGAAATAGTCATGAATCTGTTGAAGAAATTATGAAAACCATTGATGTGTTCTTGAAGATGATATATTGATAATTTTTGGAAATAAGGAGATAAACATGCTTTTTAATCCAATCCCTTGATGATTCTAGGATGTTTAGTGTACTGGAAATCGTTCATATATGTTGGCATATCATGTAGTAATAATTATAACTCATTTTGGAGGTTAATATGAAGATTTGAATGGGTAAAAATGGTGAAACCCGTAGTTGCTGAAATGTAGAAAAACCAGGCTTGGACCTGAGTGATCGATCGATCGACCCCTACCTTCGATCGATCGACCTCCCCAGATTATGTAAAGTTGTTTCTTTTTAAATGTTGATTCTTATCCCAAACCTTTTGTGGATCTTTGGTGATTATTATTTGGATATTTTGGGACCTAAAAATATCAGTAAACCCTTGATAAGATTTGAATTAATTTGATTTGGATTCGAGTGATTTAAATGATGAAAATTATATTGAATGGAATTTCGGTTGCTAGATTTATTTGTTAAATTTCTAAATGGGGATGTATGAGGATTTAAGATAGGACCAGTAGGGGTGATTGTATATAACACCTAGGTATCCTTAAGTTTACAAGAGGGTTTAATCCTA